>OX411744.1:13772913-16172913 GCA_948252205.1 Orthosia incerta
GAGAAAGGAAATGCTCTTTCACCATTTTTTTAAATATAGGTAATGTTTGCGCAAGTTAAGGAACCCCAACCTACCAATATTAGCTTTGTCAGACAATAAGTATTTACTAGATTATTATTTCTCAATTTCCCCACTGCGCGATCAGCATTTATAATTATCTAGAACATGCGTCAATCTGATCACGCTGTGGATGTACTACGTTAGCAATTAAGTTAGTATATAAGATCAATATCTTGTTAGATGAATTAATTACCGTCTTGCTGTAACTGGGATCAAATAAAGTTTATTTTTAAACTCTTCCGTTGTCGCTTACTTAATTGGCGCAGCCGGTAGGATCTCTGTAGTCAGTCTGTCACGTATCCACATCTACGGGAAGCAGCCGACGTCCGTTTCAACGGTTCAGCAGAGATCACCGAACAAACAAATACATTAAGAAGCCACATCAAGCCAGGAGAGGACCAGGAGCCAAGCAGTAATTCAGGGAGCATGGAGCTAGCTGCGGAATTGTGAGTAAATCTTTTTCACCTTCCTCTCAGCTCTTCCATCTATATCCCAACCTTGTAATAGTCTATGTGTTTGTGTATTATTAGGGATTGGACAACGCCGTAATAATATTTGCATAGATTTTAAACGTACTAATATTTTAGAATAGTGATAGTTTAGTAGCACATTAGTGTGATTTTTTTTCTCTCCGCGTTTGCTCCTTTCATAACATTTCACAATGGAAAACGTAACCCGTGTCCCACAGGAATTGGTTAACATCATACCAATATTCAGCGGCGACACTAGAATGTTGCCTTTATTTATAAAAAAATGTGAATACATTTTGTCTACGTTCTTAGGAACCGCAGCCCAAAATGAATATTTATTTCATGTAGTAACTAGTAGGTTATCAGGCGAAGCAGCCAGTTTGGTAGGCGAAAGAGAAGCTATAGGTACGTGGGACGAGCTGAAGAAGTTGTTAAACCAACACTTCGGTGATCCACGCACAGAGGATTGTTTAGCAATGGAATTAGAATCGTGTAGAATAAATAAGGGTGAAAGTTATTTAGAATTTTGCCATAGAATACAGCGGATGAGAAGTGTTTTATTTGCTAAAATATCAGAAACTATAATTGATGAATCTCTACGTAAGGCAAAGCAAATCATTTATAGTAACAGAGCGATGAATGCTTTCTTGTTTAATTTACCGCCATTTTTAGTTAGATTAGTTCGTTTGCGCGACGTCACAACGTTAGAGGATGCATTAAAAATAGTTTTAGAAGAACAAAACTTCCAGGCAGTCTATGAGTCGAAAACAAACGACAGACGTAATTTTAGCAGAAATAACAGACCCAATTTGCCTAATAACCAAAATGCAATTGAATCTAATAATCAAAAGAAAGATTCACATAGCATATCAAGTACACATGTACCGAATAGTGCTACAAACAGCACATCTACACCGAACAATCCGCATCAGCCCAGACATTATAAACAACATAATAATATTCAAAGAAATCAAGACAATTTTAATCGTACAAACAACAATAATGCGTCACCGCAGTCAAGTAGGTCATTTGTTCCGATTGCACAACCGAACCAACAGTTCGCGGCACATGCACCGAGCACGCCGTCTTTTGCAGCGCAAGCATCTACGTCGGGTGCGAATACTGATGTCACCATGCGTACTGCAAGGTCGCGACGTGTTAATTACATAAATAATTCTAATAATAATGAACAGAGTTCAAGTTATTCGTACAATGAGTGCCAAGAATTTTCTCCTGAAGAACCCGGGGCGGGAAATTTTTGCATAACGGCCTCTACCCTAGAGAACGAATAAAAATAAATTGTAATAAACGCTTAAATTTACCACATATAGTTATACCAGAATTAAAGGCAGTTTTTATGATAGATACGGGGAGTGTTAGATCGTTTATAAGCCCGTATATAGCGAATAAATATTTTAAAAATTATCTACAGTATGAACCCTTCGAAGTTGTTAGCACTCACGCATCGAGTGTTCATAGTGAAACGGCTATTATTCCATTACCGGTTACCTTTGGAAGTCAAGAGTTCCATAAGTTTTATGTCTATAGTGTCGACGATAGGTATGATGGGTTAATAGGTAGCAATTTGCTGAAGCAATTACAGGCAAAGATTAATATGGAAAATCAGATATTACATTTAAAAAATACTGATATTCCTATCATATATTCACCGCCTATGAGAGAGGTATATAATCTACCATCTCGTAGTGAACTTAGAGTAAGACTCCCAGTCAACTTACTGAACGGGGAAGCTGTGTTAGATTTTAAGCAATTTACGGAAGGGATTCGAATGCCCGCCGCATTAGTTACGTGTATTAAAGGTTACGCATCAACCGTTATTCAGAATTATACGGATGAAACCAGAACCTTAGTGGTAACAGGACCTTTTACGGTCGAACCTTACAGGCAGAACCCATCTGTTCACATTAATTTTACAGAAAATAACATAGAAATAGATAGGATGCTAACAGATAATTTAAAAAAATTACAGTTAGACCACATGAATTCTGAGGAACGTAAAACCATCGAAGGGCTATGTAATGATTATAAGGACATATTTTATTGTGAGAATATTCCATTAACGTTTACAAATCAAGTAAAACATAGAATTAGAACAAGGAATGAAGATCCTATAAATATTAAAGCACATAGGTTACCTCCCATTCAATCGAAAGAAATTAGGAATCAGGTAGATAAAATGTTAAGGGACAATATCATCCAGGAATCACACTCCCCCTGGAGTGCTCCCGTACATTTAGTGCCAAAAAAATTAGATTCATCAGGACAGCAAAAATGGAGGATGGTAGTTGATTATAGACGTCTCAATGAAATTACTACCGATGACAAATACCCCTTGCCCAACATAAATGATTTATTTGATATGCTAGGCAATAGTACCTATTTTACTACCTTAGATTTAGCTAGTGGGTACCATCAAATCGAGGTCCAGGAAGAAGATAGGGCGAAAACAGCTTTCAGTACACCTTCAGGACATTATGAATTTAACAGGATGCCGTTCGGGTTAAAAACAGCACCTGCAACATTCCAGAGGGCTATGGATAACGTTCTAAGAGGTCTCCAGGGCTTACATTGCCTGGTATACCTTGATGACGTCATAATTTTTTCTAAATCGCTGACTCAGCATGTAGAAAAACTTAGAGCAGTTTTTGATCGGTTTCGGGCGACAAATTTAAAAATACAACTCGACAAATCACATTTTCTTAGAAAGGAAGTTCTTTACTTAGGGCACACTATTACAAGTGAAGGATTGAAGCCAAATAATGATAAAATTGATGCAATCTTAAGATATCCCATTCCAGAAACAGTTACACAAATAAAAAGCTTTTTAGGACTTATTGGTTATTATAGGAAATTCATCAAAGATTTTGCAAAAATAACTAGACCTTTAACAGCTTGTTTAAAGAAAGGTCGTAAAATAATTATTAATGATGAGTATAGGGAATGTTTTGAAACATGTAAAAAACTTTTAACAAACGCACCTTTATTACAGTATCCCGATTTTAGTAAAAGTTTTATTTTAACTACCGACGCATCGAATTTTGCAATTGGGGCTGTATTGTCACAAGGATCAATAGGCTCAGACAAGCCAGTAGCATATGCTAGCAGGACTCTGAGTGACACAGAAGTAAAATATAGCACTATCGAGAAGGAACTTTTAGCCATAATATGGGCAGTTAAGCACTTTCGACCGTATTTGTATGGTAATAAGTTTACCATATTTACAGACCATAGACCATTAGCTTGGCTGTATTCATTGAAAGAGCCCAATAGTAAACTCACGCGATGGCGGTTAAGGTTAGAAGAGTACGATTTCGAAATAAAATATAAGAAAGGCCCTCAAAACACGAATGCAGATGCTTTATCTAGGATTAAGATTAATGCAATTGACGACGATTTAGATTCAATATTCGTAAATATAGGAGATAGGCAGGAACGTATACAAAAAATTATAGAAAGCGAATTACAAGACCCCGAAACTCCAATAGAAACGATAGAACTTTCGGATTCTGATGATGGGGTCACTGCCAACTCAGTTTCAAATAGAGAACACGAAGGCATTCCTAGTTTAAACGAAGCTGTCGATACTAAACCAAAACAGATTTTAATTCATTCATGGTTTAAAAATAAATTAGACGTAAAAGATATTTCAAATAATAAACAAAAAATTCTCGAAGTTCACTTACCGACAAATAACGATATATTAGTTAAAGACTTTTTGAAAGAGTATATTGATCCAAAACATAAGTACTTTATATACTTCGAACACCCATCTTTTAGAAAAACTTTTTCAAACATGGTAATTAAGTTATTTAAAAAGGATTCAGTTAAGTTAACCGAGTGTACAGAAAGAGTTATAAATTTGACAGGATCTGAAGAAGATCAAAAAGAAGTTATTTTAAAATACCACGACGGGAAAACATGTCATAGAGGTATTAAAGAAACTTTAACCAAACTTAAAAGACATTATTGGTGGGCAAACATGAAAGAGACAGTCACGGCAATCATAAATGCTTGCGAAACATGTAAACGCATGAAATATGATAGAAAGCCGATTAAACCCCACATTCAGTTAACACAAACCCAGGATGCCCCTTTTCAGGAAGCTTTTATGGATTTATTATATATTGAAGGGAAATATTATTTAACTATAGTGGATGCATTTAGTAAGATAGCACAAGCCATAGAGGTACCGAATAGGAGTACACCAGAGATAGTTAGAGCATTGATTAAATATTTCAGCAGGTATGGTCTGCCTAGAAAAATTAGTTGCGATTCCGGTACAGAATTCAACAATACTTTGATTAAAGAAATGTTAAGCTTTTACAAAATTGAACTTCATATTGGGACGCCAAATAATCCCAGTTCAATGGCAATAGTAGAAAGGTTTCATTCTACCATTATTGAGATTTATCGTATAGCAAAATACGATAAAAGCGATTTAGATGCAGCATCAGTTATGACTTATGCCATCATGGCTTATAACAACACCATACATTCAGCAACAGATTTTACGCCTTTTGAACTAGTATTTGGTCACACTTATTCCGAAAATGTATTTAACGTGGATAGAGAGAAGAACTTAACTCAGAAATTATTGTTAGATCATAGAAAACGCCTTAAAATACTCTATGAATTCATAACAGAAAAATTAGAATCCGATAAAATTAAAATAATTAAAAAAAAAGGTGGCGAAACGACACCGATACTCGAACCAGACGATAATATTTACATGAAAGACACTAGGATTAGAAAAGCCAAAGAAAAACCTCGATATGAAAAAGCGAAAGTAATAGGTGAAGTTGAAAGAAATATAGTCCCAGTAGAAGTAAAGAAAAGGAAAACTAGAGTAGCCTTAAAAAATGTAAAACGTCCTCCACAGATCGTGCCTGGTACTTCTGGTACTAGTGGTGCCAACACTCACGCTGGACCTCCAAAACCTCGGTCAGAATCCGGGGATAGCAGCGATAAAGCGGGGAGTAGCAGTGAAGAGGAATAGTTATTGGACAATATACAAAATTGTAGATTTAGAATCATTACACTTACAAATAGATAATAATATTCGGGATTTTATTAACTTGAAAATTAAAATTAAGGAAAATAGTCTTAGTAACGAAACTATAGGAATAGAAAGCCAAATAGAATATCTTATTAAACTAACTAAGGATAGATTTTTTCAAATCTTACCTTTCCATTATAGAAACAAAAGAGCTTTGTTTAATCCATTAGGCTCACTTGTAAAAGCTATCACAGGAAATTTGGATGAAGACGATGCAATTAAATATGATAGAGAAATCCAAATGATACAGAACAAAGAGCATGTGGTCGAACGTAAAGTATCATCAATGCAAAAAGCTTTTGATAAATTAGTAAATGACTCTGAAATAATAAATTCAAATATTAAAAACTTGGGTTTACATACCAATGAAATGGAAAAATTAGTTGAACATGAGTTCAGGTTTAACAAACTTTTCCAAATATTAAATACTATGTATCAAATTTTAAATAACTTTCGAACCTGTTACGAAAACATACAAGAGATTGAAACGGCAATAGCCTTTAGCAAACTGAATACATTGCACCAATCCATTATAAATAGTACAGAATTATATAATACGTTAGAAGTCATTGCTAAACATGCTAGAACAATATACCCAGTAAACAAACATAATTTAATAAAATTAGAACGTAATATCATACTTAAATCATATATAAATAACAACAAGTTAGTTTTTGTTTTAGAAGTTCCCCTAATAAATAACGAAACACATAATTATTACAAGGTTATACCCATCCCTATATTCCATTCTCCAAATACCTTTACAATAATACCCAAATATCCTTACCTGATGGTGAATAGATTGAAATACATGCCCGTGGTAAGCCCATGTACTGAGATTGAAAATGGAAAATTCCTTTGCGCTGAAACTAATTTAGCCCAGTTTCCAACCGAGACCTGCATTGAACAAATAATGCTGATGAAGAACAACTACAAAAACTGCATACAGAACCATATTGAAATAGAAAAAACTAAGATACAGAAAATAACCGACAACCAATGGTTGGTTTACTCAGAGGAAAATCTCATCATCACCGAGAATTGCAATACAGAAATCCTGAAGTACACTATCCTTGGGACCTACATCGTGACACCTGGCCAACAATGCGAGACACAAATAGGCGAAGTCATCATTGCCGCCACCACAAACACTACAGTTTCCAGTCTCCAGCTGCCATTGATCCAGATGCCAGACCTACAACAGGACATCCAGAGAAGATCAAAGAAAGTGGATCTAAGAAATGTGGACTTCAGTGATGTGAAAGAAGTGTTACAAAGTGCAAAATTTGGTGAAATAGACGATACGACACAAACAGTGACAATAGAAATTAGTATATGGACCATCTTAGAGTATGTGGTTATTGTAATAGCAATAGTTATCTTTATAATGTATAAATTTCAGTTCATAAACTTTTGTCGAAATTCTCCGAAACCGTCTGCGACACCTTCGGATAATTTCTCTCTTAGGGAGGGAGGAGTTAAGGAACCCCAACCTACCAATATTAGCTTTGTCAGACAATAAGTATTTACTAGATTATTATTTCTCAATTTCCCCACTGCGCGATCAGCATTTATAATTATCTAGAACATGCGTCAATCTGATCACGCTGTGGATGTACTACGTTAGCAATTAAGTTAGTATATAAGATCAATATCTTGTTAGATGAATTAATTACCGTCTTGCTGTAACTGGGATCAAATAAAGTTTATTTTTAAACTCTTCCGTTGTCGCTTACTTAATTCGTGCGCTTCGTAAACGGTTTCAGTTATGCAATCATCTATACTATTACTATATTACTTTACTATATTTACTATAATATATATATATAATATTATAAAGAGGTAAAATTTGTAAGTTTGTATGTTTGTAAGTTTGTATGTAGGGGGTAATCTCTGGAACTAATGATCCAATTTTAAAAATTTTTGCGCTGGTAGAAAGCTACATTATTCCTGAGTGCTATAGGCTATATAACATCACGCTACGACCAATAGGAGCGGAGCATAAATGAAAAATGTTGCAAAAACGGGAAAGAATAATACTTTTTGAGGGCTTCCGTTGCGTGCGCTTCGTAAACGGTTTCAGTTATGCAATCATCTATACTAATCTATACTAATATTATAAAGAGGTAAAATTTGTAAGTTTTGTATGTAGGGGGTAATCTCTGGAACTAATGATCCAATTCTAAAAATTTTTTCACTGGTAGAAAGCTACATTATTCCTGAGTGCTATCTATACTATCTATACTAATATTATAAAGAGGTAAAATTTGTAAGTTTGTATGTTTGTAAGTTTGTATGTAGGGGGTAATCTCTGGAACTAATGATCCAATTTAAAAAAAATTTGCGCTGGTAGAAAGCTACATTATTCCTGAGTGCTATAGGCTATATAACATCACGCTACGACCAATAGGAGCGGAGCATAAATGAAAAATGTTGCAAAAACGGGAAAGAATAATACTTTTTGAGGGCTTCCGTTGCGTGCGCTTCGTAAACGGTTTCAGTTATGCAATCATCTATACTAATATTATAAAGAGGTAAAATTTGTAAGTTTGTATGTTTGTAAGTTTGTATGTAGGGGGTAATCTCTGGAACTAATGATCCAATTCTAAAAAGTTTTTCACTGGTAGAAAGCTACATTATTCCTGAGTGCTATAGGCTATCCGGTACGACCAATAGGAGCGGAGCATAAATGAAAAATGTTGCAAAACGGGAAAGAATAATACTTTTTGAGGGCTTCCGTTGCGTGCGCTTCGTAAACGGTTTCAGTTATGCAATCATGTATGTAGGGTAGGTGTAGGGTAGGTGTAGCGTTGGTGTAGGGTAGGTGCCGGGTAGGGTAGGTGTAGGGTGGGTGTAGGGTAGCTGTAGGGTAGCTGTAGGGTAGGGTATAGGGTAGGGGTACGGTAGGTGTAGGGTAGGGTAGGTAGAATAGGGTAGGTACGTAGCCAGTTGACGGGAGCGAAGCCGCGTGGGACAGCTATAATATTATAAAGAGGTAAAATTTGTATGTTTGTATGTTTGTAAGTTTGTATGTAGGGGGTAATCTCTGGAACGAATGATCCAATTTTAAAAAAATTTGCGCTGGTAGAAAGCTACATTATTCCTGAGTGCTATAGGCTATATAACATCACGCTACGACCAATAGGAGCGGAGCATAAATGAAAAATATTGCAAAAACGGGAAAGAATAATAGTTTTTTGAGGGCTTCCGTTGCGTGCACTTCGTAAACGGTTTCAGTTATGCAATCATGTATACTATTACTATATAATATAATATTATAATATAATATTATAAAGAGGTAAAATTTGTAAGTTTGTATGTTTGTAAGTTTGTATGTAGGGGGTAATCTCTGGAACTAATGATCCAATTTTAAAAATTTTTGCGCTGGTAGAAAGCTACATTATTCCTGAGTGCTATAGGCTATATAACATCACGCTACGACCAATAGGAGCGGAGCATAAATGAAAAATGTTGCAAAAACGGGAAAGAATAATACTTTTTGAGGGCTTCCGTTGCGTGCGCTTCGTAAACGGTTTCAGTTATGCAATCATCTATACTAATCTATACTAATATTATAAAGAGGTAAAATTTGTAAGTTTGTATGTAGGGGGTAATCTCTGGAACTAATGATCCAATTCTAAAAATTTTTTCACTGGTAGAAAGCTACATTATTCCTGAGTGCTATCTATACTATCTATACTAATATTATAAAGAGGTAAAATTTGTAAGTTTGTATGTTTGTAAGTTTGTATGTAGGGGGTAATCTCTGGAACTAATGATCCAATTTAAAAAAAATTTGCGCTGGTAGAAAGCTACATTATTCCTGAGTGCTATAGGCTATATAACATCACGCTACGACCAATAGGAGCGGAGCATAAATGAAAAATGTTGCAAAAACGGGAAAGAATAATACTTTTTGAGGGCTTCCGTTGCGTGCGCTTCGTAAACGGTTTCAGTTATGCAATCATCTATACTAATATTATAAAGAGGTAAAATTTGTAAGTTTGTATGTTTGTAAGTTTGTATGTAGGGGGTAATCTCTGGAACTAATGATCCAATTCTAAAAAGTTTTTCACTGGTAGAAAGCTACATTATTCCTGAGTGCTATAGGCTATGCACGGTACGACCAATAGGAGCGGAGCATAAATGAAAAATGTTGCAAAACGGGAAAGAATAATACTTTTTGAGGGCTTCCGTTGCGTGCGCTTCGTAAACGGTTTCAGTTATGCAATCATGTATGTAGGGTAGGTGTAGGGGTAGGTGTAGCGTTGGTGTAGGGTAGGTGCCGGGTAGGGTAGGTGTAGGGTGGGTGTAGGGTAGCTGTAGGGTAGCTGTAGGGTAGGTATAGGGTAGGGGTACGGTAGGTGTAGGGTAGGGTAGGTAGAATAGGGTAGGTACGTAGCCAGTTGACGGGAGCGAAGCCGCGTGGGGACAGCTATATAATATTATAAAGAGGTAAAATTTGTATGTTTGTATGTTTGTAAGTTTGTATGTAGGTGGGTAATCTCTGGAACGAATGATCCCAATTTTAAAAAAATTTGCGCTGGTAGAAAGCTACATTATTCCTGAGTGCTATAGGCTATATAACATCACGCTACGACCAATAGGAGCGGAGCATAAATGAAAAATATTGCAAAAAACGGGAAAGAATAATAGTTTTTGAGGGCTTCCGTTGCGTGCACTTCGTAAACGGTTTCAGTTATGCAATCATGTATACTATTACTATATAATATAATATTATAATATAATATTATAAAGAGGTAAAATTTGTAAGTTTGTATGTTTGTAAGTTTGTATGTAGGGGGTAATCTCTGGAACTAATGATCTTATTCAAAAATTTTTTGCACTGGTAGAAAGCTACATTATTTCTGAGTGCTATAGGCTATATAACTTCACGCTACGACCAATAGGAGCGGAGCATAAATGAAAAATGTTACAAAAACGGGAAAGAATAATACTTTTTGAGGGCTTCCGTTGCGTGCGCTTCGTAAACGGTTTCAGTTATGCAATCATCTATACTATTACTATATTACTTTACTATATTTACTATAATATATAATATTATAAAGAGGTATTATAAAGAGGTAAAAATTTGTAAGTTTGTATGTTTGTAAGTTTGTATGTAGGGGGTAATCTCTGGAACTAATGATCCAATTTTAAAAATTTTTGCGCTGGTAGAAAGCTACATTATTCCTGAGTGCTATAGGCTACATAACATCACGCTACGACCAATAGGAGCGGAGCATAAATGAAAAATGTTGCAAAAACGGGAAAGAATAATACTTTTTGAGGGCTTCCGTTGCGTGCGCTTCGTAAACGGTTTCAGTTATGCAATCATCTATACTAATCTATACTAATATTATAAAGAGGTAAAATTTGTAAGTTTGTATGTAGGGGGTAATCTCTGGAACTAATGATCCAATTCTAAAAATTTTTTCACTGGTAGAAAGCTACATTATTCCTGAGTGCTATCTATACTATCTATACTAATATTATAAAGAGGTAAAATTTGTAAGTTTGTATGTTTGTAAGTTTGTATGTAGGGGGTAATCTCTGGAACTAATGATCCAATTTAAAAAAAAATTGCGCTGGTAGAAAGCTACATTATTCCTGAGTGCTATAGGCTATATAACATCACGCTACGACCAATAGGAGCGGAGCATAAATGAAAAATGTTGCAAAAACGGGAAAGAATAATACTTTTTGAGGGCTTCCGTTGCGTGCGCTTCGTAAACGGTTTCAGTTATGCAATCATCTATACTAATATTATAAAGAGGTAAAATTTGTAAGTTTGTATGTTTGTAAGTTTGTATGTAGGGGGTAATCTCTGGAACTAATGATCCAATTCTAAAAATTTTTTCACTGGTAGAAAGCTACATTATTCCTGAGTGCTATAGGCTATGCACGGTACGACCAATAGGAGCGGAGCATAAATGAAAAATGTTGCAAAACGGGAAAGAATAATACTTTTTGAGGGCTTCCGTTGCGTGCGCTTCGTAAACGGTTTCAGTTATGCAATCATGTATGTAGGGTAGGTGTAGGGTAGGTGTAGCGTTGGTGTAGGGTAGGTGCCGGGTAGGGTAGGTGTAGGGTGGGTGTAGGGTAGCTGTAGGGTAGCTGTAGGGTAGGTATAGGGTAGGGGTACGGTAGGTGTAGGGTAGGGTAGGTAGAATAGGGTAGGTACGTAGCCAGTTGACGGGAGCGAAGCCGCGTGGGACAGCTAGTAATATTATAAAGAGGTAAAATTTGTAAGTTTGTATGTTTGTAAGTTTGTATGTAGGGGGTAATCTCTGGAACTAATGATCCAATTTTAAAAATTTTTGCGCTGGTAGAAAGCTACATTATTCCTGAGTGCTATAGGCTATATAACATCACGCTACGACTAATAGGAGCGGAGCATAAATGAAAAATATTGCAAAAACGGGAAAGAATAATAGTTTTTGAGGGCTTCCGTTGCGTGCGCTTCGTAAACGGTTTCAGTTATGCAATCATCTATACTTATATTATAAAGAGGTAAAATTTGTTAGTTTGTATGTTTGTAAGTTTGTATGAAGGGGGTAATCTCTGGAACTAATGATCCAATTCTAAAAATTTTTTCACTGGTAGAAAGCTACATTATTCCTGAGTGCTATCTATACTAATATTATAAAGAGGTAAAATTTGTAAGTTTGTATGTTTGTAAGTTTGTATGTAGGGGGTAATCTCTGGAACTAATGATCTAATTCAAAAATTTTTTGCACTGGTAGAAAGCTACATTATTCCTGAGTGCTATAGGCTATATAACATCACGCTACGACCAATAGGAGCGGAGCATAAATGAAAAATGTTGCAAAAACGGGAAAGAATAATACTTTTTGAGGGCTTCCGTTGCGTGCGCTTCGTAAACGGTTTCAGTTATGCAATCATCTATACTTCTATACTTATATTATAAAGAGGTAAAATTTGTAAGTTTGTATGTTTGTAAGTTTGTATGTAGGGGGTAATCTCTGGAACTAATGATCTAATTCAAAAATTTTTTGCACTGGTAGAAAGCTACATTATTCCTGAGTGCTATAGGCTATATAACATCACGCTACGACCAATAGGAGCGGAGCATAAATGAAAAATGTTGCAAAAACGGGAAAGAATAATACTTTTTGAGGGCTTTCGTTGCGTGCGCTTCGTAAACGGTTTCAGTTATGCAATCATCTATACTAATAATATTATAAAGAGGTAAAATTTGTAAGTTTGTATGTTTGTAAGTTTGTATGTAGGGGGTAATCTCTGGAACTAATGATCCAATTTTAAAAATTTTTTCACTGGTAGAAAGCTACATTATTCCTGAGTGCTATCTATACTAATATTATAAAGAGGTAAAATTTGTAAGTTTGTATGTTTGTAAGTTTGTATGTAGGGGGTAATCTCTGGAACTAATGATCCAATTTTAAAAATTTTTTCACTGGTAGAAAGCTACATTATTCCTGAGTGCTATCTATACTATAATATTATAAAGAGGTAAAATTTGTAAGTTTGTATGTTTGTAAGTTTGTATGTAGGGGGTAATCTCTGGAACTAATGATCCAATTCTAAAAATTTTTGCATTGGTAGAAAGATTCATTATTCCTGAGTGCTATAGGCTATATAACATCACGCTACGACCAATAGGAGCGGAGCATAAATGAAAAATGTTGCAAAAACGGGAAAGAATAATACTTTTTGAGGGCTTCCGTTGCGTGCGCTTCGTAAACGGTTTCAGTTATGCAATCATCTATACTTATACTTAATATTATTAAGAGGTAAAATTTGTAAGTTTGTATGTTTGTAAGTTTGTATGTAGGGGGTAATCTCTGGAACTAATGATCCAATTTTAAAAATTTTTGCGCTGGTAGAAAGCTACATTATTCCTGAGTGCTATAGGCTATATAACATCACGCTACGACCAATAGGAGCGGAGCATAAATGAAAAATGTTGCAAAAAACGGGAAAGAATAATACTTTTTGAGGGCTTCCGTTGCGTGCGCTTCGTAAACGGTTTCAGTTATGCAATCATCTATACTAATTTTATAAAGAGGTAAAATTTGTAAGTTTGTATGTTTGTAAGTTTGTATGTAGGGGGTAATCTCTGGAACTAATGATCCAATTCTAAAAATTTTTTCACTGGTAGAAAGCTACATTATTCCTGAGTGCTCTCTATACTAATATTATAAAGAGGTAAAATTTGTAAGTTTGTATGTTTGTAAGTTTGTATGTAGGGGGTAATCTCTGGAACTAATGATCCAATTCTAAAAATTTTTGCACTGGTAGAAAGATTCATTATTCCTGAGTGCTATAGGCTATATAACATCACGCTACGACCAATAGGAGCGGAGCATAAATGAAAAATGTTGCAAAAACGGGAAAGAATAATACTTTTTGAGGGCTTCCGTTGCGTGCGCTTCGTAAACGGTTTCAGTTATGCAATCATCTATACTTATACTTAATATTATTAAGAGGTAAAATTTGTAAGTTTGTATGTTTGTAAGTTTGTATGTAGGGGGTAATCTCTGGAACTAATGATCCAATTTTAAAAATTTTTGCGCTGGTAGAAAGCTACATTATTCCTGAGTGCTATAGGCTATATAACATCACGCTACGACCAATAGGAGCGGAGCATAAATGAAAAATATTGCAAAAACGGGAAAGAATAATACTTTTTGAGGGCTTCCGTTGCGTGCGCTTCGTAAACGGTTTCAGTTATGCAATCATCTATACTAATATTATAAAGAGGTAAAATTTGTTAGTTTGTATGTTTGTAAGTTTGTATGTAGGGGGTAATCTCTGGAACTAATGATCCAATTCTAAAAATTTTTTCACTGGTAGAAAGCTACATTATTCCTGAGTGCTATCTATACTAATATTATAAAGAGGTAAAATTTGTAAGTTTGTATGTTTGTAAGTTTGTATGTAGAGGGTAATCTCTGGAACTAATGATCCAATTCTAAAAATGTTTGCACTGGTAGAAAGATTCATTATTCCTGAGTGCTATAGGCTATATAACTTCACGCTACGACCAATAGGAGCGGAGCATAAATGAAAAATGTTACAAAAACGGGAAAGAATAATACTTTTTGAGGGCTTCCGTTGCGTGCGCTTCGTAAACGGTTTCAGTTATGCAATCATCTATACTATTACTATATTACTTTACTATATTTACTATAATATATAATATTATAAAGAGGTATTATAAAGAGGTAAAATTTGTAAGTTTGTATGTTTGTAAGTTTGTATGTAGGGGGTAATCTCTGGAACTAATGATCCAATTTTAAAAATTTTTGCGCTGGTAGAAAGCTACATTATTCCTGAGTGCTATAGGCTACATAACATCACGCTACGACCAATAGGAGCGGAGCATAAATGAAAAATGTTGCAAAAACGGGAAAGAATAATACTTTTTGAGGGCTTCCGTTGCGTGCGCTTCGTAAACGGTTTCAGTTATGCAATCATCTATACTAATCTATACTAATATTATAAAGAGGTAAAATTTGTAAGTTTGTATGTAGGGGGTAATCTCTGGAACTAATGATCCAATTCTAAAAATTTTTTCACTGGTAGAAAGCTACATTATTCCTGAGTGCTATCTATACTATCTATACTAATATTATAAAGAGGTAAAATTTGTAAGTTTGTATGTTTGTAAGTTTGTATGTAGGGGGTAATCTCTGGAACTAATGATCCAATTCTAAAAATTTTTGCACTGGTAGAAAGATTCATTATTCCTGAGTGCTATAGGCTATATAACATCACGCTACGACCAATAGGAGCGGAGCATAAATGAAAAATGTTGCAAAAACGGGAAAGAATAATACTTTTTGAGGGCTTCCGTTGCGTGCGCTTCGTAAACGGTTTCAGTTATGCAATCATCTATACTTATACTTAATATTATTAAGAGGTAAAATTTGTAAGTTTGTATGTTTGTAAGTTTGTATGTAGGGGGTAATCTCTGGAACTAATGATCCAATTTTAAAAATTTTTGCGCTGGTAGAAAGCTACATTATTCCTGAGTGCTATAGGCTATATAACATCACGCTACGACCAATAGGAGCGGAGCATAAATGAAAAATATTGCAAAAACGGGAAAGAATAATACTTTTTGAGGGCTTCCGTTGCGTGCGCTTCGTAAACGGTTTCAGTTATGCAATCATCTATACTAATATTATAAAGAGGTAAAATTTGTTAGTTTGTATGTTTGTAAGTTTGT
The DNA here is from genome assembly GCA_948252205.1 of Orthosia incerta. Taxonomy (NCBI): domain Eukaryota; kingdom Metazoa; phylum Arthropoda; class Insecta; order Lepidoptera; family Noctuidae; genus Orthosia; species Orthosia incerta. Next base: position 13,788,737 of record OX411744.1, read on the forward strand.
ATGTAGGGGGTAATCTCTGGAACTAATGATCCAATTCTAAAAATTTTTTCACTGGTAGAAAGCTACATTATTCCTGAGTGCTATCTATACTAATATTATAAAGAGGTAAAATTTGTAAGTTTGTATGTTTGTAAGTTTGTATGTAGAGGGTAATCTCTGGAACTAATGATCCAATTCTAAAAATGTTTGCACTGGTAGAAAGATTCATTATTCCTGAGTGCTATAGGCTATATAACTTCACGCTACGACCAATAGGAGCGGAGCATAAATGAAAAATGTTACAAAAACGGGAAAGAATAATACTTTTTGAGGGCTTCCGTTGCGTGCGCTTCGTAAACGGTTTCAGTTATGCAATCATCTATACTATTACTATATTACTTTACTATATTTACTATAATATATAATATTATAAAGAGGTATTATAAAGAGGTAAAATTTGTAAGTTTGTATGTTTGTAAGTTTGTATGTAGGGGGTAATCTCTGGAACTAATGATCCAATTTTAAAAATTTTTGCGCTGGTAGAAAGCTACATTATTCCTGAGTGCTATAGGCTACATAACATCACGCTACGACCAATAGGAGCGGAGCATAAATGAAAAATGTTGCAAAAACGGGAAAGAATAATACTTTTTGAGGGCTTCCGTTGCGTGCGCTTCGTAAACGGTTTCAGTTATGCAATCATCTATACTAATCTATACTAATATTATAAAGAGGTAAAATTTGTAAGTTTGTATGTAGGGGGTAATCTCTGGAACTAATGATCCAATTCTAAAAATTTTTTCACTGGTAGAAAGCTACATTATTCCTGAGTGCTATCTATACTATCTATACTAATATTATAAAGAGGTAAAATTTGTAAGTTTGTATGTTTGTAAGTTTGTATGTAGGGGGTAATCTCTGGAACTAATGATCCAATTTAAAAAAAAATTGCGCTGGTAGAAAGCTACATTATTCCTGAGTGCTATAGGCTATATAACATCACGCTACGACCAATAGGAGCGGAGCATAAATGAAAAATGTTGCAAAAACGGGAAAGAATAATACTTTTTGAGGGCTTCCGTTGCGTGCGCTTCGTAAACGGTTTCAGTTATGCAATCATCTATACTAATATTATAAAGAGGTAAAATTTGTAAGTTTGTATGTTTGTAAGTTTGTATGTAGGGGGTAATCTCTGGAACTAATGATCCAATTCTAAAAATTTTTTCACTGGTAGAAAGCTACATTATTCCTGAGTGCTATAGGCTATGCACGGTACGACCAATAGGAGCGGAGCATAAATGAAAAATGTTGCAAAACGGGAAAGAATAATACTTTTTGAGGGCTTCCGTTGCGTGCGCTTCGTAAACGGTTTCAGTTATGCAATCATGTATGTAGGGTAGGTGTAGGGTAGGTGTAGCGTTGGTGTAGGGTAGGTGCCGGGTAGGGTAGGTGTAGGGTGGGTGTAGGGTAGCTGTAGGGTAGCTGTAGGGTAGGTATAGGGTAGGGGTACGGTAGGTGTAGGGTAGGGTAGGTAGAATAGGGTAGGTACGTAGCCAGTTGACGGGAGCGAAGCCGCGTGGGACAGCTAGTCTTCTTATAAAATTAAGTTGATTTACTGTTGGTGTGAGTAATAAAAAGTGTTAACAAGATGTCTGATCGTTATCATTTGAGAACCCTGAGTGCTCCCGCGCTTACATACATACACACATAGACTGATAAACACATTACCCTCCTTCCGCAGTCGGGTAATCTATACTAATATTATAAAGAGGTAAAATTTGTAAGTTTGTATGTTTGTAAGTTTGTATGTAGGGGGTAATCTCTGGAACTAATGATCCAATTCTAAAATTTTTTTCACTGGTAGAAAGCTACATTATTCCTGAGTGCTATAGGCTATGCACGGTACGACCAATAGGAGCGGAGCATAAATGAAAAATGTTGCAAAACGGGAAAGAATAATACTTTTTGAGGGCTTCCGTTGCGTGCGCTTCGTAAACGGTTTCAGTTATGCAATCATGTATGTAGGGTAGGTGTAGGGTAGGTGTAGCGTTGGTGTAGGGTAGGTATAGGGTAGGGGTACGGTAGGTGTAGGGTAGGGTAGGTAGAATAGGGTAGGTACGTAGCCAGTTGACGGGAGCGAAGCCGCGTGGGACAGCTAGTCTTCTTATAAAATTAAGTTGATTTACTGTTGGTGTGAGTAATAAAAAGTGTTAACAAGATGTCTGATCGTTATCATTTGAGAACCCTGAGTGCTCCCGCTCTTACATACATACATACATAGACTGATAAACACATTACCCTCCTTCCGCAGTCGGGTAAATACAATAAAATTACAAATTAGCAAAACAAAATATTTGTCACATAAATATACAGAGCAGTGGTGGCCCAGTGGTATCGGCCGCGACTTACAAGTTGTAGGTCGTGGGTTCGAGCCCAGGTAGGCGCTTTACTTTGTGTAAATTATTTCATCACCACTGCTCTCAAAACGGTGAAGGAAAACATCGTGAGGAAACCGGCATGTCCTAGAACCAAAAATTCGAAGACATGTGACATCCACCAACTCGCACTGGGCCCGCGTGATGGATTACGGCCCATTCCCTCTCACACAGAGGAGGCCTGTGTCCCAGTAGTGGGAACATTAATAGGCTGATGATGTGATGTGATGTGATGTGAAATATACCCTATGACTCCTTGGACATAATTACTCACCGATACGTAAGGCGCTGCAGGCACCCGTCCTCTTCACCCCGTATCTGGCACATTACTTCCGGAAAGAACTAGGACGCACGAAAACAAAACTGTGATATTTAAGTTTTTATACCATTATGATAGTTTGTGTGGAGTTCCTGGGACCTAACAGATCAATTAAGGGTTAAAGTGAATTATATTATATTATTATAATCTATCCGCGTGGTGGATTACGGCCCATTCCCTCTCACAGAGAGGAGGCCTGTGTCCCAGCAGTCTGCCTAACCTTCTTCTGACTACGATGGGGTCGGTTTCCAGGCCAAACAGACGCAGCTGGATAGCAGTGTTTTGCAAGGAGCGACTGCCGTCTGCCTAGTAACAGCTCTTACTTGTTTTTTTTTACTTTTTGTGATGTATTCTAAAACTGTTTTAAAACCTAACCCTGTGCCAGTCGCCAAGTACAACGATTTAAAGCGTTTATGTACTAACGGAACTATACCAAAGCGCTTTCGTAAGGAGTATTTAGATCTACCGTCTTTAGGAACTGATAAAGACATTCTGTCTGAAACTAACGAGGAAAACGATATCGACACAATTGATTTTTAAGATTTTACTTAAAAAGAATTTCATCCATTGTTGCTCCCAGCGGGGTTATGGATTCGTTTCCCGCTGAGAGCATAGAAATTTGGAACAAAAAGGATTTTTTCAATACTATTATATAGTGATTATTTTGATTTTGTATCATAAATAAAAGACAACTAAGTCAAAAATTATTAAGTTTATTAAATTATACGTAACGTCTCGCGTCTGTTAAAGATAAAAGGCAGCCCGAAATACAGCTGAGGATCTAGACAAGTGGCATTCAGCGAAGGCGATAGTCGAAATGTGAAAATATGGTATTGATTATGTGACTTTTCGATATCGCTTGTCAATCCCATACAATTTTGCCTGTTTGACATTCGCTATCGCCACGCTTTCGATGATAGAATTTCACTTGGCTAGGGCCTCTGGACGTGCTTTCCGGCCGTGGAACATGAAAATGAACGGTACGGTGAATTAGTCACCCAATGGTGAACCAAGAAGCGTTGCTTAAAGATCAATCCGTGCTACACTTTTTATTTAGTCACGAGCTCCACTTTAAACTGAATAATCGTCATAATAACATTGCGTTTCAGTCCTTTCATTTTAAAATCTGATTGGGTAGATACAATCCAGACTAAATTCCATTTTCTACTCGATTAACTTCAACTAATTCGGAATGCATGTGAACTACAATGTAGAGTCCATTGCGGGGCGATCAATCGTCTCTCAGACAGTGACGTTGTAGTTCAGTGAACGACATTATGCAAACACACGTCGGACTCTGTCCAATTAGAGGACTGGGGAGAGATGAAGTGATTGCATTCGTGACGTGATGACATGGAAAGAATGAAAGAATAAGATTTTATTTGCGCTTGGAACGATTAATACTTAGGGTGTTACCACACCAACCGATCGATAACATTGATCGACGTTGATCGACATCGCGCTGCCGTCAATAGGTGTTGCTTTGAACTATCGATCGACGATGATCCATTCCACCACCTTATCGATAGCATCAACTGATTGGTTTGTTAACATCCTTATATACTCATGTATTCACTCCTCCTTATACACTCAAGTTCAGGTGAGATAACTAGCCAGCTTGAGCTTAACATGCGCCATTTAAATCATCCAGCGTGTTCCTTACCATCTATGACCCCTCAGCCTTCGAATCATGGGTGAACAGACATCTTCTGGGTAGCTGGCTCGTCACAAAAAAGAAACTAGACTATTCCCAAACACTGCAACTCCTGAGAGCTTACAGTGGCACCAGCAAAGCGCTCAAGTCAATGAAACTCATCGAGTCCTAGAGAAACGATTCAACTGCCTGGGATCCAAGAATCAGAAAATAACTGTGCTGGGCTAAGCAAAACATAGTTTCCATTTGTCTCCTTATCTAGCAGGAGACATAACAGAACAAGGCCAATAGACACAATGGAATATCTACTACTAAGGATAACGCTGCAGTTGTCAAGCACCACGGGGTATCTCAACTTTCGGTAAATTTACTGACATAATGTTGCAAGTCCGCCAGTTGAAAAACGTAAGTAGAACAGTCAAGCTCAACAAAGCACTACTTCTATCTCTGTCTCAGTTCGAGGTGAAAGAACCTTCCACATTTAAAGCAATTTTCATTAAACATAAAGAAATACTCAAGCATTAAATTTCTTGAAATTTCCTTTGTAGAAAAAGGTATTTTCTCATTCATCGGAAACTCAAACGGCTTTGAAACTAATTACTGCAATACATTAGTAACGTGAATAAAATGTTCCTAATTTTATTTCCTTTGTTGATCGGGAGAATGTGGATGCTGTGTACATACATCTATTTTGGGAGGTATCTGTGAGTTTGGGTCGAGACATTTAAAATCTCAGAGATACTTGAGTGATTCGACAGAAATTTTGAAGTCATATCATCCTCTGTCTACGTTTTTCATATCTGGTTGGGATCAGCGTCCATTCAAAGTGGATGCTGCTGAAGAAAAGTATTGTACACGGAACGACTGCCTACCTGTCGTTCACAACCGAGTTACTGGGTACCTACCACTATACCTTTTGAGAGTCGACTTCCAGTGTAGTTGGATGCTGCTATATATATTGTATTGTACATGGAGCGACTGCTTATAGGATAGCCACAACTCAGTTACTGGGCACTACGAAACCTTTTAGTTCTGCTTTCAGTCTAACCGCTTGCTGCATCAGTATTTTACATGAAGCGACTACCTATATGACTTTACTAGCTGACCCCCGCGGCTTCGCTCCCGTCAACTGGCTACCTACCCACCTACCTCCTACCTACCTACCCTATTTTTTTATTTCCCTTAACTACCCTACCCACCTACCCTATCTACCCTACCTACTCTACTCTACCTACCCTACCCTACCTTATCTACCCTACCCTACCTACCCTTACTACTATACGAATGTAACCTGTTAACTTTTGTTTCTACCGGCGGCGGAGATCTAATTAAAATTTAGAACATTAAAGCTGCTATTGTGAGTCAATCTTAAAAGATAGACATATGCTGTCGCGGACCTTTTTTTTTGAACTTTTAAAGAAAAAAAATTCCATCATACATTATATTTGCGTAACTTAAACCGTTTACGCAGCGCACGCAACAAAAGCTCTCAAAGTGAATATTTTTGCCCGTTTTTGCAACATTTTTCATTTATGCTCGGCTCCCATTGGTTGTAGCGTGATGTTATATAGCCTATAACCTTCCGCGATAAATGGACTATCCAACACAAAAAGAATGTTTCAATTCCAACCAGTAGTTCCTGAGATTAGCGCGTTCAAACAAACAAACAAACTTTTCAGCATTATAATTTTAGTTAGGTAGGTACAAACAAACAAAAAAATCTTTCCTCTTTATAATATTATATAGTATAGATAGGCAGTTACAACAAAAATCCGTTAAAATGTACTATACTAGCTGTCCCCCGCGGCTTCGCTCCCGTCAACTGGCTACCTACCTTCCTACCCTATCGTACCTATCTACCTACCCACCTACCCTATCCTTCCTACCTGTCCACCTGCCCCCCCTATCAAACTACCTACCCTACCCTACATACCTACCTAAACACCCTACACACCTACCACACCTACCTACTCACTTATCCTACCTACCTACATACCCTACACTACCTATCTACCCACCAATTTGTTAAACTGTTTATTTGAATAAGAATTAATACTACGATACGAATAATGTTACCAACTTTTGTTTCTACCGGCGGCGACCTAATTAAATTTTAGAACACAAAAGCTGCTATTGTGACTTAACTATGATAGTTAGATATATTCTCTCGTGGACTTTTCTGTAGAAAATAATGAGTACTTTAATTATGTAGTACCTACATAATTTATCAATAGTTTTCTCATCACACGCCAAATAATGAATTTTAAAGGCAAAATGCTTAAAATATGCTACTTTGAGTTACATTATTGCAATTTTCTTAAGGATCTCTAATTTTATTGAAAATAAATTATAGGCTACTAGCATCTGCCCGCGTGAAAAGTGTTTTATTATCCCAAGCGAAAACAAACTATCTCCATGACAAATTTGATCTAAATCGGTTCAGTAGATACAGAGATTACCCCCTACAACCTCACAAACTCATAAACTTTACCTCTTTATAACATTAGTATAGATAGTATAGAAGTTACTCAGGGATAATGTAGCATTGTAATGGTGAACGAATTTTTGAATTCAGACCAACGACACACAAAAAATAAAACAAACATACAAAACTAAATCTTTTCTCTTTATAAAATTATATGATATTATTTAAGTGTAGATATATATAATATTATAAATGCGAAAGTAACTCTGTGTGTCTGTTACCTTTTCACGTTAAAACCGATGAACCGATTTAGATAGATGAAATTTCGTTTATAAGAGTAACTCGGAGATAGTTTGAGAGCCTGGAAAGGACATAGGATAGTTTTTATCCTTGGAATATGTTCCCTTGGGTTGATTATCGAGTTTCACACTGGCGAAGCCGCGGGCAGAAGCTAATGTTGTTATAAATAAAATTTTACCAAAATTATATGTTACTAAGTAAGTAGGTAATTATTTTTAAAAGCTATATAATCAATCACAATTGAAATAGTCTATTCTTCACTCCCAGCATAATCATTGTAATCGTAAATCTTTTGTAAATCTAATTTGAAATATCTTTTCAAATCCAAAGGTCTAATTTCTATAATAAGACGATCAACTCTCAGGTGCACTAATAATAAAGTGGCGGAGGTTATTTAAGTATTAATTGGGCACCTGTTGCGATTTTAGGCGTGATATAGTACGGACCTGCGACCTTTTGTCCGGGTGTGTGTATATCATGACCGGGGTCACGGAATTTGGATTGGTAGAATTAGATGTTTCAGGATTAGTTTGGGTATCCTTATTTAGGGCCGATTTCAACAATAAAACTAATCGCCAGTCATCATCATCATCATCATATCAGCCGAAAGACGTCCACTGCTGGACATAGGCCTCCCCCAAGTGTCGCCACATTGACCGGTCCCGTGCGTCCCGCAACCAGCGGATTCCTGCAACCTTCACCTGGTCATCGGTCCACCTGGTGGGAGGCCTTCCAACGCAATCGCCAGTAGTTCAACTAAATTCGTTTATGCAAATACAGCGTTCTGATTGGTTGAGACCGCTGAGAATCTACCAATCAGAACGCTGTATTTGGATAAACTGGGTTTAGTTGAATTAATCGCGATTAGTTTTATTGGTGAAATCGGCCTTTATTTATGAAGCATCAGTAGTTTTCTTCTTTTTCATTATTTTGGTGTAACTAAACGAAAGACATCCACTGCTGGACATAGGCCTCCCCCAAGCTCCCCCTCCCGGATGCAAGGAAATGGTCATTTACAAAAGTTTTTAGTTGATGAGATTTTTGCCTATGTGTTGTGTCTGTGTCGAATAAATGTTTTCTATACTACTCGTATAATTCAATGAATTATACGATGAAAATAATACCGATATAATTTGCTTAGTGAATTTAATTATTACATTAGATCGGTAAAACTAAATTCCGACAATTGTTCGATGTGAGAAATAAGAGTGTATCATATACATTCCACGCCATCGAATTGCTGAGAAGGCGAATCTCACGGTGCAGATCGTAATGCGGTGTTAGTCATTGTCTTAAGAATACCAAATTACATGATACGACTCCATCCTCCTCTGACCGCAATACGTCTTTGTCGTGGTCATTGCGGGAAGTCTTCTATGTGTGCCATCTGATTACGTCCTTCCCTGACTGATCCTGGAACGAATCATGTTAACTTCACCTATCGATAGATGTCAATCCTAAGCGTCGATCAACATATAATAATAGGACAATTACGGGACATTGCCTCCTAAACAAACACTCTAAGACAAAGGTGTCACAGACAGTCAACAGAGATCAGCAGCACAAGTCAGTCTGCAATGCGAAACCAACGTGCGCAAATCGTCAAAACAGTGACACACTCCACGGCGCCTGTGGAGCCCAAAAACACTTAAATTTTGGGCGGTGCTAGTCTTGCTATGTTAGCCAGTACCCCCAAATACAACTGACCGAATAGGAGTCCAAGTGCGGAAAATAGAGTCCCTACTTCCCAAGCATCAGGTAAAATAATAGTTCATTTCACAGTTTTCTTCACTTCAAGTTTACACGGTGAAATTTTTACAGATAATTTCAGACAGTCTAATTACTATGTAGTTGAAATAAATAATCGTTCAAAAACGTTTTTTTCTATATATTTACTATAGAAGCGTTTACGTGTTTTGCATGCAAATAAGCCGAAATATATTGACGGTATTATTATACAGGTATTTGAAGTATCGATATACGAAATATTTATATAGGTATATGAAATACCGATATCTGAAATATCGATGTATGGAATATCGTAACCAATACCATAGGGATCGAGATTTTTACAGAAAGGTAGTCTATGGGCACTCGACGATAGTGCAGGCATCTATTATTTATTTATTTATTAAAACTTTATGCACAAGTACAAAGGCGGACTTAATGCCTTAGGCATTTTCTACCAGTAGACCTTAGGGTGGTGCAGAGATAAAAAAAGGCAGGTGCAACTAAATGAAAGGATAAATAGAGAAAAAATATATGTAAAAAGAATATATATAAATATATACTTAGATACATACATACATAAACAATGTTATAGAGAAACCGAAACCAACAAATCAATTCTGTGATGATTCTGCAAAATTCTTACGAGTGTGCTCACGTGCCTTAAATTTGAAAGAGAACCGACTGTTAGTTGCAGTGTCATTATTTTTGAAATCATATCAGGATTTTCAGAGATTACCATCAAACAAACAAACATTTTAAACTCCTTGTAAATTATTAGTTTTAATGTTTAGATGTAGGCATTACCTACAATAAGGTTATGTTTATTTTTCTTTTTGAGGTTTAAACTGAGCATTTCCAATTCAACTTACTAAAGTCAATAGCCTAATATTTGTCCAACTTCATTGTTATTCACTGTTTTGTTAATACAACTAACTACATACGTGCAAACTCTAGTTATTCGGCACCTAGACTAAGTCTACTTTGTTTGTACTAACTTGATTGTTTTCAGCCTGTTACTGAGGTAATTATAATACCTACTCTGTTATTTCATGTGTGCCTGGTGTATTTGTAATGTTGGTCTATTTTAGTACTAAGTTTATGTGATGTACTAATTAGTGATGAGTAAATAGTCGGTTAGGATTATCTAAGACTAAACTTGAACATACAAAGTACCTTAACGTAGTAGATAATAAATCATTTGGTAAAGTACCTCTACATTGTTACAGACTTAGCTATGAAATTAATTACGTAAACAAACTTTTCGAGCTAATTAGGAACTTCGTACGGAAAGATTTTTGTTATTTCGAGGAGGAATACGATGAAAGTTGATTAATAAGGTATATTTTGTTTATGTTGGTAATAGAATGATAACCTGCTTAGCGGTAAAGCATACAACTCCCTGATAGAAGGCATCTAGGTTATTAAAGATGACCATTATTGAAGATGCGACAATCTGAGACAAAATAAAGCAGTTTTTCCTAAGGTAGCTGACAGAACATACTGTAAGGCGATAGATGGCGCTCGAAAGCCGTCATGAAGTTGACAACTGTGAAGATAGCAACGCGCGGGCCGCTCGCCTACCTCCCATATTGCACCGAGGCTCGCGCTCTCTTTTCTGGCGGACACCGACGGAATAGCACCTTTCTAACATTTTATTGTACTGCATAAGTTTATTTTTAATTAAATCTTTTATTATTATTTTACCTTGTTTTTCTGAGCACTTACAATACATATCATAGGGTTGCAATCAACCTTTAATTGTTCCCATTGTTGAAACACAGGTATCTCTCTGTGCAAGAGAATGAGCCTCTTAGGCATAGCACGCACTGCGATTTTTATTCGCGGGTTTTTTTTTCCGCCCATTTTGTGACCTATGGAAATGTATGAAGCTGCACGCGCTGCGGAAAAAAAACGCGCCCAAATTGTACTAAAAAATTCGCAAATAAAAATCGCAGTGCGTGTTAAGCCTTAGTCTAGATTGAGGCCAATGAGCCTGCCCAAGAGGGTCTTTATACACCTCTTCTTTATATTGATTCAAGTTCATTCATCAAGAAATTTCTTGAGCATGTCATCTTGAATACAAACATCTGTTTGTGATACGGGGTTAGTAAAATCTAAGCATTTAAGTCCAAACAGTTATAAAGAAGAAAAATAATAAAAGGAAAACATCCTCAAAAATGTGTAGAAAGGTGTAGAAAACACAGAAGTAGCTGATAGCAAGCACAACAGATAAGCAAGTTTCAGTCTTGCTAAGTCGCAGCCTCGGGATCTCAGCGCAGCCGGGCAATGAAAACAATTCAAAGCGATCTCTCTGCAGATCATTACGGAGATTTCCAACTTCAACGATGTTTTAATATTTTTTTCCCGTCTGGCTATCGGATGCTGCTTCGAAGTAATTTGTAGAGAAACACGTTTTTCTTTAACGGTTTCATGGAAATTAATAAACTGTTGACTTCGAGGTTGCGGTGTAGAGTTACGTTTTCTGTTTATATTTTGTGGCGTTTGTCACTTTTTGTGTCTGTGTCAAATCTATAATTACATTTTTAGAGTAAAAAAATAGAAAGTGCCTTATAAGTGAGAAAAACCGGCCAAGAGCGAGTTGGAAACGCGCACGAAGGTTTCCATTCCATTATCGCAAAAAACGGCAAAAAAATCACGTTTGTTGTATGTCTAGCTATCACGGTTCATCAGATACAGCCAGACAGACATACAAACAGACCGACAGACGGACCGCGGACTCACATAAGCATCAATTGCTTCGCAAAACCAATTTCAATAATATCTTCTGCTCATAACAGGTATCCGAAAGCCAATGAAAAAGCTTGATTCTTTTACGTCATCCTAATCCACGCATCACACACCCGACACTTCAAAACGTCATCGTCACCTCAAGTAAACTTGATTGACAATCGGTTTATTCAGTTGGCAGCATGGCGGCTAAGACCAAATCAATTACCCAGCGATCCACAGTTTAATGTAAGCCAAAAAAAAGTCGGGAGCAGGGATTGGAATCCAAAGCTGACCGACCAAGTGAGGTAATTAATTACGCGTGCCGTTTTTGCAGGCCGGTCGGAAGAAACGGCAAAAGATTTATTGTTTGCGCCACTTCACTTCGGCGTCTTCGGACGGGGAATTACTAATCTTTTCTTTAATTCTGATCCCTTGTTTTCTTCCGACGGTAATAGAGCCGTAAGCCGGATTAAAGGGAATACTCATTTCAGACTCCTTCATAATGCATTGACTCGGTATAGCGGCAAGAATAAGCTGTAGGCATATTATATACTTAGTAGCTACGCAATAATTTGATATTAATAAGGTTTTGCCAGCGACTTCGCCTGAATGTTGAAACATTTACTTCTTCGTGATTCTAGCTACCTGGTAGTTTCTGATTCTTTACAGCTTGTTTCCAGCCCCGGAAAGTTTCACATCACATCATCAGCCTATTTTAATGATCCCACTGCTGGAACACAGGCCTCCTCTCTGTGAGAGGGAATGGGCCGTAATCCATCACGCGGGCCCAGTGCGGGTTGGTGGATGTCACATGTCTTCGAATGTTTGGTTCTAGGACATGCCGGTTTCCTCACGATGCGCGATAGTTTCCTTCATCGTTTTGAGATGAAATATTTTACACAAAGTAAAGCGCCTGCCTGGGCTCGAACCCACGACCTACAACGTGTAAGTCGCGGCCGATACCACTGGGCCGGCGTTTAATTCTTCATGATTCTGGTCTCCTGGTAGTTTGTAGGTCTTCAGCGCTCAGGATTCCAGCCCGTCTCTGAGCTTTTCCATCGTCTATAGCAGGGGTAACCAATTAGTTTCATTTGGAGTCCGTTACTTAAAATAGTATGACCGCCGCGGTCCGTAAGATTTAAAGCTCCTACCCCCATCAAAGATACATGAATCATCATCATCATCACCATCATTTCAGCCGTCCACTGCTGGACATAGGACCTGAATATATTTCTAAGCTTTTTTTTATTATGTTAATGTGCATAATGTCATTTTATGCCTGAAACTATCCGTCTGAAGTTTGCAGTTTGGACTAAAGATGGTCATTAAATCTTGGATATGTTAATCAGTAGGTATACTTCAAAATTTATTTTTACACCGCGACGACTGACGATATTGCACACTCATCCGTTGTCGAATCTACGGCAGGAAAGACAAAACGCGGATAAATGATTAAATTACGTACTCAAGCAAGTAAATTATATTGTACTGTTTACTTAAAGACCACACAAATTAGGTCGACGGCGGCGGTCCGAATTCGGACCGCGGTCCGCCATTTGGTGATCCCTGCTCTATAGTCTCCGGTAAGCCTTATAATTTATCGGGATGAAAAGATAAAAATATTCCAGATAATAAACTGTCTGTGTGCAAAATGTCATCCAAATCCGTTCAGCTGTTTTTGCTTGATCGAGAAATAAACAAACATACAAACTTCAACAATTATAATATTACAATAGGATTAACTGCAAACATTAAATACCTACCGTCAATCTACTAAACCAGGAATCTACTAATAATATGTGTTGTAGGCATGGTGAAATTGTAATTTTAGCGATGTAAAACAAATATGCTCTCGAATTGATTAATAAGAGTAATTAAACTCAAACGAATGAATTAGAAAGTTTGGCGGTTGGTTTGTTTGGATTGGATGTTGAACGAAGTTGCTTATAAGGCTAATGAAACGTCGGTAATTTTGATTTTATTATAATATAAATTTTATTTATTTATTATATACTTTATTGTACACCACATAAATAATTACAAGACTAAAAAATTTATAAAGATGTACAATGGGCGGTCTTATCGCACAGGGCAATCTCTTCCAGACAACCTTTGGATGGAATGAACGAGAGATTATTGATTATATGAACGAAGAAAATTAACGATTGCAATGAGAATGAAAATACCTTAATAAGTATGTCAATAGGTAAGTCCTTAACAGTTAATTTTTACTCGACTCGACCATAATTATCTTCAACTAGCTTTTTCCCGTGGCTTCGCTCCTGTGGATTATCCCTCAGGAAGCATGCATTTTCCGGGTTAAAAAGTAACACTTAGCAATATTCTAGACTTACATGAGTGAAAAAATATTTTTGTTGTCGTATTAGTATTTCCAGAGAATTATTTCCCCTTTAGAAACATATAAACAACCATAAAATTTTACCTCTTAATAAAATTATTTAAGGCATTTACATACAGGACTGGTTCACACTTGCCTAAGACTTAGAGAAATAGAAAGAAGAAAGGCTTTGCCCCGCAGCGGTACAACTTATAGGCTGTAAATGGAAAGAAGAAAGGCTTTGTCCTGCAGCGGTACAACTTACAGGCTGTAAATGGAAAGAAGAAAGGCTTTGCCCTGCAGCGGTAGAACTTATAGGCTGTAAATGGAATGAAGAAAGGCTTTGTTCTGCAGCGGTACAACTTACAGGCTGTAAATGGAAAGAAGAAAGGCTTTGCCCTGCAGCGGTACAACTTATAGGCTGTAAATGGAAAGAAGAAAGGCTTTGCCCTGCGGCGGTACAACTTACAGGCTGTAAATGGAAAGAAGAAAGGCTTTGCCTTGCAGCGGTACAACTTATAGGCTGTAAATGGAAAGAAGAAAGGCTTTGTTCTGCAGCGGTACAACTTACAGGCTGTAAATGGAAAGAAGAAAGGCTTTGCCCTGCAGCGGTACAACTTATAGGTTGTAAATGGAAAGAAGAAAGCCTTTGTCCTGCAGCGGTACAACTTATAGGCTCTAAATGGAAAGAAGAAAGGATTTGCCCTGCAGCGGTAGAACTTATAGGCTGTAAATGGAAAGAAGAAAGGCTTTGCCCTGCAGCGGTACAACTTATAGGCTGTAAATGGAAAGAAGAAAGACTTTGTCCTGCAGCGGTACAACTTATAGGCTCTAAATGGAAGAAGTAAAGCTTTGTCCTGCAGCGGTACAACGTATAGGCTGTAAATGGAAGAAGAAAAGCTTTGTCCTGCAGCGGTACAACTTATAGGCTGTAAATGGAAAGAAGAAAGACTTTGTCCTGCAGCGGTACAACTTATAGGCTCTAAATGGAAAGAAGAAAGGCTTTGTCCTGCAGCGGTACAACGTATAGGCTGTAAATGGAAGATGAAAAGCTTTGTCCTGCAGCGGTACAGGCTGTAAATAAATGAATTCTAATATTTCTTTAAAAAACAATATGTCAATAAAATACCTACTACTTAAGTATGCGCAAGTGTGCGTACTAAAAGCATCAATAAGTGTTACCTTCATAAAAAAAGAACTTACTAATTCGTTAAAACAAATTTATACCCATCAAGCCTGTAATTAAAGTTTCCAAATGGCTGAATTAGTAAAATTTCAATATAAGGGGAAAGGTCGAGATTTGTCCTCCCATTTATTATGATACCCAAAGGAATGTCGGCAAATAAACTTGCACACTAGCCTCAAATTGGGTTGTTCCCGTAAGGGGCCAGCTCGTTATGTGATTGAGATTGCCTATGTACTGATATTAGGCAAATTACCTACATGTATTATCCCTATTTGTGATAAATTAATCCTTAGTGATTTATGCTTCGTTTACAATTTATTTGTAAGTGTTGTTTCTTTATCGTTAATTTTGTCTAGATGAGCAATATGTTTTAAACCTATAGATACTAATCTGAAGGCCAAAAGTGGTGTTTATCTATTGAATGGTCTATTACTCGTACCTAGGTTGTATTATATAGTGACCTGGTGACCCAAAGGTAACAGCCCCAAATTATCTTCGTATCGTAACTCCAAACCCTAGCAGGCACTTGTCTTTGTCTTATTTAATTCATTTTTTTTTTATTAAAAAAAAATGTTGCCCCACACTAGGAATTTCTCCTGTATCGTGGGTGCGTTTACAAACATATTAACTCACATACACAAACACCTAGAGCCGGAACAACTATTTGTAGATCATACATCGAATCGAACCCGCGACACGCAGCGCAGCAGTCAATCGCTCAACCACTGCGCCAACCGTGCGCCCAAGTGCGCTCATTACCACAGCACTCAAAATTGTGAAGGAAGGAGAAACCGGTATGTCTTCGAAACAAAATATTCGAGGACATGTTCCTCTGAAATCCCAAAAGTGGTAGCGATATAGGCTGATTGCAACTTTACGACCTAGATTGTTCGCAATATAGGTCTGTAAGGAAGTCGATGTTAAATTGGGATGACGTTATGATAATGATCAACTGTAAAGTATCCAAAAAAAGCCGTTCTATCCGTTTTTTCAGCTGTATTATTATAGAAGCCGTTATAAAACGGTTTCAAGGAACTTGGGATGATGCACGATGAACATACTTAAGGCCCTTAATCCGCTTAAGTGTCGTAAAACGGTTACTTTCTAAAGCATACTCCTTAGTAACGGCTAAGTTAAAAGGTTTAAAGAAATATTGGTTCATGTACATTATTTGTGAAACATGGTTTTTTCGTATGACTTACCTAGCTTTTGCTTTAAAAATAATAATAAGAACACATTACTTTTTCGCTTCTTTTGCATACTCCTCCAAAACGACTTGGATGTTTAAAAATATTATTACAAAGAAAAATTGATCGTTAGAATCTCTTCTTAACCTACATAGGAAATGTAAACAAAAAAATATTTTGCAAAGAAAACTTTCCAAAAGGAGGTCCAATATTGACATTCTGCAACCGAGCGGGCGGATTCCCATTGGGAAATATAATAATATACGCCTTAATTAGCAATGTAGGAAAACATTTACCGACATAATAAATGTAGGAAGCTCCTTAATTGAATTATAAGAAGTTCTTATAATTAACCGCCATGGAAACTCGTATATTTCCGTTCTATTGCTACCTCTGAGAATTGCGCGGTTAGTCCCACTATGCTCGACTCGAAAAATACCTACTAAAAAGTGCCGCTATGCACGAAATTATTCGATTCTACATACACAATGGAGGGCACAGTTGGAATGAAAAGTGTTTCAATTCAATTAAATTGAGCAGGAAGCTGAAAAATATTGAAAATAAACTAAAAACATCGCAATCTTAGTTCGAAACATTTTTAGGTTAAGTTTCACAGTTACATGGAATGGATGGACACTTTGTTTTTAAAATGAATGTCGCGACGTGTTGAGTGGCGGCGAGGCAAGTGTCGATTAGTATGAAGAAACGAAACGTTTATTAACTTTTTTTCGCGAAGGTAACGGAATTTACATACTAGCTTTTCTTAATTTACTTTTATATGAATGGTTAAATAAAATATTACACTATAACACTTTTCTCCATCACTGCCCGCGAATGTGCATTCGTGCCAAGCGGCACTTTTAGTAGGTATTTATCGAGTCAAGCATAGCGGGTCTAGAGCATAGCGGGACTAATAACATTCACACCACTCCGTTTTTTATTCACTGAAAACAGTGAATAAAAAGCACTTTTACTCACAGTTTTGGTGTTAGAATTTAGAACACACCAATATATATTCGACGTCCATCTCAATGCTATACAACCTCCATGCGCATAAAATACTCTATACGAACTCCTTGTGCAAAGAATATTCGACTTTCAAACTCCTTTATCGATTTGATTTTCAGTTTGTTAATGTTTAGGATTTTAATAATGATTTTGATTTTAGTCTGGGATGTTTAGTGAATACTTATTTGGATTGTAGTTCTAATATTAATTGCATTGGTGTTAATTAATTATAATTATGTAACGTAACGGAGGTGGTCACTGGCCCCTGAAATACAGTTGCTGTTACCTAGCTCTGCTTTAATTTAAAAAAAAAATTGATACCCTGAGTTTTCACATTTTTTTTAAATTTTGAAGGTAATAAAACTTTTGTTTAGTATTTTTCCTTGTGATTTTCGCTTAAATCTTTCTTTTTCTCGTAGTCATGGTATAAAATATAGTAAGCAACTCTTGAATAAAACGGATTTATATCGAAGGCCATGAATCACTCGCGTCACTCAGGATTCTAACACTTGAATCACTCGCTATGCTCGTGATTCAATCATCATGAATCACTCCCTACGGTCGAGTAGAGAACCTAACTAGTACGAGTACCTGCATCCATACCTGCTATTATAATGAATGCGAAAGTAGCTCTGTCAGTCTGTTTGGTACCTTTTCACCTCTTATCAGCTGGCCGAATATGAATGAACCTTGGCACATGGAAAGAGTATATCCTGAATTAGAAAATATGTAGATTAATTGTATCCCGGGCATATGTTCCTTTGGGATAATTCCCGGCATTTACGCGAGCGAAACCACTGGCAGAAACCGGGAGATAAATAAATGCACCTGGCTGGAGACTGCTACGTCAAAAAAATGGCCGGCAAAAGTTTTGTCATCAGCATTCTGATAAAATCGTCTAAATCGGACTCGCGCACGAAGGGTTCCGTACCAATATCGCAAAAAACCCCACTCAAACATTTATTTTATTCTATTTTTAGTGTATGTTGTTATAGCGGCAATAGAAATACATCATCTGTGAAAATTTCAACTGTCTAGCTATCACGGTTCATGAGATACGGCCTGTTGACAGACAGACATAGACAGACGGACTGCGGAGTCTTAGTATTAGGGGACCATATGGGTACGTTTTTACCCTTAGGGTACGGAACCCTAAAACAAGCTACAATTTCCTTATTTATTTTAAAACGATAAACTAGAAACTTGTGCTTCCTCCACGTCTCGTATAACTCGTGCTGGCAAGGTACCGCCCGCCGTACCGACAAGGTACGAGTTATACGACACTAGCGCAAGTCTTGATAATAAGTAAGCCTGTCAACAAGTATGTTACGTAGTGTTCAATACTTATCTAAAGGATAGCAATAGCTAGGTACTTACCTAAAAACGGAAAGAAATAAAAGAAAATGTTCATCTGTAATTCACGCAGGCAAACTGACAAAAAAAATGATAACCGCTAATAATATTAAAAAAAAATATTTTCCAAGTCGAAAAGGCTCCCATGTCCACTTATGTGCTGCGATAATTTTTTTTAAACGCATTGCAAGTTGTACCTATATGTCCTATAAAGCTCATAAGCATTATTAGCTTGAATAAACACTGAGCGTTGATAACGCCAAAACAGCGGGTACGCTATTACCAAGGCTCGAAATAGAATTTGGAGTTATTCTTACATACATCAATATTTTCAGCAATAGACAGCCCTTACACCTACACCTTATACATCATATCTTATGGGAGTGTATACTTTGGCAGAATGAACGCAATATTATGTTAGTTATTGTACAGACTGCATCTAGAGCTATTTATTCTACGGACCTTGTAGAAACTAGAACAAATTTCCGTGCGTTCAAGCGTTTTTGCTATACCTAGCGCTATTTGGAATAAAATATAACAGCTCACAATGTTAGGACCCATTAATATTAATGCTATTTTTTTTTTAATCCGTGGTTCTAGGTAACTGGGCTTATCCCAGTTGTAAACGACCCTTTGTGCCTATTGGCCTTGTTTGTTCTGTCTCCTGCTTGATATGGAAAGAAGTGGCAATTATGTTTTTGTTTTCCTACTCCCACGATATTCTTTTCTGATTAATTTGGTTGCGGGATCCAAGACAGTTATTCATTCTCCAAGACTTCGTCGAGTTTCATTGCCTCGGCGCTTTTCTGGTGGTCGCCACTGTTGATTCTGGCTTTCAGGAAATGCAGTGGTTTGGGAATAGTGCGGAGGGATTGCAGCCCTTACACCTACTAAAATACAGACTTACCTGTACCACGGGGTCTCATTGCTAAGAAAGAAACTTTGGTTCAAATAAATCTCACTAGATGGCGCAACATGTACACACAACTCAATAGAATTGTGTAAAATTAACATTTTCTGGAATTGAACATAAAAATTGTATGTTCTTGTTTAATTAACTCTCCTAAGTACAAAATTATGGAATATTTGGCTCTTAATTTACATTTCAAAGATTATTTTAACGGATCATTTAAAATTGATGCCAGTAGATGGCGCATTTTTAGATTTCTGAGGCATTCCACCCATTTTTTTTAATTTGCTTTGTAACACATTTTGGTGCAAAAAGACTGTAAAAACGTGCAAAAAAAATACTATGAAACGAACCTTCACTGTATTTAAAGAAAAATTTTCACGAACCTAGTAAACCCTTTTACTTGCTAGTCGCTGCTAACACCATCTATTGCCGTGAAACGGGATCGAACGCGATTGATTTACTTACAAAAATAACAAGATTAATCAGATGAAAAACGCTAGATACGTCGGCACGGTTTCTTTGTATGGGATGAGGCATCTGTATGCTAGTATTATATTATCTGTGCCTGTACCTAAAATAAGATACACGTACATTAGTAAGTTTATCTCATTCCAGGTACAGGTAAGTAAGCAACTTACGACTAAAAATAAGATAAGAAGAAGTTTACGCAAGGTTTTTTTTTCAAATAAATAAATAAAACATAAGCTACTAGAAATAAAGTCTACAAAGAAAAATAACAGAAACGTAACTTTGCCTAGAAACGACTCTGTTAGAAAAGCTTTTTGAAAAAGAAATGTGTTAGATTTGCAGCAAACTAATAGTTGCTAATGAGCCCACAAGTAAGTTCGTAGGAAAATAAGGGGCAGGTTACATTGCCGCGGGCAATCGCTGCGGGAACAATCAATCAACAACTGTCAGTGAAGTTTCTGAACAAAACATTGACTCCGCTGTAAGATTTCCTTGTAGGATCGCTTATAATAGTAATAATCAGAGCTGGGAAAAGTTTTTAATATTAGGTACTATCCCCATATGTTTGTCACCCATACCCCTAATCTGTTTAGTCTTTTCTGTGCTATATTTGGGTCGGCTTCCAGCCTAATGCATGTGAATACCAGTATTTTACATTGAACGACTGTCTATCTGACCTCCAAAACCCAGTAACTGCGTAACGCGGTACCCCTTGGTAGGACCCTGTTATTAGGGTGTATAGTTCTCGCCAAACTTCTTGGCTACAATGGCTGCGCAGTAATAAATTTCATACAAAAACAGCACTGTTTCGTGCCTTGCGCATCGGTAAACCTACTTCAGGGCGGCCCAAAGGTTGGCGAGAACCCTATTATTGAATCACAAATACCGTAATGTTCTGTATTTAGTCTAGAATCTATCAATTGACTTTTGAAAAAGAGGGCGGATGTCCTACAAACAATTGTCATGATTGTTATCGCTTAATATAGCCTTCTTCAGATAATGTGGACTTAGCACATAGTTTTTAAACTGTAATGGTCACTAACACTAACATTAAGACGACGGCTAACGCCAACGACCTTGAGGGAACAAAACGCGCACTCGTTTCACTACCGCGCGACCCAAAATTTTGTACTTTCCTTACTATTCTAAGACTTTAAAAAAAAAGCCTCAGATCAAAATGTAGATATTTAAATTGTCTTTCAGATGGTGTCGATTTCATTAAAATACGCCCAGCGGTTTTGGTGCGATTGTCGTGTTTTTGTCCGTTTTAGACATAACTTTACAAATTATTACACTATGTTATACGAATAAAACTCAAAATTTTCTCAGATCAAATTATTAAGAAAATGGTCTTAAGTAACATATATTTTATCCAAAAAATTACAATAAGCCTGGACGTGATTCTTATTTTAAAATCAGCTACTCAAGGGTATCTGCGAAACGGGATATTTACCATGTTTACTGTTTGTTACGAGTTTCCGATATTTCGGTGCTGTTGCAAGCACCATGATCACGGATGAACCGGTTAAACCGGTTTATCCGTGAGCGTTTAAGAAGAAGAAAAAAAAGCAGCCCTTACAGGATAATATTTTTCCATTTATAAGGAATTTTTTATGATATAAATATGTAATTAAATATAACTGAGGATAACCTAAGAAATCGAGTTAGTACGTCTCAGATTATTAGTAGCCAGACAAGGCTTCGTTAAGACGTGATTATGTTACTAGGATTCAAAAAGTAAGTTGACTTCGTATTGTTAGGCTTGGGTCAGAAATAATTATACCAGCCTGATAATGCCCCATTGCAGGGCAAAGGCCTCTTCTTATACAGAGAAGGGACGAGCATTAATCAGTAAAAATCGCCTAATAATAGATTCAGAAAAAAAATCGCGGTAAATCATGTGTAAACGGTATATAATGTTCAGTTAGTGACGCACGATCGCACAGAACGCATCTATGATTACCGTGACGGCTGATCATATATTACGTGTTTGGCAATGTTGTTCGCACGACAAAACTCCAACAACGCGCCTCAATCAGACCTAAGCCTTATAAAAAACCCAAACCCTAATTTTTTCATCAATTTATTTTCTAAAATATATTCTGAAACTTTTGTCGTCTAACGGTTTATTTTTCATACACAAGTACAATCTCTAATGAGGTATGGCTTTTAGGTATTGTTGTTGTTCAAAGTTTGGTCGTTAATTAGCGAGTGGGGGTGTGCTGGAGTTGAGCGTCGGATCCCAGGTGGGATATGCTCCAGCGTTACACTCTGTATTTGCATAAAAGTTAGTGCAGTTACAGAATATAGCCGCTGGTGTACCATGAACTACTGTTGACTGTCAGATAGTTTGCACAAATATTATTTGTGAAGTAAAATTGTTTTGCGACGGAAATGGGATCCTCTCTTTATTGTTCATATGAAATGCATATTGAATCGGTCGAGAGTTCATGGAATAAAGTTTACGGAAGTTTGAATATAGATTTGTGTTTGTTTTCGTCTCAGCGACTGATATAACTGAGCTTGTTGGACATCTTATAAGCTGTCGTCATGATATCACGGCTTTGCTTTGATACGTACGATCGTATCCACGTATTTCAGATTGTATTGTATGGAGTCTTGGTATTGAGAAAAAAAAATATGATAAGGAAAAACTACTTTGAAACTTCTTATCAGAAAAGGTGTTGATAATACTCTTCGTAGAAAGCATAATTGGTGAGATTCACAAAATTCTCTTCATGGTACAGAATGTGACGAAATATACATGACATGATTGTGATTCATCTCTGCTCAAAGACTCCGTTTCAAAAACAACTTTATACCTTCAGAAAATTCTTTGAATTCTCGTTTATTTAGACAAGAGCCCTTTACTTTGTATCAAAACAACGTTAAAGAAAACCTGTCTCGCGAACTGTCGACAATTATCGGATTTACAATTTTCGCCGTTCAAACTTGGAATAGTTGTCTATAGGCCGCGGCGCCGCGTCTTGCAGATCCCGGCGAGCGTCGAATGAGAGCTAATGGTCCGTTAATAATGCTCGCCAGTCGGTCTGTTAGCAGCCTTCGCCGCCACGAATTACGAGTTGGGGCTTTCTGCTAAACTGCCGGGAATCGTACGCCTCGCCCTACACGCTAGCTCCGAGCCTTAATGAGACGTAGATGGGAGATGGCTGCGCGCTCATGTAGGCATGATTAGGTCGCCGCCGTACCAGCACCACTATTCTCACAAAATTATTACTTTTAGAGGCGGCCGGGGAAATGTTCGCCACACTTAATCACCCCAATATTACTCTCTACAAAATTTAAAATACCTATCTACTCCTTTTATAACAGTACCAATTTCCTGATTGTGTACTCCAATTCGCTATTCAAATATTGTACCAAATTCGCAGAATTTAATAACATGAGTGATTGAGTGTAATTGCGAAACCTAAAATTCGGCTTAGGTTAGATAAGTGGAATGATTAGATTTGATCTAGCAAAATAGGACTGGTAGTCGAATATCGAACGTCCATTATACGGTCTTTGTGTGACTAAGAACAATAGTTTGGTACGGCGTGACACACAGAAGAGTCTTTAAAACAGAAAAGGAATTTATAAAGATAAATTGCTCCGGTTCCGTCGCCGGGTGATTATTTCGGCGATCTCCTCAATCGGCAGTTTTGTCTTTGTGTGCTGTTTCCTGACCTTCCTTCGACTCCACAGGTTTTCTGCGAGGCAATAATTTTCTTCACTCACGAGGCTCGTCCAAGCGAAAAGAGAAAGATAAAAAAGGTGGTCTCAGCTCTTTTGTCGTTCGACTGTGAGTGGAGCTCGATTTGTAACAGATATCTAACTTATGTAGATATATGTGTGTGCAACTTTTATTTTCTTACCACGATCTGCACTAGGGAACCGCTTTGCAGTTTTGCTCTTTGTACGGTTACCTTCGTTGATTTAAACGGTCAGTTTTCGTATACTATAAACTTTGTACATACCTTTGTAGGTATGTACAAAGCCTATGCCTATGCATTTATATCTTTGCATATTTTACAAATCACATACCTTATGAGGCAATGGTTTGGAAAGGCCACATCGTACAAATCGAACTTACAATACACGACTTCCCATTTCAGACGACGACTGACGCCAACGACCTTGAGGGAACAAAACGCGCACTCGTTTTACACCCGCGCGACCCAAAATTTAGTAGTTTTTTGTACTTTCCTTATTATTCTATGACTTTAAAAAAAAAGCCTCAGATCAAAATGTAGATAATTAAACTGTCTTTGAGATGGATTCGATTTCATCAAAATACACCCAGCGGTTTTGGCGCTATTGTCGTGTTTTTGTCCGTAATAGACATAATTTTACAAATGAATTACACTATTTTATACGAATAAAACTAAAAAAATTCTTAGATCAAATTATTAAGAAAATGGACTTATGTGTAACATATATTTTTTCCAAAATATTTCGACTAGCCGTTTAGACATGATTCTCATTTTAAAATCAGCTACTCAAGGGCATCGGCGCCTTAAACATGAATAAATTCCACCCATACGCACAAAACGTTTTGGGGACACTTTTATTATGCGTACAGCTAAAGAGTGGAATTCCCTGCCGGAATCTGTGTTTCCCGATAGCTACAATCTAGGTGTCTTTAAGTCAAGAGTGGTTGGGTTTCTTCTAGGCAAGCGTGCTTCACCGTCGACCACATCATCGCTTACCATCAGGTGACATAGTGGCCAAGCGCAAAGACAATAAAAAAAAAATGTGTGGTATTTCCTCGTGTAATAAATTATTTTTATGTATTTCTCTCCACCTGCTTGTGTTGTGCTCAAATAAATAATGCCATTTCTGAAAGTCAATTATTACATACGGTTAAAAATAATGAATAAACAAGTAATTATCGTATCTAATTAATATAAACGTTACATTTATTTTGTGGTTAGACAAAGAAAATCAAGAAAACGTCCCAGACAAAGTTCTTACGATATAATTAATTGAGAAAATCGCTTGACTAGTTAAAGTACATGACATGAGAAAAATGTTTTAAAAATCTAAACTTTAAAAGATTTTAGTTGGCAGAAGTACCTAGTACCTACAGGCATATAGACTGTCTTAACGATCAAACAACTTGACGTGGCGCGATCTTCGCTATGAAACCCGCCTTTAATTTTATTGGACAAAACATAGTCTTTGTCCCAGAGAACAAATCGCTTGGGGATCGTATTATTTTCTACGTAGATTTATCGGCGCAGGCGGATCGAGGGCCCTTTTGTTGGGCTTTTCCATAAATCTTTCTGCTATTTAAACGGTTATTAGGACAGGAGCGATTGATGTCCACTGGATCCTTCGTGGGATAGAGAACACTAAATTCTGTTTTGGATTACGATTGGGCTTCTCGTTGATACTCGTGACGTAATTATAATTGCTGTGGGACTTGGGGACGCAATATATTATTACTGTTAAAGGCGTCCCTGTAGGTCTTTGTCGGTCGCAATTATTTCGGAGCTGCCTATATTTTTATGGAAATATAAAGTAGAATAGCTATTGTACCTATACAATTCATATAAATGACGTCATATATACACACATGTATGTAGATGTAAGGTAAAAATTCAGTTCAGTCTTATTACGACACCCGTGGGAAGAAACGGGGTAACCTATTATGGGAGTACACTGGGAATGGACCATAAAGCAAGAAAAGTTTTGTTTGTATATTCAGGGCTGATACGAGACTTCGCTGATTGTCAGCAGGCTTGAAGGTACTATCTCAGAGTTAATATTCTAATGTCAAGTCGCGTAACAAATTAAGTCATTCGTGGCTTCACCTAACCAGCTGTCGAATCTTAGTTCTCGTTCACACAGAGGTCCGTTTAACAGGCCCGCTGTATCGTATATATTTTTATTGGCGTTGACGTACGTAGTTGTCTGAGCGAGTTCACACACATGAAAGTAGTCCAGATCCAGTAAAAAAACCGAGCCGACAAAATATACAGCAGTCCGTTTTAAAGGTCCGCTTTATCGTATACGTTTTTATTCGGCAATAGCGTTGGTAGTTGTATGAGCGAGTTCACACAAACAACAGTATTAAAATACTGAACCGTATTGTTTGAAAGTTGGTGGTACATTAACTAAATTAGGTGTGAACATTACCCCTAGTAGCGACGGGTCCGTTAAAACGGTACTGTAAATGCCGTGTGAACATCACCTCGACACCTCCAGTAGAGCCGGATCCGTTAAAAAAGATCTCGGAAATACGGATGTTCTGTGTGGACGTACCCTTACTAAAACCTTATTTTTTAAAATTTTGGCTATGTCTCATCTAGCATCTCATTTTACCTAAAAATGGACTAGAAAATCTTTTATCAATTAATATCAATAGATATATAATATCCTTAATTAAAATCAATAATGGTTTACTTAGATCACTGTCTAAGACCCAACGCGACGTCCTTAGAAAGTAACCTCCGAAGTTTTGAATCCTGTGCCTGAAGCAGAAGCACACTGCATCTGAAAAGCAGACAACTTAATGTTATACGGAAAATGTAGCCCTTTCTAGAACCCATAAGGAAGCAAGCTTAAACATTAAAATAAATCAGTACAAAAAATATAAGTAGGAAAACAGGAGTTTTCCTACGAAAAATCAATCTTGTAAAAACATGATGTAAGAAGTGGGTAGTCTACAAGGACACGTCAAATAAGTCGTGTGTCGTGACAGATCTAACACGCCTTTTTGGAGATTTACCTTCGTAATATTAATGTAGAAATGGCGGGAGACGAGTTTCAGGAATTTTGGGTCCTACAAATGACTGTATTACAGATGCTGGCAGCATTAGTGACGATGGGTGCTTTTAGCTTTCGTTATGTGACAAGATTGGTTCTGAGCTGATGAGACTCGATGGACATCATTTAGATGGTGTAAGGCCATCGAAATAGATAATTGTGACTTATTACATACACATACACACATACAGGGTAGAAAAAAATCATGGATCAAACGAAACAGGGCGATAGGGGTGATTGCAATTTTTATTTCTCTTGTGGGTCCTGTACTGGAAATAATCCCAATAATCGACCTGTTTCGTTTACAATAATAGTAAATATTATGTATACAGAAGCACATATATTTATTATTACTGTCGTAGGAATGACAGTTGGTGGAAATAAATTCTATCCTTTCTTTTTCTATTATAATATTTCAGCGAAGTCATTAATAACAGTGAAAACGCATTTGTTTCCTGTTTCTGGTTTCTCAGTTCTAATTATAAAACCAAAAGAATAAATAACAATCACAACACGACCATGATAAACGTGTAAAAAGTCCGTTTTTTCCCGAAACATTTGCGGCTAAGATAAAAAACGTGTCATATTATTTTTTTCAACGAATTAACAAAACACGATAAAAAACAAGTACCTGAGTGTTCTTTAAGAAAATCTGTCCTGCTGAGAGCACTCTGCTGTAATAAATTCACTCACAATTTATCTTTTTGTGGATTGCTTTGCTTGTAATAGCGGCCGGGCCGTGGGAAATTCGGCAAAAAGCCCACTGCGTTCTACAGTACTTTGCTGAACAGACCCATTACACAAAACATTATTCCAAATTACATTGGGCGCGTTACGATAATGTTTTTGTTCATTTGATAAGAGACGAAATGTTGTTTTTCAATTATTATAAAACAAAATTACACGGAGCTGTGCGTCTGTAGTTCTCATTAGTCAACGACCGTCCTTTTAATAGATTTTCTGTTTCAATTTTCTTCGTAATGATGCCTTTAGTGGTTGGTCGGGGGTAACTATGGGCTGGTGTTTAGTTTCATTTCTTTTTTAACATTACTGTGACGTTTCGTTTTATAGTGTTGTGCTAAATTTTTCCGTGATCCGCTTCGTTTTGTTGTGAGTAGTGTCTGCTATTAAATATTTTATAACCTTACAACCTGTTACTGTACGAGGCCCGGGGGTAAACATTTGGTTGGATTTATGTACTGCATCTCGTGCCTACGTAGAACGGACCGACTATAATTTGACGTATTAAGTATTAGTAGAGGTCGCGGTTTGTTGAGCTCGTGTTGTTTATGACATGGTTCCGTGTATACAGTTGTAGCTATAGATAAGGTTGTTTTTTTTAAATAAGGAGTGGAAGTACATGACTGCTCACTAAATAAATGTAATGAATGGTTAGAAAGACCCATGAAATAAATAAAATACATTAAATGAAACAGTAAAAAAAAAACAAAAACCCGACTGCTTAAAAAGTGAATTAAAAAGACGTAAACAAAAAAAAAACATGCTGTGCTGTCGGAGGATATATCTGGTTTTGGTCAGCTAGCTCGCGAATATGTATCGCTTTTTAAGCAATTGGGTTTTTCATTTTTTTAGTTAACTTTTTTTATTTACAACTTTTTAGTTATTTTTCTTTAGAATTATGTACATTTAAACATATAAGTGTTTTATATTTTTGAAATCACCTCTTAAAACCCTTTGTTTTGTCACCCCAAACGATTGGTTTGGAAGAAAAAAGAAACCCCCGCAAAATGGCTCCCAAAATCCGCCATTTTTTTCTTTTCCAATGTTATTGTAGCCAGTGACAATTGCAGGGTTAAGACAAATCGATTGACGTAAGAATCATTAAAATCGGCCAACGCGTTTGGTCTCTAGAACGCCACATAGGAACAAACATAGACTGATAAACACATTACCCTCCTTCGGCAGTCGGAAATAGATAAGTATTGTAAAGGCTGCATGCTGTAAGAAATATTATTGCAGCATAGAATGTTGACTGACAGTAAATACATTTGACTGTTTTTTGAGCGTCAGGAGAGTATAGAATTGGATTTAAAAGATAGACAGAATTGAATTTACAGGCGATTGTTGCGTTTTTTGTAACAATGTAAAAAGTTATTCAATTAACAGAAATACATTCTAGTACCTGGGCGAGTTCTGCTCAGGTGAAAATAGTGAAAACGAATTTTTCTAGATATGAGACCTAGCTAGATCGATTTTTCACCTCCAAAAACTCCTATATTTCATATTTTATCGAAATCGTTAGAGCCGTTTTATATTTGCAAAACAGAAAAAAACATATATTGTTAGTTTAATATATGTATAGGATAAGATAGGATATCGATTTGCTAATACGACTGTTATTTATAAGTAATTTTCTCCGGTCCAAACTGAATAAATGAATACGATTATTGAAGGTATCATATCTAAAGACAAAATAGCTGCCAATTTTTAAACATCATCATTTCAACCGAAAAACATCTGCTGGTCATAGGCCTCCCCCAAACGTCGGCATTGCGGTCCTGCGTGTCCCTTATCATTCGGATTCCCGTAACCTTAACCAGGTCGTCGGTCCACCTAGAGGAATATTGAGAAGGACCTAGGGAAATCATCCAACGTGCGTCTGCCGGTATGTGTTAGTAATTTTTAATAATACGAGCTTTTCCTGCCTGGTTAAAAAGCCTCTTCTTGAAGCCAATGATTTGTGATAAACTTCCTTAAGGTTATTAGTCTAAAATTCATCCATACAAACGTAGTCTAGGGATTATTCCACTGTCTGACGATGTACGTTCTAAATAAAAAGTGATATCAATTTGTCTCATCATTACCTAGCCCTGTATGGAAGCGAAAAAGTAAAAAAAGATAATATTTGAAAGTTATGAGCGTCGAAAGTTCCACATTTCGACATTAATTTTAACGCATTTTTGGGCGCAAATAAATACCATAAGAAGACGGAAAATTGCAAAACTGCCTCCATAGAGGGATAGATTAGTAGTTTAACAATGCAAATAATTTTATTATGAACAGATAGATTTAGTCGTTTTTCATGATATCTAGACTGCCAAAGGTCTGTTTATAAAATTTTGCGCGCTCGGTTCGTCCTAAATCATTATCCATTTCGCCAAATTTGCAAAAGTGTGTATTCGTACGCGAACTAGCTTTCTACTGCTCATCACAGCATCTATCTCTTCCGCACGTGTTGTCGGTTGATATAAAATGCATTTTAACCCCGCGCACAAAATAGTTCGTGCCGTCGACTAGTGTACCCTTAATACAGCAAAACAGTATTGGAACCTTATAATCCGAAAGTATCCAGCTGCTCTCACTTTGAAAATTATTTACAGCGACTACTAGAAATTAAGGTAATAAATAATCTGTGGAATAAGTTATGGCGCGCAATGGCCTCGATACTCTATGGTACACCCAGTTTAGACGGTATTTAGGCGTTAGCCAAAATAAATTATGTCTCAAACTTTTAAATGTTCATTTAGGATATCAGTTTTGAGATCACCGAAATGGTTTTGATTATATTACTTGGTTGATAAGGTAAATATTGGGTGAAGGGTTTTATTTAATAACTAGCTGACCCAGCAAACTTTGTTTTGCCATAATAACACCAAGCATTCATCTACCCTACTCTACCTACCCTACTTACCCTACCCTACCTACCCTAACCTACCTACCCTACCCTACCTATGTAGGTTAGGTACGACTTTTTTGTTCTTATTTTTTTTCATTAGAACTTTCTCCTAACAATAAAAAATACAACAAAAAAAGAATTAGCGAAATCGGTTCAGCTGTTCTCGAGATTTGCGCTTAGCAACACATTCAGCGATTCATTTTTATATAATAGAAGATTAGCAGCCATTTACCTACATTATTTAGGCAATTAGAACAAAGAGATAAGAAATGAGTATGAGTGGGAACAGAGGAAAATCAAAGTACATGCATTCTGGCTGAAAAGGGAGTGAATAGGTACTGAGATGAAGTCTGCCTGTGGTGAACAGAGGAAGGAGACATACTGCGTTGACCCCAAATAAATTGAGAAATGGGAGAAGAGTTGATTAATGCCTATGGTAGTTAGCCTCAATTGAATTATTTATGTAGATGTATAATTATTAATGTAGACACTATTGTCAGTCTCTTTCTTTATTCACTTTTATAAAATTATTGGATATCGAAAAATAATGTCTCCAGTATACAATGAAGACACCTTATTATCTTGAATGCATTTTCCTAGCTCGAAATACAACAAAGGACTGTGACAACGAAATTGATTTATACGACATTGGAGCCGAGAAGCCGAAGTCGGCTCACCGTACCCGATAAGCCCTTTATAATTTTGCGAGTAACAGATAGGCATTTCAATAAGATTTCTCTGTACAAATAAAGACGTTGGGCGAAGACTAATGGGGCGTTAATAATTCGCACGAGTCTCTATTCAATGGAGGCCTTCAAGATTTATCACTACAGGATTCTGGCAAACTGCCTCCTGGCAAGCGCTGATTATGCACTTTTTAAACGTTCTTACATCAAATGTTTCAAACGATTACTTCATAGATTTAAGATGGAGAAATTAATTCCAGAATTTTGAGATTTTTTTATTTTAAATTTGGAATTTTGGACACCGAAGGCAGTCTCTGGATGTGTCATCACCAAGCCTTTAATATTTTCTTTGATAGAGTTTTAAAATTTAACGCTCCAGTTTTTTATATTACTCTTTGATTTAACGCCTTTGTGGTCTTAACTTTTAACCGAACTACTTTTGAGGTTTAAGAATGAAATGGATTGACCTTTTATTTTCTAATACGTACGTACGTCCTTTTCTGTATTTAATACTGCTGAATGAAATTGTTTTAATACCGTGGATTTAAATTTGATATGAATAATATGTAAGTCCTAACGTAATATTAAGTGCTTGTAACCTCTATATGACCAAAAAGTTGTCTTTAATGAATGAATAATTACCTACAATTTGTGTTTTTTAAGTATACAGGGTTTAAAACCTTTCAGTGAAAATAGATATATATATATGTAATTTTATGGGTCGATGACATGTCTATCTCCAATGATAGACATACTTACTACTATTACTTACTGTCGGGTACTATGTAGAATCTACATTGGTAGATTCTACATAGTAACGTAATAGGTATAATTGAATCTACATTTACGCATTGTTCGATTCGGCTTTAGGGCCGCGATGGGTTCCAATGAAGACAAGAGAGGTAAGTACAAATAGTTGTCATCTGTCGACTAATGCCTTGACAGACGTGTTAAGTATCGAAAATTATTCAACATTAGGCAATGTGTATTAGTATCCTGGTGTGAATATCTATGAAACAACGAGCTATAAGTGACGACTGTTACATTGATATGAGTGGAAACTTAAAATATTGATATTGAAAGTGATTGGTCATGAGGTAATCCAAATTTAGAGCAGTGGTAACAGCCCCAACTTACTTATCGTAGATCGTGGGTTCGAAACCGAACAGGCACTATACATTGTGTAAATTATTTCATCACCATTGTTCTCAACACTACGATGGAAAATATCGTGAGTGTTGAATACAGGCTTGCGGATCACAAAGCCAAGATGCAACACTGGGGCCCTTTAGCTATGCTGCGACTCTTGGATCCTACAAGGTCTATACCCGCGAAACAGCGATACACGGCAGCGGTAAACTAGGGGTTTGTTCTTTGAGATACCGATTCCCGTATGGGTGGAAAGTGATACAATGGTAAAACTACTACTCACATTTATTCCCGTTGTGGTCTCCTGGGCTCGTTCAATCCCGAGTGTGGTCGGGGGTTATAGGGTAAAATGTATATAATAATTAGGGATAACCGACGTGGTCCAGCCTGAGATTCCTGGCAGACATCTATCTATACACGTTTTCGACACAAAAATACTTGCACGGTCGATTCCCAGTACCACTCGCGGGTCACGAATGTAATTTCGATCAACGATGGGTTGATTATATCTCAATTACCACAAAAACAAAGCGAGACCCTCGTATTACGTCTCGTGCTATCAATCACATTTTTGCAAGTTTTGTCAACGTAAACTCATACAAAACCTGTGAAATCGATGACAGTGAGCTGACACAGTGTTGCTACAAAATAACAAAAAAAATAACGAAACCTTTATTGGTGCCGAACAGTGAGATTAAACGACATTGTCAAGGAACCAAATATTTTAAGCCATATGACATCCACTCCTTCTCACAGAGCGGCCTGTTCGAATGGTATAGGCTAATTAGATAAGGTAAAACCAGGATAGTTGGCTCAGGAATATAGTTGCCCCGATTGTAATTACTCTAGTTTTGCGGATAAATCGCATGGTATTTCGAAAGATCTATCTAAAGATTCTTCAGCTATCACTGAGTTGAGAGTCTAATGTCTGTGCGATTACATGGGAAGGCAAAATGCGATACAAGTTTTTGCGGGATAGTTGCCCTGTTTCTCGGCGAGGCATCTATCCTAAACGTACGCATCGCCTGGGTCTTTCGAATATTAAATTAAAGCCCAGTTTTCGCCGCCTCCTGCTGCAGGTCGTTCAATTATCCTTGCATGTCGGCGCATGTATGAGTTAGCAGGCATATGTCATCGGCATAATCCAACTTTTCCAAGACGTTGGACCATCCCTACTCTATGCCACGGCGCCTGCTTTCGAATACGCGTAGCATAATTCCATCGAGAACGACTCTATAGAGGACAGAAAGAAGACAGCCCTGGTGGACACCTGCGAGACGGCTTCCGAGATGAGGCCGTCGTGAGTCACCTTGCAAGTATTTTTCTTGTAGATACTCTCCAACAAGCGTACTATTTTCGGCGGCACCCCAATGTCCAACAGGCGGGACCAGATGCTGGAAAACTTCAACGTATCAAAGGCCTTTTCGAAGTCGACAAAGGTAAGATAAATCACCCTTTGTCATTATGCTGCCTGTTCCAGTATGATACGAAGAGTGTTGATCTGGTCCGTGCCTGTGCAGATGAGGTTCCACGTTCTTCGACAGCCTATTTAGGATTATCGTACAGAAGACTTTAGTATCGAGACCAATGAAATACCTCACCAGTTATCGCAGCTACAGAGATCGCCTTTCTTGGGCACGGTTTTTAGAAGTCCCTTGATCCAGTCGTCCGGGAGCTATTCAGCAGTCCATATCTTTTCAATTAAAGGCGTCAGCACGACAGTGGAGGCTAAGTCAGCTTGTAACATTTCCGCCGTTATCAGGTCGAGACCTGGTGCTTTACCTGCCTTCAAAGAGAGGATCGCTTCAGCCACCTCGGTGGTTCCGTATTGATATCGAGGGGCCGAGGTGGTCCTGCATTACGTCAGGTGTTGATGATGCTTACAATCAGAGTTCTGACGTCACTATGAGCTGCCCCTCTTTAGATTTCAGCGGCTTCTTTTACTCTTTACGGGTGTCCAAGTCAAGAAGTTTGCCCACATCGTACTTTCTCCCCAATTTGCCTGGTCCTGCAGTTCCACGAGCCACCGCTACCTTAAGCCGAATAATAATAACATAAATATTTATTTTTCTTCACAAAGGTGTCTTACAAACTATTACCTAAAAGTGCATCATTATTAGATAAATCCTTTGTGGGAGATTGGTATCTGCTCTAGGAAATCCTGCCACACAGATTACCAGTTCCCCCCACAAAACTTCGATTATCAATAATTTATTTACAAATAACCTTTGGTGATGGACAAGAAAAAAATAAGGAATACACAGTAACTAAAATAATTAAAAAAAAAGAAAAACAATTATTATAAAAAATATTATTATAACGCTCGTGCCTAAATAATAACAGCCGCACGGGTCTATCATCAAGGTTAAGCAACGCTTGACTAGGTCGGTCCGTGGATGGGTGACCAACAAACCTTTATTTTAATTTTTTGGGTGGTAAGTCATCCAATGACTTTTCCCGCTCTGGATGAAGCGGGAAGGCGTGTCAGACTTTTACTGACTAATACCCACCCTTGTTCCTTCAGTTGCTTGTGCCAGGGCCGCGATAACTCTAACCCAGACAGGCATCGGCCCTAGCGGGCCCCGTTACTTTTGCTGACATCTCTTTGAGGCGCGCGTAGAAGACTACGCGTCGTAAACTCAGGCCTGGTCCTTATCGGACGGCGAGCCACCCATTACTTGCCGTCCGCAAGCCCGCGCCTACGGTGGCCGGGAATCGGCTTGCGACTCCCGACTCCCGGGACGTCTCCTGCGGTGGCTAGGGGCGTGAAGGCGTCTCCTTTGGGTGCATTACTGCTTAGCAGGAGGAGGAGACAGCTTTCCATGACCTCTCGCTCCATACCATGGCCTGAACCAGGGCCGGACGCGATAGGTCGCCACCACTGATCGCCTCCACGAGGACACGGCGGTGCTCCGCCCAAGCGGGGCAGACCATATGCTCCACCGTGTTTTCCGGGCGGTCCACACAATGGTGACACCCGGGCGTTTCCTCCTGCCTTGTCCTAAACAGGAACCTCTCGAAACAGCCATGTCCGGTGAGAACCTGCGTCAGGCGGAAGGTGATGACGCCGTGACGCCTCTCAAGCCACTCCTCAAAGAGGGCCCCTCTTTGAGGAGCCGCAATTTTAACGTGCCGAGCGCTGGGTTGCAACAGTCATCTTACCTATGTCGCCTTGAGATCCTGCCGGAGCTCTGTCCGCCGAGCCGCGATTTGTCGCGGAGACGGAGTTTCGCCCCGGCATTTCACCTCCTCGCTCCACTCCCATATTTACGCGAGGACATTTGCCTCCAGATCCCATGGCGGCAATCCGGCAAGGAGGCCAAACGTAAATGCTCCACGAAATACCACCGGCTGTCGAGGACGAGTCTCAGGTACTTCATCGTCGACCCGACGCCGATGTAAACCCCTCCAACCGTTATTTGGGAACCGTGTGGCGCGTTCCGAGGACCGTGAAAACAAATGGCCTCGAACTTGTGCAGGGCCACCTCGAGTCCCAATAGCCGGATCCTCTCGACGATTGTCGCAACCACGCGTGTCGCTATTACAGCCGCCGCCTGATCTCCCCATGTGCTAGGACCAGCGTGTTGTCAGCGTAGCAAACCACGCTGGTGCCACTAGGGAGATCAGTGCGCAGCACCCAGTCGTACACGATGTCACCACACGACATATCTCACCAGTTTCACTCTCCCTGGTGATCGGGGTAGATGACGGCCCTGCCCGTCAGATAAGCCTCGACCACGCGACAGAGGTAGGGCAGCATCTGATATTGGAGTGATTCTTTGATACAGCAGCTCCATGGCAGGGTGTTGAAGACATTGGCGATGTCTAGAGACACTGCCAAAACGACCCCACCCCGGGCCACTGTGTCCCCCGTCGTGAGGGCTCGCACGCGCATGATGGCCTTAGAGTAAAGGCACCGTAGAGCGACCCCTGCGGAAAACAAACTGGCTCTCCGCCAGATCCGACCCCACCCGCACCAGCTGCCCGACGAGGTTGTCTGCAATGACTCTTTCAAAGTGCTTGTCCACCTCACAGAGCAGCACGATGGGTCGGTAAGCGGACGGAGAGTCCGCAGGGCGACCCGGCTTCTTAATGAGGACCAGTTTCCCCGTATTCCAATGAAGTGGGTACTGGCCCCTCTCCAAACATGCGCTAAAGAGCCCCCTTAGTGGAGGCCCGAGAGCCTCCAAGGCCAGGACTCAGGCTTTTCCAGGTAAGCCGTCGGGTCCTGGGGTGGTAGAAGGGAACAGAGTGCTTACCACGCCCTCTACGATCTCCGGCCGAAAACTCTGCGTCAGCGGGGTAACCCATGGGCGGAGTTTTATCCCACACTTTTATATTAATTAATACCATAAGAATAATAAATAGTACCACGTATATAAGTAAATCTTCTCTATTTTGAAAGACCGCCTTATAAGCAACTGTTTTTTTTTCATTAATATTAATATGGCATGCCGACATGAATGATGTGATGGATGATTAATAATCATTATCATATCGATTAATTTCACAACTATGATAAGTGTCAGAATGGCGCAGCGGCAAAAATCATATACGTATTTCTTACTACTAGAGTGTGTACCAAAAATTTTTGTTTATCTAAAATGAAATCAATTTTCATATGCCTAGGTTAGCTATTTCCTTATAAGCGGTAGCTAACCAAAAGCGGTCCTGGCGAGAGGGTTTCCGCTGGTAGTGTGTCCTTGTCTGACATCTTGCCAGCTCAACTAATCATTGGGTTTGGTAGAAATGGTAGAAAATTGTATATTTTCTTTTTTATGTTATACCAAAAGGAACGATTCATAAACTTTGAAACGTATTTAAATATTCCTATAGTTCCTATTGGACATTAAGCTGATCGGTCTGTAGTTTCCTATATTGCCCTTGTCTCCTTTTTTATCTATAAAATATTTTCTAAAATCATACTAAATAGAATTACCAATACACTAGATAAAAATCAACCTAAGGAACAAGCTGGCTTCCAAAGCAAATTCTCAACTATAGATCACATTCATACTCTTAGACAAATTCTACAGAAATACAGGGAATATAATAAAACTTATTACATAGGGTTCGTTGACTTTAACAAAGCGTTCGATACATTAGAACATGACTATATATGGGACGCTCTAAAAATACAAGGAGTGCAAGCAAAATACATACGAATAATTAAAACGTATACACAGCGAGCACAGCTCAAGTTAAACTTGAATCTACAGGCAACGAATTTCCCATTAAAAGAGGTGTACGCCAAGGAGATCCTATATCACCTAAATTATTCTCAGCAGTGCTGGAGATGATCTTCAGAAATCTGAACTGGACCAATAATGGCCTCAATATAAACGGCGAAAATCTTAACCATCTACGCTTCGCGGATGATTTGATTTTGTTCTCAGAAAACGCAAGAACTCTGGAACTAGTGTTGCAGCAACTATCCGATGAAAGTTTTAAGGCCGGCCTGACAATGAACCTCACTAAAACGAAAATCAGCCCGTTTCATCATCGGACTACCAGACGTACGGCGATGCGCCATCGATACATGGTGGACATCCCACCCATACGCACTAAACGTTTTGAAAATACTTTTATTATGCGTACAGCTAAGGAGTGGAATTCCCTGCCGGAGTCTGTGTTTCCCGATAGCTACAACCTAGGGGTCTTTAAGTCTAGAGTGAATAGGTTACTTCTAGGCAAGCGTGCTCCATCATCGGCCACATCATCGCTTACCATCAGGTGAGATGGTGGTCAAGCGCGAGCCTATATAAGATAAAAAAAAAAAAAAAAAAAAAAAAAAAAAAAATGACGAATTCCCAACAAACAGATATAACAGTAAATAACGAACATAATAAGTAAATGAATATATATATTTGGGCCAACTTATAGTTACAGATGATTGCATGAACAAAGAAATGGAACGAAGAATAACTTATACTTGGAAACGGTTCTGGTCTCTTAGAGAAATAATGAAAAATAAAGATATGCCAATGAAAGGGAAAAAGAAAGTATACGAAATATGCATTATGCCATGCTTACTATACAGGTGCCAGGGTCATATGTTGAGAGAAAGTATAGAGAAATGGACTAAGTTAGTAACAGAATGGCATCCAAGAGATAGCAAAAGAAATAGAGGCAGACAAACCAAAAGATGGGCAGATGACCTGAAGAAAATAGCTGGTCCGATGTGGACCCGTTTAGCAAGAGACAGGAGTACGTGGAAATCTTTAGAGGAGGCCTTTGTCGATAGACAAGCTGTTTCACACAAACACCCAGTTGCCGATCACGGAAATTCAAGTAGAATAGATTAAATTAATTTAATTTATTTTTAGTAAGTAGGCATGTAATCATTAATTGTAAGAAAGAAACAGCAATAAAGGCTATTTTATTTTATTTATTTACAGTACCTATAATTAATCAATATGTTGTATTTAAAAAATAATTTATTAATACTGAGTAAGAGTAGTACTTTTAAATGTTTGGGACTGGTAATGCTAAATGTAAGATAGTGGTTTGCGGAGTTTTTGGCGGGTTTTGTTCGAGTGAAATTCAGCGGCTGTTAATATTATTTGCAAATTGATTCCTAGTGGAATAAAAGTGGTGTAGTTTTGTTTCTCAACTGTCTATGCAACTGGACAATAATTATGTGAAATAATTGAGATCCTTTGGAGTATATTTAGCTGCCGGCATTTCAAAGCATCGTGTGAATACTGCAGGATCATCTCACGCCTCTCCTTCATGAGCTTGAGAGTAGGATCAGAGAGCTTTTTGTTCCTATCTATACGATGGGTCTTGAAGAACGAGACTTGAGGAGACTTGGGATTTGAGGATTATCGAGTCCTCCCCCTCTCTTCAAACTTCAGAAAACCCTATCTATATGATCTTTTCGTCGGTCCGGAGTGTGCGCATGTTGTACGTTGCCAGATCGTCCTGTCGTCCGTATTTGTTGGGGTAGCCGGATCTCGTCCAGGATTCTTAGCACCCCTTGCCATACCGTTACCTCGACCGCTACCGTAGTCGACGGTAGGCAGGCTGCCAGGCACTAGGGGCTATGTTTTATTTGTGCTATTCATGGGGAGTGCTTTGCAGGCGGGTTGGCGATCGCAGTATGCTTGTAACAAATGCACAGAGAACGCTGCTGCGCAGAACGGTTTCTCCTTTAGTCGCCTCTTACGACACCCACGGGAAAACATGGGATGTTGAAATTCTTTACGCCCGACACCATACGGTAAGTGATATAGATTCCAAAAAACATACACACAATTTTTTTTTATTTACAATAAATTAGTTAGGTTTAGGTAGCGTAGTTAAGTAGCATAAATATAATTATCGGGATACTAACACTTTCGTTTTTACAATCAATTTGTGTGTGTTTTGTTTGGTCATGGTCACGTCATTAGAAAGAGACACACTAACAACGGGCGCCCTCTCGCGTGGACCGTTTTTGCGCCATAGTGCACAGTCTAGTAGTAAGAAGTATAAGGTCTTTGCGCAGCGGTAACAGCTTGAGGAGCGTGAGTTACCTATAACTCACGCTCCTCAAGCTATTATCGCCGATCGAAGAATCCTAATCCAGGTTCGATTCTTCGATCGGCCTAACGATTGTATTTAATTTTAAAATTTTGTTGTGAGTTTTTAGAAATTTGTAAAAAAGTAATGTTTGTGGAACAAGTTTGGAAGTTTAAATAGATTAAAATGTAGGATAAGATGGATATTACCTAGCGGTCGCTTGCATGAGCGCCGTCAGATTTATTATTTCTTGTTAGAATATCTTAGCAGTTTCATTGATGCCACAGAGATGGCGCGCACGCAGCGCTCGTAAACATCGTAGTATATCCTCCTGTCTATAGATGTCACTTTTGATACATCTCTCTAGGGGGTGAGGTTTATCTGCTGCTGTATGTACAGGAAGTTTTTTTTTATCTTATATAGGCTCGCGCTTGACCACCATCTCACCTGATGGTAAGCGATGATGTGGTCGATGATGG
Organism: Orthosia incerta; assembly: GCA_948252205.1. Taxonomy (NCBI): domain Eukaryota; kingdom Metazoa; phylum Arthropoda; class Insecta; order Lepidoptera; family Noctuidae; genus Orthosia; species Orthosia incerta. Next base: position 13,828,988 of record OX411744.1, read on the forward strand.
AGCACGCTTGCCTAGAAGTAACCTATTCACTCTTGACTTAAAGACCCAAATAATATATATTTTTTTGTTCTTGATTTTATTTTATCACTTTGTCGGCGTGATAAATATGTATATCCATGCCTAATTATAGCTTTCTAGTACTACGAGTCTCTGAATTAAGCTGCGGACGAACGGAAGGATGGACGGACAGACGGACGTGGCGAAACTATAAGGGTTTCTTATTGACTACGAAACCCTAAAAAGTATATAAGGATGTATCAGGTGTCATTCTGTAGTTTCTGCCTATACCATCATAGGTAAATGAAAATATTATTGAGATTTTATTATTATCATAAACCCGACAACAAAGCTTAGCATAGGTACATCTAAATCTCAAAACAAAACATTTATTGAAATCGCCTGAGAATTATCAAATAATTAAGAAGTGTCAAAACAAAAAGCTTGTAAAGGCTTTCATCTTTTAATTTAGAATTTAATTAACAGCTGTTCCACCTGAAAGCCATAGCCGCCATATTTGATTTAAATTTTCTTCTCGTGAACTTTTTAAATGATAGGTAAATATTTCGTGCAAACAGGGAACAGATTTACGTCTTTTGAAGGATGATTTTATTTATGGCGTGATTGAGTAACAAACTTAATTATATATATCCATCCAAACTTTCGCATTTATAATATTCAAGTAAGATAAGTAATAAGATTATTATTTAGAGTTGGAATGTTTTCATCACGTACCTACTTAGTTAGTTTGGTTTGCATTTTTAATTATACTTTTTATATGTCGTGGTGGCTCAGTGGCTAAGACCTCGCCTCTCGTGATTGAGGTCGGTGAATCTGGGCAAGTACCAATGTGACTTTTTCAATTCATATGTACTTTCTAAGTTTATCTTGGACATCGCTGGGAACGGTGAAGGAAAACATCGTGAGGAAACCTGGACTTGTAGTGAGTTTATTATAAGATTGTGCTCCATTGGTGTAATTGCTGTAAGGCGTTCCAGTGCGAGGATAAATAATAAATAAATTTTTGTGTAGGTAAATTTAGATTAGTTAAAAGGTGACTCCGGTATTTCAAGTCGTGTATAACTGTCAATTTACTGATGCGAATGGTGAAGCATCTTGTTAATTGTCATTATACATAGCTTTTTTCCGTTGGTATAGATATTGATTCTTTTGGAAAGGTTTCCTTCATAGAACTAAAAATTTAGGCCTAACTTTTTCAAGATACACTGCATTTGTATTTGACATCCATTTCGGTGTGAGAAGTTTGAATGCCCGAAGTGTGACCTAACGAGGAAAACTACTCTCATAATGCGGTGCGATATGCTTCCCAGCTCAACTTCGTGTAAAGTCCCCCGCAAACAGGCGCGAGGTGACAATGCGACATCACTTCGAAAGTTTACTCCATACCTCATACTTAATGTCGTGTTTTTTTTTAATAGCAACTGGATTCCTTGATCTCCAAAATTCGCACGATAAACAGCGAAATATGAGGTTATTACATAAGTAATAAAAGTTACAGAATCATCAATCAACAGCGTTAACGTAACAGATCTCCCCGAGGTTCAAACGGAGGCTGTATAAAACAACATACTTACTAAGCTATTATGTAAATCCCAACTTCGCTAATAATTTCCAAGCTGTGCCGTGTTTTTCCTTATTAGGTACCCCAACATGTAAATATATATGTTGCAGTGAAGACCCGTACTTGTTTAGAACGCGTTTTTACCAGTTAGTACTAGTTCATGCTGGATGCCTTCATTAGGCGCTACAAAAATTATTTTCAGCTAAACTGATTTTAAATAGATGGAATCTGTGCTGACAAGATGGTTCAGATAAAACCGTTTTCACTGAAGTAAGTTTATCTAGCTACCTTTTGGTAAACAGTGTGGGCTACTCAATTGTGAACGTGATAGTACAGTAGCCTACAAAATACCGTATTTGCAAGCAATTATTGAAAAAATCATCGTACACACTAAATATTATGTCTAGTTTTAACAAAGCTATTCAGTTAAAGCCAGATGAAAAAGTTGATAGCTGAGTTTCAAATACGAATCCTTTAAGTCTCCTTTTTGGAAATCTGAAAGTTGGCCCCTAACCTGTGGTACTTATCTGGAACTTTGCAGATACATTGTCAATGTTGGCTCTAGATATGCTTGCCCAAAAATCGTGTCGCCCTTCTATATACTAGTTGCAACTAGTCCTAACGCATAGTTACAAAAAACGGCTTTTCCCCGTAACACATACATACAAGTACTTATATGTACCTGTAGAGACACATAAACTTTGGTATCGGTAACAAAAGTTTCGTTTGGCTGGAACAGGGTCGTAACATAAAATTTTACAACAACTTTAGACGTTACGTTATTATGGCTTTTTGATATCTTGCCATATCTAATAATGGGTTTATTACTTGTAATTTGAACATTTTGCTACCTATTTTATTCGTATTCTGATTATTTTTTGTAGAAACTGGCGATTTTAATAAGGAAGCCTTTTTTAAGGGTGTTTCCACCGTTTTGGGGGTTGTCATGACAACTCGTCACACTAGCTATTTCGTCGCTATCTTTTAAAGGTCTCTTTCACTAATATGTCGCTTAGTACATCTAGTCAGTTTCCCAACTTGTCTCAAGCTGTATTTCGTTTCTTCCCAACTCGTCCGAAACTTATGTATAATCAAGCACTAAATATGTAAATTAAATATTTAATCTTTTTAGTCATCTTGTACTTATTAGGATACTTAAGAAAAAACTAGATGGCATGACGTTGGTGTCGTGACGGGTGGGTAGACTTCTAGTGTGGGACGGAACTTGTGTCGATAACCTTGCGCCTTTTCATGGTCCAAGGACGGCAGGCAATGCCGGCGCTACCGCAAATACTCGCCGTGCGGACTCCCGTCTAGGGTTGTTCGCCAGCTGCTTTTCCCTGAATGGTATCTTTGAATCACTGACGGCTAGCTACATAGCCTTATTCGCCGCGCGTTACATCTCACACAGTGCAGGTTCATCTTCAGAATCACGTCGACGTCTTCTCTGGTATCGTGTGTATGCGTGTCTAGCAGCCACGCATGCGACGCACGGCTCCTCATTCTCTGCAGACCATCAGAACAAAGGGCGCCTTGTGAACTGTGTGTGGAGGTGAAGCATGGCTGCATCGCTGAACTACTGCGCCTCCTCTTTGACGTCGATGGGTCTGTCTGTCGCTGATTTCTAGATCCAGGCCTGTATAACAGCAGCCTCCACGAGTTTCCCGGTCAATGCGCTTAAGCAGTCAACGTAGATCGTCTCTTTGCAGGACTAATTGGCTACAGACGCAGTGGTCTGGGTGGAGACAAAAACAGTATGTATCGGTGGTCTGATAGTGTCTCCATTGACTCACCCTGGTGCCGAACACACTTTTTGGCAGAGTCCCGATTTAAGTCGGCTAAACTCGTCGTGATAGCCCAATCCTCCAACGCTTCACCTCTGGAATCAGTAACGGGGGATCCCCAGGCCGCAGAATTGGCGTTGAGATCCCTGAGTAAAAGTGTAACTCACCCCAGTTTGATACCGGCCCAAGGCATCTAACTGAGTAAATGTGACCGATAAAAAACCGACGGGCTAGCAACTTGCCGTATCGGTGTTTCATTGCAGATACGCCTCTTGGCCCATTTTTCTGTTGACTTAAGTGCACCAAGCTGGTTATTGGCAGATCCGTCCCAGAAATAAGAGCAGTACTCCATGATCGAAATTGCGCTTTTTACAAGTTAAGCAACTGATCTGGAGTTAAGTACTGTTTCAACTTCGCAAGGATGCCCAACTTTTTACCAGCCAGCTGAGCCTTTGCCTTAATGTATGAACCAAAATTAAGTGTCGATGTCAACATAATGCCAAGAAGCTCAAGATGGTCCGCTATCGGAACGGTCACACCTCTCAAAGAAGGAGTCGGGTGGAATTGGCTCCTTTTTGCGGAAAAAAGACACGCCTGGGTCCTAGCAGCATTGACACTGACCAGATTGGCATCGCCCCATTCGGAGACTGCTTTCATGAACAGGTTGAAGCGCTCAACCAAGGCCCCGGAGAGATCTGAGGCCCAGTAGCCCTTGCATCGGACAGGTATCTCTTAGCAATAGTGATGTCTTCTGCATACCCAAAGGATTTAGCAGACCGTTTATGTGGAGCAAGAACACTGTTGCTGAGGGTCTGTGCTGTGCTGTCATGTTGCTGAGGGCCCCGGCGTTAATATCCTGTTGGTCTGACCTCGTATTGCATCGGGTACCTATTCACTTTATAATTTTATACATTACTGTACTTTGGACATATGCATCGGACGAGTTGGGAAAGATACGAAATACGGCTTGAGACGAGTTGGGACACTGACTATATGTACAAAGAGACATATTAGTGAAAGATACCTATTAGAGATAGTGACAATATAGCTAGTGTGACGAGTTGTCATCCCAACCGTTTTGGGCAGAACATAATTTACTCCTTGATCTACAGCACTAATGATAAGTGTTTTTTTCACACGATAACAAAAAACCACAAGAGCCCACACGAATACATTTTAGAGAATAATTCTTCGCCGATATTAATCGGCACTGAGGTTGTGGAACGCGTCCACAAAACGCGCCAAATCCAGACCTTCATCAACCGATGTCTTCGTCGTATCTTCGGAATTTACTGGCCCGAGATCATCTCTAATGTAGAGCTGTTGGAGAAATGCCACGAGACCCTGATCGACCGCCAGATCAAGCGGCGTAACTGGTGTTGGATTTTTCATACGCTCCGGAGGGATTCCAATCACATTCCCAAAACAGGCCTCGCTTCCTTTTTCCTTGAGGATTCCACGGAGTCCTCAAGGAAAAAGGAAGCGAGGCCGTCCCCGTCAAACATGGCGACGCACCGTTTTGGCTGAAGCGACGAGTATTCCGATACTCGTCGCTTCAGCCAAAACGGTGCGCCGTCCGATATGACGTGGAGCGAGGTGAAGCGCGAAGCTTTTGACCGGTCTCGATGGAAGACTACTGTGGAAGCTCTCTGCCCCAGCTAGGGGCCATAGGATCTTAAGTCAAGTCAAGTAAGTCACGTCTCAATTTCGTTTGTCATTGTCGCGGGCACTCGCTAAAACTTTGTATTCATTCCCAATTCCCAGCAAGACAAACTACAATTCAGCCCATAAGAATACAGAGAATCAATAAATCCATTGTCCTGACATAATTGCCTACCTAACGGTAATTATGTCAGGCTTAATATAGTTAATATAATACAACAAAGGTACGACCATACAATAGTTAATTCACTACACAAATGAATGGTGCGTTCTTGATGGGTTATCTTTATTGTATTCTGTTCTATGCGAAAACTAATTTTCGCACTTTCGGAGTGGGACATTAGTTAGGTAATTACAGCGTTTCGACATGTTATGCGCGTTTGTTAATATTGTGGAACAAAGAAAAAACTACATTTCTTGCTTTCAGGGGAGTGACCATAAGCTCTTAGAGCGGTATCAATTTGAGATCGAATAAGGTACAGATGTATCTGACCTGTAAACATCTGTCGCTTACTCGATCTCAAATTGATACCGCTCTAAGAGCTTATGGTCACCCCCCTGTGCGTTTAAAGGTCAGAACATCAGACGGTACTGTCTGGTGAAATACTCGCGTTTCCTCGGGTACTCTTAGGTATTTTATATGAAAATGATGGGCAGCTGTATTCATCAAGCTTATAAAATGACACTTGATTTACCAATGCAAACTTGGTGGTTCTCTAACGGCTGGACCGAATTACGTATCTGTCAGTAGATTTGCCGACAGGAGATAAGATTTTGACATAAGATCCATACAAGTAATGCCTAACTGTAGTCAGCAAATCTCTTGACAGTTTCGTTATTGGGTTCGGGCTTAAACCTATACGTAGTTGTAGAAAGTACCTTACCAGCTGTCCATATTTAGGCTTCTGTATGTTTTGACGTGATTTTGATGGCAATTTAGGCAAATTATGGCTTGCATTAGACTTTTGATCTAGAGGGTATAACTATAACGGCACTTTCGATGATAGAATATCACATGTCTAGACCCTCTAGATCAAAAGTCTAATGCAAGCCATAATTTGCCTAAATTGCCATCCAAATCACGTCAGAACATAAAGAAGCCTGAATATGGACAGCTAGAGATAGGCATTACTTGTATGGATCTTATGTCAAAATCCTATCTCCTGTCGGAAAAAAATCTTCTGACAGATACGTAATTTGGTCCAGCCGTTAGACCCACCAAGTTTTCATTGGTAAATCAAGTACCATTTTATAAGCTTGATGAATACAGTTGCTCATCCTCTCCATATAAACTAGGTAGTTTATATGGAGAGGATGAGCAACTCGTAGGTACGAGTACCCGAGAAAATGCGGTTTTTTTTTTTTTTTTTTTTTATTTGTGATGGGTTTGCTCTTGACTCTAGTCTAGGTCAAAGGTGACAGAGACAGAGTCGACGATGGAGCGAGCTTACCCAGAAGAAGCCTGTTCACTCTAACTTTGAAGAGATTCGGGTTGAATGCGTTCGGAAACACAGACGCAGGTAGTGAGTTCCACTCATTCGCTGTGCGCATTATGAAGGATGATTGGAAGCGCTTGGTGCGTATTGGTGGAATGGCAACAATGTAAGGATGGTAACTTGCAGTGCGTCTAGATGTCCGATGGTAGAAGGGGGCTGGTGGGATGAGGTCGTGGAGTTCTTGAGCACACTCACCGAAGTACAGTCTGTAAAAGACCGACAAGCAGGCAACCCTGCGGCGATGAGCCAAGCTGTGTAGCTTGGCATCCGCCAGCTCAACGTCGCCAATGAGCCTCTTGGCTCTGCGTTCCACCGAGTCAAGCGCGGCAAGCTGATACTTAGCTGAGCCATCCCAAAGGTGGCTGCAATACTCCATGCAGGATCGGACTTGCGCTTTGTAAAGGGTTAAAAGCTGTCCAGGCGTAAAGTATCGCTTCACTCTATTTAGGATGCCCAGCTTTTTGGCCGCAATTTGAGCTTTGTACTCAATGGAGGCGCCGAAGCTGAGGCTGGATGTCAACTCCATGCCCAAGAGCTCGAGCCGATCAGTCACAGGAACAGACGCACCCCGAAAAGTAGGAGTTTGATCGAAGATACTCCTTTTTGCGGTAAAAAGACACGCCTGTGTTTTGGTGGCGTTAAAGGAGACCAGATTGTCATCACCCCACTGGGAGACAAGGCTTAAGGTCAAATCTGTCCTTTCCACCATAGCCTCTCTCAAGGAACGAACTTCATCCACGCTGGTTCTTGCGCTGGACAAGTATCTCTCTGCAACAGTACTGTCATCTGCGTACCCAATAATACCAGGCTGAAGTAGGTCATTGATGTGTAGCAGGAAAAGAGTTGCAGAGAGAACAGACCCCTGAGGTACTCCGGCATCAATAGCCATGAAGTCAGAGGAGCAGCCGTCAATGACCACTCGGATCGACCGTTCATTGAGGAAGTCTGATATCCAGCTACAAAAACCAGCGGGGATGCCATAAGCAGGAAGCTTACTGAGTAGACTCGCGTGCCAGACCCTATCAAAGGCCTTCGAGATATCAAGCGAAACAGCAAGTGCTTCGCCGTGTCTCTCGATGGCTTCGCCCCAGCAGTGCGTGACATACACAAGAAGATCGCCAGTTGACCGTCCCCGGCGAAAGCCATATTGACGGTCACTGAGGAGATTGTTGTCTTCAAGGTAGGTCAGCAACTTACTGTTCAGTACCCTTTCCATAACTTTGGACAAAATGGAGGTAATGGCGATCGGACGGTAATTGGCAGGGTCTGCACGGTTGCCTTTTTTGGGCACTGGTTGCACATTTGCAAGCTTCCAGGATTTCGGTACCGTTCTTTTTACAAGAGAGAGGCGGAACAAACGAGTCAACACAGGAGACAGTTCTGGCGCACACTGCCTCAGCACTCTCGCTGGGATGCCGTCAGGCCCGCTGGCTTTGTTCACGTCTAGACTGCACAATACTCTCCGGACCTCTTTAGCGTGCACAGCGATCTCCGGCATGGAAGAGTCACAGTGAGGTACAGTAGGTGGTTGCTTGGAGCCAACGTCCAGACGTGAATTGCCAGCAAAAAGGGATGCAAATAAATTTGCTTTGTCTCTCGCGGTTGCAGACATCCGATTGAATTTCTTAAATATCTCATCAGAAATACTTAGATTTTTAATTTGTCGAATGAAATACATATTAACATTAAATAAACAAATATGTAATAATTTTTGAAATGTCTCGGTCAGAGACAAAGTTATAAAGCGTCAAAGTTCAGAATTACAAAGAGAAGTCTGACGTAGCACATGACGTCAGATGACACGACGCCCATACAGCTGCGATAGAAAACGGCGATTTCGTAAAGAGGGACAGAAATATTTCTTTAAATTGTTTTCTCTTTCGTTTTTCGATAAATTTTGAGTCTCTTTTCACTGTCACATCACACTAATATCTTATTGATTAGATATAAAGGAGAAAGTTTGTGAATGTCTGTATGTGTTTGTATGTTTGTTACTCAATCACGCTAAAATGGCTGAACGGATCTGGACAAAATTTTGCACAGAGAACACGATTATAGTCTGGAATTGCATATAGGCTACTTTTAATAACGGTATAATGTTCCCTTGGGATAAGAAAACACTTTTCACGCAGGCAAAGCCGCTGGAAGAAACTAATTAGTATTTTATTTTAGTCTTTTTATCGATAAACTGGTCTGCAGTGGCACCAACGCCGCCACTTACGAACTAATGACATGACGTCACACAAATCCTGCATCGCGCAAACAAAGTTTTCAGCGCGATTTGAAAGCATACAACGGTCCGACAATAACCGTTGAGCAGTTGCCCGGACCAGGAATAACACCCGTCTGGTCGGAGGATCCTCCCTTTTGGTTTGTGAGACTTTAAACCCTGTTCTGCATACCTCCAAAGGACATTATTATATGTATGCATATTCCCTATTGAAAAAGGTAAAAATGTGTGGGAATGCCATCGCTATCGAAATGCCTCGTGATCAATTTCTTATATTTCATGTCGCCATTGATGTTACAATTACACTTAGTCAAGAGTCGATGGTAGTACATTTACGTGAGATGATTATTGACTTTTACGGTTGGCAAACCGCTGGCAAACGATATCCAGCACATATCAGCTTCGTAAGCTGGCCTTAATTTAATTTTAAAGTTCGTAAGTAAGTATCGCGGGAGGACTGTGTAGATTTGCATATTTGTGCGTTAAAGCACAGCGGGCCCTCCGCTGGGGAGCGCTGACTGATTGAATTATTAACTGACTGGCGGCTGGCCCACAGGTACTTTGCCCAGACGTGAGCTACATACGCGCCATGGATTTGCGTTGCGTGGGCTATAATTGTTATAATTACCCACCGCTCTGTCTCTCTCCGATAATGGACGCACGTTTGCTGTCATAATCCCCTAGTACCATCTCTTCAGAATAATAATGGCCTCGCGTTGTTATTTATTGTGTTTGTTATTGCTTTCGATTGGTAGGCAATTCCGTTAATAGTCTGCTTTGTTAGATCAATTCATATCGATTTGAACGCCTTCGTATTTAAGGTTACACTGGTCGAAATTTTTTCAATACAAACGTAGTCTAGGGATTATTCCACTGTTTGACGATGTACGTTCAAAATAAAAAGTGGTATCAATTTGTCTCATCATTATCTAGCCCTGTATGGAAGCGAAAAAGTAGAAAATATTTGAAAGTTAAGAGCGTCGAAAATTCCACATTTCGACACTAATTTTAACGCATTTTTGGGCGCAAATAAATACCATAAGTAGACGGCAATTGCAAAACGGCCTCCATACAGGGATAGATTAGTAGTTTAACAATGCATATAATTTTATTTTGAACAGATAGATTTAGTAGTTTTTTCATGATATCTAGACTGCCAAAGGGCTGTTTATAAAATTTCGCGCGCTCGGTTTCGTCCTACAAAATAATCCATTTCGCTACAAATTTGCAAAAGTGTGTATTCGTACGCGAACTAGCTTCCTACTGCTCATCACAGCGCATCTATCTCTTCCGCACGTGTTGTCGGTTGATATAAAATGCATTTTAACCCCGCGCACAAAATAGTTTGTGCCGTCGACTAGTGTACCCTTAATTATAAAATTCAGTTTACAGAACAATCTCGACTAGGAAACGGGCTGTACAATAAAATTGCTCGCTGTTTCCCTTTTACTATAGGTATAACGTGGTATTTTACCGCCGGGTAGTCCACATGGGACCGCCCCGACTATCAAGGCACCACGTCAGTATCGCTGTCATGTAGGATTATTCGAAATTAGAGGACCTGAATCTCGAAAACAAACAGTATAAAGGAACGAATTTTGTTTTATTTAACTAATTAGATTTGGAGGCCAGGAACCTTCGGTTGAGCGAATGTACAAACAAGGGTTATACGCCAGTTATATTTCATCAAAGTTATAATTGAGGAGAACCAAACAATTTTAATGGTTATTACATATCCATTCTGTTTTTAAGAGTATTTAATATTTATTCGGATTTCGATTTTAATTTATGCTGAACTCCTGTTGGGTTTGGGAAGGTTGATTTAAAGCTTATTAATTATTACAGTAAATTTATCGTGAACTCATTTAATTGTAAACGTAATGACATGGTTAACAGATTAATTATTGCATTGAACCCGAAACTGAAGCCATATGACGTGCTTTAACAATGAGATACTGTGTTTTCATCCATGCACAATGGGCCGAATGGGAATTTAAGTGCGGAAACTGGCGTCCCTACTACTACTACTGTGATTTTATGAAATTAATCAGTACTTCCAATAAAAAGGAACATCAATAATAATTGATTACCTTTGAACGCAGGACCTCACGTTCAGAAGTAGCGCTTTATATTACTACTAGCTTCTGCCAGCGGCTTCGCCCGCCTGAAAGTCGAAAACCTCGGGATACCGAGGGAACTTATTCCCGGGATGAAAAGTATTGTTCGAAACGAAACGTTTCGTTCTTTTTTTGTTGTTATTCTGTTGCAATGTTGTAATGCGTGGGGTCTTGCCTTGGTTTTGCGGAATTGCGATATAATTAACCCATCGATTCTCGAAATTACGTTCGCTATCCGCGAGTGGTATTGTGGGTCGCCATGCATTTGTTTGTGTATGTATTTCGCGCGCAGCGAAGTATTTTTGTGGGGAACGTTTGTCTGGTTGTGTGCCGGGATCCAGTCCGGACCACGTCGGTTGTCCCTAATTATTATATATATTTCCCCCCTTTAACCCTCGACCCGGCGCGGGATTGGACACGGGCCCAGGAGACCACCACGGGAACAGATGTGAGTAGTAGTTGTAATTTGAGTACCTTTGTATCACTTTCCACCTGTCTGACAGGAATCGGTAATCGATATCTCAAAGAACAAACCCCTAGTTTACGGCTGCTGCGTTCGCAGTTTCGCGGTTATAGACCTTGTAGGATCCAAGAGTCACAGCATTGCCATGGGCCTCAGTGTTTGACTCTTGGATTTGTGATCCGTAAGCCTGTATTCAACAAGTAACCTCTTCCTGATCCATATCTGTGCCCGATTTCATCCAGATCCGTTCAGCCGTTCTGGTTTGAAGAAGTAACAAACATACAAACACACACACTCAAACGCAAACGCAAACTTTCACCTATATAATACTAGTGTTATACCAACGAAATTTTCTATCTACTACTAATATTATTTATTTACTATTCTACAACACATATAAGACACAAGTAATTGATTGAGGTTAGCTCTCTAACGGTTAATAATTAAATAATAACTATGATTCTAGTTTAACCACTAAATTAATAATAACGTCTACATTATGTCTCGTATAGTTGAAGTTTCGACTAAAACATTAGGTTAGCAATTGTATTGTACTATAAATGAGTTATGTTTTGAGCTTTGGGCCTTGGGACTTCTATGATTCCTAAGTCCTAACGCAAAAGCTGAAGAGCTATTTAGATAGGGCTTCTGTTGTTTAGTAGCTACGTATATTACCGAGTCCGTTTCGAGAATTTCTACCGCCATATATATAGGTATACTTATCTATATGCTGATTTGCTGTATTATGACTTGAACTGATAGTAAAGCATTCGCAAGACATGTTGTCCACCGATGTCTAGAGAAATGATGCGATTGCAAGTTGAAAGTTCATTCAACCAATTACGGCATCTAACGAGTGTTAGTTTTGCTATAATGTTCCTTTCAGAAATACGTCCTGTCGCTCAACAATTCATTTTTGGGACATGCTATTCTCAGCCATTACACCTGGAAACCAGAATTGACAGTGGCAAATTCTTAGTAAAGCGCCAAGGCAGTAAAGCTAGGTGAGTTCCGACGAAAAAAAATCCAACTGCCCTGGATCCTCAAAGGAAATTCATCAGAAAAGACGAGCGAAGAGGCAGTAAGGCGTTATATTTTAGTTGCCTTGATTTAAGTGCAGTGGTAAAAAGGTCCATAAAGGTTGCGCCTAGTTCGGTTTTTAAACCCACGTCTAACGAGACATTAAGTTTAAAATTCGAGAAACATAATGGTAGAGAGGTCATGCCGTGCTCTGGGATTTAACAGGCTAGTATTATTTAATAACAAAAAATAAGTGGTTTACATGTAAAGTATTAAATAATATAATTTATATGTTAGTTTGTAGGGGGTAATATCTGAAAGAACTAATTCGATTTTTATTAGTGATCGATATTATCCCACTGCTGGTTTGAGGAGGCGCGGCAGCAGAGGTCCTGGAAGCATTTGGAGATCCCTTTGCCCAGTAGCGGTAATAATTCGATTACGAAGATTTTTTTTCTGATAGAGCGCACTATCGCTGAGTGGCATAGATTACTTTTTATCACAGAAATTGCAAATTTCCTGTGAAATAGATGACGGGAGCGAAGCCGCAGGTAAAAGCTAAGTGTAGAAAAGAAACAAAACAAGATTCCCGAATAGTGTGTGTACTTTTGAAGAATGCCATGAATAGTTAAGTTTAAATAAATAGTGAAGTAACTACCAACAAATGATGTTAATTTATAAGTTAATTAACTGTCTACCTTATAAACTATTTATGTTGCAGTTTGTGCGCAGACTGTGTAATTATATTGTTTGATCAAATTAATTTTGTCAATCCAGTGCTCGTGTTTATTCCCATTCTGTTAGCTCGTTTCACAGATTAGGATTGTATAACACATTCGACAATAATCATGCACGAAAATTGATTTATCTATATGTCAATACCAAGGGGATAATTATGAGTAGAGCGCATACTGGCCACTAGATAATAAATAAATAAATAATGTTGCCAACGATGATATTTTATAATAAATCGGCCACTTTATAGCGAAGTGGGTGTCTAGATCACAATACACACTTGACGCAATATATCACACATAATATCATGGCTTCGGAAAGTGCTAGGCGGCCAGTGCGGCGGTCTTCGTGAAAATAATTTTACCAGAACCCTCCCATTCCTGACAGAATAGTTCACGCGATCTGCATGTGTGGCGTGACTACAGTGATACAAGATTCCTTTGAGGTGAAAAGCTCGTTAGACGAGAGTGTGACTCACAAGTGCCAATGAAGTCTCGTCGATGCAGGATGCTAGACGCACTGAGTTTTCTCACGAGTACGTCACTCACACGTTTGACAACGGAAGCGAAACCTGTCGGAATACATTACAAATGCATATACTAAACACATTTAGCTTTTAACTGTATTGTGAAATCCACCGTGTCATCATAATGCCTCTGTGTTTTCCGTTATCAAATTAATCCAAATTGTAACCATAATAGAACAACTAAAACGTGTTAACGCGGTAATATTTCACGATTCAGCAACCCAGACGCGATTAACTTAATTAAACGTATGCGTTAATTATTATTCATATCATAAAAATATTCACAAAGTTTTTTATAATGTTGTTGGAATAAAAATGTTGGCACGCAGAGACTTTTTATGAAAACCAGTCGGTAAATAAGGCAAAGGTCCCAGTCGTATCCATTTGTCCCCCCGGAGCATTCGTGGGAATGGCCAGAAACAAGTGAAAATAAAGTGAAAACATTGTTATTCTCGTGTGGATTACCTTGCGTCGTGTTATACCAGCCGGTGTGCTGTCTCCTCGGATAACAAACTATGGACTTACCAGTTCCATACATTTAAATTTAAAAATAATTTTGTGACTTGCGAAATTTGGAATGAGCGCTAATTGAGTCCATTAAAGTTTTGTGGCGCGAATTATTTTGTTCATGATTATATTTTCGCAGCTATCTGCTCGCATAAAAAGGGGGAGCGTAATTACTTAGGCACGTTAATGTCCGTTATTACGGGTAATAGGGTATAATGTGAAAAATTATGTTTGTTATAATATAATTTAGTGGCATAAGACTGTGTGTAATCGAGTCCTGAGATAAAACTTGTCAAGGCCTGAACCAGAAAAAAAAAGTGGGAACCTTTGCATTGAATTCTGGGCAACATTAATTTTGAAAGTCGTTACTTGTGTATGCTTTTTGACTTACAATTTTTCATTTCACGTAAGCGAATGGTGTAATCCTTTAAGCTTTGATATGAAATAAAAAAATGATTAGAAATTAGAAAGCGACGAGTATTTTCATTCTTAGTCCGTTCCATTTTGCTCTCAAATAAACTGTGGAGTAAGTAGAAAATAAAGTAGGAACAACATTATTCTTGTTGAGATTATTTCGTGTTATCTGCGACGTTTATTCTTTCCTTGCGGACATGACTATGCCGCGTTGTTGATACTGTGTTCACTTATTATTTTGTTTTCACTTCTCTATTTTTCCGTCGCAACACTAAACGTTTTAGTAGATAGCAGTACCATTCATGGCTGTTTATTTTAGTAATGGTTTAATGTTACACAATACTCGTTTTGGGGATGTTTTTTCAATGGTTGGATATTTTCATCTGAAGAATATATATATGAAATTCTTATGTTTAATTGTAGATGTCGATATATTTACTATGCAAGAGCCGTCATACTCAGTGTTGCAAAAGTGTAAAATTAAAAATCGTTGAATTTGCCTGCTCAAATTCAGGATGAACCGGGCGATTTTTATTCGGAATAAAACAAGAATATTTTATGGTAATATTTTTTTATTTTTATAATTATTGATAGGCTCGTGCTTGACCACTATGTCACCTGATGGTAAGCTATGATGTGGTCAACGATGTAGCACGCTTACCTAGAAGAAACCTACTCACTCATAACTTAAATACTACCAGGTTGTAGCTACCAGGACATACAGACTCTGGCAGGGAATTCCACTCCTTAGCTGTACGCATAATGAAAGTATTCCCAAAACGTTTGGTACGTATGGGTGGGATGTCCACCATGTATCGATGATGCATCGCCGTACGTCTTGTAGTCCGATGATAGAAAGGGCTTGGAGGAATTAGTTCATGCAATTCCATCGCACACTCCCCGAAATGTAACCGATATATCTAATCATTTATTCAATTAGGTATTCATTTCCTTCTTCATACCACCTCTTACTAGCTATTTTTGTGAACATTTTCTCATGGCTGACTCAGTGGAAAGTTTATTTCGTTGTTTAGTTTTCATCAAATTGATGGATGAAAATATTCTTTCTACATTTGGTAAGACATTCGGGAAACAATCCGAACTTAGTTATCTGTAGGGATTTTCCCCCGAACACTCGCCAAACAATAATGAATGAGCTCTATTTTAAGGTGTTTCAGTACAATTTGCAAGCATACCGTGAAGTTGACTGGCCGTATTGTACGTTATTTATGACTATTCGTTGAAAATTTAAAAATCGGGATACAGGATCGCTTAATCGGGATATCGGGAGACAATAACAAAAATCAGTAGATATCCCGATAAATCGGGCACTTTTTCAAATCTGGTCAAATTATAAGTTTGATTCCTCAAGCAAAAGTTTTCTGAAGATTGATAAATGGTTATTTAAGTAGACGACATGTGAGTTAGGGTGTAAGTCCATGGGTATTGTTCTCGCCAAACTTCTTGGCCGCCCTGAAGTTGGCTACAATGGCTGTGCAGTAGTAAATCTCATACAAAAACAGCACCGTTTCGAGCCGTGCGCATCGGAAAGCCAACTTCAGGGCGGCCCAGTAATATAGCGAGCACTATACTAAAGGTAAGAAATGGGTTTTGTATGATATAGTTTGCTGGCACGAATGTGTAAGAAGAAGTCAGAGTTATTTACGCATTTATAATATTATGAATTGGAATGGAATAGTATGGATGGATACACGATGGATGGTTAAAAAAACTGGCCAAGTGCGAGCCGGACTCGCGCAAGAAGGGTTCCGTAGCACTATCACAAAAAACGGCAAAAAAACACGTTTGTGAAAATAAATAAAATAAATATTTATTTTTATTCTGTTTTTAGTATTTGTTGTTACAGCGGCAACAGGAATACATCATCTGTGAAAATTTCAACTGTCTAGCTATCACGATTCATGAGATACAGCCGGGTGACAGACAGACGGACAGACAGATAGATATACAGACAGACAGACGGATCGTGGACACTTAGTAATAGGGTCCCGTTTTGGCTTATTAGCAAGTCGATTCTCAATTAACCAGATTCGCAATTCACCAGATTCGCAACTCACTAAATGTACAATGAAACACAGTCACAAAAAACTGGCCAAGTGCGAGTCGGACTCGCGCACGAAGGGTTCCGCACATTTATCGCAAAAAAACGGCAAAAAATCACGTTTGTTGTATGGGAGCCCCCCTTAATTTATTTTATTTTTATTTTTATTTTTTGAAGTGAATATACAACTAAATATTCTGTGAATATTTCAAGCGTCTACCTGTTGCCGTTATTAATATCGAGCAAAAAAAGGCAAAAAATCAGGTTTGTTGTATGGGGGGCTCCCTTAAATATTAATTTTATTCTGTTTTTAGTATTTGTTGTTATAGCGGTAATAGAAATACATCATCTGTGAAAATTTCAACTGTCTAGCTATCACGATTCATGAGATACAGCCGGGTGACAGACAGACGGACAGACAGACGGATCGTGAAGTCTTAGTAATAGGGTCCCGTTTTTACCCTTTGGGTACGGAACCCTAAAAATAACAGAATAGGTAGATACTTTATTCACAAAATTATTTAAAAACACGGAATTCTTGATGTACTTGTACTCTCTAATTTCTCCTAAATTATTAAAAGTCATAGTTTTGAAAAATAAACAAAAATATGGCAAATTTTATAACCTTTCTTTGAGATTTTCTACTTTCTTTAGCATCTTTCTTGAAAATTGTACTTTACTAATTATATAAATTACTACCTAACAAACGTTTTTAACTTAAATAAAAAGATAAAAAACCTTTTAACTTACGAGCAAAAAACTCAAACAACATTGAGAAGTATGTTTTATGTCTAAATACTAAATTAATTATTAATAAAAATAAAATAATATGGATATTTTATATATTACTAGCTGTCCCACGCGGCTTTACCTACCCTACCCTACCGATACATACATGAATGTTGTGTAACTTTAAACGCTTACGCAGCGCACGCAACGCAAGCTCTCAAAAATGAATTCTTTTGCCCGTTTTTGCAACATTTTTCATTTATGCTCCGCTCCTATAATTGGTCGTAGCGTGATGTTATATATCCTATAACCTTTCTCGATAAATGGACTATTATCTGTTGAGTTGCGAATCTGGTCTGTCCATGTCGTGGTGGCCCAGTGGCTAAGATCTCGCCTCTCGTGCTTGAGGTCGTGAGTTCTAATCCGGGGAAGACCCTATGTGACTTTTTCAAATTCATATGTATTTTCTAAGTTTATCTTGGAAAGCACAAGCAATGGTTCACCGTTTCTTCAGGTAAAAGATCGTGACAAGTCAGAGGCCTGTGGGGTACCCCAGAGGCGGCATAATTAACTCGGACACCAGAGGTGGCCACATCCGAAAAGAAGAGAAGACTCTTAAAAAAACTCACGAAGATCAAAGCTACCACTGTAGGTTTTTATATAGGTACTTAAAATACAGATAGATTCCCCAACGTGACCACACTACTTAGATAGTGTAAAAAAACAAACACCCATAGCACCTTACAGCATTTATCTAAAACAACACCGCAGCGGTCGCAAGTTAGAGGAACTAGTGAATATTTATGGTGGCCTATATTCTAGCTCGCTATACGTACAATGGAGTGCTTGTCGGCCGTATTTGCGAGTGTAAATTGAAACATGTCGGGAGTTAATTGCGTCCAGGGCGGGCGTGGGGGCCGTGGATAAGCCGGGGTCCCTGCGACCCGCCAGCCCCGCGCCTTGCGACCTTTCACCAGAGATAAACGCTTGCCGACACCATGCCTCGGATAGTGCGAATTAACAACGAAAATTGCTGGTTTTAGTTTTTGGGTGGTTTGCTGGGAATTGGGGTTTGTGAAATTGTGGGGGAACGATTCAGTTTTATTTAGCGTAAAGTATTTCTGCATTCAAGAGAAATATTGTTTACAAGTGAAACATGTTTTTGAAATAAAGTAAAAGCTCGTCGACTCTTCACTTGACCAAAGGGCTGGCCTTTTCTTCGGCCAGAGAATCAGCATTGCCATCCAACGTGGCAATGCTGTCAGCGTTCTGGGCACTTTTCCCGTTGACATCGATGTGGACGGATTTTTTGATGCACAATGAGCTCTTTTCCGTCTCCCTTTTGTATTTGTATATAGGTTTGTTTTTTTTAGAATAATCAATTGTATATATGTTAATAAAGCAAACATAATAAATATAGAAATTATTCAGTAATAGCAGACTAGAGAAAACAGGGTCTAGACAAGTGGCATTCAATGTCAGCGAACGCGATAGTCGAAATGTAAGGGATTGATCACGTGACTATTCGATATCGCTTGTCAATTCCATACAATTTTGCCTTTTTGACAATCGCTGTCGCCACGCTTTCGCTGATAGAATGTCACTTGGGCCTCTGGTAAATCAAATAATCTGGACAATCTGTTTATTTTCACATAAAACCAGAATTCCCCGAAGAGTTGATGCTTCCTCTAGCAAAACACACATTGCTCACATTTTGCGAATTATTTCTCAGTCCCATATTCCTATAAGACCACGAGCCTTCATCAACCGGGTTCAGTTAAAAATTACGAGCTACTACTGAAAAATTCCAAATGAAAAACTGAATCACACCTTGCCCGACTCAGGCATCACAGCCAGGACCTCACTGCTTTTGCACCAACGGGGCAGTGAAATCTCCTCACATAGATAGTACCATCTTGTTGACTGAATAATAGTTTTACTACATTGTGTGTTCCTCTCACATAAGTTGGTAAACTGTGCCATTTGTTAGACAAAAAAAAACAAAGATAAAGTATATATTGGTTCGCACAGGATGTTATATAAATACAAAAGTAAAATGGTTAGGTATACAACAACCAAATTAGCCTTTACGGAATCCCGGTCTTCATACACTGATTAACTACTCCTATGTATTTATTGAGCTCTGTGTTTGCATTTTATTCCTACTTTCTAGTACATTCCTCTATCCTATTTACTGGCTTACGTACAAGCCTTGTATACAGCGTTCATTTACGAGCTGACAACTTTAAAGATAAGGCACTCACTCCTGTTGCAGTAAAACGTAAAAAGACCTTTCTTTTTCTTTCGTTTTAAGTCTGTTGTCTTTGTATATTCATCATTCCAGTTTATGGTGAAAAGAGTTTTGAGACGTACTTATTTTTCTTTCCTTATCATGGTTTAAATCTCCATGAACTCTAATTAATCATGCTGTGCAGTCGGAGGATACATATTCGCGAGCTGGCTGACCAAAACCAAATGTATCCTCTGACTGCTCATTATGTTTTTTATCTTGTTTACGTCTTTTTAGTTCGCTTCACTTCTTAAGCGACTGCTGTAAAAAAAGTAAATAAAAAAAAAAAAAAAGTCCCAGTTGGGATTTTTTGACTTAACTTTCTTTATTAATATTTTTTAGTTAACATTTTATTTTTCGAATTAGGTGCATTTAAAAATATAAGTGTTATATATTTTTGAAATCACTTTTTAAAATCATCAAACGAAAAACAAAATTGGGCTTCCACAATATGGCGCCCAAAAGCCGCCATATTTCTATTTTCAATTTTAATTTAGCCAGTGACACACGCAAGGTTAAGATAAATCGATTGACGTAAGAATCATCAAAATTGGACAACGCGTCTCTAGAACGCCAAATAGGAACAAACATACATACATAGACTGATAAACACATACATACACCCTCCTTCGGTAGTCGGGTAAAAAGCCTTTTATTTCATGCATTTTGTTTTATTAAATTGACATTACATCAAAATAGCTACGAGTACAAAACCCAGATAATATATATATTTTTAATTTAATTTATTAATTGGGAAATTATTAACCGGGCGAAAAATATACTGAATGGGCGACTATTATACTAAGTAACTATTTATCCGGTTTGAGTTATACCTTTTAGGAGGTTTTTATGAGCTGCGGTAGTAACACACAGCTCCTTCATGTAAGGTTTCTTTAGACCCTGCAGACAGAAAAAGAAGCCCCGTCGAAAAACATTTATTTTCAAGTCGCTGTTTTAAAAATATTATTCGCCCACTGTTATTCGCCCACTTAGTATTTCAGTAAGCCGTATTCAGTATGTTTTACACCTTTAATTTGAATTTATTTTCGCTCGTTTAAATACTATCTTTATTTATTTATTTCATAGATCCATATATTTTTTTCTTTCTTAGACAAAAAACAAAGATACTTTATTTCAAGTAGGCCACCAAGCGGCACTTTTGAACGTTAGGTACATTAAAATTTACAAGTTATAAAAGTTGATTCTACCGTGCATTCGGAAAGTAGCTTGTTATGGAGATGAATGCACAAGAAACTCCATAATTACACTTTAAAAAAAAAATTTTTTTACAATATTTTGTTACATAAGTACATACATTAGGGTTCCGTACCCGAAGGTTCCAAACGGAACCCTATTGCTGTCACTCACGTGTCCGTCTGTTTGTTCGCCTGTCCGTCTGTCCGTCTGTCCGTCAACTCTCACACTGGTTTTACGGCCAAACGGTTGGAGCTACAGTTTTCAAATTTTCGCAGTATAAGCAAGCATCTTGTTGATTCAAAGCCATGAAAATTGTCAATTTTTTTTTTAATTTTTTTAAGGGAGTCTCCTATACAGATAAAGGGGGGGCGTGAAAAATATTTGTGACCAACCCCATCGAGTAGGGTATCGTTGTTTAAAGCTCGTTGAGAAGATGTTTTTTTTTTTTTTTGCTATTGGTACGCAAAGGAATGAGAAGCCACCAAACTCAGCTTTTTAGGGTTCCGTACCCAAAGGGTAAAAACGGGACCCTATTACTAAGACTTCGCGGTCCGTCTGTCTGTCCGTCTGTCACCAGGCTGTATCTGATGAACCGTGATAGCTAGACAGTCGAAATTTTCACAGATGATGTATTTCTGTTGCCGCTATAACAACAAATACTAAAAACAGAATAAAATAAATATTTAAGTGGCGCTCCCATACAACAAACGTGATTTTTTTGCCTTCCTTTTTGGATTCCTTTGTGCGCGAATCCGACTCGCACTTGGCCGCTTTAATTTTTCCAAAAATTTGTACCGGTTAATTTTCTAACTTTCCATTGACCTATGAACTTAAAATTTGGTGATAATATTTATTATTACGTACATTTTATTAAAAAACCGGCCAAGTGCGAGTCGGACTCGCGCACGAAGGTTTCCGTACCATTATCGCAAAAAACGGCAAAATAATCACGTTTGTTGTATGGGAGCCCCACTTAAATATTTATTTTGTTATGTTTTTAGTAACTGTTGTTATAGCGGCAACAGAAATACATCATCTGTGAAAATTTCAACTGTCTAGCTATAATGGTTCATGAGATACAGCTTGGTGACAGAAGGACAGACAGACAGACAGACGGACGGCGGAGTCTTAGTAATATCCCGTTTTTACCTTTTGGGTATGGAACCCTAAAAATTAATAAATCTGATTTTTGCTGCGAAATTCCTTAACTTTTCCTAATACAACAAACTTAATTTTGCGGTTTGGTACGGAACCCTAAATGTGTGAAGTCCGACACGCACTTGGCCGGATTTTTTGAAAAACACAAACTTAGACGTATTGATAATTTCACTGCCTTTGTTATGGTTAAAAGCTCCATGAAGAATTAATAAACAGTAGTATCTAATTAATTAAAATTGAATTGTTTCGCCTCAAGTTTCGAGCTGAGTAATTAAAATATTGTGTATTAGAAACTGCGCTGTACTCCTTCGAACTAAATGCTATTGATTAGGAGCTGAGACGGCAATTCCTTGAATTTCTGGTTCATTGTGCCATCTGCTGCATTGCGATGGATTTGGCTAGTGCACTCGAGTTGGTATCGGTATTATTATTGAATCGGTTTTGCTATTGACTGGAGATTTTATAAAAATAAACTAAAACAATTAAATGAAAAACGTCAACAGATACATTGGCGTCTACGCATAACCGTATTCCGTAACTTCTCGTAGCACATAGCTACGGCGTAGCTCCATGCTACGAACATGGTCTACGCGCCTACGAAATTTCGAGCATTTTAAAATGCCAATCTGTAATTGCATTTATCAATATACTTGCATCAAAATGTGAGGGTGAGTTTAATCCACAGGTAATAAATCTATCAAAAATGAAAACATCATGCTGCTCTTTGCCTTTTGTCGAGTTTATTTTCTGTCTATTCTGTTGCACTGCAGGGCAAAGGCCTCCCATTCTTTCTTCCAATCAGGTTTAGGACAATTGTTGACCAGTCCTGTCCATAGGCGTCAAGCTCATTATAGATGTTTTGTCGCGTTATGCTCAAACTTACTCTAGCCTGTAAAGCATCTGCCTAGCCTTTTCCCAACTATATTGGGGTCGGCTTCCAGTCTTACCGGATTCAGCTAAGTACCAGTGTTTTACATGGAGCGACTGCCTATCTGACCTCCAAAACCCAATAACTGGGTAACACGGTACCCCTTGGCAAGACTGACCAAGCTTCTGACTACCCGTAACGACTGTCAAAGATCTTCAAATGACAGCCGGGACCAACGGCTTAACGTGCTTTCCGAGGCACGGAGGAAACTCGGTATGTTGAAATGGTCACCCATCCACGGACCGACCTCGTCAAGCGTTGCTTAACCTTTATGATCGACCCGTGCGGCTGTTATTATTTAGCCACGAGCTCCTCTTACTTAAATTTACTTTAGCCTAAACATAATAAATAGCATTTTTTTCATATTTTATACCCCCATAGTAAAAATTGATCATACTAATGAATACTTTTACCCTCTGAAATTTTGCAATAAAATCACCTTGGATAGCTACATACAACACCTCCACATATTATGCACACCCAAGATTAACTCCAAACTTTAAAAAGAAAAACTCCTTCCTACCAACCCTACGCCGCTGTAGGCCACAAACTCCTTGCAAGCCTCCTCACGGAGTGTCATCGAGTAGTAAAACAAAGGCCTCCTTATTACACAGGTTGAGCTCGTCATAATTTCAACAAGTTTATGTGCGCTCAACAAGAGTAATGTCGTACCTGATTTATGTTTGCCGGCTGTTGTAGACTTAGGACGGAACAGGTTTATGAATCTTTGTTACCGGAAACTTTAATGTGAGGAATGCGTGTAGTGTGGATTCGCTTGTTGGGGAAACTACGTTTGTTGGAGTGTTAAAAACAAAAACATGTCTGAATGTTGAGTAGAGAACATAATCAAAGAGATATCAGTAGCTCCAATTTTTAGAGTTCCGTACCCAAAGGATAAAAATGGGACCCTATTACTAAGAATCCGCGATGCGTCTGTCTGTCTGTCCGTCTGTCACCAGGCTGTATCTCATGAACCATGATAGCTAGGCAGTAGAAATTTTCACAGATGATGTATTTCTTTTGCCGCTATAACAACAAATACTAAAAACAGAATAAAATAAATGTTTAAGTGGGGCTCCCATACAACAAACGTGTTTTTTTGCCGTTTTTTGCGATAATGATACGGAACCCTTCGTGCGCGAATCCGACTCGCACTTGGCTGGTTTTTTGGTATTGGGCATAATATTAACATAATAATATCACTTTTTGCCCACAAATATTTTGCTTGAGATCTGTGCAATGTAGGAATTATAATAATTTAATTTAAGCTTAATGTTAGGTTATATGATGGGCACACAGGTTACCCGCTATAAACAATTTTTAATTCTAATCTATCCATCTCTTTAAATTTGCTTTGGCCTTTTTTACGGTTGGGGTTATTTAAATAGTTAAAAATGTAAAAAATACTTACTTATTTGTCATTTTCAATCTAAAACTGCTAAACATAAATAAGCAACGGAGACGCGATCGCATTTAGGCAGAAAACAATTTGAATCAATATAATTCTTAGTCATAATAATTGTCATCACATAACCACGACCTCCAATAGACGTTTACTGTAGGACATCCTTCTATTCCGCTAAAATGGAGGCGCCTTGAGGGAATATTCCATAATCATCGCGATCCTTCTCACACAAACCTAATCCCGATCTAAAAACGTCGCCATAATGTAGGATACGCGCGGCGCAGAATTATTCGACTGTGAAAGAGTGATATTAACTTTACCAACTTACTCCACTTGAACTCCATCTTAACATTTCGCCGAAATCATAATAGCCTTCTTTTCGGCGGCGACTCCTCAATGTTGAATTTCAAAGTCGAATTCAAGAGGATTTGTTATCTTTGTCTTTCAAATCCGATTGAATTCAAAGAAGATCTTATCTCCTAGTATCCGCTTCAGTCATTTACAACTTGCATAATAGTGTTCAGAGAACATTAATACGGAATCCTCATAGTTCTTTCATAAGTTTCTCAGCTTTTCATCGCTGGAACTTCATTCCGTTGTTCTTTAAAGCCTGCCTGGATGCAAGTCAAAGCAATTGCAACTATTCCAAGAGTCTCAAACGGAGTTCCAACTAGAATATTAACTGAGGATTTAGTATTTAGTCGAGAGTGGAAATTGAAACATGTTCGGAGTTAATTGTGACTAGGGCCCGCGGTCGCTTCAGTTCGCGCCAAATTTGGGATTCAGGGCGTCGACACAATGCAAACTTTAGCTTGTTGTTCGACAAACTCTTTGTTGTGCTCATCGAATAATGAATTCTGGTGTTTCGCGGAATTAGATGTTTTGAATCCAACTTTATTAACGTTTCTATTATTTCTATTAAACATATTTAAATTATGACAAATCGAAACGCCACACATTCTAACTGTAATAAAAAAATAACATCTTTTGATTACAGTTCAAAATTACAGACAGGATTTACGAACAAAGTCAAATCCTTTTGATAATACAAAAGGCACCTAGAGTAACTATTTAAACCGAAGTTGAAACAAAGGTATTTGATAGCGGGACGATAAATTAAACAATTAAATAGATCATTAATGGATGAAGTGTGGATGTAAATGAATTGGGTTTCGACAATTTGTTTGTTTTCACGGGTAGAGCGGCCCTTGACTGGAGAGTGGCGCTAGCCGCGCTCGGCGCTCGCCCCCGCCGCGCTCGTAACCAATTTTACATCCGATATGAGTGAGCGGAACATACTGTTACATTAAAAGGTAACATTACTGAATTCTCTTTATTCATTATTGGCTTTCTGTTAATCGGTATGGACGCATAATGACGCGGCAGCCGTACCGTGAACATATTCATACCGAAAAAGGATGAAAACCTGCAATTTTATTCATGTCCAAAATTAATTTCTGTTGAAAGGATCAGTTTTATCCTGTAGCAAATTTTAATTAAACTCTTGCTGTGAGGGTGAAATACATAATAAAAAAACCAGCCAAGTGCGAGTCGGACTCGCACACGGAGGCTTCCGTACCAATATCGCAAAAAACGGCAAAAATATTACGTTGTTTGTATGGGAGCCCCCCTTAAATATTTATTTTATTCTGTTTTTAGTATTTGTTGTTATAGCGGCAAAAGAAATACATCATCTGTGAAAATTTCAACTGTCTAGCTATCACGGTTCATGAGATACAGCCTGGTGACAGACGGACAGACAGACGGACCGCGTAGTCTCAGTAATAGGGACCCGTTTTTACCCTTTGGGTACGGAACCCTAAAAACAGCCAAGTGCGAGTCGGACTCGCACACGGAGGCTACCGTACCATTATCGCAAAAAACTGTCTGTTGTTAGTATTTGTTGTTATAGCGGCAACAGAAATACATCATAGGTGAAAATTTCAACTGTCTAGCTTTCACGGTTCATGAGATACAACTTGGTGACAGACGGATAGTGGAGTCTTAGTAATAGGGTCCCGTTTTTACCCTTTGGGTACGGCACCCTAAAACTGGTTTCATGATACTGAATTATACATTTGAGAAAATAAATGAATATTGATCAAAAGTATCGCCCGGTTTTTAATAAAACAATTTCAAATGTGGTTAGTTGTTGTTTAGCCAGCTATAGGCTAACTAACATTCTTATTTAAAAGCAGATTAACTGAGAACCTTCTATAGGATAGATCTCTTTACTAAGCGGCATTTACTTTTGCTCAGAAATACACATAACATCACGTATCATCAGTATTCTACGAAAGAAGATAGAAGGTACCACATTTCACCAGTTATGTTTAGTAATTTCAATTCCATGTAAAAGGGTCCTAGGTACCTATTTTCATCAACTGGATACAAATTCAGACTGGGATACTTCTGAGAAATTTCAAATGAAACAATACAATAAGTGTGCGCAATCTGGGTATTGAATTCTGGTCCTCACATTCGGCTGCGTGTAGCGATTAACACCAGCAGATCAATAAATCATTCCTGGTGGATCTACTTTAATCACACACTTCTACTTCAACTTCTTTTTATATAATTTGGGCCTTGTACGTGGTAGTGAGAGCAGTGGTGGCCGCGACTTAGAAGTTGTAGATCGTGGGTTCGAATCCAGGCTGGCGCTTTACTTTGTGTAAATTATTTTTATCCCCTCTGCTCTCAAAACGGTGAAGGAAAACATCGTGTGGAAACCGGCATGTCCTAGAACCAAAAAATCGAAGACATGTCATCCACCAATCCGCAGTGGGCCCGTGTGGTGGATTTTAGCCCATTCCCTCTCTATGACAGGAAGCCTGTGTCCCAGCAGTGGATACATTAAAAGACTGACGATGATGATGAGATGGCCACACAGACATGTGACGTCTATCAACCCACACGGGCACAATTGGTTTTTCTATTCATTAAAGGCTGATTTTCTAGGTGGTCATGTTTTTAGCGGCATAACTGACGTTCATTTAGTCCTCAAAAATGCAATAAGTGAACGGACACTTGACTCATTAATTTGCTGATATTTTACCTTCAAAGAAGATACCAAATCACCACTTACCCTCGCAACTTGTACCAATAACCTGTAACACATCGTGTTATAATACACGTTGCGCAGTCGAATGCGATTAGTTAGCTAGAGATAATTACACATTCCATTTGTCCGGTTAATCTGGGCCTAATCGGATGGCGCTTGATAAGGGTCGGCCCACCTTAGGTGCGATACTCTGTGACGTCACTACTTTGTGTTACCTATGCGTTTATAACGGTAAGTTTATTTGGATTTTTGTCGGCCAGGAATCTGTTTATGAATTATTTGGTTTTAGAAAGAAAGAAAGAAAAAATGTTTAATTGCGCCAGGTACAACGCATACCATAAAAATAACAAAATAACTTAAATACAATCATTACAAAGTATGCGTTACAACTACACAAAACGGTTACCGCTCAGCATAATGCTGGGACTCGTGTGCGAGACAGAGCCACAGTGCTGGTTTTCAGCGATAGCCGGTGTCGACTGGATGACTCTGAACCAATGAAACCTTAGTGGCATGTCACGGAGCGAACAGTTTTAAGAGGAAACGGGGACAGAGAGCGCTGACTGAATTTCCTTAGTAAAAAGTCATAATTCGAGGTTTGGCTCTCGTCTCTTTTCTCCTCCAATATTGGACCAATTTATAAGATATTCTGTAAACTGAAAATTAAAGATATATACTATGTCCCTATGTTTTCTTTTTTGATGAGACATTATCTTTAGAAGCACTAGAGCCCTCAAAAAATGCCCCAAAATCGCGCTGTCAACAGAGGCTTAGTGTGTAAATTTGACAAATATAAATGAAAAAAGGAAAACATAGAGACATAGTATATATCTTACTTTACCAGTTTATGGAATATCTTTTAAATTGGTCCAAATTGGAGGAGAAAAGAGACGAGAGCCAAACCTCGAATTATGACTTTTTACTAAGGAAATTCAGTCGGCGCTCTCTGCCCCCGTTTCCTCTTAAGTTACTTTATTAGTTTGAGTGCACAGGCAGATGCAAAATTAGATAGCGTTTCATAAGGTGGCCGATGATCTGATGAGTCCACTGGCTGTGAGAAACTCTGGAGAAATTGTCGGTGTGGGGACGCTTCTGGGTAACCTATGCTCCGCATTGGACATCTTTCGGCTGAAATGATGATGTGTAAACTTTACTAACAACACAAAGGATCAAATGAACCGTTTACATTCGCAAACGTGTTGGCGAATAGATATCATCTATACCAATATTATAAAGAGGAAAGATTTTTTTGTTTGTTTGTACAAAATAGGCTCCGAAACTACGGGACCGATTTAAAAAATTCTTTCACCGATAGAAAGCTACATTATTCCTGAGTGACATAGGCAATTTTTTTTATCCAGAAAACGGGTCCTGTGGGGTGGTCCACGGGAGCGGAGCCGCGGGGAACAGCTAGTTATTTATACATTTGTGACTCCTTATACGTATCTTCATTCTTTTAACCTAGCCGATTTATCTCCGGGCCAAGGGCACATTATACCGGGATAAAACGTAGCCTATATGCTATTCCAGACTATAATCTATATCTGTCCCAAATTTCATCCAGATCCGTTCAGCCGTTCTGACGTGATTGAGTTAAAAATATACATCCACACTCACATCCATCCTCCAACTTTCACTTTTATAATATTAAGTAAGATAAGATAATAACTTCCTACAAAGATAGACAGGGACACCGAACTCAAAGGATTTGATGAAATTAATGAAAAAAAAAAGTTGGTTGGAGCATTTTAACTTATAACAATTAATTTCGTTCTAATCTGAAGTTGAATGATAAGGGTAAAACCAATATTAAGGTATACCTTGGTACCTTTCCTAAAACCTCACTGTTTGAAATACCTATCTATTTTTAGGGTTCCGTACCCAAAGGATAAAAACGGGACCCTATTACTAAGACTCCACGATCCGTCTGACTGTCTGTCTGTCCGTCTGTCACCAGGCTGTATCTCATGAACGGTGATAGCTAGACAGTTGAAACACAGTTACTACTACAGTTTTAAAATTTTCGCAGTATAAGCATCTTGTTAATTCAAAGCCATGAAAATTGTCAATTTTTTTTTAAATATATTTTTAAGGGAGTCTCCCATACAGATAAAGGGGGGCGTGAAAAATATTTGTGACCAACCCCATCGAGTAGGGTATCGTTGTTTAGAGCTCGTTGAGAAGATGTTTTTTATTATTTTTTTATTATTGGAACGCAAAGGAATGAGAAGCCACCAAACTCAGCTTTTTAGGGTTCCGTACCCTAAGGGTAAAAACGGGACCCCATTACTAAGACTTTGCGGTCCGTCTGTCTGTCCGTCTGTCACCAGGCTGTATCTCATGAACGGTGATAGCTAGACAGTTGAAATTTTCACAGATGATGTATTTCTGTTGCCGCTATAACAAAAAAATACTAAAAACAGAATTATATAAATATTTAAGTGGGGCTCCCATACCCCGTGATTTTTTTGCTGTTTTTTGCGATAATGGTACGGAACCCTTCGTGCGCGAGTCCGACTTGCACTTGGCCGGTTTTTTATAGAATATTATTGCCTGAGTTTTGTTATTGTTAAGTCATTGATTCTTTACTGCCCGTTTCACTAACACTAATTTGCAACTAAATGTACCTAATGCCTAAATAGTATTGCACTGTTGCGCAGAAAAAAAAATGCACGTTTATTTATTATTACATCTAGCAGTCATCTTAGTTCTTATTAGTGAAGGCCATGTGAAGGCATGATTATCTCATTTGATTCAAAAGATGGCTTACTAAGGTATACATTTTAACATACGATAGTATACTATGTACCAGTACATAGTTTAGTTTATTTAAAGAAGAGACCTGCTTAACCTGTGCATTTTGGAAGAGATCAGCAGCCTTATTGCGTAATGAATTCGGCAAGGCAAAGAGTATAAAAACATCGACCAATCACAAAGACGGCAATCCACATCGCGTCTTTCATCTCGCATGTGATCGGTCGATATTTCGTACGCTTTGCTATTTGTCTTACCGAATCCAATGCAATAAGGCTGCAGGACTTTTATTCATAGTTTAATAATTATTAGGATTTTGTAATGGATGCAAAAATCGTATTATGTTTGTCTATAAATCACCTAACTCTCAAATATCTAAAGAAAAATACACAAGAAATTTTTCATTCTTTGCAAAACCCTCGTTCATGAAAATGTGTTTGCAATTTCGTATTTCAGTTATCAAATAAGATGTTTATTCTATCTAACGAAGTGATGTGGCTTTCATTTATTTCATCTTCACTTATGTAAATTTAAAATTATTCAGATTTTGTAGCTGGGTTACTTTATTTCATATGAAAAAAAATCTCATCACATCACATCATCAGCCTTTTAATGTTCCCACTGCTGGGACACAGGCCTCCTCTCTGAGAGGGGAATGGGCCGTAATCCACCACGCGGGCCCAGTGCGGGTTAGTGGATGTCACATTTCTTCGATTTTTTGGTTCTAGGACATGCCAGTTTCCTCACGATGTTTTCCTTCACCGTTTTGAGAGCAGTGGTGATAAAATAATTTACACAAAGTAAAGCGCCTGCCTGGGCTCGAACCCACGACCTACAACTTGTAAGTCGAGGCCGATACCACTGGGCCACCACTGCTCTAAAATAATAAAATTACTTATTTGTTACAACTAAGAAAATCTGGGTCTACATTTTAGTGATTAAAAATTTAATTAAAAAAATATGTTTAATTTAAAAATAGAGTGCTGTAGGTACATATTATACACTCAGAGAAAATAAGTGTGACAAACACATAAATTTTCATTAATAGAATTATACAATTTAGAAAAGACCCGTGCGGCGGTAAACAGCAGTAATAATCTCAGCATACATAATCATGCGTTTGTTAAAATAAATATAAGCTCTACCACACATAAAATAACAAATAAAACTAGCAAAAATAATGTAGTCGATGCCCGCCATTTTGGGCTATAACACCTCATGAATATGATACCTTCGATTCGTTGTGACTGGCAAAACTTTGACAGTCACGGCAGGCATTTCCTTTGCCCTTTTCATAAAGAAATTTCACGGCTAGTAACCGCGAACGATTTGTGAATTTAACACAGGATATTATTAGATTTTCCCCATCTTTTGCCATTTCGTTTTCAGCTTCAAACGAGTGAAAAAATGTTTTACGGATATTGTTAAACGCTAGATTATTATATTATCTGTGACAATAACCCGTATTTCTCTAGCATCATCGAAAGCAAAAAATGCATATTTTTCTTCTGCTTATAGTTGATGAAAAATTCTTATCTAAATCCTTTGCCGGGCCCAATTAAAGCCATAAGTTCCTCACGAGAACAGGCAACAGGGCATGCGGAGAAAGTGAAAGTGCTTCATGGACTGCGCAAAGACGCCGCACAAACACCGAAGATCGGAGCCATCCGAGAAGCCTCACCTGTGGAGATTGTCTTTGTTTGAACAGACTCCGCACTCAGGTCGGCCGTAGCAAAGACCAGAAATAAAAAAAAAAAAAACCATTACTGTGCCGAAAACATAGTGTAGTAAGCCGGAGCTGAATTCCAGCTCGGGCTTAATACTCTATGCTCCTGAATTAAGGACATCTATATTTTAATCCCTGACTGAGTGACAAATATCAATAAAAGCCTTTAGAGTGATTTATTATCAAAAAACATTCATAATCCTCATCCTCTTCTCTTTTCTTGTGCTACTCCTCAAGCTGGGTGTGCCAAATACATCCAGGTTCTACCCGGGGTGTCAATTGCATCTGCCCATCTTGCCGCTGGAAGACTAATACTTCTTCTGCCAGTCCTGGGACGGCTACCGCTAAAATGATCTTTACAAAGTTTCAATGTTTGTATATTAATACTAGCTGTTGCCCGCGGCTTCGCTGCCGTGGACCACCACACAGGACCCATTTTCGGGATAAAAAAATAGCCTATGTCACTCAGGAATAATATAGCTTTCTATTGGTGAAACAATTTTTCAAATCGGTCCGGTAGTTTCGGCGCCTATTCGGTACAAATAAACAAACAGAAAAATCCTTCCTCTTTATAATGTTATTAGTTAGTGTTATTATCTTGTGTTGACTATATATATCGTATGCGCTATTATAAATACTTCGAGGGAGTGTAGAATTTCACTGGTGTCTAAAATAAATGAATAATAACCACCGCTAAATACAGAAACCTCATTTGTGTGAAATAATTCTAATTAATATTAATTAAGCTCAAAAGCTGTGTGACATTCCACAATTTTAATTATCTACCTTTTTCATTGTATGCCGCTTATTACATTTTGTGATCGGTTTTATGATTAAAGTTGAATGCTAAATTCATTTTGTAAATTTATTGTACAAACTTTATATTTTATCAAGTTGACAAAATAAATGTTATGACTAAATAATATTTTTATTTTAAAATAATCACATGCACACCCCAGAAATCACGCTAATAAAAGCTGAAATCACGGACAACTACTCACAGCTAATATTCGAGAACCTACATAGTTATCTATGGCACACTTTTCCTTACGAGTGCGGATATGAAAGTAAAACGTACGCGTGTGAAATAAATTATTTGTATAAACTACCTAAATTTTGAACCAAAATCTAAAGCAATAATAATAACTTTTCGAGATAGTGTGTTGAAAATAATATAAAATAATTGAAGCTGAAAACAAAACCATTTTGAATTATCATTCTACTATTTATATGAATTAAATTATACTTAATTGAAATAAGGTAGGTATTTCATGTTATGCTAATCTTTGTTAAGAAAACCGGAAGGAGGAAATGCCCAATATCAAATTATAATTTTCCCTGAAGTTCTTATCTTTACACGTGCAGTAAGTGATCTTCCAAGAGTGGATCTAATTACATTTATTAATTAATATACCAATTGCACTCTTTAGCACCCTGCTATTTTATTTTTGTTAATGGAGGAAACCTTGAAAAGGCCTAGACTTTTGGGGAAAATACCTCGGAGTGTGGGATTTTTACCTCACTAAAACCACCCCGGTGATCACCATAAGCACGTAGAACGGGCACCGTGATCTCTTTTAAACCACCCCGGAAAGCTCTGTTCAACGCCTGTTAGTGCACATCCTTGGGGTTAGCACCCTACCTAACAAATCTAACATCTACGTAAATGTTTTGACTAAGTATTTTCATCTTGTAGGACAAGTATAGGTTACACCTACTGGAGTTCAGGATTTATGACGCATGTATTCCTTTAAGGGGAAGACGGAGGTCAATAGACAGCACACCGACATAATATCACCAGTTACGTACTTCATAAACCATGTATCTACCTAAACTAGTGGGCGAGCCTATGGAAAAATCCAGACTACGTGGTGCTATTGAAAATAGGCACTTACATGGAAAAAATCAACTGGTCCTGTCCTCCTGTGGATCGCCCACGCTGAAATCAAGTTTGCTATAGTCAAACGATAGTTCGGTAACCCTAAAGGTGGTTTTATACAGAAGATGTGCGAGGTAGCAAAGCGGCGCGCGAGGAATGGGATTACTTCATTTACTTAGCCAGGCTAAGCGCAGAAACGGGGGAAACAGACTAGCACAGCTGTATTTATTATACGGAAAAGCAAGAGATGCTCGCAAGGTATTTGTACAAGGGATAGAGGCACTACGCATCCTCGCATCACTCAGATTTCTTCACATTTCACCGCTTCGCTACGAAGCCTCGCGCAAGCTCGCTACCTCGCAAATCTTTGGTGAAAAACACCGTAAGCATAACATCATAGATATAATCCAAAGATCAACCGAATAAGCAGGAATAATAGTACAGTTAATGTGCATTTCAGGCTACATAACGACGCCCGTATTTGTCTACTACTTCATAAGTTTAACGACCACGTCATGAGCGCCCTCACATGTAAGACGTGGAACATTCCATAAGTTTTTGCAGATCAACGCGTTCGGAAGCAGTGTAAAAACCGCGACCGCCAACGCGAAAATAACTCATGTGTTGAAAGACAAGAAGAAAATGTGATAAAAATATTCAGTGGCGTTGAAAACAAAAATATGGGACGGAAAATGAGAACAGAGGGGAAAATCGCATCAGTTACTCTCACGCGACCTTACTGAATATTTTTTGAGAGTTTATTGAATAAATATACATAATTTTCCTTTGATGCTTCAAAAGTGCTTTACACCGGTGCCGTGGTTGCTCTAATACCTCGCGCCTACTGACGACTCTGAAATAAATACTTGTGTCGTGTCAATGTTAGAAGCTTATGTTTGTAGACATACGAGTATCTTATTAATGAGAGAAACATGTTTGGGTTTGCCTTTTGCCGTGTGTTTCTAAATTATGTCACCTTTACATGTCTCAAGGGCAGCAAAAAGGAAAGAAAATTGAGCATCACTCTTGCTTCTGAGTTGACGATTCAGACTATTCTTCATAATTTTTCTCATCTCATAGTAGGTTTTCATGAGATGTTTTTACATAGCTTGCTTGCTCTTACCCCGTTCGTACAGGGTCAAATTTTTATTTTTAGAAAAACTACGCAGAGATGGTGGTTAAGGTGACACTAGTCGAAAACTCTTCCATACAGACGTAGTCTAGGGATTATTCCACTGTTTGACGATGTACGTTCAAAATAAAAAGTGATATCAATTTGCCTCATCATTATCTAGCCCTGTATGGAAGCAAAAAAGTAAAAAAGAAGATATTTGAAAGTTATGAGCGTCGAAAGTTCCACATTGCGACACAAATTTTAACGCACTTTTGGGCGCAAATAAATACCATAAGAAGACGGAAAATTGCAAAACGGCCTCCATACAGGGATAGATTAGTAGTTCAACAATGTAAATAATTTTATTTTGAACCGATAGATTTAGTCGTTTTTTCATGATATCTAGACTGCCAAAGGTTTGTTTATAAAATTTCGCGCGCTCGGTTTCGTCCTAAATCACTATTCATTTCGCTACAAATTTGCAAAAGTGTGTATTCGTACGCGAACTAGCTTCCTACTGCTCATCACAGCATCTATCTCTTCCACACGTGATATCGGTTGATATAAAATGCATTTTAACCCCGCGCACAAAATAGTGCGTGCCTTCGACTAGTGTACCCTTAATGGAAAGATGGTGGATCTAACGACACCGACAAAAAACCAAAACTCATAATTATTCCTAGCAATAAACTACACTGCCAGTATAAGTTATTAAGCTGACATGGTCACAATCATTAGCCGTTAAATTATTTTTATTGTTTTTTATTTAAAGAAAGAAAGAAAACATTTATTATTTAAAGATAAACATTTATGATTTATTTAATGATAGGCTCTACTATCTCTACTATCTCGCCAGATGGTAAGCGATGATGTAGTCTACGGTGAAGCACGCTTGTCTAGTAGTAACTTATTCACTCTTGACTTAAAGACCCCAAGGTTGTAGCTATCAGGAAACAAAGACTCCGGCAGGAAATTCCACTCCTTAGCTGTTGCTCCAATGACGTATTAGCAAAACGCTTTGTGCGTATGGGTGGGATGCCCACCATGTACCGATGGCGCATTGCCGTACGTGATGTATTCCGATGACAGGGCTAGGCGGAATCAAATTGTGCAATTCCATCGCACCCTCCCCGAAATGCAACTGATAAAAAACCGACAGGCCGGCAACTCGGCGTCGATGTTCGAGGCTCTGGAGCTTTGATACGACCAGTGCATCGTTGTCAATCGACTCAAGTGCATCAGCTGGTTTTTCAGAACATAAAAAAAACATCGTAGTCGGCTGTAGTTTCTTGAAATTAGAACAAAAATAGTTTTTTTTTATCGAGGCCCATCAAATCTGTGGAGCTTTGCTAGCTAATTTAATTTTACTCTGTACATGTGAACATCAAGTCTTTATTTCTCTTCCAGTCTTATCTATTTGCACTTGCCCGCTGTGGTATGAGTTAGCATACCTACTACGAGTATTATAATAATATCAATCTCCCAACTATGATGAGGTCGGCTTCCAGTCTAACGAAACGCAGCTGCCTAGCAGTGTTTTACATGAGCAGCTGACTATTTGACCTCCTTAACACAGTAACGGTTTGCTAATACGAAACCCCTGGGTCAGACTGGTGTCAGACTTTCTGGTTTCTGAAACGAGAGTCGAGACCAATGGCTTAGAGCCGGTTCACACGGCGCGTTGCGTCAGCGTTGCTTCAGCGTTGTGCCAGCGTTGCGTATGCGTTGCGTCAGCGTCGCGTCAGAGTTGCGTCAGAGTTGCGTCAGCGTTGCGTCAGCGTTGCGTCGACGTAACGCTGTCGCTGCGTCTTTTTCCATACTATAAACCATAGAGTCCACACGTGTGCTGCATCGACGCGACGCAAACACGACTTACTTCAGCCTCCGAGACAAAGCGGGAGGGTATCTACTATTGCAACGCGGCGACGATGCACGGAGCGGCAGCGCTCGGTTGTTTGTGCGTTGATAGGGAGGAGATACACGCAAGCTCACTTCGGGTTTTTATGTATTTTTGTATACTGGTTAAATATATTTTATTTTCATTAAAAAAATACGTTTCACTTATACGAAAACAATTATTAAAAACTAGGGAAACTTATTACTCGTAACAACACTGGACTGCCTCGTAGCAACGCTGCGACGGCGTAGCATCCGTGTGGCCGGCACTGCTTCAAAATATCGCGCCGTGTGGACCGACTCTTAGCGTGGTTGCAAAGCACGGAGGAGTCTCGATACGTAATGTAAGGTCACCTATCCAAGATCCAACCTCCACAAGAGTTGCTTAAACTTGAAAGTCGACCCATGCAGCTGTTATTATTTAACCACGAGCAGGCTGCTCTCTGGCATACTGTTAAAGAAATAATAATTCTATTCAGTCTTCGTTAATTCGACATTCAGAATATTCTAGTGAGCATATTTCAGGTGACATGAAGTTTATTTTTAATTAACAGCTTTTGAATTTGAAATGAATGCGGAACGCTATGCTGCGTATAAAATGCATGCTAATATATAAAACTTTTTGTTCATGCGTCTTTAATATTCATGATTTTATTTCCATATCATTTTTGTGGTGAAAATCTATACGTAATATTATAAAGCTGAAGAGTTTGTTTGAACGCGCTAATCTCAGGAACTACTGGTTGGAATTGAAACATTATTTTTGTGTTGGATAGTCCATTTCTCGAGGAAGGTTATAGGCTATATAACATCACGCTACAACCAATAGGAGCGGAGCATAAATGAAAAATGATGCAAAAACGGAAAAATATATTCCTTTTTGAGAGCTTCCGTTGCGTGCGCTGCGTAAGCGGTTAAAGTTACGCAACATTCATGTATGTAGGGTAGGGTAGGTAGTTAGCGAGTTAACGGGAGCGAAGTCACGTGGGACAGCTAGTGTTAAATAAAATGTAGCTAAAAGGCATTAAAATAAATACAGTCATGAGGGTATTAATCAGCGTATAACGTTTCCGCTGCTGGGATATAGGTCACCTTTTTGAGAGAGGAAGTGGGCTGCAATTCACCGCCGGTTTTTGCACATGTGTTCTTTCACCGTATCATCATCATCATCAGCCTGTTAACGTTCCCACTGCTGGGACACAGCCTAGGCGTCCTCTCTGTGAGAGAAGGAATGAACGATAAACCACTACGTGGGCCCAATGCGGGTTGGTGGATGTCACATGTTTTTTTTCGCAGTATTATTTAGTTAGTTATTTTAAGTTATAACTTATAAGTAAGTAGGTTAATCTTTTGTATTCCAAAGTCAGTTCCTTTGAATATCATCATAAAACAATAAAACCTGTCAACCCAAATATTACACTACCTTGATTAATTTATTTTCAGACCAACATTACACTATTATTATATTTCTGTATAACTTAAAATAACGCTTTCCTTCAATACAAAGGTTAGACCCAAGTCCACAACAAACCTAGCGCACTTTTAAATCTTTATCATAATATGTCTTCTACAGTCTGTACTTCGGTGTCGGTCTTCTACAGACTGTAACAACCTTCTACTATCGGACATCTAGACGCACTACAAGTTTCAATCATTACCTAGTTGCCATTTCACCAATACACAGCAAGCATTTCCAAACATCCTTCATAATGCGCACAGCAAACGAGTGAACTCACTACCTGCGACTGTGTTTCCGAACGCATTTAACCCGAATCTCTTCAAATTTAGAACCTGGCTTCTTTTGAGTAAGCTCCCTTCATTGTCGACTTTGTTACTGTCACCTCTGACTTAGACTAGAGTCAAGAGCAAACCCATATCAAATAAAAAGGGAAAAAAATATTGGTTATTATTCTGCAAAACAAAAAATAGACAGTCATGGGGACTGCCGACAGAAGTCAAAACTTAAAACTTTGGAATAACTGTGCTGGGCGTCGCACGTTTGTAACACTAAAAATACGTCACATAAGCATGAAGATGACGCTGTCACATTAGCATGTCGTTGACGCCAACCCAATAGTTTTGCCGCTACCAAAAATTGCTCACCGCGTCTAAAGAAGTTTTCACTTCATAAACACTCACATAAACTCCTCAGTCCTCACTCATTCAAAAAAGAAAAAATACCGTCATCAAATTACAATCAAAATAAATAATAAGGAATTACATAACTCACTGACAAACATATTTACATACCTAATTGCACACAGACACTTTCCTCGGTTTCCATACATAGGATTGGACAGGTAGGTATCACGTCAGTGCGGCAGAATACGCCGGTGACAGATGGTGGCCCGGCATTATTCTAGCCCCGGCGTTATTCTGGAGCAATTTTACCGCCACGAACTGCATTCGTCTGCTGGCTTTGTTGCCCTAGTATCTGACTCTGCTTGTTTTATGAGATTTGCTTCCCTCAATTTATTATAGTTGCATGTTCTATTGTTATTTAGTTTTTTTTATATAGTATTTTTTTTTTATTGACACTTGCATTTTTATAGAATTGTGGAGGCGGAATTAACGACTAGACAAACAGTGTACTGCTATGGGGTGACATTTTTTTTATTTGGTTTTAGTTCCACGGCAAAAAATGGTTTCGTTTTTTTTGTCTCAATATCTTTGTGTATTATCTAAAAAGTCTTTCCAATGAAATTTTGAAGATGACTCAATCATTTTCGAGTCCTTTAGCTGTCAACAAAATTCAATATCGTGTACTGTTCGATAAATAAAGTGTGTTTGACCCTTCATTCGCGGTGTATTTGTTATCATAATCCCCTCTGGCCCATATTCGTCATGTGTCGGGGGACCCTGTTCGGATCCCGAGATACTCCCAAAGTATTTGTTTCATTTCTCAGTCGTCATTTGTTTTGTGACAGGATTTCGATGTCGCAAATCCGTGAAGATAATTGAAACGGAATATTACGTTTTTCATAGGATCGGACTTTGTACGTCAAATTCAGGGCACCGTAATCTTGTCAGCGTTTGTATTTCTCTCTTAATATTATGGGCACATTTCTCAACAACATCGGGAACATTCGCGAGATATGAAAGAATAAATTATAACGAAACTGCGAGAAAGACCGTGTTCTCTTTGATTAGACGTTTCTAAAGAAATAAAAAATCTCTATTTACATTCGCATTCATGAATACGATTTCCTTCAAGAGTATTTCTCACAATCTAAATAAAGAAACAAGTCTAGTTTACACTTAATGTAATATGCATTGCTTGACAACAAGCGCCGTGAGAGGCTGCTAATCTAATCCGCGGCTTAGGCGAAGAATAATGAAACACACCCGCACTCACAGACACCGAAATAAATTTCCCTCCTGAAGACTGTTACGGGTAAAATTTAATAAAGCAAATAGGAACAACGTTACGAACTGGGATGTTTA
Source organism: Orthosia incerta (assembly GCA_948252205.1). Lineage (NCBI taxonomy): Eukaryota > Metazoa > Arthropoda > Insecta > Lepidoptera > Noctuidae > Orthosia > Orthosia incerta. The sequence continues at coordinate 13,869,164 of OX411744.1, forward strand.
AGCATATTTTAAGAGATTTATAAGCGGCGAAACAAAGCGCGTTATTTACAATTAATTTAGAATTATGTAGGTAATGAAAAGTGTTAGTCAGACGGCTGTATATCATTATATCTGTGCCCATTATAAAAGGTAAAATCGACAACGAAATATTTTGTAATGTGCTTTTGATGTAGGTTATTCGATTACACATATTATTTCTCTTGAACATCGTACTGTGGTTCGAAGCGGTTTTCCTTGTTCAGCTTTTACTTTATTATTTATTTATGATTTCTACGTTGGAGGGTATTAATGTATTATTTCATTAAAGAGGTTTCTGTATTTCAGACGACGTCAGTGGTGGCGGAAGACGGACTTTATGCCACCGGGCGGAGAAGTCGCGACGGTTTGCAATACTTAGAGAGCAAATAACTAGACAACTATTCTACTCGAAGACTGCGGTGTGACTCTGTTTTGTTAGTTCGCGCGCAGGTTGCATCTGTAGGACAATTTTTTTCTCTTTTATTATTTTAGATATCTATAAGAACGAATGAAGTAATTTAGACTGCAAAAATTTAGGCCTGTTACAAGATAGCAGGCCAATTTTTTTTCAAACATAGTGATTTAACAGATAAGTGAGTCGAATAAGAACAACGTATTGCGAAACGGGAACACGACTTACGTAGAAATTGTTCGGAAACATCAAAGTCCAGTTCATTCGAAATATCAAACAGGCGTGTTAATCCCAGATGTATATTATCACATATTATCTGAGTTTCGAATTGGATTCGTTCGCTTCAACTCTATTAAAAGTTGGCGACATGGACGTCAGGCGGCGGCGGCGGCGGCGGCGGCTACCGCAACGGTTTTGTTTTGTTCAAAATTTGAATGTCGCGGACACACTTCGAATCATAGACTACCATTTTATTATTCCAAATTTAAATGTTTAAAAATGATATTTTTATTCGTAGCAATAATAGTTTGTTGTAGTAACAACGGTCATTGGACTACTAAATTTTATCGATACATTTTTAGTCTGTTTTCTGTAAGGCAGCAGCAGTCATTGCCACTCTTTCCCATACATTTCTGTCATTTTTACAATAGCTATCGCCATGCTTTCGTTGATATAATGTCAATTGCCTAAGGCCTCTGGAGAAGGACATTGGATACTTTTATTCAAAGAGTAGTAGCTAGGAGAAGCTAGTACGGATGTAAAGCGATTCGGAATCGACATCTATCGTCATCCCTAACATTTTTATCACTTACCTACAGTGATAATAATAATAATAATAATTTATTCATCAAAAAGCCTGTCTTACAAACATTCATAGTAGTTAGAAAAATATAAAAAGCTTTAAACATTAGGTAATTTTTAGATACTCTGACTCCTAAACTAGGTGTATATTCCTGTGACTTAGGAAAAATAAAGTGATATATCACCAATAGAGACATCATACTCATTATAAAAAATAAAATCATGGCGATATTTTACTTGAGCTACCTACATAGGACCTATGGAACTTGAAACTTTATTTCTATCACTGAGTAGGTTAAAAGATCACAGAGATATAAATAGGACCCCGTTGTCAGAAAGAGATAAACATACTGTTCAAACGTACGTTCGTGTCGCGACCAGACGCAGGATGGACTGAGTTCACTCAAGCTGGTCAGCTTGTGTTTGTATTTCTACGCAGACGTCGGTCTTCTTCGTGTGAGGATGTGGCCACCTCTGGTGTCAGAGTTAATTAAGCTGCCTTTGGGAACCTTACAAGCCACGGGCGTCGGTAACACGTATCTACATCAGTATATATATAACATCAATGCCTACCTACGATTAGAACCGACATACATATAACATAGCAATTATGAGGAGCTCGTGGCTAAATAATAACAGCCGCACGGGTCGATCATTAATGTTAAGCAACGCTAGACGAGGTCGGTCAGTGGATGGGTGACCATTTCAATATACCGAGTTTCCTCCGTGCCTCGGCAAGCACGCTAAGCCGGCTTTCATTTGAAGATCTTTGACAGTCGTTACGGGTAGTCAGAAGCTTGAGATCTGACACCAGTCTTGCCAAGGGTACCGTGTTACCCAGTTACTGGGTTGTGGGGTCAGATGGGCAGTCGCTCCATGTACAACACTGGTACTTAGCTTAATTCGGTAAGACTGGAAGCCGACCCCAATATAGTTGGAAAAAGGCAAGGAAGATGACGATACATATAACATAGCAATTACTTTTCATATAAGATATGGTTTCTCACCTTGATTTCTGCGAAAAACTGACTATTTTTCCGGTGTAGTTTAAGCATCTTTACAGAAAGTATTATTGCCGTTAAAAATACCTACATAACTGCCTACTTGTACAATAACATACAAAAAAATATATAAAGGAAAGCCACTCCTCTATACGAACTAGGTAATTTGATTTCCAAGAAATTTATTTAATTGTCGGAAACATAATTTTTTTTTAAGATTTTTTTTCAAAGTGACGGACTTTTAAACATAATTGGTTCGGAGAATATAAATAATATCCATCTGAAAACAAAAATTACTTCAAAAGGTATCTAAGTTCATTAAGTTAACTTACTTTGAAACTGAGTATATTGCAGAGAAAATCCTACTGCCTACTAAAATTATACCTACGTGTAAAAGTTTGTCAGTTTGGATGTTTGTAAATTAATCACGCTTAAACGGCTGCACGGATTTGGGAACTTGTCATACAGATAGACCAATAATGGCAGCCTAATTGCGCATCTTTTTCATACCTCAAAGGACGCGCGCACGTGCGATAATAGAATTCAAAAGACGCAATGAATACGGTTGAATTGTCAAAAAAACTGGCCAAGTGCGAGTCGGACTCGCGCACGAAGGGTTCCGTACCATTATCGCAAAAAAACGGCAAAAAAATCACGTTAGTTGTATGGGAGCCCCCCTTAATTTATTTAATTTTAATTTAATCATTATTATTTTTTGAAGTGAATATACACCTAAATATTCTGTGAATAGCAAGCGTCTACCTGTTGCCGTTATTAATATCGAGCAAAAAACGGCAAAAAGATCACGTTTGTTGTATGGGAGCCCACCTTAAATATTAATTTTATTCTGTTTTTAGTATTTGTTGTTATAGCGGCAATAGAAATACATCATCTGTGAAAATTTCAACTGTCTAGCTATCACGGTTCATGAGATACAGCCTGGTGACAGACAGACAGACAGACGGATCGTGAAGTCTTAGTAATAGGGTCTCATCTTTACCCTTTGGGTACGGAACCCTAAAAATGAAAGAGTTTGCGATCGATTCTATGAATGTATATGTTACGCAATTAACTTGCTGGATTAGGATATAAGGCACTTTTCATCCTCGTAGTATCTACATTTCAACGGAATTATTTTCGACATTGAAGCGGGCGAAGTTGCTTGCAAAAGCGAGTATTATTATATTACAGTTTTTTGTCCAAGCTCTTGCTCCAGATTTTTCTGAAGTGTAAGTGGGGTGATATTTTTTTTATTTGCCAACTCTGTAGCACCGCGCGGAGAACTTAATTTTTTCTAGTCTCTTCGGAGTATAATGGCAACAATAGCTAATGCAGACTTGTATTTTTAACGCGGGTGTCTTATTAAAAGGGATTATTCTAAGGAATAGTTGAATGGAAACTTTTATTAAGAAAAACTTTAGGTGAATCTGAAATGAAAGGTTCTACTTTTTAAACAGAAGTACCTGGTCTACCAAGCATGTACTGTTGTGTTCATTATAATTAGATTTTAGATACCATCTCAAAGGACTGTCCTTTGAGAAATTGTTTTGAACACCGTGAGAAAATCTGAAAACTCTAGTAAAACATTGTTAGTCCATGTACAAAACGATGATAGAAATGCCGGCTGTACACTCTCGCGCGAGATCCCGAGGAAACGCTGTACATTGAGTTTTTGAACAAAATACTTCATGATTGAACTCGGTACTGAGATTAATGTACATCATTCTCGCAGGCTCTTGCGCGAGCGTGTACAGCCGGCAAAACAAGCTTGGAGTGATGACAACACCTATTCTATGTATTTTAATTAATTAGAGGCGTTGATCTGAATAACTAATAAAAAAGCGAGAGGTTTCGTGAAACACCCAGTAAGAACGAAGTTCCATTTGCTATGTTCTTTTTAATTATTAGGTCATAAGTAACTGTCACACTGAAATAAAAAAAAAACTTTGTAAAATCGTTAAACGAACGAGAATATCCTATCAAAATATTTTCTAAACACACTGGCCACCTGTAAAAACTGCACTCAACTTTCAAATGGCGAACAAACACAACACGTAGCTCTCATTCGTTCGTCACGTGTCTGGTGTACACTCCAATGTAATGTACGAATATTATTTTAAAATTAAAAAAAAAAACAAAAATTAAAAGTAAAAAAAACAAAAAGTTTTGAAAAATATAAATTAAAAATATTTTTTTAAAACATTTTTTTTTTTGTATTCTTCTGAGCAAACCCTTTCATTTGATATCCATATCATGGCAGTGCACAAAAAATAACAAGTTCGCCAGCTTGGGCAATCCACCATATTGGATTTAGAATTACGTCACTAACCATACACCGTACCCAACACATACCGTACTTAGCTAACCATGCATTTTCATCCATAATTAACGTGTATGCAAAATTTAATCTTAATTGGTGGAGGATAACTGCTTTAAATTTCAAAGATTTGACCCAAACACGCACATACATACATACATTGCAAGTTAAGTAAAAGCTTGTATTAAAAAGAACATTTTCCCCAAAACAAATCCACACGTCAAATGAAAGTCTTCCTCCTTCAACTTTTTTTGAAAATCGAATCAAAAGAAACAACAAACCAATACACTCATGTTCGGGTTCCTAATTCCTTATCAAAAACCTTCAAACAGACGCCAGTGACACGTAAAAATCCTATACTTTGTCTCATGAATAGTCCTAAAGTCACTCAAGGAGCTATAGAAAGAGCAATGCTCGGAGTTTCTCTACGTGACATGATCTGGAATGACAAAGTCGGAGGTAGAACCGAAGTTTGCCGGAATTAGCAAGTTGTCGCAGCAGGGCTGTCCTTTTGGATACGAGGAACGAAACCACTGCGGAGGGAAGCTCCTTGAATTGAGATCGGGTATTGTTAGAGTTATAGAAACGTAAATGGTTTGGTAAAGGTCATTAGAAATCGATGGTAAGTAAGGGTTAGCGTTATTTTGAAAATTAATTGCCACTTGTGTTTAGAAGGTCTTCTTTGTACGGGAAATAAATTTATGATTATCATTTCACCGCTTTGTTTGCAAAGATCAAACAATGTTTTCCTGCTAATAATAGTTACAAATTGAGGAAGTGACTTCTTAAATGGAAGCATATTAGAAGCAACTTATTGTTTTTGTCTCCATCACCGACCGACATCAATCTCATTTGATTGAATCTATACTGTTATCTATTCTATAATATTACAAAGCTGAAGAGTTTGTTTGTTTGTTTGAACGAGCTCATCTCAGGAACTACTGATTGGAGTTCCTGAGATCCGTTCTCCGACCAATAGGAGCGAAGCATAAATGAAAAATGTTGCAAAACGGCGGCTTTTGAGGGCTTTCGTTGCGTGCGCTGCGTAAACGGCTTAAGTTACGCAACAATTATGGAGGGTAGATGGGTAGGTAGGTAGCCAGTTGACGGGAGCGAAACCGCGTGGGACAGCTAGTCAGTGATAAAATTAATTTGCATCAAAACTACTCAAGCTCTATTCGTTTAGATTACGATTCGACTGCTGAGCGACTGCAAAACTGACTGCTCAGATATAACCAATAGATTACATTATTTTGTTCCTAGAAGTGTTTTTGAGGCGGGGGGAGCGCGCGCGCCCACTCTTCGCTGTTTCTTCCTGTCGAACAAACGCTGGAGCCGGCGCACCTCTGCGTCGTATTTGTAATGGTTTTAATGAACTTTTTACTGACTTGGACATATTAGCAATGTCCACTAATACATTTCGCAACTGCCTTATCGAAGCAATAAAGAGCCTTTAAATTGTTATTTAATAGAATGTAAAATAATTTGATTCTTTGTTTTGTGTCGTTTGCTCAAAACTAATTTTCTACTTTATATGAAGTGGATAACGGTGTAAGTTGCGCATTTATATCATGTTCTTATAGTATTAGTCATAAGTTTTAAATGTGTTACTGTTGGTTATTCCTAAATAAATAAATAAAACTGCCCAAAATCATTAAAATCCCAAAATTTTCAGCTGTTGTTCATTTTCTTTTCTCGTTTACATAAGTTCCAACCCTCTTGTTTCATTATTACGCTCCCGGAAGGGCATACGTTAATTGCGGTTCTAACACGAAAACATTACTTAAACCTTTGAAACCCGACCGCGTGGTTCTATCTCATTGTTCACTACATTCGGTTGGTTTGAACTAACAATAAGCGTAACAATGTGTGTACATATCTTTGTGACAGGCACACAGGTCTTTTACGGCACAAATGGAATAAACACCGAGCAGCGGCATAAATAAATAAACGGCTGTGACTTAGCTTCGTACACTTCACACTAGGATTTACTCTGGCCAGGGTATCATTAGGTACATTTACAAACATCTAGCATTCTGTAGGTCGTACAAACAGTCTTCTGTAAGCATACAACTTTTTAGCTACTTGTGGGCTACTCAAAGAAGTTTTTACTAAACAACACGATATTTAGTACTGGCCGCGTGACTAGACTGAACATTGAACAACGACGAAAAAAAAAACACTTGAAAAAAATCTCTTCGTCTTTTTCGTTTTCTCAAGCAAAGGAATTGGTTACATAATGCCTGTCAAATTCATGTGTTTATGACACATGATTGAGTTAAGGGGAGTGTGACTTTGACAGCATCACGCAAACATGAATATTCGTGGCATTTTTTGAGAGGTTATCGATGGCAATCAATTAAGGACCAGCCGCTTGTAAATTCGAATAGCGTTTTATTTATTTTTCATGAAGGGGTAGCTCTTTATTATTATTTAGGTCATAACAATAGAAGTTTCTCAGCTATCGTGGAGTGTTCCCTTTATTTACTGTACACACGTTTATATAAACTTATGAAATACCACTCCAGTTGTGCACGAAGTTCTGTGTAGATACGGTTGTGAAAGAGCCATATTATGACGGTACGCTAAATAGACTAACATTACAGATATTTTGTCTTGTAAAACACTTATTGGAGAATTAGTATGGGCGAACTTAAACATAATCAGGCTATAAATGAATGAAGTTACCAATAAATATTAAAAAAAAACAACCATAAAATTAGTCATAACTTATCTATACTAATATTATAAAGAGGAAAGATTTTTTTGTTTGTTTGTTTGTTTGTACCGAATAGGCTCTGAAACTACTGGACCAATTTGAAAAATTCTTTCACTAATAGAAAGCTACATTATTCCTGAGTGACGTAGCCTATTTTTTAATCCCTAAAATGGGTTCTGTGGGGTGGTCCACGGGAGCGAAGCCGCGGGCAATAGCTAGTAATATTATAAAGAGGAATGATTTTTTTGTTTGTTTGTTAGTACGGAATAGGCTCCGAAACTACTGAACCGATTTTAAAAATTCTTTCACCAATAGAAAGCTACAATGGCTACATTATTCCTGAGTGACATAGGCTATTTTTTGATCCCGAAAACCTTTTTTGGGTCCTGTGGGGTGGTCCATGGGAGCGAAGCCGCGGGGAACGGCTAGTTTTATATATTTTGCGTCTGTAGTAAGTTTAATGTAATGAAAACCCAAAAGAAATAACGTTATGAAGATAGCTTTCTTTATAAAAGGTATTTCATTTTACTGGACTCAATTTATTTCGATATGAATACCGTTTTACATCATGTAATTTCGTTAGATTACTTGACAGCAAATAGCCTTTAAACTTTTATTATGTATCTTGAACGTTCAAATAATAATAAAGAGCTTATGACAGGTCATAAAAATCATGCAACATTATTTTTTTCCAATTTTTGTTAACAACTTGTTTTATAACTCAATATCTGAAAGCTTAGCGATAACAGATTTACACATCAATTATAACTTTTCCAGCCATTCGTTCGTTTGGTATGTTTCCATTCGATTTCGGAACGGATTTTCTTTGTCATTTAATAACTCGTGTTGTGTGCGACCTAGAATCCATCCGAAGTTAAGATTTGTTAGCATTAATTTTAGATCCTTTGTAACTGGATCGCGTTTTGTTTACATCAAAGGACAGATATTAAAATATCTTTAGTAAGCCATCCAAAAATAGGCGTACTTCAAAACTTTTTCCATTAACAACCAAACCGTTCTCCCGGTTTGGTTAGGTAAATAAATAAATCAAGTGACAGCACATAACAATTTGGCTGTCAAATGTTCAGCGTCAGATATAGACAGGTTCGTAAATCATCGTTGAAAAATTTGCCAGTTACTCGTGAATGGGAGACTTGTGCGGATTATGCACGCGCCATTAGCTCAGTTCGCGCCTTTGTGAGGCGTTCCGTGAGCGCCTCGGACTCATTGTGATCCAAAAAGGCCTGCACCCGAGACAGACTTAATTACACGCGTCTGCATTTCCAGCTCCAATCGAGTGTAGTGCCCGACCAATTACATTGTTTACTAAATGCGGAGAGAATTTAAATTTAGAATATCAGACGCGTCTCGTGTTTGCAGATTGGGGAAAACTAAATGTAAGCTGTATATTTGTATACTTATCGCACAGTTATAAGGTTTGTTTTGTATTTAATTATAAGTCATTGAACTTTGTTGTTTTTGGATTGTCGTTGTGTAGCTTATCAAACACATTCAGTGTATAATTTGATCATGTTTAAGTGCCACTTAGATGGGAATTAGTTTTCATTGATATCCACACCGACATTCTTGGCATAAAATAAGTGTTTGTCAAACCCTTGGAATCCTACGCCCTGTGAGTTGAGCTTAGTAAGATGCTTTCGGGATGCACTTGAGTGTCGTTTAGACAACGTTTGTAGCTGCTTTTATCCGTACTGTACGTACTATGTACTTTCGAAATTGTACCGTCTTGTAAGCTTCACACTGGAACGAAGTTTGATAGAGCGTTTTAGTTTACATTGGAATGAGGGTTCAGCGTGTTTTGTGGAACATAGATGATCTCGATGTGTTAATAATTACAAATATACTAGGGAAAGAACAAAAAGACCTCATGATGTATTTATTGACAAACTTAATGGCAGTACCATTCTAAGGCTTCTTCAGACTGGCGTAACGCGATAATGCAATACGATTTTGCGATGTAATCCGTAGGCGAAAAACGTGCGTGACATTTCTTGTCTAATTGTCGCTTCGCGCCTGTCTGATTATAGTACATTATGGTACAAGAGTGCGATGTTCGTGATTACCGCTGAGGCGCCATTGAGACACGAGCAGTAGGTGAGGGTCTTAAGAGAGCCGAGGACGGTAATCATCAATACACACGTGTATATTACGACGTTTTTCAACACACTTGTGAAGAAAATAATACAAAAAAATATATTTAACAGTAAAAACGAGTTGTGATTTTTTTTTCAAAATGGTGGGCAAATTAATCAATTTTCCTATGCACGCGCATCTAACAATGGCGATCGGCCATAGACTAAAAGAATGCAATATCTTTTTATTTTGGCTTTTCGTGTATAGTGTTTTAGCCACGTACAAAATAGGAAATTTCAATTTTTCTTAATTACAGAGCAAATTAAATTTATATTTGAATGAAAGTTTTATTTATTAAGCACGTACAAGTTGAAATTAATACGAAGTTGCATGAAATGAGCAAGCAACGTGTACATTTATTTATTTGTACCATTGAGCACGATATTTTTTGTTTCGAAACTTTTTTAAGAACAAAGCAACTCAACCAATAAATAAAAAAAAAAACTCTATAACTCACTTGTGAATAATAGCAATGAAAAAGTCACAGTTTGATAACAGGTAACATTATTTATTTATTTATTAATAAGCCTAATTGCGGTGAAATTAGAGCCACTTTATGAGCAAGTGTGTTGAAAATTATTTTATTTCTGTAAGTTGGTTTGTACAAACACTTTTACATGTCGATCAGATTTTTAAAACTAAATGAGTTCGGCGTTTCCTAACTGACTACTGTGAGAAGAAAGGCCGAAACAAACTCAGAGGTCACAGTCTCTTTTAAAGTCCAGACATAATCTTGGTTAGATCATGTGAAGACCATGTAGATTGGTGTCTAAAAGGGTCTTTTGAATGTACCAGCAGAATTGAGTGGACCTTTCCAGTCAGTGCACGCATTTGTCAGTAACCGTGTAGCTCAACTCAGAATTTATAGAGCTCAACAATTCGACGAACAATACCAAAGAAAGGACACTTGGGTAGGATAGCTGCGGTTTCCGTCTACATGTTTCAGTATCCATGTTTCAATAAACCAATACCCGTCTAAACGCAAAAGTTAAAGATAACTCTATGCAAACGTTGACGGAGGAATTCTCATCCAGGACTGAATTGATAATGGTGCCGTTCAACTGTGTTACCAGCCGTGCTGTAGGTATGTATCTAGGTTTTAGAACTTGGTCTAATACTGGCTCGATGGTATATATTATGTAGGACTTAACTTAATACGGTTAGCAGTGATAATGTGTTTAATATTGATCAGGCTTTTGGTGGTCGTTAATTTTTAATTTGAAGGATTGAGGAATAGTCGTGTGTCATTTGTCAGATTATCCTGAAAGTGAAAGAGGCTATATCTTTATTTGATATAGTGCACTTATATATCAGAATGCTTCAGTATAATTACGCCGTAACTAGTTCCTGCTGCCCGAGGCTTCGCTCGCGTGATAAGCGTTTTTTTCCCAACTACCAGGATAAAATTTCCATTTCATGTACATTATTTTCAGTATATATTTCCTCATCCAGGTCATTGTTTTTGTGTGAGCCAAATTTTATCCAAATCTGTTCAGTCGTTGAGGTGTGAATGATTAACATCCTATCTTCCAACTATGACATTTTACATGACACTACATTGGGGCACTCGACTCAAACGGAAGTTGTTGGAAAAGAAAGGGAAACATATTTGCAATCTATGATTTATTTTATTTTTTAAGTTTATACTATTTTTTTCCTATTATTTTATTTATAATTGATGAAAATTATTATTATTTTATTCCAAACCTCATCAATTTTGTCATTTATTTATATTATATTGTAATTTTGCCTATTATTCATTCATCCTCTCACTAAATAAGAATTTTATTGAATTGTATTTATTTGAGATTATTTTTGTGACTGTTGTGCAAAATGAAGGGTTATGATTTTAGCAGTCTATGTAAGTATGTATGTTTGTATTTACGTATGTTCCGCCGTAGTGCCTAAACTATTCATCCGATTTTTATTAATAAGGTGTCAAACGATTCTTTACTATAGCCCGGATAACATATGCAAAAAAAAAAAAGGAATCGTTACAGTTTTTATTAAACTTTTTGCTTGTTGAATGATATTGGCTTTATCATCACTCAAAACAGTTTTCAAACCCCTAAAACTGTTCACAGAATTATTAAAACTCCACCAAAACATTCACACCTTATGACAGCTATTCCAGAACTAAAACGATTTTCTTTTGTTTGCCTCTAAAAAGGAGTAAAGCTAAGACTTTCCAGAGGTTTCTCCGAGTTGTTCAGGGTATAAAGAAAGTTAGTTAGTTCAAGTTTAAAGAGTCAACTGGGAGCTGCTTGTTTCAGTGCTTGCTGCTTGGTACGCGACCGGCATCGTGCGAATCGTGAACTAAACTAACATGATTTTAGATCGTTAAACCAGATGCTTCGATATTTGAAATGAAGTGGTTTCTTCGAGGAAAGTAAAATTAAGTCAATACTTAATTTAACTTTTATTTAACTGGGGTCGGCGCAACATAAATCAATTATTAATCAAATCATTTTATTTCACAATCGACAGATTTTACATAACAGTTGGGGAGGCCCTCTTTTAGATATGGCAATACCTGTACCAGAGGACCTCAAAACATATGTATATTTTTTTTGTTTGTTTCTATGAAGTGTTAATATTTTTTGTCTCTTACAAAAGGGAAATCTCAAGCACTCGGGGAGGAGGGGGGGGAACAAAAGCTCTTACAGTAGGTAAGGTTTTTTTGAGTGTGCGTAAGGGACAGATGTATACAAGTCATATACATCTATGTGTTTATTGGCAAAACCGCGGGTAAAAGCTAGGTATTGTAGTCTTAACTAGCATCTATCCGCGGCTTCGACCGCGAAAAGGGATTTACTTTTCCAAAAGAACTTACCACAGAAATAAATTCATTTTCGCCTCACTGCTTATTGTTCTGGATCCAGATCATTGGCTATGTTTGGCTATCTATGGCCATGTTTTATCAAAATTCGTGCAGCGGTTTAGACGAAGTTATCAAACAGGCTTAATTATTATTGCATCAATAATATTAGAATAGATTATCCTACTCAGGTGGTCAACTAGAAAGGTCAATGATCCCCAAAGTTTATCACTGTTCAGCAAGTCGAAGTATCGATCAGCTGCGGAGACCATCAAGTATTCGACATCCCTAAATACAAGCTTGAAACTCGACACCTTACCGCTTTAAACTCGAACAACTTATATGCAGCTTAGATATGCAGCTTAGACGGTGCAGTCGCATCAAATATTGATGTCGCTTCAGCTTCGTGCATCAACTAAATAACTTATAAACCCTCTTTATAAACATACGTTGAACTAGGGATGTGATAGCGACTATAAGATTGTCATAGTGCATGATTGATCTTCTCGGAGGCGGATGTTATAATACTCACAACGGATCTTTGTGTCTCTGAGTTGGCTGCAAGACCCTGCGCAGTAGCTGTTATTGTGTTAATGTTGAAGGTGAAGATGGCATTGTATAACTGTCTCTTTCACTCGCTAACGTTTGTCGCATCGTCCTATCTCGTTAACTCTATGCAGTATACTCGATGACAAACTGTTTCTTGCGCAATGGTTGGCAGAGCCATCTTCAGAGACACAAACATCCGCTGTGACTATTATAGCTCACATAAATAAACTCACATATAAACTCACATACACAAACACCCAGAGCCGGAACAACTATATGTAGAAGAAAGAAAGAAAGAAAGAAAGAAAGAAAGAAACTTTTATTTGCAAATATGGGTACAGTCATGCTTGATGTCATTTGTAGGTTACAATGTTCAGCCATATTTTACCAGCGGCATGCAAATACATTCATTAAAATTTGATTAGAAAATTCAATATAAAACAAAAACATGTCAACCAACAATAATAGCATTAACATTCATTAAAATTTGATTAAAAAAAAAAAAAAAAAAAAAAAAAAAAAAAAAAAAAATTCAATTCAATGTAAGACAAAAACATGTCAACTAACAAAAATAGCATTAGTGGTCAAGATTATAAAAATTACAATGCACAATTTAATTCATAGTGTCATAATCTTGATTCACAATGTCATAATTTCATAATTTAATTCATAATGTCATAATTTCATAATTTAATTCATAGTGTCATAATTTCATAATTTAATTAAAAATGTCATAATCTAATTCATAAATAAATAAGTTACAATTATAATCAAATCAATATTTTCTCTGCTAGAAAATCAGTCACACTATAATATGCCTTATTAGTCAAGAATTTTCGCAGTGTTTTTTTGAACAGTGTAAGTGGTAACTCTTTCCAGCTCTTAGGGATTTTATTAAATATGACCGGTGCCATGCAATAGACACCCCTGCGCATCAGTGCAGTATTAGACGACTGGTGACATAATTGACTATTATCACGCCTGTTTCTTGGAAATGCATCTGCTATACGCTTAAAACGACTTTTGTTTGTTTTTACAAATATAGCCACTTCCAATATATACAAACAAGGCAGTGTTAAAATTTTATATTTTTAAAAATAGGGCAAACAGCTATCCGTACTTTTAAGATTGAACATTGCCCGTATGCAGCATTTCTGTGCCTTAAATGCACTTACTTTATCGGTTGAGTTGCCCCAAAAAATGACTCCATAACGTAGGTGTGATTCTACTATGCCATAATACGCAGTCAGCAATGCATCCGTATTTATAGTGTAGGATAGATTATATAAGGCGTATGCAGATTTACTTAGTTTTTTGCACAGATTATGTATATGTGATTTCCAGTTGAGTTGGCTGTCAATCGTAACACCTAAGAATTTTGTAGTTTCAACGTCCTCCACAACAACATTATTACAACTTACAGTTAGGTTCATACTAGGCATACGTTGTCTAAAGTGTATAACTTTTGTTTTGCATAAATTTATTTTTAAATTGTTCTCTTCCAACCAGTTTACAACTAGTTTTAAAGATGCATTAATGTCATTTTCATATAAAGAAAATCGTAGATTTCGTAGATCATACAAATATTTGTTCCGAGCGGGAATCGAACCCGCGACACGCAGCGCAGCAGTCAATCGCTCAACCACTGCGCCAACCGTGCGCCCCAGACTCCGTATACCTACTACTAATTATCATCATTGTCTTGCTTTTTTCTTAATTTATTTGGGATCACCCCAACATGCCTTCTTCTGCCATACTTCCGAATGTAAATTAAATCTGTTGCATTGTCAGTTTCTAGGTTTCTGGGTAGTTTAAAAAAATTAGCCTACTCTACTTAGTATGAGTTATATCACAGATAATATAATACTAGCATACAGATGCCTCATCCCATACAAATAAACCGTGCCGACGTAACTAGCGTTTTTCATCATGAACCGAACGCGATCGATGTACAAAAAATAATCAGTATAATCAGTACATTACGTCGGCACGGTTTCTTTGTGTGGGATGAGACATCTGTATGCTAGTATTATATTGTCTGTGGTTATACATCTTATATCTTAGAACTGAACCTGGCAGAAAAACTAGATACTTCTAGGCTATATTGCCGCAACATAAGTGTCTTCACTTACTTAAAGTCGATTTTCTTATAAAGACTTCTGTTAAAACACCGTTAAAATCTTGCGAAGATGGATGCAAATACGGAGGTACAATTTCTAACGAGGTTCCATTACAAACCTACACCGAACCAATTGAATGCACTCATTTTGTTCATATCACATTTGCTCGTCCAGACCGCATTATATTTGACCCAATATTGGCGATACGGAAATGTGTTACAAAATTGAAATAGTTATTTATGCTACAAGTGCGGGAAGTAGGTGATTGCCGATGAGTGGCATTTTTATTCACGAGCGAGCGAAGCGAGTGAGTGGATAAATCGACACGAGTCGGAAATCATCTTACGCACGTGTATCATACAACATTTTACTATGCATTGTGCGAGGAAATAAAAAAATATATCTGAACCAAGCAAGAAATTAATAAAATGGCGCTTATTCAAGGGCGCTCAGCATATCCACAGATTAACTAATAGTTCATAGTTCTACTGCGCATGTGCAATAGCTGTCACGTCATAACGCAAAAAGGCACGAGCAAAATATTAATTCTGCCAAACATATTTAATGAATAATTAAAATTAATTTATTGATCAAAATCTAAATCTAGAGTAATTAAAAACGCCTTAAATGACGTATTAGTTTTGTTTTACTTTTTATATGAATGATAATCTGTACTTAACTAATTTTAAAACTTTTCTCAAATAATAAAAACTCTATGCGGCGGGCTGACGTTGGAGTTAAAAATTAAAAAAGTACAGGAAAGTAAAAAGCACTAGTAAAAAAAAGTGACACTTTCCGCACAGTTTGGCTGCTTGGAAAACGCTCTTTTCGAGGACATGCATTGTAAAATATTTTAATTGCCAATATAAATGGCGGGCTGTTGTTTCGCGCCGCGACATTAGTTTATTGAATGTGCTCGGTACATTTAAACGATTACTTATGATTTTCAATTATGTGAGAGGGTTACAGTAAACCGTACGACTCACAAAGAACTTGTCGGAAATTGTAATTGACTTTACTTTTCTTTGTTCTGTTCGGTAACAGTCGATGCTATTATTATTTGCGATTTACAAATTGTTTAAGGTTTATGTATTTCTGAATAAACATTACATCACGCCTGTATGCTCCGACGGGCTCGACAGAGGTTTTCTAGAAAAATAAAATAATAATTTAATAAATAGACCAATTTCATGCTTATCAAAGGTTTATATACTTCTTGCATCCACTAACATTAACCCTAAAAGCGGGATATTTACCATGTTTACTGTTTGTTGCGAGTTTCCGATATTTCGGTGCTGTTGCAAGCACCATGATCACGGATAAACTGAAGTCATGTTTTCGGCACTTTTTCGGGTTTTACACAGCTGAACGACTGGATTCCAAGCTCTCGACAGTTAAAACCTATCCTCCCGGTTGAAATTTTTATATTTGGTAATCTCGTTAGCTTCCCTCACCAGTCTAGGGATATAGTGGCGTTCTGTCGAAATGACCTGAGGGTTATGTAACTCAATCCAGTGGTTCAATCCTGATTCCAAAAGATGTTGAGCTATGGCCGATTTTTGGGTGTCGTTGTTCTTTACCGCCCTGATATGCTTTGAAATTCGACAAGCAACCGTACGCTTTGTCTGACCGATGTCGTATGACTTACCACAACTAAAATCTATTTTATAAACACCGGCATGGGTTCTCAATTCAAACAAATTATAATTAGTATTAAAAAAAAAAAAAAAAAAAAACTTTATTCAGAAATTAGTTAAGGTAAAAACACAGTTTCATTCTTAGATAACTAATGTAGGTATAATAATGTAAGATGCCTGTACTAGGTAATCCTGTATCACAGGCTGTAGGAGCTCTAAAAATATGCTTATCGTAGGACAACAGAATTTAAACAATATTTAACATAAGAAGTCTAATAATAGTAGCAAGATTGTATAACTTTGAAAATTAATTTTAATTTACTTAAAACTATAAACATAGAACTAAATTACTAGGTCATAATTACTTAATGTCTTATTTACCTATATTGCAAAAAAGTGCACTTTGATTACACATATAAAGATTGGGAAATAATTGGTAAGCACAATTGTAAAATTAAACAGAGACACTTAATTTTTGTAGCTAACGACTAATGTGCTTAGGCAGAAACAAATAAACGGTTAGTAGGTCGTTGCAGTGTCAACAGCAGACGTTCGACGCGTGTGACCTTGAGTATGACGTACTAGACGCCCTCATAGTCGATAGAGTTGATGTGCCTGTATTCCGCTATTTTCCTAGCAGGGCACTCAGGGTCTCCCGTTTTATGGTTGTTGGGCTTTTTAAAGCGCGAACAAGTTGCGCATTTCGATGTGTCCCCTTTCTTCGTGCAATCGGACACCAAGTGTCCAGCTTCACCACAGTGAGCACACACAGAGTTGACCTCTCTACATGTTTTGGCTGCATGACCATATAATTGGCACTTGTAGCATCTGGTAACCAGAGTGAAGTCCCTAACAGGGCAGGACGTCCAATTTATAAACAGCCTTGATGTCGAAATTAGGGATATACGTATATTGGCTGGCATTTCAATAATGTAATTACAGCTCGATGCATCTTTCTTCCCAGATTTGTGGCTTAATTTAACAGAAGCCAAAAAGGACTCCATGGACATCTCTGGCAACTTGTCGGGTATGTTTTGTTCGTAAATGCACCTGAAGACTTTAGTTTCAGACAGGGTAGACGGCACTCCAACAATCACGATCCGTGGTTTGCGCTTCTTGGGCTCATCGGCGGTTAGTCCAGATGTAGAAAGCTGGACGGCGTTCTTGATTTTTTCAGCGTCATGCTTGGTCTCTGTGCTAATAACAACACCTCCATTTTTGGTCTTGCGGACACCTCGTACATGCAGCTTCATTTGATCAGGTCGTATGATTTTTGTTACCATGTCTTTAGTTTCGTCACTGGACTTGAGTTTGTCACTAGGATAAATTACCACAGAGCTTAAATTGTTCGGTCGAATGAAATCATTTGATCCCTTTTTCACCATGTCGGCAAACGAAACATTGCCCGCAGTGCCAGAGTCCTTAATCGTCTGCTTGAGGTCCGAGATGTGTTCAGTCAAATTGCGCTTTTCTTTTAAGGCATCAATCATATCATGTGCTAGAATTGCTTTCTGCTTCAGAGATTGGTATAGAACTGCCATCTGTGAAGTGCCAGATCCTATTTTACGACACAAGTTAGATATTTTCAGTTTTTGTTCCGAGTTTAATTTGCCATCCGAGGCAATAGAGCAAACCTCATTTAAGTGCTGCTCAATGGTTGACATCCATCTTTGTATGTCGGGCGTGGATGCGACTTCAATCGAGAAATCTGATTGGGCTGGGATTTGCGACGTCATCTTCGCTGGCGAGTGGAGGCTTGCACTCGACTTGGATTACAGGGACTGTTATCCATTTTATTTGATAGTCACTTCACTGTTTCTAAGTTCATTATGTTTACAAAACTACACAGTAGGCAAAAATTTATAAAGAAGGTCACTATTATAATTGTTTTAATTAAATATTGCTAACGAGTACGTCTGTATTCTACGAACGAGCACGAATCAATCAAATCAAATAGACGAATAATCAAAAGATCATAGATAGCAGCATAGGTAACAAATGTGAAAGTAACAATCACTTAAAAATGTTAAACAGCAGATTTAGGCTGAAATAAGTTTAGTAAAAATCAAAACTTGCTTCTTTAATGTTAATTTATCCATTTACACTCATTAATCAGGTTTTTTGAACAAAAATTATAAGTGAAGACTTTGTATGTTAAATTAGTTGAAAGTAGCTATTGACTTTTCGTTATGTTTTGAGTTCTTTGCAATAGATGGCGTTTTTCACTATTTGCCCTAAACTATATACGAGTATCCATATTTTTTAAGACAGTTATTATTTAATAGGCGTAATTTAAAAGATATTAATTATTATAGGCGTAATTTTAATATTAAAGTCTTGGTCTATTACTTAAAATCACTTTTTGTGAAGCTTGTTTACACGTCGAATTAACCAGATACCTCGCTGGAACAGGACTCGTATCGCGCTAGGGCCTACTCAAATCGCACGGGTTATAAAAAAAGAGATAACGCGACGCGTGTGCCGCTTGCCGTCCGAGTTTACGCGTCGCATAGTAGGTACAGTTTGATTCAAACTTAATGACGGCTCGAAATACTCCGTGAGCCACTACGCGCTAGCAATTTCATGTGACAGCGGGGGTGAGGGGTAGGGTAGGTAGTGAGCAAAGAGTAGCGTTTTTTAAAACATCATTAAGTTTGAATCGACGTCCCGTTACTAAATACGTAAATAATAACATCCTAAAGTAGTTGTTTTGTTGTGACTACACGGCTCCACTACTCGTACAGTTCGATTCAAACTTAATGGCGGCTTAAAACACTCGTATGAGTCGCTGCGTACCCCTAACCACCGCTGGCAGAATTATTTGGCTGTCTGTTGCGAGGCGCCATTAAGTTTGATTCTTGTCTACATCAAATTTTTTCAAATAGTCCATGCTACGTACCTAACTAAAGTATTAAAAGTAATAATTTTTGTAAAAACATCATGTTCTTTTTATAACTAAGTATCTACCTACCTAAAATAAAATAAGGATAACTCTAACAGTGAATAATTAAATGACATGAAGTAGGTACCTACTACCCGTTGCCGCGGAAGCCAGCTACCTACCTAAATTTAACTCTACAAGGAATTCTATAGTTTTGATTGATTTGGAATCTTCGTGAATATTGTGAAATTCGCTGCACAATGCGACCAGTTACCGCGGTCTGAGCGGAGTCTGTCCCGATCATACCTAATGTTTTTATTACGAATACGAAGTAAGCGTTCAAGGACAACTGGCAAATAAAGTCTCATGAGTACATGATGCGATTCCTCGCTCAAATTGCCATATGATTTAGTATCTAGGCAAACTACTAGATGGCGTTAGAAAACCACAGTCTCGGGCTATTAATGAGTCACTGGTGCTGCCGTCTGTTAAAAATATGGAGAAAGAAAAAATAGCCCGACCAATAGCCCGACTTAAGGAGGTGACATTTCTTTGTATGGGATTGGGTATCTGTACTGTAGTATTATATTATCTGTGACACCGGGCTTTTCCAGCGGAAAGTTGTTCTTCGGCGAACGCAGCATCTGTGACACTTTTCTGAAAGGAGTGAAGACAGTCTTTACGGCGTATTTCCGAAGAATGTTAGCAACCTTATCTATCACTCCCTCACGTACGGCAAAAATGCTGGCTGCATCCATCCTAAGAGCAAAAATTGATAAACACATTGAAGGTAACTCAATATTGTTTACCTCTCAGAATGGATGTAGGAATGGGTCCCGCGGCACTAACGAGCTGCTCCTCATTGACATGGCCATAAGCCAGCAGGTTCGTCGATCCCGCAAGGATCTGTCGACATGTCGACATGAGACATGTATGGGGCAATGGAAGACAGTCCTTCGATATCTAGGATGTCGACCGATTCAGGGGGATGCTGAGCCTGTATGGAATAAGCGGGGGACATTTCAGGGACCTGATCTCTAGGGAGAAGCCTTGTTCCTCATTTCTGGCTTGCCTTTACTGGCCGGTTGGAGTGAAAACTGACGGGGACCAGAGCTCCCACCTCTCTCTTGCCTTAATTGGCTGACTTAAGTGGAGATTGCCAAGAGCAAACGTGCTCGGAGGAAGGAAATTACCACAGAGCTTAAATTGTTCGGTCGAATGAAATCATTTGATCCCTTTTTCACCATGTCGGCAAACGAAACATTGCCCGCAGTGCCAGAGTCCTTAATCGTCTGCTTGAGGTCCGAGATGTGTTCAGTCAAATTGCGCTTTTCTTTTAAGGCATCAATCATATCATGTGCTAGAATTGCTTTCTGCTTCAGAGATTGGTATAGAACTGCCATCTGTGAAGTGCCAGATCCTATTTTACGACACAAGTTAGATATTTTCAGTTTTTGTTCCGAGTTTAATTTGCCATCCGAGGCAATAGAGCAAACCTCATTTAAGTGCTGCTCAATGGTTGACATCCATCTTTGTATGTCGGGCGTGGATGCGACTTCAATCGAGAAATCTGATTGGGCTGGGATTTGCGACGTCATCTTCGCTGGCGAGTGGAGGCTTGCACTCGACTTGGATTACAGGGACTGTTATCCATTTTATTTGATAGTCACTTCACTGTTTCTAAGTTCATTATGTTTACAAAACTACACAGTAGGCAAAAATTTATAAAGAAGGTCACTATTATAATTGTTTTAATTAAATATTGCTAACGAGTACGTCTGTATTCTACGAACGAGCACGAATCAATCAAATCAAATAGACGAATAATCAAAAGATCATAGATAGCAGCATAGGTAACAAATGTGAAAGTAACAATCACTTAAAAATGTTAAACAGCAGATTTAGGCTGAAATAAGTTTAGTAAAAATCAAAACTTGCTTCTTTAATGTTAATTTATCCATTTACACTCATTAATCAGGTTTTTTGAACAAAAATTATAAGTGAAGACTTTGTATGTTAAATTAGTTGAAAGTAGCTATTGACTTTTCGTTATGTTTTGAGTTCTTTGCAATAGATGGCGTTTTTCACTATTTGCCCTAAACTATATACGAGTATCCATATTTTTTAAGACAGTTATTATTTAATAGGCGTAATTTAAAAGATATTAATTATTATAGGCGTAATTTTAATATTAAAGTCTTGGTCTATTACTTAAAATCACTTTTTGTGAAGCTTGTTTACACGTCGAATTAACCAGATACCTCGCTGGAACAGGACTCGTATCGCGCTAGGGCCTACTCAAATCGCACGGGTTATAAAAAAAGAGATAACGCGACGCGTGTGCCGCTTGCCGTCCGAGTTTACGCGTCGCATAGTAGGTACAGTTTGATTCAAACTTAATGACGGCTCGAAATACTCCGTGAGCCACTACGCGCTAGCAATTTCATGTGACAGCGGGGGTGAGGGGTAGGGTAGGTAGTGAGCAAAGAGTAGCGTTTTTTAAAACATCATTAAGTTTGAATCGACGTCCCGTTACTAAATACGTAAATAATAACATCCTAAAGTAGTTGTTTTGTTGTGACTACACGGCTCCACTACTCGTACAGTTCGATTCAAACTTAATGGCGGCTTAAAACACTCGTATGAGTCGCTGCGTACCCCTAACCACCGCTGGCAGAATTATTTGGCTGTCTGTTGCGAGGCGCCATTAAGTTTGATTCTTGTCTACATCAAATTTTTTCAAATAGTCCATGCTACGTACCTAACTAAAGTATTAAAAGTAATAATTTTTGTAAAAACATCATGTTCTTTTTATAACTAAGTATCTACCTACCTAAAATAAAATAAGGATAACTCTAACAGTGAATAATTAAATGACATGAAGTAGGTACCTACTACCCGTTGCCGCGGAAGCCAGCTACCTACCTAAATTTAACTCTACAAGGAATTCTATAGTTTTGATTGATTTGGAATCTTCGTGAATATTGTGAAATTCGCTGCACAATGCGACCAGTTACCGCGGTCTGAGCGGAGTCTGTCCCGATCATACCTAATGTTTTTATTACGAATACGAAGTAAGCGTTCAAGGACAACTGGCAAATAAAGTCTCATGAGTACATGATGCGATTCCTCGCTCAAATTGCCATATGATTTAGTATCTAGGCAAACTACTAGATGGCGTTAGAAAACCACAGTCTCGGGCTATTAATGAGTCACTGGTGCTGCCGTCTGTTAAAAATATGGAGAAAGAAAAAATAGCCCGACCAATAGCCCGACTTAAGGAGGTGACATTTCTTTGTATGGGATTGGGTATCTGTACTGTAGTATTATATTATCTGTGACACCGGGCTTTTCCAGCGGAAAGTTGTTCTTCGGCGAACGCAGCATCTGTGACACTTTTCTGAAAGGAGTGAAGACAGTCTTTACGGCGTATTTCCGAAGAATGTTAGCAACCTTATCTATCACTCCCTCACGTACGGCAAAAATGCTGGCTGCATCCATCCTAAGAGCAAAAATTGATAAACACATTGAAGGTAACTCAATATTGTTTACCTCTCAGAATGGATGTAGGAATGGGTCCCGCGGCACTAACGAGCTGCTCCTCATTGACATGGCCATAAGCCAGCAGGTTCGTCGATCCCGCAAGGATCTGTCGACATGTCGACATGAGACATGTATGGGGCAATGGAAGACAGTCCTTCGATATCTAGGATGTCGACCGATTCAGGGGGATGCTGAGCCTGTATGGAATAAGCGGGGGACATTTCAGGGACCTGATCTCTAGGGAGAAGCCTTGTTCCTCATTTCTGGCTTGCCTTTACTGGCCGGTTGGAGTGAAAACTGACGGGGACCAGAGCTCCCACCTCTCTCTTGCCTTAATTGGCTGACTTAAGTGGAGATTGCCAAGAGCAAACGTGCTCGGAGGAAGGAAGTTAACCCAGTAAGATGCTGGTAGGGATTTTGACCGTACTTCCGGGATTGTCCTGATAGCCGTGGTATACCTCTCCACTCCTCAAGCACCTCCGGATATGTTGCCCCCTTGGCGCTACGTCACTTAAGTGCTAGCGACCCTTTAAGGGGGTCCATTAATTGAGGGTGCAAGCCACCCCCTGCCTTTTATAGCCGTGTAGTTCAACAGAGGTCAGGCAGGGGTCAGTAGTCCTTCTATAGTTTTAGGCAATCGATTCACTAAACTTACCAGACCCATTGCCCAATACATTATTTCTCCATATTTTGCAATAGTCCTGCACCAACCGGGGATTGCCTTTTGGTGCATGGGATACTCGTCGTTTGGTGTACATTACCTGATACATGCCATACAAGGGCTCTGCGACTTGGCTTCGGCCCCTCGCATGCCTTTCAAAGGACCGGTACCCCAGGGTCCCGAGATTCTCAAAGTACATTAATATACCTGTACCTATAGAACGCCCAGGAGCTCGTGGCTAAATAATAACAGCCGCACGGGTCGATCATCAAGGTTAAGCAACACTTGACGAGGTCGGTCCGTGGATGGGTGACCATTTCAACATACCGAGTTTCCTCGGTGCCTCGAAAAGCACGTTAAGCCGTTGGTCCCGGCTGTCATTTGAAGATCTTTGACAGTCGTTACGGGTAGTCAGAAGCTTGAGATCTGACACCAGTCTAGCCAAGAGGTATCGTGTTACCCAGTTACTGGGTCGTGGAGGTCAGATAGGCAGTCGCTCCATGTAAAACACTGGTACTTAGCTGAATCCGGTAAGACTGGAAGCCGACCCCAATATAGTTGGGAAAAGGCTAGGCAGATGATGACCTATAGAACGCCCAAATTTTGCCAGTTATGTTTGAGACCTATTGATAAATATAATAATGTTTTACGATAATCTACTTGTTTATTAATTACTCTACCTATCGCTACTTTTGGAATTGACCTAAACCACTTCGTTATATTTTTTTATCAATTGAGGCCATAATTATAGGCAATCATATCAAACTTTAAAATACTTTAAATGGGTTTGCCCGCAATATATCAATTTTGAGTTATTTCTTTTTTTTGATAGAAGGAGCGATGTCATGAGTCATATGGGCCCAGCTTATTGTCACTAATCGGCCACGAATACAGACTTCAGGCTGCAACTGAGGCATTCCAAATGGAAAACCCAATAACAGTTTTCTCGACCCAAGACTAATCATCATATTCAGACAACAGACTATCAAAATTCGGCACCTCACACGCACAACGAACCAGCGATGCCCACGATTCAACTGACGACCACCATCAGCGCGCCAGCAGGGCTCACAACATCGAGCCCACGCAGTTGTCAGACGCACGCAGGTGGTCTGCGTCTGTTGTCCGATGAGGAATCGGACAGCAGACGCAGACCACCAGCGAAGCATCCGTGAGTTCATCACGTAATAAAAAAAAAGATATAATAATATATATATAATATTTTACACACAGGCATAGTTTTTAAGAAACAAAACACCATATCACTAGCATATATTATATAAAACTTAAATTGTAATCATCCCGTCCCCTTACAAAAAACATGTCCTACAAAACCACAGCCCCCAAAAAGACCCTCAGATCACTCCGTGAGAACGTCCTTAAAAATACAGCTAAGTCAGTGGCGTCGGAACAGTTGACGCGTCTATCACAAAAGCCGCGAGTGGCGAAGGCGGCGTCAGAGTCGGATGTGACAAGCAGGACACCGCCTTTGCCGTTGGCGCCTGGGACTCACACTCCGAAAGATAGCCCCGGGGTCTCGGAGATATATATACAGTATCTATTGAGGGATGAACTCACGTAGTCTTAAGTTAGTTAAGTAAACCTTAAAATAGTGTCCGACGTAGGAGTCAAATAATTGTAATTTTTATAAATTAATAACAAACAAATAAACATGATAAAAAAGAAAGTTAATAAAATCAAAAATACATATTTGCAAGCTGGCTGAACAAAACCAGATGCATCCTCCGACTGCACAGCAAGATTTTCTTCTTGTTTACATCTTTTTAGTTTGCTTTTGACGCAGTCGGGTTTTTTGATTTTATTAACTTTTAAGTTATACTTTTTTTTAATGAATTTAAACATATAAGTGGTTTATATTTTCGCAATCACCTCTCAAAACCCTTCATTTCGATACCCCACTCGACGGGTTTCGAAGAAAAATAAAATTGCATCCCCTACAATATGGCGCCAAAAATCCGCCATGTTACTTTTTTTCAATGTCACTTATCTAAGAACACTTGGGCGGCCAAGACCTATCTAACGATGTCTTAATAACAAAAATCCGTCAAGTGGTTTGAAAGATACGAGGTAATAAAGAATATTACATGCATACAAACATATATACATACAAACATACATACAAAATACGCGTGAAAAACATAACCCTTTCCTTGCAGCCGGGTAAAAAGAGCGCGGACTGCCACATGTCCGCGGTAGAATATTAATAAATAAAAAAAAAGACCTCATATTCAGAAGTACATACATACATACACTCTAGACCAAAAAGGAGCATTATAGGAAATGGCCAAAAAAACATAGATCATTCGAAACAGAGCGATAGTTGGGGTTATTTGCAGTAGGTCCTAAAGAACCTTTTTTTTTACTTCTTATATCCCCAACTATCACCCTGTTTTGTTTGTTCCACGATTTTTTACCCATCCTGTATATTTCTCCAAGTAAGGTTATATTCTTAACAGAATGATCTTCAGTCCCATAAAAAGTGACAAATAGTTTCCTGTCGGCGTGATGGGATGAGCATTCATTTGTCCATTTTTCGTTTGCCTCTAGCTATCTCCGGCCAATGTGTCCTGTCAAGAGATGATGCCTCAAATAACGATGGGATGAGGATATCATTATTCTATAAGTTTAGTCGGATCCCCTGACGGAAAAAGAGGGATCTGTGTCTGGTATCTGTGTATTCGTGTGTCTGTTTGTGTCATCATAGCTCCAAAACAGATGAATCGATTTTTGATTTAGTTTTTTCGTTTGAAAAGTGACTTTGTTTAGTGTTCTTAGCTATGTTTGATGAAAATCGGTTCAGCCGTTTAAATGTTACACGCATTTTTCTCGTTGTTTCGGGGTTCTTTCACAAGATCTCTTGTCATAATTACGTATTTAAATATGTAGATTCTCGATCGAAACGTGTAAATAAAATAATTGTATAGGTATATAATAATTGTTGTTTAAAAAGCATGAAATAAAAATAAAATTAAAAATCCATAATTAAAACGCCAAAGTTAAGTATTTATTATTTTGAATATTTTATTTACATAGCGGTCTCCCGACGCGAGTACGAGGCTTATTTTTTATTATTTTTTTGCTTTAGAAGTTTTGAGTCGGGGGTTTTAAATTTATTTTTTATGTACTAACACTATATCGATTTGGTAAGTCTGGTTGTCAGAGGTGCGGTCTTCTGACTACTCGTAACGACTTTCAAAAATCTACCATTGACAGACAGAACGGATGACCGTGCTATCTGAGTCATAGCGGCCTCTCGGTACGTAATGAAACACACCCGTTCAAGTTCCGAGGCATGGAGGAGTCTCAGTATTTAATAGATCTACACCCATCCACGAACGGACTTCAGCAAGCGCTGCTTAATCTTGAAGATCGACCCGTGCCGCTAAAGATAATGATAAAGATATATTTATTGCATAACTGTGTAGATTAAGTTCTTATTAATAAACACACACACACTGAAACTTCGGGCGCACGCCATTTGTGCGTAAGTTATTGTTGTTTCTATGGTGTCTGCTAACCGCTAAGTAACGTTCAATCGGTTAATTAACATTACATTTTTAGTTTCAACAGTCTACTCAAGTCGGATATGCAATGGTATTTTAAGAAATTAGGTACTTACAAATATTATTTTTTTATCAAGAAACTCATGCAGATTACAAAATACATTATCAATTTTAATTTTGATCAATTTTTTTTATTTTATTTTTTATTTGTGATGGGTTTGCTCTTGACTCTAGTCTAGGTCAAAGGTGACAGAGACAGAGTCGACGATGGAGCGAGCTTACCCAGAAGAAGCCTGTTCACTAACTTTGAAGAGATTCGGGTTGAATGCGTTCGGTAACACAGACGCAGGCAGTGAGTTCCACTCATTCGCTGTGCGCATTATGAAGGATGTTTGGAAGCGCTTGGTGCGTATTGGTGGAATGGCAACAAGGTAAGGATGGTAACTTGCAGTGCGTCTAGATGTCCGATGGTAGAAGGGGGCTGGTGGGATGAGGTCGTGGAGTTCTTGAGCACACTCACCGAAGTACAGTCTGTAAAAGACCGACAAGCAGGCAACCTTGCGGCGATGAGCCAAGCTGTTTTTTGATTTTTAAACATATTTCCATTTAATTGCTGGCGGTAACTTATTGCACACACGAATAGCAGTAATATAATAGTAATAGGTACATGTTGCCCCCTTGGCGCTACGTCACTAAAGTGCGACTCTTTATGAGGGGGACGGGATTAATTGAGTATGTAAGTCATCCACTGCCATTTTATAATATATATATATTTTTTTTTTTTGTAGATCAACAGTGGTCAGGCCAATAGTTCTTCTATAGTTTTTGGTAATCGATCCACGAAACCTCGATCGAGTAGTGCATACAGGGATAATTACCGTTTGGTGTCACATTTCATCCTACATGTCTAACAAGACCTCTGCGAGTTGATTTCGGCCCTTGGTACGCCATTCAAAGGTCCGGGGCCCTAGGGTCCCGAGAATCTCAATTAAATAATAATAGTACCAATAATACATCATATTGTGAATAACCGGTCAATTTATGTCATATGTAGTTTCCGAATGTTTCTTTATGAATTTGATTTGAAATTATAATATTGCATATTTTTTTAACAAATAAACATTATTCGAGTATTTACTTACCAGTCAGTGGCTGTTATTATTAAGCCATGAGCTCCTCTATAATTCCAACAATAGCATCATCACTGTCATCATTATTTTAGCCGAAAGACATCCACTGCTGGTCTCCAACAAGTTTCGCGACATTGACCGGTCCTGTGCGTCTAGCGTCCAACGGATTCACGCACCATAGTTCCACATAGTGGAACCTTTCAATCCAATGCAGTGTCTTCGGGTATGCGGTCGCCACGCCTGATTTTTTTGGCCACATCGACCATTCGAATAGCAATAACAATTAAAATAGGTTTCGTTATATAATTCCATATCACAAACATGTCCTCTATAATTTAATAAGCTGATTACCGTATTCATTATTGTGAAATGCTTTTAAATATTAATTAAATTTTAGGTATCATTCATGCATTCAATGAGCATAAATTATTATCGTTTGATACTGGATCAAAAGTGACGAATGATGCTATAAAACATTGGTTCGCAATCTGTTCGCGACGAAGCTTTACCGAAAATGTCATAATGTAAATAGTTTGAGTTAAAATTAAAAAATCAATGTCCGCGAGACCCATCTGGGAACGCGCCCGCGTTGTGTGCGGAGGGCATTCTACCGACGCGCCATTCTTGAACACTTTTTTTATTCAATCATCATCTTCCTGCCCTTATCCCATGTTACTTGGAGTCGGCTCAACACGTTATCTTCTTCCATACCGTCCTGTCCTCTGTCAAGCTATCACTGACTCCCTTTTCTTTCATATCACTTCTCACACAGTCCATCCATCTTTTCTTTGCCCTTCCTCTCCCTCTCCATCCATCCACATTTATATTCATAACTCTTTTAGTAACATGCGTTTCATCCCTCCTCATCACATGACCATACCAGGACAAATGGTTTCCCTTCAACTTTTCTGCCACTGGCGCCACTTTCAGACTGCCTCTAATATACTTATTTTTCACTTTATCCAATCTCGTCACGCCGCTCATCCATCTCAACATTCTCATCTCTGCTACGTGCAATCTCCTTTCATCCATCATTTTCACAGCCCAACATTCTGATCCATACAGTGACAGGTCTAATCACGGACTTTTATGGCATTCGTGGGTCGCAAGTTGTTCCAGTGACCTGTCGCCATTTATGTATCCTGAGTTGGTCCGGTGCGTTACATCTCGGTCTATCTCGCTATCCCCTTGGACAAGCGACCCTAGGTACCGGAAGTCGGAGCAAATTGGTATGGGCGTTCCAGCGAGAGCTACGGGCACGGAACTGGAGAGACCGCCAAATTCGCAAAACAAGTATTCAGTTTTGCTTCTACTCAATTTCAGGCCAACACTCTGCAGTCTGTGCTAACACACCTCTAATCTGCTCTGAACCTCTACTTAGTCAATATTGCATAGAAACATGATTATAGTGTTTGATAGTGTTTATTTTACGTACTTGATCTGGAATCATTACATATTAGCAGTAAATAGTGAAAGCTAAGAGGATTTCACCCTAAAACTACAAGTACTGACGTGTTTTCTCAAATTAAGTGGACTATAGTCATGTTATTCTTATTTTCGCGCATCCAGGTAACCTAGACCGAGACCTAGGCCCTGTATCTAGATTAAAGTCGTCCATTTGGTTGAGTTAACACGTTTTGTACGAGCCAATTTTTTGATTTCTTTTAACGTTTTAGCGGGCTGGCGCTTTCAGGTGCGCTAGGTGCCTGAAAGTTATAGATATACTTTCTGTAGTACTACTTTTCGATGGCCCGTGTCTACCAAACCAAAGATCTCATCCGTCATGCTCTTGTCACCACCGGAGTGCCAGCTGTCTTAGAATCCAATGGCCTGGCACGCGTCGATGGGAAGAGACCAGATGGTATGACCATAATGCCATGGAAGTTGGGTAGGTCTTTGGTGTGGGATGCAACTTGCGTCGACACCCGTGCATCATCCCATCTTCCTAGCACGGTGAGCTGCGCTGGGGCGGCTGCTGCAGGTTCTGAAAACCTCAAACGGCGCAAATACAACAACTTAATTGTTAATTATGTGTTTGAGCCGTTTAGGGTTGAAACACTAGGGCCATGGGGTCCGGTTGAAAGGCCTCCCACCAGGTGGACCGATGACCTGGTGAAGGTTGCGGGGATCCGCTGGTTGCGAGACGCACGGGACCGGTCAATGTGGCGACGCTTGGGGGAGGCCTATGTCCAGCAGTGGACTTCTTTCGGCTGATAAGATGATTGCAGTTCATCAATAATTAACTTTTATAATATATATTAGTTATACTCAAAGATGCTTTTCTGACGAATCAACCTTTTAAATTTTACTGAACCAAAGGTCATTAGTCCGTTGATGTCCAGGAGACCAGTTTTATCCAGACTGCCTTTCCACTTAGTTACTGTCATGGTGTAGTCTCTGATATTAACAAAAGGCATACGCCCTACAATACATTGTAGATGGAACCATGAGCTATCAGCAAGTATTTGAAACTCGGCTACTGATGCAAGTAGAAGAATGGTTCCTAGGTGATGAAGCGCACATTTTTATGCACGATTTGACACCATGCCATAAAGCCAGGAGTACTACTGCGTTCCTGATGTAAATACATTTTGTTTTACCCTGTCCGGAGAACTTGCCAGACGTTAACCCCATAGAGAACATGTGGGAGCATACCAAACGAGTGGTCGCAAAGCAAACCATCACCACAAAGCGCCAGTTGTTTGAAACTTGAAACCCACATTAAAATAGCAACACTAAAATCAAACAAAATGGCAAAATCGTGTAGAGAGTATGCCGCAACGTACATAACTTATAATTGCAGCAATTGCTGCCCATCACTAAATGTTAAGATTAATTTTATTAGATTTCTATTAAGGCGCATATTATTTTAAGAAGTATAATAATAAATTTACTTACTGACGTCGGATATACAGGAAGAGGCATCCTGGTGTATGCTGTTTGCCGATGACATTTTGCTGGTTGCCGAGAGTGGCCTAGAGGTCCAGAGCAAATTGGAGGTGTGGGGTCACAGACTGGAGAGTGTTGGCCTGAAATTGAGCAGAAACAAAACTGAATGCTTGTTTTGTGACTTCGGCGGTCTCTCCAGTTCAGTGCCCATAGCTCTCGCTGGAACGCCCATACCAATCTGCTCCGACTTCCGGTACCTAGGATCGCTTGTCCAAGGGGATGGCGAGGTAGACCGAGACGTAACGCACCGGATCAATTCGGGATGGATGAAATGGCGACAGGTAACTGGCACAACTTGCGACCCACGGATGCCCCTCAAGTTAAAGGGTAAAATTTACAAGTCCGTGATAAGACCTGTCGTACTGTATGGATCAGAATGTTGGGCTGTGAAAAAGATGGATGAAAAGAGATTGCATGTAGCTGAGATGTGAATGTTGAGATGGATGTGCGGAGTGACGAGAATGGATAAAGTGAGAAATGAGTATATTAGAGGAAGTATGAAAGTGGCGCCAGTGACAGAAAAGTTGAAAGGAAACCGTTTATCCTGGTATGGTCATCTGATGAGAAGGGATGAAACGCATGTTACTAAAAGAGTTATGAATATAAATGTGGATGGATGGAGAGGGAGGGGACGGCCAAAGAAAAGATGGATTGACTGTGTGAGGAGTGATATGAAAGAAAAGGGAGTCAGTGATAGTGTGACGTGGGACAGGACGGTATGGAAGAAGAAAACGTATTGCGCCGACCCCAAGTAACATGGGACAAGGGCAGGAAGATGATGATGATGTACTTGTTGCTTTAATGGTGTTAATAAAAAATAACCACCCTTAAAATAAAATAAAACCCATGAGACCTGAAAAATAGTTGGTTTACCAACAATTTTTTTTGGATAATGCAGTTAAACTAGAAAACATAAAACCTGAGTACTGTTCCTAATTATTTGACCACCGATGCGATGGTATGTGTTTCTATGAAAATGCTTGTAACCTTTTTAAAGAATAACAATGCTAAAGTATTTAGCGATAAGTTTTTAGCATTAATGAACCGATTTGATTTGACATTAGAAGTACACAATAATGTCAACCCCTTATGTAAAAGTAAAACCAAGTCGGTTAATTTGTTTGTTTGTAACCTAATTAATAAAGTACCTACTGAATAAATTACCCAACCTGGTTTTACATTCGACCTCACTACTTTTTGCGGTAAAAGAACTGCACCGCAAGATTTGTGTTCTTTGTATGTTATGTTTTTGATGAGATTGAATTTACGATACCTACAAGTTTATTTTTAGATTTAAAAAAATCTTTTCTTCTGTAGTACTGGTCCTTGGTAACAACAAAGAAATTAAAGTAGTCCCAGGTGTAAAACAGATTGCGAACCACAGATTTAATAAGTCCCTTATTAATTTGTATAAAAAAATTTACAGAAGAACTATATCATCGACAAAAAAGAAGGAGTAGAACTGTGTCTCAGAAGTTAATTTTAAGCTGAGTTTTAAAGGCTTCTTTGCCTTGCTTTTCATAAAAAAACACAGTACTTACTAATTTCATTCCGGATTTAAACTTCCTTTATTCACTTAAGACCACATCCCAACGATTTTTCTTCCACAAATTCTCAACAAAATTTTAGCACCTCCGTACAAAGTACATTAAAACACAATTTATTCGCGCAATCTTAACTAACGTTTAATTAAAACTATTAGGTAGCAACCCTCAAAGTTGGGCCACGTGTGATAGGGGCGGTCCATCCCTAACTCGCTGCTATATAGATGTGGGTAACTTGATAATTAACATTCTAGAAAGACGGAGACGTGGGGCAACCCTATCGTACCGTTTACTGATTAGGAACATATTAAACTAGGCGAGTGGAATGTGTTATTGCTAATTGAATAAACTTGATTTGTGCTTACAAGGGTTAGTGACAATCTGGGCGTTCAATAAAGTGTGGTTTGGTATTGGAAACAAGTGTTACAAAGGACTAATCCGGTTAATCCCGACATGCTCGACTCGAAAAATACCTACTAAAAAGTCCCGCTATGCACAAAATTCTTCGATTCTACGTAAACAATGGAAGTTACAGTTGGGAAGAAAAGTGATTGAATTCAATTAAATTGAGCAGGAAGCATATATGAAAAATATTACAAATTAAACAAAAAATATCTTAATTTTTGTTCGAAATATTATAAGGTTAAGTTTCTCTTTTACGACAAAACGTTTCGTTTTTCACTGATCTATGTGCGTTAGTTTCATGAATTGGAACGTTGATTCACTTTTTTTCGCTAAAGTAACGGAATTTACATGCTAGGTATTCTTAATTTACATTTTAAATGGTTGAATAAAATATTACACTGTAACACTTTTCTTCATCACTGCCCGCGAATGTGATTTCGTGCATAGCGGAACTTTTTAGTTGGTATTTTTTGAGTCGAACATAGTGGGACTAGAGCATAGCGGGACTAACCGGACTAATCGATATTAGTTCTAAAAAGACATCTTACACATATATATATTTTTTTTGGCTGTGTAATCATCCAATGACTTCTCCCGCTCTGGGTGAAGCGGAAAGGCGTGTCAGACTTTTACTGACTAAAACCCACACGTGTTCCTTCAGTTGCTTGTGCCAGGGCCGCGGTATCTCTTTCAAATTTATCCGCGACCGATAGATTTAAATATGATCGTTCGAACGTTTACATATACGCGTGAGACAATTTGTCATACTTTTGAATATAATCGTTAAGCTTCCAATCATCATCTGCCTAGCCTTTTTCCCTATTATTGTTGGGGTCGGCTTCCAGTATTACCGGATTCAGCTGTGTACCAGTGTTTTACATGGACTGCATGCCTATCTGACCTCTACAATCCAGTAACTGGGTAACATGGTACCCCTTGGCAAGATTGGTGTCAGATCTCAGGCTTCTGACTACCCGTAACGACTATCAAAGATCTTCAAATGACAGCCGGGACCAACGGCTCAGCGAGCTTTCCGAGGCATGGAGGAAACTCGGTATGTTGAAATGGTCATCAATCCACAGACCGACCTCGTCAAGCGTTGCTTAACCTTGAAGATCGACCCGTGCGCCACATTAGCCACAAGCTCCGTTAAACTTTCGATCGTCTTGTAAAATTAAGAAATTATACCTGTACAAAAAAAAACGACTTCATAGTTAATTTATAAAAAATACCTTAAAGTAATTACGTCGACGCAAAAGTTTACACCCTACCTCGATAAATGACATTAGGATCGAGTTAGATCTCGCTATAGTTTCGTTACCGTGATTTATTTAGGGTCGGACCTAAAATTCTTTACATCAACTTTGCACAGAGGCAATATCGTAACCATTGAGGTTAATCCGAGGTGCGATTTTTTGTAGTTGAAAACTTTACCAATAACCCGCCGTGTGGACGTGAAATACCGTACGCGATGGCAATTTTTGAGTGGCCGTAATTTCCCTGAGAATTGACGTTGACCATGGCCTACTCTGATGCTACATACTCACGACCAAAACCTGATGTATCCTCCGACTGCACAGCTTGATTTTCTTCTTGTTTACGTCTTTTTAGTTCGCTTCTTAAGCAGTCTCGTTTTTTATTTTTTTTAGTTAACTTTTTTTATTAAAGCTGTTTAGTCATTATTTTTTTAAATTTTGGTACGTTTAAACATTAAGCGTTATATATATTTTTAAATCACTTCTTAAGACCCCTTATTTTGATACCCACAGGGTTTGGAAGAAAAATGGGCCCCACAACATGACGTCTAAATGCCGCCATTTTTCTATTTTCGGATTTTAATGTAGCCAGTGACACTCGCAAGGTTAAGTTAATTCGATTGACGTACCTTACCCTCCTACCACATTACCCTCCGTCGGGTAACAAAATATTGGAAAAATATATTTCTTAGTCAACCAGCTTTTTTTTTTTTTCTATGTGGCTTCTCGTAGTTCGAAAAAAGTGACTGACAACTACTTAACCGGGCTTCCCTGTGGAGACTAAGCTATATAGCCTCCAGCCAGGCACAAATTTCTAATCCTAAGCGACAACGCTGAGGGCTACCCCCTGTGGGGTCGAACCTCGGCTCAGGGCGTCGCTGGGGGGACAACTATGGCTGGATCTTAATAAAGTGATTCTACCATCCGTTCGGAATAAGCCTACGTGGAGAAGAACGGACAAGAAACTTCAATAAACTAACTAGAATTTAACTACGGCACAGCATTGCGCGGGCTGGCGCTGACAAAACTATAGCTTACCACCGATGACAAACCGTAGGGCAGAGGATTACTAGACCAAACCAAAACAACAAAGTGTATTTAATATATTAGAAATTATTCAAAATTATTTAAAAACGTTTGTTGTCTGGCCAAGTCACGCCGCGTTATTTGAGTTCTAAGATTAAAAATAGTAGTAATGTTATTAAAACGACTTGGTATATTATTATAAGTGAAACGGGAAGATCTGGTAACTGAAATATTGACTACAGCCTGTCTATTAATGACAACATCATAAAATCAGACTCACAAGTCGCAGTGGCCTTTGAAAATTAATTTTCAGATATTCCCATTTCAATTACTAAATGTCTAAACTCATCACCTTCTGTTGCTGAGTCTTTGCTAATAGAAAATGTTAATGTTTGCGATTCGGAATTTATTTTTGAACATATTACTTGTAGAGACGTAATTAAAACCTTTCACGCTTTAAATGTTATAAAGACTGCAGATCTGTGGGGTCATTCTGTAGAAGTTGCCAAGTCTACAACAATACAACAACAACGCGCGTGCGACAATGTCAATAATAGTATTGACATTGTCGCACCTAGTTTAGTGATAGATAAGATAACCATGATATAGTGTTGTTTGCGGATGATACTTCACTTTTGTTTAAACTTAACGTCAGCAGCTGGTTACTGACGATGTAAATAGCGCGATCTCAAAAATAGTTCACTGGTTCAATTTTAACAAATTACTTGTTAATAAACAAATCAAATGTTTAAAGTTTACCCTATCTCACGTTAGGCAGGTGAAAACTGATGTGTTGATAAAGGGCGAAGAATTGAATCCTGAAAATAGCACAGTATTCTTAGGATTAACCTTGGATGCTAAGCTTCAGTGGGCGCACATTATAAATAGTCAAAGAAGCTAAGCTCCGCTGCATATGCTGTTAGAAAAAATCGTAATTTAACTGACATAGAGACAGCCCGGTTAGCTATTTATATTTTAGGTATTTTCATAGTGTAATGTTGTACGGTATTCTGTTGTGGAGAAATTCCCTCGACATCCAGACTATCTTTGTTTTACAGAAAACAGCTGTTTGTTAAATTTATAAATTAAACCCGAGACACTCTCTCAGGGAGAAATTTAATGACTGTGCCGTCTCAGTATATTTATGAAAATCTTTTATACTTGATGTTTTTTTTATACAGGGTGGGCCAATAATTTTTGCAAATTGCAACACTAAATTTCTCGAATACCGTTGGAGGGAGGGGTGCGCGGGTGGCGGGAAACTATGCGTCGCTACATGCAATTTTAGTCACGATGGAGCGCTTCACGGGACAACAGCGTGCTTTTTGTGTTAAACAATTTTACAAAAACAACGATTCCTACGGCTAGGCCCACTTTCACATCAACGGGCACGTGAATAAGCACAATTGTCGATATTGGAGCAGGGAAAACCCTCGCCTTAAACACCAAAAGCCACTTCATTCACCTAAAACGACAGTATGGGCTGCCATATCAGCAAAGGGCATAATTGGTGGTGGAAAATAATCAAGGAAATAATGTAACTGTGAATTCAGCGGAATACGTCAAGATGTTGCGAGAGTTTTTGACGCCGCAGTTGCATGAATTTCAAGGATACAACAGCAGGACCTGGATGCAACAAGATGGAGCAACATGCCACACGTCAAATGTGACTTTACCGGTAGTCAAAGAAATGTTTCCGAATAAATTGATTTCTCGCAGAGGTGATATTCCATGGCCTCCGAGAAGCCCGGATCTTACACCATGCGATTTTTTCTTATGGGGATACCTGAAAAGTCGAGTCTACCTTAATAAATCGACGAATATATCCCAATTAAAACGAAACATCCACGACGAGATAGCCGCGATCCCCCGCAGCATGTGTCAGCGAGTTTTCCAAAGTTTGCGTAGTCGATTGCTAGAGTGCCAACGACGAGACGGTGCACATCTCGACGATGTCATTTTTAAAAAATAAATTTCATTAAATTTTCAAAACGTTAAAAATATAATCAACAAAATAACAGTTGTAGTTTTATTTCTATTCATGTTTTAAAAGTGCAAAAATTATTGGCCCACCCTGTATTTATAAAAATACAGTGATATCCCTAACATAAATACTAGGAACAAACACTAATTTGTAGTACCAACAACAAGGCTCAAGAAACAGGTGGCTCGTTTAGATGTCAATGTGTACGCTTTTATAATAATCTTCCAAGCCACGTACAAGATCCACGTAGAAATCATTCATTAAACGTAAGTTGTTCCAGAAAGCGTTTTATACCATTAAAGATTAAGTTGAGGACAAAAAGGCTTGGAATTGAGCTGCTCCAATTAAAAATTAATTTTGTTTTATTTTTTTGGGTTTCTTGCAATGACAAGAATATTTAATTTTTAAAATATTACATTATTTTATTTTAATTATTCTGAATGTGAAGACTATGTGGATCATTCTTTTTTTTTGTTTTTAATTTTAATATATCTTAGTTTGTAATCGTGGTCTGGCAGCTTGAGTGGTTTATGCGGCCTACCCAAATGTTCTTTCTTTGGTATTGTTCGTCGAATCGTTGAGCTCCTTAATTTCTGAGTTGAGCTGCTCGGTTATTGACAAATGCGTGCACTGACTGGACAGTTCCACTCAATCTGGCTGGTTCTTTCCACAAAAGACCATTTCAGACATCAGTCTACATGGTCTTCACATGATCTAACCAAGATTTTGTCTGAACTTTAAAAGAGACAGTGACCTCTGAGTTTGTTTCGGCCTTTCTTCTCAGAGCAGTCAGATAGGAAAAGCCGACCTCATCTAGTTTAAAAAATATGATCAACATGTAAAAGTGTTTGTACAAACCAACTTACAGAAATTAATGCATCACATTTAACAGCAATACCGAGGAGATAAACAGTAGTGTTCTAACAGTTTTTAACCCGAGTGAGTATACTTGAGCCTAATGTGCCCTTGGCTTAATGAGTTCTAGAATTGTCAACAATACTTACCAAAACCAGCGGTTGAAGTTCACGAATAAATTATTGTTAGTGACCTTTGAATGGTCACACAATTTGACTTTGCGCTATTTAACACCGAGGTCAAGTTTGTAAATTAAGTACCTAACTTCAATATTAGTCGCATTTGACCTTTGTTAGTTCTGTGGCGTTACGAGAACCTTCACGACATAAGTCATAGTGATTATTATGTTACTCTTCATTATGAGGTGTCAAAGAGACATGAAAGTCTTATGAGATATATTGCCACCTGTGTAACTTTATTTTATGGGTTATACAATACGTAATCAGAGTGTTTATGACTCTTCAGTTCTTGCTAATATGGTACCAATACGTTTTTCCATTGGTGGTCGAAGTGCACAGTTATTTTGAACGTGTTGTGATAATGGTAAAACGTATCGGTATCATATTATCAAGAACTGAAGGGTCAGAAGCACTCTGATTACAGGTCCCGTCAAGAAAAAAGAACGCTGGCCTTAAATCTGCGCACTGAGCGATTTATCGATCAAATTGGTGGTATGAAGGGGGCGCGAGGGAAAATGCGCCGCCAGTATAATACTCACAACGGATCTTTGTGTCTCTGAATTGGCTGCAAGACCCTGCGCAGTAGCTATTTTTGTGTCAATGTTGAAGGTGAGATAGCATTGTATAACTGTCTCTTTCACTCGCATACGTTTGTCGCATCTTCTTATCTCGCTTACTCTATGCAATATACTCGATGACAAACTGTTTCTTGCGCAATGGTTATCAAAGCCAACTTCAGAGACACAGAGATCCGTTGTGACTTTTTTATTTCTGTGCGCGCATGCTATTGTTTCGTTAGTTAACCCATGCTTCCCGCGCTGAGAACACGCTTCGTTCAAAATACAGTCGCACACACAACTTTCTTTGCACGACGATGGTTTTAAAAATTAAGAAAAGTTAAATGATTTATAGTATTTATTGATTTGTGAGAAAAGAAGCTGACAAAGCTGCAGTTGATAAATTATAATCTATACTAATATTATAAAGTTGAAGAGATTGTTTGTTTGTTTGTTTAAACGCGCTAATCTCAGGAACTACTGGTTGGAATTGAAAAAATATTTTTGTGTTTGATAGTCTATTTATCGAGGAAGGTTATAGGCATATATAACATCACGCTACGACCATAAATGAAAAGTGTTGCAAAAACGAGAAAAATATTCCTTTTTGAGCGCGTCCGTTGCGTGCGGAACGGTTAAAGTTACGTCACCAGTTGACGGGAGCGAAACG
This sequence comes from Orthosia incerta, assembly GCA_948252205.1. Taxonomy (NCBI): domain Eukaryota; kingdom Metazoa; phylum Arthropoda; class Insecta; order Lepidoptera; family Noctuidae; genus Orthosia; species Orthosia incerta. The sequence goes on from OX411744.1 coordinate 13,908,874, forward strand.
GCGGGAGACAGCTAGTGATAAGATATTTATATATTTATAATGATAAGATTGAAATAATGCTCAAATAAACATTGTCTATTTTGAATTCCAGCCTCTTCCAAAGTACTAAGTTGCTAGTTAAGTACCTATTATGATCATACTAATATTATAAAGGCGAAAGTTTGTGAGTGTGTGTGTGTTTGTATGTTTGTTACTTCTTCACGCTCAAACTGCTGGACACATCTGGTTGAAATTTGCGGTTAGTCCCGCTATGCTCGACTCGATAAATACCTACTAATAAGTGCCGCTATGCACGAAATTCGATTCTACGTAAACAGTGGAAGGTACAGTTGGAAAGAAACGTGTTTTAATTCAATTAAATGGAATAGGAAGCCGCCCGCGCCATGTCCGCGCCCGACGCCATTTCTATGTGGCCTGCTCCTGCAAAGGCGCAACGCGATAATGCAACATGTTTTCAAAGGAATTATCAGTTTTATGAATTAAGTCATCGCATCGTTGTCACATAGTGGCGTCGCGCCAATCTGAGTGAAAGCCTTGAAACGGTTTTGTGTCGTAATTACCGAAACAATTGAAAGGCCTGTGTCTCGCGTGGATCCACGTATTAGGCACTCAAGGGGTTAAAGCACGGTCTGTAATAAAATAAAATTTCATTATTTAGTTTAATATAACTATTCAAAGTCAGCTTGACATATTCTAGTTGATCTTCAGAAAAGTATGGTTTTAAAACTCTGCTCCAAATAAAACCAGCGGGACGGTCGGTGAGACATCTTAAATTCGCAAAAAGGAACTTAACTGTCATTGTTTTACGGTTTCCATTAGTTATCGCGTAATTTCGGTCTGCCGCCATGCTGGATGAGGGCTGACAGTTAATCCCAGATGTTTTAGGTTGAAGCTGAGTAACGAGAGAGGAGAGTCTCTTTAAATTAGATTTAGAGTCTCTTCTTAACGGTGGCACTGTGGAAAGAATTGTGGTGACATTCTAACCTAATTTCTATACTGTATTTTCTTTATTTAGTACCGTTTGGCAATCAAAATACATAATGCTGTTTCTAACAGTCGTCTTCCAGAGGAATAAACATAACTGTAACCTCGAAAGGCGTCCACCAAACAGGCTCCCCACGACTATGCACCAACTTTTTTCATAGATACCTATTGTTCTACAGCAATCCGTAGAAAAAATTCAGTCAAAACACATTTTAACAAAAAAAAACCGGCCAAGTGCGAGTCGGACTCGCGCACGAAGGGTTCCGTACCATTATCGCAATAAACGGCAAAAAATCACGTTTGTTGCCCCACTCAAATATTTATTTTATTTTTAGCATTTGCTGTTATAGCGGTGTCAACTGAAATACATCATCTGTGAAAATTTCAACTGTTTTGCTGTCACGGTTCATGAGATACAGCCTGGTGACAAATGGACAGACAGACAGACGGACCGCGGTGTCTTAATAATAGGGTCCTTTTTTACCCTTTGGGTACGGAACCATAAAAAGAAGCCGGTTTAATTTTTATGTGATATAATCTCTTTTTAGTTTTGGTATCTCATTAAAATTCCAACAAGCCTAAACACAACTGGAATACATTGTTTAAGGTTACACTAGTCGAAAATTCTTCCATACAAACGTAGTCTAGGGATTATTCCACTGTTTGACGATGTACGTTCAAAATAAAAATAAAATATCAATTTGTCTCCTCATCATCTAGTCCTGTATGGAGACAAAAAAATTAAAAAAATATATATTTGAAAGTTATGAGCGTCGAAAGTTCCATATTTCGACACTAATTTTAACTCATTTTTAGGCACGAATAAATACTATAAGAGCGAGCAAATAATTTTATTTTGAACAGATAGATTTAATATTTTTTTCATGATATCTAGACTGCCAAAGGTCTGTTTACAAAATTTCGCGCGCTCGGTTTCGTCCTAAATCATTATCCATTTCGCTACAAATTTGCTAAAGTGTGTATTCGTACGCGAACTAGCTTCCTACTGCTCATCACAGCATCTATCTCTTCCGCACGTGTTGTCGGTTGATATAAAATGCATTTTAACCCCGCGCACAAAATAGTTCGTGCCGTCGACTAGTGTACCCTTAATTACGGAGTTCCGGAGCCCACCTTTGCTAGCATCAAGAAAAAAAATATAATCGATCCATAATTGACGGAGTAATCGGTGAAAATACATAAAAATATTACTTACAGTCAAACGTAGTACCTTCTCTTGTTTTGGGAAGTCTGTTAAAAAAGGGTTTTAGCATGTCAAGTACCAGGTAAGCTGTGTAGATTGGTCCTTGAAACACCTATGTCCCATAGGTAGGCATTTTCATAAACCTACAATTTTAATTGAAAAACAATATATCACGGGAATTTGACGCGATTATTTCGATACTAAAAGTAAAGTGAAGATCTGAAAAAAAAAGATTAAAGTTCTAAAGTGGCGACCGGGTACCGGCAGACGCAGCGTTGGAAGGCCTCCCTCTAGGTGGAGCGACGACCTGGTCAAGGCTGCGGGCATCCGGTGGATGAGAAACGCACAGGACCGATCAGTGTGGCGACGCTTGGGGGAAAAAAATGTCCAGCAGTGGACGTCTTTCGGCTGAAATGATGATGATGATGATTTCGATACTACAATTTTAAGTCAATATTTAGTTTCAGTAAACCAATTCTTTAAGGTCTGGCAATCTCCCAGTCTCCACCCAGATACAGCTATATTCGCGAAAAACGTCTGTTTCATAACAGCAAGTCTTAGGTAACTCAAGTTATGAAGTTTTCCCTGTCTGCTTAGCAAGCAACAGTAATACTTTTACCTAGACTGAAATAATTTAATCTTATCAAGCGTAGGTGGCCTCAAATTAAAACAAATTCTCGCTACGCAGATGTTTTCTTCGCGAGTACGTTTTGGCATTTCATCAGTTCATTTCGATTAAAAGTTTCTTAATATCGTATATAATGTTTTGGTGTCGGTTTGTAACTTATTTTAACTTTATTTTGTGAGTTGTGTCTACGTCTCTAGATACACATCTCCATACCTATATATCTCAAGATCTATACGCGAGTGAAGTGTTCACTCTCATAACTTCACTCGCGCATAGATCTTTTGCTTGTTATACAATGTTAACATTTATAAGTCACTCTAAATGTATTATTAGAACAATCAAACATATTTGCTTTGTTGGCATTTACTGTTGAAATATCGAGGGAAAAGGCACTGAAAACCGAAATACAGGCAATGCTTAGTTCGGTTGCAGTGACTACATCTATTTACTAGAAATACTTTTTTGTAAAATTTTGTTAAGATTTTTGAGAAAATAAATTTATTATTATTATATTATCTATAGTAGTTTTAATAGCAGTGATATGTAGATTCGACGTCTCAGAATTTGAAAGCCATCTCAGACGTTATCCCGTCAGATATAAGTACACTATTATGTTGCTAACCTACGTTGCAATAATATTCTTGTTATTTATTTATTAAAATCTTCCTTACAACTATCATTACAGGTAGTATACCTAATGCGATAGTGCGGTTTTTCAGTTAACTTATATACAATATAAAACTATGAAAAACTTAAAAATCTAGTAGTCCTAACATCTAATAATAATAACTTGTAAACTAAGTAACTAAATCATATCACACTAATATTAAAGGCGTAAGTTTGTGAGTGTGTTTGTATGTTTGTTACTTCTTCACGCTCAAACGGCTGGACGGATCTGGATGCAATTTGACACGGAGGAGATTATAGTCAGGAATAGCACATAGGATACTTTCTATTCCGGGAATATGTTCTCTCGGAATAATTTTCGACATTCACGCGAGCGAAGCCGCTGGCAGAAGCTAGTCTTTTTTATATGTAAAACAAAGTCGTGTTAGTTACACCATTTATAACTTGAGAACGGCTGGATACATTTTCATGATCTCTGATTTGTTCATGACATATATCTCAAATAGACGCGTGTTTTACGATGAAATACAAACCACAAATAGCTGTCCTCCATCTCTTTACTTTACTAAGAAAATAAAAGAAGGAACACGTCGTGTGTGAAAAATGAAAAACAAACATACATCTTACACTAACCTATGAAGGGTAGCCTAGCGCAGTTTGCAAACTATTGGATAAAAACTCGGAACAATAGCGCCACTGTATATTTTTCAACCAACAAGCGAAGTACAGACACGGTCCGATAGGCTGAAACGTGTTACGTACTGACATTGACAAGTGCATTAACCTCGATGCATTCATACTGCGTCGATAAAGTGTTCGGGGAATAGGGATGCCTGCGCGAATATTGTTTTTGAGCTATCTTTTGTGTTCTCGCATGTACATTTTCAGAGTTTCTTAAAAGTGGTGGTTTGAAAAAAGATGTAGTTAAAAAAGTGAATGCTTAAACTAATATAAAACCACCCTTAAACTAATATAAAACTAATATGAAACCACCCTTAAACTAATATAAAACCCATGAGACCTGAAAAATTTTTGGTTTACCAACAATTTTTTTTGGAAAATGCAGTTAATCTAGAAAACACAAAACCTGAGTACTGTTCCTAATTATTTGACCACCGATGCGATGGTATGTGTTTCTATGACAATGCTTGTAACCTTTTTAAAGAATAGCAATGCTAAAGTATTTAGCGATAAGTTTTTAGCATTAATGAACCGATTTGATTTGGCATTAGAAGTACACAATAACGTCAACCCCTTATGTAAAAGTAAAACTAAGTCGGTTAATTTGTTTGTTTGTAACCTAATTAATAAAGTACCTACTGAATAAATTACCCAACCTGGTTTTACATTCGACCTCACTACTTTTTGCGGTAGAAGAACTACTCCGCAAGATTTGTGTTCTTTAAATGTTATGTTTTTGATGAGATTGAATTTACGATACCTACAAGTTTATTTTAGATTTAAAAAAATCTTTTCTTCTGTAATACTGGTCCTTGGTAACAACAAAGAAATTAAAGTAGTCCCAGGTGTAAAACAGATTGCAAACCACAGATTTAATAAGTCCCTTATTAATTTGTATAAAAAATGAACAGTAAAACTATACCGTCGACAAAAAGAAGAAGAAGGAAAAGAACTGTGTCTCAGAAGTTAATTTTTAAGCTGAGTTTTAAAGGCTTTTTTGCCTTGCTTTTCATAAAAAAACACAGTACTTACTAATTTCATTCCGGATTTAAACTTCCTTTATTCACTTAAGACCACATCCCAACGATTTTTCTTCCACAAATTCTCAACAAAATTTTAGCACCTCCGTACAAAGTACATTAAAACACAATTTATTTGCGCAATCTTAACTAACGTTTAATTAAAACTATTAGGTAGCAACCCTCAAAGTTGGGCCACGTGTGATAGGGGCGGTCCATCCCTAACTCGCTGCTATATAGATGTGGGTAACTTGATAATTAACATTCTAGAAAGACGGAGACGTGGGGCAACCCTATCGTACCGTTTACTGATTAGGAACATATTAAACTAGGCGAGTGGAATGTGTTATTGCTAATTGAATAAACTTGATTTGTGTTTACAAGGGTTAGTGACAATCTGGGCGTTCAATAAAGTGTGGTTGGGTATTGGAAACAAGTGTTACGAAGGACTAATCCGGTTAGTCCCGAATTGCTCGACTCGTAAAATACCTACTAAAAAGTCCCGCTATGCACGAAATTCTTCGATTCTACGTAAACAATGGAAGTTACAGTTGGGAAGAAAGGTGATTGAATTCAGTTAAATTGGGCAGGAAGCATATATGAAAAATATTAAAAATTAAACAAAAAATATCTTAATTTTAGTTCGAAATATTTTAAGGTTAAGTTTCTCTTTTACGACAAAACGTTTCGTTTTTCACTGATCTATGTGCGTTAGTTTCATGAATTGGAACGTTGATTCACTTTTTTTCGCTAAAGTAACGGAATTTACATGCTAGGTATTCTTAATTTACATTTTAAATGGTTGAATAAAATATTACACTGTAACACTTTTCTTCATCACTGCCCGCGAATGTGATTTCGTGCATAGCGGAACTTTTTAGTTGGTATTTTTTGAGTCGAACATAGTGGGACTAGAGCATAGCGGGACTAACCGGACTAATCGATATTAGTTCTAAAAAGACATCTTACACATATATATATTTTTTTTGGCTGTGTAATCATCCAATGACTTCTCCCGCTCTGGGTGAAGCGGAAAGGCGTGTCAGACTTTTACTGACTAAAACCCACACGTGTTCCTTCAGTTGCTTGTGCCAGGGCCGCGGTATCTCTTTCAAATTTATCCGCGACCACACATATAGATTTAAATATGATCGTTCGAACGTTTACATATACGCGTGAGACAATTTGTCATACTTTTGAATATAATCGTTAAACATTCGATCATCATCTGCCTAGCCTTTTTCCCTATTATTGTTGGGGTCGGCTTCCAGTCTTACCGGATTCAGCTGAGTACCAGTGTTTTACATGGAGTGCCTGCCTATCTGAACTCTACAACCCAGTAACTGGGTAACACGGTACCCCTTGGCAAGACTGGTCAGATCTCAGGCTTCTGACTACTCGTAACGACTGTCAAAGATCTTCAAATGACAGCCGGGACCAACGGCTTAACGTGCTTTCCGAAGCACGGAGGAACTCGGTATGTTGAAATTATCACCCATCCACAGACCGACCTCGTCAAGCGTTGCTTAACCTTGAAGATCGACCCGTGCGGCTGTTATTATTTAGCCACAAGCTCCGTTAAACTTTCGATCATCTTGTAAAATTAAGAAATTATACCTATGCCAAAAAAAACGACTTCATAGTTAATTTATAAAACAAACAAAAAATACCTTGAAGTAATTACGTCGACGCAAAAGTTTAAACCCTACCTCAATAAATGGTATTAGGATCCAGTTAGATCTCGCTATAGTTTCGTTACCGCGATTTGGTTGGGGTCGGACCTAAAATTCTTTACATCAACTTTGCACAGAGGCAATATCGTAACCATTGAGGTTAATCCGAGGTGCGATTATTGGTAGTTGAAAACTTTACCAATTACCCGCCGTGTGGACGTGAAATACCGTACGCGATGGCAATTTTTGAGTGGCCGTAATTTCCCTGAGAATTGACGTTGACCATGGCCTACTCTGATGCTACATACTCACGAGCTGGTTGACCAAAACCTGATGTATGCTCCGACTGCACAGCTTGATTTTCTTCTTGTTTACGTCTTTTTAGTTCGCTTCTTAAGCAGTCTCGTTTTTATTTTTTTTAGTTAACTTTTTTTATTAAAGCTGTTTAGTCATTATTTTTTTCAATTTTGGTACGTTTAAACATTAGGTGTTATATATATTTTTAAATCACTTCTTAAGACCCCTTATTTTGATACCCACAGGGTTTGGAAGAAAAATGGGCCCCACAATATGCCGTCTAAATGCCGCCATTTTTCTATTTTCGGATTTTAATGTAGCCAGTGACACTCGCAAGGTTAAGTTAATTCGATTGACGTACCTTACCCTCCTACCACATTACCCTCCTCAGCAGTCGGGTAAAAAAATATTGGTAAAATATATTTCTTAACCGGGCTTCCCTATGGAGACTAAGCTATATAGCCTCCAGCCAGGCACAAATTTCTAATCCTAAGCGACAACGCTGAGGGCTACCCCCTGTGGGGTCGAACCTCGGCTCAGGGCGTCGCTGGGGGGACAACTATGGCTGGATCTTAATAAAGTGATTCTACCATCCGTTCGGAATAAGCCTACGTGGAGAAGAACGGACAAGAAACTCCAATTAACTAACTAGAATTTAACTACGGCACAGCATTGCGCAGGCTGGCTTGTATATCTTGGCGGGAGTCAATCAGCATACGAAGCAAGTCCCTTCACATAAAAGATCGAAGTTTTTTAATAAATAACTATATGTATCGGTATCATTTTGTTACAAAACTATAGCTTAACACCGATGACAAACCGTAGGGCAGAGGATTACTATACCAAACCAAAACAACAAAGTGGCTTAAAAGGATATCACTGTTAACCCCAAAACTGCAAGTCGCTTGGCAGCTTTTAAAGTTAAATTCATTAATAAATTACCAATTTTGTCAATTCATGCTGATCCTAATCATCTATATGATGAGTTTTAGTATATACTGTAAATAATTTAATTCCACCTGTATTCCCAAGACTATCTCCATTGATAGTAACGCATCATTCAGTGTTTGGGCTACCATTGGTATTCATAAAAGCTGTACGATAAAAGAACTTATGTAAACACTGCTGAATTTATTAAATATATTAGAAATTATTCAAAATTATTTAAAAACGTTTGTTGTTTGGCCAAGTCGCGTTATTTGAGTTCTAAGATTAAAAATAGTAGTAATGTTATTAAAACGACTTGGAATATTATTATTAGTGAAACGGGAAGATCTGGTAACCGAAATATTGACTACAGTCTGTCTATTAATGACAACATCATAAAATCAGACTCACAAGTCGCAGTGGCCTTTGAAAATTTCTTTTCATATATTCCCATTTCAATTACTAAATGTCTAAACTCATCACCTTCTGTTGCTGAGTCTTTGCTAATAGAAAATGTTAATGTTTGCGATTCGGAATTTATTTTTGAACATATTACTTGTAGAGACGTAATTAAAACCTTTCACGCTTTAAATGTTATAAAGACTGCAGATCTGTGGGGTCATTCTGTAGAAGTTGCCAAGTCTACAACAATACAACAACAACGCGCGTGCGACAATGTCAATAATAGTATTGACATTGTCGCACCTAGTTTAGTGATAGATAAGATAACCATGATATAGTGTTGTTTGCGGATGATACTTCACTTTTGTTTAAACTTAACGTCAGCAGCTGGTTACTGACGATGTAAATAGCGCGATCTCAAAAATAGTTCACTGGTTCAATTTTAACAATTTACTTGTTAATAAACAAATCAAATGTTTAAAGTTTACCCTATCTCACGTTAGGCAGGTGAAAACTAATGTGTTGATAAAGGGCGAAGAATTGAATCCTGAAAATAGCACAGTATTCTTAGGATTAACCTTGGATGCTAAGCTTCAGTGGGCGCACATTATAAATTGTCAAAGAAGCTAAGCTCCGCTGCATATGCTGTTAGAAAAATTCGTAATTTAACTGACATAGAGACAGCCCGTTTAGCTATTTATATTTTAGGTATTTTCATAGTGTAATGTTGTGGAGAAATTCCCTCGACATCCAGACTATCTTTGTTTTACAGAAAAGAGCTGTTCGTTCAATTTATAAATTAAGCCCGAGACACTCTCTCAGAGAGAAATTTAAGGAGATTAATGTAATGACTGTGCCGTCTCAGTATATTTATGAAAATCTTTTATACTTGGTGTTTTTTTTTATATTTATAAAAATACAGTGATATCATATCCCTAACATAAATACTAGGAACAAACACAAATTTGTAGTACCAACAACAAGGCTTAAGAAAACAGGTGGCTCGTTTAGATGTAAATGTGTACGCTTTTATAATAATCTTCCAAGCCACGTACAAGATCTAAGTCTTAATAAATTCAAATCATTCATTAAACGTAAGTTGTTCCAGAAAGCGTTTTATACCATTAAAGATTAAGTTGAGCTGATCCAATTAAAAATGAATTTTGTTTTATTTTTTTGGTTTTCTTGCAATGTCAAGAATATTTAATTTTTAAAACATTATATTATTTTATTTTAATTATTGTGAATGTGAAGACTATGTGGATCATTCTTTTTTTTGTTTATAATTTTAATACATCTTAGTTTTTAATCGTGGTCTGGCAGTTTGAGTGGTTTATGCGGCCTACCCAAATGGTCTTTCTTTGGTATTGTTCGTCGAATCGTTGAGCTCCTTAAATTCTGAGTTGAGCTACTCGGTTATTGACAAATGCGTGCACTGACTGGACAGTTCCACTCAATCTGGCTGGTTCTTTCCACAAAAGACCATTTCAGACATCAGTCTACATGGTCTTCACATGATCTAACCAAGATTTTGTCTGAACTTTAAAAGAGACAGTGACCTCTGAGTTTGTTTCGGCCTTTCTTCTCAGAGCAGTCAGATAGGAAACGCCGACCTCATCTAGTTTAAAAAATATGATCAACATGTAAAAGTGTTTGTACAAACCAACTTACAGAAATTAATGCATCACATTTAACAGCAATACCGAGGAGATAAAAAGTAGTGTTCTAACAGCTTTTAACCCGAGTGAGTATACTTGAGCCTAATGTGCCCAAGGCTTAATGAGTTCTAGAATTGTCAACAATACTTACCAAAACCAGCGGTTGAAGTTCACGAATAAATTATTGTTAGTGACCTTTGAATGGTCACACAATTTGACTTTGCGCTATTTAACACCGAGGTCAAGTTTGTAAATTAAGTACCTAACTTCAATATTAGTCGCATTTGACCTTTGTTAGTTCTGTGGCGTTACGAGAACCTTCACGACATAAGTCATAGTGATTATTATGTCACTCTTCATTATGAGGTGTCAAAGAGACATGAAAGGCTTAGGAGATATATTGCCACCTGTGTAACTTTATTTTATGGGTTATACAATACGTAATCAGGGTGTTTATGACTCTTCAGTTCTTGCTAATATGGTACCAATACGTTTTTCCATTGGTGGTCGAAGTGCACAGTTATTTTGAACGTGTTGTAATAATAGTAAAACGTATCGGTATCATATTATCAAGAACTGAAGGGTCAGAAGCACTCTGATTACAGGTCCCGTCAAGAAAAAAGAACGCTGGCCTTAAATCTGCGCACTGAGCGATTTATCGATCAAATTGGTGGTATGAAGGGGGCGCGAGGGAAAATGCGCCGCCAGTATAATACTCACAACGGATCTTTGTGTCTCTGAATTGGCTGCAAGACCCTGCGTAGTAGCTATTTTTGTGTCAATGTTGAAGGTGAGATAGCATTGTATAACTGTCTCTTTCACTCGCTTACGTTTGTCGCATTTTCTTATTATCGCTTATTCTGTGCAGTATACTCGATGACAAACTGTTTCTTGCGCAATGGTTATCAGAGCCAACTTCAGAGACACAAAGATCCGTTGTGACTTTTACATTTCTGTGCGCGCATGCTAGTGGTTCGTCAGTTGACCCATGCTTCCCGCGATGAGATCACGCTTCGTTCAAAATACAGTCGCACACACAACTTTCTTTGCACGGCGATTGTTTTAAACATTGAGGAAAGAAAAATGATTTATAGTATTTATTGATTTTTGAGAAGGGAAGCTGAAAAAACAGCAGTTGTTAATTTATAATCTATACTAATAATATATATATATATTATAATATTTAAGGAGGAGCTCGCGAACAGCCGCCCGGGTCGATCATCAAGGTTAAGCAACGCTTGACGAGGTCGGTCCGTGGATGGGTGACCATTTCAACATACCGAGTTTCCTCCGTGCCTCGGAAAGCACGTTAAGCCGTTGGTCCCGGCTGTCATTAGAAGATCTTTGACAGTCGTTACGGGTAGTCAGAAGCTTGAGATCTGACACCAGTCTTGCCAAGGGGTACCGTGTTACCCAGTTACTGGGTTGTGGAGGACAGATAGGCAGTCGCTCCAAGTAAAACACTGGTACTTGGTAGCTGAATCCGGTAAGACTGGAAGCCGACCCAATATAGTTGGGAAAAAGGCTAGGCAGATGATGATATATATATATATATTATACTATATAAAACTGCATTACCACTCACTGACTCACTCACTGACTGACTCATTGACATAATTGTTCTCCCAGATGGTGAAGGGGGAGGTGGGTATATTTTGACAGATTCGTAAACAAGTAACTCCCGTGAGTATGGGAAAAGTCCCAAACCTCCCCTTTTCCTCCCCCCTCCTCCCCCCCTCTATCGTATCTCGGAAACTAAGGTACCCGTATTTTTTGTTTTTTACGGATTCGTTTAGAGGAGGCTCGCAAAAGTAAAAACCATTTTTCAAAAATGACCCCCTCGCCCCCCTTCTCCCCCCCTTTAAGCGGATCTCGGAAGTTGAGAGACTTGGAACATTTCTTTTTTCAGATTCATATAAAGGGGCAATGCTATAGTCACAAACAAACCATTTTTCATAGTTGACCCCCTTGCCCCCCTTCTCCCCCCTCCCCCCCCGTTTTGGCGAATCTTTTTTTTTCGTTTTTTTATCGGATTCGTTTAGAGGAGGCTCGGACAAGTAAAAACCATTTTTCAAAGTTGGCCCCCTCGCCCCCCTTCTCCCCCCCTTTAAGCGGATCTAGGAAGTTGAGAGACTTGGAACATTTCTTTTTTCAGATTCATATAAAGGGGCAATGCTATAGTCACAAACAAACCATTTTTCATAGTTGACCCCCTTGCCCCCCCCTCCCCCCCCGTTTTGGCGAATCTTTTTTTTTCGTTTTTTTTATCGGATTCGTTTAGAGGAGGCTCGGACAAGTAAAAACCATTTTTCAAAGTTGACCCCCTTGCCCCCCTTCTCCCCCCCCCCCCCCCCCGTTTTGGCGAATCTTTTTTTTTCAGTTTTTTTTACGGATTCGTGGAGCGAACCTACGAGACCGAGTGCAGCGCAGGGGGGAGGTGGCGAGCGAAGCGAGCCGGCGACCTCCGTAGCGTAACGAAGGTTGAGTGGGTGAAGCGAAACTCAGTGCCTGGCGACGACAAGCAAACATTAGGGTTATGTTTTTTGGAACAAAGTTTAGGGTAGGTGTAGGGTAGGTGTAGGGTAGGTGTAGGGTAGGTGTAGGGTAGGTGTAGGGTAGGTGTAGGGTAGGTGTAGGGTAGGTGTAGGGTAGGTGTAGGGTAGGTGTAGGGTAGGTGTAGGGTAGGTGTAGGGTAGGTGTAGGGTAGGTGTAGGGTAGGTGTAGGGTAGGTGTAGGGTAGGTGTAGGGTAGGTGTAGGGTAGGTGTAGGGTAGGTGTAGGGTAGGTGTAGGGTAGGTGTAGGGTAGGTGTAGGGTAGGTGTAGGGTAGGTTAAGGAATACTTCTCAAAAACACGACAAAGCCGCGAGCTGCTTGCAGCTCGCGCACCAAGCAAATACTAGTTATAATATATAAAACTGCATTACCACTGACTCACTGACTGACTCATTGACATAATTGTTCTCCCAGATGGTGAAGGGGGAGGTGGGTATATTTTGACAGATTCGTAAACAAGTAACTCCCGTGAGTATGGGAAAAGTCCCAAACCTCCCCTTTTCCTCCCCCCTCCTCCCCCCCTCTATCGTATCTCGGAAACTAAGGTAACCGTATTTTTTGTTTTTTACGGATTCGTTTAGAGGAGGCTCGCAAAAGTAAAAACCATTTTTCAAAAATGACCCCCTCGCCCCCCTTCTCCCCCCCTTTAAGCGGATCTCGGAAGTTGAGAGACTTGGAACATTTCTTTTTTCAGATTCATATAAAGGGGCAATGCTATAGTCACAAACAAACCATTTTTCAAAGTTGACCCCCTTGCCCCCCTTCTCCCCCTCCCCCCCCCGTTTTGGCGAATCTTTTTTCCGTGTTTTTTTTACGGATTCGTTTAGAGGAGGCTCGTAAAAGTAAAAACCATTTTTCAAAGTTGACCCCCTCACCCCCCTTCTCCCCCCCTTTAAGCGGATCTCGAAAGTTGAGAGACTTGGAACATTTCTTTTTTCAGATTCATATAAAGGGGCAATGCTATAGTCACAAACGAACCAGTTTTCAAAGTTGACCCCCTTGCCCCCCTTCTCCTTCCTCCCCCCCCGTTTTGGCGAATCTTTTTTTTTTGTTTTTTTTATGGATTCGTTTAGAGGAGGCTCGGCAAAGTAAGAACCATTTTTCAAAGTTGACCCCCTCGCCCCCCTTCTCCCCCCCCTTTAAGCGGATCTCGGAAGTTGAGAGACTTGGAACATTTCTTTTTTCAGATTCATATAAAGGGGCAATGCTATAGTCACAAACAAACCATTTTTCAAAGTTGACCCCCTTGCCCCCCATCTCCCCCCTCCCCCCCCCTCGTTTTGGCGAATCTTTTTTTACGGATTCAGCGTGGGAATCCCGAGTGGAGCGAACCTACGAGACCGAGTGCAGCGCAGGGGGGAGGTGGCGAGCGAAGCGAGCCGGCGACCTCCGTAGCGTAACGAAGGTTGAGTGGGTGAAGCGAAACTCAGTGCCTGGCGACGACAAGCAAACATTAGGGTTATGTTTTTTGGAACAAAGTGTAGGGTAGGTGTAGGGTAGGTGTAGGGCAGGTGTAGGGTAGGTGTAGGGTAGGTGTAGGGTAGGTGTAGGGTAGGTGTAGGGTAGGTGTAGGGTAGGTGTAGGGTAGGTGTAGGGTAGGTATAGGGTAGGTGTAGGATAGGTGTAGGGTAGGTGTAGGGTAGGTGTAGAGTAGGTGTAGGGTAGGTGTAGGGTAGGTTAAGGAATACTTATCAAAAACACGACAAAACCGCGAGCTGCTTGCAGCTCGCGCACCAAGCAAATACTAGTTATTATATTATATAAAACTGCATTACCACTGACTCACTGACTCACTCACTCATTGACATAATTGTTCTCCCAGATGGTGGATGGGGAGGTGGGTATATTTTGACAGATTCATAAACAAGTAATTCCCGTGAGTATGGGAAAAGTCCCAAACCTCCCCTTTTCCTCCCCCCTCCTCCCCCCCTCTATCGTATCTCGGAAACTAAGGTACCCGTAGAATGTTTTTTTTACGGATTCGTTTAGAGGAGGCTCGGAAAAGTAAAAAGCATTTTTCAAAGTTGACCCCCTCGCCCCCCTTCTCCCCCCCTTTAAGCGGATCTCGAAAGTTGGAACATTTGGAACATTTCTTTTTTCAGATTCATATAAAGGGGCAATGCTATAGTCACAAACAAACCATTTTTCAAAGTTGACCCCCTTGCCCCCCTTCTCCCCCCCCACCCCCGTTTTGGCGAATCTTTTTTTTTCAGTTTTTTTTACGGATTCGTTTAGAGGAGGCTCGGAAAAGTAAAAACCATTTTTCAAAGTGGACCCCCTCGCCCCCCTTCTTCCCCCCTTTAAGCGGATCTCGGAAGTTGAGAGACTTGGAACATTTCTTTTTTCAGATTCATATAAAGGGGCAATGCTATAGTCACAAACAAACCATTTTTCAAAGTTGACCCCTTGCCCCCCTATCTCTCCCTTCCCCCCCCCCTCCCCCGTTTTGGCGAATCTTTTTTTTGTTTTTTTTACGGATTCAGCGTAGGGATCACGAGTGGAGCGCAGGGGGGAGGTGGCGAGCGAAGCGAGCCGGCGACCTCCGTAGCGTAACGAAGGTTGAGTGGGTGAAGCGAAACTCAGTGTCTGGCGACGACAAGCAAACATTAGGGTTATGTTTTTTGGAACAAAGTGTAGGGTAGGTGTAGGGTAGGTGTAGGGCAGGTGTAGGGTAGGTGTAGGGTAGGTGTAGGGTAGGTGTAGGGTAGGTGTAGGGTAGGTGTAGGGTAGGTGTAGGGTAGGTACAGGGTAGGTGTATTGTAGGTGTAGGGTAGGTGTAGGGTAGGTTAAGGAATACTTCTCAAAAACACGACAAACCCGCGAGCTGCTTGCAGCTCGCGCACCAAGCAAATACTAGTTATATTAAATAAAACTGCATTACCACTCACTCACTGACTCATTGACATAATTGTTCTCCCAGATGGTGGAGGGGGAGGTGGGTATATTTTGACAGATTCGTAAACAAGTAACTCCCGTGAGTATGGGAAAAGTGCCAAACCTCCCCTTTCCCCCCCCCTTCCTCCCCCCATCTATCGTATCTCGGAAACTAAGGTACCCGTATTTTTTGTTTTTTACGGATTCATTTAGAGGAGGCTCGGAAAAGTAAAGACCATTTTTCAAAGTTGACCCCCTCGCCCCCCTTCGCCCCCCCTTTAAGCGGATCTCGGAAGTTGAGAGACTTGGAACATTTCTTTTTTCAGATTCATATAAAGGGGCAATGCTATAGTCACAAACAAACCATTTTTCAGACTTGACCCCCTTGCCCCCCTTCTCCCCCCTCCCCCCCCGTTTTGGCAAATCTTTTTTTTTTGTTTTTTTTACAAATTCGTTTAGAGGAGGCTCGGAAAAGTAAAAACCATTTTACAAAGTTGACCCTCTCGCCCCCCTTCTCCCCCCCTTTAAGCGGATCTCGAAAGTTGGAACATTTGGAACATTTCTTTTTTCAGATTCATAGAAAGGGGCAATGCTATAGTCACAAACAAATTCAAAGTTGACCCCCTTGCCCCCCTTCCTCCCCCCCCCCCCCCCCCCCGTTTTGGCGAATCTTTTTTTTTCAGTTTTTTTAACGGATTCCGCGTAGGGATCCCGAGTGGAGCGAACCTACGAGACCGAGTGCAGCGCAGGGGGGAGGTGGCGAGCGAAGCGAGCCGGCGACCTCCGTAGCGTAACGAAGGTTGAGTGGGTGAAGCGAAACTCAGTGCCTGGCGACGACAAGCAAACATTAGGATTATGTTTTTTGGAACAAAGTTTAGGGTAGGTGTAGGGTAGGTGTAGGGTAGGTGTAGGGTAGGTGTAGGGTAGGTGTAGGGTAGGTGTAGGGTAGGTGTAGGGTAGGTGTAGGGTAGGTGTAGGGACAACAACACGCGAGCTGCTTGCAGCTCGCGCACCAAGCAAATACTAGTTATTATAATTATAATATATAAAACTGCATTACCACTCACTGACTCACTGACTCATTGACATAATTGTTCTCCCAGATGGTGGAGGGGGAGGTAGGTATATTTTGACAGATTCGTAAACAAGTAACTCTCGCGAGTATGGGAAAAGTCCCAAACCTCCCCTTTCCCCCCCCCTCCTCCCCCCCTCTATCGTATCTCGGAAACTAAGGTACCCGTATTTTCTGTTTTTTACGGATTCGTTTAGAGGAGGCTCGGAAAAGTAAAAAGCATTTTTCAAAGTTGACCCCCTCGCCCCCCTTCTCCCCCCCTTTAAGCGGATCTCGAAAGTTGGAACATTTGGAACATTTATTTTTTCAGATTCATAGAAAGGGGCAATGCTATAGTCACAAACGAACCATTTTTCAAAGTTGACCCCCTTGCCCCCCTTCTCCCCCCTCCCCCCCCGTTTTGGCTAATCTTTTTTTTTGTTTTTTTTACGGAATCGTTTAGAGGAGGCTCGGTAAAGTAAAAACCATTTTTCAAAGTTGACCCCCTCGCCCCCCTTCTCCCCCCCTTTAAGCGGATCTCGGAAGTTGAGAGACTTGGAACATTTCTTTTTTCAGTTTCATATAAAGGGGCAATGCTATAGTCACAAACAAACCATTTATCAAAGTTGACCCCCTTGCCGCCCATCTCCCCCCTTCCCCCCCCCCCCGTTTTGGCGAATCTTTTATTTGTTTTTTTTACGGATTCAGCGTAGGGATCCCGAGTGGAGCGAACCTACGAGACCGAGTGCAGCGCAGGGGGGAGGTGGCGAGCGAAGCGAGCCGGCGACCTCCGTAGCGTAACGAAGGTTGAGTGGGTGAAGCGAAACTCAGTGCCTGGCGACGACAAGCAAACATTAGGGTTATGTTTTTTGGAACAAAGTGTAGGGTAGGTGTAGGGTAGGTGTAGGGTAGGTGTAGGGTAGGTGTAGGGTAGGTGTAGGGTAGGTGTAGGGTAGGTGTAGGGTAGGTGTAGGGACAACAACACGCGAGCTGCTTGCAGCTCGCGCACCAAGCAAATACTAGTTATAATATTATAAAGCTGAAGAGCTTGTTTGTTTGAACGCGCTAATCTCAGGAACTACTAGTTGGAATTGAAAAATATTTTTGTTTTGGATAGTCCAATTATCGAGGAAGGTTATAGGCATATATAACATCACGCTACGACCATAAATGAAAAGTGTTGCAAAAACGAGAAAAATATTCATTTCTGAGAGCGTCCGTTGCGTGCGGAATGGTTAAAGTTACGTAACCAGTTGACGGGCGCGAAACGGCGGGGGACAGCTAGTGATAAGATATTTATATATTTATAATGATAAGATTGAAATAATGCTCAAGTAAACATTATCTATTTTTAATTCCAGCCTCTTCCAAAGTACTAAGTTGCTAGTTAAGTACCTATTATGATCACACTAATATTATAAGGCGAAAGTTTGTGAGTGTGTGTGTTTGTAAGTTTGTTACTTCTTCACGCTCAAACTGCTGGACGCATGTGGTTGAAGTTTGCTGTTAGTCCCGCTATGCTCGACTCGATAAATACCTACTAATAAGTGCCGCTATGCACGAAATTCTTCGATTCTACGTTAACAGTGGAAGGTACAGTTGGAAAGAAACTTGTTTGAATTCAATTAAATGGAATAGAAAGCCGCCCGCGCCATTTCCGCGCGCGACGCCATTTCTATGTGGCCTGCTCCCGCATAGGCGCAACGCGATAATGCAACATGTTTTCAAAGGAAAATACCTACTAATAAGTGCCGCTATGCACGAAATTCTTCGATTCTACGTAAACAGTGGAAGGTACAGTTGGAAAGAAACTTGTTTGAATTCAATTAAATGGAATAGAAAGCCGCCCGCGCCATTTCCGCGCGCGACGCCATTTCTATGTGGCCTGCTCCCGCATAGGCGCAACGCGATAATGCAACATGTTTTCAAAGGAAAATACCTACTAATAAGTGCCGCTATGCACGAAATTCTTCGATTCTACGTAAACAGTGGAAGGTACAGTTGGAAAGAAACTTGTTTGAATTCAATTAAATGGAATAGAAAGCCGCCCGCGCCATTTCCGCGCGCGACGCCATTTCTATGTGGCCTGCTCCCGCATAGGCGCAACGCGATAATGCAACATGTTTTCAAAGGAAAATACCTACTAATAAGTGCCGCTATGCACGAAATTCTTCGATTCTACGTAAACAGTGGAAGGTACAGTTGGAAAGAAACTTGTTTGAATTCAATTAAATGGAATAGAAAGCCGCCCGCGCCATTTCCGCGCGCGACGCCATTTCTATGTGGCCTGCTCCCGCATAGGCGCAACGCGATAATGCAACATGTTTTCAAAGGAAAATACCTACTAATAAGTGCCGCTATGCACGAAATTCTTCGATTCTACGTAAACAGTGGAAGGTACAGTTGGAAAGAAACTTGTTTGAATTCAATTAAATGGAATAGAAAGCCGCCCGCGCCATTTCCGCGCGCGACGCCATTTCTATGTGGCCTGCTCCCGCATAGGCGCAACGCGATAATGCAACATGTTTTCAAAGGAATTATCGGTTTTATGAATTAAGTCATCGCATCGTTGTCACATAGTGGCGTCGCGCCTATCTGAGTGAAATTCTTGAAACGGTTTTGTGTGAAACAATTGAAAGGCCTGTGTCTCGCGTGGATCCACGTATTAGGCACTCAAGGGGTTAAAGCACGGTCTGTAATAAAATAAAATTTCATTATTTAGTTTAATATAACTATTCAAAGTCAGCGTGACATATTCTAGTTGATCTTCAGAAAAGTATGGTTTTAAAACTCCGCTCCAAATAAAACCAGCGGGGTGGTCGGTGAGACATCTTAAATTCGCAAAACGGAACTTAACTGTCATTGTTTTACGGTTTCCATTAGTTATCGCGTAATTTCGGTCTGCCGCCATGCTGGATGAGGGCTGACAGTTAATCCCAGATGTTTTAGGTTGAAGCTGAGTAACGAGAGAGGAGAGTCTCTTTAAATTAGATTTAGAGTCTCTTCTTAACGTTGGCACTGTGGAAAGAATGGTGGTGACATTCTAACCTAATTTCTATACTGTATTTTCTTTATTTAGTACCGTTTGGCAATCAAAATTCATAATGCTGTTTCTAACAGTCGTCTTCCAGAGGAATAAACATAATCGTAACGTCAAAAGGCGTTCACCAAACAGGCTCCCCGCGACTATGCACCAACTTTTTTCATAGATACCTATTGTTCTACAGCAATCCGTAGAAAAAATTCAGTCAAAACACATTTTAACAAAAAAAAAACCGGCCAAGTGCGAGTCGGACTCGCGCACGAAGGGTTCCGTATCATTATCGCAATAAACGGCAAAAAATCACGTTTGTTGTATGGGAGCCCCACTTAAATATTTATTTTAGCATTTGTTGTTATAGCGGCGCGTCAACTGAAATACATCATCTGTGAAAATTTCAACTGTTTTGCTGTCACGGTTCATGAGATACAGCCTGGTGACAGATGGACAGACAGACAGACGGACCGCGGTGTCTTAATAATAGGGTCCCGTTTTTACCCTTTGGGTACGGAACCATAAAAAGAAGCCGGTTTAATTTTTATGTGATATAATCTCTTTTTAGTTTTGGTATCTCATTACAATTCCAACAAGCCTAAACACAACTGGAATACATTGTTTAAGGTTACACTAGTCGAAAATTCTTCCATACAAACGTAGTCTAGGGATTATTCCACTGTTTGACGATGTACGTTCAAAATAAAAAAAAAAATCAATTTGTCTCCTCATCATCTAGTCCTGTATGGAGACAAAAAAATTAAAAAAATATATATTTGAAAGTTATGAGCGTCGAAAGTTCCATATTTCGACACTAATTTTAACTCATTTTTAGGCACGAATAAATACTATAAGAGTGAGCAAATAATTTTATTTTGAACAGATAGATTTAATATTTTTTTCATGATATCTAGACTGCCAAAGGTCTGTTTACAAAATTGCGCGCGCTCGGTTTCGTCCTAAATCATTATCCATTTCGCTACAAATTTGCTAAAGTGTGTATTCGTACGCGAACTAGCTTCCTACTGCTCATCACAGCATCTATCTCTTCCGCACGTGTTGTCGGTTGATATAAAATGCATTTTAACCCCGCGCACAAAATAGTTCGTGCCGTCGACTAGTGTACCCTTAATTACGGAGTTCCGGAGCCCACCTTTGCTAGCATCAAGAAAAAAAAATATAATCGAACCATAATTGACGGAGTAATCGGTGAAAATACATAAAAAATATTACTTACAGTCAAACATAGAACCTTCTCTTGTTTCGGGAAGTCTGTTAAAATAGGGTTTTAGCATGTCAAGAACCAGGTAAGCTGTTGTAGATTGGTCCTTGAAACACCTATGTCCAATAGGTAGGCATTTTCATAAACCTACAATTTTAATTGAAAAACAATATATCACGGGAATTTGACGCGATTATTTCGATACTAAAAGTAAAGTAAAGATCTGAAAAAAAAAGATTAAAGTTCTGGAGTGGCGACCGTGTACCGGAAGTCGTAGCGTTGGAAGGCCTCCCTCTAGGTGGAGCGACGACCTGGTCAAGGCTGTGGGCGTCCGGTGGATGCGAAACGCACAGGACCGATCAGTGTGGGCGACGCTTGGGGGAAAAATGTCCAGCAGTGGACGTCTTTCGGCTGAAATGATGATGATGATGATTTCGATACTACAATTTTAAGTCAATATTTAGCTTCAGTAAACTAATTCTTTAAGGTCTGGCAATCTCCCAGTCTCCACCCAGATACAGCTATATTCGCTAAAAACGTCTGTTTCATAACAGCAAGTCTTAGGTAACTCAAGTTATGAAGTTTCCCCTGTCTGCTTGGCAAGCAACAGTAATACTTTTACCTAGACTGAAATAATTTAATCTTATCAAGCGTAGGTGGCCTCAAATTAAAACAAATTCTCGCTACGCAGATGTTTTCTTCGCGAGTACGTTTTGGCATTTCATCAGTTCATTTCGATTAAAAGTTTCTTAATATCGTATATAATGTTTTGGTGTCGGTTTGTAACTTATTTTAACTTTATTTTGTGAGTTGTGTCTACGTCTCTAGATACACATCTCCATACCTATATATCTCAAGATCTATACGCGAGTGAAGTGTTCACTCTCATAATTTCACTCGCGTATAGACCTTTTGCTTATTATACAATGTTAACATTTTAAGTCACTCTAAATGTATTATTAGAACAATCAAACATATTTGCTTTGTTGGCATTTACTGTTGAAATATCGAGGGAAAAGGCACTGAAAACCGAAATACAGGCAATGCCTAGTTCGGTTGCAGTGACTACATCCATTTACTAGAAATACTTTTTTGTAAAATTTTGTTAAGATTTTTGAGAAAATAAATTTATTATTATTATATTATCTATAGTAGTTTTAATAGCAGTAATATGTAGATTCGACGTCTCAGAATTTGAAAGCCATCTCAGACGTTATCCCGTCAGATATAAGTACAATATTATGTTGCTAACAAACGTTGCAATCATGTTGTTGTTATTTATTATTTATTTATTAAAATCTCCCTTACAACTATCATTACAGGTAGTATACCTAATGCGATAGTGTGGTCTTACAATTAACTTATATACAATATAAAACTATGCTATGTTTTTCATAGTTTCTAATAATAATAACTTAGTAAACTAAATCATATCACACTAATATTAAAGGCGTAAGTTTGTGTGTGTGTTTGTATGTTTGTTACTTCTTCACGCTCAAACGGCTGGACGGATCTGGATGCAATTTGACACGGAGAAGATTATAGTCAGGAAAAGCACATAGGATACTTTCTATTCCGGGAATATGTTCTCTCGGAATAATTTTCGACATTCATGCGAGCGAAGCCGCTGGCAGAAGCTAGTCTTCTTTATATATAAAACAAAGTCGTGTTAGTTACACCATTTATAACTCGAGAACGGCTGGATACATTTTCATGATCTTTGAGTTGTTCATGACATATATCTCAAATAGACGCGTGTTTTACGATGAAATACAAACCACAAATAGCTGTCCTCCATCTCTTTACTTTACTAAGAAAACAAAAGAAGGAACACGTCGTGTGTGAAAAATGAAAAACAAACATACATCTTACACTAACCTATGAAGGGTAGCCTAGCGCAGTTTGCAAACTATTGGATAAAAAATCGGAACAATAGCGCCACTGTATATTTTTCAACCAACAAGCGAAGTACAGACACGGTCCGATAGGCTGAAACGTGTTACGTACTGACATTGACAAGTGCATTAACCTCGATGCATTCATACTGCGTCGATAAAGTGTTCGGGGAATAGGGATGCCTGCGCGAATATTTAGTTTTTGAGCTATCTTTTGTGTTCTCGCATGTACATTTTCAGAGTTTCTTAAAAGTGGTGGTTTGAAAAAAGATGTAGTGAAAAAAGTGAATGCTTAGTTAGAAGGTCATGTAGAGGATGAATGAAAAACGACTTACAAAAGGTATTTACAACGCAGAAGTTAGTGAAAACGCCGCCGTGTGGAGATGCCTTAGATTTCAATACACGGATGCTCATCAGACAGGCCGTGTGCGTAGTATTTATAATTTGCTAGCTTCTGCTAGCGGCTTCGCCCGCGTGAAAGTCGAAAATTATCCCGAGGGTACATATTCCCGGGATAAAAAGTAACCTATGTGCTATTCCTGACTATAATCTATCTCTTTGCCAAATTTCATCCAGATCCGTTCAGCCATTTGAGCGTGAAGAAGTAACAAACATACAAACACACACACTCACAAACTTTAGCCTTTACATTATTAGTGTGATTTATATAAAGGGAAAAGTAACAGAGACACATTATATTTGACAACAAGGATACAAAAACTGCAAGCAAATGTATAACCAACCTGATTTTACACGGAACACAAAAAAAAAATGTTTGCCGCCATTTAAACTTAAACCTCTAATTAAATAAATAATAGTTTAAAAAACAAAAACACGCTTAAGGGTACACTAGTCGAAAATTCTTCCATACAAACGTAGTCTAGGGATTATTCCACTGTTTGACAATGTACGTTCAAAATAAAAAGTGATATCAATTTGTCTCATCATTATCTAGCCCTGTATGGAAGCAAAAAAGTAAAAAAAGAAAATATTTGAAAGTTATGAGCGTCGAAACTTCCACATTTCGACACTAATTTTAACGCATTTTTGGGCGCAAATAAATGCCACAAGAAGACGGAAAATTGAAAAACGGCCACCATACAAGGATAGATTAGTAGTTCAACAATGTTAATAATTCTATTTTGAACAGATACGTTTAGTCGTTTTTTCATGATATCCAGACTCCCAAAGGTCTGTTTATAAAATTTCGCGCGCTCGGTTTCGTCCTAAATCATTATCCATTTCGTAACAAAGGGTTAGACAGATAATGATGAGAAAAATTGATATAACTTTTTATTTTGAACGTACATCGTCAAACAGTGGCATACTCCCTAGACTACGTTTGTATGGAAAAAAAATCGACTAGTGTAAACCTTAACGTTATATTATGTTCTAAATGGTATGAATAGAAGCACCAATTTGGTGAACACGAATTTAAAATATCTCGATAAAATCGCTCTCTAGATTGAAAGTTATTGAGTCGTGATATCCAAGGCATTATTTCTCTAAATTAATTGTCAGATTTCTATAGACGCATTTACATTTGAGTTGATTTTTAAGTTACAATATATTTTAATCACAATGGCTACTGTTTTAATTACTGCAATAGTTAAGCAAAGTATAAAATAACAATCTAGCGTTCTTAGCCAACTATTACAGAGATGTTAATCGTCCACCTAAGACTTCCAAAATACCCCAGTTTTAATTAAAATCAATTCATTTTAAGCTGTGAACGACAAACACTCGAAACAAGAAAGTGTCAATTGAAACCGAATTCATTGAACTGCACTGCCAAACTTCTATTAGGCTGGACATCTATAGAGATGAGTTCAGAAGTACTCCAGAGGTGGGTAAATTGAAACAGAACATTTATACAGCTTTGGGCTAAAACCAGCCCTAACTTTGAGTTTTGTTGAACATTGATATAGTTCTATATAAAGCTATTGAGGTAACTCCGGGCAAGTTCACCTCATAATTATACACTCGCTATTATTTTATGCATGTATGTTTCTTGTTTGCGCACAAAGAAACTTCAGCTGCACATGTATGTATCAAACCTCTTTGTGTATGTGAACATAAAATTGCTTCAGTGTTTGTTGAATAATACGTGTGCAGTGTTAATGACTGTTTGATAGAGCTTGAAGCTCGTAACATTCCAATTGTTTTGTTTCAACAGTCTACCTGCACGGGGAAACTTGTTTGCATTTTCATGAACTATAAAAACAATTAGTACTGTGAAACTAAAGATAATTTATTTGTTACAATAGATAGTTCGAATTAGTTTGCGAAATAACTTTATTTCACAGTCCCAACTTTTGTTTTGAATTGAATGGATTTTCAGTTTTCGGTAAGAATGGATTTAATATTAAGCGTCGGAATTTGCGGTTGAATTTTATTTAATAGTTTAAGAGAGACCCACGGTTCTATTAAAGCTGGAGTGTTTTATATTTTAGATTCAGCGTTGTGTTTTATGAATGGTAACTTTGCGTTTGGATTTTCTGTTGGTCACATCATATTTTAGGTAGTTTACTCTTGTCTTATTGGATTTAATTTATGTTCTTTGTATGTATTTTAACATAAATAACAGATTTGGTTTCCGTACGTCACGTCCTAGGCGACCACTGAAAATCAGCGCCGTGCTGTGGGTCCCCCACGGTACAGCATTATGCTGAGTGGAAGCCTTCTTGCCACGATCACGACATGCATCTGCCTGGTATCTTTTTCATCCTATTCTCTCCTTTCTGTTATAAACAAAATGTAGGTGGTATATGTTATTGAGAGCAGTGGTGGCCCAATGGTATCGGCCGCGACTTGCAAGTTGTAGGTCGTGCGTTGAACCCAGACAGGCGCTTTACTTTGTGTAAATTATTTCATCACCACGGCTCTCAAAAACGGTGAAGGAAAACATCGTGAGGGAGCCGGCATGTCCTAGAACCAAAAATTCGAAGACATGTGACATCCACCAACCCGCACTGGGCCCGCGTGGTGGATTACGGCCCATTCCCTCTCACAGAGAGGAGGCCTGTGTCCCAGCAGTGGGAACATTACTAAGCTGATGATGTGATATGTTATTATTGTTTGATTTAGTTCTCGTCTTTACTAACTTAATTTAAGTACTACAAATACTATTGTTAAAGGTTTAGCATAAGCGTGTTATTATATTGTAAGTCGTTTTGTGACAACTAAACACTTTTCTTTCTTCTTTCTGTAGGGCGGATATTCAAAAATAACGAAAGTTTTTTTACGGACAAAGTGCTACAATGATTATTGAAATCAATTGAGTTGATTTTCAGATCATGGGTTCGAAAAACGCTCCATCATTAATAAGAAAATTGAGCCATTTAATACCGAATATAATTACTGAATACATTCAAATTGATTTATCAATTTCCTGTAAAGGAATGCCGACATTCTTCTTGATTACTGTCACGTAAAACACTTGTTACACAGACTGCGAGGCTGTAGGCAATGTTAGCATCAATCACTTTTGCTTTGCCATGTTTAGATTGCCCAAATTAAGGGCGTTTGTGAGCTCCCTTTGTCTCGACGAAAAATAATGGTGATTATTCAACTCTTCTTCTTCTTCTTTGAGCATATTCGTGATTCAATTACGTGTGTGTCTTTGTTGATGTATATCGCGGAAGCTTATCAGTTTGAAGAACGGAATTTTAATATTGTTTAAAATTCTTCAAAAAAGTAAAACAATAAATATATTCACCTAATTTATGTATGACTGAGGCATTCTCGTAAAAATGGAGAAAAAGACATATTTAAGGCTTCCTTAGACAAGAGTGCCGTGAAAATGTGAAAGCGAAGCGGCGGAATCCATAGAAATTATAGCTTTCTTTAGCCTGTAACAAAATAAATTTTATCTACACTCACAACGTAATGTTCCAAATATGAATTCAAAAAATATCATAGAAACACGTACTTTATATTCGTGAATAGGTAAAATAAAAAAAAAACCATTACAGTCCAAAATTTTCCTTCGATTTTGAAACAACTGCATCATAATAGTTATTTATGCTACAAGTGCGGAAGGTAGGTCATTTTCGATGATTGGTATTTTTATTCACGAGCGAGCGAAGTCGGAAATCATCTTACGTACGTGTATCATACAACATTTTAATATGCATTGTGCGAGGAAATAAAAAAAAATATCTGAACCAAGCAAGAAATTAATAAAATGGCGGGCTTATTCAAGTGCGCTCAGCATATCCACAGATTACCTAATAGTTCCTCAGGCATATCTACTGCGCATGTGCAAATATCTGTCACGTCGTAACGCAAAAAGGCACGAGCGAAATATTCATTCTGCCAAACATATTTAATGAATATTTAAAATTAATTGATTGATCAAAATCTAAATCTAGAGTAATTAAAAACGCCTTTAATGAAGTATTAGTTTTATTTTATCTTTAAAAATTAAAAAAATACAGGAAAGTAAAAAGCACTAGTAAAAAATGACACTTTCCGCACAGTTTGGCTGCTTGGAAAACGCTCTTTTCGAGGACATGCATTGTAAAATAACTTCTTAATTTTTATAGCACACTTTTACTTTTAATTTATTGGCGCTTATGGGCTCATTAACTTAATGTAGAAAAGTAGTGTCATTGTCTATGGAAGCGCTCGCTGCGCATTCATACGCAATGAGAATCAAAATTGCCTGCCATACCACATGTTTTTTCCGTTTCCACTTTTGTTTTATTTTACTGTATGAGTGAAGATAAAAAAAATATCTCCACTCATACAGTTGAAATAACCTTATATGCCATATATGCCATTGCATACACTATTTAATAGTTTATGCAATGGCATATAATAAGGTATTGAAATACTCGCGTGATATTATTATCACTTTCAGCTTCGCCTCATGTGATAAACCCACGCCTCCTGTTTTAATAATTATATGACCATTATATAAACTACTATTACGTATATGAGGTACGCAAAATACGCGCTTGGTCGTGGAGTTGCGGATACCAGCCCGTTTTCACCTAACCTATATGAAGTACATATTTTTAATTGAAACAATTTTTATTAATAAAAGGGTCGTTGCAACGGTTCCGCATTGTCATCTGAATGAGGCCTTTAAAGTGGAAACAAAAGATTTTTTTTATTTACCTCTGCATGTAATTTCTCGACAGTGTAGGACCTAAATTCTGGTCGTTTCGTCCGCCCCGTATAAGTGGGTTATAGTGATTGACAGCTTGGGCTTAGCTTAATTTGCGCCCAATTACTTACGCCGTGATACAGCAGATTTTGAGCTTAAGAGCAATAACATAATGAGGTCGGTTTGGGTGCAATGCAGTGAGATGGCGAGATAAAATAGAGGAAGCTTTATTACTTGCTACACACAGTGTTTTTTTGAAGAAGATACTAGAATTTAGTTTGCTCGTGACTAAGTTATAACAGCTGCGTGGGTTGATCATTAAGGTTAAGCAACACTTGCCGAGATCGGTTCGCGGATGGGTCACAGTCCACTACATACTGAGACTCCTCCGTGACCCGGAAAGCACGTAAATCCGTTCGTTGGTTGGTGGTGATTGGTTGGTTGGTTGGCTATCTTTGACAGCCAAGTCATCAGAAGACAGAATTACAGGTATTTACCAAGCTTGGCAAGGAGTGTCGGGTTACCTATAATTGTGTCAATCTAAGAAGTTCGATGACGTTGATCATTTTACATGCCGCGATAACTTTGTACGTAAGATTTAGATAGAGGGCAATTCGCTCGGTGGATCGAAGAAATATTGAGGCTTTCGAGATGTGGTGCTGGAGGAGAATGTTGCGCATATCATGGACTGCAAAACGCACAAATAAGTTCATTCTCAACCAGTTAAACATCAAAATCAGACTCTCCACGATTTGCTACCAAAGAGTCCTAAATTATTTTGGTCACATCGCCCGGAGACAGCCAGATAACCTGGAAAAACTGGTTGTTATAGGAAAAGTGGATGGGAAAAGGCCACGCCGACGCTTACCCACTCGGTTGTCAGACCAGATCAGGGCGATTACGGGAATCACGGTTACCACTGCTCTGAGAAGAGCCGAAGACAGAGTGGCTTGGAAGCAGTTCGTCAATGACTCCGTGAAAGCTTTCCAAGACGGGCACGACCTTCAGTAATGAAGTCAACAAATAAGAAGAAGATATTGAAAAATCTATTTTATAATCCCAATTAATTATTATGTTATCGATACACTATAACAACAGGTATCATTCGTAAGCATCAAGTTTAATTATTATTAAGTATTTGTATAGCTGTCAAATCCGGCTTCTTAGATTGTCACGACTTTAGATTTGTGGAGTTCAGATAGCAAGTCGCAACCAGTAAAATATTGGTATTCAGTAACCAGTTGGGAAATGGCTAGATAGACTTTTAAAGAAAGCAATTTTATGTATTTTATATTTTAAATACAGAATAACATTGCTATTTCGATAGATCCCAAAATAATACAGACTTCTGAAAACTAATATCAATAGTTTTAAAAATAAAACGAGGCATTCTTTTATCAAAACTTATCCCAGATTTATTAAAGTTTGTTTTTTCTTTTAGTTTGACTCCACGAGGCTTTTGTTATTTCCATCCTGCATACTATTATCCGTTTTTATTTACGTTTGTTATCACTACCGTTTTTCTATCACTATATAGAAAATTCGTCAATATCTGTCATTTAATCGTTTGGTTACAGCCCTCTAGCCAAGTTACAAACGTTACGTAACAACTCTCTACAATAGTTTCATTCCAATACTAATTGGGCGCACGGTTGGCGCAGTAGTTGAGCGATTGACTGCTGCGCTGCGTGTCGCGGGTTCGATTCCCGCACGTAACAATTATTTGTATGATCTACAAATAGTTGTTCCGGCTCTGGGTGTTTGTGTATGTGAGTTTATATGTTTGTAAACGCACCCACGATACAGGTGAAATTCCTAGTGTGGGGCAAAGTTAAAAAAAAAAATACATTGATTTGTTTTTAGGGTTCCGTACGGTTTGTCCGTCTGTCACCAGGCTGTTTTACAGATGATGTATTTCTGATGCCGCTATAACAACAAATACTAAAAACAGAATAAAACAAATACTTTTAGTAGGGCTCCCATATAACAAACGTGATTTTTTTGCCGTTTTTTGCGATAATGGTACGGAACCCTTCTTGCGCGAGTCCGACTCGCACTTGGCCGGTTTTATAATAGCGTTATCGATTGTAGATTGTCAACTTGGCTAGGGAATCTATAGAAAAGACCACTTCATTACTTCGTGGATGTTAATAATAGGCGACTGCCTATTATTTTACTTTATTATCTTTGTTCATTGTTACTATAAAGTTTATTGCCTAAAATCCTCTTTGGATATCCAAAATTCATACTAATCTGTTGCTTTACTTGTCATAAATAACTTTCCTAGTAATGTTCTTCTTCTAAGAAGTCGTCTTAAATACAGCTGGGGGTTGATATTACCTTGCCGAATATGATGTTCTTATTCACCCACTCAATTTTCTTACTACCCGACTGTCGAAGGAGGGTAATGTGTTTATCAATCTATGTATGTATGTACGTTTGTTCCTATGTGGCGTTCTAGAGTCCAAACGCATTGGTCGATTTTGATGAAACTTACTTCAATCGATTTGTTTTAATCATGCGAGTGTAGCAATGCAACTAGCTACATTAACATTGGAAAATAGAAAAATGGCGGATTTTGGGCGCCATATTGTGGAGACCCAATTTTTTTCGTCCGGTCCCACCGTGTGGGGTATCAAAATAAAGAGAATTCAGAGATGATATCAAACATATATAACACTAAAAAACGTGAATGTAAGGAATAGGGTTCCGGTTGGACAGCACAAGTACGGAACCCAACAAACTGTGCTTTTGTGGGTTGTGTTTTCTTTTCTTGTTATACTAAATAAATAACGATATATTTATCTACTGTTGAACATTATTTTATGAATGTACTTGGAACCATAATCAGAAAATAAATAGTACCTATCAAACATAACGGTTTGCCTTATCCATAAGTTACCACGCGTTTGGCAATAAGCA
Source organism: Orthosia incerta (assembly GCA_948252205.1). Taxonomy (NCBI): domain Eukaryota; kingdom Metazoa; phylum Arthropoda; class Insecta; order Lepidoptera; family Noctuidae; genus Orthosia; species Orthosia incerta. The sequence continues at coordinate 13,939,638 of OX411744.1, forward strand.
ACATTGTCACAATGGAGTCTTTTTCCTACATAACATTTAAAATTAAAACCGGTTAAGTGCGAGTCGGATTCACGAAGAGTTCCGTACCACTATCGCAAAAAGCGACAAAAAAATCACGTTTGTTGTATGGGAGCCCCACTTAAATATTTATTTTATTCTGTTTTTAGTATTTCTTGTTATAGTAGCAACAGAAATACATCATTTGTGCAAATTTCAACTGTCTAGCTGTCACGGTGCATGAGATACAGCCTGGTGACAGACAGACGGACAGTAGAGTTTTAGTAATAGGGTCCCGTTTTTACCCTTTGGGTACGGAACCCTAAACAGGCATCTTTCCATTCCATTGTCCACATTACGTTCAGGATAATTAATTCAATTAACGTGACTACAAATGCATCAATTTACGTTATCCAATTAAGGGATGATTTAATTTTAGTATCAAATAAACAGGGGAATTTCAGCAATGGAATTCAACAATGAATTATTCAGTACACACTGAAAGTTATCAATTGTTGACAGGCTTTGAGTAGATAATCTAATTCTGGATGTTTTAGCGGTATTAACCTGAAAATACTTATTCTAGTTAATAACTGCCAAGTGATCACTAACGTGTGTGGATATTGAGTTCGATTTCCAACAGCCTAATTGCGTAAGTGAATTCGGTAGGGCAAAGGGTATGAATCCATGAAAGTGTATGAAATATAATAATACTTTAACATAATTAGATAATGCCAAAATAATGCCATATTGTACTCTTTCATTGGTGAAGATACTCTTTCATGGAGTCATATCCTCTGCCCTGCCAAATTCAGTGTAATTAGGATGCAGGTCGACCAAATAGATTTTTCTTTCTGTTGGAAGAAGAGTATTGTGACAATGATGATTAATGGGGAACACGTGGTAACTTATGGATAAGGCAAACCGTTTTGTTTGATAAGTACTATCAATGATATTCTAATAAACAGATACGTTATACACTCAAAAAACAATCGAAAAAAGTGTTCCGCGCATTAGCGGCAGCACACATACACACATTTCATTCATCTGACATTTCACTACAAGTCGAAAGGTATGGCTTAATAAAACCAACAAGAAAAAAGGAGACAGCAAGTGTTTGTCACTTGCGTGTAAATGTAAACAAACGTTATTCTGACCACCAATGTTTTTTTCTTTTGACATAAACTAAAGAGAAAAGTCACAATTGTGACGTATTCGAGTCTTCACAATGCGCGCGTTCATAACATATCTGTTTACAAGAATATCATTGGGTACTATGTATTTTCTGATTATGGTTCCAAGTACATTCATAAAATAATGTTCAAGATTAGATCGTTACTCACAAAAGCATAGTTTTTAGGGTTCTGTACCCGAACGGTCCACACGGAACCCTATTGCTGTCACTCACGTGTCCGTCTGTCGTTTGTCACACATTTACTTCACATTGACATAGGTCATAGGAACTCATAGGAAGGTCATAGGAAGTTCATAGGAACTTGAAATTGGTGATAATGTTACAAATAGCAATATATTGATAATTTGGTAAGGAACACTAAATGTGCGAAGTCCGACTCGCACTTGGCCGGTTTTTTTACAATCTTTGTCGCTGATAGTGAGTATGTCACTTTGTTTAGAGCGACATCATGATATAAGTATACCTAACCTTAGACATCAAATAGCGATCCTGTTCATAACAAAACAGATAGTTCCTTTTGACTCAGAATTATGTCTCAGACCCGTATTCCGGTGGCTCATGCTCATACTCAACTCATCTCAAACGGCCTATGGACAGTTGTGATTTGTTGGTTTGTTTTTTTCGACATTAACATGCTCAAGTTCAAGATCCTAGACGCCCCAGACGTTACTGAATTCTTCACAAGAAAATCATCGGAATTCAGTATTGTTAGCATGTACTAGGAACGTACTCGTACTTGCTAACTTGGACTTTCATTTTCGTGCAATACTTACCACACATTTTGTTTAGAAATAATTCCGTAAAGTCTGGATCTGGAGCGTCTGGGCTCTTGCTCTATTGAGTGTACGCATGTCTAGCTGAAGAATCATATGCCAAACTCGAGAGTTGTGATTGGTTGGCAGTTGATTTGTAGGTGTGGCCAATTTTGAGTTTGAGACGAGTATGTGCAAACAGAATAAGGGCCTAAGCAACTTATCCACTCAAAATGATTTTTAAACAGATTTGTTACGACAGTAAATTATAATTTTGTAAATGGATCTACCATTGTTACCATGTTCTCATTAAAATCTCATTCGAAAAACATTTCCTAAATAAGTATTTCATGAGACTTTTATTTGTACACAAAGTTCAGTAGCGTAACTTTATAAAAATATTTATGCACACGACGGCTTAGCCGAAGGCCGTGTACACAACTTTACTAAAGTATTATCATGAGACTAAAGTATTAGGTACATACAACTAAATTTGAAAAAACACGGAGTATAAATTACTTACAAACATTTTGTTTGAAATGCTGAAACATAGCATAAATTACACTTGTGTTCTCAGTAGGAGTGATCGGCATTGTACCAATCCCACATTTTGCCACTTACATATGTTCAGAATCCATATTATTGCTGATAAGCGTATCCTATTACCATTATTCGGACACAAAGCCAGACTCTAGGGTGCTACTAACAAATTCTGAAGCAATTGTGTGACAAATAAGCAGAGAGTGCCCCTGATGGCAAGAGCACCCGACGGTGACCTATAGACATCTGCAATACCAGCGATTCCTCGAGTGCCTTGCGTATCCTTTTCGTAGATGAGCAATCTTAATTTTTTGCATGCGGTCGCAGACATCCGACTGAGTGGCTAAGTAAAAAGCCATAATTCGTGGTTTGGCTCTCGCCTATTTCCTCCTCCAATATTGGACCAATTTAAAAGATTCTGAATTAACTAAAAAATAAAGATATATACTGCGCCCCTATGTTTTCATTTATAGTTATCAAATTTGTACACTAGGCCTCTGTTGACAGCGCAATTTTAAGCATCTTTTGAGGGTTCTAGTGCCTCTAAAGATAATGTATCATAAAAAGGAAAACATAGGGGCACAGCATATATATTTCTTTTTCAGTTTATGGGATATATTTTAAATTGGTCCAATATTGGGGGCGAAATAGGCGAGAGCCAAACCTCGAATTATGACTTTATACTCAGGAAATCCAGTTCAATGTCTGCGACCGCGTTTCCTCTTAAAACAGTCTAAGTCGTTGCTCCGCTCCGTGGTAATGCCTCGGCAGAAACCCATTCCATATATTCTTAGGTAATTGGTTAAACTATAACCAGCAATTCGAGAAAATTTTGCGGTTGATAAAGGACCCCGTGTTTTTAAAAAAAGTGACTCACAAATTACCCAAAGCCAAATTATATTTAACTGGCTTCGACCAGTGGCTTCGCCGTGTATTATACCTATAAACCTTCCTCTTGAATCACTGTACCTATTAAAAAAATCGCATCAAAATCCGTTGCGTAGTTTTAAAGATCTAAGCTTACATACTTTGTTTTATACTATGTAGTGATATAATAAATAACAAAAAACTTGTATACAATTTATATGTGAGTATGTCTATTTGTATAGGTTTAGAGCTTTGGCCTGCCACCGAATTCAGTTGTACATCAATTTTGTCAACAGTCGCAAATGGTTACCGTTCTACGCCAGCCATTTCAATAGATATTTCCCCGACAAATGTTAGAGCAGTTCCGTTCTGGTATTACCTTTGACATATCCGAACGGTTCCATCGATCGGCCTCTTATCAGCGACTGCCACCGACGCCAATTGACAACGGATTAACGCACCTGTCAGTCTGGCCTTATCACTATGTTGGATTCTAAAGTATGCCTAGGCTGGGTGTTAAAAAAGGTTTTTTTCAACATTTTGGTAGGTAAATATGATGAAAATTATGTGGGTGCCCAATAATTTCGTCAAGTTTTTCTTCATGGGTGGGAGTTTTTCGTAAGGAAAAACATAGAACGCTATGATAAAAGATTAAGGTTCCTTTGATTAAGGCCTTATCAAAGAAGTCGATAACATATAGCTTATAATTCTGAATAATCTGCCAAAAGCCCTCACAGTTGTAAGCTCAGAAAGCTTTATACGTTAGTTTTTCATAATAAGCCAACATTTTCTTAAAATAAATAAATCTCATGTTATGGTGTATCTACAAAATATCGTTGTTTCACACCACAATTCAGGTACTCTACAGATACTTAGCTACTCATTTCCCTCGTAGCAAGGCGTATACATAAGCCAGACCGTACATAAATAAATACCATTACAACTGTACTTACCCTTCAACGCATCATAAGCGTAACATACGTACAGTGTACAACAGCGAGTGCTCCACATTAGCACAATGATGCCCAGTCAATGTGTCGTGTGATCGAATACAAATGGGCTCATCATTCCCTCCGAAGCACATGAGAGGAGCTCTTGTGTGAACTGGCAGTACCCAGCTATGTCCTGCTATCGACCTGATTACAGATTACTAGCTATATCACACGACTTTGCTCGTATCCTATTCCATAAGAACTGTAAAATCGTGCTAAAAATAGGCTGACACTTAGCGATAGTGTAGCTCTCGATTGTTAACACGCTTTTATTAGCTTGGTATGTATCGATGTAACGGAATCTTTGAACGTGATTTTCAACCCCTTCAAAACGTGGGATTGATTTGAAACTTTGCACACTTATCAAGGACCGATGACAATGCAATAATTTAGTTAAAGTCAAAGTCATAGTCAAATATGTTTATTCAACTTGGTTCAAATTTACAAGTAATGAAAGTTGATTCTACCGTGCGCGTTTAAATAGTTTTTCCCATTAGCCTTACCAAGATCTTCAGGATTAGCGACGTTTTAGTTCACTTTACCATTAAAGCGTGTTTTTTAGTTTTTAGAACTACAATTTATTAGTATTCCGAATCCGAAGGGTCCAAACGGATCCCTATTGCTGTCACTTACGTGTCCCTCTGTCTATCCGTCGCTTTCACTCAGGTTTTACAGACAAACGGTTAGAGCTACAGTCTTCAAATTTTCACAGTATTTTTTTTATCTTGTTGTCTCAAAGCCATACAAATTGTCAAGAAATATTTTTAAATGTTTTTAAGTATGGCTTAAACAGCTAAAGGGGAGGGCGAAAATGTTTTATGACCTTCACCATCTTTCTTTTCTTCCCCATCGGGTAGAGCATCGTTGTTTAGAACTCGTTGCGTAGATAAATACTGTATTTTTTGTTTTAAAAAATATTGGAAAAAACAAAGGGATGAGAAGCCACTATCTTCTTCTTGGCCCTTGTCCCATGTTACTTGGGGTTGGCGCAACACGTTTTCTTTTTCAATATTGTCCTGTTCCCTGTCACGCGATCACTAACTCCTTTTTCTTTCATATCACTCCTCACACAGTCCATCCATCTTTTCATTGGCCGTCCCCTGAAGACCGTCGTCCGACGTTGAAGTTCTGGCCAGCTGTGGCGTGGCTGTGACATTCGCTCAACGTTTTCTGGCGCCAGTAAATCTATCTTGCCTGCCAGGTCCAGCCATTGCAGGACACGTTCAGAAAGTTCGGTGTTCTCTTTAGCGTCGGTTCTGGACGTTTTGTTGGCTCTCAAGTTCCTCATGTTGTTGGTGAGGCTATTGTTGTTGCTTCGGTTAGTGTCGTTCAAGGGTTGCGGACTGGCTTTGATGATTAGTTCGTCGTCAAAGTCTGGATTGAGGTCGTGCAGGTTTAGGTGCTCGATGTCGCCGGATGTGACGGGTCGCTGGTTGATGCGCGATTTGTCGCTGGTGAGCACGAGGTGGAGCTTGACCGTCTCTCCACATTTATATTCATAACTATTTTAGTAACATTCGTTTCATCCCATCTCACATAACCTGACCATACCAGGACAAACGGTTTCCTTTCAACTTTTCTGTCACTGGCGACACTTTCAAACTTCCTCTAATATACTCATTTCTCACTTTCTCGTCACTCCGCACATCCATCTCAACATTCTCATCTCTGCTACATGCAATCTCTTTTCATCCATCTTTTTCACAGCCCAACATTCTGATCCATACTGTACGACAGGTCTTATCACGGACTTGTAAATTTTCCCCATTAAGAGGAGCATCCGTGGGTCGCAAGTTGTTCCAGTGATCTGTCGCCAATTCATCCATCCCGAGTTGATCCGGTGCATTACGTCTCGGTCAATCTTGCCATCCCCTTGAACAAGCGACGTCGGAGGATATCGGTATGGGCGAGAATGAGAAGCTACCAAAGTCTGCTTATTTACAGAATTTTGTTTCGAAGATTTTTTTAATTTCCCTTTACCAAATTTGGAGTTCATATTGCAAATTTGGTAATTACGTTTATTATTATGTATATTTTACTATTGTACCAATGTATTGATAAATCAGATGTTTCCTTTGAAATTCCCTCATTTTCTATATTACAACCAACTTGATTTTTCGGTTTGGTACGGAACCCCAAAATGTGCAAAGTCCGACACGGATTTAGCTGGTTATCTATGACTTATTTTAGTCAATGAATGAACTCAGCAATAGTGTAGCAGTTGGCCTATCAGAATGTTTACTTTCGTTGCTGGCAGCTTATATAATTGCTGACTACCTTTTCCCGTGAAAAGGTAGTCAGCAATTATATCATTTCATTTCTTCATTTCATTGTAGTCATTGAACTTGAAGTCCATAGAAACCAAGCATTTTCCGGGGTATAAGTATAAGGGGGTATTAGTAGATATAGTGTAGCTTACTAAATTATTTAAAGAACTTTACAGTCGACCAAATAAACAATTTGAACCCTTCATATTATTATATTAGACGATGTAATTTTCAAGGTAACAAACAGGTAACAAAGTACCTAGTCTACTGGGGTTTAATTATGTTCGAAAAGGTAAGTTAAAAAGTAAAGAGAGCAAAAAACATTTTTCGATTAAAGTTTCCAAGTATGCTCACTATGATAATTGAACCAGTATCTAAAGCATAACACTCGGAATACAATTAGTGTTGTGAAATGGTTCTATTTCGAAAAACGTATGAATTTTAGTGAGAATAACGAAGAATAACATTACCATTTATCACCCCTCGCAACATTAGCATAGAACGCCGTGAAATATTCAATTAGGTATTAAAGTCCTCGGGAAACGAAGGTTTCGGATGAAATTAAGAAGCAATGCGACATGTCCATGATTTTATTATTTTATGTAACGATCAGGATATTAACGTACATTGTTTGGAAGAAGTTACAATATCATTTTGACTACATTATTTAGATACACGCGGAAATAACTTCATCTGCAACTTTGGGCATCCAATTCATTTGTGTTTCATAAACCACTGCACAAATCTCAAGAATGTAATACCATAAAGTTGGCTTAGTTGTTGAAAGAGTTTAGGTACTAAATCCATTAATGGTTCGTACCGTATCTGCTACCAAAGTTGCAGCTGGAGTGTAAGCACTGGGAACTGTAACTTTAAGTTGTAAATACTCGGCAACTATTTTAACTGTTTTATATGTTTCAAACAAGTCATTAAGTAAATATGTCCTCTATCGCTTACATACAATATATTATTTACAATTAAATTTACCATGCTCAATAAAAACTTTAATATAAATGTCTCTATTCAAGATAATAGCAATATACATGGCACATTCATTTATAAACATTTGCTTTAAATCTTACACGATCTCGCAAATGTATTTAACAGTATCAGAGATGAATTACTATTATTTATATTCTTACAAACAGTTCGGATATTCACCTATTACAAACTATATACAACATTATAAGACTAGTTATTATCACGTTACACGCTGATGGAATAAAAAAACAATGGAACAGAAAATTCGCCGACTCTAAAAACAAAAATAACAATGTCTACAGAAATTATTCCAATCAAACGTAATTGCAGGCTGTGATTGTTGACAATTTAGCTGAATTATCATCAGGGCTAACGATAAAAAAGAAACATTTATTGTAGCAGTTATAGTAATTATAGCAGACTTTTGATTAGACACAGGAAGATTGTCGTCGTTGAGGTGATTGTAGACGAGGCGCCGGTTGCCGTGGTCACCGCGGTCTTGCCGTCGTTAGAGTACCATTTGTTCGCCCTGTCTGGCACTCTGTTACTTTTCATGCTGTCAACATCCTCGTCTTCGTCATCATACGCGTTCGTCCCATACTCATCATCCGACGTAGCCCGTACATCAGGATACTGATAAGCATGCCTATCGTTCCCCGGGATCTCTGTGACACCAACAAAATGTTTGTTTTAAAATCGATCATGTGCCGTCACCGCATGACTACAATATTCAGAGTTAATTTCGATTTTGCATTTATTTCAAGTATTTGTGAATTGAAATGCAGATTTGAGAGCCATTGAACACGTTTTATATGCGTTTGCTGTAGCAAATATTTGTGTGGCTTCTACAAAAGCTGATGTTTAAAGGTATGCGGAACGAAATGAAATTGTATTTAATTAACAAAGTTAGAAGAGAAATTGAATTTCTTAAAATAGAAAGTAGCGTACCGTATAATCTTATCTTGCTCTCGACGTCTCCGAGGGAATTCTTTGCAACGCAGATGTAACTGCCCAAGTCTTCCCTGCGGATGTTCTTGATGGTCATCGTCATTTCGGCCTCGAACATGGATTTCTGCCTGACTGACATCACGTGGTGTTCCGAAGGTATGATCAGTTCACCTGCAGAACAATTTATTACTTAAAACACACTTGTTTTCAAATTCAATATTAGAATTTCATCTTTCCTCAGCGGAACTTTTATGAAAAATGTAAAAACTTCGTGCAGACACCTAGGAGTTTTATGGCTGCCTTATAATTTGTTTCGTTTTTATCGCGGATGCCTTACCTGCCAGCCGAGTTAATCAAAAGGTATTAAAATTCGAATGTAGAACTTTTAAAGCGTATTTATATTCAATCCGGGATATAAGATGATTTTTACTTTTATTGCTGAACCGAAATTTTATGTTCATGATCATAAATTATCTTAATCTTATTATTGGGTTCGAACGAGACGTACAGTTGGGATATAGAACTAGATATAATCATGATTTAATACACTTTTTATTACTTATGAGAGATGAGAGTAGTTTTATCAAAATCATGTCGCTCATAGTATTGGAGTTTCTCACGAAATTAAACTTCTTTCTGTAGTAAATCTAGAAACAAGCATCAATTTCTTACCTGGATCCTTCACCCAGTAGTTGATAGACTTGGGTGAAGACTCGACGTAGCACTCAATAGTGACGTCAGTCCCCAGAGGAGCACCCACCAGCTGGTTAGGCACTTGAATCACTGGATGAACTGGAAAAGAAAAATAAATAAGAAAAAATATTCATGGCTATTGCTCATCTTAGCTTCATCATTCACCAACGAAACGCAAAAATGCTAAAAGATTTCCACGAATAAAATACTAAATTATTTTAATTAACCCTAAGACCTTTTTAAATGAAGTGAGTGAGATTTGATACTTTGAGTTGTAAAAAGGCAATCTTTTTAAGGCTTCGTTTGGCTTAATTGGCGGCCTACAAAATACATGAAACATTAGGCGGTGTTCACATCAAACTTAAACTTTGCTCACAGTCAATCGTCACAATTAAGCGCTGACTGACGTTGTTTTGATGTCTTTTATTTCGGTATATTGGTTAGAATAATATTCGTCATTGAGAAAATGTTGTTAGATTTTAATCTTTAATAACTACGAGACTTTGATTGCAAGAGTAGGTAATGGATGGTTGATGTTGGTGAATGGTTAGTTGGTCATGTCTATATTAATATTATGGCTGGATTTTATTTGCGTCGACCTGATCGAACTCGTGACCTTTTATTTTGAACTATGAGTTCAGTTCAGATTAGAACTTACATGCAAAAACATGTTTAATAAGAACGGCGATTGAGGTGTGATAGACAGTATGGTTTCACCAGAGGACGTTGTACAACTGACGCTGGTGTCGCTCTATTAAAACACATCTTTGATGCGTGGGAAGATTCGCAGGATGCCATAGGTATCTTCTGCGACCTGTCGAAGGCGTTTGATTGCGTTAATCAAGAAACATTACTTCTGAAACTTGAGCATTACGGGCTAGGTCAATCAGCGTTAAGTTTGGTTAAATCTTATTTGAATGATAGACAGCAATTAGTTCAAATAAACGGTACGAATTCGTCCGGGATAAACGTTAAAATGGGGGACCCCAGGGCTCAATTTTAGGTCCTTTCTTATTTTTAGTATACATAAACGATTTACCCCGTTTATTGGAAAACAAACTTAACATGGTGTTATTTGCTGATGACACATCTTTAATTTTTAAAATAAATAGACGTACTTGTCAGGTTGACGACGTAAATAACGCGCTACGGCAGGTTCAGGATTGGTTCACTGCCAATAATTTAGTTTTAAATGGTAAAAAAACCAAGTGCGTAAAATTTTCCTTGCCTAATGTCAAAAGTACTGATTGTGACATTATATTAAACAAGGAGAAGCTAGAATTCGTCGATAAAACGGTTTTCTGGGGATCACGCTAGACTCAAGGTTGCAATGGGGTCCTCATTTGGTATCCCTTGCGCCCCGCAATGGCTGAGTTCGGCGGCTTATGCTGTTGGAAAGATTCGTCGGTTAACGGATGTGGATACCGCCAGACTAGTCTATTTTAGTTATTTTCATAGTATAATGTCTTACGGTATCTTACTATGGGGAAGGGCTGCAGACATTGAGTCAATTTTTATTCTGCAAAAATGAGCCATCAGAGCGATATACAGGGTGTTTGGAAGGGAGCTGTACATACGCCTAGGGTAGAAACTGAAAATTTGGTAATGACTAATGTCATTAAATTACAAATTTTAATTAATTACTAATTTTAATTAATTACAAATTTTGTTCAAATTGATGACCATTGACCTGTAAACATGCTCGGCACCTCTTCCTCATCTCCACGGTCACCGTTCTAAGCAGCAGTTCCTCGCGCATTGTATCGAATGCGGCGTGGATCCTGTTAATTAGAACCTCCCTTGTTGGTACTTCTTCTGCGTACACCAACTCTTTCGCCCTTCCCCAGACGTAGAAGTCGAGTGGGGTAAGGGTATGGGTAATTTTTTGTTTCATTTGCCATCCTTTTACGATCGAACACATTTAATTTTCATTAGTTGAAATTTTTGCTTGAAGTGCCCTAGTTGCGGAAATTAATTAATAACTTTAAAACTAAAAGTGATAATTACACTTTTAGCATATCGTTAGAAAGGGCATGGACTGAGGATGTTTTAAAAAAATCAGAAGAACTCCAACCCTGTTAGTTTTTTTTTAAACCCCATAGAAAGTTGCCCTTAAAATTATTTCTTTACCTTACTACGGTACTTCAGGCCCCATAACTTTTCTTCTCCACAATTTTCTGGTGTAAAATAATTTTTTGCAGGACCCTAAGACTCTAACGATTAAAACAAGACCATTAGCCGACCGGTCCCATGGATAGATTTTGAGCTACAGGTAGTTTTAGTCAAAAAATCATAAAAAAGTCAAATAAAAAATAATAATAAATTAAAAAAAAACCTTGAGGCCAAGGTCAATATAATGGGCGGGGGTAGGTAGCAGACTATCCCTAGTTTCTACCCTAGGCGTATGTACAGCTCCCTTCCAAACTGTACAATCTTCGCCGGCGCGATTCTCTAAGGGAACTGTTTAAGGACATTAACATCATGACGGTTCCTTGTCAATATATTTATGAAAACATCATGTACGTGAGAAATAATTTACATCTTTTTAGTAAAAACGGCGACAGACATAATTATGTTACTAAAAATAGGGACCCATTAGTTCAACCAGGTTTCAGACTGGCTAAAGTAGCCTCATCTTTCATGGGGTACTGTACAAAATGTTACAATAAAATTCCTCTCCACATTCTTGAACTGAATGAGACGAAATTTAAAAATTGTTTAAAACGCACACTATGCAGGCTGGCATATTATAAGTTGGGGGATTATCATCAATGATAAAAATGCTTGGCTAAATGCTAGTCCTGCTCCACAGCCACTAGGGCGCAAAAACAAGTGATATGCAGATCATTATTGTTTTGAATTATTGTTGGACCTTCTGAAGACTGTATAAATATATTTGTATTGTATAAACTCAATTTCATTCATCAAGGTATGTAGTTATGTACCTAAATATTGTAAAAAGTTTTTTTTTTAAAAGAGTACGTATGGAGTTTCTTGTGCATTCTTCTCCGTTACAAGCTACTTTCCGAATGCACGGTAGAATCAACTATTATTATTTGTAAAATGTAACGTTCAAAAGTGCCGCTTGGTGGCCTACTTGAAATAAAATATCTTTGTCTTTGTCTTGACATAATATTGCAAAGTACTACTTACCAGGACCTAAAGACATAAAAATATTTTCGCTCACAGTCGGTGGATGTCAATTTTTTTTTATTGGGACAAACCCACCGCACTATTCCCAAAACACTGCAACTCCTGAAAGCCAGAATCAACAGTGGCGACAACCAGAAAAGCGCCGAGACAATGAAGCTCGACGAAGTCCCGAAGAATGAATTTAACTGTCTTGAATCCCGCAACGAAATTAATCAGAAAAGAATAACGGAGGAGTAGGAAAAAGCACAAATTTCCCTCCATATCAAGCAGGAGACAGAACAAACAAGGTCAATAGGCACAAAGGGTCGTTTACAACTGGGATAAGCCCAGTTGCCTAGCACCACAGATATTATATACATTGTGAGCTGCTATATTTGTTTCTAATAATAGGTATGGCAAAAACGCTTGAACGCACGGAAATTTGTTCAATTTTCCACAAGGTCCGTATAGTAAAACCACTCCAGATGCAGCCTGTACATTATTCAACATAAAATTCGTTTAATTCTGCCAAAGAATACACTCCCATAAGATATGATGAAACAAAAATAATTTACTTTAATTTACTTTGCTTTGGTGGCTGACTATAGTACCTTTGGTGTAAACGCAGCCTTACAAAGATCAACTTACAGTGTACACTGATGTGGATCCTCTTGCTCACGGTAGGCGGGACCCCATTACCGGCGATACATAAGTATGTGCCCATCTCCGAACGTGATATTTTGGTCAACTTCAACACTTCACCCTGGTATGAGTGCACTGTGGACAAAAGTAAACGTATCACTTTAACTAAGAGGTAGGTTAGGTACAAGCAAACACAAAATCATGGTAACAATTTGATTTCAAGAGCGTCTGTATTTTGTAGCAGTACGTAGGTTTTTGTGTAGCTAACTACAAATGTGCGGTTGACCGTACCAGCAAGTTTCTTGTCAGCATAGTCAGGCTATAATGTTTCAATGTTGAAACATTATACGCCCTCTTTGTGAGAGGGAGTGAGTTGTTATCCGCTAAGTGAGTTCAGTGTGAAGTTGGTAGATCATCGTGTCTTCCAATTTTTAACCGACTCCAAAAAAAGGAGGAGTTTCTCAATTCGTCTTTTTTTTAATTTATGTTACCCGATTACTCAAAGACGCCTGGACTGATTTCAAAAATTCTTCTTTTGTTTGAAAGGGTATTCTTATTCTTCCCAGATGACCCCATCGTCATCAGGTCAGGATCTGATGATGGGATCTAGGAGAAATCGAGAGAACTCCTCAAATTCTTCATTGTTTCGGCGTCAACCAGTCGACACCGGCTATCGCTGAAAACCATCGCTCTGGCTCTGTCTTGCACGCGAGTTCCAGCATAAATGCTGAGCGATGACCGTTTTGCGTGGTAGTGGCGCATACTCTGTATTTGTATTTAAGCTTTCCTTTGTTTTTTGTTATGGTATGCGTCGTGCCTGGCGCAAATAAACGTTTTTTCTTTCTTTCTAAATATTATAGGCACACATATAGCGATTTTAGTATTACTATAAATAATGCAATCATATGCACTCAGAAAGTATTATTTGGTGAAGTGAAACTGATGAAGAAGACCACAGATAGCCACTGGAACTGCTTAATGAATGCTAAGTATGTCACGGGTATAAGTTTTTTTTTTTAACCTTTCCCCACACTAGGAATTTCTTCCTGTATCGTGGGTGCGTTTACAAACATATAAACTCACATACACAAACACCCAGAGCCGGAACATCTATCTGTAGGTCATACAAATATTTGTTCCGAGCGGGCATCGAACCCGCGACACGCAGCGCAGCAGTCAATCGCTCAACCACTGCGCCAACCGTGCGCCCAATATCTTGAATAGTTAACAGACTATGATGAAACAAATACATAGAAATAAATGGTACTCATGAAAATGGTACCATGGAACTGATCTGATGATGAAGCTAGAAGGAAGGCACTGGAACTTCGTAATAAAACAATGTATCCTAGTCGTGTTTGGGCTTATTGGAATCGGCATGAGTTGTACTTTGGCTACAATGGTAATTGTAGGTACGTACCAAAACTAAAAAGAGATAAATAAAAAACTTTTAACAAAAAAATCAAACCGATTTCTAAAACAACACCTACACTACAAAGCCAAAAATAACTTTATTTTCGAAAGTCGGTGTCGAAAAACGGAAAACAATAGGTACCAAAGACACCGACTTCGGAAAAGAAAGTTATGTTTGGCTTTGTAGTGTTTTGTTTTGGAAGTCGGTTTGAGGAAGTACAGTACCTTCACCGTTTTTAGTCCATTCACAATCAATCTGGATGCAACTGAGTACTAGTTTGTTACATGGAGCGACTCCTACTTGACCTCCACAAACCAGTACCTGAGTAATATGATACTCAGTTACTGGTGGACCAAGGTCTTTGTGGACGGTCACTCAATGTAAAATATTCAGCTGAATCCAATCAGATTGGATGCTGACTCCAAGGCATTTAGGAAAAGGACACACCACGGACGAACCGCGGCAAGTGAGGCGTTGTGTGCCTCGAGCTCCTCAGTTTTTTGTCAATTCACATTTATTCAATGCTAGCTGTTCCCCGCGGCTTCGCCCCCGTAGATCACCCCACAGGACGCGTTTTGGGATTAAAAAATAGCCTATGTCACTCAGGAATAATGTAGCTTTCTATTGGTGAAAGATTTTTTTAAATCGGTCCAGTAGCTTCGAAGCCTATTCGGTACAAAAAAAACAAACAAAAGAATATTTCCTTTTTATAATATTGGTATAGACTAGGTTCTGCGAGCGGCTTCGTTCGCATGAGTGTCGAAAATTATCCCAAGGGAAAATATTTTTGGGATAAAAAGTATCCTTTAAGCTATTCCAGACTATAATCTATCTCTATGCCAAATTTCATCCAGCCGTTTGAGCGTGAAGAAGTAACAAACACTCTCACACACACACACACACAAAAACTTTCGCCTTTATAATATTAGAGTGATGTGATAAGTGTGATTTTCTAAATCATGTATTTATTTCTGATATATAACATATCCAGGATAGGCAACAAATAGGCTGTCTTTGATTTAGCTTTTGATCAGTAAGATTTAATCCACCTATCTCAATTCCCTCCTCTTCGTCTAACTACAGGCGTAATTCATACTTAGTGCGAGCGAGTAATGGTCTTAACTTATTGTGTAAGGCGTTCTCTTTTGATGTGTTTACCACAAAAAGCTCATCAGTGTGAAAGCAGCTTAACCTTGACTTTTTCAAAAATGGATAGTGTGTAATATTGTCCTTTAGCGTTAGTGATTTATTTTTTCTGATTGTTGTCTGCTGCTAGTGATCCCTAAGATCTCTTTAAAATTATTATATCTCTAGCCGTGAGAACCTGTAATTGGCTTAATGTAACGTACTCAACTTGTTTATTCATTTTATAAATAGCTCTTGGTTTTTAACCGAATTCCCAAAAAGGAGGAGGTTCTATGTTCGACATTATGTATGTTTTTTTTTTTTTTGTGTATGTTCACCGATATCTCCGTCGATTGTGGACCGATTTCAAAAAATCTTTTTTTGTTTGAAAGAGTATGTTCCGAAATTGGTTCCATTTTAATTTGGTGAAGGCCTGACGAAGAAATTCGAAGATATACAACAGAACTCTTCAATAAATAACGGCAAATCTCTCGGGATTGCTGCAATCGCATGTCTGTTTGTTGTTTATACAATTTCATAACATAACATCACGCCAGTACGCTCTTAAGGAGTACGCAGATCTCTCATTTCACCGGTTATGTTCAAGTTTCATGATATTTGGGTAATATATTCTGGCGTTATACGAGTAGGTAACTTACTAAACAACTAAAAAGTGAAAAATAAAAAAACTTTTTACAAAAAAATACTACCGACTTCCAAATAAAACTACAAAGTGAAAAATAACTTTATTTTTGGAAGTCGGTGTCCATAACGCAATAAATTGGTACCAACGAAAGACACCGACTTCCAAAAATAAAGTTATTTTTCACTTTGTAGTTTTATTTGGAAGTCGGTAGTATTTTTTTGTAAAAAGTTTTTTTATCCATCTAATAAATAAATAAATTTGATTGCCCTGCATTTGTATATTAAAGGTTGATCCCAATTATAACATAAAACCGCATCAATTAAACTGTTGGACGCCATATCTGTTTGTTAATAATATTCTATTACAGAATGGAATTCAGTCATTAGGCCAGAATTTGGTCTATGTTGAAATGAAAACCGCATTAACTTAATAATAACATCAGTTTGGGTTTCATTGCGTCAAACAGATTTATAAAATTGTTGTTAGGAATAGAATACAGAACAATTTTGGTTTATGGTCATTTGGTGTCCATATGCAGCGGATATCTTTATATGAAAATATTATGCTAATAAGCTGACATCTTACAATCAATCTGCCTAGCCTTTTCCCAACTATATTGGGTTTGTATTCCAGTCTTACCGGATTCAGCTGAATACCAGTGTTTTACATGGAGCGACTATCTGACCTCCACAACCCAGTAACTGGGTAACACGGTACCCCTTGGCAAGACTGGTGTCAGATCTCAAGCATCTGACTACCCGTAACGACTGTCAAAGATCTTCAAATGACAGCCGGGACCAACGGCTTAACGTGCTTGCCGAAGCAAGGCGGAAACTCGGTATGTTGAAATGGTCACCCATCAACGGACCGACCTCGTCTAGCGTTGCTTAACCTTGCTGATCGACCAGTGCGACTGTTATTATTTAGCCACGAGCTGACATCTTGAGAAAGAAGAAAAAAAGAAAGAAAAATTGTTTATTCTGCACAAACTAAACGCACAAAACAAAATAAAGAGTGGCATTCACTATAGGTACAAATTAGCCAAAAGCCTCGTATTTAAAACGATTTTTTTTTTGTCTCTTGCTTGATGAGAGCAATACACTGTTATATCTGTGGGTGAGAGGCCAAAGACAATTTACTTGCGACAATTTACATTTAATAATATTACCCGCCTGTAACCGTCCCATTGCACTATTAAAGTATCAAGATAATTAATCGCCACTCTTGCTCAAGGGTGGGTTGGCGATTTCAGAATTGTAGTAACTGTAAGTTCAGGTTTCCTCAAGATATGAATCTTCACCAATACCAGTGATCCAACATAAACTTAGAAAGTAGATACCTAGGTACATACTAGTTGAACACGTCAATTGATAACTGCAACTCTGGGTAGTATTTGAGCCCACGATCTTCGGTTTAAAGAAACTTTATTCCCAATAAAGACATAATGTCACTTACTTGAAAACAATATTAATAAACATACAATATATTACAAAAAGTTAGTCATCAGTATTACAATTTAATAGTTACAGTTCCAATTCATCGATCCGCAATTATGTGCTGGCTAAGTTGAGTCTTGAATGCATTGTAAGAGCATCATCTTAAGCAGGAGATTATACATGTGAGCATGGCGGAAAAAACCTAATCAATCCCACTACATCTGGGCGACTACCATATTATTATGCTTTTATACCATTCCCCCTCTAAAAAGCTTATTTTATTCACTGAAAACAGTGAATAAAAAGCACTTTTTCTCACTGTTTTGGTGTTTGAATTTAGAACACACCAATATATATTCGACGTCCATCTCAATGCTATATGAACTCCTTGTGCGAAGAATATTCGACTTTCAAACTCCTTTATGTATTTGATTTTCAGTTTGTTAATGTTTAGGATTTTAATAATGATTTTGATTTTAGTCTGGGATGTTTAGTGAATACTTATTTGGATTGTAATTATAATATTAATTGCATTGGTGGTAATTAATTATAATTATGTAACGTAACGGAAGTGGTCACTGGCCCCTGAAACACAGTTGTTGTTACCTAGCTCTGCTTTAATTTAGAAAAACTGTGAAACCTCGAGTTTTCACATTTTTTTTAATTTTGAAGGTAGTAAAACTTTTATTTAGTATTTTTCCTTGTAATTTTCGCTCAAATCTTTCTTTTTCTCGTAGTCATGGTATAAAATATAGTATGCAACTCTTGAATAAAACGGATTTATATCGAGGGCCATGAATCACTCGCGTCGCTCAGGATTCTACCACTTGAATCACTCGCTATGCTCGTGATTCAATCATCATGAATCACTCCCTACGGTCGTGATTCAGTTGTTAGAATCCTTCACTTGCTCGTGGTTCATCTATGGCCCTCGCTTTAAAACCGTCTTTTATTCACTAGTTGCATAATATACTATTATTGCAAGGTTATGTCCATTGTAAGAGCTCGTGGACTCATAATGATGATTATTAAAAATAACAAATGACTATTCACTAGTAAAAAACACTTAAAATTAAGGAAATTTATAAATAAAAAACCGGCCAAGTCCGAGTCGGGTCCCGTTTTTACCCTTTGGGTACGGAACCCTAAAAGTAATAATAATTACAAAAAAAAAAAAAAACTAATGCAACAAAAAAGAATCAATAAGTGATAGTATAATTGTACATGTGAGCATGGCGTAAAAATACTTTTTAAGCCCACTTTATCTGGGAAGCTACCATAAGCTCTTAAAGCAAGGTTATTTCCACTGTAAGAGCTCGTGGACTCATAATAATGATTATTAAAAATAACAAATGACTATTCCGAATATAAAACTATAAATTCGTTACAGTTCAAAACAACTCCTATACTGTACTTTCACAGAATTTGTCTTTTTCCTTTGAAATTCTTTAAATGTGCAGTAAAATTTAATTACATTAATCGTTCAGTTTAGTGCTAAAGCGGTAACCATTGGGGGAAATATATTGCACTGTTCAAGTACGATTTTACAACATAAAAAGTTAGTTTATTTGTGCAGGTTTTTGTTTTTGCATAACACGCTTTAAAAGCTAGATTTGTATATGAATAAGTCTTGTAACTTAATTTTTAGTTTTCATTTAAAGGTCCCAAAGAGGGGCGCTATATGAAAATACGACTAGCATTTTTTATTTTTCATAGTCTGATCATCATCATCTGCCTAGCCTTTTCCCAACTATATTGGGGTAGGCTTCCAGTCCTACCGGATTCAGCTAAGTACCAGTGTTTTACATGGAGCGACTACCTATCTGACCTCCACAACCCAGTAACTGGGTAAACACGGTACCCCTTGGCCAGACTGGTGTCAGATCTCAAGCTTCTGACTACCCGCAACGACTGTCAAAGATCTTCAAATAACAGCCGGAACCAACGGCTTAACGTGCTTTCCGAGGCACGGAGGAAACTCGGTATGATGAAATGGTTACCCATCCACGGACCGACCTCGTCAAGCGTTGCTTAACCTTGATGATCGACCCGTGCGGCTGTTATTATTTATCCACGAGCTCCTCTCCTCTATTTTTCATAGTCTGTTACCATAAAATAAAATCTGTAAAACGGTTTGTCGCATTGTCACGTCTTGTCTGTCTGTGTAAGCCTAAAAGTTTTTTTCTATGACGATAACACTAAAAAGTTATTGATTTTATTTCAACAATATTTCTTCCAGCGTAATCATTGCTTCAAAAACTCAGTGTTACACATACCCAGAAGTGTATTTGCAGTCCAGCCTTATGCTACGGAGGACCCGGTCCGAGCTGAGAGGGTGTCTCAAGACAGTGTCTTCGTACAAGACAGATCTAATATAGCACATGATTTGACCTCAAGTAAACCGGCCTGAAAGTGCTGCCTTTTCATCTAGTCATAGTAATGAAGGTTTTCATTCGGTTATGTTTTCGGATGGTATGGAAAAGGTTTAGGTAAATTAATAAATGTCAATCAGTGTCATTCCACTTTTAATTATTGCATGCCCGGATCATCTTACAAGCAAATAATGGAATCTGTGACAAATAATATATATAAACCAGATACTAATGTAACTGTATTTGTAGGTGATAGTATGAAAGTAAAAAAATATGACATCACTGAGTGTGTAAAAGAGATGTTAAAGTTAAAGTACAATAAAATTATTTTGTGTGCCATCCCTTACCTGAATAAATTGTCAAATATACAAAATAATCACATTCACATGCTTAACAAGCATCTGCACTTTCTTGTGATTCACTATAGTGATAAACTAGTTTTTTTTGACATCAACATTTTTGTTGATAAATTAAAGTCGACAGGCGATATTTTGTATCTGCCTCTTAGGGTAAGACATCAAATAGCTCGGCTATTATCTTCTATACTATAGTAATAATAATATATTATTGCAGTATTGCTGGACACGGCGCGTATTGTTAGGAGGTTCCTCTCTTTGGACCCTGTTCCCGATACCGGTGGGCCTCTATTTTTTTTATTTTTAAATTTTTCTGTTTTTTTATTTTTTTTATAAAAATATTTAAAAATGTAAATAATAAGAAAACAGATAAATAAAGGAAATAATGATACTAATAATAACCTCGTGAAGGCTGAGAGAGATAAGAAAAGCAAATATCTTGATCGGGCTCGCGAGGTTGTTGACATGTGGGATGTGAATACAGCAGTCATTGTGCCGATAGTCGTGACGGCCAATGGCATAATAGCCAAGAGCCTCGACGAACATCTGAGAAGGCTCTCGTTGGGCAGCTGGATCAAGGGCATGATCCATAAAGCGGTACTCCTGGCTCACGGCGCGTATCGTTAGGAGGTTCGTCTCTCAGGAGCCCTGACCACCGGTAGCTTCGACCCTGTTCCCGATACCGGTGGGCTACTATTTTTTTTTTTTTTTTTAGAATAATATTTAAAAATGTAAAAATATGTAAATATATTAATATTATAAAGTGGCAAGATTTTTATGTTTGTTTGTACCGAATAGGCTCCGAAACTACTAAACCGATTTCAAAAATTCTTTCACCAATAGAAACCTACATTATTCCTGAGTGACATAGGCTATTTTTTAATCACGAAAACGGGTACTGTGGGGTGGCCCACGGGAGCAAAGCCGCGGGGAACAGCTAGTATACATAATACTAGCTGTTCATACATAATAAGCTCAGACGTAAGTAGTATGTTGAAGTATCCAATTATTATTGATATTAGTAATATTACTAATTACCTTGAATAACGTTAGCAAAAATGCTATTAATATTTATTCTATAAACTAGTTGATAGGACAAAGGAAGGTACCAATAACGGAATAGTACGAGTATATCCACCATCAAAAAGGTACCTTCTTGCTCGCAAAAATTTAATTTGAAAAAAATCTGAGCAGAATTCTCTGAAATTATTCCACCATAATATTCAGAGTTTTTCTTCGAAGGAATTGGATATCGAACTGTTTTTAGAAAAAACAATGTTTGAAATTGTTTCTTCCACTGATCATTGGCTGAAAGATTATGCAATGCTAATCAATTATGAAAATTATACTGTGGGCAGTTGTTTTAACAGAAATATTATGTTGCGTGGGGGTTTACTTATATTAATTAAAAATGGTATTAAACCAAAACCTAGTAAAGATATAATGGACCTATCAGTCGAACATAGTTTTGAACTGTCCTGTGTTGAGCTGGATAAGCATGTCATAGTGTGCGTCTACAGACCCCCTAATTATAAGAGCTACTCTATATTCGAGTCAGTGATGGTAGATGTTTTGGCAAAACTTGCAATGGGTAATAAACTAGTAATTGTCTGTAGTGACTTAAATATTAACATTTTAGAAGATAATTCAGATAGCAGTAGGTTATTAAATCTCTTTAAATCAGTTAATTTGTCACATGTGTTTAAGGAACTAACCCGAACTACACTGACTTCTGCTACATGTATTGATAATGTTTTTTGTTGCTGCAACTACTTGGACAAGGCCATTATAAATTATCTGCCTTCGGCTCATAGTGGGCTACTGGTAGCCTTTGAGTCCATTATGCTAATAAAACAAGTGCACATTCAACCCAGACCAATAAACATCCGGTAAATTATATAAATTTAACAGCACTTTTATTCAGTGACTGGGCGACTACAGTACTTAGAAAAAGTAGGGAAAGACTTTACGAGCAATATGGCCTTAAGTCTTGTATTAACACTGAAACGTTTTATAAGTATGTTGCTACTTACTCAAGTTTTTTTTTAAATACATGTAAGGCCTTTTACATTATCAATAAGGTTAAATTAGCAGACAATAAAATCAAGACGGTTTGGAAAATTATAAACAGTGAAACGAATAGAAATAAAATAAATAATACTGATTACACGCTTGAGACCACACACGGACTTATTAGAGATAACAAAAAAGTTGCGCAAGAATTTGTAAATTTCTTTACCAACATCCCAATTAAAACTACTGAAACCTTAA
Source organism: Orthosia incerta (assembly GCA_948252205.1). Taxonomy (NCBI): domain Eukaryota; kingdom Metazoa; phylum Arthropoda; class Insecta; order Lepidoptera; family Noctuidae; genus Orthosia; species Orthosia incerta. The sequence continues at coordinate 13,962,264 of OX411744.1, forward strand.
ATTCTTCGCCCTTGCTTGCTTTTGGATTATTAAACGCGAACGTTTCAGCCTGCCCGAATGTATTAAACTTTTCACATATAAACCCCATAACAGTAATAAAAGCTTTTAAGCAAATCTATTTTAATCCAATTTATTTTACATAGGCCTACATGGGCACTTACTCGTATAAAACGTCGACAAAAGGTGCACGGTTCGGGTTAGTCGTTTTCTATGGAGAAGAACCGGCAAGAAACTCCATGGTTACTCTTTTAAAAAAATGGTTTGGTTTTACAATATTTCCATGTTACAGCATTAGTACTTGGATATGGGGGGACAACGTAGGCCCGACAAAAAGTCGTAAGAAATTTAAAAAAGGTATGTAAAACGAGATAAAATGTTAACAAATGTTAACAAGCATCTAGAAATCTAGAAGGCCTACAATGTTCACACATTCACAAAACAATCGGTAAAAGAATTTATACAAAGGTAAAAAAAAACAAATAAAAATAATGTCTAAAAACACAAAATTTAATCAAGATCAAACCGACTGAAGATCTGTGGGGAATGTTCATCAAAGCTTGTACCTCCATTATTCAAACTATAACGCCGTACTTGGCTTTGATTTTCAATTTGTGTGTGGATCAAGCAGTATTTCCAGATCTAATGAAATATAGCGAGGTTATACCACTTTTTTTAAATACGGGAACAAAAAAGACATAAATAATTATAGACCAGTATCCATGTTGCCGGTTTTCAGCAAGGTATTTGAAAAAATAATGCTAAATCAAATACTAATTCATTTTAATACGAATAACATCTTGCATGATAAACAGTATGGTTTCACCAGAGGACGTTGTACAATTGAAGCTGGTGGCACCCTATTAAAACACATCTTTAATGCATGGGTGATGCCATAGGTATCTTCTGCGACCTGTCAAAGGCGTTTGATTGCGTTAATCGTGAAACATTACTTCTGAAACTTGAGCATTTCGGGCTAGGTCAATCAGCGTTAAGTTTGGTTAAATCGTATTTGAATGATAGACAGCAATTAGTTCAAATAAACGGTGGGAATTCGTCGGCGTTAAACGTGAAAATGAGGGTACCCCAGGGCTCAATTTTAGGTCCTTTCTTATTTTTAATATAAATAAACGATTTACCCCGTTTATTGGAAAACAAACTAAACATGGTGTTATATGCTGATGGTCTTTATTTTTTTTAATAAATAGACTTACTTGTCAGGTTGATGACGTAAATATCGCACTACGGCAGGTTCAGGATTGGTTCACTGCCAATAATTTAGTTTTAAATGGAAAAAAAAGCACGTGCGTAAAATTTTCCTTTCCGAATGTCTAAAGTACTGATTGTGACATTATATTAAACAAGGAGAAGCTAAAATTCGTCGAAAAAACGGTTTTCCTGGGGATCATGCTAGACTCAAGGTTGCAATGGGGTCCTCATTTGGTATCTCTTGCGGGGCGGCTAAGTTCGGCAGCTTATGCTGTTAGAAAGATTCTTCGGTTAACTGATGTAGATACCGCGAGACTAGTCTATTTTAGTTATTTTAATAGTATAATGTCTTACGGTATCTTACTATGGGCCCTTCCCCATAGTAAGATACCTGCAGACATTGAGTCAATTTTTATGCTGCAAAAACGAGCCATCAGAGCGATATATAATCTTTGCCGGCGCGATTCTGTATGGAAACTGTTTAAGGACATTAACATCATGACGGTTCCTTGTCAATATATTTATGAAAACACACAGAACTGCTTCGGATGCTAATGTTTTTCTAGTATCTATTATATAACTGCATGTACATGTATGAGTACTTTTAATACTTTATGCCTGTACGTATAGTGTGTAGTGCTACTCTGGGTGAATTGTCCTCACATATAAGAATTTATTAATGTATGTACTTATGTACCTAAATATTGTAAAAAAAGTTTTTTTTTAAAAGAGTAAGTATGAAGTTTCTTGTGCATTCTTCTCCATAACAAGCTACTTTCCGAATGCACGGTAGAATCAATTTTTATTTCTGTTAAATTTTAATGTAACGTTCAAAAGTGCCGCTTGTTGGCCTAGTTGAAATAATAGTACATTATGGTACAAGTGTGCAATGCTGGTGATTACCGCTGAGGCGCCATTGAGACCCGAGCCGTAGGTGAGGGTCTTAAGAGAGCCGAGGACGGTAATCATCAATACACACGTGTATCATACGACGTTTTTCAACACACTTGTGAAGAAAATAATACAAAAATACATTTTCAATAGTTAAAACGTTGTGAAATTTTTTTCACAATGGCGGGCAAAATTAAGCAGTTTTCCTATGCGCGCGCATCTAACAATGGCGATCAGCCATAGACTAAAAGAATGAGGTTTCTTTTTTTTTTCTTTTCGTGGATAGTGTTTTAGCCACGTACAAAATATGGAATTTAAATTTTTCCAAACTTTTACAGAGCAAATAAAATTTATATTTGAGTGAAAGTTTTATTTATTAAGCACGTACAAGTTGAAATTAAAATGAAGTTGCATGAAATGAGCAAGCAATAGGTACATTAATTTATTTGTACTATTGAGAACGATCTTTTTTGTATCAAAATATTTTTAAGAACAAAGCAACTCAACCAATAAATTAAAAAAAACTCTATAACTTACTTATGAATAATAGCAATGAAAAAGACACAGTTATCAAACTGTGACTTTTTCATCACATCAACAGGTATCATTATGTGCCTAATTGCGGTGAAATTAGAGACACTTTATGAGCAAGTGTGTTGAAAATATCTTTGTCTTTGTCTTGGAACCATCAAAATCGGTTCACCCAGTAAAAAGTTCTGAGGTAACACACACAAAAAAAAACAGTCGAATTGATAACTTCCTCCTTTTTGGACAGTCGGTTAAAAATGGTCTACGGCTGTATAATCGTAAGGGTAAGGGGCAGTCTTTTGACAACGCTGCTAATATGGCGAGTCCCTACAATGGTGTAGGTGTCTCCGGTGGACCGTAGTGTGTTTGGGGTCCATAAGATTCAAAGTTGTGCAATCCATCAGAGTTACCCCATATTGTTGGCAGGTGAAGAATCATGGGAAGCCAAATCAATCTGGCTTCCCTTGATTCTTCACCTATTCGAGTCTGGGTGCGAAAATCGACCTTTCTAACCTCTGAATAATTCAAGAAAATTTTACGGAAAAGTACTAGGGTTACCCAGATATTGGGACCAAGAGCTGAGGTCACAATAATTATTGCTTTTTTGTTCCTTTGCCCCACACTAGAAAATTATCCCTGTATCGTGGATGCGTTTAGAAACATATAAATTCACATACACAACACCCAGAGCCGGAACAACTACACGTTGGTCATACAAATATTTGTTCCGTGCGGGAATCGAACCCGCAACACGCAGCGCAGCAGTCAATCGCTTAACCACTGCGCCAACCGTGCACCCAATCGTAGGCCACAACCTTCACCTCTCCTTTGATCGATCATTGTCGAGAGAGGAAAGGCACACTTTTAGATAAATAGAAACAGTTTTTTCACAAAATATAAATTAGTTCGGTTTTTTTTTTTTTAGGCTCGCGTTTAACCACTATCTCGCCTGATGTTAAGTGATGATGTGGTCAAAGGTGGAGCACGCTTGCCTAGAAGCAACCAAAGAAGCAAAATTTGGTTGTTTAGGCTGTTTAGGGTTGAGTAGTAGGCCCCAAGTGGTATTAGCCCAGGGCCCCACAAATTCACGGTTCGCCCCTGCTTTTTCTTCTTCGTGTCAATGATTCTACGTTCTTAATTTAGGTTAATTTCAAATAAAGAACATAGAATGACTGACCCTTAAGGTTACACTAGTCTATAATTCTTCCATACAAACGTAGTCTAGGGATTACTCCACTGTTTGACGATGTACGTTCAAAATAAAAAATGATATCAATATGTCTCATCATTATCTAGCCCTGTATGGAGCCAAAAAAATGTATAAATTTGAAAGTTATGATCGTCGAAAGTTCCACATTTCGACACTAATTTTAACGCATTTTTGGGCGCAAATAAATACCATAAGAAGACGGAAAATTGCAAAACGGCCACCATACAGGGATAGATTATTAGTTCAACAATGCAAATAATTTTATTTCGAACAGATACGTTTAGTCGTTTTTAGGGTTCCGTACCCAAAGGGTAAAAACGGGACCCTATTACTGAGACTTCACGATCCGTCTGTCTGTCTGTCTGTCTGTCCGTCTGTCACCAGGCTGTATCTCATGAACCGTGATAGCTAGACAGTTGAAATTTTCACAGATGATGTATTTCTATTGCCGCTATAACAACAAATACTAAAAACAGAATAAAATTAATATTTAAGGGGGGCTCCCATACAACAAACGTGATTTTTTTGCCGTTTTTTGCTCGATATTAATAACGGCAACTGGTAGACGCTTGAAATATTCACAGAATATTTAGTTGTATATTCACTTCAAAAAATAATAAATATTAAATTAAAATAAAATAAATTAAGGGGGGCTCCCATACAACAAACGTGATTTTTGTGCCGTTTTTTGCGATAATGGTGCGGAACCCTTAGAGCGCGAGTCTGACTCGCACTTGGCCAGTTTTTTTTTCATGATATCCAGACTCCCAAAGGTCTGTTTATAAAATTTCGCGCACTCGCTTTCGTCCTAAATTATTATCCATTTCGCTATAAATTTGCAAAAGTGTGTATTCGTACACGAACTAGCTTCCTTTTGGTCATTACAGCATCTATCTCTTCCGCACGTGTTGTCGGTTGATATAAAATGCAATTCAACCCCGCGCACAAAATAGTTCGTGCCGTCGACTAGTGTACCCTTAAACAAGTAACATGCCCTATATTATACACGTCCCCAATATATTATTCAAACGTTATTCACTGTTCGTATAATGAGCCCTAGAAGTGTATTCAACGGCAGAACTCTACTAATTACGACAAACTTTAAACAATACTGGACGCGAAACTCATCCCGAGAATAGTCGCCGCGCGGCTCATTGTGGACCCACAAATGCGGTCACACAGACTTTCGTATTATACATATTCAGAAAAACAATGGCGTCCTTGCGCCATTCAAATAAACTAAGACAAATTAAATATTTTTCCAGCTATTTGTTTAACAATTTTGGGATTAATTGTGCTTATTATTTTTGGTTTAGGTAGTTTGGTAGAGAAGAGACAATACAATAAGTACAAAACGGTTTCATCTTCTTTCTCTATACTACTAACTACTACTACTTTCTAAAGCTGAAGAGTTTGTTTGTTTGAACGCGCTAATCTCAGGAAATACTGGTTAGAATTAAAAATATATTTTTCTGTTGGATAGTCCATTTATCGAAGAAGGTTATACGCTATATAACACCACACTAAGACCAATAGGAGCGGAGCATAAATGATGTTGCAAAAATGGGAAAAAAATAATTCCTTTTTTGAAAGCTTCTGTTACGTGCGCTGCGTAAGCGGTTAAAGTTAAAAAATATTCATGTCTGTAGGGTAGGTAGCCAATTGACGGGAGCGAAGCCGCGTGGGACAGCTAGTGATTGATAAAAGGCAAGACAGAATCATCATGGTCCCCAAATATGTGAGTGCAGTGCTATCCAAAAAATATGGAAACGATAACTACGTACCAGTAATGAGCAGTCTGCCTAATCTTAATCCCAATTGCGTTTTTGTTGGTTACCAAATGTAAATGTGGATGGATGAAGAGGGAGGGGACCGTCAAAGAAAAGATGAATGGACTGTGTGAGGAGTGATATGAAAGAAAAGGGAGTCAGTGATAGCGTGATGAGGGACAGGACGGTATAGAAGAAGAAAACGTGTTGCGCCGACCCCATGTAACATGGGAGAAAGGCAGGAAGATGATGATTTTGTTGGTTACCAGTCGGATAGATCTAAATACATTTTTTACGGTGAGAGACTGCTTATCTGATCGCCACACCCAATGAGGAACTGGGGAGCACGATTCCCCTCGGTAAGACTATTGAGAAATGCAGGCAACATCAAATCAAATCAAATACTTTTTTTATTGACAAATTAGTTGTTTACACCAAAATAATTTAAGCCTTGAATTCTGACCTAAGTAAAATCCTGTGTAACAGAAGTCAGTCCCATTTTTTAAGCTTTTTTTAATAATAGTAGTGACACAATAAATATATTAATAAAAACATGCTCAAACTAAGATTTAAAATTACATAAAATTTATTCTGAATAAAGTTAAGTCAGAGTAAATTCGGCATTGCAATTAAAATAACTAAAATCAAAATAAATTCAGAAATTACAATACAATAAAATGAAAATTACAATAAAATAATGTTAAAACAAAATTTTAAATAAAATCAAATCAAAATAAATTAAAAATCAAACAGACTTCCAAAACAAAACACTACAAAGCGAAAAATAATCTTAAAATTACATAAAAATAAAATAAAATCTGAATAAAGTCAGAGTAAATTCGAAATTGCAATCAAATTAATTAAAACTAAAATCAAAATAAATTCAGAATTACAATAAAATAAAATAAAAATCACAATAAAATAATATTCAAAAATAAAAATAAAATCAAATTAAAATAAATTAAAAATAACTTTCTTTTCCGATGTTGGTGTCTTTGGTACTATTGTTTTCCGTTTTTCGACACCGACTTCGGAAAAGAAAGTTATTTTTCGCATTGTAGTGTTTTGTTTTGGAAGCAGTTTTGTTTTTTTTTGACAAAAATATTTTAATTGATTCTTTTTAGTTTTGGCAGATCTTCAATTAACATGATAATCATTAATAGTTAAAGTAAATCTCATGACGATTCCAATCCCAAACACGACTAGTAGGTACATTGTTTTATTTTGGAGTTGCAGTGTCCACCTTCCGGCTTCATCATCAGATCATTTCGATGGTACCATTTTTATTAGTACCATTTATTTATAAGTATTTGCGTCATCATTGTAGGTTGTATATTCCATATATCTTATACCCGTGACATACTTAGTATTAAGTAATTCCAGTGGCCATCTGTGGTCTTCTTCATCAGTTCCACTTAACTAAATGATACTTTCTGAGTGCAAATTATTGCATTGTTGATGAAAATTCCAAAATTGCTATATGTATCGCTGTATTTGAGGAGTTCTCTTGATTCATCCAGGATCCCATCATCAGATCCTGACCGGGACCATCTGGAAAGTTCCACCTTTCAAACAAAAGAAGAATTTTCCAAATCGGTCCAGGCGTCTTTGAGTAATCGGCTACTATAAATAAATAAATAAAAAAATCCGACAAAAAACGAAGGAAAACCGCCTCCTTTTTTTGAAGTTGGTTAATAATTTCAATATTACAATCAAATAAAATAAAATCAGAATAAAACAAAGTCAAATTTATTCCAAATTGCAATTAAATGAAATAAAGATAAAATCACAATAAAATAATGTCAAAAATCCACATACATGTTACATCAATATGTATAATATAGGTATTCAACCAGTGCGGAAGTAATCCAATTACAAAATACTATCTAATAAAACTTAAAACCAGCTGAAATAAATAAAATGAAATCCGTCGGTATACTGGCTCAATATTTTTAAGCTTCTTGAGGGGAGTGTACTTGCTGAAGCCAATCACTTTACTTATTCGCCATATTTTTTTAAAGGCTTTTTAAATTTTTTATGATATTGTACATCGGATAGTGTTTGCTTTTAGTAAGTTGAGTTTGTTTTCGTTTTTTAACTCATAAAATATACTATTAATGTGTATGTTTTTATCTCAATCACGTCGCTGAGTAGTACTGTCACAGATTGGGAGGTAATTTCTGTGAGTAGGTACTGTAGGCCTGGGCAAGCAGCTTGCTAATTCAATTGCCATTTTATGAAGGTACATACTAATAACTGGTTTCTAAATTGGTCTTTGACAATTAATCAACATCAGGTTTTTTTGAAGATATCCCCGTTGGGTGACAGGCGATTTTTATATGCCTGTAAAAGTGATATTTATAGGAATGCATGCTCATCCTAGCGCTGATACGATTTATGATTTAAAAATTTCGACTTCAGAGAATCACATCAGCTTTGAAGTACACAAATAAAATATTTTCAAAAGGCATTTGTGCTGATAATTTTAAACTTACCGGTAAAAAACATACTACAAATGTTTTTATAAAATATGTAGACTAAATAAATGATGTAACTGAGCAGACTTCATAAATAATTGTAACTGTTTATATTATGTATCACTAAACCGCAATCAGATTGCAGCCACAAACTGCGGTATTTTTCTATCCGATAACTCTAGCCGCTACGATATTTTGACATTTATTTGATAAACAGTTTTGCTAGCTGGGATTTTGATAAATATGTACCTACAGGATCAGGAAAAAGAACCAAGTACCTAATGCAGGATAAAATAATGGCTTGATTACGTAATTAATAAGGGGGCCTAGACAGTGACAGTCTATTATCGAACACGATAGTCATAAGTCCAAAATATATATGCTCAAGCACTACGAATGACTGAATTTGGATATTGTTTGTAGTACTACTGAAAGTTTCATAGAACTGTGTCCTAATAAAGTTAAAGGCCCAACACATTTGATAGTTCAGATAATGTGGTCAGTTCTCTCTGGTAAACTGTAGATTACTAATGGAACTCAGACTTTTTTGGTAAGGTTTTGCAATGCATTGACAGGCATATGTCAACGTCGCGATTACGCCGCGTAGATGCTAACGTGTCTTGATGATTATTTTTGAGAATTAAGAACTTTTTCAAGAATAATGAAGTAAATCAGTTCGATTCCCGCACGGAATAAATATTTGTATGACCTATAGATAGTTGTTCCGGCTCTGGGTGTGTTGTGTATGTGAGTTTATATGTTTGTAAACGCACCCACGATACAGGAAGAAATTCGTAGTGTGGGGCAAAGTTTAAAAAAAAAAAAAAAAGTTCAACAATCTCTCGTACAGAAAGCGTGATACCAATGGAAACGGACATTCAATCACTATTTGCCGTTAGTGCTGATGTAGATTTTATCGCTGTATCGTTGTTCTAGGGTTCTCTATTGACTTCTACATGTATAGTTATTTTGAGAAACACTCTGAAAGACTTAAACTGTGGGTTTTTAATTTGTCAATCTATCGGACAACCCGTGACTCGTCGTTCGCACACCATGTGTGCGTAAGCTATTGTTATTCTATTGTGTCTGCTAATTGCACGCGCGATGGTTAGAAAAGATTAGTAGATCCTTCGTTGCATTGACACGATTACTCCGCGAAGACGTTGCGCTAGCGTGGCGTATTAAGAGCGTATGCGTAAGCTATGTAACGTTTTTAGAGCTTTTAAAAATTTTGAAACTCTTCAAGAATAATTAAGTAAATCAGTTCAAAATTCCTTCGTACAGAAAACGTAATGCCAATGGAAACGGGCATTCAATCACTATTTGCGGGTAGCGTGCTCAATGTTGATTTTATCGTTACATTATTTCGTTCTTCTAGGGTTCTCGTATTGCCTTCTATACCGGTAATTTGTGAAACAATACAACCCTCGGAATTTACCCTAAGCATTGTTATAATAACGTCTACTATAAGCCTTTCAGAGTCGCCGTTAGCAATTTAATCAAGTCTCAAATTTGATCTTTGGTTAATAATTTTGTTTAATATTTCACGATCAATGTTGGGGAGAGAGGTATTCGAATATATTTTGCGCTTAAATTGCGTTTCATTTTAAATTTTGTGACTTCGATGAGTTGATTTTAATTAGTTTGGTTTCATTTCTAATAGGCTGATACCAGAGCTTACTTAATTGATTGGATCACTGAAAAGTGCACAAGGTATAATGATACGTCTTCCCAGAATTTAAGCCTTTTTAGAGACCCTAAAAATTATTAACGCGGGGTGTAATATATACAGCGTGAGTTTTTTTTCCAAGTCTTAGTTTTAATCAAAATAGGGCCGAGACTCCTTTGAGTGTTTTTTGCTATTCCTTATAGAGATATACCCAGGGAATAGCATAAGTAAATGGACGCACTTCTTAATGCAATCTGACGCATTGACGACGATGGCTTTTAAGAGGAAATATGGGCAGAGAGCGCCGACTGAATTTCCTTAGTAGGAAGTCAGAATTTGAGGTTTGGCTCTCGTCTCTTTCCTACTCCAATATTGGACCAATTTAAAAGATATTCTATTAACTGGTAAAGTAAGATATATACTATGTTCCTATGTTTTCGATTTTTCATTTATTTTTGTCAAATTTGTACACTAAGCCTCTGTTGACAGCGCAATTTTGAGCATTTTTTGAGGGCTCTAGTGCTTCTAAAGATAATGTATCGTCAAAAAAGAAAACATAGGGACATAGTATATATCTTTACTTTTCAGTTTACGGAATATCTTTAGAAGCTGAAGATAGTAATGCACTGGTAGAATTGACCTGTAGGACTTACTCGGGGAATAGCATGAGTAAATAGACATATTTCATATAGCAATGATGCATTGGCGACGAACGTTTTTGCAGACTGTACACAGTGACACTGTTACTACAGTGTCACTGTGTACTTACCATGATTTCTATGAAATTGGCTCATCGCACTGTTTGTTGTCTATTAAGTAAGACGTCCACGTCCACCAACCCGCACTGGGCCCGCGTGGTGGATTACGGCCCATTCCCTCTCACAGAGAGGAGGCCTGTGTCCCAGCAGTGATCCCCATCAGCCCTAGTGTAAGAGATCTCGGTCTACATCTTGATTCGACGCTAAGCTGGCAAAGTCAGGTTTCTAGTGTCAGTCAAAGGGTCAATGGGACTTTGCGATGCCTGTATCGTCTGAGAAACTTTCTACCTGCAAAAACGAAGACCATGCTTGTGCAGACTTTAATTTTTCCTTTGATCGACTATGGTGACGTGTGCTACTTTGACCTAAACGCGGTATTCCTGGATAAGCTGGATAGGCTCTTAAACAACTGCATCCGGTTCATATTCAACCTCCGGAAATATGACCATGTGGCGAGCTGCAGAACTGAACTCAAATGGATGCCCATTCGGCAGAGAAGAAATTTTCGTGCTTTGACTGCGCTTTTCTCTCTACTCAACTCTCATACACCTCCTTCTTATCTCATTCCTCACTTTCAATACCTATGTACTTCACACGCTAGGGATCTGCGTTCATCTAACAATCTTCTCTTGCTCTGTCCTTCTCATAATTCTGATTTTGTTCATTCATCCTTTCACATTCAATCCATTCTTCTCTGGAATGCGCTTCCTCTCGATATCAGGACGGCCACCAGTCAGTATGCATTTAAGCGGAAGTTGCGGCATTATTTTCTAAACGAATAGCAGAGTCGTCTCAATACGCGCCTTTCTATTAATTTATGTATATATATATATATAGTATTTATTATAGTACCTATTTATGTATGTTTATTTTAACTATATACTCATTTTGTGTTTATTATTTCTTTTTTTTGTTATGCACCTGCCATGCTATCTCTTCACCGCCCATGGTTGACTGGTAGAGAATGCCTCAGGCATTAAGTCCGCCTATGTACTTTTATGTTGCATGATAATAAATAAATAAATAAATAAACATTAATAGGCTGATGATGTGATGTGAAGTAAGACGTAATTCAAATATTAAAGAAAAAGAAGGCCAAGGCCTCTTTGATGGTCGAGTAGAATTTTTACTATTGAAAAGTTTTGTCGTGAAAGGGAATGTTCTATATATATTTTTATCAAAAACATTCCAAATTTTTTTAGCCTAACTAGTTGAAATATAAATTTTATTCTTGGGTTTCCTCGAACCCTGGAGTAACTTCTTTTTACATACCAATAAATAAAGAGTATTTCGACTTGTTCGAAACATTTTGTCCTATAGTTGACGCATTAGGAACTATCAAATCAAACAGACACACTTTAGGATTTAAAACCAGTAGAATGAAGTAATTCTAGACAGTCTGCCCAACAATTAGCCAAAATTATAGTCCAGGAGCCAAACGTCACATTCGAATATCAAAACATTTTCGACATATTCCCAACACATTGGACATATATTTAGAGTGTGCACTTGTATTACGAACCTGTTATTATTATCCACTAATGTCAGTACATTCTGAGTAAGCGCGGCTCGCGTGACTGATGACCAATGTAGTCGGTATTTATTGCAATTTGCTGGTTATTACTGGGCGCCAACTATTATGTAAATGAGTTTGTTTTTGTACGTAAAAGGAGAAAATTGTGACTGATTTGTTTGTTTTGACTACGCTGAGATTTGTGGTGACAATAGAAAGTATGCATGAAAAATAATCGTTATTTGACAGGTTTGTCGATAAAAAGACTATAATAGTATACTAATAGTGAAAACAGAATCAAAATTGATTGTAAAACGAAAGAGACATATACATGACATAATATACATAACAATTTAAAGAAATATATCCGTCCCTCTCTACGAAAACGCACGTTTTATTAAGCGTCATCAATGATCCGGAGTGGGGACTTGTGACGTCACTTTGTCAGTCTTCTTCTTTTCGTGTCGGTAAACTAAAATTTTACCTAGACCGCTATGTCATTTGCCACGTTCAGGTCCTGAAAGGTGCAGGCGGCTGGGCACGAAGGGCAGAGAAGGAGCTGCGGTTTTTTATGTTACTAAGGTTCAAATTACCGTAAAATTCTAAGTCCACGGACCGGGCAATGTGGCGACGCTTGGGGAAGGCCTATGCCCAGCAGTAGCCGTCTTTCGGCTGATATGATGATGATAGAATCAATAATATCACGCTTTATTCGTACTAGTAATAAATGCACCCACGATTTTTTTTTGTCTGAAATCTCCAACTCACCTTGAGCAAGCGTGGTGATTTCTCTTTATAAGAAGAGGCTTTTGCCTTGCAGTGGAACAGTGACAAGCTGGTATTATTATTTTTATTCTAATGAATGACTATGTTAATCAGACAGCAGGCAATCAGATTTGCAGTCAGATAGACAGATAGACGGTCAGAAAGTCCGACAGTACGACAGACGGTATTCTTACCTTTACTTTTCGCGCCAGTTTGGTCCCGTACAACGATCTCCATGCCATCTTCTCGTTTCCACATGACCCTCGGGTTTGGTACGCCTCGGGCCTTGCATGAGACCCTGGCCGTGCCACCTTCGGGAACCATCGTGTCTCCCGAAGTCTCTTCGGGGACGAAGTCTGGTGGTATCACTACGTCTAGGAAGCCCATCTGTGAAATAAGGAAAATACATTGGTTAATAATACCAAGTACCAAGGAGATTAGAACTGATAAATAAAAATGTACTTGAACTACATGAATTCCTCTTTTCTGCTGAATAGTTAAAAACAAACAAAGAAAAATACAAACACATACAATTTTTATTAATGTTTAAGATTTTCAAAACCCTAGCTTAACTCCCAATGATTATACATTTTTGCTAAATAAATATGGGTCAGGTTAAACAAATATTCCATATTTAAAAACACCCACGTAGTTTAATAACCCCGATATCACATCGTACAAATTAGTTGTATTACTAAAATCCAGTGCGCATAACATTCTAATATCAACAACCCATTGAAAATGTAAACAGGATTATTTAATTATCGAGAAACCTAACATGGTTCACATTGTTGATGAAATTAAATCTCGATTGTGCGGTTTGCCGATCGCCGAAGAGAAAATATTTACTCGAAATTGCTTACCGAGAGGCTCTAATCACATTTTGGTGCAAAATTCGCACTAAATTGAAGTCTTTTCAAATTTGCGTCCGACGTATTGAACCGAGAGCTACAGAAAATAAACAGGAGTGGCAATTATTTTTGTAGCTACTGAAAACGGTGTTACAGTCCTTTCAGTACTTTTCCATACCTTTGTACTGAAGAGGATTCAACGGAAATATTATAACTCTGAATAACAGATTTGTTCCGACGCCTGCAGATTAATGAGAATGAAGAATTATTTGAATTGAAATAAGTTTCGTTTCCCTCATTTAATAAGTTTGTTGGATGGTGCAAAGTGTTCGAAACATCGCGCTGTTGGACGAATAAAATGCTTCAATTAATTAATTTGTTTGAATGCTGTGGAAGCGTTTCGCTTAATCATATTATTGTGCATTTCTCTATTTCCCATTTTATTCGTAAACTTCTTAACTTAAATGTTGTTAAATAATATACCAAATATTGGCGTATTTTAACTTATATTCAATACTTAATTGCCTATCCAAATCATATTTAAAAATCTAAAAATAATCATGATAAAGACAAACAGTATTCAACTAATTTTATAAATGTGTCTGTACCGCCCATAGATATAGCAAAAAAATTCTAAATCTATGGTACCGCCTCAACAGCAGAATGAAGATTTTGAAGAAATTTGAATCACAAGCAGACTATGGCCTGAATTATGACATAATTATGAAGGAAACTTTTTTCCTGGAAGTACATCCTCATGAGATAGTTTTCGAATTTCAAACGGGCGAAAAGACACGCATAAGTATTAATAATGCTTTCATGAGAATCAACTTAAGAATTAATTCAAATTAATATAAAATCATTTATTCGCTAGAATGTAGGTTTATAAAATAAGATCATGGGATGAAAAGGTGAGCCATACATTCTGCACAAAAATTGACATGCAAAATTATAATTAACTGGCTTCTGCCCGCGGCTTCGCCCGCTTTAAAGTTAAAAAAACCGGCCAAGTGCGAGTTGGACTCGCGCACGAAGGGTTCCGTACCATTATCGCAAAAAACTGCGAAAAAATCACGTTTGTTGTATGGGAGCCCCACTTAAATATTTTTTTCTGTTTAGTATTTGTTGTTATAGCGGCAACAAAAATACATCATCTGTGAAAATTTCAACTGTCTAGCTATCACGGTTCATGAGATACAGCCTGGTGACAGACGGACAGACAGACAGACAGACGAATCACGGAGTCTTAGTAATAGGGTCCCGTTTTTACCCTTTGGGTAAAAAATGCTCCGAAAGCCACAGGATTATCCGCTGGGTGAATCTAAAGAATGTCTGAAAATTTCATTAAAATCGGTCCAGCCGTTTCGGAGCCTATGTGGAACATACATACATACTTTCTCTTTTATATATATAGAAAGATTAAAAGAAGTCGAGTCAAATTCAGTTCGAATTTCAAAATAAAAACAAAGCAGTAAATCTGTCAAACAGAGTTAAAACACTCAAAATTAATAAAATCGAATAGTCTAATATTAATATAATTCATTTCGAGTACGTCATCTCTCCAACAAACTATTATTAGCTTTTCAAAATATTAGCAAAAAAATAAGCATCATCTCGTTACCCTTTCAGGGTAAGTAGAGATCCGTGGTGAATCAATCAGCGTATAGAATGCTCTCGATGTGTCTACGTCAGGGGGCGCTCATGCCCAACGGCAGGTCGAGCAACACGTTAAGAATTTTATAAGTAACAAGGGAGGTTTCTTTTCTGTGTTTTCTTTTTCTATTTGGAATTTTCGACGCTGTATTATTAGGTTATTTTTAGCTTTGAATGTGTTGAAGTAAAGGTTAGTAAAGTAGGGATTGCTGAGTTAGTTTAGGCATCAATATAGTGTTTTACATATTATATTGCCTCTTGCTGGGTTAGACATTTTGGCAGCAATATAGTGGTTTATATTGCCTCTGTAGCTAAAGCCACGTAGCCTAAATTCTATCTATTTTTCGTGGGACTTAACTTAGAAATTCAACATATATTCGCGATCGTCCGACTGCCCAGTCCATGACCAGTGTGTGTTGCCACCTATGGCTCTGAGACCTGGTTGTTCACAATGGGCCTCATCAAAAATCTAAGCTTTTTGATCACCAAAAGAGCAATGGAGAAGACTATGCTCGGAGTTTCCTTGCGTGATCGGATCAGAAATGTAGAGATTCGCAAGAGAACCAAGGTTACGTATACGGTATGTATTGGGCAGGGCACATTGCTACCAGAACCGAACGGCCGTTGGGGCCGAAAAGTTCTGGAGTGGCGACCGCGAACGGGAAAACGATGCGTTGGAAGGCCCCTCACAAGGTGAGCAGATTACCTGGTGAGGGTGAATGACCGACTATATAGTGGTCATGGATGAGCCCATGGAGGACCTCAGTACAATGCTCGATGACCTCAGTAGAGCTTCCGAAAGAGTGGATATTAGGATGAACATGGGCAAAACCAAGGTGATGTTGAATGCCCATGTTACACCCACTCCTATCAATGTCGGAGACTCTACACTCGAAATTGTGGACGATTATGTCTACCTGGGACAAACGATCCAGTTGAGTAGGGCCAACTTCGAGAAAGAGGTCAACCGTCGAATCCGACTCAGCTGGGCAGCGTTCGGGCAGTTACGCGGTTTCTTCTCGTTGAACTTACCACAGTGTCTCAAGACTAAAGTCTGTGACCAGTGGGTGTATTGGCAATGGGCCTCTTTAAAAAACTTACAGTCACCCAAAGGGCAATGGAGAGGGCAATTCTCGGAGTTTCCTTGCGTGATCGGATCAGAAATTTAGAGATCCGTAAGAGAACCAGGGTTACCGACATAGCCCGAAGAATTGCCAAACTTACGTGGCAGTGGCCAGGGCACATTGCTCGCAGGGCGGATGGCCGATGGGGCAGAATGATTCTGGAGTGACGACCGTGAACCGGAAGACGTTGCGTTGGAAGGTCTCCCACCAGGTGGACTGAAGACCTGGTGAAGGTTGTGGGCATCCGCTGAATGCGAGACGCACGGGACACTCTAAACCCAACCCTCTTCCTTTTATATCTGTTACAGATATATTACGGTTACACTTTTGCAAGTGTTTTGGGTTAACACATTTATAAGTGTTACATATTTGATTCTGTTATCGATTCACTTGTACACACTTGTAACATTTATAATTTTGTAACCTTTATGAAGGTGTTCCAGATGGAATAACCCATTAACACGATACTCAACACGGGTCTCGAACCCAGGTCCTCAAGCTCCTGGGTCGCGGATAAATTTGAAAGAGCGTTACCGCGGCCCTGGCACAAGCAATGGAGATGTGAACTGCAATTTTTTCACGATAGGTTGCGCATCGTCGCTATGGCTATTGAAAGCTATAAAATCCATACATTTTTGAATTACACATGATAATGAAGTAAATCAAACAAACAAACGAAACTCCATCAACACTGCCAATAATAATGTATAATTGATGAAGCAGACAACATTTCCTTTCTCATTAATACAGTTACTTTAAAAGTGGTTAAAAATGCATGAGCACCATGTTAGCTGGCACATAAGTTGCAATTTATGTCAGTATATTGGTTACAGTGCATCCCGGCCGCTTGACGCATTCTCGTTAAATCGTTCCTGAATTTTCAGCGTACCGCAGTCCATTACTTTGTAACAAGGATCGGGGCTGCGGTTTGTTAAAAAAAGATGCTGCATTATACGCATGGCGGATGCATGGATTGTTGGAACAGTTATAGTTTGGAAGGAGGGAGTTCTATTTCAGTAAAGCATTTGTTTGCTTCATAGTGTATGCAACGGCATATAATTAGTTATTAAAACACTCGCGTGATATTATTATCACGTTCGGCTTCACCTCATATGATTTTAAATGTGATAATGCAGTTTTGAAGCAGGCATTTTGTGATATTAGAGTTGACAAACAGGCAAAAGTACCTAATTTATATAGAACAAGCCACTGCTAGCGGTTTCACCTGCTTAGGGAAAATACTCCGGGGATAAATGTATCTTATGTCCTTCCCAAGGTCCAATCAATCTCTATCAAAACTCATCAGTATAAGTACACCAGCAGCCTTATTGCGTAATGATTTCGGCAAGGCAATGGGCAAAGAGTATGAATAATCGACGAATCACATAGACGGCAATCCACATTGCGTCTTTTATCTCGTCATGTGATAAAGGCTCAATAAAGGTACTCGCCATAGATTAGTACTCGCAGATAGGCGCGACGCAACAACGCGTTGTCATAAGATGGATTTGAAATTGTTTGTACAACTTGAGATCTATAAAAATCGTTGTCACATTGTAGCTTTGCGCCTGTCTGCGAGAGCACAGAGAAGAAGAATGTCTAACTCACCTGACTCTTCATAGGATCAGTATTAATTTGACACATGTACTGTCCTCTGTCTTCTTCCTGCACGCTCTTGATGTGCAGGTACCAGGTGGAGTGGTCGCTGTGAGAGACGGACACCCGAGGGTTGTGTGTGATGACGTGTTCGTGGATCGCCTGGATCGCCTTCGTGTCTGCCTTCACCCAGCCCACCTGGAAAAGCTAGAGGTTAGGAATGGGATAATAGGGCTAGTAATGTACTACTGGATTTGAGACGCTCGTGACCACTCGATGTATCGACACTTGGGGGTGGCCTAAATTAAGCAGTGGACGTTTTTATTAAAATTATGATGATGAAAATGTCTTGAAAAAATCTCAAATGGGTACTTGAAAAATAATGATCTAGTTTTTAATTTTGAGTGAAAATTCGTAATTATAATCATCATCATTTCAGCCAAAAGACGTCCACTGCTAAACATAGGCAACCCCCAAGCTTCGCTACACTGATCGGTCCTGTGTGTCTCGCTTCCACCAGACTCCCTCAGCCTTGGCCAGGTCGTCGCTTCACCTAGTGGCCTTCCAACGCAACGTCTTCCGGTTAGCGGTCGCCACTCCAGAACTTTTCGGCCTCAATCAATCAATCTTTATTCGTGAACACAGGTATTACAATAAAGGTCTTATGTTTACATTTCAGTCGAGCTCTATGTCCTACCAATGAAATTGGTGTACAAATATGTTAGGTTTTTCAGTAATAAATCTCAATCTATACAAAGTCAAGTTCGAGTAGATAATGTCTATTAAATGTAGGTATTATTTATAAATAATAAATCAATTATAATTTACTGCACATGCATGTCAATGGTAAATTATATTAAGAATTAGTAACGTCATATTTTATTATATAGTAAATAACGTCAATTAAAAGTATTATTATTTAATAATTAATCAATTATAATTTATTTTTACATACATGTCAATGGTAAATTAGAATAGATAGTAATGTCATATTTTATCATTTAAAAATTCTTCGATAGAGTAATATGTCTTATCTAATAGAAATAAATATAATTTACTTTTGAATTTGCGGATATTATCTTCATCTCTAATACATTTTGGTAATTTATTATAGACCCTTGGAGCCATTACAATACTATTTCCGTATAGTGCAGTGCTAGATCCGACTGTTTGTAACCGATCACAACGGCGCTGACTAGTGACTCGAGGCTCATCGGCCATATGTTCTGCGAGCAATGTGCCCTGCCCACTGCCACTTAAGTTCGGCAATTCTTCGGAATATGTCAGTAACCTTGGTTATCTGGCAGATGCCTTCATTTCTGATTTGATCACGCAAGGACTCTCCGAGCATAGCTCTCTCCATTTCCCTTTGGGTGACTTTAAGCCTTCTGATGAGGCCCATTGTGAGCAACCACGTTTCGGTTCCATACGTCATAACTGGCGACACACACTGGTCATATAGACTTTAGTCTTGGAACATTGTGGCAAGTTGGACGAGAAGATATCGCGCGACTTACCGAACGCTGCCCAGCCGAGCAAATTAATATTATGTGTTTATATAAAATGTGTTGTTGTTGTTTTTTTTAAACCAATGTAGTGGAGCCTGGTTAAAGAGGCTAGGGCCTAAATTTGTGAAAAAAGGATAAATACAGCGAGGTCACGACATTTCTGCATTTAAATACCTCTATTACTGAGAATAATAATCTTAATAACTAAGATCATTACAAAAACCTGGCTGTTTGGGAAACTGGGTAAATGAAAAGCACTATAAATGATAAAAAAATCTAACGTTTCTTGAGATGCCTGCTATCCTGCTACACTGTAAATTTGATTTTTGTTTCTATTTTCATTAAGAAAAATAATCTAAATAGGTTTATGAAGGATACATGTCACTTGGGCATCAGGCAAAAGTGCCAAGTAAAGAAGCTGAACAGTATTGCTTTTATGTGTGTGCAGGTTCCTATTTCTGAAAGAGCAGTCTCTTAACAACACTTCAAAATTCATTGCGTTGAATAATGTAAATCAGTAAAGTAAATTAATTAAATAAGTACATTAAGTAAGCTGTACTTCCGTTGTAGCAGAGAGAGGAGGGTTGCCAAAACAATGGCAATACGTTTTTCGAGGCCCAGGAGTCGATTTAACTCGTTTCCTTAAAAAAAAATAGGTTCAGGATATTTTTTGGTATGAAGTTTTTTTAATCTGCTTAATTTTTAGGTCAAGTCAAACATTAAAATAAGGAAAGGGTTCGCTTAAATTATACATAAACAAAACTTATTAATTACGCATGCGGCCTTAGGTAGCCAACCTACATTTCTTTATTAAGATTGTGCCTTCTGCTGCGAACTGCTGTAACTTTTTTAAGTTTCGTGATTTTTGGATAAGGTAGGTAGAATCTTGTTCGGAGTTCAGACTTATGTTGCGTTCGCACAAAATGTTTTGGAACAATTTTTTTTTGTATGTACAGCTAAGCAGAGGTATTCCCTGCCGGATCTTGTTTCCTGATAGCTATAAGGTATTTTGTCAAAGTGAATAGATTAACAATGGTTCTGAGGTGTTAACTCTTCACCACCTTTAGTTGAATGATAGAGAATGCTTAAGGGTACACTAGTCGACGGCACGAACTATTTTGTGCGCGGGGTTCAAATGCATTTTATATCAACCGACAACACGTGCGGAAGAGACAGATGCTGTGATGGGCAGTAGGAAGCTAGTTCGCGTACGAATACAAACTTTTGCAAATTTGTAGCGAAATGGATAATGATTTAGGACGAAACCGAGTGCGCGAAATTTCATAAACAGACCTTTGGGAGACTGGATATCATGAAAAAACGACTAAACGTATCTGTTCAAAATAAAATTATTTGCATTGTTGAACTAATAATCTATCCCTGTATGGTGGCCGTTTTGCAATTTTTAGTCTTCTTATGGTATTTATTCGCGCCAAAAAATGCGTTAAAATTAGTTTCGAAATGTGGTACTTTCGACGCTCATAATTTTCAAATATTTTCTTTTTTGCTTCCATACAGGGCTAGATAATGATGAGACAAATTGATATCACTTTTTATTTTGAACCTACATCGTCAAACAGTGGAATAATCCCTAGACTATGTTTGTATGGAAGAATTTTCGACTAGTGTAAGGTTACACAAGGTCCGTCGCGCGGCGCGAAGGACATTTTTTTCTGTTCACGGAGAGGTGGCGCGTGCAGCCGCCCGTGTCATCGCACGCACAAACACAAACATATCAATGTACGATGTTGTTCATGGAGGCACGAGGCGTTCGCGTTCCTGTCAAGAATGGCGGTGGCCGCCGCGGCGCATGCTGCGCAAAACGCGGCGGCGCCACGGCGGCGGCGGGAATCTGAATCGGCCACTTATTATATTAAATACGCTAATTGATATTTGAACATCGAATTATCTTCTCATAAAATGTCGATAATTTCGTTCTCCATTGATGGCGGTGGCACACGTCTGCGTTGTGCGATTTCCAAACAAGACTGGCAGAAGGTCTCGCCACGTGAGACCTCGCCCGGCGCCGCCGCGTTTTCCGCTGCGTGTCCCGCCGCATTGTCCGCCGACAAACAAACGTGTGTAAAATCGCTTCTCCGTAAACACTCTCATACTACGCCATATGTTTGAATTTAGTGCGGACCACCCCGCAAGAAACACCGCGCGACGCGCCGCGTCTCCAGAAACGAGCCCTTCAGCATTAAGTCCGCAATTGTACCTTTGTGCATGAAGTTTAAATAAATAAATAACTATAACTTCTAAGCATGCCCTATCGTCGACCACATCATCTATTACATCTTACTGCTATTATAAACGTGAAAGTTTTTGTGAGGATGGATGTTTGTTACTTTTCCACGCAAAAACTACTGAACGGATTTTGATGAAACTTTAAAAAATATAGCTTATACATATAATAACACATAGGTACATTTATAAAGATATTGGGCGATTTACAAATACCACGCGGGCGCGGGTAGCTAGTCCATACTAATATATATATATAATATTATAAAGAGGAAAGATTTTTTTGTTTGTTTGTTTGTACAGAATAGGCTCTGAAACTAATGGACCGATTTGTAAAATTCCTTCACCAATAGAAAGCTACATTATTCCTGAGTGACATAGGCTATTTTTTAAACCCGAAAATGGGTCCTGTGGAGTGGTCCACGGGAGCGAAGCCGCTGGCAAAAGCTAGTTTTCTGTAAGATCATAAATGGCATAGTCTGTTTTGTCAATCACCCCTAAACGGTTAAACAGATTTATATAAATTTGGAATACGGATTAACTATGGCCTGGATTAGAAATACTTTTCTACTACTTTGAAGTGCCGAAGACCTTCCCGTTTCAGAAGGGGCGAATTCGCCGCGAATCGTTTCGCCCGAATTCATACACCCATTATCGAAGTACTGGGAGCCAATAAATGGCGTCTACAAGCATCGCGTGAATTCAAAATACTCGCGTAAATCGCGTGCACTACGCCAGTAATGCGCGCGAGTCGAGATACTAGGGACGCCTTATTGCGTCCACTTTACGCACGAATTTCAGAGCGAGTTCACTTACCAAGGGCAATGGAGCAGCAAAATTTTTTACTGAGTTGCCCTAATGCTCGCATGTTGGCACGCTCCTTCTGGACGCAACGTTTGCGCGGATTACGTGCGAAAGTTTCGCAGCGAATTCGCACTTTCTGGACAAGGTAATCTCGACTCGCGTTTGATGCGTGCGTATTGCGCGCGATTCGGGAGACTAGAGATGCCTTGTTGCGTCCAGTTTTCAAGTGAAAAAATCGTTCGTCCCCAAAATGCTCACGCGTTGGTACGCTCCTTCTGGACGCAACGGTCGCGCTCAATATGCGCGAGAGAATCGCGGCGAATTCGCCATTTCTGGACAAGCTCTTAGTTTGCGTGGGATAATAAATTTCGACTTTCACGTGGGCGAAGCAAATGGCAAAAGCTACTCAATACCGGGTTATGTTTTTGACTAACTAATCTTGTGTAGTATTTTGTGCCGATACAAAATAAGAAAGAATATTAAAATAATAGGGACTAAAAGTCTGCTTAATTTGCTAGAGTCTGTATCCAAAATCTAAACATAGCCCGCAAAGCTATTCATAATGTGGTTTAGACAATCCTGCTCTCTATCGCGGTTTATCGCTAATCCGGCCGGCTAAACTTTTCAACTTCATAATTTTACTGTTGCTGCTAGTTTATTTGGCCTTAAACCGACTAGATAACGGCCAGCTCACACCGAGACATGGCACTTCGAATGAGTCGTTCGCGCTGTGTCGGATAGAAAACGATCTTCATGCGACTACACGATCGTCTTGTTTATTTGTACGGCAAACCCGCAGGCTTATCAAGTATCTTGCAAGAGCAAATCGATAGCGATTTTTGCGCAATAATTGCTCTTCAATACAGTTTTTTTATATAAGTGCATTTCAGAAACAGCGAGCGATTAGCAAACGATTGTGTAGGACCTACACTGTAGGTAGGATTCCTACACTGTAGGTAATTCCGATTATTATGACATAAAGCGTTTGATCGCGCGATGATTGCTCATTGCTGTTTCTTACATAATAAGCCTGCCTGCCCAATGCACCGTCGCGCCGACTGAGGGCGCCTAGTAATAAACGATATGATCGCTTGCTATCTTAGGACGACGGCTAAGACTGCGTCGAATAGAACCTCCCAACGACTTGAGTTGCAGCACGTCGCCTGTGGTTGTGTAGTTTTCTTTCGTTTTTTGCTAAGAATAGTTACAGCACTGATTACAGTATTTGTGCCACATGTTAAATTTAGTGTTGTGTTTTTTTTTTTACCTTTGTATAGATTCTTTTACCTATTGTGAATGTGTGAACATTGTAGGCTTTCTAGATTTCTAGATGATTGTTAACATTTTGTTAACTTTTTATTTCGTGCATTTTTTTTTTTTTCAATTTCGTACGACTTATTGTCGGGCCTACGTTGTCCTCCCATATCCAAGTACTAATGCTGTAACATGGAAATATTGTAAACAAAAAAATTTTAAAGAGTAACCATGGAGTTTCTTGCCGGTTCTTCTCCATAGGAAACGACTAACCCGAACCGTGCACCTTTTGTCGACGTTTTATAAGTGCCCATGTAGGCCTTTGTAAAATAAAAATATTTGATTTTGATTTTGATTTTTGAATCTTTTCATTAATATGTGTATTTCACATTTTGTGTCGTAAATAAATCTCCATATTCTATCGATATCTCAAAAAGTACGCGGAAAGTCGCGTCGCGTCCCTGTGTAAGCCGGCCCTTATTCAAGTAACTAACATAATTAATATTCAACCTCTCGACTTTATTATATAGTTATCGGAGGGACGGAGCAAGCTTTTTGTCTACAGACTATTCATATAGATTGTTTGAAGTAATAAAGGCCTGATTTAAACGTGAATTACTTATTCAGTCCACCATCGCGCTAGTAAAATACCTGAAGGCTGAAGCTGAAATTCAGTGAAGCCGATATTATGATTTTAGGTTGAAATAATCTAGTTTACTGAATGAACCACGCACTTTTATGAGTAGAGCTGGGTAAGGAGAATAAAATAGTTTCGGAGTAAAGAGTTTATGTAGAATATCGTTTGTTGTGGTACAATCTGTTTGCTCTGAATTGTGGAATTAAATACCTAAAACAACGCCCGCCTAAAGGGATCAGCAGAGGTGTAGGTACTGCGTCTACATTTTACCAGTTTCATAGTTACATAGGGTGTCCAAAAGTTCGCAGCATATATTGTCCTTATTAATGTAGATGCATTGAATCATTTCATTGTTTTGCTACCTTTAGACCTACCCTCGTTGTTAGAAGACTATGCCAAATAAATGTAGCCATGAGTCGGGCACAAATCCAGAATCAAAAATAGAACTTGTCGGATTGAATTCCTATATACTAAATTCATAGAGGCTCCGCAGGTGCATCGCAACAATGCGATTTATTTTTTCTGTGATAACTAATTTCATTGTATCGCCGAGTCAAGCACATTTGCGGTGCCTTAATTTTTTTTCGCTCCTCATATCTGCCATCGGCTATTCAGCCATAATCAGATTTTCTGTCTTCTCATTGTGTTTCAGGAGGTATTTCAGCAAAAACTCTCCACCCATCCTCAGAATAGCCCACCCTCAATTAAGTGTCTCTGGTCCAGTTGCAATATTTGCCATCGTTTCAGCCTTGTGATGTGGTTATTATTATTAAACAGGTCCCTGGCGAGTTGGTTTTTTGAAAATAAAAATAAAGATAATTTAGTAATATACCATCAAAACACCTTTAATTCACGAGCAGGCTGACCAAAACCATAATTATGTATCCTCCGACTGCACGGCATGATTTTCAACTTTTTTACATCTTTTTAATTCGCTTCTTAAGCAGTAAAATCTTTTGATTTTATTATTTTAAACATACAAGTGGTACATAGTTTAGTTATAACCTCTAAAAACTCTTCATTTTGATACCTGATGGGTTTGGAAGAACTTAAAAATTGGAACCTTCACAATATGGCACCCAAAATCAGCCATGTTTGTTTTTTTTTAACTTCACTTATCTAAGAATATTTGGGTGGTCAAGACCTATCTATCGATGTCTTAATTACATAAATCTATCCAGTGGTTTGAATTGTATTTGGTAATAAAGAACAACAACAACAAGATACGCCCGAAAAACATAGACCTGTCCTTGCAGTCGGATAAAATACTTACGCGAAAGTTGCCCAGGTTGACAACTATGCATTCGAATGTCGCGTCTCTCCCGATAGGCACCGTCAGATTCGTAATAGGCTCCCCAAACTCTGGAACCTCGATACCTCCTGATGACAAACAGAAAAATATAATTAAAATTGAGTAAAATTGGAAAAGATAAGTTGAGAATTTGATTTTCCCGAAACGTGTTTGTTCATTGGCTTTGAAACGTATTGAGCTAAGTACAGGAAATGTATTTATTTATTCTGTAATTGATTGATTCCACGACATCAACACAAATCTTTTATATCACCACCACGAGAAAACTTTAAAGAGCTTTAAATCTTGGAAAACTTTGACCTTTGCTAAACTTTACATAACAACGCCACATGCAACACCCGAGTTACCTGCAAAAACAAAAGCATCGTGGTATCGCGGCTAACTGACGAGTGTGACGTCAGAATTACTTAGCGCCGGTATGTAGGCGGCTTATCACGGATGTTGCCACAAAGTTTCCCGCGACGATACTGTCGCCAGCAGTTGCACCTAGCTAGGACCTTGTGCAACAAAGTGTCAACTAACCACTTCAACTTGTACCGTTATTCGCGGTCCAACTTCAGAAATGTGAAGTGACACGAATAACTTTGCCAAGTGATAGTAACTATGTAGACCATAGAGCACGCAGACGCCTCGATGGCTACTGCTAGAGGTGGCATTGTCATAACTTTCATATAAACCAAGCACGTTAGTAAAAATTGATGGTTTGTGACAATTCTATCATTATCATCATAATTTCAGCCAAAAGACTATGGCTTTTTACCCAAGTGCCGAAGGAGGGTAATGTGTTTATCAGTCTATGTATGTATGTAAGTATGTTACTTTTTTGAATACGTCCATTATATAACTGGCTGTCATGTACTTCCCGAGCTGGCTGTTTATCGTGGTCGAATCCTGTGAGCGAAGGATATAGGCTTTTATTAATTGAATGACTTGTGGTTCTTTTGTGTGCATATGTTATTTACGTGTATTTATTTTATATTAATTGTAAGAATATTAATTTTAGTTTAGCCAAATCGTTTATTTTAATTGAACCTACGCCATCATTTATTTATTGGTTATAGTGAGATTATTAATTATTTTATACATTGTACATTTAACTTTATATATACCTAACCAAGTAATCAAAACGTGTCTATAAAATATTCAACACGCCTAAGAACTGAAACTTTTTCTACTGCATAGCAAAAAATCAAATATTTTTTTTTTTTATTGTAAGTACTAATTAAAGTTGCGGGTATACTTACGTGAATTACTCTACGCATAACACTGTTACAACACCAATATATCACGACTGCTTGGCGACCATTTGTCACTGCAGGGATCCAGCAGAATATCAGCGTCAGGTATATTTGCCTGACACGTGCTGAGCTGGACTCCCATTTGGTGCAACCTTGAGACGCACACCGCACTGTGTTATGATTGTTTTGATTGTCAAAATTAATGTTAGTGATGTCATTTTTACTTTTGTTTCGGTTTCCTTTTTCTTTTTATGTTGGCACTTTGTTTTTAAACATACCTACATGACAAATGTAATAATTTTATTAAGATTTTGTGTGTTGTGTCTTTTGTGTGCACTAAATAAATGATTTATCTATCTATCTATCTATCTATGTACGTAAGTATGTATGTATGTTTGTTCCTATGTGGCGTTCTAGAGACCAAACGCGATGGCCGATTATGATGATTCTTACGTCAATCGATTTGTCTTAACCTTGCGAGTGTCACTGGCTATATTATAATTGAAAATAATAAAATAGCGGCTTTTGGGCGCCATATTGTGAGGCACCAAATTTTTTTTACCTCCTATCTATCGTGTGGGTTATCAAAATAAAGGGTCTTAAGGAGTGATTTCAAAAATATATAACACTTTTTTTTTTTTTTAAATCATTTATTTAATGAGGCTTTTTGCGCTGATGCGCCAAGCCAGCCTCGTAAGGTTATACATTATGTGTATTGTACAACAAATAATTAAATTAAAAAAAAAACCTAAAAAATAAACCTACCTAACATTTCGATGAAATGCAGCGCTCCCAACAATCCAAAGCCACCGAAAAAAAGAAAAATCAATTACTTCGTCTCAAAAACACTTCCCTAACAAATTCATAAATTTTAATACTTTGTTCCGAAAGAGGCCTCCCAAGCAATACAATATATAACACTTATATGTTTAAATGTACCTAATTCTAAAAAAAAAAAAAAAAAAGTTAATTAGAGAAATCAAAAGCCCGACTGCTTAAAAAGCGAAGTAAAAAGACGTAAACAAGTAGAAAATCATGCTCTGCAGTCGGATGATACATCTGGTTTTGGTTTTGCCAGCTCGCAAACATTTATCCTCCGACTGCACAGCAATATATGCGGTTCAACATAATACTGTTTGAAATAATAGCGTAATTATAATAATTGAGTGCTCTATGTAGACCGCTTGCGTCTATGATCTTATTCGGGACAACTGCGCCAACATGAAATCATATACGGATTTGTGCAAATAGAATGTTTTGTTTATAATTGTAAGTCAACACGATTGTTTTGATTTTACGTGTAAATTAAAAAGTTATGTAGGCCGTTTGCCTAAGAATCGGTTAAAGGAAGTGCGTAGTGGGTTTTGCTCTTCTGTCAAACCTATTTTATGGACGAAAAAACGAAATCGCACTACCAGTTATATGAAAAATAAGAAATAAACATAAAATAAAATCACTCTGTATATCATCCAAGGGTTGAGCGTTACAGATATGTAAGCAACTATGTAATAGTAAAAAGAAACCTGGGGGGTGACCATAAGCTCTTAGAGTAAGGTTATTTTGAGTGTGTGTAATTATATGACTTGTATACATCTGTCACTTACGCGATCTCAAAATAACCTTACTCTAAGAGCTTATGGTCAACCCCCTGTTAAAACTTTGTACATAAACACACATTGTCTCCGCTGACAATTTCACATATGAACAGAAATCGTGCTACCGTAATTTAAATCTCAGAGCCAAACTAAAGCCACCAGGTTCAGGGATTATTTAGTTACACACCCTGATAATTTTGACACGAGAATAGCAAAATATTCCGTATCGAAGTTCGAAGTATCCGATCATCACAATCTATTTTGTCACGGTCGAAAAATTCCATCTCGAAACCCAAGGTTCTACGTTCTACTCTTATATTCATTCATCAAGCATATTCAAGTGAAAAATATATTCTACAACATCTAGAGGCGAATTATGAATGCTATGTTACACAGTTTTAAGAGGAATCGGGGGCAGAGAGCGCCGACTGAATTTCCTTAGTAAAAAGTCATAATTCGAGGTTTGGCTCTCGTCCCTTTTCTCCTCCAATATTGGACCAATTTAATAGATATTTCGTAAACTGAAAATTAAAGATATATACTATGTCTCTATGTTTTCCTTTTTGATAATACATTATCTTTAGAAGCACTAGAGCCCTCAAAAAATGCTCAAAATTGCGCTGTCAACAGAGGCTTAGTCTACAAATTTGACAAATATAAATGAAAAAGGAAAACATAGGGACATAGTATATATCTTACTTTACCAGTTTATGGAATATCTTTTAAATTGGTCCAATATTGGAGGAGGAAAGAGACGACAGCCAAACCTCTAATTATGACTTTCTACTAAGGAAATTCAGTCGGCGCTCTCTGCCCATATTTCCTCTTAAGCCAGCATAATTTAACTATAAACATAAACAAAATTCAACTGTAGTGCAACTTTAGTGGGCAAGTTTCACACGTTTTGCAAATAGCCATGGTTCCTAAGTGAGAAAATTGCAGTTGGGCCAGAGATACCGTGCGTTAGAGGTAACTAAAAACGATGTTTTGTCACCTTAACGAGCGTCTAGAGGCGGCAAAGTGTGAAAGCTTGCGTACATTCAAAACATCATTTCACTTTTTCCATTCCTTATGTTAAACTTAGTTATGTTAAAGACTTTCAGCAGAAACAGCTCAAGCTTTAAAGATTGATCGTAAAAATAACTACACATTTATGAAAATCAGATCGCGTAAAATATTTTAAACAAACTTTATTTCCGCTTGATTCATCTTTTGCTTATAAAACTACAGAAGTTTTCGTTACCAATTTTCCAAGAAGGAAGGCAAGAAGTGTATAAGTAAAAAAAAAGTCTTACTTTTTAAAGAACATTTGTCTGTATAACGATATCTATAGCGGGATGTAACGTTACCGAACGGTCTTGTGGAAGGCAGTAAAAACAGCCATTTTGCAGCGACAGCGTCCACAATATCGTCACAGACTGGGACGCAGTAAAATGTTTACAAAATATCCTGCTTTTGTTGTGGGTGCCACTAGAAGTGTTGGATATTGCTTTTGTATTACCGTTTTAGCGAAAACTCAGTCGGCCATTTTCCTGCAGCTGCGGTAATCGCTCTATTTTCGGGCTCACTTGCACTCCCGTCTGCAGGAAATCTCTATTCATGATTCACGTGACATTAGCTATGTGAAATTCACATTTAGGGATTAGATTTATTATAGATAATATGTAGTGGATGTTATGTAAATAGACGATTATTGACGGATTTTATTAATTTCAGGGTTATTTTCCTTCTTCCACGTTTCGCTTCTTGATAGTAGTTTTCTCAATATGAACTTCTTGTGAATTTATAAAACTACCTAAATTATAAATTCCTAACTCTATTTCTACCCGTCTGTTTAACACTTTATCATGCTAAATAAAGTACCTATTTTAGAGATGTTGGTTCCACTTTTTACGCCAGCAATTTTATAAAGGGATTGAAGAGTGTGGTGTGTAGCTAGTAGTTTCATATTAAAATAAATTCGTCTCATAAAAAATCAATGATAATTCCAAAACTTCTTAAAGTTTACATAGCTCATAATATAACAGAATTCTAATATAACTTTTACTAACTTATTAATAATTATTAGTACCCAAATTGTCTACAAACTCCAATCTTTACTGACACTTAAGAGAGGATAATTGAATTAATATTTTCTCTCAGTTTATTTGAGTGACTGCGTATCTTATGCTCAAGTTACTTATTATTTAATAATAATATAATAATAATATTATAAAGTGAAAAGATTTTTATTTTTGTATGTAACGAATAAACTTAAAAACTACTCGGACCGATTTCAAAAATTCTTTAACCGTTGGGAAGCTACACTATCCCAGGGTGACGTAATCTATTTTTTATCCCTGTATTTCAACGGAAATGAGAAATACGCGGGTGAAACCGCGAGGCGTCCGCTAGTAGCTCATAATACACGGTTCACATTTGAAATTGGAACGTGTAAAAAATAAAAGTTGGTCATTCAATATCAGGCTACCCGTTCATTGCGCCCGTAGTTCAATCAATTTGGTTGCACCTAACATGTATTATTATCTTTATTAGTTACTATGTAGCATCTGCCAGCGGTTTCGCCTGCCAAAAATAATCCCGGGATTAAATATCCTGAGTAGGTATATAGCTCAGGACACGGTCATCACTTTGCCAAGTTTCATGTAAATCAGTTCATCCTTTGAGATGTGAAAAGAAACAAACAGATAGACTGGGTTAGTTTCATATACCTCTGTCATGTAATATTAATATGGATTACATTTGTTCGATATTAATTACATAAGTAGTGTAGCGACGGGATTATGTGTAATATCAGACATCAGGCAACCGTGTCTTGCAGCTAATCGAAGCTAAGATTATTGATTAAGGATAATAATTTGCCGTACGATATTTAATTAGAAGGTATGTTATCCGGGTTCATAGAAAAATATCATACTGGTTATTATTAGTTGGATTATGACTATATATAGTTACTGAATTGTGAAAATAGTTTTTTTCGTAGCTAATGGCTGGCTACTAGAGACAGAAATAAAAAGTGGCGAGCAAAGAATATGTGCCGAGTTGACTTGGTCACGAACCACGTTAACTGGTTTGAACTGCGCGTGAGAAGAGTGTCTGGGAAGACTTTGGGGAGACCATTGCCTTGCAGCGGGGCATCAATGACTAGTAAAAACATGCCGGACATGTATCTGATGCTTTCTAAAGATATTTTTCCATTGATTACATGGAATACTGAGCTGCCTTTTATCGCTTAGTCATTTGTAGATTTTCAACGACGACTTTTTTCGTATGTAAATACAGGCTGGCTTCTCATTATCTACTAAACGGTAACAGGGTCCAAACGGAGCCCTACTGCTGTCACTCACATGTCCGTCGTCTGTCCGTCTGTCTATCTTTCTGTAGTCTGCCACATAGGTTTTATAGACAAACGGTTGGCCCAAAGCCATGCAAATTAACAAAAATATTTTTTAAATGTTTTTAAGGAGGGGCGCTCCCATACAGCAACTGTTAGCGTGAAAAAAAAAAAAGGTTTACCTACCTCATCTCGTGTGGTATCTTTGTTTAGTGCTCTTTGAGTAGATAAATACTGTATTTTTTTTATCAACAGTACTGAAAAAAGTAAAGGAATTTGTTGCGAACGAAACGTTTCGCGTCCCTTTGTTATTTTGTTGCAACACAACGTCAGCTCGCTGTCATTTAAATTGACAGTTTTCGACTGAGCTTGACGTTGACAGAGGACTTGTAAGAACGTGTTTTCCCGGGCTAGACGTGACGGTTTGGCTTTGGGCTGGTCTTGTTTGAAAACTAACAAATAACCAGCCAATCGTCCACCGGAATTGTGTCTCTATCCGTGAGTGGTATTGTGCTCCGCCTGTGCATTTGTTTTTTTGTGTATTTCACGCGCAGCGAGGGAATTTTGGCGGGAGCATCTCCAGATGTCTGCAGGGAATCTCGCCCCAGACTACGCCCCTTATCCCTTTATTATATACTAGCTGTCACACGCGGCTTCGCGCCCTTCAACTGGCTACCTACCTACCCATCTAGATCTACCTTACCTAACCTGCCCTACCTACCCTAGATACATGATTGTTGCGTAACTTAAACCATTTACGCAGCGCACACAACGGAAGCTCTCAAATTTTTGCCCGTTTTTGCAACATTTTTCATTTTTGCTCCACTCCTATTGGTCGTAGCGTGATGTTATATAGCCTATATCCTTCCTCGATAAATGGACTATCCAACAGCAGATTGTTATGGGCGTTCCAGCAAGAGCTTTGGGCACGGAACTGGAGAGACCGCCAAAATCGCAAAGCAAGTATTCAGTTTTGCTTCTGCTCAATTTGAGGCCAACACTCTCCAATCTGTGCCACCACACCTCCAATCTCCTCTGGACCTCTAGGCCACTCATGGCGACCAGCACAATGTCAACGGCAAACAGCATACACCAGGATGCCTCTTCCTGTGTGTCCAACGTCAGAGCGTCCATTATCAACAGGAAGAGGTCCCTACCTAGGGGCCGACCCTTGGTGCAAGCCGACTGCCACACTGAAGCTGCCAGTATTGCCCACTGTAGACCTAACTTGGGTACTGCATCGACTGAATCAACTCTACATACTTTCCAGGCACTCTTTTCTTCTTAAGGGCCCAACACAAAACCTCACGAGGAACCCGATCGTATCCCATTGATCTATGAACTTCAAATTTGGTGATAATGTTTATTATTACGTATATTTTATTAACAAATATCAATATATTGATAAATCTGATTTTTCTTTGAAATGCCCTAATTTTTACTATTACAACCAACATGATTATGCGGTTTGGTACGGAACCCTAAATGTGCGAAGACCGGCACGCACTTGGCCAGTTTTTTTCCAAGTTTCCATACCTCATTTCATTCAAAACATAATTTCACAGAAGGTAACCATTATAGTCATATCCATATTTCACCTCCTACCAACACGAATGAACATAACTAACTGTATACAACATTAAATACAATGTTCATCACAATTTTACTTACAAATTTTCAACGTCGCAATATCAACAGTGATACGTTCATAAATTCAATGAAATTACCCATCTTTCTGCGCTTCAAAGACGCCATATATTTTCCGTTGGAGACAGCGCCTTGCCATGTGGACCATCACGCGAATGATAAATCAGTATGGCTCGCAATATCTACTGAGATATCACGACGAATATATTTTAAAGTAGGGTGTTATGGTAGTTTGAGTAAGGAGTTACAGGCTGATAGTAGAAAACCTAACCTGTATAAAGTAGTGAAATTGCGCCACGCAAAACAGTGAATGTAGAAGCGTTCACGAATACAAATCAGTAAAAATACCCGCAGAGAGATGGGACACATAAACGACAACTAGCTTTAAAAAATATCGATTCAAAAGAAATCGTAGTCGCAATATTGTCACACTGTTGCGTCGCATCTGTCTGCGGGAGCATTAACAAGTATGCAGCGACGGCATTAATTTGTTTGCTGTGATGTGATGTGACCCCTCACACAGAGAGGAGACCTTTGTCCCAGCAAGGGAACATTAAAAAGGCTGATGATGATATGATGTGCATAATAGTATTTCTGCGCGTCAAAGATGCCATATATTTCCGTGTGAAGACAGCGCCTTACCACGTGGACTATCATGCGAATGAAAAATCAGTATGGCTCGCAATATTTACTGAAATATCGCGACGAATGGTAAGTAATAGTTAGATATGAAACTGAATTTGCGTGGTATAATAGTGGAGTACAAATTCGTAAAGGCACCTGTAGACAGATGCGATACCGACAACGCGTTCAAAATCTATGAAAAAGAAAGCATAGACACAATACTGTCGCTTTGTCAGATCGCATCTGTTTGCGAGAGCTTTATCAAGTAAGTAGCTATTATTAGCTGCGATATGACGTGGTCAGTAGTATTTCTGCGCTTCAAAGACGCCATATATTTTCTGGAGGAGACAGCGCCTTGCCATGTGAACCATCCCGCGAATGACAAATCAGTATGGCTCGCAATATCTACTGAAATATCGCGACGAAAATTAAAAGTTGGGCTTTTAGGGTAGTTTTGAGTAGGGAGTTGCAGACTGATAGTAAAATCTCGATGTGAAAACTTAACCTGTGTAGAGTAGTGAATTCGCTATATACTTTCGCGAATACAAATTGTGAATTTTTAAAGACTAGCAGACCGATTTGACACCTGTAAAACGACGCGTTTCCAAAGAAACTGTTGAAAAATATGTATGATAAAGCTTAGTAGCAAAATTGTCCCACTATCGCATCGTATCTGTCTGGAACAATTTATTAGCTATAATATGACGTCACTAACAGTATACGTACATAAGTACCTATTGGATTTCGGCTTTCTGGGCATGGATGTGGAGTGAGTGATTTTATTATAGGCACCACTAATCCTCTGGATCAAACCGAAGGCATAAAAGTTTGTGTGTTTTTGCCGAAGGCGCTAAGCGATGTCAACGCACTCACTAGAATTTTAGGTTATTATCGTCTCCCGGGAAGAGATCGTGAAATGAAATATTAAAATTTTGAGGAATATGAAATATTAAAAAGGTTATGAAGAAGGTATAGCTTTATAGAGTACGCGTAGCGGCCTAGAATCGTAGAATACATTTTTATTTTTTTAATCACATTACTTCTTTTGGAGCTGGAGGAGCTCGTGGCTACATAATAACAGCCGCACGGGTCGATCATCGAGGTAAAGCAACGCTTGACGAGGTCGGTCCGTGGATGGGTGACCATTTCAACATACCGAGTTTCCTCCGTGCCTCGGAAAGCGCGTTAAGCCGTTGGTCCCGGCTGTTATTTGAAGATCTTTGACAGTCGTTACGGGTAGTCAGAAGCTTGAGATCTGACACCAGTCTTGCCAAGGGGTACCGTGTAACCCAGTTACTGGGTTGTGGAGGTCAGATAGGCAGTCGCTCAATGTGAAACACTGGTACTTAGCTGAATCCGGTAAGACTGGAAGCCGACCCCAATATAGTTGGGAAAAGGCTAGGCAGATGATGACTTCTTTTGAAGTGGTGTTGAAATTAGAGAGTAGGAGAAGGAAGTTATTTTTCGGTGAATCTAAGCAATCTACACATTCCCAACCACTGCAATACCTGAAAGCTAAAATAAACCAGTGGCAACCGACAAGTCTAAGAGAGCGCCGAAGCAATGTAGTTAGACGAGTCCCGGATAAACAATTCAACTGTCATGGATCCCGCATATAAAATTAATCCGAAAAGAACAGCAGAGTATGGAAGCCTTCACTTTCAGGTCTGATAAGCATAAAACATGTTACCACTACTGAGCGGCGCGAGAGAAGTATACTACGATTCGCACTTATGTCGGTTTAGGGGCCATACGGCCGCGTATGGACCTGGGACTAAGGCCCAGTTGCCCCTTTAAAAAAAATATAATTAATAACTGGGCCTACATCTCTTTTGCGAAGGTCACTGGGCCCTGGTCCCAGATCCATATGCAGCCGAATGATCTCTAACCCCTCATGCATGACGTAGGCTCCAAGACGCATCCAAGAGTGTCATTAGGTGACTAGAACTCATCCTGCTCCAAAATTTTTGGTAGTTAGTCATACCCTTTTTTATCGAAGGACGACCTCCAAAAGGTGCCTCGACTTATACGGGTAATACGTATGCGGATTAGACATTTTATCTTATTATATTTATATTCATTTGTTCAACAA
Source organism: Orthosia incerta (assembly GCA_948252205.1). Taxonomy (NCBI): domain Eukaryota; kingdom Metazoa; phylum Arthropoda; class Insecta; order Lepidoptera; family Noctuidae; genus Orthosia; species Orthosia incerta. Next base: position 13,998,563 of record OX411744.1, read on the forward strand.
GAAAATATTAAACTCCGGTGGTCACTATCAGCACATATAAAAGGCCTCGTGATCTGTAACAATACCACCTTGGAACCCCCTCTGTACAACGTCTATTTGGCCACATTCCTAGGGAGGCTGTAATGGGTTCTTCTTCTAAAGACACAGTTCAGCTCTACTACAGCACAAAATACCATAACTGAGCAGGTTAAAAGAACCACTTGACTGAACACTTTGTACTGCATTAAGTGGTAACCATAAGTAGATTTTAAGTGTGATTACCGCATCCAATCTGTAGTGCAGCAGCCGCAGCTTATATCAGCGTATGCGACGGAAACAGCGGGCTTGCTTCATTAAAATTTTAGTCAATCGATGTACACGTCAGACTAGACTTAATACGAAAAGCTCCGCATTGTTGCAGTTGACAAAATCGAGCTTTTACAGAATACCGACCCGTAACGTTAAACATACCTCAACCTGTATACATTTGGCAATGCACGGTTGCAATCTCACCCAAAGGAAATCTAAACTAATATTATAAAGAAGTAAAATTTACTATACCGCAAGAAATGTTAAGTAACATTATGTAGACGAAACATTGTTTGTGTCTGGCAAGTGAAAGAGTTTTCGTAATCGAATTAGTTAATTCGATTACGAAAACTCTTTCACTTATAAAAAGCTATTTAACTATTTACACTATCATCGCTGAGTGCCATAGGCTATATACTATCCCGAAATGCACGGTTCCTAGTAGGATAAGACACAGAAGTGCTGTGGGAAATTTAAATAAAATGAATCCGATTTCTGTGGTTTATGCCACAGAAACGAAGCCACGTGAAAAAGCTAGTTGCCAATAAATTACAGCAAAAACGTGTCTAATAAAAAGAGTTCCAACATATTTTCAACTAAGTTCAAGTCTAGAATATGCAGCAAAACCTAACACAAAAACGAGAAATAGTGCTGATAACTTTGATACCCGATGTCTACAAAACGAGGACCTCATTAAAAATGGACGAAAAATTGGAACAACTGCTAAAAGCAGCTCTAAGTATATTCTGAAAACAAAAGACGCTACTAACAACTAACATTCAGTCAGCTTAGCTGTTCTGAATAGTTGCCGACTATCCGAGGCTTCGGGTCGACTTCGAGTAGAGAGGAGAACTGTCGATAATATCGACATTATTGCCTAGTACTTAGCAGTAGTAAGAATCATTAGTACCAAATGGGATACTTATCGTGGCTTCAAATGTTTTCAGCTAATATTGAACGCTGTTTGAATTAAATGGCGTGTTCATGTTATTGATACAAAGAGACTGTGAGATACGTTCGATTTCATTTATTCATTAGTTAATGGGCCCTCGTTTTCGATCGATATTATGGTCAAAAGGCAGTGTTGGCCGAATTTAGGCATCGTTTATGCTACATTCAACGTGTACCCACACAGTTATAGGACACTGCGGGTGTTGGCAGTAAAGCCTAAATTCAATTACTAAGTCGTTATGGGGAGCTCTATACGTGAAAGGTAATTCTAAGCAGCCTGTTCTATTATTCTATGATATTGATCATACTGTCTTGTTGATCTACTAGTCAAAAGATTCCCAGGTCGATCAAAGTGTTGTTAGGTTGTATCACGGATAAAGGCAATAAAATGGCATCTATTACAGGTAACTCGTTTTAAGAAGGTGTATATGAAACGAATCTTTAACACATAAGAGATTTCTGACCGATGCATAATGCTCGGCACGTAAGTTGACAAGTGTCGTTAGATGTGCAGAAGTCGTTTTTTAGGTCTCTTTGGTAGTGAAGCGGGGCGCGGGGAACATTTAGGACCGTTCCGATCGCGCGGTTGGCTGGTTAGTTAACACAAGGATCGACTGACCAATCGTGTCGCGTCCACGTTCCGTTCGCACTATATGGTGGTTGTTAAGTTCGCGGAATATGCGCGAACTTACGCCGACTACGCCAAAACCTTTTCAACTTACGTGCCGGGTACTATGTCTTTGAAGAGAATGAATTATTCCTTATGAAATTTGACGATAATATCATTGTTGAAAAAAACTTATACGTTATTAATGATTTTTTTTATTCATGTTAATATTAATTTAAGCTTTTCGTTCATCGTAAATTATTTACTATTAAAGCTTGTATAAAATGGCGAAAATGCTTACTTTAATAATACAAAGTTATTTAATTACGCTTGTATAAATTATTGACAAAATACTGTGTATTTATACTGAAGTGAAGCGTTAAAATTATCAGTTCTTGTACCTACTTACGAGGATATAATATTCAGGAAACTTTAATGTACTCGTATTCTATAAAAACTCTTACTCTTTCATTTTGCGAAACCAAATAGGAGACAATAATAATAATGAAAGTTTTTATTTACTTCAATTGTACAAGAAAACACTTATCTAAACACGTGGCGTTACAAGGTTACAACTAGGGAAAAGAGTGTTTACGATGAATTTTGGCACCCAATGTATGATTTAACTTGTGTTTAGGGTGCCAGCGTCCTCGCCTATAATTTGAACATGTAACAGCAGTTGTAAGACAAACACAGTACAATTGTCATTATTAAATTATAATAAATTTACCACCTAATGCCTAATAATGAGCCCTAATTATGGACCTATGTATGGATGTGTGTATGTGTGTGAGGTAAGTCTGTATAAGTTTGTCTGTGTTTATGTGTGTCTGTGTGTGTGTAAGTATAAACATATTACGTTATTAGCTACATTAGGGTGATGAAATAGATCAGATAATTCCTAGTATCACGATACTGTTTAAATAAAAGCCTTAATATTAAAACAGATAGCCTAAATAATGATTTTTGGTCGCTTAATTCAAATGGCAAACTAAATGAAAGTTTCAGTTGGTCATTTGTCATTGGACGTGGGCGGCTCGCGCCGGTTCGCGCCGGTCCAAACCGGTTCCGCCGAGTTCCGGCTGCAAGCTGCTTTTATTAATATTTCCAGCGCGAATCCACGCTTTATTAGCAAACAGCCGTCATGTGGCTGATAAATTATTAATGTGGTTGCAGCGCAGCTTGTGTTCTGTGATCCGTTTTTTAAACAACGGCAACGTTACATGTGTTTTCGGCAGACTAATGTACTTAATTGATAGCCCGACGTAATTGCGACGCAATAAGACCTCATGAAATATGCAGCGAGAAAATTATAATAAAATATTCCTGATACTTATTCCAACGAAGTTTGTGTGAAATCGTTCCGAAGGAAAAAGTTCGCTTCGCTATTATAAGAGTTGCTTCTTGTTTTTTGTATCGCTGAAGAAAGCAGATGATGTATCTACGTTTCGATGGCACCGTGCGCGTAATTGGCAACTGAAAGTGTTGTTCGTGATCTTCAAGAATATATATCTACTAAGATTTTGCTGTGCTTATGCAATAAAGAATACGTGCTATTTTTATAATGTCTCTAATAAAGAACTTTGCGTCATAACGGCCGCACATAAGTATTTATAATCACGTGCACGATTGGCGCAGTGGTTGAGCGATTGACTGCTGCGCTGCGTGTCACGGGTTCGATTCCCGCACGGAACAAATATTTGTATGACCTGCAGATAGTTGTTCCGGCTCTGGGTGTTGTGTATTTGACTTGATATGTTTGTAAACGCACCCACGATACTGGAAGAAATTCCTAGTGTGGGGCAACGTTTCTAAAAAAATAAAAAAAATAAAGAAAGAATCATTCCATTTTCAAATGCCACACACAGCCAGTACAAAATAAAACTGCATTCTTCCATCAAAAGCGCTTTGAAGCGTAATGAATAGGTAGATACGTCACATTATTACGATAGATGACTTGTCCCTTCCATAGTTTAACCGTCTGGCTACATTCTTAAAGACAGACGGAACCATTTATCATGAAGCTGAATGTCTAGGATGCAATTTTCAGCAATGCTGCCTGTTACTGTGCACTTTTGGTCACTATTATAAATTGCTTTCTATAGGTGGTATTTTTCAGTCATATCTGTGAAATGGCATTTCCATCTATCGTTAGATTTTCGTTTTAAATAGTTTACGATTAGTCTTTTGTGGGCTTTTGCGACATTATTTGCTGGGAAGGAGGATTATCGTGTTATGAGCCATCTTCTCTTGATCTTGTTGCTATTCTATGTGAGTAACAGTCCAGTACGGTCCAGTATGGTAACAGTCATTTCATTAAAAGTTTGTCACAGTATTGGTGAAGATATATATATCTCCAACAAAGTCTACTTTATTGGAGATTATACAACTATGTTAGTAGGTATTTTATAATTGTCCTTAAATAAAATATTAGTATTCTAGAAAATAAAAAAAATGCTAACAACGCATTGGAACGCCACATGCTGTGCTAATTTTGTACTTTATATGACATAATATACTATCGGCACGTTTGGCAGCCTTTGGCATACTAAAATATATAGATATTTAGAGGTGCGATGATTTATTGATAAACAGATTCCTTACATAATCCTACACGATATAATTTAAAATGAAACGCCTAACGCCGTGATATATCTTATAAACATTAATAATTTCTCGTGATATTTTTTTCCCAACGTAAGCTTTGCTATATCTTTCTGAATATAATATTCACGCGTTACCTAAGTTTCAAGAGACGAAAAAGGGTTACCTTTTCTATGCATAATTCATTTATTTTTAGCTTTTCTAGGTCTTCTAGTGGCTCTTTTAATCTTGCTTTCTTGTCTAACCTTTTGCTGTACATCTCCTTTATCTCGACAAGGACTTCTGTTACTATGATTCGAGAATTTTAAAGTTCTCTTTGAAAGGTAGTTGAAAACCTTTTTCGACGATGTTTCAGCCAGTGATGGCTTTTTTGCGATATGACCTCCTAATAGACAGTAAGTGCCACTACCACTGACGTCCCAGAAGCTGCAATCGAATGATTGAAAATAAGAAGATCATCATTTGAAAATTTGTGCATCTTGCATCATGTATAAAAACCGGCCAAGTGCGAGTCGGACTCGCGCATGAAGGGTACCGTACCATTATCGCAAAAAAATGGGAAAAATCACGTTTGTTGTATGGGAGCCCCACTTAAACATTATTTTTATTCTGTTTTTAGTATTTGCTGTTATAGCGGCAACAGAAATACATCATCTGTGAAAATTTTAGGTGTCTAATAGCTATCACGGTTCATGAGATACAGCCTGGTGACAGACGGACAGACAGACAGACAGACGGACAGACGGATCGCGGAGTCTTAGTAATAGGGTCCCGTTTTTACCCTTTGGGTACGGAACCCTAAAAATCTATGCCACTTTTCGTTGTAATTTTATAACTCAAGAACGGGCTCACCTATACAAACTAAATGTTTAGGCTTTGTTCTGTCTGTTTAGTAGATGGTTTATGTGAATAAAATATGTTTTTTTTTTATGCATGGTAGTGTAGGTAGGGTAGGGTAGGTAGGGTAGGGTAGGTAGGGAAGGGTAGGTAGGGTAGGGTAGGTAGGGTAGGGTAGGTAGAGTAGGGTAGATGAATGTTTGGTGTTTTTATGGGAAAACAAATTTTGCCGGGTCAGCTAGTTGTTATACTCGTATAAAAAGTTAAAGGTCATTGGGCATAATCTGACCCGCTTTGTGAAGAGTGGCGGACATTAACCATAATAGTTTTCTAATAAAGGGAATAATGTGTAATCTTTCACTGCAAATATTTATTGATTAAAAATTGATGGAGAAAAATGTGCCAAATCGTTTAAAAAATTAAAAATCAAACGGTTTCAGAGGATGTTATTTCGCGTCTGTATCTTTTGTTAAAAATGAGGTATTGCCTTAAGTTTTCCATATGTCATTACTACCCAGAATTTGATCCTTAATAGCGACACTATTGGATCCAGCTTTAGTTGTCGCCAAAATGGGCACCGAGACTACTTTCAGTTTTCGATTTTCCACATAGTTTCGGATTTGGCCTACTTAAAAAACTCACTCTGTATACAATTTTTTTTTTTCGAGATGACCACATTGATGACCTGACCCACATTACTCTTATTAATACCATAATAAACCAGAGCCATATATCAATACATTCTGCTATATTTCGTTTGTGTACTCAATGGGTATGGTTTCCATACAAAGACTTATCTTCAATGACCTATATTTTGTAGCCATCATCTCTAATAATTATGTAGGTATGAGCCGATTTTGGACTTCTTCTTTCAAGGTGATTTTTTATTGTAAATAGGTTCGCGCTTGACCACTCTACTTCTCACCTGATGTACTGGAGTGGAGCTACCATTGAACTATTCTCTTAAATCTTGACACAGTCATATAGCTCCTACAGAAAGAGACATGGTATTTTCGTTGATGTCTTTCGTATAATTTGGGCAACTTTTTTACTCTCTGGATTTTATTGTCAAGTCCTGTTTTGGCCATCTGGTTTCATTCTAATAACACCTGCCAAATCATAATGACCATGGCTGTATTCCCAGTAGAGGTATGTCTCTACTGGGAACACAGCCATGGCCATTATTATTTTATGAACTTAATTTAAATGTTGAAGCGTAGGAAGACCCTTAGAGAGGTTGTTTTTATACTTATAATGAGTGCCCCACGCTTCTAGGTACATTTAGCTAATTACGACCTTTTTAATTTTAAGAGAGCTGTAATTGGAAGCCTTTTGGTATTTTTTTTGAAGGCTCAATGTACTTAGTAGATCTACGATAAAATGGCTACGTCCCACGTGTGTATCCCTGTTTTAAGACACGTTTTTTTTTTGTTGCGTTGGTAATGGCTGATGCATACTGCACTACCACGGGGAGATTTTGCAGTTATGTGGGACTCCAATCCACTAAAACTCCACGGTGTCCTCCAGTGCCGCTAACGCGTGAGCGTTTACGGCCGCAGGCATAGGGAGAGCGGCCAAAGCTATGCCAACACTCCTCCTCCTCTGCGGCCCCACCGCGTCCGCCAGCTGATAGTGGCGACTCCGACTAGGCTGCTCTGCCAAAAACCGTGGGTGTTGTAAGACGCAATGAAGAAATACCCTTGCTTGCCTTTTTGTCATTCTTTTTATTAGGTACGACCGGCTCTGGCTTCGCTCGTGACAAATTTTCTCACTCTTTCTATTGGTGAAAACCGCATGAAAACCCGTTCATTAGTTTTTGAATTTATCGCAAACAGACGCGGTGAAGGACTTTGTTTTATAATATGTACCTAATGATGTACATGATAAAAATAAGAGGCCGTTGCTGCTATTCCTTTTGGCTGAATTACAACAGATTGGCACTATTTTCTTTTCCTGGTGATACTGAAATCAAGCCATCACCCAATACTGAACCTGATTGAATCTCTCTTCACCCAGCCTTCATCCATTACTTGTGCTCGTACCTCCTAGTCATTCTTCGCCAGACGTGTCTGTGCTGGGTTGTCGAGATTTAAATTTTCCTAAGAATGTGTAAATATCATCCCATGTTACTTGGGGCAATTTTAAAATGTTTATTCAAATTAAGACTAGGTACCTAAAGTGTGACAAAGAAGTGATCTAAAGTGGTAGGTTTGAAGTTTAAAGCTATAAAATGGAATCTGAGAAAATATGTTAAAAATCTCAACAAACATTGACACGTCTATCTAAGATATCGCCTATCCTGTTCAAATAAATACAAGACCAATCGATACTCAAGTGGCACTAAAGTGTTGAAACCATTTGCGAATCTGACGTACCAGGAATAAATATCAGTGCGGCGCAGGACTCAGAACATACATATTATTTCGTGCCACGCCTCAATACTGAAACAATTCAATGCTTCAAGTAATTTCTCAATTTTCATACATATATGTTCCGTTAAAATCACTGAAATACAGATTTATTTCTTTCAAAGTTTATTCTATTAATGAAAATAATGAAATTCAATAGTGGGCAGTATTAAATTTCGTATTTTTTGCAGCCCCTATTAGCTATTGCCTTTAGGGTATGAATTTTCACACTACACACGAAAGGAGTTTTTTTTTGAAGCATTTTTTCTTATCGCAAGTTATAGCTCTGATTTGTTTGCGGGTTGAGAGGTAAGACCGAATAAAGTTTAACAATAAAAAAAATGACACCAAAAGCCGACACCTTTTCGCAGTGATTTTTGGTGGTATGCGGAACAGGATGTAAAGTCCCACAAACCTCCACAGAAAAGAAAGGATCCTCCGAGCAGACGGGTGTTGTGTCTGGTCCGGGCAACTGCCCAACGGTTATTGTACGAGTATGTTGTATGTTTTCAAATCGCGCCGAAAACTTTGCTTGCGCGATGCAGGATTTTTGTGACATCAAGTCATTAGTTCGTAAGTGGCGGCGTTGGTGCCGCTACAGATTTTTGAGGCACTTCCCGATCACCTAGGAAACTTAAACTTTTTTCAATAGATTTAGCTTGCCGTCTATTTTGAGAATATGCATAAATATTTAATATATAATGTAAAAAACCATTTTAGCGTGATAAATGTGCGAGGCAAAGCGTACTGCGTGCATGATAGTACAAGCGAAGATTCGCACAAAAGCGAGACGCCGAGAAAAGAGAGAGCCGGAGGCACACGAAGAAAACTGAAGACGTACGAGCGCGCGCTGAGTAGACACAAATAGTACCTACGCTAGCAGCCGCTATAGTGTGTTTACACTGAGCATCAGCTGTGTGGTTGTTATTTCAGTTTTGTCATATTTTACGAAACTGATAAACTGTAAATTTATTGAATCGAACTCCGTTGGAACTGAATGTTTATAAGACACCTCTCTCTTTTTTAGGGTTCCGTATCCAAAGCATAAAAACGGGACCCTATTACTAAGACTCCGTGGTCCATCTGTCTGTCTGTCCGTCTGTCACCAGGCTGTATCTCATGAACCGTGATAGCTAGGCAGTTAAAATTTTCACAGATGATGTATTTCTGTTGCCGCTTTAAGGTTACACTAGTCGACGGCAAGAACTATTTTATGCGCGGGGTTAAATGCATTTTATATCAACCGAAAACACGTGCGGAAGAGATTGATGCTGTGATGAGCGGTAGGAAGCTAGTTCCGTACGAATACACACTTTTGCAATTTTGTAGCGAAATTGATAATGATTTAGGACCGAGGGAAAAACCGAAAGCGCGAAATTTTATAAACAGACCTTTGGGAGTCTGGATATCATAAAAAACGACTAAACGTATCTGTTCAAAATAAAATTATTTGCATTGTTGAACTACTGTTATATCCCTGTATGGAGGCCGTTTTGCAATTTTCCGTCTTCTTTTGGTATTTATTCACGCCCAAAAATGCGTTAAAGTTAGTGTCGAAATGTGGAACTTTCGACGCTCATAACTTTCAATTTTTTTTTTTTTTTTACGTTTTTGCTTCCTTAAAGGGATAGATAATGATGAAAGAAATTGATATCACTTTTTATTTTGAACGTACATTGTCAAACAGTGGAATAATCCCTAGACTACGTTTGTATGGAAGAATTATCGACTAGTGTACCCTTAACAACAAATACTAGAAAAAGAATAAAATAAATTTTAAGTGGGACTCCCATACAACAAACGTGATTATTTTATCCGTGTTTTTGCGATAATGGTACGGAATCCTTCGTGCGTGAGTCTGACTCGCACTTGGCTGGTTTTTATTTATTATTCGTTGAATTGGTAGTGCCTGGTATTTACCATTGGTATTTAGCTGAATTTTAGCTCTAACAATAATGATAAATATGTTATAATTATTCATGTGCCTACAAATTAATCCGTTGGACTGTGTGGCGTATTAGTTGAGCTAACCAAAGATACGAATAGTTACCTATATGTAAACAGAATCAGCAACATGTTTGCGTTTGGGCTATTTGGGTCTCAATATCAAATCGTTTAGTTTGTAAACATAGCTAATAGGGTCGGCCCACATTCCCTTCGGTATTACAAAATAAACGGTTAAAACTTAAGTTGGAGTCGAGTTAATTAACTTAAAACGTAGGTAATACATTATTCTCTGGGAGGCCGAATACCTAAGGTTTAAGCCCAATTTATATGAAAACCACAAGTCAAACAAAATATTATTTACACTTTTAATCAAGATAAGCATTCTTTATTATTCATGACTACTAATTTGTAAACGTAAATTGACTGAAAAATTTATAAAACAACAAATTTATCGTAACCAAGCAACGTTGTTCACTTATTAACAAATTCTTCAAAAGACTTTTTTGTATTTAGAATTAAGAGGGGCAATTAATTTTTCATGGCACAAAAAAAGCACCTTTCCGACTTCATTAAAAAAAATTGCCCAAACTCGATGGCCACAAGAATGAACTTTTCCCATTTCTCATTTTCGTAATTACTCATAAATCTTCTAATTGAAGAAACCTGAAAGTGGGTAGCATACTGCGTAAACTAAGATGGCTTGGCATTATTTCGTAATTCCGGCAACGCCACAAATAAAAAAGTTTATGGAGACTGTAAAACAAATTTCAAACGACAGCTTACTGGAGTTCATATTTTAGGTTTAGCTTGAAACGAAATTTAGTACTTACCTAGTAGCTATCAAGATAATGGTAAACATTTACTTTTTATGGGATGCTATGGTCTGAATACAAATCAGTGCAAAATCATTGTGAAATCCTTGTAGTGAAACTAAGCTATAGGCGCGAGATCTACAATAAAACGAGAGTCACGTTCGAGTGAGTGATATCACGTCTACGGCTCATCAGCGGCTGTGCGTGACGACTTTAGCGCAAACAGATTTCACAACATAACCACTAACATAGAGCTGTAACGATTGAAGATTTCATCGAAAGAATTGTAATACGAATGAATGGCTGCGGCTCTTGTTATAGTGGCGAAGTAAATACGCAAAAGAGCGCGCGGCTGCCGCGGGAACGCCAAGTTTTCTTTCAGACTAACTTTATTACGTCATTAGAGATCGCGTGACGAAGAATCGCACTTTCTCGCCTTAATATAATTTGTTTTGATGGTTGTATCAAACGTACTACCCTTTTTCATGTCTTGTTTTTGCTTGAGTACCTACTTAGGAGAACCAATCAGTGTTGTAATGAGATTACTTGAGTATGGCCGTTAGTTTATTATTAACATTTCGCTAAAGTTATTTTACTATACAAGAATCTCTGCTGATGCTGACATGTTTCATAGAAATTATTGCCAAACAAATAATAATATATCTGGCCATTGCATTAAGGCTTACAGAAATAGGTACGCGATGCAAATAAGTCTAGCTGTCAGATCTTGTTCGCCGTAGAAAAATATTACACAGCAAAATATAAATCAGGAGCTACTAAAAATACCCTCGCGGATTCAAATCCATAAATCAAAGCAGTGAAAATAAAATAGAAACAAGAAACATATCATTTTAACACCAATTCCATTTCTGTTCTGCCCACATCACTTCACCTATAAAGATTACTCTGTAATGATGAAACGTAAACCCTTAGAGCCGCCATTACTTTTTTATTTCCAAAAGTAATAATACTGTAATAATACTAATAATACTCAAAGTTTCAAACAAGCTGAGGGTTATTGAAATAAAAGAATGGAGTAGCATCGTCTGCCACGGGTTTATTACCAGCTGAGGTGATGCATTGCACACCACCCTTCCTAAAAAGGCGGTACACTCAGATTTATTATTTTTTCTCGAGACATTTTTCGGGTGCTTAAGACATTTAAAAATACATGGCCAGCTGTATTGCGTCTTCTTTTCTTACTGTCCCTACTATTTCGTAAGGGTGTATATTTTGTTCGAGGTTATATGGCCCCTAAAAGGCGCCCGAATTTCCTGTCCCTTCAAAATGTGCTTCTTATATTTACGAACATGTCCTTTAAAAATAGTATTTATCCTTAATAGCGTGTTAACATCTCTAAAATGTGTCGTAATTCATTTTTTATGAAGCAAATCTTATACTTATGGACGATATTTATAGAAAGTGTTGTGACCAAAAATTTTTCGCTGAAACGAAAGGATTTAACTTTATTTTTTCGCAAGCATTCATTGGTAAACACGGTATACTTGCCGAGAAAGAGTCGGATTATTGACCGTACGTAGATGGATCTTTTCAGTGTCTCATTTTGCATCCCATCATAAAATTAGTTTTACAAACTTTATAACGAGAGTAAAAATAAATTCGCTTTAAGAAAATTGTTGTCATTTTCCTCCATTTTAGATTTTGTAAGAGTTAATGAAATTGTTTTTAAACTTAGCAGACGGCTTTAATTACAGCCAGGTCATAATAACGAGTTCTGACAGATTCTTAATTGAGTTACCTTTAGATAATTTTAAAGTTTTTTGTGTTTTTTGGGGAAAACGAACAAATTGTTCTAGGTCTAACATAGAATTTATGTAGTCTAAAAAAATAAACAAATCCTAACAAAAGGCCAAAAATTGCTACAATCAAGGAAAAGATAAGAAGAATTAAACGTTTTCAAGTAACTTTATCTGTTTCGAGTAATTTGTCTAACGAGGTTTCGGGAATACCGACCCGTGTTTATTGAAACAATAAAGTTGCAGAGTTTACAGTCATTATAATAATTAAAACAACAATTTATGACAAAAAAATCTTTCCTCAAAGAAAACTTTGGTGAGTTTATACAGGGTGGGCCAATAATTTTTGCACTTTTAAAACATGAATAGAAATAAAACTACAACTGTTATTTTGTTGATTATATTTTTAACGTTTTGAAAATTTAATGAAATTTATTTTTTAAAAATGACATCGTCGAGATGTGCACCGTCTCGTCGTTGGCACTCTAGCAATCGACTACGCAAACTTTGGAAAACTCGCTGACACATGCTGCGGGGGATCGCGGCTATCTCGTCGTGGATGTTTCGTTTTAATTGGGATATATTCGTCGGTTTATTAAGGTAGACTCGACTTTTCAGGTATCCCCATAAGAAAAAATCGCATGGTGTAAGATCCGGGCTTCTCGGAGGCCATGGAATATCACCTCTGCGAGAAATCAATTTATTCGGAAACATTTCTTTGACTACCGGTAAAGTCACATTTGACGTGTGGCATGTTGCTCCATCTTGTTGCATCCAGGTCCTGCTGTTGTATCCTTGAAATTCATGCAACTGCGGCGTCAAAAACTCTCGCAACATCTTGACGTATTCCGCTGAATTCACAGTTACATTATTTCCTTGATTATTTTCAAAGAAACCAACCGACCAATTATGCCCTTTGCTGATATGGCAGCCCATACTGTCGTTTTAGGTGAATGAAGTGGCTTTTGGTGTTTAAGGCGAGGGTTTTCCCTGCTCCAATATCGACAATTGTGCTTATTCACGTGCCCGTTGATGTGAAAGTGGGCCTAGCCGTAGGAATCGTTGTTTTTGTAAAATTGTTTAACACAAAAAGCACGCTGTTGTCCCGTGAAGCGCTCCATCGTGACTAAAATTGCATGTAGCGACGCATAGTTTCCCGCCACCCGCGCACCCCTCCCTCCAACGGTATTCGAGAAATTTAGTGTTGCAATTTGCAAAAATTATTTGCGAATTTCTTTGCGAATTTCATTCATCACAATTTCTTTGCGAATTTCATTCAGGGTTCTATTAATATATAGACCTAAGATAGTTAACATTCTAGAACGACAAAACTAGATTTAAAAACGTACGAATATTCTAACAATCTCTATTCAAATTCAAAGGCGTTCTAGAACACGACCGTAGAAAAAACAACAAAAGGAAGAATATTGTTGCTAGAAAACATAAATACTCCTTCGTACCCAATTAGTAAAGACATAATAGAAAGAAGATGGCGTATTATCTGTGATCACAAGTATTGTTAACGTTCTGCACGGGGTACAAGTGTACACCGAAAAGATTGGGGTGGCTACACGGTGGGGTACAAACGTACACAAAGATTGGGGGTGTGATGTCATTAGGAGTCTTCCTGTGCTTAATTGCGTCGATGGCGACTCGACAGGAAGTCAAAAGATTGCGTTCAAATAGCAAACGTTTTCGTTCTGTCTGTCCAGTTAGTAGACGGTTGAGTCAGAAGAAAATTGTATGTATTGATCTATGTTTATGTAGCATTCGATGGATATTAATTTGCCTTTTGCAATAAGGACTTTGTAATTTGTAGCGCTAGATCCTACATCTTGATTTGTTTTAATATAAAGGTGTTGAGTCGGTTGGCCATTTTGATGTTTTACAAAAAAGTTTTCGCAGACATGCTGGACAGGAAAATCCGGTAACTGTACAACGCGGTACAAGCGACAATTGGTTTTCTTGGAATGTATTAGGCAACCTATTAAGATTTGTTTGTTGGTTTTATCTCTTGTATCGACATAAGTTACCTTTAGTAAGATTAATACATTCTTATACCGTGGTACGTGGTACGTAAGAGCAAGAGTCATTGTTGGGAATTCATCATAACACTTCGGGCGGCCGGCGGCGCGCGCCATCTACGCTGCGCACATCTGCGTGAGCCACACGGCATTGGTGTGTGAGTGCGCAGCGCGGCGCGGCTCGGCGAGATACTCGCTACTCAACCTCCACCGCACCAGTCGACATCTCTTCCTAAACTCTAATTGTTTGTCCGGGTCAGTTTAATGTAATTTAAACATAACGGCTTTATAACCAACCGCCTTTCTATACAGTCCTCTCATCTCTTCATCCACGAGCTAACAGTCATTATTCAGATTGTCCAAGGTATACATATACCATCACTGGTGGTACTGTTGACTCTTCAGATTAAGGTTACACTAGTCGATTTTTTTTCAAATAAAAAATGATATCAATTTGTCTCATCATTATCTAGCCCTGTATGGAAGCAAAAAAGTAAAAAAAGTAAATATTTGAAAGTTATGAGCATCGAAAGTACCACATTTCGTCACTAATTTTAACGCATTTTTGGGCGCAAATAAATACCATAAGAAGACGGAAAATTGTAAAACGGCCTCCATACAAGGATAGATTAGAAGTTCAACAATGCATATAATTTTTCAACACACTTGCTCATAAAGTGGCTCTAATTTCACCGCAATTAGGCATATAATGATACCTGTAATCAAACTGTGACTCTTTCATTGCTATTATTCACAAATGAGTTATAGTTTTTTTTTAAATGGTTTCCTGCCTTCATTTTAAATACTTTTAAATTAAACTAATTTTAAAAGTTTCATAAATCAATCCAATGAAAATTAATAAAATAAGTCATTAATTCTAATCCAGTTAAAATTTAAGTGTTTTCAAGATAATAAAATGTAACACTGTTAATCAATTAAAAGTGTTCCATTCGATATTAATCCCTTTTTATTCCTGTCATGGAAGTAGTACTTACTTTATCCATAACATGATATGGGTAGTAATTACTATTTCCATGATATCCATTAAATACATAAAATGTGGCAAATGTCTTCTAGTCAAACAATTCAGCAAAATGCTAGAACCTAACATAATGCTTGCTCATTTCATGCAACTTCGTATTCAACTAGATAATTTCAACTTGTACGTGTTTAATAAATAAAACTTTCCATTTAAATATAACTTTTGTTTCTCTGCAATAAAGAAAACTTGAAATTCCCCATTTTGTACGTGGCTAATCCGCTATTCGCGAAAAGCTAAAAAAAATAAAGTATCCTCATTGTTTTAGTCTATGGCCGATAGCCATTGTTAGATAATCCAACGCGGCCAGCGGTAATCACCAACATTACGCACTTGTACCATAATGTACTATTATTATGAATAGATAGATTTAGTAGTTTTTTCATGAAATCTAGACTGCCAAAGGTCTGTTTATAAAATTTCGAGCACTCGGTTTCGTCCTAAATCATTATCCATTTCGCTACAAATTTGCAAAAGTGTGTATTCGTACGCGAACTGGCTTCCTACTGCTCATCACAGCATCTATATCTTCAGCACGTGTTGTCGGTTGATATAAAATGCATTTTAACCCCGCACAAAATAGTTCGTGCCGTCGACTAGTGTACTCTTAAAGACACTTGATTCAGCATTAAGTAACTAAAAGTAATTCCAACTTCGCAAAATGAGGCTACCTAGATGTTACAGCAGTAGGATGTGCATGTGGTGGCGAGTCGCAAACCATGCTACACCTCCTGTCCTGTCCTCTGTGCCCCAAAACGTGCAACCAGCGTGATCTATGCGCTGCCATCGACTAAACCGTGGAAGTGACTAAGATTTGGGGCAAACAAATATGAACTATTGTCGTGCCAGCTAGACGAAGAACAAGAACTAAAATGAACCATTCAGTACTTTCAAAAAAATTGATGAAACTACAGAATAAGTTACTTTTGAAACCGTGCGCTGGCGCAATGGTTGAGCGATTGACTGCTGCGCTGCGTGTCGCGGGTTCGATTCCCGCACGGAACAAATATTTGTATGATCTACAGATAGTTGTTCCGGCTCTGGGTGTTGTGTTTGAGAGTTTATATGTTTGTAAACGCACCCACGATACAGGAAGAAAATCCTAATTTGGGGCAACGTTTTTATAAACAAAAAAAGCAATACCAATAGATTATCAGATTTATGGTTTGGTAAGTATGGTGGTATGGTGTGGTTTCTTGTTGCCACGATTTAAACAATGCACCTGCCATGTTTTCTCTTCACCACCCTTGGTTGACTGGTAGAGAGTGCCTAAGGCATTAAGTCCGCCATTGTACCTTACTGCACGGGGTTTAAATAAATAAATAATTATAATATAAGTATAAATCTAATTTTCTCTTTAAAACTATATTTTTTTGGTAATAAACACATGCCTAATTGCCTGTTACATATTTATTATGATATAACGCCTATGTATGTATATACAATAACATTCGGGCATGCCCGTCTGGTACCAGGACCTCATATCCTTATAAGCGTATTGTGTATGTAATAATGCACGTCTCAAAGGAGGTTGGTGCATCTAATTGCCATGTAAATTGGTTTGCTCATAACAGATGTGAGAAGACGTGTTAAAGAAGTAACTTATGTTTTTATCGCGGGAATCCTACGCGAAAGTTGGTGTGGATGGATGTATTGTACTCTATCACACAAAAAACTGAATAAATTTGGATGTGGGACAAATATAGCTTATAATATGGGTGGACTTAGATTATAATAGATCTCCTTTGGGATCATTTTCCACTTTTAAGGGACCATTTTGCGCGGATATGTGATGCATATTTTTCCTATTCGTATTGGTAAGATTTTTGTTTTTCTTTGTCTTTTAATGGCATTCCATTAAAAACGAAAAAAAGGAGCTAAACATGGCGCAAATAAACTTATTTTATTTTCTTTCTGGAAGCCTAAATGTAAAAAGTGTAAGTATCAATGTAGTTGAAAAACATAATGTACAGCCGAAAATACACAACCTCTTACTTAATGATACGAAGGATCTAACACAATTTATGCTCACCCTTAGTCTCGCGATTACAGAGCACCAGTAAAAAAAAATAAACAACCTTTTTCGCCGAGCGGCGGGCAAAGGCAAATCCTAAACTGTAATTACTTCGAAATGAAAAGAAATAACAGAGCTCACTTTTGATAAGTAAATCCTTAGTCATAGTAATTATAATTATAACTAAAGGGAAAAAAAGGCACTCGTAGGTAGCAATTTTATTTTTGCGTGGTCCTGTTCACTCTAACAATGCGAGTGACGTCGGGTTCAAGAGAAAGCGGCAAATGATTGATGAGGGAATTAATTAATACGCCACTTCCTTTAGGAGCTCAGAAAAAAACAAAATCAGCAGCTCACGGTATAAATACGTTTACGCTAGTTTCGGTTTGATTGAACAGATTTCACTCTGATATAAATCAAAATTAATTGGGTGTTCGCCGTTTTATGAAAAGGTTCCAATTATGTTTAGCTTTTTTGATTTATGGAGATGAAAATGTGAGTCATGTTTTGCAGATAAATGTGGTAACACGGCTTGATCTTCACAAAACGAAGTGTTTTTATTAATGCTATAGGTTTTTGTAAAGAAATTACAACATAATATATTGTAATCACTAGAAAATTAAGGTTACGATGCGACTGTTGTTTATAGTTCAAGTAACATGTTATTCTGCTAGGTAATCTATTCTGGCATCACTGTGGGCATTATAGGTATCTTACTATAGAACTTGTCCATTAAAAAGCGAAAAATAAAAACATTTTCACAAAAAAATACAACCGACTTCCAAAAAAAAACACTAAAAAGTGAAAAATTACTACAATTTCGGAAGACAGTGTCAAAAAACGAAGTAACGAAAACAGTAACACTGGCTGCCGAAACTGAAGTTATTTTTCACTTTGTAGTGTTTTTTTTGGAAGTCAGTTGTTTTTTATTCAACCACCCACAGTACCTTACGCGGGATTCACAAATAATAACACAAATTTTGTAATAACGATCTTTTCTTCTTTATTTTATTAGAAATGCTGTTACTTCTTACAGACACAACGTTACGGTGTCATATCTACTTTTTTGTACGCAAATTGGTAATTCACAATTAGCATTGTCTCTTTATCCTGAAGAACTTAGGTACCTAACTTATTGTACAGTGTTAAGCATGAATTAGACCAAATAATTCGAAAAGAAAATTTACGTGCCAAAATTGTAGCCTGAACTATAACAGAGACATCTGCTAAGCTCAAACCACAGTATTCTAATTCGAAACCGCGAAGAAAAATAGTGGTAATTAAATAAGACCACAGTGCCATTACTATTCGTTAAATGCCATATTTCTCAACCCTTTTTCCCGCTGTTTCCAAAGTTTTAATTAGTGCCAGAGGATATTATCCAGACTCTTCTTACTTCTGGCCTCGGAACGAACCTCCTATTAGAATTATCCGATTTTTACTTTTAATGCGAATTAACTTTTTCTCCAAAGTTTGACCAGTATCCAGTATCGAGTAATCTTTTATCTAAGTCGGAAGTGGAGTGAGACAAAGAAATAAAAGGCAGTGAATGTTAGCATGACGGTTGTGGGTGCGTAATAATCATAATAATAATAAAAGCTCTAATGATGACATGAACTAATTAAACTTAATGCCCTTTTTTAATATAACGATCAAATAATATAATGAATTATTGATATAATTTAATTTTACCTCATTTTATAATGAACATTTTCTATGCACATTTTAATTAATTTCAATTAGAATATTATATTCAGTAGGTAACTATAATATTCAAAATGTATAAGTAACGTTTAATAGATATAATTTAGAAATTTAATTCAATTCAATCTCAATTGCATTTATTCATAACAAAGCCTTACAAGAACAATATAAAATTACTTGTGAAATATGTTCTATATAAGGCAAAAAAGCTACTGTGACCCTGATTCCCAAACTAGGCAGTTGCCTGTATCTTGGCAATCAGTTTCCCTCCAGGTAAACAATACAAGTATATATAACAGAGCAAGGCATGCATGTACAATATTTCAATCAATCACATCACACATCATCAGCCTATTAATGTTCCCACTGCTGGGACACAGGCCTCCTCTCTGTGAGAGGGAACCAATCAATAAAAAATTTAAATCAAAATCCAATATTAAATACTAAAAATAAAAAATCCTAAATTAAATATTCAAAAACAAAACTATACACCGTGAAATTTAAGTGGTTGTTTTCCCGCGGCAGAACGACTTGCCTTTAGGAGTACTTTCGAAGCATAGAGTTAAAGTAAAAAAATAACGATGTTTTTATTTTAAAATAATTTGAAAAATATTCATTAACTCGAAAAAGTGAGTAACAATAGTAACTTGTAGGTACTAGGTACTACTCGCGTCACCACCGTATTATTCACCGTAGTACCTACTAGTTACTATGGTTACTCACTTTTTCGAGTTTATGTTTTTTTTTATTATTATTTTAAAACAAAAACATCGTTATTTTTTTACTTTAACTGTGCTTCGAAAGTACTCCTTAAGGCAAGTCGTTCTGCCGCGGGAAAACAACCACTTAAATTTCACGGTGTATATTAAACATTCAAAACTAAATAAAATAAAAAAGTCGAATCTGTTCCAAAACCGAATCGGGGCACGCCGACTTCACGTAGTCTTTTGGCTGCTACCCTTAGAGTGTATACAAAAACCGGAGGCGACCAGCAAGCCGAAGCTGCGGAGGTGAGCATCGGTGCCTATCTCTTGTTACGTAATGGCGAAGGGGTTGCACTTCCCACAGCGCCGGAGACGATGAAAAAGCAACTTTTGTGAAATATAACATTGTGTCGTGGTGGTCCAGTGGCTAAGACCTCGCCTCTCGTGCTTGAGGTCGTGGGTTCGAATCCGGGCAAGTACCAAAGTGACTTTTTCAATTCATATGTACTTTCCAAGTTTATCTTGGACATTGCTGACAGTGGTGAAGGAAAACATCGTGAGGAAACCTGGACTTAGAGTGAGTTTATTATATAAGATTGTGCTCCATTGGTGTAATTTCTGCAAGGCGTTCCAGTGCGAGGTTAAACTAATAAATAAATAAAAAACATTACATCATGTGATTAGGTTTTTTGTTTTTATAGCATATGCAAATTAGATCATGTGAAACGTTCACATTTTAAGTGATATTATACTTGTAAAATATGCACATTTATCAATATTAATAGTCGACTCGCCAACGCACCACCGCACAGGCCAACAGACCGATAACGACTGATCGCCCCTCCATTAGAAGTCGCTTCGCCCCCGCAAGGGGGCGAGGCGAGCGGTCACGAGACTTAGTCCCCTTCCCGCGGGTGCAACACCGAGGCTCGCTACAACGAACCCATCGTTGTGGTGTCCGTTGGACCTAGCATATTGCTAGCGCGGTCAATGATCTCGCGCTAGCTATGTTTATGTTGTTTGTGTTACTGCAGGCGCGCCGCGACGCCCGTTTCTGAACGGTACGTCGCTTCTTCACAGCACTCTGGCGGTCCACCTCCGCCGGGTGAGACCCAGAGCGTACTCTGGGAGGCCTAGCGAAGGTGACCAGCGGCAGACGTGCCGGCTTTGGACGAACCTGCAGTTTGATGATGTAAGCGCCTAGTGGCGCCGCCAATGTGAGTAGGAGCGGCAATGTTTGTGTAACACCGCCCATGAACCAATAGCGTGCGAGGTACTCGCGACGCTATTCGGTGCAAGTGTACTGGCGAATGTATAGTAATGAATGACTGTTTTTCGACGTGAAATGTGTCTATGTTAACTTAGTACAAACTTCACGCCGTGGGTGTCGTGTGGGGTGAGCAGTATTATTGTGTGAGTAAGCAGCGTGTAGACTGTTGCTGCTTACTCAGGCGTCAAGTCCGGGAGGTGGATGGGGCTGCGTCGTCATGTATGAGGTTTCTGGGGAGGCGCTTCTTGTCGGGCGGGCGCGCGTGCCACGGCGCGATATCGGTGATATGGGGCCAGGCAGAAGCGTCGGCCCGCGCGAACATAGATGAGGCGAGTCGCTCTATAAACTCGTCCAGGCTCTCTATACCGGTGTCGCGTAGGATGACATCGTTTCTCACCATGTGAGGGGCGTCAAGTATGATCGCCCCACTACTCGGACCGGTATTTATAACCGAGCGACGTATGCGTACGAGACAACATTACAATACTGTTATCGGCTTGTAGCGCGATCTATTGACATCTACATACACTACAATACTGTTATTATGCCATATATTAGACAGAAAGAAAGAAAGAAAAAGTGTTTATTCGCCACAAAAACGACATACAAAATTTTCGATTTTTCCTTAAATTAAACCTTTAAGGGTTTAATTTATGGTAATAGTATTAGTAAGTACATAAATTAGGTTATTAAAGAAAAGTAAGACTAAAATAAAATACCAAATTTAAGTACCTAGTAGTATGATTGATAAGTAAAATCAGATGCATGTCGTGACTGTGGGAAGAAGGCTTCCACTCAGCATAATGCTGTGCCGTGGGAGACCCACAGCACGGTGCTGATTTTCAGTGGTCGCCTAGGACGTGACGTATGGAAACCAAAACCTGTTGCGTTTAATATTATACAAAAATATAAAACAAATATATAAAGATAATATAAACCACTACGTTAATATGTTGTGACTAAAACGAAGGTAGAGAAGAAAAAGTCAACAAAATATAAATTGCGGATACTATTGCTCTGTCTGTCTTCCACACCCACACTGGCGTGGCGCTCTTAAAAATGCCTTAATGAGAGCCTACATAACATCGTGCATACGCGAGCGCGCTGCTTGGCGTACATACGCGCGTGTGCTGCTTGTGCGCTGTTTGATTGTCGTGCGTGAGGCAGCGCGCGCCGGCCGGTGCGTTATGAGTGTTACGACGTTAGGCGGTGCACGAGTCCTGTATTGTCGCATGCCATTGGGTTAGTTTGTGTGGTACGCGATTGTGATGACGATGTGACATTCCCGACGGTTGGCAGGGGAGGACGGAAGATGAAATCGTGGCATTTTGCTAGCGCTTATCAATTTTGACTATTTGACACTCGTGATAGTAGATAGAATGAAATTTTGTTTGCGAAATTACGTTGCGTAATTTGTATTGAAAACCACCAAAACGGGTCGGGATTTTTGTTGCGTAATTTTGGCTGACTTGTTATTCCACTACCTTCATATTTTTCTAAGAATCTTGTACTTGTACAAATCGTTCTTGACATATATTTTTACTTATCTATTGTTCAGCGTTTATTTAAAGAAAAGGTACCTATAAGCGGGGGTTGGTTATCAAGTTTAGGTGAAAGGGCAATGTACCGTATCGATGTTTTAGAATAAGTTGATCTGATGTTCAGGGTAGATTCTGTTACGTACCTTTTTGTTCGGACGCCCCGATATTACGATATTATATACCGACACAATGAAATGGAACATTGTTTTTGTTACGTTATGTAAAAGATATCTTGAGAAACGAAAATCAGACAGAAATCTGGTGTCCTGATGCTCAAATTAATGCTTGTAACTCAAAAAAGGTTGATTTAATTTGTCTGATAGGTAAATTTACGGACTAACCCTAAGTTTCTAAATAAAATTTTAAGGCTGAGAATTCGTCAAATTCTATCTACTTTAGAAAAAAACCTGTCACCATTAAATCTCAATTCAGAAACTATAAAAGTATCAACTCAGGCCCGGTCCACTCACCTACCCAGACCCACAAGAACGTTACTAAATAAAGTACAACGAACTATATTTATCAACAAACATTAATTAGCGCGCTTACGTCATGTTGAAAACGCTTAAAACTGTCGTCAGAGTCAGATGCTGAAGATGCGACCCCGTTTTATAATCCTCGCAAGCGCCGGATGAATGGACATAATTTTCTGCACTTGACACCGTGTCTAGCGACTCCTAGCCCCGTCATTGTGGAGCTACAACTACTCGCCTCTGTTCATTTTTATTACTCTACCCTGAATCACCCGGTCTAAAGACAACAGTATCGTAACTGTCCGCTTTTTCTTACTTTTTATAATGAAGTGTCGTAATTTCAGCTGTTTGGACCTTTTTTTAATTGCGGAACAAGAAGACGTCTATTAAGAAAAAATGTAGACAGAGTTTTCTTTTACGAGGCAGATTGAACATGCTTTATTTTAGGTGTAGAGGGTGGATTAAAATACGTTTTCCCTGTAGATGATATTTTGACTGTAGAAAATTAATTTTTTTCTTGACGAAGATGTTTTACCAAAAGCTTGAAAGATGTATATCAAAAACCATTCAACATTTTTACTAGTCATTCTAAACTTACTCTGTATAATTAAGAAGTCATTGCGGTGAGTGCTGAACGAACTTGTTACTTAAAAACCCATTACAAACATATAACAATTAGCCAAAATTTCGCAAACTAATGAGAGTGAAGGTTCTCAACACTACTGCGTAGTTTAAGTTTCACAAAGCAAAAATTATAGTTTCAAAGCTGTATGTGTTAAGTAATTGTCTCAGACATAAATCTCTTGATGACGATGGCTAAATAATAACAGCCGCACGGGTCGATCATCAAGGTTAAGCAACGCTTGATGAGGTCGGTCCGTGGATGGGTGACCATTTCAACATACCGAGTTTCCTCCGTGCCTCGGAAAGCACGTTAAGCCGTTGGTCCCAGCTGTCATTTGAAGATCTTTGACAGTCGTTACACGTAGTCAGAAGCTTGAGATCTGACACCAGTCTTGCCAAGGGGTACCGTGTTACCCAGTTACTGGGTTGTGGAGGTCAGATAGGCAGTCGCTCCATCTAAAACGCTGGTACTTAGCTGAATCCGGTAAGACTGGAAGCCGATCCCAATATAGTTGGGAAAAAGGCTAGGTAGATGATAAATCTCTTGATGACGCAAATGTATATAAAAGTGAGAGAAATTAACGTTATCGGCACCGGATATCTACCGAAATCTAGAAAATGTCTAATTGTGCCGTTATAATGAGCTAAAAAAAAAGTTGGCCTAACACAATTTAAATTTTTGTCAATTTTCTTTCATATCGGTATGTAAATTTATTCTTAAAACTAGCTGTGCCCGTTGCTTCGCTCCCGTCATCTGCCTACCTTACCCTACTAACCTACCTACCTACTTGTCTACCCTAGTTACCTTCCTACCTACCCTACCTACCTACCAATATTTTTTCTAGTGTCATTCCTCCGCGGATTCAGAAAATTACGTCAAATACATAAGGCCATCTATCGAATATGGAGTTCAACTGTCATTCAGATACTCAATTGCGTGTGTTCATATTTTCCTTCTTGAACACTTTAAATTCATCTTTCATGAATTTTCTATTGATTTACTATATGTATATGTGTGAAATATGGTACACATGTTTGTCATACATATGTTACATCCATTTGTATGAAAACCAAGCGTACCTTGCGTTATCTACATAATTAAATTTAAAAGTCATTGTGAAGCAAAAATTATGTTTTTAACGTTGTACTGTGTTGAGTAATTGCAGTGAAACGGGAGAAAATACCTCGTCCGGACTGCATTTGATCTTCTCATTCAACTCTGAATGGAACCAATTTAGTGTCAGTTCACTACTGAATGTACGTGAAATCAGAGACAGGTAGTCTAGCTGTTGTAAATTATTCACTCAAATACTGGTTTATGTGCGAAAGTGATATGTGCTACTCTTGTAGATACCTAATCAGCTGCATTTGTGAAAATTAACCATTCAACATTTTTTTCAGTTTATTACGAAAATAAAAAAAATGCCATTAAATATCAAACTTCTAAATCTTTTAGGTGGAAACTGCAGATTAACAAATCCATCCGTTCTTAATCATTTTAATCTATCTTGCCAATTGGCAAGCATTAAATAATGTTAGCATGAAAATAATGGATACATTATTTTAATGCTGACCAGTCATCTGATAACATCAAAACCACAAACGTACAATATTGCTAGAGAAACAACGCAGTAAAGGAAAATAATCAGAAATTAAAAAAAAATATGACTTATACCAAAGAAACAGAGTTTTATATCTAACTAGCTGACCCCCGTGGCTTCACTCCCGTCAAAATTATAGGCGATGCGTCATCGGTACATGGTGGACATCCCACCCATACGCACAAAACGTTTTGGGGACACTTTTATTATGCGTACAGCTAAAGAGTGGAATTCCCTGCCGGCATCTGTGTTTCCCGATAGCTACAATCTAGGGGTCTTTAAGTCAAGAGTGAATGGGTTTCTTCTAGGCAAGCTCTATCGTCGACCACATCATCGCTTACCATCAGGTGAGATAGTGGTCAAGCGCAAGCCTATAGACAATAAAAAAAAAAAAAACGCCTGTGTTACTCGGGAATAATGTAGCTTTCCATAGGTGAAAGAATTTTTTTAATCGCATCAGTAGTTTCGGAGCCTATTCGATACAAACAAACAAACATACAAACAAACAAAAAAATCTATACTCTTTATAATATTAATTAATATAGATGTATTTGTAAAACTTTTTAACAAAAACATTAAGTGGAAATCGGTTTAATTTTTTTGCTAAAAAGATTTTTCATCTCTCTTTTTAGTATTGGTGTCATAAATTACCATTGAAATACGCATTATTAAGGATAACTTAAAAACTACTCGTCTGATATTGATTTAATTTAGACCACATGAGAAACACCAGCTTTAAAATTTAATATAAAAGAATCATCAAAATCGGATCACAATTGGCGAAGTAATTGTGTAACAAACATACAAAAACATACAATCGTATTGAGAACCTCCACCTTTTTGAAAGCGGTTGTAAAGAACAGAAAAATCAAAATCATCAAAATTATTTTTTATTTTTTTTATTTTACATAGGCCTACATGGGCACTTATAAAACGCCGACAAAAGGTGCACGGTTCGGGTTAGTCGTTTCCTATGGAGAAGAACCGGCAATAAACTCCATGGTTACTCTTTTACTCCATGGCTACTCTTTTATCCAGCCATATTGTATTCTCATATACACGTTATAATTAACTAAGTGATCCGGATTATTGTGCGGAACTCAGGCGAAGTCAGGAACCCATTACTGCATTATTTATGCGATATTGCAATTTTTAAGCCTTATTAAGAACGACATAATATGTTGGAGTACAGTAAACTCTTTGTAGCGATTTTCGGCAGTATATGAAGCGATTAAGGGATTTCCAGGAGATCTGCGAATTTTCAATTTTAATGATATAATAGCGACAACAGATTCCCGTGGAAACAGTTGCTGATTGTTTATCAGGTATACTCTCTATGGCATCTGTTACCGAAATGTTATGCGGTCAAACCCAAATATTTGAAACCCGACAATAGGGATGCTTGAAAATAGTTATTTATGCTACAAGTGCGGAAAGTAGGTGATTTCCGATGAGTGGTATTTTTATTCACGAGCGAGCGTAGTGAGTGAGTGGATAAATTGACACGAGTCGGAAATCATCTTACGCACGTGTATCATACAACATTTTACTATGCATTGTGCGAGGAAATAAAATAAAATATCTGAACCAAGCAAGAAATTAATAAAATGGCGCTTATTCAAGGGCGCTCAGCATATCCACAGATTAATTAATAGTTCATAGTTCCTCGTGCATCTACTGCGCATGTGCAAATAGCTGTCAGGTCGTAACGCAAAAAGGCACAAGCAAAATATTAATTCTGCCAAACATATTTAATGAATATTTAAAATTGATTTATTGATCAAAATCTAAATCTAGAGTAATTAAAAACGCCTTAAATGAAGTATTGGTTTTGTTTTACCTTTTGTATGAATGATAATCTGTACTTAACTAATTTTTTAAACTTTTCTCAAATAATAAAAACTGTATGCGGCGGGCTGACGTTGGAGTTAAAAATTAAAAAAGTACAGGCAAGTAAAAAGCACTAGTACAAAAAAGTGACACTTTCCGCACAGTTTTGCTACTTGGAAAACGCTGTTTTCGAGGACATGCATTGTAAACATATTTGTATTGTTCTATCGATAAAAAGACTAAAATAGAATACTAATAGTGAAAACCGAATCAAAATTGATCGAAAAACGAAAGAGATATAACAATATAAATAAATATGTCTGTACCTCTCTACGACGCTGTTTTATATAGATAGATAGATGACGACGATGATGTTATATGGCGGCTGTATGGGCGTCGTGCCATCTGACGTCATGTGGCACGTCGGACTTTTCTTTATACTTCTCAACTTTGACGCTGTATAACTTCGTCTCTGATCGAGATATTTAAAAAAATCTTTCTTATTTGTTTGCTATAGTTAATAAGTATTTCATTTAGCAAATAAAAATAAAATAATTGCATTTTCCCTATTGCTATAGCTAATAAAATGTTACTTTAGCTGTGGCTCTTATATCAGGTATTTTAAATGAAAGTGTGTAGTAGTAATTACCTTTCGAATAGGAGAATAAATGCTTATCATGCTAGAGAGAAGAGAAAAGGCTAATGAGAGTAAATTAATAGCAACGAGTATTATGTTTCATGTTAGACTACAGGTTTAAGTGTATATGTTTGTAGTCTTAGTTAATGTAAGTAAATAAATTTTATTGTACGAAAAAGACAGAATATCGATATAGGAATTTGAAATAACTTGTATGGATCTTAGGACAAAATCTGATCTCCCATAGTAATCCACTGACAGATATGGTTTCCGCAGTAAGTTACCAAGTTAGCCTTGAACGTGAGAGACGTGTTTAGTAAATAGGTACATATGTATTTTTTCAATATTTTCTCATTAAAATACTTCGTTCTATAAAAAAAACCGGCCAAGTGCGAGTCGGACTCGCGCACGAAGGATTCCGTAACATGATCGCAAAAAACGGCCAAAAAATCACGTTTGTTGTATAGGAGCTGTTTATTTTAGTATTTGTTGTTATAGCGGCAACAGAAATACATCATCTGTGAAAATTTCAACTGTCTTTCATGGTTCTTGAGATATAGCCTGGTGACAGACGGACAGACAGACAGACGGATCGCGGAGTTTCAGTAATAGGGTTCCGTTTTTATCTTTTGGATACGGAACTCTAAAAACCCAGCAAAAATGTTTGTTGTCTCGGATTTTAGTTCCCTGAGACCCAATAATCGAGAATGACTAAAACATGAGAAAACCTATGCCTAGGCATACCAAAACCTAAAAGGCAAATAAATTTAAATACGAAATGAGTGACAGTATCGAGTTAGGGCCCCAAATATGGGTTCCTGAGCCTCTAACGAAAAAGACGATGTTATCCCTCCTTTACTAGATACAACACTGAATAATTAATGATCCAAGATAAATTCCTCCTCAAGAAATATCTAAAACGTTGAAAGAGTATTCTATTGTTTTTATTCAGAGGGAATTGGCTTATGAAAGCTATTCAAATTTGCAAGAGATTCAATTTACATAAC
This sequence comes from Orthosia incerta, assembly GCA_948252205.1. NCBI lineage: Eukaryota > Metazoa > Arthropoda > Insecta > Lepidoptera > Noctuidae > Orthosia > Orthosia incerta. Next base: position 14,027,242 of record OX411744.1, read on the forward strand.
GAGCGATTTGTACCTCATAGAGATTAAACCTCCTAGCCCCCGTATTGTTTGCAGAATAATGCGGCCCGTTTTTCCCTTTCTGTCGGATTGCTTCCTTTACAAGCCTTACGGAAGATTCTTAAAAAAATTGTTACCATCGATTTGTATAATTTGATTTAACTTTAAGTACGTTTACGTCCCGGCCAAAAAGAAGTAAGCAGTTTACTTCTTTAAATATTAAAATAAAGGGTAATGGGATGTTAAGTAATCATAATTAATGACTTCATTGTGCTTTCTTGAAGCTTTTAGTCTACATATATTTATTACGCGTTCCATTATACTAATTTGCTACATACTTTTAGAAAAACTTTTGCCGGCATTAAGTGTTTACCGTCACGCGCCATTTGAAAACGTCGATGGCGGGAATCGTTGAACTTAATAGTGTTGGCGTACAAGTTTAACGATACTAATGCACTTTAAGATTATTCTTTTTTTTGCTCGTAGTATGACGTGGTAATAAATGGTCTAAAAAAAAATCAGCATCTTGAAAATCTGCCTGTATAACTTTTTATATTCTACTAGCTGTCCCACGCGGCTTCGCTCCCGTCAACTGGCTACGTACCTTCACCTACCCTACACCTACCCTACATACATAATTGCATAACTCCCTCAAAAAGTAATATTCTTTCCCGTTTTTGCAACATTTTTCATTTATGCTCCGCTCCTATTGGTCGTGGTGTGATGTTAAATAGCCTATAACCTTCCTCGATAAATATCTAACAAAAAAATAATTTTTCAATTCCAACCAGTAGTTCCTGAGATTACCCCCTACATACAAACTTACAAACTTACAAATTTTACCTCTTTATAATATTAAGTATAGATGTTTGTTTGAAATAAAGGTTATCTACTATTGTCGTAGAGTTGGGTGTGTATATGGCACTCAAAGTTTATCTTATTGTTAAGGCCACGGTTTATGGAGACGTTTATAGATCATTACCTAAGTTTGAGATTAGTATGTAACTTTGAGGTTATCACACTAATATCATAGAGGCGAAAGTTTAGAGTGTGTGTTTGTATATTTGTAACTTATTGATGCTCAAACGGCTTGACGAATCTGGATGAAATTTGGCACAGAGATAGATTATAGTCAGGAATAGCATATATGATACTTTTTATCCCGGGAATATCTCCCCTCGGGATAATTTTCGACTAACACGCAGGCAAAGCCTCTGGCAGAAGCTAGACCGTAAATAAAATCGCTCATGATGAAATCTATTTAAAACATTAGGCTAAGCAAAGCATTAAAGCAAAAAAAAAACGATGCACGTACTGAAAATTTAACAAACTAATTTACTCCACATCGACTTTCCAACATTACCAAGAAAATAACGAGAACAAAAAGACTCTCCTCCTATCTTAATAGGTCAAAACAAGGTTAGTTAAAAAAATATTTTATATTTTCCTCCGCACGGAGTATTCATCGTTACAGGAGAGTTTTTCAATGGTTGTAATAAATGTAAACGAGCCCTAGAAGGCGCAATTAAAGCGACACAGAAGCGGCACAGTAGCAGCAGAGAAGCGGCACTATTCATCGGGGCCACGTCTTTGCTGAAACTTTTAATTTGTGTCGAAGATCACTGCGTCACTGATATTTTATATTAATTCTACGGAGACCAACTTCGTCTGAATGCTAATTAGGGTTCTATGATTCGGTTTCTCCCTAGTTTTCAGACTTATGGTTTAATGGGATAATTTTTTGGGTGATTGAAATTCATCTACTATATTACGCTTTATGATTGTTTTTAGGGTTCCGTACCCAAAGGGTAAAAACGGGACCCTATCACTAAGACTCCGCGATCCGTCTGTCCGTCTGTCTGTCTGTCCGTCTATCACCAGGCTGTATCTCATGAACGGTGATAGCTAGACAGTTGAAATGTTTACACGTGATGTATTTCTGTTGCCGCTATAACAAAAAATACTAAAAACAGAATAAAATAAATATTTAAGTGGGGCTCCCATACAACAAACGTGATTTTTTGCCGTTTTTAGCGATAATGGTACGGAAACCTTCGTGTGCGAGTCCAACTCGCAGTTGGCCGGTTTTTTTTATTTATCGATGAAGGTCATTGTCATCCTCATACCAATTTAATAGCTTCCATCAGCGGCTTCGCCCGCGTGAAAAGTGTTTTCTTATCATAAGGGAACATTATACTGGGATAAAATATAGTGTATGTGCTATTCCAGACTGTAATCTATCTCTGTGCCAAATTTCATCCAGATCCGTTCAGCCGTTCTGGCGTGATTGAGTAACAAACATACATCCATAAAAATTTTCGCATTTATAATATTAGTAAGATTAGTAACATGTGTTATTCTGATGTATAAGCTATATTCCTTCAAAATGTCATCAAAATCCATTTAGCCGTTCTGGCGTGGTTGAGTAACAAACATACATTTATTTATTAGTAAAATCCGAGTCCACTCGTACTTGGCCGGATTTTTTTATCCGTGAATATTTTTTGTAATCCTATTCATCATTCATCAGTTCTCTCTGAGATATCCACTTATAAACAAATCATTTTAGTTTAGAAGGTTTGATATCGAGGTATCAACATAATTAAACATTCAAGAAGGTTTTGACAAAGTGGAATTTTATCAGCATCATAAAAGGTATGGGATTGACATGCACTTTTAAAATGCCAAACATCCCAAACATGGGCCCAATTCGACAGTCGTCTTTGCCGAGAAAATGTCACTTTGTATAGAATAGAACCCAAGCTCGCGCGCAGCGAAGTATTTTTGTCGGGAACGTGTATAGTTGTCTGTCCAGACCACACCGGCTATTCCAAATTTATTATATATATTTTTCTCCCATAACCCTCGACCGGACACGGGATTGAACCAGACCTGGAGACCACCACGGGAGCAAATGTGAGTAGTAGTTGTAAGTTGTGCATGCTTGTATCACTTTCCACTTATACGGCAATCGGTATCCCAAAGAACAAACCCCTAGTTTACCGCTGCCGCGTATCGCGGTTTCGCGGGTATAGACCTTGTAGGATCCAAGAGTCGCAGCATTGCTCATGGGCCCCAGTGTCACCTCTTGGCTTGTGATCCGCAGGCCTGTATTCAACATTTAGTCCGAACCGACAGCCCCAGAAGGAGGGCAATGTTTTCACCAGAAACAGTAGGAACATCATGATTGAGCTTACTTTTATTACCCGGTACTATTCAGATATCAAGTTTATTAAATTATCTTTGAATAGAAAACACAAAATAATAATTTTTAATTAGCTGAAACAGTACCTTCCGGTTCTGGTTATTAAATAATTAGGTTAATGAATTGTTAACAATTTGAACATTTTTAATTTATGTACCTTTAATTAATTTGATGTTGTTTAAATACTGTCGGGATTATTTCATGTTTTTCCTTAAGATATTCAGTAAGTGCTCAGAGGGATGGTTGTCTATTTACTTAAGAGTTTTGGTAAAATATTTTTATATAAGGATCTTTTAAACGTTTTATATAAAATGCAAGATAGCTTGTTGGTTTATCGGATGTCAATACTTTTTAGGTATATCAGCCAAATCTGCCAAGAAACCGTGAAAGGAAGAGATATAAACCATAGAAAAAATATAATGATGAGATCAGACAGGTCGCTGGCAAAACATGGGATGGAATGATAAAAAACAGGGCTCTCCCTGTTTTTTATCATTCCATCCCATGTTTCGGCGAGAGGCTCCTCAGACATTATCCATCTCTATGGATAATGTCTGAGGAGCCTCTCGCCGACTAGAAAACGTTAATTTTTTTAACATTTAGGACCCATCAACCCACTAAAACTCCACGGTGTCCTCCCGTGCCGCTTATGGCGGGAACACGGGCCCGCGTTAGCAATCACCGCGAACCCGCCGCGGCTATCCGGAACCTCCTCGGGGGGTACCCCCAACACCGGCGCACCAGAACATATTGCACGCCGTGACCACCCCATGGACCAAACCAGCACAAGGGAGCCAGACGACCCCGTGTATGGCACCCTTGGTCCCCCTGTGACGGGTAAGGTCAGTGGCCCTGGCGCCAACCATTTTCTGGCCACAGGGGATAGGGACCTCCCCTGCGGCCCCACCACGTCTGCCATCAGACGGTCCATCAGACGGTGGCGACCCCGTAAAGGCCGCGGAAGGTAGGGAGAGTGACGAACGCAATACAGGCACGATATCGTATGGGAGGCCCTGGGAAGATCCATATGACATCGCGGCCCGTCTCAGTTGCAATGTCGCCTCTGTTACCAAGTGGCACCACAACCTACTTGTTGGCCGCTACGTCGTCGGCTTAATCGGCAAAAGCCCTGACGAGTGGATCTTCCTCGGGTTTACCAAACGCTCTTCCTCGGGTTCACTTCACCGTGGGTGACCAAACCACGGCTACTGAGGCCCCCCCGCCTCGACAATGCGGAAACCCACTGGGGGGAAACCGTACATACCTACCTACACAATATAAACATTATGTCAGAAATTAGACTGAAGAACAATTACACCCCAAATTACTTCTTACTAATCTAACTAATATTATAAATGCGCAAGTTTGGATGGATGGATGGATGTAAGTGTTTTACTCAATCACGCTGAACGGATCTTGATGAAATTTGGCACACAAATAGATTATAGTCTGGAATAGCACATAGGCTTCTGAGATTCCATTCCCTTGGGGTAATTTTTGACTTTCACGCGGTTGAAACCGCTGGCAGTACTTAATCTATACTAATACTAATTATTACCAATTACTAATAATATTATAAAGAGAAAATATTTTTTTGTTTGTTTGTTTCTACCGAATAGAAACTACTGGACCGATTTAAAAAAATCTTTCACCAATAGAAAGCTACATTATTCCTGATTGACATAAGCTATTTATTATTCCCGGAAACGGGTCCTGTGGGGTGGTCCACGGGGGCGAAGCCGCGGGAACAGCTAGTTAATAATAACATTACAAAGTAGTGCAGTGGTAGTTGCAGAACGCCTATATTCAGAAGTAATCGCTTCACTATCTACGTTTGCAATAGGTAGATAGTTTCTAGAATCGATCAGAGGTCTGCCGTGTCCTATTGATTAAGTAATTTTGTGCTAAATTTAACGTTCCAGGCATTGCCAACATTGTTTTTGTAAATGAAGGCATTGTGTTCAATTTAGAATGTTCATAAAATACATAATTTACTCGTCCATATCGAAGTCTTTTACTGCTTTGTTGGTTTAGTAGTCACATGCGCTACTGGTGAGAATAAGTTCCTAGGTTCGTTACACATGTCGGGCAAAATCCATCGGGCATTTCTCAGTAGTAAACCGGAATCTGTGCTCGGTTGACGGCAATAAGATCTGTGTGGGGACGACGATACGACAATATGGCAATACTAGTGCATGTGCAATAAAAAATCTAGCTTAGATGGTCAAACTACCTATATTGACTAAACTATTGTAAATATTTTTAAATGCAGACTGGGAATTTTAAACGATACTCGTATATGAAGTTGAAATTATTTCGTTTCGTTGTCCCTACACTGTATATCATCTACTCCCTATTACATGAGATTTAAATATAACAGGCGAAACGTGGTTGAAATATAGATAAAACTCTGCTAATCTTTCAGGGAATACAGACATGATGTTATTATATGCTTATGTTATGTTGAATCTCAAAATGTATATATCTCTTAAGGCAAGTGCCTAAAGAGATATCTACATTTTGAGATTGTAAGTGTGCAAGTGCCCACCGCCGACGAGGAGCGATTAGCTGTCAACTATTTTCTTGCAAAAATGTAGATCTCGTGTCAATAAAAGAGACACATATTAATAGCTGATCGCTGGCTGTTCACACTGACGGTGATAACTACACCACTAGTTTGTCGCTGCGACAAGAGCTATCAAAGATAATACTCGCTCAGCGATACTCGTTCAGTGACGCTCGCTTGGCGATTAGAACTCACGCCGAAAGACCAACCAGCCGCTGTCAACCAGCAACCAGCCGCCCCGAGCAAGTGGTGCGAGAAAATTAAAGACACTCGCTTATAGCCGAGCGACAAAACTATTAAAACTACGCTTCTCGCTGCTCGCCAACTCGTATCTAATTTCTAGCTTTACTCGCTTGTCGCTGATCGTCGGTGGTGGGACGAGTGCATTACCGATGTGGTAATCAAAACCTCATTCATGACCAAATAGTTACTGCGTTTTTTTTTAAGTAAGTGAAGGTAGAATTTATTTTTTCTGTAATACACAATGTAATAACGTTTGCCCGTTACGTTGCTTTGTATTTTACCCGCAAAGGCTTACGGGGCTCATAAGGGAGAATTCTTGGAAATATTTTTAGTGGAAGTGAAAATTTATATTCATAATGTTTTTGTACGATTAGGCTCCTGCTAGAAGGTAAAATATGTGGTCATTTATTTTGTAAGGCTACCTACATGGAGCATTGATTTAAGGTTACACTAGTCGATAATTCTTCCATACAAACGTAGTCTAGGGATAACTCCACTGTTTGATGATGTACGTTCAAAATAAAAAATTATATCAATTTTTCTCATCATTATCTAGCCCTGGATGGAAACAAAATAGTAAAAAAGAAAAATATTTGAATGTTTTGAGCGTCGAATGTTCCATATTTGAACACTAATTTTAACGCATCTTTGGACGGCAATAAATAAAGAAGAAGGCAAATTACAAAACGGCCACCATACAGGGATAGATTAGTAGTTCAACAATGCAAATAATTTTATTTTGAAAATATACATTTAGTAATTTTTCCATGATATCTAGATGCCCAAAGGTCTGTTTATAAAGTTTCGCGCGCTCGTTTTCGTCCTAAATCATCATCCATTTCGCTACAAACCTTTAAAAAGTGCTAATTCGTACGCGAACTAGCTTCTTACTGCTCATCGCAGCATCTTTTTTTCTCGCACGAGTTGTCGGATGAGATTGCAGGCATTTAAACCCCGCGCACCGTCGACTAGTGTAACCTTAATATTAGAGTCTAAATGTTAATATTATCACAAAGTAAGTGTGTTAAAGCTGTCAAAAAATAAAAAGCCCGTATTGACAGCCATAAAATACTTAATAATAATTAAACTTGATGCTTGCAAATGATACTCGTTGTCATAGTGTATCGGTAACATAGTATTTAATTAGGATTATGAATTTGGTTTTTCAATTTCTTACGTAGAAAGTTATCGCGGCATGTAAAACAAGAAACGTCAACGGACTTCTTAGATTGTGACGACTTATAAATCGTTAAACTATTTGATGTAAGTTGTATATTGCCCAAATGACTAATTAAGTTTAGAACTTGTCACCTTGTCACTAGAATATCGTATCCGTCAACGAGAAAATGTCGTAGTTGTATTTTATATTAATTATTAAACGTGTTCCATCTGGGATAGCCTCTTGATTTTAATACTATCAAACGCGCGTTTGCTGCTGAACAAACGGATTTTCAACAGTTAATCACATCATTTGGCTTGCGGTTAGTTTGTGACGCGTCGATATATTTTTTTAGAAACCGAATTCAAGCCACATACCTAATTATAATAAGTTATTTGCGGTTAGTCCCCCTATGCTCTAGTCCCGCTATGCTCGACTCGTAAAAAACCCTATAAAAAATTTCGCTACGCAATCAAGATTCAGTTAGTTATTTTTAATTATATTTATTTACTTTTTTATGATTTCGATTTTTATTTTTTAATTATATTATTTATAACTTTTTATCGTATTTTTATTATTTATTTCTTAATGATATTGATTATTAACTTTGGATTATGATTTGAATTTTGACTTTATGAATTTTATTTTATGATTTTTATTTTATTTTTCAATGATTTTGATATTGCATTTAATTTTATGACTTTGATTTTGAGCTTATGATTTTGATTATTGAGTTATTTTTTTATTATTTTCTTTTTTATTTTATTTTCTTAATGATTTTGGTTATTTTTATTTTGACTTTATAATTTTGATTATTGTACTGGTTTTGACCTGTATTTAAAATCATTACTAGTATTTTTTTTCATGATCTGAATTGTGACTATGCAGTTATTTGGGGGCGGCAATGTTAATGTCATTATAAGTTTTATGTAGGCCGTACTTGTCATGTGCATTCGTTCTGTAATTGTTTATTTCTTTTTCTGACGATGTGTAAAGTATGTGATGTGTCTGTGCTATTTTAAATAAATAAATAAATCACATTGGCAGGCAGTGATGAAGAAAATTGTTACAGTGTAAATATTTTATCTAAAAAGTAAATTAAGAAAACCTAGTATGTAAAGCACACTCGTCTCGCCGCCACTCAACACGTCACGTTATTCATTTTAAAAAAAGTGTCCATCCATTCCATAGAACTGTGAAAAACGAAAAGTCTTGCCGTAAAAGAGAAACTTAAACTAGAAATATTTCGAACAAAGATTTGGATATTTCTAGTTTAATTTTAATATTAAGCTTCCTGCTCAATTTAATTGAATTCAAATGCTTTTCTTGCCAACTGTACATTGTTTACGTAAGAATCAAATAATTGTGTGCATAGCGAAACTTTTTAGTAGATATTTTTCGAGTCGAGCATAGAGGGACTAGAGTGCGCGCAAGATAAGTCTGCGCGCGACGGGTGGCGTGCTTAATGTTGCCAGCATAACTGATCTATTTCCTTCATTTAATCAATAGTCATTTTTCATTACTCGAAACTTAAAGTAATTTATGTTAAGCATAATTAAGTACCTACTAGCTTTTTCTACTTGCATAGAAAATGATGAAAACAGCTTCATGAAATTATTGAAAATCTTTTATTGAATACTTAGTAGTACCTACTCTTAAATTTAGTCTAACAATAGTCATGCAGTGGCTGATACCGTCCATTTCAATTTCAATTCTTTTTTAATTTATCCTTCAACTATTTTTGAAGAAGCTGCTGCCACATAACCCTCTTGAGTTATTTGGGTGACGGAGCGTTCAGAAACGCCTAAAACAAAATAACAATCATGCATTATATTATATTACACACAGAACAAAAAAAACGCCTATTACATGATGCCGGTCCTGTCCCGCTGGTATATTTATGTACCACCCAAAAACCAATACTGTCAGGCGCCGGTAGTACGAAAATTTAGGGCAATTTTAGTACAATGGTATCCCTAAAAGTTACCTGTCAAATATCTATATATATATAATAGCGGGCTCTATCTTTGTAAAACGGTACCGTAGGCCCGTTATTGTCTTGTTCACTTCAAGAAAACGTCCCTGCAAGCACTTTAAATTACTTTCGGCATTATGATGGCGATTATTTACTTCGGAAACGAATAAAAACACGGAATACAACACACTCTCTTGACCCCTGACAAAAATGACAAACGATTAGTTCCGATTTTGGCCGCGCGCAGACTTATCTTGCGCGCACTCTAACCGGTTATCTTTTTCATATGATAGGTCAGTCACAAAATAGACTGAGTTCTTTATAAATCTATATTCGACCATTGCTCTACATTAAAATTTTACATGCTGATAAAAACATTCATACTTCTATATTAAAAAAGAAACTTCTCACTACAAACAATATATTTAGAAGTTCAAGAATAAAATCCCGTGCTCACCACAGTTCCACTATCGCTTTTAAAACTAGTTCCTCGCCTCTGAAATGGAGAAAATAGCTGCTTTTGCGGTTGTGCCCCGTTATTGCTAATGTCCACTATAATTATTGACATTTTCTTCCAACGGTCCGTATCCTGTATTTATTCTCTGTTTTTCTTTGTTATCCTTAGCTTTAATTCATTTTATTTTACTATTCCTTTTGTTATTTCCAGAAAATTTATTTAGAGTAAAATGTGTGTATAGTTTTATAACCAACTTCAAAAAGGAGGATGTTCTCAATTCGACTGTGTTTTTTTGATGTGTTACCTAAAAACTTTTTACTAGGTGAACAAATATTGATGTTTTTATTTGCAAGCTGTTGCTTCTCATGTGGTCCCATTTTATTTTTATCAAGATCTGATGGAGAACTTCGGAGAAATACAAGAGAACTATTCAATAAATGGCGGAAAATCTCTCGGGATTGCTGCAATTGACTGTATGTTTATATGTTACCCATAAAATCACGTCGGTACGCTCTAAAGGGGTACGCAGATATGTACAGTTCACCCTGGTACACTCTCATTTCACCGGTTATGTTCATGTTTCATGTTACTCGGGTAATCTATTCTGGCATAGCTGTAGGCCTTGTAGATATGAACAACAATAAAAAAAAAAATTTTTTATTTGTGATGGGTTTGCTCTTGACTCTAGTCTAGGTCAGAGGTGACAGAGACAAAGTCGAAAATGGAGTGAGCTTACCCAAAAAGAGCCTGTTCACTCTAACTTTGAAGAGATTCGGGTTGTATGCGTGCGGAAACACAGACGCAGGCAGTGAGTTCCACTCTTTTGCTGTGCGCATTATGAAGAATGTTTGGAAGCTCTTGGTGTAAATTGGTGGAATGGCAACTAGGTGAGGATGGTAACTTGCAATGCGTCTAGATGTCCGATGGTATAAGGGGGCCGGTGGGATGAGGTCGTGTAGTTCATGAGCACACTCGCCAAAATACAGTCTGTAGAAGACCGACAAGCAGCAATAACCTTACGGCGATGAGCCAAGCTGTGAAGCTTAGCGTCTACCAGTTTGACGTCGCCAATTAGTCTCTTAGCTCTGCGTTCCACCGAGTCAAGCACGGAAAGCTGATATTTTGCTGAGCCATCCCAGAGGTGGCTGCAATACTCCATGCAGGATCGGACTTGCGCTTTGTAAAGAGTTAATTCTTCACTTTTAGCTTCACTCTGTTTAGGACGCCCAGTTTTTTTGCAGAAATTTGGGACAAAAATGTGAAAAGCAATTACTTTTTAACAAAAAAATACAACCGACTTTGAAATTAAAACAAAATGAAAAATTACTTCAATTTCGGAAGTTGGTGTCAAAAAAAACGAAGAAACAAAAACAAGAACACCGACTGCCGAAATTGAAGTTTTTTTCCCTTTTTTAGTTTTAATTTGGAAGTCGGTTGTATTTCTTTTGTGTGGGTAAGTAAAGGTATCTGTAGGAGTGACTTATTATTATTTATTGGCTTCTTCTTTCATTGTTTGCCTTACGGTAGGGTCTGAGTTGATCCTTTATCAGGTTTCATTTTCAGAATAGGATTTTCTTTCGACCACCGTTTTGCTTGATTGTGATGTGGGTTACCTTGATCTAAGGGCTTATCTGCGACTTCTAAATTAGTCTTCAACTGTCTTCGAAATTAACCAGTTTTATCAGAAGTACCTACCCATCTACGATGAAATCATTAATCATGCTTTTGAATTCAACTTTACCTACTCCAGCGCGGAATATTGCCGTGATGTTAAGTTGATGTTAATAGCATCATAACCATTAAATTGTATAGGTAAGTAATGCATGTTTTATCGGTCATCTTCACTTAATGACCAAAATAACAACTCACTTAGATTGCATGGACACTTCCAATGATAAGTAAAAACATTTTTCTCATGAATCGACCTCTTGAACGTTCATTGCTATTCGAGATAGCGACGACTGTTATTATTTTTTATTATGTAACGTAGAATAAAAATAAAACATTTTTTTTAAATGTTATAATGAACTCGAAAAGCTGTCAATTAATAGCAATTATAGCTGATACAGAAAATTTCAAGAGCAGTGGTGGCCCAGTGGTATCGGCCGTGACTTACAATTTGTAGGTCGTGGGTTCGAGCCCAGGCAGGCGCTTTTCCCCCCCGGTGGGTTCCCGCTTTGTCGAGGCGGGGGGGCTCAGTAACCGTGGCTTGGTCACCCACGGTGAAGCGAAGAGGAACCCGAGGAGGGGCCGCACGTCAGGGCTTTTGCCGATTAAGCCGACGACGTAGCGGCCAACTAGTAGGTTGCGGTGCCGCTTGGTAACAGGCGACATCGCAACTGAGGCGGGCCGCGATGTCTTATGGAGATTCCCAGGTCCCATACGATATCGCGGCTGAGGGTTGGAGGCCGCGGCGGGAGAGGAGTGCCGGTATTGCGGTGCGCCGCTCTCCCTACCTTCCGCGGCCTAGACGGGGTCGCCACCGTCAGATGGCGGACGCGGTGGGGCCGCAGGGGAAGAGGAGTGTCGGTATAGCGTTAGCCGCTCTCCCTATCCCCTGCGGCCGCAAAATGGTAGGTGGCGGGGCCATTGACCTCGACCCGTCACAGTGGGACCAAGGGTGCCATACACGGGGTCGTCTGGCACCCATGTGCTGAATTGGTCCCTGGAGTGGTCACGGCGTGCGGTGTGTTCTGGTGCGCCGGTGATGGGGGTGCCCCCCCGAGGAGGGTCCGGTGACGGACAGCCGCGGCGGGTTCGCGGTGAGTGCTAACGCGTGCCCGTGTTCCCGCCATAAGCGGCACTGGAGGACACCGTGGAGTTTTAGTGGGTTAGAGTCCCACATAACTGCACTATCTCCCCGTGGTAGTGCAGTATGCATGAGCATTTCTCCACGCAAAAAAAAAAAAAAAAAAAAAAAGGCAGGCGCTTTACTTTGTGTAAATTATTTCATCACCACTGCTCTCAAAACGGTGAAGGAAAACATCGTGAGGAAACCGGCATGTCCTAGAACCAAAAATTCGAAGACGTGTGATATCCACCAACCCGCACTGGGCCCGCGTGGTGGATTACGGCCCATTCCCTCTCACGAGAGGAGGCCTGTGTCCCAGCAGTGGGAACATTAATAGGCTGATGATGTGATGATGATGTGACAGAAAATTTCCGTTTATTTACTAAGCAAAATAAGCTTGCCCACTCATACACCATTATTTAGCATTTGTAAATTTGAGCATGTATTAGCTTGTTTACATAAATAAATATATAAAGCTAGAACACATGCTCTGGATCATTAAAATGAACATTCCATTTTCAAACTCAATACAAAACCAATTGTAACTCGCACACTGTATCCTACTAACTAGTAATTGCTAACAAGCTGGCCCCAAACAATTTAAAACAAAAAATAACTTTGGCGTGCTCTCATTGGCTGCAATACCTCGCTTTAAATAAACGGTCGTAGGGTATTTCGAAAATTCGAAATTTAAACTATGACAGCAGTTGTCAAATTCAGCGGGTGGATAGAGTACGCGCGTCATCGGTTTCTGCTAATTGGATGTAACTTTTCAGTGGCGTATTGCATTGGCCACAGATGTACGGCATATGAACGGAGGCTGCGTTCAGTCGGATGAACGATTCACACGTCGTTGCCTCTCCATCGCTCATGCCGCGTTCGTTGAATATTGTATTAACTCATAGCTGATGATCGCACAATTAATTTTTTGGTGGATCGGAACTGAGTGGAAATAATTTGGCGGTTTCTTTTATTATTTATAAGGGGGTGTAGAAAGCTGAATTTGCTGTAAATAAAACAGGACTCCTATCGTTACAGGTAGTAAGAAATCTGACAACGTTCTTACCCAGTAACTGGGTTGTGTAGAGCAGTGGTGGCCCAGTGGTGACGGCTGTGACTTACGTGTCGTAAGTCGTGGGTTCGAACCCAGGCAGGCGCACAGTATACGATTTGACCAATCTAGCTGGACAATAGGTATTTAAATATAATACTTAAAATAACGATTTACTGATCTCCTTACATCCTTGAATATATTACTTAACTGACAATAACAGTAACTTATCCCTAGACCGCGTGAAACTGGATATAACAAAGGGCGAAATTACTCAAACCCTGCAGCTAGTCGGCCGACCCGGTCAGTGTGACCGTTAACGCTAAAGAGTGTACATGTTTTTTTTGTTTTTTGAGCAACTTCGAGTAGTTTTTTTCATGGAGTCGTCAAATAGAGATAATTATTTGTATATTAAGATATTAAAATAATCAATATTCTACTTTGACGAATGTGTGCCGTTTGTTTAAAAATACATAGAAGATTTCGTATTTTTTCCTCTACTTAATTTTGACTTGGAGTTATACTTGGTAGTCAAACGCAGTCAAGCTGTGATAATAGTCTTAATAGATTACGTGTTTATTATACTTTGATGATATAGTACTCATTACTTGCGATTTTTTGCGATTTTAATGTATTTATCATTTTCCTTCATAGACGCCCAAATGTCTGAAGAGGCTTCTGAAACCAAGAATAAATAAATTAGGAAGGCCATACAATGAAAACCTCAAGATACAGAACCAATTATGATTTAATAAAGCATCTTCAGACCCCTACATCACGCTATTACGAAAACTTCCAAGAAAACAGTACATCGAGACAAGACAAAGATGTACTTATTTTGATAAAATATTAAAATAATATTGTTTACATTCCATTTGGCCTGTTTTATCATATTATTCTTTTAAATGTAATAAACAAAGCATTTTTTTAGTTACTGAGTTTTGTCCACCTAGATTAGTCAAATCGTATACTGTGAGGCGCTTTAATGTGTATAAATTATTTTATCACCACTGCTCCGAAAACGGTAAAGGAAAACATTGTGAGGAATGAATGTCCTTGAACCAAAAATTCGAAGACATGTGACATTCACCAACCCGCACTGGGCCCGCGTAGTGAATTACGGTCCATTCACTCACGCAGTGAGGACGCCTGTGTCGCAGCAGTGAGAACATTAAACAGCAGTGGGCCCATAATGAACTGGTTTCTGGAGGTCAGATATTTTAGATAGTCGCTCCATCTAAAAACTAGTTCTTATTCAAGGCAGATTGAAACAGAACTAAGGCTGAAACTAAGTCTTTCTTTTCGTCGAGTCGTAAAATATTAATAGGATAATAGCGGGGCTCAACGTGCCGATTTTCTTAAAATACAAAATTGAGCCATGAAAATAGTGTATGGTTTACGCACATATTTAAGGAATGATTATTGGTGTTTCTGTATAGTAATATTGTGTTGTGCATCGTTAAACAGTTTTATTACCAAAACATTTTTATGAGATCGATCAGAATGGCAAAACTAACCCCGCTATGGGACTGGTTGTTCCGTCGTTTCAAATACAAACTTATCCTTCCAAAATGAAATCTCTGCTCACACAGGCTAAATGAATGTTTTGTAGTTCGTCAAAATTTGTGGCTATATTTTGTGTGCTATCACCGTTAACAAATAAATCAAAGGCAAAAATATATTATTTCGTAGGGTTAGTTGTTCCGTCAATTTTGTTATTTTTGGCTTCCTCCAATTCCTTCCAATGGGTCCTGTCCCTTGCTTTTCCAATATTGTATCACAAAAATGTGGAATCCAATAACTGTGTTTCAAATCCTAAATATTTCGACCTCCGTATTCAACTAGAAATATTTGCTAGCTGTGACCCTGCATTTATCCATTTCCATTGGCTTAGCAGAGAGAATACTGACGTAGTGGAATGTTTTGACCACGTGAACTGTATAAATGATACGTTAAGGTGCAGTTACATAACATCTTTACCCGATTTAAAAAAAGGAAAGGTATAAAAGTTTGACAGTATATATAAAGGATGTTAAATCGTAGATCAGAAACAAATGATTTAATTTTGATAAATGAGGTATCGATTGATTATTCTTTGATCCTTCTCCATTAAACTCTATTGGTGTCAATTAGCCTGAACAAAAAGCCATGATTTTTTCCACATACAGAACGGTTTCAACATATTTAACGATCGAGAGTTGGTGGAGAAGCACCCAATAAGTGTCTAAGGCCATGCTAGACCAAAAAACCGGCCAAATGCGAGTCGGAACCGCGCACGAAGGGTTCCGTACCACTATCGCATAAAACGGAAAAAAAGTTTGTTGTATGGGAGCCCCACATAAATATTTATTTTATTCTGTTTTTAGTATTTGTTGTTATAGCGGCTACAGAAATACATCATCTGTGAAAATTTCAACTGTCTTGCTATCACGATTCATGAGATACACCCTGGTGACAGACAGACAGACACACCGACAGACAGACGTGTATTTAAAAATAGGACCAAAAAATATGTTTTTCCCCGAAATCATATCGGTGAGACGACAGCCTTTCCAAGTAAATTCCCTTCATTTAGTTTAGACTAAAAGCTGTCAGACATACGTGACAATATAATGATGGATGTTTAGACTTTTCTCTCGTACATAAAAGAAAATCAGTAGGTGTGGAAAATATTGGCGTATGTTAGAAAGTATTCGAGCCAAAAAAGTTGGGTATTCTAACAAAACTTGAAATGGCCTAAGCGGGAAACTTTAAATTACTTTTATTTCTTTACATAGTATTTTGTTTATTAATTTAAAGTTTAGGTGTTTGACAGGTTTGTTCGGTTAGGGTGGGGACGTTTCGTTGGTTAATCGATAATGAATAAATTGGTCAACGTGTCGAAGTTCCGCTTTATTTACGAGTATGTGGGTGCCTTTATGTTGACTTCATGTGTACCTAAATGATATTTTCGCATTTTTGAATTTTTATCTAAGTAGATACAATAAGTTTTGCATTGTTAAATGGACCTGATCTTCACGAAATTCATTTGCAGTGTCTTAATCCTCTTCTAAACTATGTGTACCTGTATAAATTTTTGTATGCCTTATTAAG
Source organism: Orthosia incerta (assembly GCA_948252205.1). Lineage (NCBI taxonomy): Eukaryota > Metazoa > Arthropoda > Insecta > Lepidoptera > Noctuidae > Orthosia > Orthosia incerta. The sequence goes on from OX411744.1 coordinate 14,043,779, forward strand.
GTAGATATTTACTAAACCTTGGTTCATGGTTTAAAAGCTGCAAATTTTTGAATGTCAAACGAAATGGTATAGAAACAAAAATAAATAACGATGATACATAAAAATGATATCTTCAGCTATAATTTCAATGTTCCCTATGTGTCTAATCTACTCTAATTAACCCTAATTATTAGAATTCCCTACACACGTAATTGTATAATTTGTGAGTAATATTGTAAATTAATCAACAGTCTTTAGTCATCCTTATCTACAGTCAAAGTTATGACACCTCGTAGGCACGAATGGGAAACGTACAACACGGTCAAAATATATTTGCACATCGGCTGTCATCGACCCCACTCCCTCTTACCCCCGCGGCGCCCCGCATTCGCCTCGTACGCCAATAGCAAGAGTCGAACGTCATAGTGATGTGACAACGCCAAGTGCACAGTTTTATTGACCGAGTAGTACTGCCGAAAGAGTACAAAAATACTCAAAACCAATTACTAACAGAACATAAATTTTAAATTACATTGCGATAGATGGTAATAAAAGCAGAACATAAATAACATACGAATCCGTATACAGGATGCTACTTAAACAAATTGCGGGGTGAAAGACTTGCAAACCGCTAGAACCGATTATGTACTCTATCTGCCTCCTTGTACTTGTTATGAAATTGATTTATTTGCTCATAAGGCTTTCGGGAAACAAATTATAATATTGTCCTTATGTGAATACGTTCTTGAGGGGAAGAATACATGTTGTAGCTAGTAATAAATCTATTTTTATTATTTCTAGCTTATCTTACTGTATTGTAAATCAAAACTAATATATGACTATAATTTTATAAATAAAAAGTTGGGCAATATTTATAAAAATCTAAACGATGTTTACCAAAATTTTATTAAAATGTTTTATTTATATAAAAAAATTATCAGAATCTTTTAATCAATAGGAATGTTTCCTGGGTAGAACAACTGGCCAAGTGCGAGTCGGACTCTCGCACGAAGGGTTCCGCACCATTATCGCAAAAAACGGCAAAAAAATCACGTTTGTTGTATGGGAGCCCCCCTTAATTTATTTTATTTTAATTTAATTGTTATTATTTTTTGAAGTGAATGTACAACTAAATATAAAAACTAACAAAGATAAAGTGCAAAAAAGTTCAGGAGTGGGGGCTTGTGACGTCACTTTGTCAGTATACACACCGTGACGTCACACGATATTTCAACGCACTGTATCGTCGTAATTTTTTGTTTACGTGGCAAAAGAAAAATACGAGTCCAATATTTTTAGGTTATCTAACTGACGGACTACATACATATTTTTTGTCAATTACCCTATTGTAAAACACCATCGAGATTTTAATAAATAAGGGTGGTAATGTCTACCTACCAACATACCTACAGATCCGATACGGAAAATTCTTTAAGTAGGTACTGACATCACACTATAACTAAGTGACAGACTACTTTTTATCCCGGAAAACACACGATTCCTATGGGAAAAGTCACGGGAAGAAACTGTGGGAAAACCAAGAAGTTTAAATTCAATTCTATCTTGAGAATAACCTACCTAAACAAAAACAATATTACGATAAAGAAAATAGGTGCCATTACAATTTGCATCGTACATAAAGACAGATTCATTAACCTATTTTCGATTTACTGCTCCGCAATCGTCTAAACGTAAAATTGTTTTTTCAATTACCAATATATTACTCAGAACCTACTAATTACCGACAGTAAAACAACGTGTATAACAAACCTACGTAACACACTACTACGAAAAACATTTCCTTACCTATTATTATTTTCTAATAGCAGCCGAGTGTAAGCGTTTTTTGTCATTTGCCAGTTATCACCTGGTCCCAGCCAGTATGTAAGACTAAGCTATGCTTGGGGCGCGTTATTTCATAAAGTAAATATTTATGAAGTAAAGGAGTTTTCTTCGCGCGTCCTCCCCTAAGCCTCCTGATCCGAAAAGACATAAACCTCTGGGGATTCAGTTCTAAGTTCACAAAGGCAAGGCTCCGTTAGCTCTCATACATATATACTTTTTCCTTTTAGAAAGTTATGTATCTTCGTATCGGCAATTGTTTTATTATTGCGGTTTTCGATATCCTTCTAATGCTGGCTTAACTGAGTTTACGTTTGATCGTCTTTTATTTTTCTGTTTTAATCTGTTTTATTTTTTCGTTTTATATGACAAGTAGTCCATGACGGCAAAGTTGAGCTTTTGAAAACTTGTTGATTTTAATGAAGTCTTATCGCCAAAGAATTTTTTTTCCCACTTTTTAAGTAAGTCGTCTTAGAGTTTTGTCAACGTTTTATTATTTGGTAGTGTATTTAATGTATTTCTAAATTTGGATGGTTTTAGTATGGCTGTTTAATTAGAATCATTCGTAAATAAACCAAACGGTTTATAATAATCCTTATTCAGAGTTACGGTATAAACAGTGAACTGAGGGGAGTCATAACTTGCGTGTAGGAGCTACAAACTTTGTTCAAGACAATACGCTTAATTCTATTTATGGTATTTAGAAAATTATTCCCTGTTCACGCGCATTGCTCCTCCAAAGTAAACTGAAACTAGCGCTGATATTATACATCAAGATTATGTTTGATCTCACGGCTCACGGTGAAATAACACGTGTTCCATCAACATATATAACATAACCTACTTGATATATATGAGGGTGGCTAGGACCGAACATTTTCACCAGGATTTTTCTACGTAGATAAATGTACGAGGGTAAGGTAGGGATGTCGGAAAATCGGTAAACTGACAGATCGGTAAGAACAGGAATTTTCCACAGTCACGAAAATATTTCACTCACACTAACATTCAGTAACACCATTAACAATGATTATAAAACTTTTTCTTTCAAAGTATTTTATGAAACACTTAATAAGATATTGTTATAAAATGAGTTAGGGACGAACGGTATAAGAGATGATATAAAAAACGAAAGTAGAGAAAAGTGAACAGGGCTCCACGAGGTTTATGCAAATTTTACGCGAAATTTTTTAACTTACCAAGTCTGTTTTCTTATTATTTGCAAACAACAGCGGCTGAGTCTTAATGGTATTCTGTTTGGCCTTAAAGATGTTTTTGAATAGTATAATCTGAGTACTAAACTTGGGCCATGAAGACGTAATTGTATCAAGCTGGTAGTAAGAAGTTTGTGTGTATTTATGGAGATGACACGGGCGTAAACAAGCTTATAATGTAGTTTGACACTTTGATAACGACGGCCGGAGAACATAAGTCGCCCCTCGGCTGTTGTTAGGCACTTTAGTTCACTGCTTAGATATAGAGACGCAGTTGAATACCGTGATATTGGATATTCGAGTTCCGTTGCGATAATGCATCTTAATCGTGAGTGGCTGCATGTCAATAGGGGACTTTTATGGCCCCAGATATTCTGTGTGATGTTTTTCTTCGACCTTATGGGGGTTTTAAGTCTTTATTTTTTTGAGCATTTTCACCACCCACACTACGCAGCTCTGCGTCTGTTCAATTTTTAACACGCTTTTATAAGCTTGGTATGTATGTATCTAAGAATCAATGTAACGGAATCTTTGAACGTGAATTTCACCCCTTCAAAACGTGGGATTGATTTGAAACTTTGCACACTTATCAAGGACCGATGACAATGCAATAATTTAGTCAAAGTAAAATTCAAAGTCAATATTTATTCAACTAGGCCAATATGCGGCACTTTTGAACGTCGAACAAAAATAAAAATAAAAATTTACAAGTAATAAAAGTTCTACCGTGCGCGTTTAAATAGTTTGTCCCATTAAGCCTTACCAAGATTTTCAGGATTAGCGACTTTTTAGTTCAATTTAACATTAAAGCGTGTTTTTTAGTTTTTAGAACTACAATTTATTATTCTGTTCATTTCCTTTTTCTGGTAAATGTACCTTCGTAACTTCGGTTTAGAATTTAGATCATTAGAATCGGTTATGGCAGCTTTATTAATTTTATACTTTCGTTTTAAATTTACAATGAACCAACAACATTTTTTGTACATCGAACACAAAACAATATCTGAATCACGCCTGTGTTCTACGAAGGGTTAGGGAGTTGTTTTTAGTTTAACCTCATTTTGCCAAGTATGCTTTAGTGGTAAGGGTGAGTCTATGGCCATCAACCGGACACAAATCTAGATTACGGTCTGCTACGCCTGCAACTAAGAAATTGCAGATAAATAAATATATTTCATTATAAAAAAGCGTGGGGATCTTTTTAGTATATTTTCAAAATGACTCTACTTTTTTTACCAATATCTGTCAATAAAACATTATAACAATTGACATCAAGCACCGTTTTTTTACAATATTTATTGATAATTATTTTCTTCTTTTTAGTTTGGTTTTCTATTAAAGCTTATTTCTTAGTTTCTTTTCAAACAATTATTCATTTTGTACTTTTTAGTTCAATCTCTAATTCTGAAGATCCTGGTAAGGATAATGGGACCAACTATTTAAATCGTTGTCCTTGATAGGTGTGCAAAGTTTAAAATAAATCCGACGTTTTGAAGGGGGTGAAAATCACGTTCAAAGATTCTGTTACATAGGCACATAAATACATACATACCAAGCTAATAAAAGTGTGTTAAAGTGTTAAAAACAGCTTTCACTGATAAATTCCAGTAAACTTTACATACTTCGCTGGACGCGGAACTCGAATTCAAGACTTCAAGCCTTGTATTAGCGCTTTCGATCTCTACATCAATGATCTCAAATAATATTTGATTGCTTTATACACAGGTATATACTTTCCATGATTATTTCAGTCCCTTACAAAACTCTACTAAAGTTACTTAATAGTTACTAAAAGTTAAGGTACACCGGAAGCGTTTCGCTTTCATAACTGATACAACAAAACTGTAAAATTTCTATGCAGCCTTCGCTTGGTGACCCGGATTCCGATCACGATAAAGGAAATCGTTTTCAATGAATACTGCTGTGTTGTTACTGTTTACAAATTAATAGGTGTTTTACCGTATCATAGGGACAGCTTTTGTTGATAAGGTGGGTCTTGTTAATAGGTTAATGTAACACTTTTCAGGAGGGTGTAGATAGTACTTAATCATAATCACCATGTTTGGAATATTGATAACAGACTGTTCTATATGATGCACCTTACTTATAAAGCATTAGCACGGGCATCCAACCCGAAGAAAGAAATTTTGGTTCAAATAAATTGCACTAGATGGCGTGATAAGCTTCGCGTTGTTATTGAGTTTTGTGAAATATTAAGATTTTCTTCTAAAGAGACGATCAAGAAAAAATTATGTTATTGTTTAATTAACTCTCCCAAGCACAAAATTAAGGATTATGGGCACTTAATTCAAATTTCAAAGATTATTTGGATGGATCATTTAAAATTGATTCCAAGAGATGGCGTGGTTTTAAATTTCTGAGGCATACACTCGATTTTTTTAATTTGTTTTCCAACACATTTTGGTACAATGAAACTGTAAAAACGTGTAAAAAAAATACTATAAAACAAATCTTCGCTGTATTTAAAAAAAAAAAAAGTATTCACGAACCGAGTAAAGCCTTTTAATTGCAACTCGCTGCTAACACATCTATATCCGTGGAGCGAAACCGAACGTGATCGAAGTTCTTAGAAAAATAATCAGTATAATCAGACAAAAAACGCTAGTTACGTCGGCACAGTTTCTTTGTATGGGATGAGGCATCTGTATGCTAGTTGTATATCATCTGTGGCATGAGTAAACAGACATCGCCAGAGGCACTAGATAAGTGCGTAAAGATGAGTAAGTTTTCTAGAGCCCAAAGTACGCTTTTAACTAGGTTAATAGAGAACATTGTATTCTTGCGTGATCGAATCAGAAATGTAGACAACCACAAGAGTACCAAATTTACAGATATAGCTCGTAGAATTTCCAAACAAGTGGCAGTGGACAGGACGCATTGCACGAAAAACGAATAGCCGTTGGGGCCGAAAAGTTGGCTGTTGGGGCCGAGGAGTGGCGACCGCGTACCGGAAAACGCAGCGTTGGAAGGCCTCCCACTAGGTGGAGTGACGACTTGGTCAAGGTTGCGGGAGTCCGGTGGATGCGAAACGTACAGGACCGATCATTGTTGCGACGCTTGGGGGAGTCCTATGTCCAGCAGTGGACGTCTTTCGGCTGAAATGATGATGATGAATAGTCACCTCTCTTGGAAGATAAACAAGGGATTGTGTTCTACAATTTAGAAAGAAAGAAAGAGAAGAAAGAAAGATTAGAAGAAGAAAATTTATTTCTCATTTTACTTTATGTAGGTAGGTAATTGCAGTGATAATAATATGAGAAATAAAGAAAAGTAGTGAGGATTTTCTATTTAAGTAAAAGTCTGTACATTTAGATGCTTGAATGTTTGTCACGCGTCAACCGCTAAATGGATTTGGATGAAGTTTAGATCAAAAGAACCTTGGCGTGACTTTTAACATAGGATGCTTTTAATCCCGGTGATACATTCCCAAGGGATGATACAGACCTTCTTTCTGACGGACGAAGTTGCTAGCAAATCACTAAGTGATACAAAAAAATATATAAAATCATCATGATCCCTTTAATGTTCACACTGCTAGGACACATTCATCCTCTCTGTGAGAGGAAATGGTTCTAGGATATACCCGGTTTCCTCACGATGTTTTCCTTTACCGTTTTGAGAGCAGTGGTGATGTAATAATTTACACGAAGTAAAGCGCCTGCCTGGGTTCGAACCCACAACCTACGACTTGTAAGTCGCGGCCGTTACCACAGGGCCACCCCTGCTCTCTATATAAAATGTATTTTGCTAAATATTCTCCTTTCTCGAAAGAGGTCAACCGGCGAATCCGACTCAGCTGGGCGGCGTTCGAGAAGTTGCGCGGTATCTTCTCGTCCAACTTACCCCAGTGTCTCAAGACGAAAGTCTATGACCAGTGTGTGTTGCCAGTGATGACATACGGCTCTGAGACGTGGTTGCTTACAATGGGTCTTATCAGAAAGCTTACAGTCACTCAAAGGGCAATGGAGAGGGCTATGCTCGGCGTTTCCTTGCGTGATCGAATAAGAAATGTAGAGATCCGCAAGAGAACCAGGGTTACCGACATAGCCCGAAGAATTGTCAAACTTAAGTGGCAGTGGGCAGGGCACTTTTCTCGCAGAACGGATGGCCGATGTGGCAGAAAGGTTCTGAAGTGGTGACCTTGAACCGGAAGACGTTGCGTTAGAAGGCCTCCCACCAGGTGGACTGATGACCTGGTGAAGGTTGTGGGGATCCGCTGGTTACGAGACGCACGGGACCGATCAATGTGGCGACGCTTGGGGGAGGCCTATGTCCAGCAGTGGACATCTTTCGCCTGAAATGATGATGAAATATTATATTCTCCATGACTCCATCCTATCTAAAGCCTCCTTATTGCTCTATTGAATATTTGCACTCACATTTTTTGCAACCTGTACACCACACATTATACAAGAAAAGGGGCAAGGGATTTGTAATGCAGCCATTGACCTCGTTTTAATTATGTCAAATTTGCCCCGTGCCTTAATGAGACTTGGGACTGTTCGTCAAGCACTTTATGGACGCCTACGCTCAACAATAGCCGTCGACTATGGCAGTCACGACGCTAAATTGCAGGGCGAGGAATGTGTGACATCTGACGGGAGATTCGGTGATTCAATTTTGAAGGACTTTTGTGTACGGAATTGACATCATCCGGCCCAGTTCAGGTTGGTAATCATATCGTAGTATACCTATGCTTCCAATGGATATTGACACAATAAATAAATCTTTATGGTTCAGGGTTTAAACACTCAATGAACAAAACATAAATTTGTTCTGCAATTCTTCTTTAATTCTCCTGCCCTTATCTCATTTTAAATATTATTATAAAAAATACTACTGCGTTAAAAAGTCTGTTTTTTAGGCCCCAGTTGTAGTGAGCTCTCGCTTATATATTTGGGTTGGTAATGTTTATTTTATGTTATTATTCCAACCGAAAATGTATACTCTAGTGAGAATGTATGTTTGTACTTTGTTATTATTTATATTCGGCATACATTTGCATGGGGTTGCAAGAAGTGTGAAAAAGTTTAAAAAAATTCCCCATCTCTTCACCCCTCAAATTGTTGTAGGGTGTATAATATTATAACATTCACGTAGATTAAGTCGAGGGGTTCTACTACATAATGTACATGTACAAGATGAATCTCTGCGAGGGTCGCGTCAATACATTTGTTTATTTTTTCGAGGAAATCTCCTTCAAGGAAGCGAGTATTTCCGTTAAGATTTTTTTTCTGAGGGCGATATTTTCACGTATCTATAATAGTCATTTTGGTATTCGTACAAACAGATTTGCGCAGTTACAGTTCATACAATTTTATGTTACTTGATGTGAAGATAGAATTCAGGCGTTAATTTTACTTTGCTGGATAAAGTTCTTCCCGTACTTTTTCACACCTCTCATAATATCGTTATCTCAGTGATGCTTTCCCTCGCTGGACTTTTCAGACTTTTTAAAGTAGATTTTTTATAGGAATTTAATTCACCACGACAGAGATTTTCTAGAGGTAACCTTTTTAGATATATATATTTATATTACCGTTTTTATAAATTACTCGCCTATTGACTTTGGTTCTCTGGCCTTGTCGAGTGGCCAGTAAAAATGAAGCAAATTTTTAAATATCTCATGATAATTTTGTTACGAGAAGGTATACAGGCTGGGGTGAGTTTTTCAAGTAGGCGTGGATGGCTGAATCCTAAACTATGAGGAATAGCGAAAAACACTCAAAAGAGTCACGAGCCCGATTTTGATGAAAACTAAAACTGCATCATCGTTTTTTCGAAAAATCAGTAAGGCATCGCACCCGTTGATTTTGAAAAAAATAACACACGCTGTATTATTACACCATCAGATAGTGTCGCTAATAAGGATAAAATTCCTTGAAGTAATGTCATACGGTAAACTTGAGGAAAGAACTCTGTTTTTAACAAAATAGTGTAACAACCCCCTAAGAAAAGCAAGTAAGGTACACATTCCAGGTTGCCTGGGAGAGATCGCGGAATACGATAAGGCCGCCCATTGTATGTTTTTAGTATTAAGTTTATTTTTTCTTGTTTATTATGGTGTACAATAAAGTGTATATAAATAAATTTAAATACATACCGTGTTTCCCGGTGTTGGCTGCCGCGAAGGCGGTGCTAAGTATTACGAGGTGCACCAGCATGCTCCCTCCTCGCGCGGCGGACGCACATCGAGCCTGAAGCGCGCCGCGACTTTCTTCTACTGGAACAAACACAAGATCATTAAAATCATCAGCCTAAAATAGAGAATTTATAACATGTGACATTCAGCAATCACAAGCAATATTAAGCATTCTGATTGGTGAATGTCACAACGGCATGCAAGCTACCTGCACACTCTTGAAAATGCTAGTTACAGGCATGTATTCTATCTCATTCTCCGCAGCCAGACCTCACTATAGGAGTAGTATCTATAATAAAAGGTAAGTCTATCTGTCTACAAAGGTCACACACTAAACAGCTAAGGACATACCTCTCCGGACGGACATGTGCGCGGTCAAGTAAAACCCCCATTTTTTTAAACACAGTGTAGTCGGTTTCTTTGTTTTTGGCACAATATGTTTTTGGTTCTGTTATTTTTTTTTGATACCGAGCTCCGAAACTAACATTATGTTTTAGTTTTTAATACTTTTTTGAAGTCGGTTGTTTTCATTATACATTTTATTGCCAAAATTGAAATGTTATCACTGAAAATCAGTCAGTTGGGCAAAATATTACCAATTCTTGGAAAAACCTTTGTTTGTTTTTCTTGGAAAACTGTGTACCTACCCACATAATGTAGGTATATCGAATGTCACATTTTTGATAGTTTATCACAATTTTTTTATAGATTCCTTTTTTCTATATGACCGAGGTGAATATTTATAAGAAAATTAATTTATTTAAATCAATAACATTTACGCTAGTACTAGTACCTACAAGTCTAATTATCTGGCGAGCTGGATATTCTTGGGACCAATAATTGGGTCGGGTTTAATTTCTGGTCAAATGAACAAATAATATACAGTATTCAGGTCTTTATGAGATAAGGTGAAATAGGGATAGATTGAAATCAAGAATAAACGGTAAGTTGAAACTATTTAACTACCATTAAATTCTTGTACCTAATAATTAAAACCCCTATTTAGCTTATCAAGACTTCATGAACAGACAATGTACTGGGGCTAGAACCATGAAATTTTGCCAAGGCTATTTTATGTAAAGAAAATGAAAATAGTTTTTCTTCCTTTCTTTTTTTTTTCTTTCTTTCCTAAAATGAGCACTAAGAAAGGAATTTTGAAAAACCATCTCTTAAATTAAGTGTTACTCCGTATTTAATATTTCCGTTTTTAAGTTTTCCATTTTCGTTAATTCAACAAAAACTGCAGATGGCACAAGTTTTGTATTTAAATAAGTTCAATTAGTTTCTATTTCAGTTTATAGTTGGTGATGACGATAAAGAAAAACGTGATGTTCAAATGTAGGACCTTACGTAACATTTTTCCAGCTATCTAGGTAACGTCAAAGGCAGAAGATTTCACGGCAAACTTACATTGTTTCTGACGGGATAGCAAAATTTAATATCAAACTAAATCCAGATTTTGACAAGCTACTATGTCCCTGAGGAATATTCTCGACTAAAAATACCAAAACAAAATATCTAATCTCAAATGTTGATTAAAATTTCACAATATAAACTGCAGAGTTTAAAACAATTCTAATCAACAAAAACCAAAATTAAGAGATCATCTAATAATCTTAAAGCCGCTGTACGAAACCAGAATGGATTAAATACACAATTGTTAATAAATTCCCACAGTTTCCATTCGAGAAATGTTCAACTGCGGCTAAGTAGAGCGGAAAACAAGTACCACAAGTACCAATAAGAGTTTTCGTTGTGAAATAAAATATAATTCCATCGAGGAACTGGAAGCGGTTTGAATAACAAGTCTTTAATTGAAAGTTTAGCAATTTGCTCTTACCCTCCGAAATGGACCCGAAGGAGCGCGGGGCAACTCATCCAGCGTTCCAAAATTGAACGTAGGCAGATGCGCTTAATTACCAGCCCAGATGCTGGCCTCCTCGTCTCACCGACGCTTATCTCGAGATGAACCTCCTAAGAGCAGGCCACCGACAATATTTGCCCGCTAAGACGTGCTCAAACGACTTTTTTCAGAGCTCCATTCGCATGCCGACGCCGACGGTAATTAAGAAGTTAATCGCGAATTAAGTAATTAAGAATCGTCACAAATGATTATACCTCTCAGCAGAAGTATAAGTGGCAATTACGTAGTACTCATTTGCGGAATACAGATAGTAATTAATGCAATATGGTAACGTCAAAGTTTTTTGCACACCCAAAGTGCTGATAAAAGTACCTAAGTATTACAACTCAGGCAAGCGTATTGCGAAGAAGAAGTTGCCAGGAATCAGAAGTTTGGAGAAAACCTGTGTGTACCTAATACAAACTGAATACAATTCGATTCTTGCGATTTGATATTAGGTATCGAATCCAGGCCAGGTTTGAGTTTTCCAATAATGTTCGACTAAGTGTCCTCCACTCCGAGATATGAATCGTAGTCAAATAGAGACGGTTGGGTATGAAGAGGTCGTTACGAGGCCTCAGCCATCCTGCTACGTGGGATGTCACATGAACCAACTGAATCAAACTTCCCTTTACATTTTATCTAACTGCAAGGGCGGTCGAGTTTATGTTGCTCGCCCTACTTGATTTAGTTTTGATAGCGGAAGGGGGACGCTTTCAGATAAATGATTTCCACAAGCCCCACTAGACGGTGAAGTGATTTGGCGCTAGGATTTGCAACAATGTTATAGTTTTATAGATGTGGTTTGTCCGATGCACTGTAATAAGCGAAGTAGTGGAATGGGTTCCGTCTGTGAGGGTAGTTTAAGTGGATTAAATATTATTGCTTTTAGCGACAGATGGAGCTAGGTATCCGTGTTTATAGATTCACTGTCGTCAAATTTAAATGTGACTAGATTTCACATTTAAATATAAAAAAAAACAAGTAAAAATATAATACTATTTGCTCTTGTTTGGAAATTAAGGTACAACTCATCCAATCAAAATGTTATATTAAGACTTAAGATTATTTTCAAGATTCCTCGACATTTATATGCAAAACAAAACAATCAGACACATGACGGAGTTCAATCAATATCTATGAAACTAGTCTTCTATCTTCTATATATATAAAAGAGAAAGTATGTATGTATGTTCCTTATAGACTACGAAACGGCTGGACCGATTTTAATGAAATTTTCAGAGAATCTTTAGTTTGACCCAGCGGAAAATCCTTTAAGTTTGGCGGCGATCGGAGCCTTTTTTTGAACTTTGAACGCGGGCGAAGCCGCACGCAGAAGCTAGTTTGCTATAAAATACAGTTTAACGTAATATTCTTCAGCAAAAAAGTTGCCATAGAAACTATTAACGGGTTGCGGTAACCACAGATATAAATCTAACTATATGACGCGATTGTATGTACTTCGCGTGTCGAAAAACGGAGTAAAATTACTATCTGAGCTTTTCATTTAGCATTATTAGTACCAGATCCACCGAAATCTAGAAAAATGCCTTTATAAGCCATATTGAGCTGTAAAGACTGTATAGAAAAAGTTGGCCGAGGCATTGGAAATGTTTTCTTTCATTGGTAAGTAAATTTGTTTTTAAATTGTGCGTGAAAAAGTGGCACGCTTGGTTTTCATACAGATGGAGTGGAGGGACTTGCGTTATCTAGTTATATTTATGTCTGTGGCGGTAACTGTCCTTACCAGGCTCTGTGACCTTAGCACCCGATTTTTTTTCCTTTTTTGGTTTCATCGCTTTCTTTGATATATCAATAAAAAAGTAAAATTTAAAAATCCCCGATACATTTTTATTTCATACTACATAATTTATCTGGGGAGCAATGGTAGCCCAGTGGTATCGGCCGCGACTTACAAGTTGTAGGTCGTGAGTTCGAGCCCATGCAGTCGCTTTACTTTGTGTAAATTATTTCATCAACACTGCTCTCAAAACGGTGAAGGAAAACATCGTGAGGAAACCGGCATGTCCTAGAACCAAAAATTTGAATACATGTGACATCCACCAACCCGCACTGGACCCGCGTGGTGGATAACGCGGCCCATTCCCTCTCACAGAGAGGAGGCCTGTGTCCCAGCAGTGGGAACATTAATAGGCTGATGACGTAACGACGACATAATTTATCTAGTAGTTGACACGATAGTTTGCGAAAACACCCTGATTCAAACAGTAAAACACCCATAACTTAAGAACGGCTGAACCGATTTTCATCAAACATAGCTAAGAACACTCTCGATAAAGTCACCTTAGAAAAAAAATTAAATCAATATCGGTTTAACTCTTTAGAAGCTATGATGTCACAGATAGATACACAAATACACATATGAACAAACACACAGGTACACACGTAAAAAAACTTATAACACCCTTCTTTTTCTGTCAAGGTTTAAAAATGGACAGTAGTGACCTTAACTTCGATATTCACAGTGCCAGAAAAAAAAAGGACAGGACAAAAATTTCATCGTTCGAAATTGTAAAGCTGCGTCTACGCTAGACGAGCAGAGCACAAATTCGTTTATTGTGGACCGAGTTACGAGCCTCGAACGCCCTCGAACGCCGCGAGCGACGACGCCGCGAACGGCTCCGCTCGTGCTCGGCTCGTCTAGCGTAGACGCAGCTTAAAACATGACTTTTCCGGTTGCTTCTGATAGACGTTAGTAGTTGTAGTGCAATTTTTAGTTGGAATATAATTTATCAATCTAGATTGGAGTTATGTTTTTACGATAGCATAATGCCCATAATATGCTTGGAGTCCATTTCTGTACTCGACTCAACTTCAAGCCAGCCACTCTCAATTAAATTGTGAGTTAATGTTTTCAAATTTATTTTACTAAATTTAGTGCATATAAATAAAAACAAAAAAACCATTAAAACAAATAAAAAAATTGCATGCACATTGTTATTGAAATTGATATGTTGAAATTGGCTTTTTTATTTATTTATTTTATGTTTATTTATGAGGTGCTAGTGGCTAAATAATAACAGCCGCACGGGTCGATCATCAAGGTTAAGCAACACTTGACGAGGTCGGTCCGTGGATGGGTGACCATTTCAACATACCGAGTTTCCTCTACGCCTCGGAAGGCATGTTAAGCCTTTGGTCCTGGCTGTCATTTGAAGATCTTTGACAGTCGTTACGGGTAGTCAGAAGCTTGAGATCTGACACCAGCCTTGCTAAGGGGTACCGTGTTACCCAGTTACTGGGTTGTGGAGGTCAGATAGGCAGTCGCTCCAAGTAAAACACTGGTACTTAGCTGAATCCGGTAAGACTGGAAGCCGACCCCAATATAGTTGGGAAAAAGGATAAGTAGATGATGTTTATTAATATTCTCGACTGGAGAGATTTTTGCTTTGTTATGGCGACTGATCGTTTCGACTGGAGGATGTTTTCATTGAAAGGATTTAGGATGTCGGTGTAAGGAGGTAGCTAAAACCCTTCTAAATACGAGTATAATACACATATACAATACACATCCTCTTAGGTACACGTCTGTATTTCCCAAAGTAGTTACGAGTATGCGCAAATGTACACCCCCATTGCACCAATAACTACAAACTTAGTACCATTAATAGGTCACAATTCTTATCTCCGTTCCGGAGTACGTCCTAACCAGGATTCAATCACCATAAAACGCGTAGTTCAGGGTATAAACTAAGAATCTTTCCGTTTAGCATCACCATCGACTATAAGATTGGTCTAGTGACTGCTAGCCACTAGAACAGTTTTATACTCCGTATCTATGTTATGTGCTGTGAAGCAGGTGTGGTGTGTCGTGTGGGTATACTTTAGGTGCATCTCTGCTCAACCCTTCGATAACTACACATGTATGTATTGTATAAAGCAGATGTGCTTCACCAGGATCGAACTGAGAATTATAATCGAATTAACGCTAGAATATTGGCAATTTAATCCTCTTTTACATTTTAATAAAAACCTTTTCAGAGAAAATGTGCTGACACAATGAGTTTTAGGCCATTTACTCTAAACGGTTTTTAAAACGCAAGTGGTTTTTGATTAAAATTGCATTATCTCATCATTATCTAAGAATTGCTGATGAATCACAAACACTTTACAGAAAACCGCATTTAAATCATTGAAACCGTTTTGGAGATAAATGGGCACATTCGACACACAAACCAATAAAGAACCTTCTCCGTTTCCTCGTGAGTAAAAAAACGCGCTTACGTCTTCTGTTGTGTGTCTCAAAATCTTCGTTCTTCTAAATTCAAATTCGAATTTGTTTTCAAATACAGCAACTATTTTTCAGCCTGTATTTTGTAAGAAATGCGAGACAAGGTAACCTTCAATAAACGATGGCGATGCTCGAAATAACAAGAGATTGATTAAGTGAAATTTTGATTGTCCTTGATACTTTTTATTATTATAAGCTTTTTATTAACTTGCAAGGAATGTATGTATGAATGTTCTGCGCGTAAAGCAGTGATCCTCAATCGATTAAGATGACATTTTGCATACACGTTTGGTTTGGCTTACAATACACGGGAAGCTAAAAAGATTTCTTAAAAAAATTAATTGGAAAAATTATTTACCTATTACAAGCTTTTTATTAACTTTCAATGTATGTTGTATGTATGTATGCTCGGGTGAAATCTTACAGCTGAATTTTAAAGCAGTTATCCTCAACCGATTAAGATGAAATTGCATGACGTTTGGTTTTGATGGCGGTAACCTAAAAAAACTTTTATAAAAACAGTTCTTTTATTTGGAAAAAAATAAAAGAACTGTTGATAGAATGTCACAATGTCTAGAAGTTTCCCTTCACCGGGAAAATATCACAGGACCATTTTTAGAGTTCCGTACCCAAAGGGTAAAAACGGAAGCCTATTCATATTACCGTATTATCCGCGGCCCGTCTGTCTGTCTGTAACCAGGCTGTATCTCATGAACCGTGATAGCTGGACAGTTGAAATTTTTACAGATGGTGTATTTCTGTTGCCGCTATAACAACAAATACTAAAAACATAATAAAATAAATATTTGAGTGGGTTACCCATTTAACAAACGTGATTTTTTGCTGTTTTTTGCGATAATGGTACGGAACCCTTCGTACGCGAGTCCGACTCGCACTTGGCCGGTTTTTGCTTGTAGTTAGCTACAATAGCTTCGATACTGAATGATAAAGAAAATGAAACCACCAATAGTAATGACCTTAATCACATCTGAAAAGCTCCAGATTTAAAAGCACTTATTTTGAATCAAAGAAAAGTCTAGTCTCGCTATTTCTTGTCAAAAAAAATCTACATTTACAAGCTCTCCGAAGTGGTAACAACCCAGTTAGCAAACAGACATTAATTCAAAAGGATAGTTAATAACTGTAATGTAAACAAAACCATGTAAAGCGAAATCCGCTTTGTGTTACGTCAAAAAAATTGCTTTTCTAATTCCAACGTGGTTACTTTAATCTAGCAGAAAAATCTGTCACGACACGACCTCTCCACGTAAACACATCATTAATTTTATTTGGTAATTGCTATATAAACGTTACAGCCTTTTTACATTGTAATTATGACGTATCGAGAACGGGCCAAACTAGTAATGGATTAATTATTCTTTGTTGAGACGTTCTTTTGGGTTTTAGAAGTTACCACTCTGCAGGAGCATTTGAAAAACCAGCCAAATGCGAGTCGGACTTGCGCACAAAGGGTTTCATACCATTATCGCAAAAAACGACCAAAAAAACACGTTTGTTGTATAGGAGCCCTACTTCAATATTTATTTTATTCTGTTTTTAGTATTTGTTATTATGTTATTATAGCGGCAACAGAAATACATCATCTGTGAAAATTTCAACTGTCTAGCTATCACGGTTCATGAGATATAGCCTGGTGACAGACGGACAGACAGACAGACAGACAGACAGACAGACGGATCGCGGAGTCTCAGTATTAGGGTACCGTTTTTACCCTTTGGTTACGGAACCCTAAAAATGAGGATCAAGTGACAGTTTGTCATGCGATAAAACTGGTAAAAATTTAAAAAAAAATTAGACGAACAAAAAGCCGACTGCAAAAAAATTATTAAATGAAAGATGAAAACAACTACTAGGTATACTTTATACATTAAATATCATGAGATGCTGCCAGCGGTGATAAACAAACACAGTTCATTATATTTTTAGTTGTCGAGTTTTTTGTTTTATAATAATTTGTTTTATAACAGATATATTAGTTTTATTAATGGGCGAGTTCTCCAAATAAGTTATGTAGCAGGTAAAAGATTATTTATTCTGCTATCTTTTATTCTTTTTTTTATTATCTATAGGCTTGCGCTTGACCACTGTCTTATCTGATGGTAAGCGATGATGTGGTCGACGGTGAAGTACGCTTGCCTAGAAAAAACCTATTCACTCTTGACTTAAATCGACTTATCGGGAAACACAGTCACCGGCAGAGAATTCCACTCTTTAGGTGTACGCTACTTATCTTGAATTGAGCCAAAATAGTAACATAAAAGTTTTACGATAAATATATTTTTGGAATGGTCTATTTAGTAGCTTTCATTTTATACCCATATTGTTAAATAAAAGAAAAAAAAAAAGGACCGCTTTCGTTTAGGGGGGGGGGGGGGGGGGAGGGGCGCCATATTTCAAAAAAATATGTATCCTATGGCACTCCTACAATTATGACCAATCCAACGACACCTCATCTAATACCTGTAAACGAGCAATTCTTGTATATATATATTATATAATCTGAATCTCGTAAACGGCTCCAACGATTTTCATGAAATTGAGTATGCAGGTGGTTTCGAGGATCGACGATCTAGTTAAGTTTCATTTTTAGAAAATGTCGTTTTCTCTATTTTCACCCGAGCAGAGCTCGGTCGCCCAGGTACTATGTCATAATCTGTCAAGCCGTTTGGGCTGTAGAGCGGAGAGCGTGCAATAGAAATGGGCATACATACATACTTACATATATACATACATACGCTCGAAAAACATTACTCATCCGCAGTCGGGTAAAAATTGGATAGCGTTTAGGCTGTAGACAAGTGGTATTCGATGTCAGCGAAGGCGATAGTCAAAATGTGAAAATATAAAGTTACACTTTCCATTATAGAATGTCACTTGTCGAGGGCCTCAGGGAGTCTGGGGTCTCACTAAAACCACCCCGGTGATCACCATCAGCACGTAGAAGGTGCCGCGTGACCTCACAAAAGACCTCCCCGGAATCCCGCATGGCGATAGCGATTGTCAAAAAGGCAAAATTGTATGGAATTGACAAGTGATATCGAAAAGTCACGTGTTCAATCGCTTATATTTTGACATTTCGACTATCGCCTTCGCTGACATCGAAAGCCACTTGTCTACAGCCTAAGCGCTATCCAATTTTTACCCGACTGCGGGAGAGTAATGTTTTTCGAGCGTATGTATGTATATATGTAAGTATGTATGTATGCCCATTTCTATTGCACGCTCTCGGGTAGAAAGAATAGCCTGGGAAAACACTCGTAGGAAGGACTTTAAAATAAAGTTGTACCTAATTTCAACGTTGTCAAGCATAGCCCTCATTACCAAGCTGTACAAATATTTAATAGATTGCCGGCGGATTTAAAAATGTTGTTGTACACTAGCTCTTTTAAGGCTAAGCTCAAAGCATTTCTGTTGGATAGAAACTTGTACTCAATACAAGAATTGTAATTTAATTTAATAATATTGAAATTTTACATTAAAAAAAAAGCTATTTGTTGTTATTGTTTTTGGTTGTGTTGTTTTCTTTATTTGTATTCTTTCAACTTTTTTATATTTTAGGTACATGTACTTTGAATTTATATTAATACTAGTATTTGCTTGGTGCGCGAGCTGCAAGCAGCTCGCGTGGTGTGCCTACACCTCCCCTACACCTACCATACACCCACCCTACACCTACCCTACACCTACCCTACACCTACCCTACACCTACACTACACCTACCCTACACCTACCCTACACCTACCCTACACCTACCCTACACCTACCCTACACCTACCCTACACCTACCCTACACCTACCCTACACCTACCCTACACCTACCCTACACCTACCCTACACCTACCCTACACCTACCCTATACCTACCCTACACCTACCCTACTCCTACCCTACTCCTACCCTACACCTACCTTCGTTACGCTACGGAGGTCGCCGGCTCGCTTCGCTCGCCACCTCCCCCCTGCGCTGCAGTCGGTCTCGTAGGTTCGCTCCACTCGGGATCCCTACGCTGAATCCGTAAAAAAAACAAAAAAAAGATTCGCCAAAACGGGGTGGGGGGAGGGGGGAGATGGGGGGCAAGGGGGTCAACTTTGAAAAATGGTTTGTTTGTGACTATAGCATTGCCCCTTTATATGAATCTGAAAAAAGAAATGTTCCAAGTCTCTCAACTTCCGAGATCCGCTTAAAGGGGGGGAGAAGGGGGGCGAGGGGGTCAACTTTGAAAAATGGTCTTTACTTTTCCGAGCCTCCTCTAAACGATTCCGTAAAAAAAAACAAAAAAAAAAGATTTGCCAAAACGGGGGGGAGGGGGGAGAAGGGGAGCAAGGGGGTCAACTTTGAAAAATGGTATGCTTGTGACTATAGCATTGCCCCTTTATATGAATCTGAAAAAAGAAATGTTCCAAGTCTCTCAACTTCCGAGATCCGCTTAAAGGAGGGGAAAAGGGGGGCGAGGGGGTCAAATTTGAAAAATGGTTTCTGCTTTTCCGAGCCTCCTCTAAACGAATCCGTAAAAAAAACATACTACGGGTACCTTAGTTTCCGAGATACGATAGAGGGGGGGAGGAGGGGGGAGGAAAAGGGGAGGTTTGGGACTTTTCCCAAACTCGCGAGAGTCACTTGTTTACGAATCTGTCAAAATATACCCACCTCCCCATCCACCATCTGGGAGAACAATTATGTCAATGAGTCAGTCAGTCAGTCAGTCAGTGGTAATGCAGTTTTATATAGTATAATTATTATAATGATGAATGTAATGTAATGTTAATGTTAAGTAATGTATCAAACACAATGTAAATTGTTCCTGATAAATAAATATTTATTTATTACTCTCCGCTCTACAGCCCAAACGGCTTGACAGATTATGACATAGTACCTGGGCGACCGAGCTCTGCTCGGGTGAAAATAGAGGAAAACGACATTTTCTAAAAATGAAACTTAACTAGATCGATGCATCGTCCTCGAAACCACCTGCATAGTAGATTTCATACAAGAATTGCTCGTTTACAGGTATAAGATGAGGTGTCGTTGGATTCGTCACAATTGTAGGAGTGCCATAGGATACATATTTTTTTGAAATATGGCGCCCCTTCCCCCCCCCCCCTCCCCCCTAAACGAAAGGAGCGGTACATTTTTTTTTTCGTTCATTTAACAATATGGGTATAAAATTAAAGCTACTAAATAGACCATTCCAAAAATATATTTATCGTAAAACTTTTATGTTACTATTTTGGCTCAATTCAAGATAAGCAGCGTACAGCTAAAGAGTGGAATTCCCTGCCGGTGACTGTGTTTCCCGATACGTCGATCTAAGTCAAGAGTGAATAGGTTTTTTCTAGGCAAGCGTGCTTCACCGTCGACCTCATCATCGCTTACTATCAGGTGAGATAGTGGTCAAGCGCAAGCCTATAGATAATAAAAAAAAAAGCAAAACAAATAATCTTTTACCTGCCACATAACTTATTTGGAGAACTCGCCCATTAATAAAACTAATATATCTGTTATAAAACAAATTATTATTAAACAAAAAACTCGACAATTAAAAAAAATATTAACTGAGTTCGTTTGTCACCGCTGGCAGCATCTCATAATATTTAATGTATAAATTATACCTAGTACTTGTTTTCATCTTTTCAGTTAATAATTTAATAGCAGTCGGGTTTTTGTTCATCTATTTTTATTTACCTTTTGTTATCGTATGACAAACTGTCACTTGATCCTCATTTTTCAAATGCTCCTGCAGAGTTGCAACTTCTAAAACCCAAAAGAATGACTCAACAAAGAGTAATTATAAAACAAGTAAGTAAAACCAATATTTTTATGCCACTTGTCTACTGCCTCTGGGTCAATTCCATACATTGACAGCGCTATCGTGTCAATTCTATACATTGACAGCGCTATCATGTCAATTCCATACATTGACAGCGGTATCGTGTCAATTCCGTATATTGACAGCGCTATCGTATCAATTCGCAAATAAAAATGTAAGGGATTTTGACTTTTCGACTATCTTTGTCGCTGACAGTATAATAGCCTAAATATTTTACCATAGCATTGTTATACCAACTTTTCATACACTGGATAATTTGCTCTATAAACCCACATTCGTAGATTGTTGCGATCCTTTACTAAATTGACAGACGTACAAGCGTTTAACCATAATCTTATAACGTCTATTAATACAACCAAACCTTCACAACCTAACAAGATTACGTAGTTATAAATCAACGTATTCCTCTATACAAGTTGATTAGAGTATCAGAATACATAGCTATGATCAGAGCGTTTCTCTGGCAATTCTCGCCAAGAGCGAAATGTGTTAATGCTTAGTTCTAATCAAAGAGTCGTTAGCCGCGGGCTCAGCAGTCGATTACGACTATTATAGGATACAATGGGAACTACTCGACACTTCCCAGCGATAAGCGAGCGAGACTGCAGAATAACGCTGTACGGAGTTTACGGAGACAGGGATAACTCTTTTGTACGAAATCGTTTAGCAGTTTGTTGTACATTATCCCGTTTGAAGGAAAATAAGGTTTGAAAGGATTGGCCTACATTACCTTTTACCTTATTTTGGTTTAAGTTTGAAATTGGAATCTAACCAAAATAGAGAAAAGTTTTGAAACAGATAACCATATATAAATCACAGATATATATCTAACTAGATAACGCGATTGTATGAAATTTGCGTGTCAAAAAACGGAGTAAAATTACGAACAATGATCGTAATTTGAGCTTTTCATTTAGCATTATTGGCACCGGAAATCCAATGGAATCTAGAAAAAATGCCTTTTTATGCCATATTGAGCTGTAAAGACTGTATAGAAATAGTTGGCCGAGGCATTGGAAATGTTTTCCTTCATTGGTAAGTGAAATTGTTTTGCGGGACTTGCGTTAACTAGTTAGATTTATATAAATAAACTCGCGATTTAACAAATGGCCAAATATAATCTGATTCTATATCCCACAGAAACGTGTTATAGGGATGAAAAGTAGTTTATGTCCTAATTTGTATTCTATATATATCCAGGTGGAACTCTACTGTTCCACGTTTTATCTAAATCCGTGCCACCCTTGACCTTGATTGATTAGAAAGATCTAAACAGCGACTTTCACATTTTGTAATATTAGACGCACGTTCTATTAAATATTCTGTGAAATGACTAGGATAAGATTAGGTTGTCCGTGGTACATCATCTTTTATAACCGACTGCACAAAAAGAAGTAGATTCTCAGTTCGTGACGTATATATATTTTTTCACAAATAATTAGTGTCCGACCGAAAGTTCGGCTTCGGCTCCGGTCAAGTTTCGGTAAAAAATCGGTTTCGGTTTAGTTTCGGTTTCGGCGGCAAACCTGCCGAAAATACGACCGAAACCGAAACTGCATTCGGGAGTTCTCGCGCTGTGATCGATCATGTTCGGTGCGTTAAATTCCATCCAAGCGAGTAAGGCTTAACACGCATTAAGATTTTTACTCTCGCGATTTTTATTAGCGCGAATTTTTGTTGTATTATTTTTTATCCGCAATACGTGTAGCTTTATACAATTCCATAGGTCGCAGAATGGGCGGAAACAATTCGCGCGAATAAAAATCGCAGTGCGTGCTAAGCTTAAGCAACGAAGACATTTTGCCGCATCCACGTACCTAATCATGTTTTGACTAACTAGTGTTTGCAGTTAATTTTGTTTGTTGTGAGTTTTCGTGTGATTTATTTTGAATTCGGTAAGTTTTATAACGTGACATAGCTTATGAGTAGGTAGCAACATCGAAAAATAATTTATTGTAACAAACTAATGTATAGATTATAGTAGAATCAAGTCTAATCTAACTATCTATACCAATATTTTTTGTTTGTTTGTTTGTTTGTACCGAATAGGCTCCGAAACTACTGTACCGATTTAAAAAATTCTTTCACCAATAGAAAGATACATTATTCCTGAGTGACATAGTTTTTTTTTAATCCCGAAAATGGGTCTTGTGGGGTGGTCCACGGGAGCGAAGCCGCGTGGAACAGCATTCTAAGATAAAAAAAATAAAGACTGATTATATAATAACGATTTCTTTATTTTTCCCTCAAAACATGATCCTTGTAAGGAAGTTTCGGTTTCGGTTTCGGTCGTAAAACCAGTTTCGGTCGGACACTACAAATAATATAACGTTAAATCAGAAAATATTCTCAACGTTTCTAGCATATTAGTCTAATGCTCATAGAGGAACAACAGTCACATCAAAAGGAAAGGGACACAATTTCCTCAGACATGTATATTCATACATTGTTCAGTATCAGGGGTAGAATCAGCCCTTAAACGGATGTAGCCGACCAAATCAACAATGTGTAATAATGTTAGTTTACATTAGGGACATTAATTTCAACATAGAGGACATAATTTATGAACAATAGGCGTCGGAGAATGAAATAGTCTTTGGTTAGCTAGTAAAAAACCTTGGAACGTAGACTATTTGCACCGATGCGATGCTGACAAACGAGGTGTCTATAGATTTGTCTTAGCAACGCTCAGGTAAAAAAATCGCAGAAGAAATCAGACCTTTCTAAAGGAAAGACCTGAATTCTTCTGCGAATTTTTGTAACTTACCGAAGGTCAGATAGAAATAGTTATTTTACTCGTTTTCAAAAATGTTGCCCTGACGATAAATAATGTAAAAATAGCATCACAAAATTAATTAATATGGTAAACAATTGCCACCGAAACGTCTAAATTTATTTCATTTTTAAAAAAGTTTCAAATGCAAAACGCAATCTTATCACCAGAAATAGCTATTTTAGTCGTTTTCAAAAATGTTGCCTTAACGGTAAATAATGTACAAAATAGCAACAAGAAATTAATTAATGTGGTAAACAATTGCCATCGCAACGTCTAAATATAAAACGTTTTTAAAAAAGGTTCAAATAGAAATCGAAATGGCATCACGTCTGCGACAATTAATGTCAAAAAAAAAGAAAAAATTTAGGTCAATTTGTAGATTTTTTTACTGATTGAGGCTGAGATTATTATGCGAACGTTCTTTGAAATACGGGAATTTTCTAAAAAAATATTCAATTCTAGGACAAAACCTGACAAACGACAGGAAATCACATTTGTAGACTCTATTGTAGAAAATCTCACCATTTTCTCTTCCAATAAAACAATATCTGCCCTAAATTCTTCAAGATTTCCTATTTCACTGGTCCGAAATCTTTGAAATCTATTGTATTACGCCAGTCGTGTTCCATATGTCTCACATTTCAAGACAGGAGACGGTATCAGTTTATTTCAAATTCTTTCTACGACTGTTCATATTTTAAACTATTTTTATTTTGGACGAAACTCGTAGGTACTTTTCAGGGTTCCGTACCCAAAGGGTAAAAACGGGACCCTATTACTAAGACTCCGCGGTCCATCTGTCTGTCTGTCACCAGGCTGTATCTCATGAACCGTGATAGCGAGACAGTTGAAATTTTCACAAATAATGTATTTCTGTTGCCGCTATAACAACAAATACTAAAAACTGAATAAAATAAATATATAAGTGGGGCTCACATACAATAAACGTGATTATTTTGCCGTTTTTTGCGATAATGGTACGGAACCCTTCGTGCGCGAGTCCGACTCGCATTTGGCCGGTTTTCAGTTTCATCAGGTTGAGCGACATGCGAGAATTTGAATAGTTTAATTGGAACAATAGCTTTTTATCCTGAATGTGCGAAGTGAAAAATAGTTGTACTCGTAAATAAAACATTGAATGATCAACTTTTTGCTCGAGTTCTTGTATTATTTTTTGTTTATTGACATGGTGATTTGCCGCTTTATTACTTAAAATATCTCTAGGCACCCATACATTACTACCTAAGCCAGTCTGCGAAAATCGCTTTTAGAGACGTTGATAATCTTGATAACCACCTCGTGATAGTCATCACAAATTGTCCAATTATATATCAATTTACAAACAAATACATTAAGTCAATATTCGTTGACCATCATATATAAATAACACTATTAAACATTCGTTTTAGTTCCAAAACTAATTTCAATTCGCACCGGGCGTGATGAACATCTCGAAAACGATTTCGACCTACCATCACTCACAGGGACAATGTTTTGCTTTCGACCAATTTTAATGATGAATCATTTCATACATCACGTCTGTCCATGGACTAGCGGTCATTTTCATAAAAGGGAGGTAATGCGGTACGCCATGCTTTTACGAGAATAACGGTATGATGATTAATGGTTCAAAATCATTTTCTATTTAATGTAATTTTCTCAGCTGTGCTACAGCTATCTATTCAAACATTCACCTAGTGTGTATATATGGTGTGTAAACCGTAGTGCGCGTCGTCGTCAACAATTAATCTTCATTAATGGTTCACTTAAGCTATGTGCGGTTTCCGCCGAACTCAAGAGAATACGGCATGTATGTGACCTTAACTCCTTTGTTTTACTTAACTATAAACTATTTTAATGTCCCAACAAATTAGAACTAAGTATACTCTTAACAAGCCCTTAATATTTATTCGCGTTTTAACTGAAACGTGTGAGCACATTCTCTGTGGGCTGCCGATGTTAAAATATACTTTTTAATGAAATTGCTCGCCTACTTCGAGATCTTAAAATGCTTGAAACTTTTTCGGCAGTGCTTGATTTTTCCAGTACACGGTAAAAGCGATGTTTAGAATTCTTCGTTCCTCCCGCGTTTGAGTAATTTGTATAATTTTGTTGTAAGAAATACAAAGCTCTAATGCTAGAACCCTTACAACTTTATGCACGGATTAATTTATAATATTATATTCCAAACGCACTCTGAATAAACATTGTATATAATTTTCCTGTAATTTACACTCAATCCCATTGCAAAAAAATAACGCGCAATATTCAAGAGATCTGTAATGAATGCGAAATTAATGCAAAGTGGTTAGCTATAAATCTCCAGAGCTTTGGGGCAATAAAACAAAAAATGAGAATTACCAGTTTGATAAAACAAAAAGTTTGTTTGGCAAGTGCCCCAGAGGACGCACCTAAACTCTGCCTGTGTCGACCGACGGACTACGGAGTGAGGAGTGAGCAGTACGGACCTCTATTCCAATTTATACTTTTTGCACGCTTTGGACGCGTTCAATGTGGCTTGTTTATTTCAGTTAAGGCTCGCGCACGATGCGTCGGCTGTTGATAACGTTTCGGCACAGCTCCCTCTCATTTTTAATGAATGCGTTTTCTATTATTTTATATAGACGATTGTTCCATAGTTGCTATATTCAAAATGTCATGTCGAATGATATTTTAAGGGTTCGTTAATCTTTTTCGTATTGTTTAACAAGATTCTTTTGTGTAATAAATTTTCTCGAATATATCACAATTAAAGCCAGGCTTGTCGGCTAGGATTTTAATATCGCACCGGAATTAGAAGATACAGCTTCTAATAGAACAATATTAACAGTTAAGCGAGTAATTGGAATCAACGGCTTGGGCGAAAACTGTAGCGGGGTATCACAGTACCGTATAGGTACGATGTTAATGATCGCTGCTTCGAGTTCCCCCTCTAAAAACGGTCCCTATAAAATTTTATGAAGACTACATTTTGTAAAATAAAGTAATACCGCCACGTCCCGTCCCTTCACACTTGAAATAACGACGGATTCTGCGTAGACTAGACATCGCTAGTTTTTGCGACCTCAAATTCTATTAACATTTACGAATTATACGATGAAAAAGTTTTCTCTTTTTCAGCGAGCGTCGAGCTCGAGCATCATGTATTAAACATAGTTTTTTGTTGTTTTTTCACCAAACTTTTAAAGCTGTTTCAAGTGCAAAATTGAAAAGATTTATAATAATATTTTTTGTAATTAATTATTAAAACAAGCTCACCACATTGTAAACCTATCAAAAATCTTAATCAAATAAAAGGTATCGGTGAGATTTTTTTAACAGAGGCGTTCTCGCTTTGAAAAAATACGAGTATTCAATATTTCTCGAAGCGATTTTAAATACATTGTGTATAGGCACTTGTTTATAATAAGTACGCAGTATTCTAGGGCCATTTGCCCTGCCATAAACATGAATGGCGCCAAAACGTCTCTCTTATCTCGGGCATTTCTCGGAGGGCGGAAGCGGGGTCCTAAAGGCACCGTGCCGTTCTTCAAGTGTGGTCCTAAAGGATCTCGAAATAAGGGCCGAAAGATCCCTTTGAGAAAGCACTACGTTCTCAGAGCAAATGGACTGTAAGAAGAATCTCGTAACCGATTGTGATATTGATTTTTATTTAAGCGATACTTCGTCTTATGCGAGCTAATCTTTATCAGTGAATAACCTGGTGTTATGCCGTTAATGTCCTACATAAGGGTATTTTGTAAGTTAGTTACCGACCTTAATTTGTGTTATCGGAGACTATCAAAACATATTGTCTAATAACAAGGGATGCCTCACGTTACTGTTTCTATGTAACACTAAGCTAATACTTCCAGATAATGGACGGAATAATGCATAATATTCGATCCCCTTTGTTTAATTTAATTCTTTATTGTACACCAAAAACAATATTTAATATAATGTGATAATAAAGTACATGTACAAAGGCGAGCTTAACTCAATGTTGAGTTCTCTTACAGCAAACCCTAGAGTAACACAGAATGATGACAAAAGAGGGTAGGATCCTGTGTATAATTTTAAAATAACCTAATTATAATCTTAAATTGAATCATAAATATATACATACATACATAAATACAAATATATATAACTACTAACATTGCGTTAAAAGGAAATGTTCTTTAATTTTCCTCTTGAAGACTTCGAGAGAAGGGCTATCGCGTAGGGAGTGTGGGAGAGCTTTCCACAGGTGCACTGCAGTTACGAGAAGGAGCCATCATAACGGCTGGAAGTGTGACGTGGAGTACGTAGGAGAAGTGAAGTGGCCGTGCGACAGGCACTTGTTCACGCAAGATACAGTAATTCAGCTCAAATAACTAACTCACTATGTCAGTCGTAACGAAATGTAGTTTCTTGGCCTCTATATTACAAAGAAAAAACGATGCTCCAATATATTTGTCCACCAACTTTCCAGCATCTTTGACGAAGTTTTCCTGAGTCTTCTGTACAGAAATCGGGGATACTTGGTCGTTTTAATATGAATCCTTATATAGTCCGTGCCTTCATGTGGCTACATATTCATGGGGCAAACTTGATGCGGCGGATAAGTCTGTGAATTCGTCACCAGTCCTACTGGAAGTTTGTCTTCATGAATATTAATCGGATAATGCAGTTATAATTTATGCCCGGTTCGGTGTTTATGTCGTATTTAATTACCTGTTCCCTAATTCTCGGATCTTTGCTTCGGAATATTTGTGAACGCAAGAAGCGTTTCATTATGAAAAGTTTTGCGTTAAGTAAACAGATTGAGATCGTTTTGTTTGCTTGGGTTAATTAGAACAATTAGAATTCTTGAAGAAATTCTGAGAAATTACGCTAAAACATACAGAATGATGAAGAATTTATTGTGCTCTTACAACAAGATGGTACGGTACTTAAATAATTTTTTGTTTATATTTAGCAAAAGTTTTTATGTGGTAACCTAATTTTTGTAGAAAGAATTCAATAAAGATATACCAAGCTGTACCAGCAACCGTAGAAATGTGTCTTGTTTTTCCAACTTATTTAGTCTCTGTGTAATTTTGTTTCGTTTGCCAGCGGATATAGGTGTAAAATTACAAAATGGGATGATTGTTTGTGAACAAACAGCCAGTGTCCGCTTATTAGAAGGGCGCACTGTAATAAAAACATTGCCTTATTACAGTTGGGATATTCAGCCCTCGGCACAACACTGAAATTTAAATCTGGACATAAAACGATTTGTTTTTGTTGGCGCAATAAAAATAAAATCACATTTAACAACACGGCGTTTTATGCTGAGCTGTTAAGTTTCATAAGTACATTTTATACGTATGTATTTCAAGATTAATTGCATTTTCTCGTTTCATATATACGCGACCGATTTCATTAGAGTTCTGCAAAAATCACGTGAATTATGCGATTACCACAAAAAAAAATGTTTTAATATTTTCAGACGATTTATTTTTTAAATAAAAAGGTAAACTTATTCGATAAATACGACCTTTCTGTCCTTTCCTTTAACTTTATCACGGTGACAAACAGAACCGAGGAATAAAGTTGTTTCTACATACCTACATAATTAAAAATTAGGCGTTGTTGGATCATCTTTTATTCAAATAGTTCAGAGAAGGTAAGTATTTTAGGGTCGCCCTTGATTGTTCAAGATGTGGTTTGGAAGTATTTTTGCATTATTATTATTAAGTAAAAGGAAACTGGGGAGTAACGTGGCTTTACTTTTGGCTTTTCAGACGAATCTTTTTAAGTACTTACCCTACGATACCAACAAACGGTAGGTACAATTAAATATTGGTCCTTTGATCATCGTGGTTGGAATAGAGCCGCGACCTCCTCGATATTTTTTTTTAATTATAATTCACAAAACTGATGTACAGTCATACTAAAAAAATAGGTCTAACAGAAAAAAGTCTGATTGACATCTACTAGATGTGAATCTCACATGCACATAATCATTAGAAAAAAAAACACTTAAAATTAAGGAAATGAATAACAAGTAATACTTATCTATTTGACTTTTCTTTGGAAAAATAAATACTTAATAATAACAAGCTGTGCCCGCGGCTTCGCTCCCATCAACTGCCTGCCCTACCCTACCATTTTTTTTCGTGACATTCTTCCGCGGAGAATTTTAACATCGCCATTCAGAAAATGACGTCAAATGCACAACGCCATCTATGGAATATGGAGTTCAACTGTCTGAGTATCGGAATAGCGTGTGTTGTGATATTTTAACCCCCGCCGAAAAAAGAGGGGTGTCATAAGTTTGACGTGTGTTGCTATGTATCTGTGTGTCTGTCTGTGGCATCATAGCTCCTAAACGGATGAACCGATTTTGATTATTTGTTTCGTTTGAAAGGTGACTTTATCGAGTGTTCTTAGCTATTGATTGAATAAAATCGGTTCTGCTATTCCAAAGTTTTTAGCATTTTACTGTTTGAATATGGGTTTTTTCGCAAGATATCATGTCATCATTACTTGTTTCGATATATTGTAGATTGAATCGTGTCTACTACTAGATAAATTATGAAGTATAAAATTATGAAATAAAAAAAATTGTCGGGAATTTTGGAAATTTTTACTTGTACTTCTTGAACACTTTGATATAGTGAACGATTGTGATGAAACAAAAACTAAGTAATACTTCAAGTTACGCATAACTTTTATTTACAAAAGTTATCGCAATTGGTATTGAACATTTTACGTGATGCGTGCACAACTAAATAGACAAATAGATAAACAGACAAAAATGCCAAAATGCTGGCAATCATTTGGTTATCCTACAGCACCCTGGCTATTTTTTTTGGAAATATTTTCGATGTACAAAAACGACTTTTCTACAGACTTATTATATGTATTGATGATATTGATTGATTGATGATGACGAGGCGAGGTGATGACAGGTGGAGTTGGGTTAAGACCGAGTGACGTCCATGGACTGACAGAAGAAACGCTGGTTGTGCAGCGGCAAAATGGGCAGGTGACATTGTTACCATCGCGGGCAGAATCTGGATGAGGTTGGCACGGGAGCGTGGATTGGCAGAAGAAGAGAGAGACAAGCTGTAGACGAAGTTGGGGTGCGGATGATGATGCATTATGACTTTCGGAAATAATCTGAAATTCGATAAAAAAGAGCCAACAAAATACTGGTTGTAGGTAAATCCTGATCCTGTTTGAGTATTTTTCATACCTACACTCTTAATAAATTTCGTAATATATAACTGCCTTCGGGGATTATTCCGCGTTTATCGTTTAATTTTTATTTCGTCCACGTTCCGGGTTTACCGACCTCGGGAGGTGTAAAAGCTTCGAATGTCGAAAAAATTGGTTTTATAAGCTTTTATTTGTATTTTGTTAGGCTACGTATATTCTAGATATTCTGTCTAGAATTAACATTTAGTAGGTATTTAGGGCGGCATTAAAAAAATAAATGCTATAACTGTTGATATGTGGGTATGCTATAGATAGGTAGGTACATATACGTACACACCTGCCTAACCTTGTGTATGTGTGAGTGAGATCAACCGGTATTATACCTATAGACATGATAAAAAGATTAAAAATGATAAAAATATTAACAAACATACAAATATTTGCTACTTTTTTTTATAATTTTTAAGGTTCTATACCCGAATGGGCCAAACGGAGCTCAATTGCTGTCACTCGCGTGTCCGTCTGTCTTTCTGTCAGTCTGTTCGTCGTCTGTTACACAGATTTTACAGTCGAACGGTTGGAGCTAGTCTTCAAATTTTCAGAATATAAGCATCTGATTGACCCAACGCTATAAAAACATACAAAAAATTTTTTCAATGTTTTTAAGTTTGCACAGGTAAAGGGGGCCGTAAAAAATAATTGACCTACCCTATCAAGTGGGTTACGGCTACTTTTTGTTTTAAAAAATATTGGAAAAAAAAGGAGGCAAGCCACCAAATTCAGGATTATTTACAAAATTTTGTTCCGAAAAAATTATTAACTTGCCATTGACCTATGAACTTCGGTGATAATATTTATTATTACGTATATTTTACTAACAAATACACATATATTGATAAATCAGATTTTTTATTTGAAATGCCCTCATTATTCCTATTACAACCAAATCGTTTTTACGGTTTGGTACAGAACCGTAAATAAATATGCGAAGTCCGACACGCACTTGGCCGGTTTTTTGTTTGGGATATGGTTTGTACATGAAAATTTATCCGCAATATACTTATGCCTTCAATCATCAGAATAGTAGAAATGTAGATCTTTATAGATAATATATATAATAAATATGTAATTATTCCATTGAAAAAGAAACATTTTCATTAGAGAAAACCTAATTGCTGCAACGATTTTAATGATACCGCGATGTTGTTCCGTCCCGTCGCGCCTGACTGTGGAAGCTCGCCTGACGATAACACCAACGACCTTGAGGGAACAAAACGCGCACCCGTTTCACACCCGCGCGACCCAAAATTTAGTAGTTTTTTGTACTTTTCTTATTATTTTATGACTTGAAAAAAAAAGCTTCAGATCAAAATGTAGATAATTAAATTGTCTTTGAGATGGTGTCGATTTCATTACAATACGTCCAGCGGTTTTGGTGCGATGGTCGTGTTTTTGTCCGTTTTAGACATAACTTTACAGATTAATTACACTATGTTATACAAATAAAACTAAAAAAAATCTCAAATCAAATTATTAAAAACATGGTTTAATGTAACATTTATTTTTTCTAAAAAATTACGACTGGCCGTTAAGACGTGATTCTCATTTTAAAATTAGGTACTCAAGGGAATCGGCGCCTTAATTATATATTGCCGTGTAAGTACATATCAAGGGCAGACTAGGTGCCATGTCAATAAAGCTCTAACTCGTTTAATTTTCATACAATTGTTTTCACAGACTTTAATTACCTTTGCTTGTAATAGTCGTATTATTTGGACATTTTAGACTTAAATTATATAGCCATGTAGGTGTAGCCTAATGAGGTTTTACTACGCTTAGGAATGTTTTGTGATAACAATAGTTTATTTTAATGATATACCTATTTCATTTTGTAGTAAAATACCGATGTAGTTGGTGTTAATTACAAGAAACTCACACCAAGTTCTTCATCGTATCATTTCATGAAGATGTTTTCACACTAAGAGTTTTGGTTATAGAGCAATAATAAAAATGGTCGTTTTAATTCGTTATTGCGAGAAAACGGGCATGTCCTAGAACCTGAAATTCGAAATCATGTAATGTGTCGGCCCATTCCCTCTCACAGAGAGGCCTGGGTCTTCGGAGATGGAACATTATAAACTGATTATATTTACACTACATATCGTCACCAGAAAGGCAAAAGTACTTAAGCGCCATTTTAGCTAAAATGAGTTTTATATATGGTTGGATAAGTTTTTTTTTTCTCTACACATTAGTCTTGGACTCGTGGTAATTTGAGCATTATTTAAAAAGTTAGTGGCGCTTTAGCACTGACATTTTTCTCGCTATGTCTCTTTTACTTACCTAGAGGAATTTACATGATATATATAGTTATTGTCAGTTAGTTTTTTTTCCTTACTGCTATCTGACTGTTGACCCTTGATTAGAAACCTACAATTACTAATTCGGTTAATTGATGTTGTTTAAGTCATTATTACTTGCCGCAAATTGTAACGAATGCGCCGCTTAGTAAATTTGCCTTACTTAAAAATTGATGGACTTAAAGCTTTAGTACTTTTTCCCTTCGAGATTTATAAATAAATCTTTTTAGTAACTCTGCTATAATTATCTACTTTTTGTGTGAGTATTAAGCGTATTTTTTTTTTATTTATGTGGTGAAAAAGTGTTTCAGTTACAAATATTTTACTCCACAAAATTATAGTTGTACGTTAAGTATGTCAGCACAAATATCAGCAATCTTTTTTTTGAGATGGGATTGCTCTTGACTCTAGTTTAGGTCAGAGGTGACAGAGACAGAGTCGACGGTAGAACGGGGCAGGTGGGATGATGTCGTGGAGTTCTTGAGCACACTCACCGAAGTACAGTCTGTAGAAGACCGACAAGCAGGCAACCTTGCGGCGATGAGCCAAGCTGTGAAGCTTGACTTCTACCAGCTTAACATCGCCAATGAACCTCTTAGCTCTGCGTTCCACCGAGTCAATCGCGGCAAATTGATACATAGCTGATCCGTACCAAAGGTGGCTGCAATACTCCATGCAGGATCGGACTTGCGCTTTGTATAGCGTTAAAAGCTGTCCAGGCGTAAAGTATCGCTTCACGCTATTTAGAATGCCCAGTTGTTTGGCCGCAATTGTGGCTTTGTACTCAGTGGAGGCGCCGAAGTTGAGACGGGATGTCATCTTCATGCCCAGGAGCTCGAGCTGATCAGTCACAGGAACAGAAGCAACCCGAAAAGTAGGAGTTTGATCAAAACGACTGTGTTTTAGTGGCGTTAAAGGAGACCAGGTTGTCATCACACCACTCCCTGTCTCCCAGACAAGGCTTAAGGTCAAATCTGTCCGCTCCACCATAGCCTCTCTCAAGGAACGAACTTCGTCCACGCTGGTTTTTGCGCTGGACAAGTATCTCTCTGAAACAGTACTGTCATCTGCGTACCCAACAATACCAGGCTGGAGTAGGTCATTGATTTACAGCAGGAAAAGAGTTGCAGAGAGAACAGACCCCTGGGGCACTCAATAGCCAAAAGGTCAGAGGAGCAGCTATCAATGACTACTCGGATCGACCACTCAAAGCAAAAAGTTTGTATGTCAACCTATCCCAACATAGACCGATCATGTGCAGTATCCAGTTCGCCGTCCACCCAGTGGCTTTGCCCTTCAAACGCCGCTGTAACTGTCTGAAAACAACAATTTTCGAAGACCGTAGATGCTTAACATCCCGCTTACCTCACTAAAATACGACAAATTCGTAAGCGTAGTCGCACGGAAATATATCCCCCGAGGGTGTCGCACATCGTACATCCCCGACATATCCCAGGAATCTGGCAATCTGCTAAAGACTTACGAGCAACTGTTCAACATTGACCCCTTCTCAGCCCGTTGAAGCTGGTGAAAAACTGCTGTCACTAATAAGCTAACAATGCCAGAAAAAATAGATGGATAGGGTAACTGGTATTGCCATGAAGCATAACAGCAAAAAGGCATGGACCACTATCCGCAAACACATCAGCGAACCACCACTACTTCATACACCCAGTGCAGTGAAGGCTAACAAAGTTGGCCACCAACTTCTTAACGGATATTCATCACAACGCCCCAACTTCTGAAAGACAAATCATCACAACGCCTGAGCAGAGTCCTCAAAATGCTAGACAAATTATCACCCGAAAGTGAATCTGAGTGAGACCCATTCCAGCTAGCAGGCATCGTCCCAGCCATACGAAGGCTGAGCTCTGGCAAGGCCTTGGGATTGGACGACATTTCAGTCAAACAGATTAACTAGCTCGGCTCAGTATCTGTGTCACGGTTGCTGCAACTCTTTAACCATTCGTCTTTGGAGGAGATCTAAGGTCATTGTTATTCCCAAACCTGGTAAGCCACATGACGATCCTAAAAACTTTCGCATTATATCGCTCCTTTGCCCCACGTACAAACTGTTCGAAAGACTACTGCTAGCTCGCCGCTCAGGTGTCGCCGATCCGAAATGAATGCTGGAGCAAGCTAGATTTAGACCTGAAAAGTCTTGCTCCGGTCAGATACTGATCCTCACGCAACACATCGAGGATGGGTTTGAGACTAAGAAAGTGACGGGTGCAGTATTCGTGGACTTGTCGGCAGCCTACGACACCATTAACATTAGGCACTTGTTTTGGAAGGTAACCAACTTAACAGAGGACCCAAAGTTTTCTCGAATTCTTAAATCCCTCAAAAACACAATCGTGTGCCTTCCACCTTCGTAATAGTCAAGCGGGCCGAACATTCAACATCTTGTGGTAGGGGTTGCCAATCACTCATAGTTCCCACCCAAAATATCTCGGCATCACTTTGGATAGGTCCCTCAACTTTAAGAAAAGTTGCGAGAATGTTAGGCAGAAAGTCCACGCCAGGAACAACCTGCTTTGTCATCTTACATCTACCAGATGGGGAGCGTCTCCCCAAGTCCTGCGAACAACTGGAATGGCGCTCTGCTTTTCCGCTGGCGAATATGCCTGCCCAGTGTGGAGCCGCTCCGACCACTCCAACTTAGTGGATACAGCACTGAATGAGACATTCAGTGAGAGAAAGGCCAGATTTGTACTGGTTGCCTTAAACTGACCCCAGTATGAATGTTGTACCCACTCATCACCTTTGGACACCCGGAAATTCGTAGGACTATAGGAAGCCAAATGGAAAATACGAAGCAAGAGGGTGACTCACGCCACCCAATGTACAACCGCAGCTCGATCCCCCGGAGGCTCAAAAGTCGAAACGGTTTCCTTGGCTGTGTGAGCTCGTTGCCGTTGGATGGCAATGTTAGCTCGGAGAGGTGCAAATTCTGTCGGGAGAAGTTTCACTCTGACCACTTCATCGAGTCTGCAGAGAGCCTTTCATCTGGGCACACTTTGCTGTGGCATATCTGGAAGGGTTTAAACAGACTCCGCACTTAGGTCGGCCGCAATAAAGACAATCTCCACAGGTGGAGGTTCTCGGATGGATCTTGAGTGTTTGTGCGGCGTCTCTCCGCAGATCATGGAGCACATTTTATGTTGCTCCGCATGCCCTGTTGCCTGTTCTTGTGAGGATCTAATGGCTATGTTAGCGAACGGCGTTGCCGACTGGGCCAGGCAAGAGATCGA
Source organism: Orthosia incerta (assembly GCA_948252205.1). Classification (NCBI taxonomy): domain Eukaryota; kingdom Metazoa; phylum Arthropoda; class Insecta; order Lepidoptera; family Noctuidae; genus Orthosia; species Orthosia incerta. The sequence continues at coordinate 14,080,536 of OX411744.1, forward strand.
GCAGGAAGGGTTGTCATCGACACGCTAAGAAGAAGAGACTCCACTACTACAATAATCACAAAAAATACAAACTTTCATTCGGGACGGAGACCAATCCAAAAAATCAAAGATCAGAATCAGTCCAGAGTTATAAATAGTGTAACTAGCCCGACTTTGTTTTATTTTTGAGTTTTTTTTACAGTTGATACAGTAGGAGGCTTTTTAGCGAATATACGACAACAATAAGTCAAATTATTTTAGATCTTTACACTTAATTATTCGTATAAGTAATCATGACTAAGACTTATTAGTTTGTAATGCATGTTACTCGTTTTGGCGTTTCTAAAGTTCAATGGATGTAAGTGAATTGTGTTTATGCTTTACTGTACCTGAATATTTTTATGAAGATTAGTATTTTTGCCTTACGAAATGGTCAGAGCATTTATACTAAAGCGACACTATCTTCGGAAATACAGTAATAATAGGCAATATGTCAACTTTAAAACATAGATTATAATAAAACAATGATTTTTTGCCTTCAGCCTATTTAAATTGGAATACTAGAAAAAAAGATATGCCAGGTTAAGTATAAAAAAAAGTTAAAATCTCTCTCCTGTGAAATGCACTTTAGGCGCTTTAGTATTTTTGCCTTTCTAGTATATTATAACATACATATTAAAAAATGTTAATTTGAAAATCAAAAACCCGACTGTTTAAGAAGCGAACTAAAAAGCTGTAAACAAGAAAAATCATGGTTTGCAGTCGGAAGATACAAATTTGCGAATTGGCTTAGTAGGCGTTTCGGCCGCTCAGTTTCATCTGAGCCGGTCGAAACAGGAATATCGTTATTATTAATCTTTTTGAGTGGTGTTTTGGAAGAATCTTTTTTTAGAAGCAAAGGAACGTCAGAAACATAATTAAGAATTACCACATTTCTAACACCATTTCGGATTTGGAAAATCACAAAATGTCGCTAGAAAATTGTGTTGAACTTTTAGTATTTTAAGTGACCTTTTTTGCTAAGAACTAAATTTCAGATCTTAAAAAACACATGAGGCTTAAGGATTTCTTGTTGGTAGATACTCGTATATGACAGGTAGATGTGTGTGGTGGTATATGATTGTTTTTGTTGTACACGTTTAAATTGATATGTAAGACTGATTATTGTGATTTATCATGTTTACTGCAGTTGGTTGATGTAATCGTATATTAAACTTCATCTTTATCCAACGATTCCCTGACTTTTACTTAAATAATACGTATAACCCTACCTAAGGTTTTTCATTCTGTCTCTACATAATTTGTTTAAAAAAAAGTATAGTCCGAAACACCACTCAAAAATATTAATAATAATGAAATGCCTGTTTTGACCGCTTCGGACGAAACTGAGCGATCGGACGAAAATGATTGAATGAATTTTCAACAGCCAATCACAGCAGATAACGCGTGCTTGACAATTTGTCACATTAATTCTGCGATAATTTAGAGGTGAGAAACTCTGCCTAAGAACGTGAATTGGCTGACCCACTGATCCTCCGACTGCACAGCATGTTTTTTTTGTTTACAGCTTTTTAGTTCGCTTCTTAAACAGTCGGGTTTTTGATTTTTAAATTAACTTTTTTATTTACAACTTTTTGTTATATTTTTTTTTGTTAAAACAGCCCGTTTTAACCTCACCTAACCTATATATTTTTTTCGAATTGCTTTTAATTACATGTAAGTGGTATATATTTTTGTAATCATTTTTAAAATCTTTAATTTTTATACCCAACTCGATGGCTTGGGACAAAATTAGGACACGCAGTATACGGCGCCCAAAACCTGCAATGTTTGTTTTTTTTAAACTTCGAACTTCGAACTTTCGGTGAAGTTTAAAAAAAACAAACATTGCGTCCGATCGCTCAGTTTCGTCTGAAGCGGTCAAAACAAGAATTTCATTATTATTAATATTTTTGAGTGGTGTTTCGGACTATACTTTTTTTAAACAAATTATGTATTTAGAATGAAAAACCTTAGGTAGGGTTATATTATTTAAGTAAAAGTCAGGGAATTGTTGGATAAAGATAAAGTTTAATATACGATTACATCCACCAACTGCAGAAAACATGATAAATCACAATAATCAGTCTTACATATCAATTTAAACGTGTACATCAAAAACAATCATATACCACCACACCTACCTGTCATATATCTACCAACAAGAAATCCTTAAGCCTCATGTGTTTTTCTAAAATTTGAAATTTAGTTCTTAGCAAAATAGGTCATTTAAAATACTAAAAGTACAATACAATTTTCTAGCGAAATTTTGTGATTTTCCAAATCCGAAATGGTGTTAGAATAGTGGTAGTTCTTAATTATGTGTCTGACGTTCCTTTGCCTCTAAAAAATGATTCTTCCGAAACATCACTTAAAAAGATTAATAATAACGATATTCCTGTTTCGACCGGCTCGGATGAAACTGAGCGGCCGAAACGCCTACTAAGCCAATTAGCTAATTTGTATCCTCTGACTGCACATCATAATTTTTTCTAGTTTACAGCTTTTTAGTTCGCTTCTTAAACAGTCGGGTTTCTGATTTTCAAATTAACTTTTTTTAATATGTATGTTATAATATGTAGTGTAAATATAATCAGTTTATAATGTTCCTTCTCCGAAGACCCAGGCCTCTCTGTGAGAGGGAATGGGCCGACATCCACCACACGGGCCCATTACATAATTTCGAATTTTTGGTTCTAGGACATGCCCTTTTCCTCGCAATAACGAATTAAAACGACCATTTTTATTATTGCTCTATAACCAAAACTCTTAGTGTGAATACATCTTCATGAAATGATACGATGAAGAACTTGGTGTGAGTTACTTGTTATTTACACCAACTACATAGGCATTTTACTACGAAACAAAATAGGTATAACATTAAAATAAACTATAGTTATCACAAAACATTCTTCTTCTTCTTCATCCGTCTAGTGGTTTGCAAGGTATGAGGTAATAAAGTTTATTACATACATACAAACATACAAGATACGCTCATTGCAGCTGGGTTAAAATATGGTATTGTCCAGCGTATGTATGTGTGGATTGAACCATGTGTCGATCTGCCTACATGTTTCATGTTCTTGACTACAAGTGTTCATGATTTAGAGTTTATCCATTAAACAAACTTACAAACCAATCTTTCCTCTTTATAATATTAATGTAGATAAATTCATCGACAACTATTTACATGTTGCTAGAGGAGAGCTTGTTATAACTAAAGTAGATTGAAAAACCTATGAGGTTCAAGAAAATTACCGATATATGTTTCTCAGATAATTTCAGAATATCAGCAATTCTCTTTGCGTGCTTAGTCGCCTCGGGGCGCAGGAGGTACTCAGCAGCGTCCAATTACACAAAAACAGGAAACTGCTGATGTGTACAAAGTAAAGCATAGTGAACTCTTCGGAAAAGGTACACCTACATCAAGGAGAAAATACAAAAAAAATATCGCTTGATTTTAGAATTTAACATCGACATTTTCAACAGAGTTTTATCAGACAAATTAAAGTTTTACAAAAAGAACAGAACAATTTGAAAATCAGCCACGAATTTAAAACATTCTCCCTCACAAACTCGTTGTGAAAATTGCAGCGGTACATTATATAATTCTCCTTTCATTGTTACACTAAAAAACATACAAACGAGCTAGGAGCGTAAATTTTCTTTTAGTTAGCAAAGGCAACAGGATGATGCTGTATTCAATACGGTTGACAAAGAATCCGTACTTCCCTCGCAAGTTGCACGGTTTTCTGTACTAATTAGGTTGGCTAATGAATACAGGGGGTTCATCCATAGTTGTCTGGGTAAGTAACAGCTGAGATAGGAAATATTAATATTTATAAGGCCCAGGGGTGGAGAAGGAAATTTCCGCAAGTATATGTTCGGTTAAAAGTGTCACGCAGAATTTTACATACTCATTACACACCCAATAAACGGGGTGTTTGTATTCCATTTTCGTGTTTGGTGTGCGTTTAATTCATCTGATAATCAGTGTGATATCTCTCTAAGCAAAAATAATTGTAATTTACTGCGCATGCCTCCCTGTTTTTCTCTAATTATCATTATGTGGGTGTTTAAAATGAGTGCAACAAACCCAAGACATACAAATCCTATTAGGTAGAAGCTTACCTATATTTGAGTTTACGTGCAATGGACACACCCCAATATTAAAAACCGGCCAAGTGCGAGTCGGACTTGCGCACCGAGGGTTCTGTACAAACCTCGGCTTAAAGGTATTATAGACCTGAGTATTTGATATGAATACCTCTACGCGTTCATGAGGAAAGGGGTAGTAAGTTTAAAATTATTAAAAATAATTTTAGTTTGTGATGTAACTAAAGACTTATGGTTTTCGCAATTATTCCTTTATCTGTGCTATAAGACGTTGCTTCGTACCAAATTTCAAGATTCTGAGTTCACGGGAAGTACCCTGTAGGTTTTGATTCCCTTGCGAGTGTCGAAAATTTACGGCAATTTGCGGCATAAACGGCTGTATCTTTTGATTGCGTTGGCTTAGAAGTTTACTTTTTCACAGCTTTAATTTGACAGTAGACTTGAGTATTTAATATAAATTTCTTACTAAAAGTCTTAGAACACTCAGGTGGTCAAGACGTATCTAACGATGTCTTAATTATATAAATCCGTCTAGCAGTTTGAAAGATATAAGGTAATAAAGAATTTTACAAACTTATATAAACATAAAAGATACGCGCGAAAAACATAACCCTTTCCTTGCAGTCAGGTAAAAAGGCCCTTACTCATCTTCGAGACTTTTTCTTCTCGACGCCTACAAAGACAAAGTTCACAAATAAAGCATCGCCTAACCCTAAAAACCGAAGTTTTTTATCCGTTTGTCTACTCCATTAATGAATTGACAATTGCCAAACGCCAGCAAACGCGATCAAACGTTTGCGGATTGAAATCCGACCCGCTGAATAACTGCGGTAGACCTCTTTTTAACCCCAGCTAATTTACTCGTACCTTTGGAGATACGGTAAAGGGTAGCGATGTGCGTTACATATTAATGTTTAGATAAATACTGAGATAGAAATGGATGATTTCATTAATTATTGTTTTAAAGCGATTGAATCAACATATTTTTTTTTGTCTGGCGAAGAATGACGAGGGGAGTCGCCCACAAATGTAATGGGATAAGAGAGAGAGAAAAAATAAACTTTCTTTTTTTACTTCTTTTTTTAGGGTTCCGCACCTCGAAAAAAAAAAATCGGAACCCTTAGGATCACTTTGTTGTCCGTCCGTCCGTCTGTCTGTCTGTCAAGACCCTTTTTCTCGGAATGCGAGGAGCTATCAAGTTGAATTTGTAACATAATATACTCAGGTCTACTGTCCCTTAAAGCTGTGAAAAAATCAAACTTCTAAGATACAGCCGTTTATGCCGCAAAATGCCGCAAATTATCGACACTTGCAAGGGAATCAAAACCTACAGGATACTTTCCTTGAACTCAGAATCTTGAAATTTGGTTCGAAGCAACGTCTTATAGCACAGATAAAGTAATAATTGCGAAAACCGTAATTTTATAGTTACATCATATAATTAATAATTTTAAACCTACTACCCCTTTTCTCATGAACGCGTAGAGGTATTAAATTGAAATTCATACCAAATACTCAGGTCTATAATACCTTTAAGCTAAGGTTTGTACGGAACCCTCGGTGCGCGAGTCCGACTCGCACTTGGCCGGTTTTTAATATTGGGGTGTGTCCATTGCACGTAAACTCAAATATAGGTAAGCTTCTACCTAATAGGATTTGTATGTCTTGAGTTTATTACACTCATTTTAAACATCCACATAATGATAATTAATTTACGAGAAATAGGGAGGTTTGCGCAGTAAATTACAATAATTTTTGCTTAGAAGTGATATCACACTGATTATCAGATGAATTAAACACACACTAAACACGGAAATGGAATACAAACACCCCGTTTATTGGGTGTGTAATGAGTATGTAAAATTCTGCGCGACACTTTGAACCGAACATATACTTGTGGAAATTTCCTTCGCCACCCCTGGGCCTTATAAATATTAATATTTCCTATCTCAGCTGTTACTTACCCAGACAACTACGGATGAACACCCTGTATTCATTAGCCAACCTAATTAGTACAGAAAGCCGTGCAACTTGCGAGGGAAGTACGGATTCTTTGTCAACCGTATTGAATACAGCATCACCTGTTGGCTTTGCTAACTATAAGAAAATTTACGCTCCCAGCTCATTTGTATGTTTTTTAGTGTAACAATGAAAGGAGAATTATATAATGTACCGCTCCAATTTTCACAACGAGTTTGTGAGGGAGAATGTTTTTAGTTCGTGGCTGATTTTCAAATTGTTCTATTCTTTTTGTAAAAGTTTATTTTGTCTAATAAAACGCTGTTGAAAATGTAGATGTTAAATTGTAAAATCAAGCGATATTTTTAGTGGTCCGGTTTTTGCCATTGGGCTACGGAACCCTTATGGATTCGTCATGTCTGTCGGTCCGTCCGTATGTCACAGCCACTTTTTTTCGAAACTATAACAACTATGCTGTTGAAACTTGGTAAGTAGATGTATTCTGTGAACTGCATTAAGATTTTCACCCAAGAAAAGAAAAAAAAAATTGGGGTTTTCCCCATACTTAGAACTGAAACTCAAAATTTTGTTTTCATCAAACCCATACTTGTGGGGTATCTATGGATAAGTCTTCAAAAATGATATTAAGGTTTCTAATATATTTTTTTCTCACACACTTACAAAGTGGTAAAATGTGTCCCCCTCCTGTAACTTCTAAAATAAGAGAATGATAAAACTATAAAAAATATATGATGTATTAAGCATGTAAACTGCCACCGAAAATTGGTTTGAACGAAATCTAGTAAGTAGTTTTTTTTTAATACGTCATAAATCGTAAACTGCAATTAATTTACCAAGTACGGAACCCTTCGTGCGCGAGTCCGACTCGCACTTGGCCGGTTTTTTTTGTATTTTCCCTTGAAGTAGGTGTATCTTTTCCGAAGAGTTCACTATGCTTTACTTTGTACTCATCAGCAGTTTCCTGTTTTGTGTAATTGGACGCTGCTGAGTACCTCCTGCGCCCGAGGCGACTAAGCACGCAAAGATAATTGCTGATATTCTGAAATTATCTTTGAAACATATATTGGTAATTTTCATGAACCTCTTTAAGGGCCTCTTTTTAGGTTTTTCAATCTACTTTAGTTATAACAAGCTCTCCTCTAGCAACATGTAAATAGTTGTCGATGAAGTTATCTACACTAATATTATAAAGAGGAAAGATTGGTTTGTAAGTTTGTTTAATGGATAAACTCTAAAACATGAATACTTGTAGTCAAGAACATAAAACATGTAGGCAGATCGACACATGGTTCAATCCACACATACATATTTTTTACCCACCCAATTTGCAATAGTACAAATAAATTAATGTACCTATTGCAAATTCGTTTTTAAATAGATAATTTCAACTTGTACGTGCTTAATAAATAAAACTTTCACTCAAATATAAATTTAATTTGCTCTGTAATAAAGACAAAATTAAATTCCCTTTTGTACGTGGCTAAAACACTATCCACGAAAAGCTAAAAAAAAGAAACCTCATTCCACATTATTTTAGTCTATGGCCGATCGCCATTGTTAAATGCGCGCGCATAGTAAAACTGATTAATTTTGCCCGCCATTGCGAAAAAAATTTACAACTCGTTTTCATTGTTGAAAATGTTTTTTTTGTATTATTTTCTTCACAAGTGTGTTGAAAACGTCGTATGATACACGTGTGTATTGATGATTACCGTCCTCGGCTCTCTTAAGACCCTCACCTAACGGCTAACGGCTCGGGTCTCAATGGCGCCTCAGCGGTAGTCACCAACATTGCACACTTGTACCATAATGTACTATTATTACCTCATACCTTGCAAACGACTAGACGGATTTATATAATTGAGACGTCATTAGATACGTCTTCACCGCCCGAGTGTTCTTAGATAAGTTACGTTAAAAAAAACAAAATGGCGGATTTTGGACGCCATATTGTGGGAGTCTTCATTTTTTTTTCTTCCAATCCCTTCGAGAGGGGTCTCAAAATGAAGGGTTTTAAGAGGTGGTTACAAAAATAAATACCACTTATATGTTTAAATGTTATTCGATAGAATATAACAAAAATGGTTTCAATTAAAAAAAATACATAAACATCAAAAACCTGACTGCTTACGAAGCAAACTAAAAGATGTAAACAAGTAAAAAATCATGCTGTGCAGTCGGAGGATCAGGTGGTCAGCCAGCTCGCGAATGTGTATCCATCGACTGCACAGCATGATTTTCTACTTGTTTACATCTTCTTAAGCATTCGGGTTTTTAGACGTTTTCCAACCGCTATCGTGAGACTTTCTTTGATAGAATGCCACTTGTCTATAGCCTGAAGGCCTGGATCTTCTTCATCGTCGTATCGATGAGTCCAAAATGCCAAAATTAAATGTATTTTGACCAGAATTCAGCCACGCCAACAGCGTTTTCATTTTCCTCACAAAGGTGCAGGTGTTGTTGCACAGAGAGCACGAATAAAGGTGAGGCATTGTTTGGAAGTGGCTCCTAAATCGCACTGTGGGTCTTTAGAGTACTCCAACTAACCATGTTGTGCCTGCAGAGTCCCACCTGGCTTACTAGTCGGTTTAGGTCGGCCAAGGCAGTTGGTGGCCCTCAGGAAGCTTTTCTGCAGGCTCAATGTAGTCAGTTCGATGGGGGTGTCTGAGGAGCCATAGATTTTTCTTTGTTTCGCTAAACCTGTTGCCGTTAATTGTTTTAGTGAGACAGGTAGCTGCTTCGACATTTCAATGTACCTCTGGGCTTCTCCACGTTATATGAAGGTTGTCGTTTGGCCCGAATTCCTTACGCTCGACTCAATCAAAATTGGCCACACCTAGCTACTAACCAATCACAACTCTCGAGTTTGGCATATGATTCTTCAGCTTGACATATGTGTACTCTATAGAGCAAGAACCCAGAAGCCCCACACATTACTGAATTCTTTCTACACAAAATGTGTGGTAGGTATTGAAAGAAAATGAAAGTTGAAGTTAGTAAGTACGAGTACCTACTTTCCAAGTATATGCTAACACTACTCAATTCCACAGATTTTGTGTTAAAGAGTTCGGTAAAGTTTCGGCGTCTATGATCTTGGACTTGAGCACGTTTATGTAAATAAAAACACGTCAACCAATCACTACTGTCCATTGCCAGTTTCAGTTGAGTTGAGCATGAGCATCTGGAATACCGGCCAGTGTAAGTGGTGTTCAAGTATAAGTATTCACCCGTGATACAGTATTCACCCGTAATACTGTGACTTTGGATACGGAAATTGAATATAATCCTACATATTTTCAATTAAAGTCTGTATGTGTGGATGAGTGGTAATCTATCACACTCGACGGCTGAACACATTTGGATAAAACTTTACACACAGATATACCCTGACCTAGATTAGGACAAATTTTCATTCCGGTTAAAGTTGAAAGTTGATTATAATCCCATTTCACGGGTTCGTAAAATCACTGGCAGTAGGCATGGTACCACCACACACACCGAAGGGGATATATAACTCCAGATAACAAAATGTCAGTGTTATCATATTAGCCAGTAAACATCCGGTGCGGAACATTATTCTGCCAACGATAGGAACAATGATCGGTTCAAAGTCAAAGTCAAATTCTTGATTTCAATTAGGCCATTTTGAACGTTAACGAGGTTAACGAGTATATTGCTGTAATCAACATGATTGGCAGACAAATTAGTTTTTATTACTGTTCATATTATGAGACAGACAGACTGGTCATTTATACCAAATATAAAATATTTTGATTTACTTTTTAATAACTTTTATTATTTGGAACGTGCGTAATACCATTAGAATTAATATTTTGTTTCGGGATATTTACCATTTTTGTTTTTTTGTACTGGTAGTAGCGGTATCGTGCGTGAAAAACGAGTGAGGAAGAGGGTAGACAGATATGTCAGCACGTAAATAATACCCACCCACAAAGACTTTAGTTCTCGTGATCATGGCGCTTGTAACGGTGCCGAAATATCGAGCTCTCAGCAAAAATCTAATTATACATGGTAAATATCCCGAAACAAATATTAATTCTAATGATGGTGACCATGTCAGCTTAAAAACTTATAGTGCGTATTACCACCTCCATACGCCTTTCTCTTATCTTCTTTATACATAAAACAAAGCCCTCACGATCAGAAGGTCTAAGTAGATAAATGTCCAACAGCGCGAAACGTCTAATGAGAAATAAGTCTAATTAGCAAAATGTCCATGTAGCAAAACGTCCAACTACCAGAAGGTCTGTATAGCAGTCATGTTAGTTACACCATTTATAACTCGAGAATGGCTGGATCCATTTTCATGATCTTTGATTTATTGGATTTGTCTCCGCCCCGAATAACAGAATAACGGCAATATTAAGGAAAACCAAAATTATGAAGAATATTCATTTTCCCATACGATTTGCAAACACAGCGCCATCTCTGATACATAACAAAAACAAAACACGGACCAAAATTAACATAGCGTTGTATTTTGGTTCTGATAATGCCAGTAGATGGCGTTATTCTGAAATTCAAAACAAAGTCGGGATAGTTACACCATTTTCCCATAATTATATTTGTTTCAGGTTGTACGAAATTCGCCTGGACAGCTTGTCAGTATATATTTCTATGACGCTCTCTTTCCTTAAATGTGTGAGGACTGAGGTTCACTGACCGAACAGTGGGGTGACCATAAAGCTCTTAGAGCGGTATCAATTTGAGATCGAATAAGGGACAGATGTATATGACTTGTATACATCTGTCACTTACTCGATATCAAATTGATACCGCTGTAAAGCTTATGGTCACCCCCCTGTTCTTTTTTCCGCTTACCTACTACACCTTGCTCAAATACATACTGAAAATGCGTACCTATTAGGTATCGAATTATTACTCAATTCTGAACTACTTTCAAGGCTACATAAATGACGCGTTGTATAGCCAAGTTTGTAAAGTAATTAAAAGTACACAAACAATCGATTTGAAAAACCAACATGGCGCTTCATGAATATCATAATGAACCTAACAAAACAGAAAAATGTGTTAACATTGTTTTAGACGAGCGACGTCTGTGCCCTGACGTCATGCATACAGGGGGTGTGCATAACAATGAATGGTTTTACAAGCGCCTATGAGATAAAAAGGGAATTTTAATGTACAGTTTTACACATGATGTTGTTTTATTTTTAATCTGCTTTTTTATTTTTGATGGTTCTTAGCTGGGAGGGAAAATTACAAAAATTGTATAGCTTTTAAAAATAAAAATCCAAATATTCAGGTACATTATGAAAGAAATCTTTTAAAATGATTTCTCTCTTTAAAATATTGGCCCGCGATCACACTAGGCGGAGAGAACAATGGAAAGACAGACATTTACCCTGAAGTAGTTAGACAACACAGGTAATAATAATAGTAAACATAAGTAAATTAAAAAAAAACGGAGAGGAGAGGAGGAGGAGAGAGGAGCTCGTGGCTAAATAATAACAGCCGCACGGGTCGATCATCAAGGTTAAGTTTACACTAGTCGAAAATTCTTCCATACAAACGTAGTTTGGGGATTATTCCACTGTTTGACAATGTACGTTCAAAATAAAAAGTGATATCAATTTGTTTCATCATTATCTAGCCACGTATGGAAGCAAAAAAATAAAAAAATAAAACATTTGAATGTTATGAGCGTCGAAAGTTCCACATTTCGACATTAATTTCAACGCATTTTTGGGCGCAAATAAATACCATAAGAAGACGGAAAATTGCAAATCGGCCTCCATTCAGGGATAGATTAGTAGTTCAACAATGCAAATAATTTTATTTTAAACAGATACGTTTAGTCGTTTTTTCATGATATCCAGACTCCCAAAGGTCTGTTTATAAAATTTCGCGCGCTCGGTATCGTCCTAATTCATTATCCATTTCGTTACAAATTTGCAAAAGTGTGTATTCGTACGCGAACTAGCTTCCTACTGCTCATCACAGCATCAATCTCTTCCGCACGTGTTGTCGCTAGATATAAAATGCATTTTAACCCCGCGCACAAAATAGTTCGTGCCGTTGACTAGTGTAACCTTAAGCATCGCATGACGAGGTCGGTCCGTGGATGGGTGACCATTTCAACATACCGATTTTCCTCCGTGCCTCGGAAAGCCAGCTGTCATTTTTAGAACTTTGTCAACAAGAACAAGAAGAAGAGGAAGCAGAATTATCAAATGATTATGAATGAGACGGATAATTTTACCATTTTTTTTTTGAATTCACATGGCTTTCATCGTTTCCAATAGTACCAGTTTTTACATAATTTTTAACAGTATTGAATTAAAAAGGATAATAATAGATTGTCCAACATCGTACAACATCATATCGGGGAAAACCTTAAAAAAAATGCGCCAAGTACACTACCTCCCATGTGGCGTGGAAACGTGTGTATATTATGAAGAATACAATATTTTCAACTTTTTCAACCATTATATCTCATAAACAGTGACGTTTAGGAGATATTTTTATAGATTATTGCATTATCTACAATTTTGTTGAACCTATTTTTATCATAAAACTTACCGTTCGGCTAAAAAACGCAAAAAACTTATATTTGCAAACTTTGACCATGAATAATTTTTTTTGCAAGTGTGGGATCGATGGGGACTTTTTACATTTAATTTATAATGCTGTTCCGACCATTCGCATCAATTTTCAGCTCTATGCAAATTACTGTAAACCTACCCCTATTTTTTAGTCTAATTTGACTGGACTATTTATTTGATACTACATAATGTATGTAGGTAGTAGACACGCTTCGATCCACAATCTATTGAACATGTAATTATGACACGATATCTTGCGAAAACACCCCGATTCAAACAGTAAAACGCCCATAACTTTTGAACGGCTGAACCGATATTCATCAAACAACACAACACAACACTCGATAAAGTAAAAAAAAACTAAATCAAAAGCGATTCATCCGTTTAAGAGTTATGATGTGACATACGCATACTCAAATACACAAACACACAGTTACACACATCAAACTTATTACAACCCCTATTTTTCCGTCGAGGGTTAAAAAGTAGTGTAAACGACTGAACCCCATTAATGTTTTTTAAATAGTGTAATCATGGATCCGCTTTCATGAAGTAATTGTATCTTCCAAAATCATTAAACAATTTATATTTGAAAACGAATGAATCAAAGCGAAAATCTGGCCGAACGGATTAATGCAAACGATTAAATATATCCTTTTAGAGTCCAATAACAGATGATTCTAGTATATAAATAATTAAATATTCGCAATTGGCGAATGTTGTTGACTTATTTGAGCAATATAGCAATATTGATGAAAATATATATTTAGAGCTTCGAACACCACCCGTCCTTATCAGATCTTGAGGAATTTTCCATTCAATAAGTCATTGCATGAGGGGGCGGGTAACATATTCGACTCAAGTAATCTGCCATTAGGCCAAAAAGCTCTCTTCGCTTATCTGCGACATCTGGACCATGTTTATATTTTGAGGGTCTCCGACAACCTCTATAACGACTCGGCGCTTATCGTCGTCCGCCTGTCTAGGTAATCTCCTATACCTTTACGCAGCAAATTGTGCCCTATTGCCTACGGAAGAAACTCTACACTGTATTGAAACTCTTTGTACAAGTACCTGTTCCTATCACCAAATCTAACATCGAAAACCAAATTTAAATTCCACGACATAGAGCACATTTTTCAAACTCAACCCTTTTTTTGCTCATCTGCTTATCTTTTATCCCGAAAGCGACTTTATCATTGAGGTTGTTAAGAGCGTTTTTGTTTGTGTTTTATCTCTGGGTAAATAGAAACATGTCAAACATACTCATGTTTAATGTCAGATCTGTCGGTAGAATTTAGAATTTGACCCCTTCTGTAATGACCCTGTGAATTTTCTTCCGCTGCACTCAAAGTATTAAATTAGGTGGGTACGGGTACCTTTATGGTTGAGGATATAAAAACGTGGTCCTACGGTTAATGTTTTAATCCGATAAAATTATCTAAGTATAAAAGAAAGCTTTTATATACTGAGCTTCTCAAAAAAACTACCAATGTTATCACCATTTTAGCGATTAAAAATAAAAATGAATAATACAATTTTAAATATTTTGTGTCTATTATATGAAAATGTAGTTTTTCGTGGAATTGGGAGGTTAATATAATTTACATTTGGTACACAATATTTTTCTCGCTATGTAAGTCACATCATCAGCCTATTAATGTTCCCACTGCGGGGACACAGACCTCCTCTCTGTGAGAGGGAATGGGCCGTAATCCACCACGCGGGTCCAGTGCGGGTTGGCGGATGTCACATGTCTTCGAATTTTTGGTTCTAGGACATGCCGGTTTCCTCACGATGTTTTCCTTCACCGTTTTGAGAGCAGTGGTGATGAAATAATTTACACAAAGTAAACCGCCTGCCTGGGCTCGAACCCACAACCTACAACTTGTAAGTCACGGCCGATACCACTGGGCCACCACTGATCACTGCTATGTAAGTACCTAACAATATTTTATTTTTTCATTTTCAGTGGATTTAGGTACGGTCATTAGTTCATGGAAATAATAAAACTACAAACCACAAGTGCCCCACCAGAGAAGCCACGAACATTGATTACCACGCTTGCTCGAGGCGGGTTTGTGATTTCAGACTTATAACTAAGAATGATCATGGAAAGCTTTATTAAAAAAAAATATAAATCATTAACACACACCACTTAATGAAAGCGAACTATGTAATCATGTAATTCATGAATCATGATGTCTAAATAAAGACTTCATTATTAAAAGCCCAAGTTTATTTTAGCTAAGACAAGCTGCGGTTAATCGCAGCTATTCGTTATCTACTGCTGGCATAGAACGGCTACATTTTCAAGCGAAAAAAGCATTTAGTTTGCAAAAAGAAAACAAATAGGGGAAATTTACCTCCCCCAAACTACTGACCGACAGACTACTTTAGCAAAATTCAACGCCATAGCACCTAGTATTAAAATTACCGAGAGAAACTCTCTTCACCTCCTGGGTTCTCCTATTTTTGATGAATCCTTTCCAAATTTCATTGAACAGAAAATACAAAATTTTAACGTTGTCTCGGAAAGACTTTTCAAAATTAACATGCATTCGGCCTACACACTTATCCGATATTGTTGCTTTGGACCAAAATTTACTTATAGCCTTCGCTCCTCTCATTTATGGAAACACCCACAACTTTTAGAAAAAGTAGACCAAATTATAAAAAACACACTTTCATCTATCCTAAATGTGGCCTTGGACGACCGAGCATGGCAACAAGCCACGCTTCCCATTCGCCTGGGCGGCCTCGGCGTCCGCAAAATTTCAAGTATAAGTTTACCAGCCTTCCTCTCCTCGGTCTACGGTACTGATAAATTAACCAGGAACATCTTATCTTCCTCACTGGTTGATTTTGAGGTACCGTATTTGACCGATGCGTTGAACGCTTGGAAAATGGCTGGTCCCAATACGGAATTGCCCGACAACCTGTCCTCACAGAGACGATGGGATGTGCCGCTCTGCAGTATTATACAGAATAATCTTATAAATACATCGTCTAGTACTGCTGAGCGAGCGCGTCTGCTGGCTGTGGGGGAATGGGAGTCGGGTTTGTGGCTTCAAGCACTCCCGTCATCCACCATAGGCACTATGATGGATGACTCTTCGTTTCGGCTCGCAACCTGTCTACGCTTAGGCGCACCTTGTGTTGCTCCACATCGGTGTCAATGTGGTGAAGCTGTCGGCAGCCTTGGGCACCATGGCCTGTCTTGTTGCAAGAGCGCAGGACGCATAGCACGGCACGCCAGCATCAATGACATTATTCGTCGAGCCCTTGTCACCGCCGGCGTACCAGCTGTATTAGAACCTAACGGCTTGGTACGTGACGATGGGAAGAGACCAGATGGCATGACATTGGTGCCGTGGAAGGTGGGTAGGCCTCTGGTGTGGGACGCAACCTGTGTCGACACCCTTGCGCCATCTCATATTCCTAGTTCGGCGGGCTGTGCTGGCGCTGCTGCTGCGGCTGCTGAGGCCCTCAAGCGGCGCAAATACTGTAACCTAATTGGTAATTACAGTTTTGAGCCGTTTGGGGTCGAAACGCTTGGGTCATGGGGCCCAAGTGCACGTCTCCTTTTTAAGGAGATCTCTCGCCGACTGATCGACACCGTGCGTGACCAGAGGGCTGGCTCTTTCTTTGCGCAAAGAATCAGCATTGCCATTCAACGTGGCAATGCTGCCAGTCTTCTGGGCACGTTCCCGGATGACAGCGATGTGGATGAGTACTTCGACGCCTAAGTGTACCTTTCTTTTGTATATAGTGTAAGTAGTTAGTTTAATTTTAAGTTTGTAAAGTTTACTTTTGTTTAGTGTTTAAGTATGTTAATAGGGGAATGCATTAGCGATTTTGTTCACAGTTCTGTGCCTACTTTTTAGTTTAGTAGCGTTTCTTTATCACAACAATTTATTGCGATTCAGTGGAAAATGTTTCTTGTAATCGTGCTAACATAATTAGTTTTTTTGTCACTTCTCTACATATTCTGCAAATATAGTTTGTATGTTTATTACATAGGCCGAAAAAAAAAAATTGCCACTTTAAGTCACCTCACCCTCACCTTCTGTGTTTATACTATTTTGTTATTTGTTTTATTCTATTTTATTTCTAATATATTGTATGTTCCGTCTCCGTGACTGTGTCCGTGGCATCAACAGTGCGCCCTATCAGAATATCAGCGCAGTGATATTTTCTTTTTAATATCGTTGCACATGCTGAGATAGGAGCCTTTTTGGCCTCGCACGGTGTAATTTATTTTTATTTTTTATTATTGTTTGTGTTTTGCTTATCTCGTGTCTCCTGTGCGGATCACAAATAAATATTTTTTCTTTCTTTCTTTCTTCACTGCAAATAACTCCAACTATCACACCGCTTTTTGGCTTATTCTGTATAAAAAAAACATTAAAGCCATAACGAATTTTCCAGGAATAATACATAGGATATCTCTTCTTATCCTGACAGTGTAATTGCCTTGTAAATGTTCGACTTACCCGTGAAAGAAGCCGCTGACAGAAGGTAGCAAATAATACGAAGATACGTACTTTGTTCAAATTTTATTTATTACTAGCTGTTACACGCGGCTTCGCTCCCGTGGGCCACCTCACAGGACCCGTTTTCGGGATTAAAAATAGCCCTATGTCACTCAAGAATAAGGTAGCTTTCTATTGGGGAAAGAATCAAATCGGTCCAGTAGTTTTGGAGCCTATTCGGTACAAACAAACAAACAAAAAATATTTCCTCTTTATAATATTAGTATAGAAGAAGTATAGATTATTGATGATATTAACGTTCCAATAAACTTGCATGGCTCACTGTACTCCGAAATACGTCAAAAGGTTTCCGTGCAAACATAAAATATGTCATCATCTGCCTAGCCTTTTCCCAACTATATTGTGGTCGGCTGCCAGTCTTACCGGATTCAGCTAAGTACCAGTGTTTTACATGGAGCGACTGCCTATCTGACCTCCACAACCCAGTAACTGGGTAAACACGGTACCCCTTGGCAAGACTGGTGTCAGATCTCAAGCTTCTGACTACTCGTAACGACTGTCAAAGATCTTCAAATAACAGCCGGGACCAACGGCTTAACGTGCTTTCCGAGGCACGGAGGAAACTCGTTATGTTGAAATGGTCACCCATCCACGGACCGACCTCGTCAAGCGTTGCTTGCAATGTTGCTTGCAAACATAAAATATGTACATTTTACTTAATGGCAAATATAAAATAAATGCCTGAAAAGGAGTAAGCGAACGTAAACATGACCGCAAATTACTTGATATATTTTCTGCATACTCTCACTGAAAATACTGTGGTAATTATATAGAAAGATATAAATTTAAGATGGTTTTAATAGCGTGGCACATCTTACATTCTAATGATGGAACTTGGCAAGATGTGGTGTAATATCTACCTATACCGTAAAAGCACAGTACAAAATATATGGACGAACAGTACGGAAACTATCTACGAATGCTCGAAACGGCACACTTACACTGCGCATCAACGAGACCCCTAAGCGGCCCGCACTACTGACAGCATTGCGAAAACTGCTTAGAGGTCTCGTCTTTGCGCAGGTTTCTGTGAGTGTGCCGCTTCAAGCATTTGTAGGTAGTTTCCGTACTTTTTGTCCACATTTAAACTGTGGTACAAGTGTGATGTTACGTAATAATGTAAGGAAAAATCAACAACTATGGTGTGCCTAGCAATGCCTCGTGGTTTCACCTGGTACTTTGATTTTGTTAAACGTTATTTATAATTGTTTTCTTTTTGCTAGACTCCTAAGAGTCATAGTGTGATGTTATAGTCTATAAGCTTCCTTAAGAATTGGGCAATCAAATGCAATAAGATTCACTTCACTTCAACTCCGACAGTGTATACCAAAACAAACAAACTCTCCCGTTTTGTAACCTTATTGGGTATCTAATACCTTTAAACGAGCCATTCTTGTATATATATATATATATAAATAATCTGAATCTTGGAAACGGCTCCAACGATTCGTAAGAAGTTAGCAGTAGTATCGTCACAGCGTTAATGTTCTCCAATTATCTGTTTATGTATATTCGTGTATTTAGTTTATTTACTTTTTGTGTATATAATGTATGTATGTATATATTTATAGTTTGTATGTATATCTTTGTATTTGAATAAATATTACCTATCAAGATTTATTGTCAATATTGCACTATTTGTCTCTGCATCACCCAAAGGTCGACTGGTAGAAAATGCCTAAGGCATTAAGTCCACCTCTGTACGTTTTTGTGCATGAAGTATTAAATAAATAAATAAACAATTTTCTTGTCATTTGGTATACGTTTGGTTTCGGGGGCGATAAATCGATCTAGCTAGGTTTCATTGTTAGAAAACGTAGTTTTCTCTATTTTCACCCGAGCAGAGCTCGGTCGCCCAGGTACTAGATTTAAAAGCTTCAATATCACTCTAAAATTACCTCCACAATATTATAATACCTGTAATTAACAATACCAGGTACAAACCAGTCACGAAAAATTAATTATGAACTGCTCACAGACAAATAAAGCTGCTCTTTGACAAGTTTGACTTTCAATTAGATTTGATTAGTTGAGAAGTTTATTTTCTATTAAAACAGACCTTGATTATTGAAGTGGCTTTTGAAAAAGCAAACCACTTTTAAAACGGTATAATAGAAATTCTTTCCTAGAAAGGTAATCTAGAATTTATTGAGTTGTGGCTTGTGGCTGACTGAGATTGTTTCTAGGTAAAAAGTTAGTTTTTCATAGGACAGATTGCGCCTAGGGGATATTCTTAAGATGACGGCTAACGCCAACGACCTTGAGGGAACAAAACGCGCACTCGTTTCACACCCGCGCGACCCAAAATTTAGTAGATTTTTGTACTTTCCTTATTATTCTAAGACTTTAAAAAAAAAGCCTCAGATCAAAATGTAGATAATTAAATTATCTTTGAGATGGTGTTGATTTCATAAAAATACGCACAGCGGTTTTGGTGTGATTGTCGAATTTTTGTCCGTTTTAGACATAACTTTACAAATTAATTACACTATGTTATACAAATAAAACTCAAAATTTGCTTAAATCAAATTATTAAAAAAATAGTCTAATATAACATATATTTTTTCCAAAACATTACGACTAGCCGTTTAGACGTGATTCTCATTTATAAATCAGCTACTCAAGGGAATCGGCGCCTTAAGCCAGTTGCAGACTAGGAGCTAAGATAGTTTGAATTTAACACGCATGGTTGTGGTAGGTTTGCTTTGCACATATTATTATATGAAATATATTTTTTTGTGAATAATCAAGGCCTATTTTTATGAGTGTAGACTGTAAAATATGCTGTGAAAGTTTGAAAAATTACCTCAGGTCAGAACCATTTTAATTTTCTACTGGACAACAACTTTTCTAACGGCCTACGGGCAATCTTGGTGTTTCGGATTGCTACTTACAGTATGTTGTTTAAAAAGACAATCCTTGCGAACCCAGACCATGAACACAGGATTGGGGTCGATGCGTTCAGTACCATCATTTTACCGTTTAAAAAAAATTAAGGTGTTCGCATTATTTGCCCGGTCAAACACTTGAGGGCATTACTTTTCTCAAAAAGTAAAAAAAAAATGCACTGATTCCTAGAAAACCACAGCATTTGTACAAACAGAATGACAGTGGACAGTAACTATTAGGTTGGAAATGGCAAATCGCAGGAAAATGCTAGTAATATCAATAAGGCAAAATTCTAACGTACTCGTACGAAAGGGCTAATAAGTAAGCAATGTACTTTCAAGTATTTGGCAATCGTTTTTAGAGTTCCGTACCCAAAGGGTAAAAACGGGACCCTATTACTAAGACTCCGCGATCCGTCTGTATGTCTGTCTGTCCGTCTGTCACCAGGCTGTATCTCGTGAACCGTGATAGCTAGACAGTTGAAATTTTCAGAGATGATGTATTTCTGTTGCCCCTATAACAACAAATACTAAAAACAGAAGAAAATACATATTTGAGGGGGGCTCCCATACAACAAACGTGATTTTTTTGCCGTTTTTTGCTCGATATTAATAACGGCAACAGGTAGACGCTTGAAATATTCGCGGAATATTTAGTTGAATATTCACTTCAAAATGTAATTATTATTTATTTAAAATAAAATAAATTGAGGGGGGCTCCCATACAACAAACGTGTTTTTTTTCTGATTTTTGCTCGATATTAATAACGGAAACAGGAAGACGCTTGAAATATTCACAGAATATTTAGTTGTATATTCACTTCAAAAAATAGTAATGATTAAATTATAATAAAATGAATTAAGGGGGGCTCCCATACAATAAACGTGATTTTTTGCCGTTTTTTGCGATAATGGTACGGAACCCTTCGTGCGCGTGTCCGACTCGCACTTGACCGGTTTTTTCGTTTAACATGCAGACAGGAATGTTTTTAGAAGACAGCTATATATCTACTACTAGCTTCTGACCGCGGCATCGGACGCGTCAAAAATTTTATATTGTACCGAGTTTATGGAGACAAAAATATTCTATAATACATAGTATTCTTTTATCCAGATTACAAACTATCTGTGTGCAAAATTTTGGCAGGCAACTTGGCAAAATTTGCCATTAAAACTTTTTTATTTCGTCACTTTTTAGTTGTGGTGGTAATGGGCAAGTAGAAAGTAGAAACTGGCTGACTGACTGACTGTCGATCAACGCACAGCCAAAACCGCTAGGCCTAGAAGCATGTAATTATGCAGAAAGGTTCCTTAAGTGACTTCAATGAGCGCTAAGAAAGGATTTTTAGACCCCCGTTGACCTCAATGGTCAACAGGGGATTGAAAGTTTGTATGAAAAATATAATTACTTCGGCTAACATTCTTGAAACTTGGCACAAATAGTAATACAAGTAAATGATAAAGGTTGTCATTATTAGTTTTTTGAAAATACCCCCAAAAGACGATTTAGAGGGTGCTAAAATTTATATGGAAGAATCTTATTTCTTAGGTAAATAAAATTCAAGCTTGAAATAAATACTAACGTAAATAAATAATAAAGATTTTCATCATAAGTTTTTCGAAACATCCCCCAAAATACGATTTAGCAGGTGTTAAAGATTTTTTGAAGAATTTTATGTAACTTGAAACTTGACATAAATACCAACCTAAGTAAACAATAAAGGTTGCCACTATAAGTTTTTCGAAACAACCCCCAAAATACGAATCAGTGGGTGTTAAAGTTTGCTAAGAGTCTTACTGGATAGGTTTTCGTTTTTGATGTAAGGATGTAGGGGTGTATCTAGGGATATCTATTCTAGGGGTGCACTAAGCAGGAATTTTCGAAAATTCCACCTTTAAGGGGGTGAAAAGAGGGCAATATATTTGTATTAAAAATCAATTTTTTCCCAATAAACCCTAGATATCTACGATACCCCATTTTTTATTGATTTAACAATAGCTTATTTTTGGTCGCCTTCACTAACTGCACATAAGAAAGTCATTTGTAGGATAAAATACGAAATCACGCGAACGACGTCGCGTGCGGAATGCTAGTGTACTCGTAGGTACAGTACAATAAACAGACCTGCGATTAGAGAAATCCCGAGAGATTTGCCATCATTTATTAAAGAGTTATGTTGTATATCTCTAAAGTTCAGATCAGATCATCAGATCTCTACCAAATTTATACGAGACTACCCCAGAATACCCTTTCAAACACAAAAATAATTAACTAAATCGGTCCACCATTGACGGAGAAATCGGTGAACATAAATAAAAAACCATGCATACAGTCGAACATAGAATCTGTATTATTTTTTTTCTCTGTAAAGTGTTTTTGTGTGTACATAAATAAATAAATAGAACCTCCTTCTTTTGGGGAAGTCAGTTAAAATATGTTTGCAATGTCAATTCAAAAACCGGCACCGTAGCTCATTTTCCTTCCACAATTCATTAGTCTAGTAAAACAAATTGAAAATCTCTAGCATTTCTATCAGACTTGGACCACAATTTATTTGTACTTACGTATGGATAGGTACGTTCTTCTTGCCGTTACGCAGGCTACACACGCAGGCAATAATTCTGTTAGAATTGTGTTCTGTTTTCTAGTGTTGGCAAGGAAGCGATCCATTACGAACTGTTTAATAAATATTTAAACTTGACTGTAAGTCTACAGATCAAACAAGGCATATTTCTTTGAAATAAAAATCAGGCATAATTTTTGAAAACATTAAATAGAGTGATAATTTTCGCCAATATACAACAAAATAACCAGCAAGTTTGGGCTGTTCTATCTGTAAAGTTCTTTTTCTTTTAAGTCTTTTGTGTGTCTATAAACAAACAAATTATCAAAAAAAAGGGTGGACAGAATATGATGACAGACACAAAGGTAAAAAAACTATAATTATAATGACCATATTTCTTCTTAGCTTAAAGCAAATATAGTTTTTAAATATTCAATGTTATGTATGACCCAGATAGCTGCAGAAACCGAACGCAGCAACTGCTTAGAGGCAGAATTTTCCCTAACGTTCTATCTAACAGCTACTACTAGCGTTGTTATTCTGGCCAAAATATCAGTTGTTTAGACAGCTGCTGTGGCCCCTAAATACTGATAACAGACCATGCGATCATCACACCCTGTCAAGTGACTATATGCATGCATTATCCCGAAAGATCGTCGCTTATCGCCAAACCCATACTCTATAGTGGAGGCGAATAAGGAAGTGTATGGGATGTATGCGTTATATTTACTCATGAGTCTCTCATACCCGTTACGTAGCAGTTAGGTCTACATGTATGATGGCAGTCTATCCTGGTATGTATTAAGGAAAATAGAAAACAATTTACATTAAGCTTTCGTTAAGTAACAATTCGTCAGCGATTTGAGCGATAGAACTGAAGTTGGGACCACGAAAATCAGTTTAGCAATATTTATTAACAAATTGTCTATCTGGAGTGTGTTAATTCTTGTACACTATCCTGGTTAATCCTGGGTTATATCAAAGATTAACAGTAAAAGCCCCATGCAAATGGAATACTAGTGTCTTGTTTTAGACCAAGATAAGTCCTTTCTCAGGATCTAACTCCTGCATGACAACACAGCTTAGTTCTTAGCCACCCAATCCTATCATTCCGAAGATTGCAAAGGCCTTCCGTATTCCTTATACACATAAAGGTTCTTGATACCCCTTTAGGAGTGAACAAGGATCCTTAATCTCTCTTTATGCGGTGTCAGTCGACGGGTCGGTAACTCACGTTTAACATGGCAGGTGGCGTTACATGTCGTCTGTCTCAGAGCATTACATCAAGAGGTGTATTTCATGTAAATATAATACGTTCTTGGTTATTTATTCTTTTCTGAATGTACCTTTTCGTCCGCGATTTGGGTTATTTAAGTAGGAGTAAGGTGATGTGTATATAAGCTTCGGTGTATTAGGAACAGGTTTTATGAAAAAACATTTATCAATTTAATATTCAATGTTTTTTTGACCTTTCCTCCTTCATATTATGTTATGTTCAATTATCGTTGACAAAACGCATCCCATTTATGGTTTTCTAGCTTCTGCCAGCGACTTCGCCCGCGTGAATGTCGAAAATTATCCCGAGGGAAGTTATTCCCGGGATAAAAAGTATCCTATGTGCTATTCCAGACTATAATCTATCTCTGCGCCAAATTTTAAACATATCCGCTCAGTTGTTTTTGCGTAAAAGAGTAACAAACATACAAACACACACACTCACAAACTTTCCCCTTTATAATATTAGTGTTAATTAGTATTTTTTTAATGAAAATAGTACGCTACTCACACTATCGAATTTGTATTGCTATACTAGATTTATTTCGTTCAGTAAAATAGCGTAGATACTGAAATATTGTAAAGCTAGTTTTTCCTGCGGCGTCGCTCCTGTGGCCCACCCCGCAGGGACCGTGCATTTTTCAGGCTGAAATTCTATGACACCCAGCGATAATGTAGCTCTACTTGTCTATAAGTGAAAGCGTCACCGATCAATAATTCTAGTGTTGAACTTTAAACAAAAAATAAACAATCATTTTAACTATTATAATATTAATCAAATAAAATTATTCATTACAAAAAAACATTTTAAAACAAGTATTTTTCGTATTCTTCTCAGCAAACCTTTTCATTTCATACACTTGATACCCATATCACGACAGTGAACAAAAAATGACTAGTCCGCCATCGTAAGCCGTTCGCCATATTGAATTTAGAATGACGTCACTTAACTAACCATGCCTTGTCACCCAAACTAAACGTGTATGCAAAATTTCATCTTAATCGTTTGAGGCTAACTGCTTTAAAATTCAGTTGCAAGATTTGATCCGAACACACATACATACATTGCAAGTTAAATAAAAGCTTGTAAAATAAGAATAGACGTAACCTACATAAATCTTCACAAACCAAACTGACATTATACAACTTTTATTGACTCAACACATAGAAATTACATAGCAACATAGACAATAATTGTGGCAACCACTCTATCTGGAATATGTGACAAAATAAATTGATACGTAATTGAACCCGCTGTATTATTGTACCCTTCTATCAGTAGCTCACTAAGGGATGCCCAGTATCCTCTATGGAGTAAGTAATTCAATTAACTTGCTATTAAGGGGAGAGCGGCATCGTTTGTCGAACTCCCAAGTTTTTGTGTGGCTCTGCTTTGTGTGATTACACACTGTGCCGTTTATATCGACCTACAACTGCGGAGACCCTTTCATGTTTCTGTTATCTTTCAATTCTCATAAAAGTATTTGAACAACGGGGTATCGAAATGAACAAAGGAATTCATCTTCTACTTTATAAAATCTTAAATACACTGACAATGGACGTATTCTAGAAACATGGTTTCTGGTACCTCATCCAAAGTAGGTGAATACTAAAGAAGGATTTTTAGAAATATACTTTTCAAAGGAGTTAAACAGGGGATAGAGTGTGTATGGAAAGTTCCTCATTTTTGTGTGAACGGATTTATGTAATGGCAAATACAGAAAAAGAGAAATACATCAAACGAAATATATTATTTCCAACAAGTTATTTTACAAATAAATACTAACAAGAAATCAATCAATACTTACTTAAAGAGAATCCAACGGAGATGATAACAAAATGGCAGCCTGTTTTGTAGGGGAGAAAACGACATCACATAATTATGGGATGTTTTCCTTTATTTTCTTTTGTAGCAAACAGTGACCATGTGGCCATGTGATTTGTTTGTCCGTCTGTGACATTAGAGATTAGAAACGCCTCCTATTGTTGTCGTGCGACTGCCTTTTATTTGAGTGCGTGAGATTATTAATGATTGTCATCTGTTTTTGCGGTTTCTTACACAATATGTTCGAACATGATAATCCTAACTGCTCTCAACATTAGTATACTATCTGAATTCGATCCCCATGTCTGGAAAGGTGGTATTGGATTATTCCATGAGGCATTTCAAGTAGTTCAGAGTCTGGAATTGTGCCCGGTTGAATATCACTTTCACAACATATTATAAAATAAAGTCCCCCGCCGCGTTTGTACGCGATAAACTCAACTCTACGGAACGGATTTTCATGCGGTTTTCACCAATAGAAAGAGTGAGAAACGGGGCAGGTTCTTGATTTGTGTTTAATTTGTCACGGGCGAAGCCGGGGTGGGTCACTTGTTTGTTACATGATACATAACATAACAAAACATCATGTCGGTATTCCTCGTAGAGTTCCTATAGAACACCCAAATTTCCCCATTTACTTTAAAATCCCCTGTAACAGGTGGGAACCTATTAAACGCATGTTACTAAAAGAGTTGTGAATATGAATGTGGATGGATGGAAAGGGAGGGCCAAAGTAAAGATGGATGGACTGTGTGAGGAGTGATATGAAAGAAAAGGGAGTCTGATAGCGTGACAGGGGACAGGACGGTATGGAAGAAAAAACGTGTTGCGCCGACCCCAAGTAACATGGGACAAGGGCAGGAAGATGATGATGAGGTGGAAACCTATTGCTATCAACCGACATACGAATACTATACACCACTGCGCACCTCTAGCCAAGTTAGCAATCTACAATCGATAACGCTAGTACCAAACGAATCAATGTATGGGAATGACACATCTGAACGTTAAGTCACGTGGTCAGACCATACAAATAGAAGGCGTTAACGATTGTACAAAAAGATACGATACGAAACGTTTGTAATTTGGCTAGGGAGGCTGATATGAGACGGAAAGTTAGCGTGCGGAAATAAAGTACAAGCAGTATACATACATCCATTTCTTCCCTTTGAAGAGTACACGTGGTGTTATAATATGATACAAAATATTATTGAGCAAATATTTAGTATAAGGTGTGTTTTTATGTATTTCCTATCAATATTTGAATTTCTATGAGCCCTTAAATTACCTATAACGTGATAGTAATCGATTTCGTTACGATCTAGACTGAGCTCGGTTTTGATTGATATAATAAAATGTTGAGGAGGCTTGATGTATATTTTATACGGCTCTTTGATATTTATAAAATAGTGTTATGTTTAGGAATTACATTCGTTTGATGGAAGGTTGATTTTGTATTGGTTCGCTGTCTCTATATTTTTAAGGGCGGCCTTTTTTCTTTTCCTTTTTTTATTATGTACAATATGTACGTATACAATAAAGTAAATATAAAGTAAAAAAATATAATGCTTATTATGAAAATGTCGTCATGTGTAGTGGTTAGCAGATCTAGACACGTGGCAGCGTGTCAAGCCAAGTGCAAGCAAAAAAGGAGCTGTTGACGCAGCAGCTGTGTGTAATATTACACGAACTATTTGGAGCCACTTTTGTAATCATAATAACTCAAAATCCATTTAACATAATCACATGAAATTTGGCTCAAAACGAGAGATAAGATGATAAGTTTATTAGTCAAATATAAGGTAACTTGTATGTGAAAACCAGCCGAGTAAATCTTGAGCTACAATTTATTCTAAGTTATCTGCTTTATGTAAATAATTCGACTTTTCAAATTTAAGAAGTTATATTTTAAAATAGCAAATATAATTGTAGCAGAAAAAGCAAGAAATCGTAAATTTATTTTAGAATGTTTTATGTTCTTGTAAATAAATTTCAGGATACAGAACTTGGTACCAATTTAGATCTTAATTCTTTTTTTCTTCATTTTCTTAGTATTGAACTTGGCTCCCTTTTTCACATTTATGTTTTTGATGGGATATTTAATATTTCTATAGTAAACTTGAATTAAGGATCAGGCTAATTATTTTCTAAACAGCTTAGAGTTTTTTTTTTTTAAATAAGGCTTAAAGTGTACTTTTATGTTTATCAGTTTAATTAAATTGCACAGAAAAAGGCACATAGAAATGATAAATACAACGTGGGATTAAAAAGTTATAATTCGTACTTTTGCTAAAAGTTACATCAAAATGTTTCACAATATTACAGTTAAATAAACCAGATAATATCTAATCACGGACGCGCCAGTAGGTAAGTTTTATTCACCTATAAAAATGACAATAGAGAGAGCACTTTGTAGGTATCTCGCAGCAACAGCCATTAAAATAAATTATGAAACTTTCGACGGCTAATAGAAAACAATAAACAGTTTATGATCTGTGACGGGCAAAATTAACGATTGCACGTGCCACAAGCGAAACGAGTTAGGGGTGTTCATCATGTGAACTTTCCCGGTTTATTTATTCCCGGGGTCTTTCCCGGAGCGGCTTAATGGCGCCTTAAGCGGTAATGTGTGGTCATAAATTAAACGATAATAAGTTCGGACAACAACACTGCCGTTAATGACTATGAGGCGGCAGATAGTGTGTGTCGTCGTAGACGGACCCTTCGACACTTTCTTCAGTTATCTGCGAAGCGAACACGCGTCCCTTCCGGGGTGCTAGCTATCCCGGGGTGGTATCCCGGGGAGCTATCCCGGGTTTATACAGCTAGTGCTGTTCGTATCGGCGTTTGCGGAATATTTTTTTATCGTGAATGGTTTTGGTAATATTTGCTGTAGGAAGCGGCTTTTTAGGCGATGTTTGAAAAAGAATATGCTTCAAAAATAAAAGGGTAAGGTTTAGGAATGCCGGGAAAGTATAAAATTGTTAAGTGTAAAAGACAATTTGTAGCAAAACAAAGTTACGAGTATACATTTTACGGAGACACTGATATTCTACAACTTCTGAATCGTTACTAATTTTTGAGACATGTTTTTACCAGTTGAAAATTTAAACGAGACATAGGACCACCAACCATTGTATATATACTTTTTATTGTCTCACAAAGTCTAAATAATAGATGGATATAGATAGGTATCTATATTAATTGGCTGGATGCTGTTCTTGAGACAAGACAAGAAAGCAGATCAACCAAATTGGTACCGCGTTGTATATTCTTAGATTTAATTAAGCAATCAAAATAAAAATTCATCTCTGTCGACAAAAATAGATTCTGCAGGTTGCCCTTAAACAAAGTTGACTTAAAATTGTGCTAAGTTATTTCCAATAACTAATGAATTGCATTTTGTCTTGATATTAATGACAAAAAAGAGCAGTTTATATCAATATTTAAATCAAGTAATCTAGACAATCCCACTAGTTATCAAAAGCAAGTCAATTCTCTGAGTATTCTTGAACATTAAGGTTACAATAGTCGATCATTCTTCCATACAAACGTAGTCTGGCGATTACTCCCCTGTTTGACGATGTACTTTCAAAATAAAAACTGATATCAATTTGTCGCATCATTATCTAGCCCTGTATGGCAACAAAAAAGTAAAAATAAAAATATTTGAAAGTTATGAGCGTCGAAAGTTACATAGCTCAACACTAATTTCTACGCATCTTTGGGCGGAAATAAATACCATAAGAAGAAGGAAAATTGCAAAACGGCCACCATTCAGGGATAGATTAGTAGTTCAACAATGTAAATAATTTTATTTTGAAAATATACATGTAGTCGTTTTTTCATGATATCTAGACGCCCAAAGGTCTGTTTATAAAATTTTGCGCACTCGTTTTCTTCCTAAATCATCATCCATTTCGCTACAAACTTGCAAAAGTGCTAATTTGTACGCGAACTAGCTTCTTACTGCTCATCACAGCATCTATATCTTTAACATGTGTTGTCGGATGAGATAGCAGGTATATTAACCCCGCGCACAAAATAGTTCGTGCCGTCGGCTAGTGTAACCTTAAGATTTATATTGACATAAGCTTCGTTACAATCGCTGTACAATTGCTGTATCAAGAACTTAACGTTGGCACCAAAGCTCCAAATATAGTTGTTGATCTCTTTTTAAAGATTATCGAGTAGGTTACAGAGGTGATTCCAGGATGGTCTATTAAGAGGTAACGGGGCCCGTTCGATGCGCCTTTTGAATGTATTCCCGCAATGACAAAAAAAAAAGTAAAAGGTTTACTTATTAATTATTACTGAACTAAATTGACCATATTATTGGGTAAAAACATTGCAGAGATCACAATTTACCGTATGATAACGTGGTGACTTATAGATTTGATAAGAAAGACCAACGATTTGTAATAGTCTTCTCGAAGTAGACGTTTTGCAGAAGAACTGTACTGGCTGAAAATGGATGAGATATTTTTTTTGGATGGATGCTAAAAAAAACAATGTTATTCCATAAAATTATAAAATTTTTGGCTATGGATTTGAACGATTGTGGATTATATAAATTAAACGGTTAGTTACTCAACCTTTTTATTATTTTCTTGACTCGACTCAATCAAATTTACAGTAGTTACAAGCTGCCGCCCGCTGCTCCGCCCGCGTGTTAGTAGTACTTCATCTAATATCTTTATAAATTATAATCTATGTGTTATTCTGATGTATAATCTATATTTCTGTAAAGTTTCATCAAAATCCGTTCAGTTGTTTTTGCGTGAAAGACTAACAAACATCCATCCATTCATCGTCACAAACTGTCACGTTGATATATTATAAGATTTATTTCAGTGTCACGGTTAGAATTGATTGGAAAAGAGTAAGTTTCAGTAGTTTAAAAATTACTTAGAATATAGGCCTTAAAAACCAAATCATCATCTATACTAATATTATAAAGCTGAAGAGTTTGTTTGTTTGTTTGTTTGTTTGAACGCGCTAATCTCAGGAACTACTGGTTGGAATTGAAAAATTCTTTTTGTGTTGGATAGTCCATTTATCGAGGAAGGTTATAGGCTATATAACATCACGCTACAACCAATAGGAGCCGAGCATAAATGAAAAATGTTGCAAAAACGGGCAAAAATATAACTTTTTGAGAGCTTTTGTTGCATGCGCTGGGGTAGGTGTAGGGTAGGTGTAGGGTAGGTGTAGGGTAGGTGTAGGGTAGGTGTAGGGTAGGTGTAGGGTAGGTGTAGGATAGGTGTAGGGTAGGTGTAGGGTAGGTGTAGGGTAGGTGTAGGGTAGGTGTAGGGTAGGTGTAGGGTAGGTGTAGGGTAGGTGTAGGGTAGGTGTAGGGTAGGTGTAGGGTAGGTGTAGGGTAGGTGTAGGGTAGGTGTAGGGTAGGTGTAGGGTAGGTGTAGGGTAGGTGTAGGGTAGGTGTAGGGTAGGTGTAGGGTAGGTGTAGGGTAGGTGTAGGGTAGGTGTAGGGTAGGTGTAGGGTAGGTGTAGGGTAGGTGTAGGGTAGGTGTAGGGTAGGTGTAGGGTAGGTGTAGGGTAGGTGTAGGGTAGGTGTAGGGTAGGTGTAGGGTAGGTGTAGGGTAGGTGTAGGGTAGGTGTAGGGTAGGTGTAGGGTAGGTGTAGGGTAGGTGTAGGGTAGGTGTAGGGTAGGTGTAGGGTAGGTGTAGGGTAGGTGTAGGGTAGGTGTAGGGTAGGTGTAGGGTAGGTGTAGGGTAGGTGTAGGGTAGGTGTAGGGTAGGTGTAGGGTAGGTGTAGGGTAGGTGTAGGGTAGGTGTAGGGTAGGTGTAGGGTAGGTGTAGGGTAGGTGTAGGGTAGGTGTAGGGTAGGTGTAGGGTAGGTGTAGGGTAGGTGTAGGGTAGGTGTAGGGTAGGTGTAGGGTAGGTGTAGGGTAGGTGTAGGGTAGGTGTAGGGTAGGTGTAGGGTAGGTGTAGGGTAGGTGTAGGGTAGGTGTAGGGTAGGTGTAGGGTAGGTGTAGGGTAGGTGTAGGGTAGGTGTAGGGTAGGTACGTAGCCAGTTGACGGGAGCGAAGCCGCGTGGGACAGCTAGTTTAAAATATCACTCAGTACTTACCACTCACTGAATTTCAAGAAAAACACAGACGTGTTCCGTGTAAAACCAAACCAGTATTTTGTTCCAAGAATTTTTCGATTCTTCATTGTCCTTTTCAGTTTTTTTCTTGTTTTGTTTGGTTCAATTCGATCAAAAGCTTACTTTGTAGTGTGCAGCCAGTGATCAAACATATGGCCGTGCCTATGACGTTCTTGTCATTTTGGGCAAAACAACGGTTTGCACATGCCCAGTCGAACGCGCACTCCTGGTAACCGAGAGTTCTTGCTATCTGAATTGTTTGTAAAATGCTGTTGTACTGAAGTTATTAGTTTTTTAGTGTATGAGATCGTCACTCATACACTAAGCTGTAATGATGTAAGAATTATGGAAAAAAAGTTTAGTTGCTACTGTAGATATACTTTTTAACACGCTTTTATTAGCTTGGTATGTATCTATGTAACTATGTATCTATGTATCAATGTAACGGAATCTTTGACCGTGATTTTCACCCACTTCAAAACGTCGGATTGATTTGAAACTTTGCACACCTATCAAGGACCGATGTCTTTTGAAAGTCAAACAAAAATTAAAATTTACAAGTAATAAAAGTTGATTCTACCGTGCGCGTTTAAATTGTTTGTCCCATTAGCCTTACCAAGATCTTCAGGATTTGCGACTTTTTAGTTCAATTTACCATTAAAGCGTGTTTTTTAGTATTTAGAACTACAATTTATTAGTAATACGTTATTTTTTTGTCTCATTCTTCTTTTTAGGCTCAGATGGAAAAGTTAGTTCAATCTATTTTAAGACTTCCGTATCTTATAATAAAAAAGGAACTCAGGTAGGATCACTTTGCTGTCCAAAGGTAAACATCTTTTCTAGCGATAAGACCGCCTCATGTTACGCCCTATTAACTCTTAAGCTCTACTTGCTTATTTGTAGACATTTTGCCACTACTCACATACACATTCACTTCCACACCATCTCCACACACAATTACCATCACATAACAACACATCAAGCGCGTTCTTTGCCTTTTGTAAAAATAATGTGTTCCAATGTTATTCTTTTATTCTTTTGTTTTTATTTTTATTTGTATAAATTTGAATATCTTGAACAGGCTTAACAACTTAAGAACAACTATATAACCTGGGGAGGGGCGGAGCATCCTAACACAAGCAAACTATTTGCTTAAAAGGATTCTCCCCATTGTAATTTTTAGAATAAGTTTTTTAAGTTGATGCAATAAACATTTTTTTTTTTTTTTTTTTTTTTTTTTTTTTTTTTTTTTTTTTTTTGCTTATTCTTAGTTAATACTCGAGTGTAAATTTTATACCACGTTTATTTGAAAGGCTGTATGTGTATAACTCTTAGACAGACGGAATAAATATATGAGACCGACGTGGTTAATCATTTGGACTTTTGCCAATAATTAGCTGTGCCCGCAGCTTCGCTTCCATCAACTGCTTACCTACCTACAGAACCTACTCTACCTACCCTACCAATTTGTTTTCTAGGGTCATTCTTTCGCGGAGAGTCTTAACACCGCCATTCAGAAAATGACGTCAAATGCACAACGCCATCTATCGAATGTGTGGTTCAACTGTCCGAGTATCTGATTGTGTGTGTTGTGTAAATATTTTATTTCTTGAACACTTTAAATTCATACCTTTTGATAGAGTGAATCGATTGCGTTGAAACAAAATTAAGTTATACTTCAAATTACGCACAATTTTATGTATAAAAGAAATCTACATTTGTTTCGTTTTGTACAAAAAATCCAAAAATGCTGGCAATGGGTCCTTTTTGTTATCCTCTAACACCCTGGCTATTATTTTTGGAAATATGTTCGATGTACAAAAACAAGTTTTCATCATCATCTTCCTGCCCTTATTCCATGTTACTTGGGGTCGGCGCAACACTTTTGCTTCTTCCATACCGTCCTGTCCCCTGTCACGTTATCACTGTCTACCTTTTCTTTCATATCACTCCTCACACAGTCCATCCGTCTTTTCTTTGGCCTTCCTCTCCCTCTCCATCCATCCACATTTATATTCATAACTCTCTTAGTAACATGTGTTTCATCCCTCCTCATCACATGACCGTACCAGGACAAACGGTTTCCCTTCAACTTTTCAACATATTTATTATATGTATATTGATTATCGCTCATACAATGTCACTTTGTCAAGAGTTTATTTGCCTTCTCACATACCTACAGACAAATGATTAACACGAAACAACAAAATAACTGATAATACCACCACACCACTCTCTTACAGTATATGGTTAGTAAAAAGCCCTAGTTTCCCTATGTCCGGTAGTATTATTGAGTTCTTCCATCAGAAAATTTCTCTCTACACCGGAATGTTCGCAGGTGCTGGTAGAGAGTTCGATTTCCGCAATAGGACAAATATTTATATTGGCTCCAATGTTGGTTCCGAGTATGTAATGGAGTTTACGACAGTGAAAGTGGCTTGTTAAATGTGTTATGCAGTCGGTACCTATTGCTTTTTCAGCTCTTTGAAATGAAAAGGACTAAGATTTTGTAAACTTATGGTGATAAAATTCAGTACAGTTTTACTGAATTATATGTGTAAATGTTATAATTAACACTAGTTTATTAAATAAATAAATAAAATTAATTTTATTGAGTATCTGAGTATTACTCAGCAACCAGTTTGTTGATCAAGTTGTCCTTCTTTGACATGGGCCTCCCCTAGTTTCTTCCACTCATCTCTGTCAAGAGCTAATCTTCTCCATCGTTTTGGTTTGTCATCTGCCCATCTTTTTATTTGACCTCCTTTTTGACTTTTCCATTCATATGATACCATTCCATTATGTCCTTCGTCCATTTTCCTCTGTTCGTTCTCATAATATGACCAGACCAGTTCCATTTCAATTTTTTTTATTTTCAGTATGACATCGCTTACTTTTGTCTTTTTCCTTATTTTTTTAATAGTCCACCTGTCTCGTAATCTTGTTAAGCATGCTTCTCTCTATATTGCGTTGGCAAACTAAATATAAGTTTTTGACTGTTTTTGCTCGTAGCAGGCCAAGTTTGACACCCATACGTGAGGCATGGGAGTATGCATATGTTATAAAGTTTACTTTTACTGACATTGGTATTGATTCGTTTTCTACTATTTCTGTTAGCGATCAACAACGTTTCCTAGTGTTGCTTATTCTTCTGTCAATTTATTTTGTATATTGGTCTTTTATTGAAATTAGCTGTCCCAGATATAAAAATTCGTCGACATATTCGATAACCTACTGTCCTAATTCCCCTACTACTAAGACTCCGCGGTCCGTCTATCTGTCTGTCTCTGTTGGTCTATCTGTCACCAGGCTGTATCTCATGAACCGTGATAGCTAGACAGTTGAAATTTGATGATGTATTTCTGTTGCCGCTATAACAACAAATACTAAAAACAGAATAGAATAATTATTTAAGTGGGGCTCCCATACAACAAACGTGTTCTTTTGCCATTTTTTGCGATAATGGTACGGAAACCTTCGTGCGCGAGTCCGACTCGCTTTTTTCCAGTATTTTTTTTTTTGAAACAGAATATATTTTTTCGTAGAACCCGTATTTTACCCTTACTATTAATAGACAAAAAATCAGACCTTTAAATTGATACGCTACCTAAATCAAACTGAATATCGACAAAGCATTCTCCAAAGCCTCCAAGTTTTACCTTATGTATTGTATCTCATGTACCTTAACTACCTATGTTTATCCTTCGAGGTTCAGAATTGATCGGTAGGTAATTACTTAAGGGGAACGAGGTCCTAACTTTGAGGATACACATGGAACTAATCAAAGAAGTAACAGGCTGCTTGTTGCTTATATATTAGTGATGATTTGGTGTTTAACTTGCTTATTATACGGTTTTGTTTTGCTTGATACTATTTGACTGTTTGGTTTCATGTTAAATCTATAATAGAGTATAGAAAAAATAGGTAGTAGATAGACAGACATTACCGACACAAAAATTTAAAAGTTATCAATCAGAGAAGCTATGTTTTCACGATTTCTGTGTTGGTCCCATGAAGGTAAAAAAACCTGCCAAGTGCGAGTTGGACCCGCGCACGAAGGGTTCCGTACCATTATCGCAAAAAATGGCAAAAAAAACGTTTGTTGTATGGGAGCCTTAAATATTTATTTTATTCTGTTTTTAGTATTTGTTGTTATAGCGGCAACATAAATACACCGTCTGTGAAAAATTCAACTGTCTAGCTACCACGGTTCATGAGATACAGCCTGATGACAGACATACAGACAGACGGACCGGAACCCGGTTTTCAGTGTTGGTGCTATAAAAGGAAAGTTATTAATGAGAATGCTGTTTATGATTTTAGCGTTTGTCCCATTACAAAAACTTATCAAGAGGAAAAGCTACTTCAAAAAATAGAGCAGGTTTTCAATTTGACGGAATCTTTTATTTTATATGTATGTTACCAAATTACTCAAAGACGCCTGGACCGATTTGGAAAATTCTTTTTTTGTTCGAAAGGATATACTTCCCAGGGTGTCCCATGGTCCTTAAGTCGGGATCTGATGATGGGATCCAAATGAAATCGAGGGATCGCGTCAAATATTATAGGCAATATAGCGATTTCGGTATTTTCACCACAATGGCAAGCAATCCTAGTTGTGTTTGGGCTTATTGGATTAATTATCATGAGATGTACTTTGGCAATAAATGATTTTCATGGTAATATGAACTATAAAAACTAAAAAGAGAAAATGCAATTTTTTATAACAAAAAAATTAAATCGACTTCCAAAGCAGATATTGTTTTTCGTTTTTCAGTGTCTGGTACATACTGATTTTCGTTTTTCGACACCGACTTCATAAAAGAAAGTTATTTTTGGTGTTTTTCTTTGGAAGTCTGTTTAATTTTTTTGTTAATATGTTTTTTTTATTTTCACGACTAATGAAGTCGCTGGTCTCATAGTAACAATTGTTGATGTTTAATATTAGATACTTTTATCCCTGAAACATTGCCAATGAATTAAAAGCCACCCTGTATGATGTGTCAATTAACTGGCACTAAAGGAAAACATCGAGAGAAAACATTGAACAATATCCAGAAAAAGTTTATCACGCAGAGCGAGCAACAGTGGTGATCGATACTTGAAATTTTTTGGTATAAATGTAGGTTTGAAAACCTGC
Organism: Orthosia incerta; assembly: GCA_948252205.1. Taxonomy (NCBI): domain Eukaryota; kingdom Metazoa; phylum Arthropoda; class Insecta; order Lepidoptera; family Noctuidae; genus Orthosia; species Orthosia incerta. Next base: position 14,117,593 of record OX411744.1, read on the forward strand.
TACAGTGAAACAGTAAAATTAATATACAAAAAGAAAAAGAAATATAGAATAAATAAAATTACTACAGTCTATTTTGTTCATCGCTGCATGAAGGGAAACATCAGGAAGAAACCTAGACTTATAGATATACAGGATGAGTTTTTCAAATGGACTCAAAGAAGTTTTTAATAATAAATACAGCAGATGTTATATTTTTCAAAATCAACGTGTTCGATTCACATCATCACATCATCAGCCTATTAATGTTCCCACTGCTGGGACACAGACCTCCTCTCTGTGAGAGTGAATGGGCCGTTATCCACCACGCGGGCCCAGTGTGGGTTGGTGGATGTCATATGTCTTTGAATTTTTGGTTCTAGGACATGCCGGTTTCCTCACGATGTTTTCCTTCACCGTTTTGAGAGCAGTGGTGATGAAATAATTTACACAAATTAAAGCGCCTGTCTGGGCTCGAACCCACGACCCACAACTTGTAAGTCGCGGCCGATACCACTGGGCCGATTACTGGCTAGAAATATAGATTTTTCAAAAATCCAATGATGCAGTTTTAGTTTTCGTAAAAACCGGTCCGTGACTATTAGATTTGATTTTTAGATTATTAGATTTGAGTATTTTTGGCTATCCGTCATAGTTTTGGATTTGGGCATCCACGCCCACTTGAAAAATTCATCTTGTTTATGTCTGAAATCACCAACCCACCTTAATCAAACATGGTGATCACTGCTCGTGCCTTCTCTGTTTGAGAAGAGGCCTTTACCCTGCAGTGGGAAAGTTACAGGCTGGTACATAATCATTATATAATATTAGATAAAAATACACCTATTTCATTGTTATTGAATCTATACCCAGACCCACCCTTTTAACCTTTTAAGGGGTCACTTTTAGTTTCTTGACCATTTTTCAGGGGGCAGATACTGATAAATATTAACAAATTTTACGATGGGATCTCTGAAACACGAAAAAATGATCAGAAGTTTAGTACAAAATAGTAGATTATTGCATCGAGCACAAAGTGATTTATTATTGCACCGAGTGCCTGATTTAGAGCCCGAGCGTTAGCGAGGCCTCTAATCTAACAGGCACGAGGGCAATATAAATTACTTAAGGCGAGGTGCATAATCTGCTTTTCTTTCAACTATTACCTATAGGAATAGTAGATAAAAGAAACTCATATCAAACAGTTAAAATAGAAGTTTAATTATTGAAATTAAAAGTTATACTTGAGCAATTATTAAACGTAAGGTTAAGTTTTGTTGGGCAAATTTATATTTGTTTGTTTAACTTGGGACTGAATAATATTATCAGACGAGTTAGATGGGCCTGGCTGATTTGTTACAATGAAGTCGTTATCACGGGAAGTAGATGGGCGCGGCCACGGGCGCGGCGAGGTCGAAAATCACTTTTTTAAATTTCTTTCATTTTTAAATCAGAGTTAGCAGCAATCATTTTTTAAATTTGGAACAAGTAGGATAGAAACGAATAATACGTACGTTAAAAAAAAAAGTATTGATATCGGCTGGCTGAATAGAGCTAATCCATTGAGATTGGCGCCTTTTGGTGCGATTAAAAAAAAAACTGTGCAATAATGAAATTTCATACATTTTTATTGCTCTAGAGCAATAAAGACTCGCTTTGTACTGAGTTTTTAGTGTGATTGTGATGAAATTAAAGCATAGTTGGCAGAAAAAACCTTTATTTTTACCTATATAAATAATATGCTGATTTTCGAGTACCTAACTACTTTTACCCCCTGAAAAAAAACCATTTTTCAACTCACCCTGTTTATCAAAAATGTGCTTGAGACTAATAGTATCCGGAATGAGACAAGCAAGGCCCTAGAATGGCCGGCGAGGGATCGTCAAAACTGCCATGAGCGCTGAAACTTTGGTCGTTGAGTATGCACATGACCATACCAAGTACTTCATATAGTCTTACTGCTAAAACTATAGCAGAACAATTTGTTGGCTTCAGTTTCAATATTAGCTTGGAAATATTACTAAATATTACTAATATTACTATTTCCTTTATTCAATTTATGTACATATTTTTTACATTCATAAAAAAAAAAAAAAAAAAAAAATATATATAATAATATCTAATAGTAGTTTATGACACTGTTGCATAATGAGGGGTATTAAAACATGAGTGTGTGTTTAAAAACCGAGCCGTAGGCGAGGTTTTTAATAGTATTCACACGAATGTTTTAATACCTAGTTATGTGCAGTTTCATACACTACTTTATCTAAACTCATACATTTTGGGATTGAACATACTAAATACCTTTTTTTTTGCATTTTCCATGCCATAAAGTCGTGATAAATGCATCATAATAATCTCGACTTTGCTCGTAAGAGATTATGAGTAATTTCCATCGCCGATAAAATATTTGGCGGAGTCAAATTTTCTTCACATTCACTAATATCAGACATTTTAAGCAAGTCATGAAATTCAGTACAGCAAAACCTGCAAAACGTATGAATGGTGCCAAAACCCAGTACATCATCGCATTATCCGCGCATGCGCTAAGGCTTAGCACACGCACTGCGATATTTATTCGCGAGTTTTTTTTCCGCCCATTCTGCAACCTATGGAATTGTATGAAGCTGCTCGCATTGTGGTAAAAAAATCGTGCGGCAATAATACCGCATACAATCCGTGTTTGGCAACAGAACGCACTGCGATTTTTATTCGCGCGAATTTAATTCTCGCGAATATTTTGCGCTCTGTGAACAGCTAGGAAGAGACAAAATTCGCGCGAATAAAAATCGCAGTGCGTGCTAAGCCTTAAGCGAGCATTGTCACAGACAATTTAAAACTGGAATCGAATCTTTTTATAATAGGTACTAAAATTGCATTACAAAAAAAAATGATGGAAACTCCTTAGTGATTAACTTCTTTGATTTGTCCTGTATCGTAATAGAAAAAAATTGTATTATAGCATTATTTTGTTAGAGAAATAGTGTTATAATGAGATTCTATTTTTAAATTTCGGTATTGTGTTTATAAAGTATGTCAATATAAACTTGTTTTGAAGTTTATAATTCGAATATTACGAAATGAGAGTAGATAAAATATAAAACATAGTAGCCCACCGGTATCGGGAACAGGGTCCAAGCTACCGGTGGTCAGGGCTCCTGCGAGAGAAACCTCCTAACGATACGCGCCGTGTCCAGGAGTACCGCTTTCTGGATGAAGCCCTTGATCCAGCTGCCCAACGAGAGCCTCCTCAGATGTTCGTCGAGGCTCTTGGCTATTATGCCATTGGCCGTAACGACTATCGGCACAATTATCGCTGTATTCACATCCCACATGTCGACAACCTCGCGAGCCAGATCAAGATACTTACTTTTCTTATCTCTCTCAGCCTTCACGAGGTTCTCGTCGTTAGTAATATTACTATTATTATTAATACTACTTTAAAATACTTCAATCAATTCATTCACCGACACATAATGCACATTATACATTGAAATGCTGGTTCTAGAGGAACAAGAGTTTCTTATACAACGAAGGTTAGCGTTAAGGAATAAGTTCTTGGAATGAGGGGGTTGAATAAGGGATAAAAGTCTAAATAGAAGTTCGTCATTTTTGCCGATGGAAATCTCATCATAAGTGAATGCATAGTAAACATTTTGCCATCCATAAAAGTCGTATTTGCCTTAGCATTACGTTTGTGCCGTTTGTCTATACTAGTATTATAAAGAGGAAAGATTTTTTTGTTTGTTTGTTTGTACCGAATAGGCTTCGAAACAACTGGACCGATTTAAAAAATTCTTTCACCAATAGAAAGCTACATTAGTCCTGAGTGACATAGGTTATTTTTTTATCCCGAAAACGGGTCCCGTGGGTTGGTCCACAAGAGCGAAGCCGCGGGGAACAGCTAGTACCAAATAAAATAGATATTTTTAATTTTAACTTTCTTTACTGCAGCTTCTTATATTTCCATCGGTTTTTTTTACCGTGTGTGCACAGTTTCAGCTCAATCAGAGTACGGGATGTGGGTGACAAATCAATAACAAGATTCGACTGCTGACAAGGCTTGTATGTTTTATTAGCCCTGAAGGGCTGTACATTGTATATTTAAATGGATACATTTAAAATTGTTTCATAAATATTCTGTTCTATTTATTGAGCTCTAGCAAAAACAGGGTGCTAAGATGATTTAGATGCTTGTGAAAATTATTGTAGGTGTTGAAAATATTAATGTCTCGAGTTTGAGGGTTTGCCGCAGGAATATCTTATTACCCAGTAACTTGGTTGTGGAGATCAGACTGATAGGCAGACGTTCCTTGTGAAAACCCTGGGTTCCAGCTGCATTCAGTTAGACGCGAAGCCGATCCCGAAAAGGATAAGTAGATAAAATAAGTGAGAGTCCGAATCACGCGGCAAGGGTTCTGAACGAATCATAATTTTTAAAATGTTATGTTAAAAACAGATACTGCCTTTCTATCTATAAGTAAATAATAGTTATTTTTAACACTGCCTGAAATGTACCACGGACATCAAACAGCTTTACTCCGTCTATATATGTCTATAGATATCGTTGCCTAAATTACCGCAAGACTGCGCGCCGCGCCACGAGATGGTGTTCCCTTGTAAGACAGGTGTAAGTTCGTTAACGTACTTGACGTGAAGCGATCCACTAACGATACTGTGTGGGGTGTGATCGTTTGAAGCATATTTTGTACTAAATGGTTGTTACCGCATAGAGATTAAGGGAGAGAATTATCAAAGAAACGATGTTTGGATTACTTGAAAAATTACATGGCTAGAAAGGAGATGTTTAGTCTGAGATGGCGATTAAAAGAGAAATATAAAATAGTAGAAGACTTGTTGTGTAGAACTTAAATACAATGAGGTAAGGACAAGATTGTGAGGTAAGACCAAAGTCTCACTGTAACATGGTAACTACGAAAAAAAAAAGGTAAAAGAATGATGATGGCGATGATGATGATAATGATGATGATGATGATATGTTTTAATGTAAAAGTAAGAAACATATTTCAGTAATTTAAAATAAATAGATCGGTCTAGACAGAAATGCAAATAATGTTTTATTTTCACGTGTGGTTTTATCGAAATAAAATGGTGAATTGTTTTATAAACGATTGATATTCGTTTTGGGTAAGCGTTTTCAGATGTTATTTTAATGAAGCGACGATATTTTCATGAATATATGGAATTGGGTAAAATTCTATTTAGAACATTTTATTTTATAATCTGTCGAAATATATCACTTCAGTTCCTAATTGGGCGTATAGTATACTAAAATAGTTGCAGAAGCACCAAAGTTGTCGACATAGCCTGAAAGGTGGACTGGGTAAAGAGAAAAGGCACTGGGCAGTGCATATTACTAGCACAACGTTCTGAAGTGACGAGTGCGTACTGGAAAGTGGACCTTTGGTAGGATACCCAAAAGGTAGACCGATGTCCTGGTGAGAATTGCGGGAACCTGCGGGATACTAGAAGCTAGAAGACGACTAGTTGATGAGACGACGCTTGTAGGAGGTCAATGTCTACCACTGGTCATCTTACAGCTGAAATTATGACTGATACAATTATGTTTCTATTGTGATTTCCTTTACCTTGTATCTTTAATTCGTTACAGCCAATAAGTGAGTTACAAATTAAATCAGGTTTGTTAAACATTTCCACCGAAAGAAGCAACTGAATCAAGAGAAGTTTGCATTTCCAAAAAGGCATTTCCCGAATTAAATTAGGTAAATAGGGAAAACGGATGCTTACATTTTTAAAGGTTATTAATATCTAATGTGCATGGATTCCGTTTACATTATAATTGTTGTTTTGGACTATTTTTACATACATAAACTTGCTAAATTGGGTTGTTAAAGAGGTAAATGGATAGAATCCTCTTTGTTGTAAACAATAATAACAAGATTTAAAAATAAGGGGATTTGTGTGCATAAAAACTTGGAATACTGGATTTTGTAAGCATAAAAGGCCATCAAAGTACATCATTGGAAAAATACAATAGAAAATTGGTTTTATTTCCCTGAATTATAATAAAGGCCCTAAATCTATAATCCACATTCTAGATCTATGTATAAATGTGTTTCAGGGTTGTTTATTATAGGTATAAACCAGCCGTGTTTGTAGTTATAAATAATTCTTACACTGTCAATAATAGGCGTGTTAACAGTAATACAAACAAAATTAATCTAATAATACACGCACTCTTTCACTAGTATCATTATTGATTTCCACTTAATAAGGTAGAAAGGTCTACCTTTATTTATTCTCAACAAAAATACATACTGATATAAATCGTCTTACTACGAGTATTTGTAGTCAAAGACTAATAGCAACTCAAGCTTAGTTGGAATTAATCTTTTTTCCACGGGACCCTAGTACTAATCCTACGATTTCTGACCGTCTCTCAGTTTCAAGGTATTATCTCACGGTCAGAGATAAAAACAACAAAAAATAAAAGTTAGTTCTAAAAATTAAATGATTGTGTAATCTTTCATAAATGTCTCAGCTGTCAAACAAAATATGTGAATGCAGAATTGCCAAACTTAAGTGGCAGTGGGCTGGGCACATTACTCGCAGAACGGATGTTCGATGGGCCGAAAATTTCTGGAGTGACAACCGCGTACTGGAAGATGTAGCGTTGGAAAGCCTCTCTCTAGGTGAAGCGATGACCTGGTCAAGATTGTGGGAATCCGGTGGATGCTAAACGCGCTAGACCGATCAGTGTGGCGACGCTTGGGGTAGATCTATGTCCTGTCACAGTAAAAATAAACAAACAGTATGGAAACTACCTCGTCGGTTAAAAAATTATAAAAAAGATTTTTTGATTTTCTCTCATTCACATCATAATCATCATCTCAGCCGAAAGACGTCTACTGACTACTGTGAAAAATATACAAACAGTATTTATCAAAAAATTACAACATGAGTGATTATAAAGTTGATGTACAAAGGCGAGCTTAACTCATAGAAGAGTTTTCTACCAGCAAACCTTAGAGTGATAGAGAGAGTTTACAAAAGAAGAGAAGTTAGTAGTCCAGTGTACAATTTTAGAATAATATAATATAAATCATAAATATACATACAAACATAAGCACAAAAAAAAATGCACCAAAGACTCCGACTTCCAAAAAGAAAGTTTATTTTTACTTAGTAGAGTAGTGTTTTGTTTTGGAAATCGCTTTAATATTTTTGTTGTGAAGTTTTATTTATAGTTTAAAAACCATAGACCTTATTGAAAACGGCTATAATTAATTAAAATATAGAGTCGCGCGTGTCATGTTGCCTGCTCGTTAGAGGAACTGATGGTCGCAACCAAAAGCGTCGAAGTCTGAACCAGAATCAAAGGATCTAGACAATGTCATTCATTAGTGATGTCAATGATCAAAATGCCAAAATGTAAAGGATTGATTTCGTGGCATTTGGATAGCGTTTGCCAATCCCATTCTTTTATCCAATCGCCATGGCAACGCTTTCGATAGTATAATGTCACTTGTCTCGAGCCCTCGGCCGACTCTATTTAAATTGCCAACACGCTAAGAAGATGATGATCTATCTCCTTACTCTCAGTCCATCTAAAGATGTCTGTAAGAGATCATCCTGCGCGATAATACCGCCCATTTATTGGAAACTTGTTCTTTTATCAGCCTATAATTTTCTCACTTCTGGCACATAGGTTTTCTATAAGTGAAAGAGAATGGGCCGTAATCAAAACATATAATAAATCTACAGAAAATTCGTTTATGTACATCGAAAGTATTTCCAAAAAAATTGTCAGGGTGTTAAAGGATAAGCAAAAGAACCCATTACCAGCATTTTTGGAATTTTTGTCTGTTTATTTCTTTAGTTGTGTACGCACATAAAATGTACGAAAAAAATGTAGATAATTTTATACATAAAAATTGAGCGTAACTTGAAGTATTACTTAGTTTTTAGGAGGAACCCTATTACTAAGACTCCACGAACCGTCTGTCTGTCTGTCCGTCTATCACCAGGCTGTATCTCATGATCCGTGATAGCTAGACAGTTGAAATTTTCACAGATGATGTATTTATGTTGCCGCTATAACATCAAATACTAAAAACTGAATAAAATAAATATTTTAGTGAGGCTCCCATACAACAAACATGATTTTTTTGCTGTTTTTTGCAATAATGGTACGGAATTCATCGTGCGCGAGTCCGACTCGCACTGTGCCAGTTTTGTTTCATCGTAATCAGTTCACTCTATCAAAAGAAGGCAGAAGTAAAATATCACAACACACGCAATTGAGATACTCGGACAGTAGACTTCATATTCGATAGATATCGTTGTTCATTTGACATCGTTGCCTTAATGGCTGCGTTAAGATTCACCGCGGAAGAATGACATAAGGCAAGCAGGGTAGGCAGATAGGTGAGTAGGGTATGATAGGCACTTAGGCAGTTGACGGAAGCGAAGCCGCGGGCACTGCTAGTCCAATAACATAAATAAATAAATAAAGTAAGCTTGGTCAACCAGATTAAGAGACTATACTGCCGTCAGAAAATAAGAAGCTTGAGAAAAAGAGTCACTAACGATCCAAAGTGAGTCAGTCCCCATATTCAACATGCTCTTGTGATTCCAAGAAAACATAAACACACAAATATTTACCGTATCTCAAGACACGTGTAGGTAAGTAATTTCCTAAGTAATTAGTAGTGAATTTAGAGATGTGTAACATGATCAAATATCTTGTGTGTATCTTGAGAGGCTTAGCCAGTATGTAATAAGGAAGTTTCTAAATTGCTGACTCCGATAAAATTTAATTTGAGCTGATTATTAGGACTTTGTGTGGATTTAGGTGGAAACATGCTTAGGATCAGACATAACCTTTATCTTTGCCAAATATATCCCTCTATTTGGTGTCGGTTCTCCTATCCAGTCTTCGCCAGATGTGTCTGTACTGAGTCATCGTGACTTATAAGTTTGTTACCTTTAGGTCATACCTACATACATAATATCGACACTTTCATAATAATACTACGATTATAAACGTGAAAGTTTTTGAGGATGGATTTAAGGATGTTTGTTACTCTTCCACGGAAAATCTGTTGAACGGATTTTGATGAAACCTTACAGTGCAATAATTGTGTATGTAGCTAATACATCAAAATAACTCATAAGCTTTAATCTATAAAGATATTGGGGTAGTTCTAATACTATGTGCCCAGGCGCTCAATCTGCTGAACACCCTAATTGTTCAGGAACCTGGCGTCGACATATTTATGTACAAAGATAAATCTATGTTAAATGTTTGTGTAAAGTTCTTTAGTTTATAAGTGTTTATGTTTTTGGCTTGCTGTACGCTTTGGTGCAAACTGTTAGTACAGCAAGCAATTGTTATGAAATAAATGTGTTTTTTAGACATAATTATCTCAGGTATAGTTATAGTAATAAGTATGTAACAACAATAACCAAAAATAAAATGGCTAAATGTAAAAATGTGAACAGTTGTTTTGTAATCACAAGAAATAGTTTAAAAACAAACCTTTTCCTTCAAAGCATCTGGTTCATGATTATGTTCTCGGTGCTTCATATATTTTTTATTATACTTGGTAAATGTTTTTTTCTGAGTATGAGTGAAAATATTATGGTTATTATGTTTAGGGATGAAAGCGTTATGATAAAAACCAGTAGGAGTTTAAATATATTTATCTACACTCACAACGTAATGTTCCAATTATGAATTCAAAAAATATTGCATAAACACGTACTTTATATTCGTGGATAGATAAAATTAAAAAGAAAAACCATTATAGTTCAACATTTTCCTTCGATTTTCAAACAACTGCATCATAAAATAACTTTTTTTCTATTATGATACAGGACAAATCCAAGAAGTTAATCATTATGGAGATTCCATCAATTATTAAAATTTTTTGAAATGCCATTCTTATACCTAATAAAAAAAAATTGATTCCAATTTTAACTTGTCTGTAACAATGCCCGCTTTAGGCATATTACGCACTGCCATTTTTATTTGCGCGAACTTTTGTCTCTTTCCACCTGTTCATGGAGCTCAAAATATTCGCGCGAATTATATTCGCGCTGCGATGCGGTGGATTCTGTTGCAAAACACGGATTTCATGCGGTATTATTGCCGTACGATTTTTGTACCGCAATTTAATGCGGTGATGTGCTGGGATTTGGCGCCATTCATACGTTTTGCAGGTTTCGTTGTACTGAATTTCATGACTTTTTAAAATTCTTGCTTAAAATGTCTGATATTAGTGAATGTGAAGAACAATTGACGCCGCCAAATATATGCGGCGAAGGAAATTACTCATAATCTCTTACCAGCAAAGTCGAGATTATTATATGATGCATTTATCACGACTTTATGGCATGGAAAATACAAAAAATAAGATTAAGTAGGTTCAATCCCAAAATGTATGAGTGTAGATAAAGTAGTGTATGAAACTGCACATAACTAGGTATTAAAACATTCGTGTGAATACTATTAAAAACCTCGCCTACGGCTCGGTTTTTAAACTCACACTCATGTTTTAATACCCCTCATTATGCAACAGTATCATAAACTACTATTACATTAATGATATTATTAATTAAAATTTTCGGAAAAATTACTGTTATGAACATCGCCGGTAGCAGTACAAATAGTATGAATGAGAACTTTAGGATGAAAATTTTTAGGAAGAGTGATCATTCAAATTACAAATCATTAGGAAGAACAATTTCGGGTAAAGAAATTTAGGTGAGCCAATATGGACCCATTTGGAAGCGTTGTATCATCGCCCATCTTTATAGTTTTCATATTTTTTGAGAAAAACCACGCTTTATGTCTTGTCAATCCTAATCAAGCCTTTAAAAGGTAAAGTGTAACTAACCTACCGCAACTTAAAAAAGCTTCCTTCTGCAAACAAAAAAACTGGAACGTCAAATATCGCAACGAATTTTACTGTATGTTTGCATTTGTTTTCTGCTTTAGTTTCGGAGTAGCCAGGGCCTTAGTCATTAATGTGCAAAACCACCCTTTGTGGCTTGTTTACACTTTAAACACGGCAACGGCTAGTTTCAATAACAAACGAAAAACTCACGATTCTCTAATTACTTAACTAACCTAAATAAATGAATACAATGCCAGAAATGTGTTATTAGTCTTTAATTAAGTTCTTAGTTCTCGACATACCTAGGACATATTTTACTTGCCTGGCCTTGTCAAGCGTAGTTTGGGCTGGGCTAATTGCACCCTAAATATTTATACTGATTGGTATTTTTTATACAATACTGAAAAAGAAAGAGTTTTAATGTATGTGTCATGGACTAAGTGATTAATCAAGGCACTATGTATAATGCCTGGGTATTATGAATATAATACTGATGTAAACTTCTATATTTATCACATTGTCTGGTCATTATAAATATTGCTACGTAACGGTTGGGCAATTCGATAATTATGGTTAATGAATTAGTTCAAGAGCGAGCGAAGCGAGCTCGGGAGAGTAGGACGCCCCGATACGGATAGGTTAGGTTCGACGAAGATGACGTCATCGTCATCTCTTTTATGTTATGTTACTTTAGACCCTGCAGAAAGCCTCCGTCGACATTGTTGCTGAAATAGTAATCCTATGCTACATTAAAACCAATGTCACATCACACATCATCACATCATCAGCCTATTAATGTTCCCACTGCTGGGACACAGGCCTCCTCTCTGTGAGAGGGAATGGGCCGTAATCCACCACGCGGGCCCAGTGTGGGTTGGTGGATGTCACATGTCTTCGAATTTTTGGTTCTAGGACATGCCGGTTTCCTCACGATGTTTTCCTTCACCGTTTTGAGAGCAGTGGTGATGAAATAATTTACACATAGTAAAGCGCCTGCCTGGGCTCGAACCCACGACCTACAACTTGTAAGTCGTGGCCGATACCACGTGGCCACCACTGCTCCAAACAATGTCAACATTAAAATAATATGAAAAAAACAGCTTTTTATTACCCGGCCCAATAAGTGATGGGCATTATTCAGAAAGCCCGGTTAATTTAATTATTTCATTAGTTTTTATTATATTGGGCATTTTTAAAATTGCCCGGGCATTATGAATAATGCCGTATGATCAATAACATAATAAGTAATGTCATTCCATAACATATGCTCTAATAACTATATTTTTAGTGTTCCGTACCCGAAGGGTAAAAACGGGACCCTATTACTAAGACTCCGCGCTCCGTCTGTTTGTCTGTCCGTCTGTCACCAGGCTGTATCTCATGAACCGTGACAGCTAAACAGTTGATGTATATCTATTGCCGCTATAACAACAAATACTAAAAACAGAATAAAGTAAATATTTAAGTGTGGCTCCCATAAAACAAACGTGTTTTTTTTGCAGTTTTTTGCGATAATGGTACGGAACCCTTCGTGCGTGAGTCCGACTCGTAATTAGCCGGTTTTTCACAATTATTATATAATAATAATAATAAAGGATCTATCGACATGTTGGATAGATTATAAGAAGGCCTATGACTCGGTGTCTCATACATGGCTCATGAGGGTGCTAGAATTGTATAAAATAGATACAACTCTACGCACCTGCCTGATGTCATGTATGGGGCAATGGAGCACAGTCCTTCGCTATCCAGGATGTCGAAATATCCAGAGGAATAGCGAACCTGTAAGGATCGAGCGAGGTATATTCCAGGGCGATAGTTTGAGTCCACTTTGGTTTTGCCTAGCCCTTGTAGCGGCACCAGCGCCGCCACTTACGAACTAATGACATGACGTCACACAAATCCTGCATCGCGCAAGGAAAGTTTTCGGCGCGATTAGAACACATACAACAGTCCGACAACAACCGTTGGGCAGTTGCCCGGACCAGACACAACACCCGTCTGGTCGGAGGATCCTCCCTTTTCTATGGAGGTTTGTGGGACTTTACACCCTGTTCCACCTACCCCCAAACCCTGAATCCTCTAAGCATGCTACTGGAGAATTCAGGTCTAGGCTATCGGTTGAAGAGAGGTGGTCAGGTTATGTCTCACCTCCTTTACATGGATGATCTGAAGCTCTTTGCCCCCAGCAATCTTCAGCTGATGGAGCTACTGAAAGTAACTGAAACTTTTAGTAACGCCATCAGAATGGAGTTTGGTGTGGACAAATGTGCGGTCATGCATGTAAAGCGAGGGGAGATTTTGGAATCCGTAGGAATTCAACTCGCGGATTCCATAAACCTGAGATCCCTCTCTCCAAACGAAACCTATAAGTATTTGGGTATGTCGGAAGCGTTAGGTATCAGCACTACTGACATGAAGCAATCGTTGAGGGAACGCTTCTTTGGCCGCCTGAAAAAGTTATTCAATAGCCTTCTTTCAGGCGGAAACAAGGTGCGCGCCTTCAACGGTTGGGTCATGCCGGTTTTGATGTACTCTTTCGGCATACTCAAATGGACTCAAACGGAACTCGACGCCCTGGATAGGCGGGTCTGTACACTGCTGACTGCAAATCGAATGCATCACCCACGATCGTCAGTCATGAGATTGTATATCCCACGGAAGTGTGGAGGCCGAGGCTTTTTAAATGCCAAAAACCTCCACAACCGCGAGATATGCAATCTCAGGGAATATTTTCTACACATCGACGTAGGTATGCATCGAGATGTAGTAGCAGTGGACAAGGGACTCACCCCGCTCTCCATGGCGAATGAGAACTGGCGCAAGCCTATAGTGCTTGAAACTAACGACCGCAGGGAAGTATGGCAGAGTAAGGAGCTTCACGGACGCTTTTTCCGGGCCCTACATGGGTCTGATGTAGACCAAGCAGCGTCCGTAGCCTGGCTGCGTTTCGGTGACCTCTTTGGGGAAACCGAAGGTTTTGTCTGTGCAATTATGGACGAAGTTATCATGACGAATAATTACCGGCGATTTATTGTGAAGGATGGCACGGTTGACATCAGTCGGGCATGTCACCGCCCGGGTGAAACGATCCGCCACATTATCTCTGGATGTTCTCGTCTAGCTAACGAAGAGTACTTGCATAGGCACAACCTTGTAGCCAGGATCATCCACCAGCAACTTGCTCTGAAATACACTCTTGTGGCATCTGAGGTACCGTACTACAGGTATGTGCCCGACCCAGTTCTCGAAAATGGCAATATCACATTGTACTGGGATCGGTCCATCATCACTGACAGGACTATTATCGCTAACAAGTCTGATATAGTGGTGGTGGACCGAATCGAGAGGCGTGCAATGATTGTTGATGTTACCGTCCCGCATGACGGGAACCTCGTGAAAGCCGAGAAAGATAAACAAATCAAGTATCTTGACTTGGCTCGCAAGGTTGTCGACATGTGGGATGTGGACACAGCGATCATTGTACCGATAGTCGTGTCAGCCAATGGCTTAATAGCTACGAGCATCGACCAACATCTTAGAAGGCTCTCGTTAGGCAGCTGGGTCAAGGGCCTGATCCAGAAAGCAGTACTGCTGGACACGGCTCGTATAGTTAGGAGGTTCCTCTCTCTGGAGCCCTGACCGCCGGTAGCTTGGACCCTGTTCCCGATACCGGTGGGCCTATATTTTTATATTTTTAAATGTTTTTGTTTTTTAATTTATTTTATAAAAATATTTAAAAATGTAAATAATAAGAAAACATATAAATAAAGGAAATAATAATATTTTTATTTCCATCAAGGTAGGTACAACAATTTCTTAATCTAATATTAACACCACGTATGATAGTGGAAGCAATATATATATACTACATAGCTGGGCATCGTGTTACCCAGCTATTGGGTTGTGGAGGTCAGATAGGCAGACAACAATTTTTTTTAAAGGTGTAGTTTTTTGCCGGTTTTCTCCATAAGAAACCATCAATTCGAATTTGGTTTTGATCTTTTTATTTTTGCGTGTAGAAAGGTTCAGGCAGATTGATTGATTGGCAGTCCTCCACTATCTAAAACTATTAAGACATTGGCTAAACTGAAGGCTCAATGTAGCCATGCCATTCGTTTTTGGCAAGACCTTCAGGGGTTTGCAAATTTGAAATCGGAATTAGAAAACAAAACAGACCGTTATTTTGTTTTCTAATTCCAATTTCAAATCTTCAATTATATGTTCAAAATTTGGAATACCGTAACGTCAAATAATACCGCGTAATTAGTTGGTATCAGCGTCTTAATTTAATTTATTACTCGATTTATTTACGTCTTTCTTGTGACGGATTTCTTGGTAATTAATATTTAATAGAAGGCATTTTGTAAACGTGTTTTCTGGTATAAATTGTAATGTGTTTTGTAGATTTTGATGTTGTTTACCATTCAATTATAATCGCCAACCTGTCTTGAGCGTGATTAAAGCGCGTGCCTTCTCCGTTTGAGAAGAGATCTTTGCCGTTTACAGTAACAGTGATCGGCTGGCATTTTTATTCAGTTATAATAATTATGGAATGATTTAGTACGAACAAGTTCATACTTTCCTTTTTTAGGGTTCCGTACCCAAAGGGTAAAAACGGTACCCTATTACTAAGACTCCGCGCTCCGTCTGTCTGTCTGTCTGTCCGTCTGTCACCAGGCTGTATCTCATGAACCGTGACAGCTAAACAGTTGAAATTTTCACAGATGATGTATATCTGTTGCCGCTATAACAACAAATACTAAAAACAGAATAAAATAAATATTAAGGTGTGGCTCCCATAAAACAAAAATGATTTTTTTGCCGTTTTTTGCGATAATGGTACGGAACCCTTCGTGCGTGAGTCCGACTCGCACTTGGCCGGTTTTTCACAATTATTAACACCACGTATGATAGTGGAAGCAATATATATACTATATAGCTAGACAGTTGAAATTTTCACAGTTGATGTATTTCTGTTGCCGCTATAACAACAAATACTAAAAACGAAGAAAATACATATTTAAGGGGGCACCCATACAACAAACGTGATTGTTTTGCCTTTTTTTGCTCGATTTTAATAATGGCAACAGGTAGACGCTTGAAATATTCACGGAATATTTATTTGTATATTCACTTCAAAAAATAATAATTACTAAATTTAAATAAAATAAATTGAGGAGGGCTCCTGTACAACAAACGTGATTGTTTTGCCGTTTTTTGCGATAATGGTACGGAACCCTTCGTGTGCGATACCGACTCGCACTTCGCCGGTTTTTGTTTTTCTCAACACATTCCAATGTAAGCCAGGTTTTTTGTAAATTTATTCGGCCATTACGATGCCTCAATTCTATACAACGTCAACACAAGTGCCTAAGACCTACTCAGAGGTACCAGTTCTGAAGGATCGGCAAAGGAAAGAACGGACGTAAAACTCGAGAGTATTAGTTAAGAAGAAAAGGTAGTTCTAAAGCTAAGTCTACAAAGCGTTTTGTTAATTATTTTTGCTTTTATCTTCTACTGGCAACGTAAAGCGATTTTGACAATACGGTGAATAAGAAACAAAGGATACCCGAATAAAACCGTAAGAGCTGGTTGCCATGATCGGAGCGCCTCTTTGTTTGTTATGACACGAGTGAATGGAAATGTTGGGGCTAGATCACGGAAGAGTACCTTATTTAATTATCTCGCCTTATCTTTTAAGAAGGGATTTCTGTTTAATATACCCGCTAATGCAGTTTAATAATGGTAGCTGAAAAGAGACGATTTTAAAATGAATTATGTAGTTTGTAAAATATTTAGTCATATTTTTAAAACAAGTCAATAAATCCATTAATTACTGTATTGACAATAGAACCATAAAATAATAATAAAAATACTTACGAATCCTAATAGAAAAAGTTGTCCACTCGCAATTCAATTCATAAATCACTACAATAATTTAATTCAGTAAACGAATTCAGAAACCGATTTATAAATTTACAAAGTTACAATTGAAGATGAAAGTTTTCGTAGACGTGAGCCCGCTACGAGTCTACGAGAGGTGTTCTACGAGCGCGGCCCGCGTAGCGTCCGCCCTGACCGAAGGGGCGCGTAGCACTGAGCGAGCGCTCTTGACAAGACAATCTTTGCCTGTACATAGTGGTGCTCAACAGACAACAGCAACTTGTGAGCTTTCGCACGGATAACCGGCGTAACGGGAGCTTTGTCTTCCGCCCGCTCTTTTTAACTCGCTCTAGTGTCATATTGTTAATTGGCAGCGCTTTTCTCACTTTTAAATTAAGTTTAATTTCTTCTTTTTAGTCTCTTGATAGCAGATTGGGATCTTGGGAGAAACTTGGATTTGGAATTAAAAGCGATTCTTTTTACCGGTGAAATTTGTGTTGTTTTTGGAGGTAAAGTAAGTAGTGTTGTGATACCATAATGCAAGTTTGTGGTAAGCAAGCAACTCAAGCGGCGAACAAAATTTGCATGCAACTCATAAAGGTTATAATTTAAAGTACTCGTAACTTTCCACATAATGGTTCAGAAAGAGAATATGATAGCATGCTACTAAAAGCCTAAAATTACATAAGTTTGCTTTACCTACACGATATAATTAGATCTAGGTACAGTGAGCGAGCTTTAGCTAAATGCCAAGTTACGCGCTTACAAACTTGTTAACTAAATTATACGACATTTTCACGTTCCTGCTTAAGTAATTCTAATTAATTATAACGACACCGAAAGTATACTTAAAACTCTTAATAAACACGTGCAACAAACATAATACATCAGGGGGTGACAAAAGAGAAAAAGGAGTAACACAAGAGATGACAACATTTACTCGCTGTATTCTAAAGATCTTTCTCTAAAATACGTTTATTTTCCTCGGAGGCGTACATAAAAACAGGCAAATCACAAAACAAGATAACATTCGCTAGGTCTTCCAGTGCGGGAATCTCATTTTCAATATGTTTTTATAACTTTCAGTGAGGAAATGAGGCGGTGCTCGGGGCGGCGCGCCATTGTGATCATAAACCAGGCGAGGCCTTCTTCATAAATCCCACCAAATGTACCTTTATACGCATTATGGCATAACACCGAGGAATCTTTTTTGCGCCACAATACTTTGGAACCTAACAATAAAGTATCGTGTTTTGTTTATTGACTCCCCTGTGTTGCTGACTTCTATATGCTTGTTTATTCATACATGAATATACATTAGTCATTACGCTTGTTCGTAACGTTGTATACAACGCACATTTTGAGGGGCTGGTGTTGCAGTTACTTCTATTAAATTGAGCAATTAACTCGCAGAAATTTGTAGCTGCTAACATTCTACAATATTCGTGTATACACTACGAGTATACAAAGAAATATATTGCGTATTATTTGCGAAAAAGATTGTGCTCAAAATATTACGCACCATTAACCAGAGTCTTGTATTAACATATGGTATTGTAAAATTAATGACAACAATTATTATAGCCTGGCTACTGGCCAAGTGTCGTGGATAAATTCTTGCCAATCTTTGCCTATTTGTGTAATATTGTTAAAGCCTGTAAGCACATGAATCACTTATCTGCAAGAGAAGAAGCTTTATTTTCAAGCAAAGTTTCAATGGTGTTGTATCGTTACTTAGATCTCAAGTTTGGCATAAAATATGATAGGTTTGTTGTCGATAATGTCGTAAGTTTAAAGCACCTATACTGAGTAGTAAGTTTGAATCTCACAGGTCGTCAACCTGCGTTCAATTCATCTCGGTTCAACCACAGTACAGACACAAAGTACAAAAGCGGTGGCGCGGCGCAGACAGAGAGACCCCTACAAACAAAGCACCATTTTGCACGCACACATTGACATTAGGATTTTACAGGGAAGAAAGGGCAATATTGGACAGAGCTCAGTCGCGGCTGTCACGGGTGCTAGCGCGGGCATTTGTCACGTCATTCTCTGATGCTCTGTCTATCAATTAAGGCATGTAAGCATGATGTGATGTATGTTCAGACTAATCGATATATTAGTGTTTGTTAATTTATATTAGGATTTTAAAAAGGATTACGTATAATCCTTTTTAAAATTCAGAATCAATATAGTAGCAACACTAGTAAGTCTGTCAAGTTTAGATGTCAATTTTCGAAAAGACGGGAGTGGCCCTTTTGTATACTTATTATTTTATACCATTCCTCCTCTAAAAAGCTTATTTTATTCACTGAAAACAGTGAATAAAAAGCACTTTTACTCACTGTTTTGGTGTTTGAGTTTAGAACACACCAACATATATTCGACGTCCATCTCAATGCTATACAACCTCCTTGCGCATAAAATACTCGATACAAACTCCTTGTGCAAAGAATATTCGACTTTCAAATTTCTTCATCGATTTAATTTTGAGTTTGTTAATATTTAGGATTTCAATAATGATTTTCATGATTTTGAGTTTAGTCTGAGATGTTTAGTGAATACTTATTTGGATTTTGAATATAATAATTATATAATAATATAATTGCATTGGTGTTTCATTAATTATAATTATGTAACGTAACGGAGGTGGTCACTGGCCCCTGGAACACAGATGCTGTTACCTAGCTCAGCTTCAATTTACAAAAAATGCTGATAAAAAATTTTGAAGGTAATAAAACATTTATTTATTATTATTCCTTGTGCTTTTCGCTTAAATCTTTCTTTTTCTCGTAGTCATGGTATAAAATATAGTATGCAATTCTTGAATAAAACGGATTTATATCGAGGGCCATGAATCACTCGCGTCGCTCAGGATTCTAACACTTGAATCACTCGCTATGCTCGTGATTCAATCATCATGAATCACTCCCTACGGTCGTGATTCAGTTGATACAATATACCCAAGATAAATTTATTTAACAAAATATACAATCTGCAAGTGCTTATAACCACTCTAAGAAAATCATTAGAAACAACTCCGAAGAGCGAGTTTAAAAAACATAAAAACGAAAATGTTTGTTTAATCGTTATGCGGATTGAAATTTTAAAGTGTGCCGTGGCGATGCAGAATGCAAAAATCTTTTCTTGCTCATTTTTCGCCAGTTCCAACATAATAACTGCTTGTTGGCCCCGCGGCCTCAAGCACTCCACAAGCAATAAGACAGTAATAAATGTTCAGACTTCAGATCCTAAGACAAGAACAAAAAGGAATATAATAAGTAGATATTGTGGATCGGTACTTGTGAGAGTTCAATATTATTGCTTCATGATAGAACGATGCGGTTTCTATCGTTTGCTTTGACCACTTATCATTATGAGTTCCAATTGTGACTGTGTGCTTTCGTGCTCGGGTTTTGAAGTACTCCTGTCATGTATGAACTGCAAAGCGGTTCGTGGAGCGTGTTATGGCTTCGTACTGTATGGCTGGAGGATCAAACTGTATTTTAGTGCAGTTATTTATCTTTTATCGATACTATACCGTACGTTAGCTGCCAGCAGGTAATTGAGTCTTTTTTTCTATTGAATCAAATTATGGCACGAACTTTTAAGTTTCCGTTGTAATAGTAGTTTATGCAATAGTCATATAATAGGGGTTATGAAAACACGAGCGTGGCTTTATCACATGAGGCGAAACCGAATGTGATAATAATAACACGCGAGTGTTTTAATTCCTAATTATATACCGTTGCATACACTATTTTATTTTCACTCATACAGTTCAAATAAAACAAAAGTGGAAACGGTAAAAATATGTGATATGGCGGGCAATTTAGATTCTCATTGCGCATGACTACGCAGCGCACCCATCCATAGACAATGACACTACTTTTCTGCATAAAGTCAATGTGCCCTTAGGCACCAATAAATTAAAAAGTAAAAGTGCGCTAAAAGTATTTTTTTTTTTTTCATTTTACCTATAATTAGGTATTATAACACTCGCATGTTATTATTATCACATGAGGCGCGTTTTAATAATCCCTATTATATGACCATTGCATAAACTACTATTAGATAACCATTTTCAAAAACCGAAAGATATCTCCCTAAATCGCGACAGACATTAAAAGAGGGATTACATAACCCACTTAAGCATCAAAATAATAAACAAAGGCTTTACTGTCATTAATATAGCATGCTGAACATTACCGTTATTAAGGTATTAACATAACAACATAATCATACTCATAAACAGGGCAATGAATAAATAATTTTCAAGTCGGATGAACGGCAAAGGATCCCCGGTAGCTTCATTTCGAGCAGCGGGGATTATCCATATTATCCGAAAATCTCAGAACGCCAGCCGTTGCTCACTACAATGATCGAGCTCATATAAAATGACCACAATTTCAAGAATGCTCTATTGTAAGTACTTAGTTTTGTGAAGATTAATTGGTTCCTGTTTTTACGCCACATTATTCAAAGCTAATGCCTTTCTGAAAAGCGTCGATAACTTAGAATATTTAATTTACTGCTATTAAATAAAATAACCAGAAAAAATAAAAGTGTTTGAGAAAAACAAGAAGCGATAAGTAGGCTTGCATTGTGTAAATCGATGCAAAAGAAAATCTTCTTAAATACAGGGTGGCTAACTCAAATGTATAAAACTTTTAAAACAAGACATTTTTTACCCGATATTTTGTTTGGTTTGGTCAACCAAAATATATAGTATATTTAGTCTAAGCGACTTTCTACCTAATATTAGCCATCCTATAAGCATATTATGTACGTCGCCAGACACAAGTTTAATCAAACGTTTCTTTTTCCACAAAATCAATGTTATTTTCTCATTCCACTAACTGCTAAACGGAAACAAAACACAACCGACAGCGTTCGAAATTCGAACAGAATCCTAAACACGCGCGAAACAAATGAACGTTCAAAAAACCGCGAATAAAAATAAAGGTTTGGTTACACAGCACTTGCATCGATAAGCTTTATTGTCACTGACTAGGTGAGATGTGGCTGTGCCAGCGAAAGGCGTTAAGGTAAAACGTTTCAAGGGTTTTTTGTCTGTTAATGGAAGTTCTTTGTACGATGTTCCGAACGGACGGGCGGGTCCGACTTGAAATCGGATTAGCGATATCGGGCATACACCGTGATAGAATCGCCCGAGCATTATCTTTCACTGCAGACTTTTGTGACGCGGAAATAGTTTTTAATACCTTAGTTTTTAGCTATGCAGAAAATTCGTTCTATTTCAGCTGCCATTACAATTCAGTTGGTTTGGTGTACGCTTTAAATAAATAATGATTTTGAAAAAGATGTTGTTTACAGTGAAAATCAAAAAGCCAAAACATCCTTTTTTCCGTGCATTAACAAGATAGTGTAGCTTAATTTTGAAATATTACTGCTCCCAGGGTTTTAATTTTTGTACATAACATAAAAACAAACAAACAATTTTATCGCTTTTTTAAGTATCAGTTTTTAATTTTAGAGTTTCAATCTAGTTTTGAAGAGAAGTTTTTAGGTTAATTGAAAGAAACGTCGATGTCAAACATGATATTGGATGAGACATCGTCGATACGTATCTTAGGATCGGATGAACCTTCAGCATCAGCTTCATACTGAAACATATTTTTGCCATCTTGATACTACGATACATTGCTTTTACGTAACTTTACGGTACAGGAAAATTGAAAACAATTTTTGTATCGAAAGAAATATCGAATTCCTGAATAAAATCTTGAATTTATTGACAGATGCATAGCCTTAACCGCTGGGTCTAAGAACGTGAAATGCAGCAGAGTCGTTTCTTTAACGAAAAGCTTGAAGCAAGCTAACTTTGCGGAAGGATTTTTGAAAATTCGTTAATACATTCAGTAATGTGGGATGCAAATTTGTATTTTTTTGGGTTCTGTTCCTCAAACGGAAAGAAAAGTATCTGTCTTTATGTTACCTTTTCACACTTAAATCGCTAAACCGATTAAAATGAAATATGGTATAGAGTTGGTTTGTGATCCTAGGAAGGACAGAGAATAGTTTTTTCCAGAAATAATCCTTAATCCCACACAACTACAATATTATTGCGCAATATAAAAAAATGCTATTCGAAGAAGTCGCGGGCAATAGCTCATGCCACCTGCGACGGCTAAGGTGTAATCGCACAGCTAAAACTTGCATTAATGCCCAAGTTTGGCTTTGCTGGTGACAAATTGGGACGAAAAGGTTCAGGTTACTGTACAAGCTTTTCAAGTGCACACTCGAAGATCAGATAGTAGTAAATCGACACGGATACTTAGGAGAATAGGATATTGAGCGGTAATCTCACCAACTATCAGAAAAGTAGAGTCTTGAAGAGCTTCATTATATTCGTTCTTTACATACCATATCCATTTATTTATCCGTATGTCGCCACAAGGATCCAGCAGAATATCAGCGTCAGGTATATTGCCTGGCACATGCTGAGCTGGACTCCCATTCAGTGCAACTTAGAGACGCGCACCGCACAAGTATAGGTGTTCAAGCTTCAAGATGCAAATCTTGAAGTTTGAATATTTTTTATTATATTTTTTTTTTAAGAAGATAGGTAGTTCGGCATTCCCACCGAGGATTGCCATAAACAATTTATTTTCCTTGTGTTGTTTTCTTCTTCTTTTTTTAATGTTGTTCTTTTATTGTGTGTTGCTTGTAATTATTATTTGTTTTTATTTGTCGTGTAAATTTGTCGTTTCTGTGCTGTGTCTTCTATTGTGTTTGTGCTGAATAAATGTTTTATGTATCTATCTATCTATCTATCTATTTATTTCCTTAACTTCAAATGGATCAACTTAACACACTTACACCCAACAATCCAACTGAGAACCAAATTAAGATACAACACCGTCCAAGATGATGGTTATTAGTTATCAATGAATATTCATCGCGTAAGCTGGATAGTTCGTTAACGTCCAAACATCTCGGGCTCGGCACTTATCCGACACATTCTAAGTGCCGTGCCGTTATCTGCCAGGATGCAGATGCCACTGCCAGCTGCAAGGAGATGAGGTAAATGGTAGAAAAGGCATAGTGTATGTATTTACACATGTTTATCTGCCGTGAAGTCATGCAGTGTTTTGTGGTAACTCTTATATTACCTGTTCTGATGTCAATGTAATACGAGCATCTGCCAGCGGCTTCGCCGGCGTGAAAATCGAAAATTATCCCGATGCCAGGGATAAAAAGTAGTAATTTGCTCTGTGCCAAACATCCAGATCCGTTCAGCCGTTCGGCCTGTTTGAGTAATAAACATATCCACACATTCAAACTTTCGCATTTATAATATTAGTAAGATGGATACAACCTAATTAAAAACCGGCCAAGTGCGAGTCGGACTCGCGCACTAAGGGTTCCGTACCATTATCGCAAAAAACGGCAAATAAAATCACGTTTGCTATATGGGAGCCCCACTTAATACTAAAAGCAGAATAATATAAATAATTACGTGGAATTATTTATATTATTCGGTTTTTAGTATTTGTTGTTATAGCGGCAACAGAAATACATCATCTGTGAAAATTTTAACTGTCTAGCTATCACGGTTTATGCAATACAGCCTGGTGACAGACAGACAGACGGACAGACGGACCGCGGAGTCTTAGTAATAGGGTCCCGGTTTTACGGTCCCTTTTGGTTACGGAACCCTAAAAACCACCTTCTTATTTTGAAGTCAGTCAAAACACAACACATTTGTAGAAACAGATTATGTCTGAGACAAATTCTAGTTAGTAAATAGATTTTTAGAAATAAATAAAAAGCATATGAGTTAAATGCAGCACCTTAACGTACTCCTTTTTAGTATCATGATCTTCAATCCAAAAGCACAGACCGCGTCTCCTCTTGGAATGTTACCCGCCTGAAAGGAAAACGAGCGTAAATACGTATTTGATACACAAACAATATTGCTTATTGCAACATTTTGCGATATCAAAATTTCAGGAGCAATGCTAGGGTTGTACTGGCGAATTGAGGCTCGATTTTTTGGATTAAGAACATTACCTTCTTCTATCTAAATATATGAGAAATAAAGTTACATAGGTACCTAATTATGTATGGGAAGCTGGCTGCTGAACTTAATGTAGAATTTATGAAAAACATATTTTGTTCAGCCTGGTGTAATTTAGGAACAGTCACAAGTTGTAAGTTTCTAAAACTCTTTTTTTTATTTTGTTCTAAAATTTCCAAATAGAAATTCACTGGCTAGCGGTAAAAAAAATCGTAAGGAAAACTGGAATTATTGTTTTCTATATCAAATAAAAGCGAGAAGTAAAATTCGAGGTATTTCTGTGTAAGAAGTAGTCTTAAAGCCGGTTTCTAAAATTGTGTTCAATCCCTTCTAAAGATTGACAGGTTTTCAGAATACAGTGTTTGAATTATCATTATCATCATTTTTTCAATGTGCCCACTGCTGGAACACAGATCTCCTCTATGTGAGAGAGAGGATGGGTCATAATCCACCACGCGAGCCCAGTGCGGTTTGATGGATGTCACTAGTATTTCTCTAATTATCCACTTCAAACTACACAATCTTAATCTTAGTTCCTTCTCTGTTTTTTGTTTGTATTGCCGGATGCCAGTATTCTACCAGGAACAAACCATCTGACAATAAACTATTCAGCCAGTATCATAACCTTATCCCTGTCTGAATATCAACGTCGTGTACGGCCATCCACTTTGTAGATTCACCAGTGGGTCATCGGCTTAATTGCGAGAAGCCACGCCCTTCATGTGTTGTGATCTCAGTCAGCCCTCATATATAACGGGGTGATGGTCGGACGTCGCTACACGTCAGACCCATACTCCGTCACCTTAGTTGTATCGTTATCACCTAGTGATATCTGTTGGGATTGACGGCTTAACTTTGTCAGGAAATGGGTGGTAATAGAAATTGTCCCTTTGGTTTCTTAATAGTTTAAGGAAGTGAACTTTCTTTACTTATAAATTGAAAGAAATAAAACATGTTCTTTTAGCACACATAATGTAGGTAGGTACAAAGATAAAAAAACCGGCCAAATGCGAGTCAGACTTCGCACATTTAGTGTTCCGTACCGTAAGTTGGTTGCAATACGAAAAATTTTAAATTTCTTAAAAAAATCTGATTTATCAATATGTTGGTATTTGTTAGTAAAATATACGTAATAATAAACATTATCACCAAATTTAAAGTGCCATAGCTTAATGGGAAGTTAAAAAATTCTTCGGAAGAAAATTTTGTAAAAAGAAGCTGAATTTGGTGGCTTCGTATTCCTTTGTATTCCAATATTTAAAAAAAAAAACAAAAAAAAAATATCTACTCAACGAGTTCTACACAACGACCCTGTTCGATGGGGTAGGTCAAAAAATATTTCTTCACGCTCTTCTTTAGATATATGGGAAATATCTCTTAAAAACATTTAAAATATTTTTCGTAAATTTTTATGGCTTTAGGTCATCAAGGTGTTTATATTGTGAAAATTTAAAGACTCTAGCTCTAACCGTTTGGCTGTGAACCGCGAGTGACAGAAGACGGACAAACAGACGGACACGTGAGTGACAGCAATAGTTTGGACCGTTCGGGTACGAAACCCTAAAATATAATGCCATATAACTGATGTTTTCGTTCAATTGAATCTTACGTTAACTGTGCATCTATAGATTTAAATCAGTTTCGTTAAAATTAGTAACGATTTTGCTTTGTCTGTCTATTTTTAATTCTAAATATTACCTATTTTTTCTGCAATAACGCACGATTATTTTAACAACTCTTTTTAAGTTCTTTTTTCATAACATAGAGTATTTTATTTTTAGAGGAGCTCGTGGCTAAATAATAACAGCCGCACGGGTCGATCATCAAGGTTAAGCTGTCGAGACGAAGCTTGACGAGGTCGGCCCGTGGATGGGTGACCATTCCAACATACCGAGTTTCCTCCGTGCCTCGGAAAGCACGTTAAGCCGTTGGTCCCGGCTGTTATTTCAAGATCTTTGACAGTCAGAAGCTTGAGATCTGACACCAGTCTTGCCAAGGGGTACCATGTTACCCAGTTACTGGGTTGTGAAGGACAGATAGGGAGTCGCTCCATGTAAAACACTGGTACTTAGCTGAATCCGGTAAGACTGGAAGCCGACCCCAATATAGTTGGGAAAAGGCTAGGCAGATGATGAACGTGTTTTATTTTTGTACCCTTCTATTGTATTTCTGAACACGTATTCTTAATTGTATTCCAAAATTATGGTAGTATTATTTCACATAATTTTCCGGCTCATATACAAAAGAATTTTCCTTGTAAAATAGCTTTTATTTTCCAAGAGTTTTTAAAATGCCTGCTTCTTTTAACTCACGAGAAGCGTTTTATAATATATGAATTCCATGTACGTTGGAATAAATCTTACCTATTACCTTTCTTCAGATCGATGTATATTTAGAAATTGAACGTTAAAATGTACCATCGGACTACTTTCACACTATATATTACATCACACTAATATTATAAAGGCGAAAGTTCGTGAGTGTGTGTGTGTGTGTGTGTATGTTTGTATCTTTGTTACTTCTTCACGCTCAAACGGCTGGACGGATCTGGATGAAATTTGGCACAGAGATAGATTATATTCTGGAATAGCACAAAGGATACTTTATATATATATATATTTTTTTTTAAAACGTTGCCCCACACTAGGAATTTCTGCCTGTATCGTGGGTGCGTTTACAAACATATAAATTCACATACACAAACACCCAGAGCCGGAACAACTATCTGTAGGTCATACAAATATTTGTTCCGTACGGGAATCGAACCCGCGACACGCAGCGCAGCAGTCAATCGCTCAACCACTGCGCCAACCGTGCGCCCATATCCCGGGAATATGTTCCGTTAGGATAATTTTCGACATTCACGCGGGCGAAGCCACTGCCAGAAGCTAGTAATTATTAAATAATACATATCTAGCATATAAATATAGGTAATTGATTTTTTGCCATCCTTATTAACCCTCTAATAATAGACTACTTTTACCAACAAAGACCAATTTTAGAACCGATTTCCAATTTAAATGTAGCTCGCCTAGATTAATTACATTTTTTCTACAGCAACATTAATTATATTCAAACAAGTTCAACAAGCACTAGACCGTGAACTATCATCTAGATTTAACATAATAGTCGTCTGCGCTACGAGTCTGTAATCTCTGCGTCCTCCGAACTCCTCATTATAAATATATAAAGTCAAAGAAATATCTTAAAATGTAATACAAAAACGAGATGAGAGAAACGTCAACAAATCTCATTTATGGAGTTGTTATTTTTTCAGCTTATCTTTGTTTTTTCGTACAGTAGCAAAAAAGCTGGGAGAAAAAAAACATTAATGAAGTGAATTAAGCCCGGCACGGCGTTGCTAAGAGGAATCCAACTAAGATGGATGACGTAATTTTCTCCTTCATTAACCCATTTACTTGGCCCAGCAGTCAAAATAGTTCAGATGTCAACATTTTGTGCTTGCATCTTATGTTTTTATAAGAGGAAAGTTTTAATACTTGAAAATAAGGGTAGAGGTAGATAGAAGATAGATAAAATACACCTTCTTGCAAACTAACAAATTACAATGCGGGTTTATCGCTAAAAGCGATCTTTGGTATGGCTTTGATAGAGAAAGAGAAACGTTACGCAGGTAATCCGTGGTGTACCAACCACCAAGGTGGAGGAAGACCAAAGTATCGTTGGGCAGACTGCGTGATAAATGATACGGCGAGTAAGGAAATAACTATTGAGTTGATGGTGATATATTGAATAAAGATATATCGTAGGTAGAAGAGGAATAGGACGGGCACACTTCCCGTGTGTAGTGTCGAGGATCAATTAGTACTACTAATTGTTACCATGTTGTGGATGTAATTATTATACATGTACGAAGCATATGTAGTAACATTCTCGGCTCTATAGAAAGTGATCAAAGAGACAAATTGATGACTTGCCGTATAGAATAGAATAGAATACTCTTTATTATGTACACCATATAAGTTACAGAAAGTTTATATACGGATTGCGTGTTAATCGGTCATCATTAAGTTATTTTATACTTAAGTAGGTAAGGTCGATTAAGTAGCAATTCGACTTGGTCAGGATTTGAATATGGACATTGTTTTACCACGTGAAAATGTAAAATGTTTGAGAAAAACAATTTTATTGATGATTTTATCGATTTAACATGAAGTGATAATGACTGATTACAAGTACATATAATAGTGTAAACAGTGTTACTATGTTTCAATAGATCTTACAGAATTCACATTGTATAGACGATACAGTAAACTTTTCGTTCAAAAGGATCGGTTTCAAAAGGAGGTCGCAACTTCCTTTCATTCTAAATTAAGAACTACTTGAGCTGTTAAAGTTCAATAAACAGACAGAGACGAAATACGAACTTAATACTCCACAAAGGTTGGTCCTTATTCTGCGGCCTTACAAAGAGCCAGAAATATATACGCGCAAGTTGCCAATTTATTGGACCGCAATCCGTCAAGCGTAAATCCTTGCCTATCCGGACGGTTTCCTCGTTTTTCGCTGAAAAAGCATTGCACCTTTCGTTAACGCAGGTATAAAAATTCCAGAAGCGAAAGCGTCCGGATTTTCAAGCAGTTTTTAAACACCATTCTAAATGTCCAGGATAGATTTCGTCGTCAAAAAGTAGCGAAACTTTTCCTACTTCTAATTACCTTTATAAAGCATGTAGGTTACGCTATGTGTATATTCGAGTATCACGTTTTCAAGGGGCGGTAGCTGAGTGCGCATCGGAGATATGCCTTTTACTGAGTGAGCGTTTGAAGAGCACTCAAAGCGGGAGATGTCCGATTTGGGAAATCACGTTACCGCCCGACCGCGCGCCGCCGATACACGTACACTGTCGGTGCCTATAAATGGGTTATGTATAGCTAAGCATTTTATTGGTGCAAGAAGCGATTTACACTAGTCTGGTTCACGATTCTAAAGCTAAATGGTAGGTAGGATATTTGGTTGGTGTTAGGATGAAAGATAAACAATTGGAATGATAATAATGACCTTATTTTTGGGTATTATTTTTTGCAGACGTTTATGTTTCCAATAAATTACTTTTTCACAACGGTATATTTTTTTGGAAATTGAATCATTTCTCCATTAAAGTAGCGATACACCAGCCGAAAATTGTGTGACGGAAGTCTGTCTGATATTTTTTAAATAGGTAGGTACGCGACGTTAATTCGGGCCTGCTGTGTAATTACCTATAATTCAAAAAGCAATGCAGGCCTTACTTTTCGTATTTGTTCGATCAACTTACGTGTCATTTAATTTCAGTTGTTGTGTTAACACAAAAGATATTTTCATACCAAACGTTTGTCGGTATTTTTTTCTACTCCTCCGTTATTCTTCTGATTAATTTCGTTGCGGGATCCAAGACAGTTAAATTCATTCGCCACTACTTCGTCGAGCTTTATTGCCTCGGCTCTTTTCTGGTGGTCACCATTGTTGATTCTGGCTTTCAGGAGTTGCAGTGGTTTGGGAACACTTTTGTCGATTTGTCCTTTGATTTTTAGATGTTCTTTATATACTCCCAACTACAAATGTAACTGTTCTATGTATCACATCCATCCCACGTTATTAATAAAACTGTTTATAGTTTACACAACAGCCATATTCTAAGAAAAATTGTCACAGTTCACAACCCCTCTTTGTCAAACTTAGGTTTACTGCATATTTACAACCTAAACCGACTTGATGGCCTGACCTCGAGGAAAATTGAATATTACAAGCAGTGTTGTAATATTTTGTATTGCCATTACATAGTAATGATATCTAAATGTAAAGATAAGATGTACTATAACGCATTATCGTTAGGGTTTATGAACAGTGAAAAGGGAAGATGGGAACATTCTAGATTATGGAAGATTTTTCTTCTAGTAGGTAAGTACTTATTATTTGTATTGACTCTTGTACCTAGAGATCGAGCGACTTTTTAAGCTCCGAATGTTCGGTACATTGAACCTGTAAATATGCTGTTACGTCCTGTTGCTAATGTCCTTTTGAATTCAGAACTTTAACGATAAATCGAATATCTCGACATTAGTCTACCAGCTTTTCAAGAGTTTAATACTTTTTTGTTCCTGAAATCAAACATTTTGTCATTCAGATTTCATCATAGCATTTTAAAGTATCAATTTCATTTTAACAATTCCATGATGAAATCATTCTGCCTAGCCTTTGCCCAACTATGCTACAGTCGTAATTTTCAGAGCGACTGCCTTTTTTATCTCCAGAACCCAGTACTAGTTCCTTTGGAAAGCCTCGTATCAGATTTTTTGGTCTGTGAATATCCATAACGACCGTCAAAGATCTACAATTAACAACAGAGACCTTTTGAGACATGAAGGAGTCTCGAATCTCGATATGTAATAGGTCACTCATCCACAGACCGACCACGGCAAGCGTTGCTTTACCTCGAAGATTGACCCGTACGGCTGTTATATAGATATAATTTCAGAAACCAAATTAGACACACAAACAACTACCCACTGAACCCAAGCTATGAAGGTAGCACGTGTCATAGTCACAATGCATGTTGATGCCAATGTCAGGCGTGTTAGTAACACAGTGAGTGACGGCGCGGTGAAGTGCAATTAAGATGACGATCGATGGCCATGATATTAAGGGGAATACATAACACTAACACTGAACTAACTATAGGCTTGATGAATTACTTTTACCCAAATAGATTTAAAACCAAGTCGATTTTGAATGCCCATGTTACACCCATTCCTATCAAGGTTGGAGACTCTACACTCGAAGTTGTGGCAACTATGTCTACCTGGGACAAACGATCCAGTTGGGTAGAGCCAACTTCGAGAAAGAGTCGTCGAATCCGACTCGCTTGGGCAGCGTTCGGGAAGTTGCGCGGTGTCTTCTCGTCCAACTTACCACAGTGTCTCAAGGCAAAAGTCTATGACCAGTGTGTGTTGCCAGTGATGACATATGGCTCTGAGACGTGGTCGCTTACAATGGGCCTAATCAGAAAGCTTACAGTCACTCGGCGTTTCCTTGCGTGATCGAATCAGAAATGTTGAGATCCGTAAGAGAACCAGGGTTACCGACATAGCCCGAAGAATTGCCAAACTTAAGTGGCAGTAGGCAGGGCACATTGCTTGCAGAACGGATGGCCGATGGGGTAGAAAGGTTCTGGAGTGGCGACCGCGAACCGGTAGACGTTGCGTTGTAAGGCCTCCCACCAGATGGACCGATGACCTGGTAAAGGTTGCAGGGATCCGCTAGTTGCGGGACGCACGGGACCGGTCAATGTGGCGACGCTTGGGGGAGGTCTTTGTCCAGCAGTGGACGTCTTTCAGCTGATATTATGATGGTGAAATATAAGATTTACTCTGAGGCTGCTAAAAAATATGTGTTAATGTAGGATTTTGTTTGTTTCCATTAAGTGTTTTTGTTTCTTCTCGATACGAATGAACGCTAAAATTACTTCGTACTTTGACCTTGTTATACGACATCTGCATTGTAAGCGTACGTCACAATAACAATGCATGATGATGTCAGGCGTGTCAGTAACACGGTGAGTGACGGCGCGGTGAACTGCACTTAAGGCGCAGACACTCCTCAGAAACTGATTTTAAAATGAGAATCACGTTGAAACTGCCAGTCGTATATTTTTGGAAAAATATATATTATGTTAGACTATTTTTTTACATAATTTGATGTAAGAAAAATTTGAGATTTTTTCGTATAACATAGTGTAATTAATTTGTAAATTTATGTCTAACGCGGACAAAAAAACGAGAGTCGCACCTTAACCACCGGGTGTATTTTAATAAAATTTCATACAATAAAGGAAAGTACAAAAAACTACTGAATTTGTGGGCGTGCGGGTGTGAAACGAGTGCGTATTTTGTTCCCGCAATGTCGTTGGTAACTGTCGTCGTCTTAAGATGACGATCGACGGCCATGATATTAAGGGGAATACATACGACTAACACTGAAAACACTGAAGGCACTGAACTATCTAACTATAGGTTTGATGAATTATTAAAAAAAAATAGATTTACTCTAAGGCTGCTAAAAATACACACATCAACACGGTCTAGGGATATTTCATACTCAATTAAATAACTCGAAAAGTACTGGCCGCATTGGAATCTTTTATACACCGATTTGTTTGTAATTTATCTCAGACTAATTCCAAATTAAAAT
Organism: Orthosia incerta; assembly: GCA_948252205.1. Lineage (NCBI taxonomy): Eukaryota > Metazoa > Arthropoda > Insecta > Lepidoptera > Noctuidae > Orthosia > Orthosia incerta. Next base: position 14,150,569 of record OX411744.1, read on the forward strand.
TTTTGAAAATTCTTTTGTTTCGGTGGCATAAAATGTCTTGATGTGTAGGAGAGGGAATTTTCATTCGTGCGAAATTTAGAAAACAATACGAATTACGTTTAGTTACAGTTTTTTTCATTTTTAAACGAAAGATAAAGTTAAAATTGAGGTATTGTAGCCATGCAACGCCAACATTTGACGAGGGCGGAGATGTTACGAGCTGTGGGAATGCTGGAAGCTGGGTCTGTTCAGCGTAATGTTGCTGAGTTCATAGGGACCCACCAAAATGTAAATTTAAATTACTGCGTGAGCTCAACCAAATGCAACGGCGACTCAATTGGTCCAAAGGCTGCGAGTGGAACACCAAGTGCTTGTGAGTGACCAAACTGTAAGAAGGCGACTGCATGAAAGCAATTTACGCTCTCGTAGACCACTCTGGGTCCCACCTTTACGGAGAGGCAATCGTGGACGACGATTAGAATGGGTTCGGAACCACGTGGACTGGGGCCGTGAGCAATGGTCCAATGTGCTGTTTACGGATGAATCCAGGTTCGGCTTCCATCCAGATTCACGAAGGACGCGTGTTTGGCGAGTCCCTGGACGATGGAGCCGTCTTCAGAACCCTCAGGAAGTTCACCCATACCAAGGAGGAAAAATTATGGTTTGGGCAGGAATTCGTCTTGGAGGACGGACGGATCTCGTTTGGGTGCGGGGCAATATTACGGCAGAACGATACGTCCAACAGGTGCTGGGGCCCGTAATCTTGCCCCACAGAACACAAAAGGGGCAAGATTGCCTGCTCATGCACGACAATGCCCGGGCACACACGGCGAGAACGGTAGCAGCTTGGTTACATACACACAATGTTAGGGCGTTAGACTGGCCTGCTCAATCGCCAGATCTAAATCCCATTGAGCATGCGTGGGATATGCTGCAAAGAAGAGCTCTGAAGGAAGTTCCTGAAAGTCTGGCTACAGAAGATCAACTTTTTGCGCACCTCAGAAGGACATGGGACAATATTCCGCAGCAAGACATTGACAACCTTGTTGTGTGTGTTCTGAGCATGCCGAATCGTTGCCGATGTGTTAGGAACATCATGGGCGCTTTCTCAGACTACTAACTTCAAGTTTATAAACACAAATTAAATGATTTTTCTATTTTTTTTCAGTTTTTACTCATAAATTAAAAGTTAATTCATATACGGTTTCCGTCTATGCTTCATTTTTTTTCCATAAAATCCTGAAATTTTAATCGAAGTACCTTAACCATTATTAAAAAATGGTAGAATATTAAATAACGTATCTTTTAAATATATACATGTCACATAAATAATTAACACATTGATAGTAATTCGCTTTTTTTAAAATATCCCTAGACCGTGTTGATGTGTTTATATATATGTTAATCTAGGATTTGATTATTTCCATTACGTGTTTTTGTTTCTTCTCGATACGAATGAGCGCTAAAATTACTTCGTACTTTGATCTTATTAAACGACATTATTACTAGCGAACATCATAGTCACAATGCATGTTAATGCAAATATCAGGCGTGTTAGTAACACGGTGAGTGACGGCGAGGTGAAGTTTTTTATTTTATTTTTAACCACCGACGGATAAATAGGGGTGTTATAAGATCGACGTGTGTGTCAGTGTATCTGTGTGTCTGTATGTGGCATCATCGCTCCTAAAGGGATGAACCGATTTTGATTTAGTTTTTTTTTGTTTGAAAGGTGACTTTGTCGAGAGTGTTCTTAGACATGTTTGATTGAAATCGGTTCAACCGTTCAAAAGTAATTTGCATTTTACTCTTGGAATCTGGATTTTTTCGCAAGATATCATGTCACAGTAACGTGTTTCGATAGATTATCGATTGAAATGTGTCTACTACTAGGTATATTATATATAGTTTAAAAAACATGAAATAAAAATTTAATTTAAATTTAAAATCCCCCGATTTATAAACCTCTAAAAAGCAAAAATTAAGCCTCGTAGTCGCGTCGGGGAACCGCTTAGTAAATAAAATAAACTGCTGCAAACGTTGGCGGTTCCCCGACGCGAGTAAGAGGCTTTTATTATGTTTTTTAGAGGTTTTTAAATCGGGGTTTTTTATTATTTTAATATTTATTTCGGCGGTCGACGGTGAAGCACGCTTGCCTAGAAGTAACCTATTCACTCTTGAATTAAAGACCCCAAGGTTGTAGATATCAGGAAACAAAGAGTTCGTCAGGGAATTCCACTCCTTAGCTGTGCGCACAATGAAAGTATACGCAAAACTCTTTATACGGGTGTAATTTCTACCATGTACTGGTAGCGCATTGCCGTATGTCTTGTTGTCCGATGATGCTTTCCATCAACGGCCAACAAGACATACGGCAATGGCTAGATGGAATCAAATTGTGCAGTTCCATCGCACACTTCCCGAAATGTAACCGGTAAAAACCGACAGACTGGGAACTCGGCGTCGATATTCAAGGCCTCCAGAGCCTTGAATATCGACGCCGAGTTCCCAGTCTGAGGTTACCAGTGCATCAGCTTTGAGGTTACCAGTGCATCTTTGCCGATAAGCCTCTTGGCCCGAAGTGCACTTAAGATGGTGATCGATGTCTGATACGACGACCATGATGTGAAGACGTGGTTGTATGCTTGTATGAGCAATGAACTTGGACAAATGTGTGGAGAACGCTCAAAAATGTTCAGACCTTTTTACTTTGTGGTACGGTACTACCACGAGCTGGTACTCTTGGGTAAATAATAACACCCAAACGTATCATTCTTGAAGGTTAAGCAATACTTGCTGAAATCGGTCGGAAGCCGACCGCAATTAAAGTAGTTGGAAAAAGACATGGCAGATTGATTGTAACTGTAGTCGGACGTTTTAAGATATCTATCTAATCTACTGGTATTAAAGACTAACAATTAAATATAATTTAGGTACGTGCTATTATATGAACGGAATCCCAAGACTTAGCTTTTCCCGAGGAGGTTGGAACTACCACAAAACAATTTTGATCAGCCAATTCTGAAAATCAGGCAAATTTAATTAATTTGAAGATATATAGAGAATAGAAAACCCAATAGTCAGAATTCCCAAGAAGAGCGTATAGGTTTAATTATCAAAGTAACAGAAAACGTTCGGTAAAGGTCAGACCGCACTACGCGTCAGTGGAGCGACGCGACGCGACATGACCAAATATACTTTGTATGAAATTGTATGAGATAAACCGCACTACGTGGCAGCGGAACTACGCGACGCGACACTTTATCTCATACAATATACTTTGTCGCGTAGTTACGCCTAGTGCGGTCGGACCTTTAGACTAAATCCGCCTACCAACGACATTGCCATGACCTTGATTCAAAGACTTATTAACTTAATGTAGACATTCATAACCTTGAAGCTCACGGATTTGTAGATCTTAGTACTCTGAGGGTCACTAACTATTATTATTTATATTACTTCGTCTGAATAAAAATACTATAGGTACTTCAGGTTGTTTATACTTTAGATATATCAATCTGAATATAAAAAGCAACAGTATTCTATAATAATTTTGGTTTATTCACTATCAATCAAAATCTGAATCTAAGACTTCCATGTGAAAAGATTCATAAGAGACACAGGAATCATTGTTTTCTACATTAATAAAGAAAATATATAAAATATTTTCGGTAATTCTGTTCCTTTATATTTATTTTTAACATGTATGACATATGATCAGTCGTTTTCTTCCACTTCTCTGCTAGCTATTTCATCCAAGTACGGGTTCTGGGTTCTTATCCTATCTTTCTATTCTAAATCCGTAAGATTTTCAATAGCTTTCATTATGTCTGCTAAATCCTCCTGATTTTATGTAAAAGAAAAAAAAGTTATTAAAATTCTATATTTAATATGGTATCTTATAAAACCATTTTGCATTATTAAGGTATAACTTATTGTAAAATGAATCTAAATAAAAATAGAGAAAAAGTTTTTACAAAAAGATAAATAGTGATTACGAATTAAAACAAAGTATCAACTTAGTAGCGTCATACGGAAAATTGGGGTTGACATTAGTATAGCATTGCCATATAAAAAGTTTGCAAATAATTCGAGTGTCTACTTTGGTTTTAGACAAAGGGGAATTCTATCGGTGATAACGAATGTAAAAGTTTTTGACGTTGACATCTTAGCGTCACGCCAGTATTCTCCGAGGCAATCAACCGCGGGCTGAAGTCCAAACTCCAGGCTGGTACTGAAATATTTCATGTGGAAAATCCCAATAAAACTGCTTGACCCTGACCTGAGCAGTAACGATTGAGGCCACATATATACCCACGAGGCAGTCTGACACGTGACATGGTAGTGCATGTCAATCTCATAGATTTAGAACGATTTCAATTTCCTTATAGCTTGTTTATTTGTAGAATGCTAAGGTCTCAACTCTAGCTTCAACCATTTGTGAAAAGAGGACAATGGTTGAAGACAGAGTTTTCCTTTCCAGTACTCTATGTTAATGTTGCAAAAACCCGTTACAGTGCCCGGCACATAAGTTGGCAAGGTTTTGGCGTAATGGGGGTAAGTTCGCGCATATTCCGTCTAACAGACCAACCACCATATAGAGCGAACGGAACGTGAACGCGACCCGATTGGTCAGTCGATCCTTGTGTCAACTGACCAACCAATCGCGCGCTCGGAACGATGCTAAACGTTCCCCGCGCCCCGCTTCACTACCAAAGATACCTAAAAAACAACTTCTGCGCATCTATCGACTCTTGCCAGCTTACGTGCCGAGGATTATACCTTTTGGCTGAAATCACGGCAGTTTGGCTTGTTTGACATAGATAATAATTACTTTAATTAACTGATGAGAACTGGACCCGTTGCTAGAAATAAATCAGATTCTGAATTTCTGAGCAAGCAAAGTAAATCCAGGAAGCATGGACTAAGCTGCAGGTAGTTTAGTTCGTACTAATGAACATGAACATTTACTCTAATATTAATGATGCAGTAATGAATATAACGAAAGTATGTAGTATTGTATTCTCATATCTGACCTTATTTATTTAACACTAATTGGTTCTTGATTTAGGTACTGTACAGATGAATTATTATTTTAACTTATCAGCAATCTTTTGTCGGTGAAATTGAATAACTTTTAATAACCACGTAATATGAAATAAATCAGTCGACGTTTGAGTACTTTAATCCCCTGAAAGATCATTAGTAAATTAAAAGTAACCCTTTAGAGAATTTATATTTATACATAGATAAAAGCTATGTATCTCTTAGGCGATGAAAAAGAGAACGCCTACCCAATAACGGCTTAGTAGGCGTTTCGGCCGATGAGTTTCGCCCGATCCGGCCGAAACAGGAATATCATTATTATTCATATTTTTGAGTGGTGTTTCGGCCTATACTTTTTCCTAAGCAAATTTTGTACATTCAGAAAGAAAAACCTTAGGTAGAATTATATTATTTAAGTAAAAGTCAGGCAATTTTTGGAAAAAGATAAAGCTTAATACCATTACAACAGTAAACATGATAAATCACAATAATCAGTCTTATATATCAATTAAACAATCAAATAAAAATATTTATCAATTGAACGTACGGCACCTATCGATATTTTTCGCAGGTGCCTTAAGTGGTATTTCAAATTTGGCACCTAAGGATCAGTAGGTAGTGTTGGAACGTTTATTTTTTTAGGACGACAAAATCAAAAATTCGATTAAAATCAGATGAGAGTTTAATAACATGATAAAAATATAACTTAATTCCTCTTTTGCTTTTTTAGTTACATTCATACACAAACTACCAGGAGAACAGAATCATGAAGAAGTATTTGCGGGCCTAAAATTAAGCGGTAGAGACTAACGGAGTACCAGGAGATCAGAATCTAAAATCTCCCGGTACTCTTTTTACATGTCATGATTCCAGCCTCGGTAATACTTCCTCATGATAATAATCTCCTGGTACTTAAGTTAATCTTTATCGGTAACAATTCCAGCCCCGCAAATATTAAGAATTCTTCATGATTCTGGCCTGCTGGTAGTTTGGTTATAAATGCTTATAATGTTCAACATTCATTAAACTCTCTACCGATTTTATGTTTCTAACGTTACTTTGCGTCTAAAAAAGGACTCGTCCGAAACACCACTCAAACATATTAATAATAATGAGATTCCTGGCCGGATCGGGCGAAACTCATCGGCCGAAACGCCTACTAAGCCCCAATAACCCGTGTATTATTGACACAGAACCAAATTAACTCACTAATAAGGTCATATTTTCAAGGTAAAATGAGCTAAAAAACCGATAATAACAGTTGTTAAAGTTACCGAACAACTCATAAGGAGCAACTGAGTAAAATAGTTCAATATGGTGCTCGGGTCGACGCAGCATCCCGCATTATTTGATGCACTCCCGATATTTTTTATAGTTTAAAACTTTACCTCTTTTCTTGGACGAGGCTATTAAAGGAGTTTGAACGTGATTAGCTATAAAACAACGAACGCTTTACTCATTTTCTCTTAACGAAGTATAGGAGGGTTCTTGACATATTAGAAATGGAAATACCTAAAATAAATCTTTAGAAAAATAATTTTTGTACATCGAAAATATTTCCAAAAAAAAATAGCCAGGGTGTTAAAGGATAACCAACAGAACCTATTGCCGGCATTTTTGGATTTTTTGTCTGTTTATTTGTGCACGCATCACGTGAAATGTACGAAACGAATGTATAAAACTTTTATTCATAAAAAATATACGTAACTTGGAAAATTACTTAGTTTGTTTCATCGCAATCGGTTCACTCTATCAAAAGTTAGATGAATTTAAAATGTTCAAGAAGTAAAATTATCACAAGACACGCAATTCAGATACTCGGACAGTTGAACTCGATATTCGACAGATGGCGTTATGCATTTTCTGAATGGCGGTGTTAAGATTCTCCACGAAGAATGATGACCATAGAAACAAAAATGGTAGGCAGGTAAGTAGGATAGGCAGGAAGGTAAGTACCCCTACCCGGGTTGGCAGATAGATGACGGGATCGAAGCCGCGGGCAAAGCTAGTTTCCAAATATTTTAGAACGGTGTTGGTTAGGAAATTGAAAAATAGAAGAAGAAAATTTAAATGTCTCGAAGACCCAGCATAGACAGGTCTGGTGAAGATTGATGTGGGAGGAGAGCCGAAATCAAATACTGGTGTTTTTAAATTTATTTTAGAATGTTTTATGTACTTGTAAAAAATTTCGGGATACAGAATTGGGCATCCACTTTGATCTCAATTCTTTTGTCGGCGTAGTCAACAACCGCGCATATTCTTAGTATTGAACTTGGCTCCCTTTTTCACATTTATGTTTTGGTTGTGTTTTTTCTAACTTAACTTGTGAAGTTGGATTTTATAACTCTTTCAGTTACCATCGCCTTATGTGGGTTCGTTTTCAGACGTGAGCTGCTGAAACCGTTATAATGTTCATGTCACAAAAAAAATCCCTCTTCTTAGCCCGCATTGTTATGCAACTACAGTTTTTCTATTAGCCTATGCATTGCTGAGCAAAGGCTTCCCCCAAGTTCTTTCAGGAATTTGAGAGTGTGTTACAATATTCTTTTTTCTTTCTGAAAGACCAAGGGTAGACTACCCTTGGTCTTAGAAAGGCAAAATAATTAAAACCTACTTTCTATGGCAAGCCCTGGGGCCCCACTATTTCGTTTTAAAACTATCATAATTCCAGCGTGATAGAGAGACGTAGCCATATAAGACAAATAGCGTTATCCCTTTTTCTTATCAAGGATTCATGAGGGCACTGGCAATATTTTTTTATGCTTAATTATCATCCAATGAATTCGCCCGCTCTGTGTGAAGCGGAAGGGCGTGTCAGATTTTTACTGACGAAAACCCACCCGTGTTCCTTCAGTTGCTTGTGCCAAGGCCGCAGTAATATTGGCACTGCGTTCGGATAAGGATTGAAAAGGCTGTATATAATGATGTTACTGCTTACAAAGATGCAAGTTTTACCAAAACAAACCCCATCTACCAAAGCAGGTGTTTATTTATTAACACGCCCGTCTATAACATGCTTCAACAGATTGAGTGCGAGCCTGATTGGTTTACCGCAACTAGCGATTACACTGCGGAAGTTGTGGCTCTACGAACAACTTTATGCTACACATTTCGGAACTAGTAAGCAGTGTTTAATCCAATCAGACGCAGATAAACAGCAAATGTGTATCGGGAGTAAGCCGTAATTACTTGCATAGAACTAAGAATTTAGTAGGAATCTTCACTGAGTAGAGCAATACCGATTAATCGTACTGAACTCACGCGATGACGCATTTGCATAACAATATTTATAAAGGTTTTGCAATTATGCAAAAAGTGAAATAGTACATTGGGTTCTACACAAAGTCTTACATCATTGAACAATCGTTATAATTGTCAAAAGTCCAAATTGTTTGGGATTGACTACATGAAACGCTGGCGCCTGTCACCTGTACACATTTTCGACTTTTTTTTACAATAATTTTAGCTGATAGAATGTGCCTTTGTCTACAATTTCTCGTCAGTAATTTGTAATCGATTCAGTTCCCTATCAAAAAGTCCAGAACCCCACTGGCAGCACTAACTTTCGATAAACCAACAAATTGTTGAGTTCTATTCAAATTCAAATTCGGAACACCGCGTACGCACCAACACCGATATTATATTAAGAACCCCTCTTTGTTGGACGAATACTTGTGAAGAATTAAGGTAACAGAGAACTAGCAAATCACGTTACGCCCCGAGCTATTACGCCATCCTCGTCCGACCTAAGTGTATTAGGGGCTATTTATCGTGACATTGAGACCATCGGCTCATCACGCCAGTCTTTGGGAGACTGACAGTTGGTCATGATTGCTTTCTTAATAGACTCTTTATTGGTAATCAAGGAGCTAGTGTGAAGTAATTCGTGGTTTATTATTTATGGTAGGAATGGAACTATTGATAGGTGTGAATTGTTTTGTTTTTGTTTTGTGTCCGAAACATCGTCATATAAAGGACTGATAAATTCATCATTATTATCAGTCCAGACGAATAAAGCAGCAAATTCTGTCTATGCACTATGTTTTTTTATTTCGACGTTGTCTGTTAGGTACCCAGGTTTAAATTTATTAGTAAAACTTTTAATCTAATAAGCACTAGCACAAGAGCAGTGGTGGCCCAGTGGTATCAGCCGAGACTTACAAGTTGTAGGTCGTGGGTTCGAGCCCAGGCAGGCGCTTTACTTTGTGTAAATTATTTCATCACCACTGCTCTCAAAACGGTGAAGGAAAACATCGTGAGGAAACCGGCATGTCCTAGAACCAAAAATTCGAAGACATGTGACATCCACCAACCCGCACTGGGCCCGCGTGGTGGATTAGGGCCCATTCCCTCTCACAGAGAGGAGGCATGTGTCCCAGCAGTGGGAACATTAATAGGCTGATGATGTGATGTGAATAAGCAATACTTATTTTTTGTTCAAATCTAATCTGACTGTACCAGCGACCACACAGCCTCGTGTGGTCGATGGACTAAACTAATTACATTGAATTTCCATAACTTATACTAAGTAGCAAATTTCATTTCAATCTGTTAGAGCAAATTATATCTAAATGTGACTTATTTTTTGACAAAAGAAAACAAAAGCACGTGTAAGCTACTTGTAATTCTATGCAAGTTTCAACGGTCAAAGTAGGGTGAGGGGTTCCGTTTTGTGTTTTTATTATAACAAATAACCATAGATAAGAGAGAACTGGACTGAGCATTACCTTCACAAGACTGAGTCTGTAGAAAGAGACAAAGCGAATGAGCGGAGGTATTGAACCTGTCTATTTCTGTAGGCTGTAGTGACGAAGGTGACACTGTGACAGTCTGTGAAATGGACCAACCAGAATATTCGAAAAGGACAACAACTGGCCGCACGATCGTTTTGTTTTCCTCAAATGTTTGATATCATTTTCACTTGACAACCAGGCAGGGCATGCTCAATCCAGTACTCTACGTTTATGTATATGAACGAAGGCAATGGCCGGCCTGCCACTGACATATGCACTGACACTGACAGCTCTGCGTAGATATTTTATTTAATTTTAGTAAACTTGTTTTGTTTTTGCCTTTGAGAATCCTGAAAGATAAAAAGTATGGAACAGTAGGACGCACTTGCGTGGTTCTACTGTGAATTACACAATACACGGCACGTCTAAATTAGCGGATCGTACTACAGCACTAATTACATATCAAGTTGGACATGTGTAGGTGGACATTAGTCATTGGTCCCATGTTAATTGGGACAGCCTATCGCCGTTTATAGGATTTAACTGCTAGCTGACTGAACTCCTAGAACTTGACTGAAGGAGTTGCAGTTAAAAGTTTTTTTAACCGACTTCAATAGGGAGGAGGTTCTCAATTCGACTGTATTTTTTATGTTTGTTACCTCAGAACTTTTTATTAGGTGAACCGATTTTGATGTATTTTTTTTATTTGATAGCAAGTGCTGCTCATATGGTCCTATTTAAATTTGGTGAAGATCTGATGTAGGACTTCGGAGATATACAACAGAATTCTCGATAAACAACGGCAAATCTTTCGGGAATGCGGCAAGCGGATGTCTGTTTATTGTTACGCCATTTCATAGTATAACATCACGCCAGTACGCCCTAAAGGGGTACGCACATGTGTACAGTTCCCCCTGTTACACTCTCATTTCACAGGTTATGTTCAAGTTTCATGTTATTCGGGTAAACTATTCTGGCATAACTTTACGCATTGCTCAAAGTTATGCCAGAATAGTTTACCCATTATCGTTTATCCATTATCATTGCTTATTGCTTGTTTGCTCATTATGCACCACAACTAAAAAGAAAAAAAAACAAAAACACTGAAAACATTTTTTACAAAAAAGTACTACCGACTTCTAAATAAAGTAGTTTGTTGTATTTTTTTGTAAAAAATGTTTTTTTTTTACAATAAATTTTTTATAAGGCTATTTAATTTACCAAAAGTGTTAGAATATTATTGCACAATCAAAAGAAAGTTATGTCGTTTCGACAGTATCTACATGGTTCTATACATAAGTTACACGTCTAGCGATGTGCATTTTTAAGCTATTAAATATTGTAACGACCCTACAATTCTTAGTAAAATCAAACCTTAACTACAAAAATGCAAGACCAACAATTCTTGGCGAGAAGCAAATGACATGCAGTCCAAATATCATTTAGATTCATGTCGGTGGCATTGCCCGGACAATGTGAGGAATCACGGAAGCGTATCAAACTATGAGCTAAACGGACATTCGCGTAATATTGCGCACTTAAGTGCATACACGCTCCAATGGAATGTGCTTGACTGTACCTCAGAGTTCGTGTGAGGTTATAAAATTTAATCAGGTTCTTAAGTTAGAGGGCGTCTACGTGGTTTTGTTTATCTGGCTATTTTGAACGGACTTTCGATATTATGGGAAGAGAAATTAAAAGTAAGTCTTTACTTAGAAAACTATCTACCTACTACTACCTAATTAGTTGCCAGGCGTACTTATTTATGATAGCTGCTGAATTACGTATTTTTGATGTCTTATTAATTCGTGTAATGAAGCTTCGTAAAGTAAAGATTTTCTTTTTAGTGTAGGAAGGTAATTTAGGTATTAAAATAAATTATCACCAGGAAATATTCACATCACATCACATCATCAGCCTATTAATGTTCTCACTGCTGGAGCACAGGCCTCCTCTCAGTGAGAGGGAAAGGGCCGTAATCCACCACGCGGGCCCAGTTCGGGTTGCTAGATGTCACAATATGTCTTCAAATTTTTGGTTCTAAGACATGCCGGTTTCCTCACGATGTTTTCCTTCACCGTTTTGAGAGCAGTGGTGATGAAATCATTTACACAAAGTAAAGCGCCTACCTGGGCTCGAACCCACGACCTGCAACTTGTAAGTCGCGGCCGATACCACTGGGCCACCACTGCTCTCAGGAAATATTGCTTTGGACTAAAAAGGCGGATGATGACCACCTAGTAGGTGTACCTAGCAGGAACATAAATAAGAGCCTAAAACTTAGTCAGGTAAATATTAACTTACCCGTGAGTAAAAACCAATATACTATAACAATGGTTTTAGAGTTAAAAAGCCAATACAAGTGCTCTTAAACAGTTGAGAACTACACAAGGTGTACCGACCCGTAACTCCTGCGTCTTGAAGACATCTTATAAAAAGGAAGATACGGTCCGGAACAAACAAACGTATTGCAATGTCTTCGCTAGAATATACGACTTAGGTACCAGGCGAGCAGAACTACTATAGTGGACGTTCCTTTGTAATAATGTACGAGTATTTTTTTAAAGGATTTTGTTTCTAAGTTTTTAGAGCCGTATCTACTTTTTTAGGGCAATTATTGTAAGATACTAGAGCTACATAGATTAATAGTGGATATTCATAATAACACACTAATCTATACTATATACTTATAATTAATATTATAAAGCTGAAGAGTTTGATTGTTTGTTTGTTTGAACGCGCTTATCTCAGAAACTACTGGATGGAATTGAAAAAATATTTTTGTGTTGGATAGTATTTATCGAGGAAGGCTATAGGCTATATTGACCAATATATGACCAATAGGAGCGTAGCATAAATGAAAAATGACAAAAACGGGCAAAAATATTCCTTTCTGAGAGCTTCCGTTGCGTGCGCTGCGTAAAAGGTTTAAGTTACGCAACAATCATGTATGTAGGGTAGGTAGGGTAGCGTAGGTAGGGTGGATGTGTAGGTAAGGTAGATGGGTAGGTAGGTAGACAGTTGACGGGAGCGAAGCCGCATGAGAAAGTTAGTATCATACTAATATTATAAAGGCGAAAGTTTGTGTGTGTTTTTGTATGTTTGTTATTTCTTCTCCCTACAACGGCCGGACGGATCTGGGTGACATTTGGCACACGGATAGATTATAGTCTGGAATAGCACATAGAATACTTTTTATCCCAGGTTTATGTTCCTTCAGGATAATTTTCGACTTTCACGCGGACGAAGCCGCTGGCAGAAGCTAGTGCATAATAAATTCGAGATATATACTTTCTATAACAGAATCTTTGTAAAAAACAGAATAGCTATTTTGCTTTGGCTTATTTAATACTAAGTATTTAAGCTTAATATCCCTATCAGTTCCAAAAATATCAATTTTCTGCTATTGATGAAGTCTTGGTATCAATTAGCTGACTACCAGAATAAAACTTTTCAAGTTTTCATAACTCACTTTTATTAAACAACTAGCACTTCCTGCGGTTTCGTTCCCGTTAACTGACTGCCTACCCTACCCTACTTACCTTCCTGCCTACCCTACTTATCTACCAACAATTTTTTTTCTAGGGTCATCATTCTTTCGCGGAGAATCTTAACACCGCCATTCAGAAAATTACTCCAAATGCACAACGCCATCTATCGAATATCGTTCGTATGTTGTAATAATGTTACTTCTTGAACACTTTAAATCCATCTAACTTTTGATAGAATGAACCGATTGCGATGAAACAAAAACTAAGTTATACTTCAAGTTACGACGTCAATATTGGTTTCGTACATTTTACGTGATTCGTGCAAAAATAAACAGACAAACAGACAAAAAATCCAAAAATGTTGGAAATGGGTTCTGTTGACTATCCTTTAACACACTGGCTATTTTTTTTGGAAATATTTTCAATGTACAAAACTATGACTATGACTTTTTTACAGATTTATTATATGTATTGATGATTACATAGTCGTTATCACGAATCACGACCCTATTACCCGAAGGATTATTCAGAAGTGTTACCTATATAATGTATCTACATTTCACCATTTATTTAAAAAAATCACATATAACCGAAGACCAGTCTATTGCCATCAACGAGTACAAATTCAGACTCATTCATATAAATAAAAGATTAAAACCTTAATTAAATTAATACACTCATACCGTAAGTACTGCTAAAGCAAATAACATTTCTTTTAGAAAGATTAGAGAGTAGTAGGAGCACAATAGAACAATTGATGTGGCATTAAATCTTAAAAAAATTACTAAGTACTATGTTCACTTTTTTCTTTTATAAAGAATTTTCAAAGGGACCTTTGTGTTCTATCTTGGTCTAGTCTAGGCCGCGGCCATTAAATTCAGCTGATTTTGTCACCCCTTCTGTACAATAATACAACAATTGTTGCACTAATATTATACCTTTTATAATTTTTTATAGCTGTAAACACTTCTTTAGAAAGACTTTACTAAAATCTTTGTAATACTTTCATATAGGTTAAGAATATATTTTCTTTTCTGCATTCGAAAGTTCTTTTTTTGAATACATTTTGTTAAAGTTTGGATAAAACATCTGTTACGCAAATTACTATTGTGATGTATTTTAGGTAAAAAGATTTTAGAGATGTAAATATTAGAAATATTATGATTTCAAAGGTCTAAGAAGTAATTGAAAATATTTTTCTGTTAAATTCATATTTACAACTAAAATCATAATTTAATAAATCAAGCACTTAAAACTCACATCAATTTATCTAATATCTTACCATGTTTTTGTCGCCAAATAAAGGTTTTTTTTTAAATTATGTAATTATTTATTTCCAGCCTAATCTATTCCACTGGGGGCCTCTTTCTTCCAGTCTATCAGTTGTAGGCAATTGCGACAATTGGTGGGCAAATCCAGTCCTGTTGATAGACGCCAAGCTCCTCCCATTTCGTATTAAAATCTCGCATAAAACACAAATCTATAAAATAAACAGTACAACCATGACACGACCATCGCACACAGCACAGTCATAAACAAATTGATTCTCGGCAAGCCACTCCACTGGCGTGTTGTTGGTGATTTCCTAAGGTTTGATAGTACTCGGTTTATTTAGCAGAGCAAACAAGAGCGTCCCGACGCTTTGACTTTGTAGTGTCGTGCCTCTGGGACAATATGTCAAGAAGCTAGAGGTAAATTCAGGAAGAGGTTTGTGGGTTAAAAGTTCGATGTAGTAATTATACTAAAGCAAGCAAAAAATAAATAAAAGTAAGCAGTAAAAAGCGACGTCGATACTTTTTACTGCGTATTTTAATTAAAATATTGAATAGTATGACCTTACTCTGTCTCTACGTTCTTAAAATATTGTATTATTTTATATATAGCCTTTTATTTAAAGCCGCATAAATAAGTTTTTCATTTGACGTAATTCTAAAAACAAAGAAGGTATTGCAAAGGTACCTATAGTACTTTGGTTTCTTTGGAAATGTATTAAAACTCCAAAAAGGTAAGGTGTGATGTTTATCTATGACACTAAAAGTACTTTGGTCACGTCTGGATGAGGGTATCTTAAGATTCAATTTTATGGTGGACTCCGGGCCTGACCGGCGATCCGGAGTGGGTTGTTACAAACGGTAATGGTGACAAGTTCTATATGAATGTGGTATTAGATGCCACGAGTCTCATAGCGTTTTATGGATGATAATGTGGGACCAAGTTGGCAATGCAGTACGTATTTTAGCGTAAAGTGAAAATCTAATGGTTCTAATTTTAAGAATAGAAACTAAACCATAACACTAGCTGCAAAGTTGCAATTAATTTAACTGCACCGACACTGTCAATGTGTTACTAGAACTGATAGATACTAGCAGAAGCAAATTTGCACCTTTTCTGCTTGCGTGCACTTCGTATGCAGTCAATCTGTTTAGACCCTTCTGAACTTTTATTTGAGCATAAACGTTATATCTTCAGTTTTTATCTACCTATAGCTTCATGAGTTCTCCTGAAAAATCTATTGATCACCACGATTAGTTAACTAAAAAGATTTACATACAGGAGGGTTGTAAAAGAAGAAGCCGTACTTTGTGAAGTAGGGTTACTTGCTACCCAAGATAATATACGAGCTAGTCTTGAACAGGTACTGTTATATAATTAAAGGTTTGCTCGTGCAATAATAGTACATTATGGTACAAGTGTGCAATGTTGGTGATTACCGCTGAGGCGCCATTGAGACCCGAGCCGTAGGTGAGGGTCTTAAGAGAGCCCAGGACGGTAATCATCAATACACACGTGTATCATACGACGTTTTTCAACACTTGTGAAGAAAACAATACTAAAAAACATTTTCAACAGTAAAAACGAGTTGTGAAATTTTTTTCACAATGGCGGGCAAAATTAATCAGTTTTACTATGCGCGCGCATTTAACAATGGCGATCGGCCATAGACTAAAAGAATGTGGAATGAAGTTTCTTTCTTTATTAACTACATTTTTTATCTAGTAGTAGACACGTTTCGATCAACAATATATCGAACACGTAATTATGACACGATATCTTGCAAACATACTCCGTTTCAAACAGAAAACAGCCCATAACTATTGAACGGCTAAACTGATTTTCACCAAACAGCTAAGAACACTCTCGACAAAGTCACCTTTCAAACAAAGAACTAAATCAGAATCAGTTCATCCGTTTAGGAGCTATGATGCCACACACAGATACATAGAACACGTCAAACTTTTAACACCCCTCTTCTTCCGTCATGGGTTAAAGAATCACACACTCCATTCGGCTCTCGGTCGCCTGACAAACTCTTCTGTCAGTCTAAAAGTATATTCTGTCAGTCATGCATAAACAAAGTCACGTTTCCCATGCAAATATTTAATACATACGTACCTGATGATGGAACGCTAGGAGGTGATGTTGACACCGTTTTGAATGACCTGCAACTCATCAAACAGAAATTTAAATCTATAGGCCTGGAACTTAACCCCTCTAAGTGCGAAATTTACCTCTCTGACGTTACTGACAGACAATCGACTTTAGATAAATTTAGTGCAATAGCCCCGCAAATCAAAATCTTAGAAAAAAGTTCTCTGCACCTCCTAGGTTCCCCTATTTTAGAAGAAAGTTTTTCATCTTTCATTGAAGATAAAATCAAACATTTTAATGATATTTCGGATAGACTCTCCAAAATTAATATACATTCGGCATTCACCCTTATAAGATATTACTGTTTCGGTCCAAATTTTATGTATTTTCTCCGTTCTTCTTCTCTTTGGAAGAAACCACAACATTTGGACAAAATGGACCAAATTATTCGCAACACATTAACATCCATTTTTAATGTGGCCTTGGACGACCGAACGTGGTTGCAAGCCACCCTACCAATTCGTTTTGGTGGCCTCGGCGTCCGCAAAATTTCTAGTGTAAGCTTACCAGCGTTTATGTCTTCTGTCCACAGCACTGAAAAGCTAACCAGAAAAATTTTAGCTCTTTCCCTGGTTGACTCGGAAGTGCAGTGCTTGACAGACGCAGAGAACGCCTGGAAAGTGGCTTGCCCGGATACGGATCGGCCCGAGAAGCCATTTTCCCAGAGACAGTAGGATGAGCCGCTCTGCAGGTTGGTACGGAATAACCTTATTAATACGTCTACCAATACTGCTGAGCGTACCCGCCTGCTGGCTGTGGGTGAGTGGGAGTCGGGCCTATGGCTTCAGGCACTACCGTCGCCTAACATAGGCACTATGCTAGGTGACACAAACTTCCGACTCGCTACATGCCTGCGACTGGGCGCTCCTTGTGAGGCTCCACATCACTGTCAATGCGGTGAAGCAGTCGACTGCCTCGGACACCATGGCCTTTCTTGTAGTAAGAGTGCAGGTCGGATTGCGCGGCACGCTAGCATTAATGATCTCATCCGTCGTGCTCTTGCCACCGCCGGAGTGCCAGCTGTCTTAGAACCCAATGGCCTGGCACGCGTTGATGGGAAGAGACCAGATGGTATGACCATAATACCATGGAAGTTGGGTAGGTCTTTGGTGTGGGATGCAACTTGCGTCGACACCCTTGCACCATCCCATCTTCCTAGCACGGTGGGCTGCGCTGGGGCGGCTGCTGCAGGTGCTGAAAACCTCAAACGGCGCAAATATGTACAACAACTTAATTGGTAATTATGTGTTTGAGCCGTTTGGGGTTTAAACACTAGGGCCATGGGGTCCGAGTGCACACCTATTATTTCGGGATATCGCCAAGCGGTTGGTCGACTCTTCACGAGACCAGAGAGCTGGCCTTTTTTTGGCCAAAGAATCAGCATTGCCATCCAACGTGGCAATGCTGCCAGCCTTCTAGGCACTTTTCCTGTTGACAGCGATGTGGACAAATTTTTGACGCCCCGTAATTGTACATATATTTATTCTTATTTTAGTTCTAATATTAGTTTGTAAATAATAATGTACATAATTATGTAAATAAATAAAACCATACAGAGTAACTTAATATAAACATACGTACCTGTATTATTTCGGTTTTTATCGCCATGGAATGAAAAGAGATGACCAATCCACAGCCATAAACCACGACTTTTTCATAACCATATTCAACCCCGATTACTTTCTGCGGAAGTGTGTGTGTGTGTAGTTGCAGCAATAAAAAATGCCACTTATCCTGGCAATTGCCGTATGCAGCACGATTGTTCGCCAGTTCCAGTGCCCAGCTGGTTCGTATTAAACCAATAAATATTCATTATGAACTTGCTTAATTTCGTACAGCACTATTTCACTAATTTAAGCTTAACGGGTTGCTGTGGTCTATGTTTAGGAATCGACTTTGGATTAGTTTTGTGTTATTGTTGTTTTGCAGAAAGTTTTGCAGTAGGTGGCTTTTGGGTGTAATCGCAATGATAACATTGGATGTCAGTGCCTAATAGTATATCAGACGTTACATTTTTTGGGCTCTTTCGATTCATTAGTTTTTAAACCTGGCCAGCCTTTTCCCAATTTTTTTTATAGTCTAGAAGCTTCTGCCCGCGTCTTCGCCCGCGTTCAAAGTTAAAAAACCGGCCAAGTGCGAGTCAGACTCGCGCTCGAAGGGTTCCGTACCATTATCGCAAAAAAACGGCAAAAATATCACGTTTGTTGTATGGTTACTTTTATTCTGTTTTTAGTATTTGTTGTTCTAGCGGCAACAGAAATACATCATCTGTGAAAATTTCAACTGTCAACAATTGGTTGGGAAATCATCCAATGACTTCTCCCGCTCTGGGTGAAGCGGGAGGGCGTGTCAGACTTTTACTGACTAAAACCCACCCGTGTTCCTTCAGTTGCTTGTGCCAGGGTCGCGATAACTCTCTTTCAAATTTATTCGCGACCCAGACAGGCATTGGCCCTAGCGGAACCCGTCACTTTTGCTGACATCTCTTTGAGGCGAGCGTGGAACACTACGCGCCGTAAACTCGGGCTTGGTCTTTATTCGCGCAAGCCCGTGCCTGCGGTGGCCGGGAATCAGCTTACGACTCCCGACGCCCGGGGCGTCTCCTGCGGTGTCCAGGGTCATGAGGGCGGTTCCTTTCCATCTTCCTCACGCGTTCCGCCTCCTCCTTTGCAAGCATTACTGCTTGCAAAGCTGCCTTGCACAGAAGGAGGAGACAGCTTCCCATGCCCTCTCGCTCCGTACCATGGCCTGGACCAGGGCTGGACGCAAGAGGTCGCCACTGCCGATTGTTCATCAGTTGCTTGTGCCAGGGCCTCGGTAACTCTCTTACAAATTTATCCGCGACCCAGACAGGCATCGGCCCTATCGGAACCCGTTACTTTTGCTGACATCTCTTTGAGGCGCGCGTGGAACACTACGCGCCGTAAACTCGGGCTTGGTCCTTATCGGACGGCGAGCTACCCATTACTCTCCGTCCGCAAGCCCGCGCCTATGGTGGCCGGAAATCGGCTCGCGACTCGTGTCGTCAGCGTAGCAAACCACGTTAACACCACTAGGGAGGTCGGCGCGCAGCACCCAGTCGTATACCTGATGTCCCACAGATGCGGCCCCACGACCGATCCTTGTGGGACACCGCACGACATCCCTCACCGGTTCCACTCTCCCTGGTGACCGGGGTAGATGACGGCCCTGTCCATCAGATAGGCCTCGACTACGCGACAGAAGTAGGGCGGCATTCGGTGATACTGGAGTGCTCCCTGATGCAGCTCCATGGCATGGTGTTGAAGGCAGTGACGATGCCGAGGGACACCGCCAAGACGACTCCACCCCGGGCCACTGCATCCCCCGTCGTGAGGGCTCGCACGCGCATGGTGGCGTCCACCGTAGAGCGACCACTGCGGAAACCAAACTAGCTCTCCACCAGATCCGCCCCCACCCGCACCAGCTGTCCAACGAGGCGGTCTGCAATGACTCTTTCAAAGAGCTTGCCCACCTCATCGAGCAGCACGATGGGCCGGTTAGCGGACGGAGAGTCCTTCTTAATGAGGACCAGTTTCCCCGTCTTCCAACGAAGTGGGTACTGGCCCCTCTCCAAGCATGCGCAAAAGAGCCCCCTTAGTCGAGACCCGAGAGCCTCCAAGGCCAGAACCGAGGCTTTTTCCGGTAAGCCGTCGGGTCCTGGGGCGGTATTTTTGGCACTCAGCCTGCGTACCGCCACTCTCACGCCGTACGCCTGGTAGTCTGATGATAAATCGGGCTTGGCACAATTGGATCATACAACTCCATCGCACACTCCCCGAAATGTAACCGACAAAAAAATCGACAAGCTGGCGACGATGTTCAAATCTTTGACTTGACCAGTGCCTCATTGTCGATGAGCCTCTTGACCCGCTTTTCGATCGACCCTAGTGCACTTGCGCTTGATACAAGTTGAGCAGCTATTCCGGCGTTAAATACCTTCTCACCTTTGCCCAGCCCACAGCCCACAGCCCACAGCCTTTGCTATCCCCAGCTTTTTGGCAGCCAGCTGAACAGTTTTCAGAACAAAATTGAGAACGATGTCAACGTAACGCCAAGAAGCTCAAGATGGTCCGTTATTGGCATACACCGTGATGGTCACATTTCGGAAAATGAGCCGGGTGAAATTGGCCCTTTTTAGCGGAAAAAAGACCCACCTGGCTTTTAGCAGCAATAAACCTGACCAGATTGGCATCGCCCCATTCGGAGAATGCCTGCAAGGACAGATTCAAACGCTCTACTATGGCCCCACGGAGACACCGGATCTGCGGCCCGGTAGCCCATGCGTCAGGCAGGTATCTCTCGGCAACAGAGCTGTCGTCTGCACACCCAAAGGTTTTAGCAGAACGTTAATGTGCAGCAAGAATAATGTTACTGAGAGTACCGACCCCAGAGAGACCCCGGCATTAATATCCAATTGGTCCGACGAGCAGCCATCGATAAACACTCGAATGGAACGATCTCTCAGGAAGTCGGCAATCCAATCACACAGACCATCGGGTTGACCGAATGAAGGAAGCTTACCATTAAGGCTTTCGTGTCCCCATCGTCGGTCGGCTTCCAGTCTCCGAATGTTGGATGCAGCTACCAGTATTTTACAGGAAGCGACTGACTGTTAATCGACCTCTACAATCCAGTAAAAATGTAGATAAAACGATACTCCTTCTAGAGTCGGTTTTTTATATTTTGACTAACGATCAATGATTCAAAGATGACAGCCGGGACCCGGCTTAACATGTAATAATATTTTTAGCATCATGTACAAAATCGCTGTATCGATAAAAAAGTTTAAAAAAGACATTACCTTTTCTCATTTTGGGCTTGGCCTTAGTTGTATAAAAAAGTTTAACCTACAGTTTACATTTCTTTCATCTACAAAATAAACTCCTTTTTAACCGACAAAAAAAAGGAGTTTTTCAATTCAACATGTATATTTTTATGTATGACGCATAACTTTTTATAGAATCTCCCGATATCAAAAATTACTTTTTTTTTTGGCAAGAGTAACCTCAAATTATATAATTTATTAATTTGAAAATATTTTTTAAAACTAGCTTTTTTCGTATTCTTCTCAGTAAACCCTTTCATTTGATACCCATATCATGGCAGCGCACAAAAAATAACTAGTCCGCAATCTTGAGCCGTCCGCCATATTGTATTTAGAATGACGTCACTTAGCTAACCATGCATTGTCATCCAAACTAAACGTGTACTCAAAATTTCATTTCAATCGGTGGAGGATAACTGCTTTAAAATTCAGCTGCAAGATTTGACCCGAACACACTTACATACATACAGTGCAAGTTAATTAAAAGCTTGTAAAAACGGAACCGCTTTATAATTACAAAAATGATGTCTACCCCTAAAGGTAGAAAAAAAGGATTTATTGATAATTTACCCATTAAATTTTCCATTGTAAACCGATTCTGTTGAAATTAAGTAAACTAAAAAGCGAAAAAACATATTTTTGATTTAAAAAAAAATAACCGTCGAAAACACAAACACAAAATAAAAAAAATCTTTTAGTCTAGAATTTTGAGGCGGCGTTAAACTAACTTTGATACTTTGTTTGAAGATCAACCTAGCTATAATCATTCTTGCTGGTTATTAATTTGCATGTTTGTTTTTTTGGCGCCAACTCAAAATGCTAGACTAAAATAAAAAATAAATTTTGTTTTTCAGTTCGTTATTTCGTCGGTTCATTTTTTAAATGCCAAAACGTTCCTTTTACCAATTTTCCGATCATTTTCACTTCAACAATTTAGCAACAATAACTATATTAAATAGTTTGATATTTAGTTTCCACGTAGGCGTGGGTAAACGTTTAACTATTCTATTTCTCGGATAAGCTCGTATTTCGTACTGATCTGGACTTTCGGAGTATAAAGCTTAATGACTGTTCATGAACTAAATGCTTGGGTGTGAAACCTTTAAACTACAAAGCTAACTTATATTATCTTATTAGGGAATAATAGTGTACCATGTAAGTAAACCCATCAATCGACCAATCACATAGACGGAAATATACAACGCGTCTATCATCTCGCACGTGATTGGTCCATTGATGGGATCAAATCCTTCGCCTTGCCGAATTCGCTCACATAATTAGGATGTCGCGCCCTTAGAATATGCCACATGAGCAAAGCCTCAGACAAGTGCTATTCTTTTTTAAAGGACAATAATTGAAGCCGACGCTAACCAACCGACGACGCTATAAATATTGGAATATTCTACATTTTTACTTTTTTCTCTATTAACCCCTTTTAGTTCTCGTCATGCTCTTTCCTGCAAGCCCTATACCAAAACTTAACCTGAATTACTATCGTCTTGAGAAAATATTGCCGAATTATGGCTTAGTAATGAGTAGAAGATCCAACTGCCGATCCTTATAACTTAATTTATGTTACCACAGTTGCAAAAGACAAGAAAATAAAGTAAACTTGAAAACGGGACCTTAACCTTTGACATCACAGGAAAGAACAAACAAGATTCATTAAAAGAACAGTAATTAAAAAGACTGCTCAAAATAGAAAACTCATTCATGTGTAAATATAGCCAACCATACACGGTGTACATAGTAGATACCAAGTTATATAGTACACTGTAGTGAAAGTATAAAAAATGCTCTCTCAAGGAAAGTGTTCGGTCCGGAAAGGAAATTGAAAATCCGGTTTGTTCAGTTCTGTTTCGGTCTACAGCACATTGGAATATCATAAGTGTAGTAGCTCTACATGAGCTTTTTCAGTTGAGGTGGCTGGAGTTCAAATATGGTAGAACATTGGCAAGAAAAATATATATTCGAAGATAATATTTGTAAGCTTCGTGGCAAAACATAGAGAATCTACCCTAATGTTTTAATATCACACACCGTGTTATCATATAATTATGTAACATATAATTATTTTTAGGGTTCCGTACCCAAAGGATCCAAACTCTTCTATCTCTCTCTCTCTTTTATCTCTCTTCTGTTTTTATTTTTTGTTTTCATTTTTCATCTTGTTAACCCAAAGCCATTCTCATTTTCAAAAAATATATCTACCCCATTGAGCGGGATATCGTTGTTTAGAGTTCGTTGAGTAGATACATGCTGTATTTGTGTTTCAAAAAATATTGAAAAACAAAGGAATGAGAAGCCACCATGTTCAGCTTTTTCCAAGCTTTTATTTAACTTGCAACGTATGTATAAGTGTGTTCGGGTCAAATTTTGCAACTGAATTTTAAAGCAGTTATCCTCAACCGATTAAGACGAAATTTTGCATACCCGTTTAGTTTGGATGACAATGCATGGTTAGCTAAGCAAAATCAATCTAATTCTAATATGGTGGGCGGCCCAAGATGGCGGACTAGTTATTTTTTTGTGCACTGCCATGATATGGTTATCAAATGAAAGAATTTGCTGCGGAAAATACGAAAAAAGCTTGTTTTTTGTTTAATGAATAACTTTATTTTTTCAATATTTTGTTCAGAAGATTTTTTTTTCTTCCCATTGATCAATGAACTTCAAATTTGGTGTTAATGTTTATTATATTACAAAAAAATACGTACGCATATTTTACAAAAAAATACCAATATCTTGATAAATTAGATATTAGGGTTCCGTACCCAAAGGGTAAAAACGGGATCCTATAACTAAGACTCCACTGTCCGTCTGTCTGTCTGTCAGTCACCAGGCTGTATCTCATTAACCGTGATAGCTAGATAGTTGAAATTCTCACAGATGATGTATTTCTGTTGCCGCTATAACAACAAATACTAAAAACAGAATAAAATAAATATTTAAGGAAAAGAAAGAAAGATTTTTTTTTATTTGTGACCCACACAGGAGACACGAGAAATATGCATACAATTAAACAATAATTAAAAATTAAAAATCCCGTGCCAAAAATCTCAGCATGTGCAGCGTTATCCAAAAAAGGAATAACGCTGCGCTGATATTCTGATAGGGCCCACTGTTGATGCCACGTAGACACTTTCGGCAACGGAAAATACTTAAATAATAAAGTAAAATAGAATATATAAATAACCAAACAAAATATAATAAACACAGTAATATATTTACAGTAATATTTAAAAAATGGCATAAAATTTTATTTCGTTTTTTGCGATAATGGTACGGAACCCTTCGTGCGCGAGTCCGACTCGCACTTGGCCGGTTTTTCTTTGAAACCAACTTGTTTATGCAGTTTGGTACGGAACTCTAAATGTGCGAAGTCTGACACGCTTTTAGCCGGTTTTTATTATTATTTGTTTGGCATTTACTTACATAGTAAGGACAAGGTAGACTACGCGTTTTACTGATGCCACGGTCATACATAGGTCATACTAGACCTAAAAAAACTCGAGATGCGGTTGGCTATTTTCAGGAGCGGTCATTTACGCGAGACATTAAAAATGAACACTTATTAGCAAATGTTTGGACAGTATCTTTGCTATTTAAATCTATGATGTTGGGATAAAAAAAAAACTATGTTTTTTTTATTCAATATCCTCTTATAATAGAATATTAATATTACCTTCTAGATCTCCATTTGCATTCACTTTTTTGTCGAAGTTCACATTGAATTTTCACTGCACCGATAGTGATTTTGCAATATTTTCATATGGCGTTTCCAAGAAATCTGCTCAGTAACAGGAGTTCACATGATGAACATGAATGCTAGCCGAACTCTAGTGACATCCGTACCTATGTCCAATTTCCTTCGAAGCTTATCTGGAAAATCTTTGTTTGTGGAAAAAAATTGGAAAAAAAACATGATGATACCTAGACAGAAACCAGCCTGAATAGATAGAAATCAATTTCAAAAGTTCTGAATAGGTACGCACTGGTAAACTTAGTTTAATAAAAACAGTAGTTCTACAATGCATTCGTATTTTGAAAGGTCTCATTAACCCACGGCATACAAGGTGAAAAAAACTCCTTACTCATACAACGTGGGGTTAAATTAACCCCGAAATGCATTATGAGACTTTGTGCGTGCTTTAAGTGAATAATATTTGAATGCGTTTTTATGTTAAAGTACATTACTGAGATTACCAATAAAACACAAAAAATAAATCAATACATTTGAAGAACCGTTCAAAGTTTCGCTGTATTTGTTTATTGGACCGAAGGATCATCTCTGAGACCTTCTTGGTTGCTTTTGTTGTGGTCTTGGAACTTTTTCATGCAACATTCCATATAATTTTTTACGACGTCTCTTACAACTTGGGGTTAAAATCACCCCAGAACCATTTTACACGCGTGTACACACGTCACCGCGTAGTACAAATCCGACGCTGTGGTTCGACTCGGCAATGTTAAAAATCCAGCTACTGAGAAAATCAACTTATTTGCTTGCGATTTAATTTACAATCAACACATGTTAAAAGTGTTGGGGTTAAAATAACCCGACCTTCTATGCCGAAGGTTTAAAGGGATAAATCATTGCTATCATTGACGACCTCGTTGGTTATGTGATCGCAAGCGTTTCTGTTGAGCATGAGGAGGAAATTAACATTAAAACAAACAGGTTCTTTTTTTTTAAGTTATTTATTATTATTTTTTTTTGCCTTTTTCCGGTAGCATCCGGAGTCTGGATTTACGGTTTCTGATGTCCAGTTGATATCCATAGACTTTCCGCCAATAACATAACTGGCGAGTTTTGGCCTACTCTGATTCCCCCCCGGTGGGTTCCCGCATTGTGGAGGCGGGGGGGCTCAGTAGCCGTGGCTGGTGACCAAGCCGGTGAAGCGAAGAGGAACCCGAGGAGGTGCCGCTCGTCAGGGCTATTGCCGATTAAGCCGACGACGTAGCGTGGTAACAGGCGACATCGCAACTGAGGCGGGCCGCGATGTCTTATGGAGCGTCCCAGGCCCCATACGACGTCGTGGTAGATGTTTGGACGCCGCGGCAGGAGAGGAGTGCCGGTATTGCGGTGCGCCGCTCTCCCTACCTTCCGCGGCCTGGACGGGGTCGCCACCGTCTGATGGCGAACGCGGTGGGGCCGCAGGCGAAGAGGAGTGTCGGTATTGCGTTAGCCGTTCTCCTTATCCCCTGCGTCCGAAAATGGTAAGTGGCGGGGCCATTGACTTTGACCTGTCACGGGGGACCAAGGGTGCCATACACGGGATCGTCTGGCGCCCATGTGCTGTTTTGGTCCCTGTGGTGGTCACGGCGTACAGTGTGTTCTGGTGCGCCGGTGATTGGGGGTACTCCCCCGATGAGGGTCCGGTGACGGACAGTCGCGGCGGGATCGCGGTCAATTAGGTTTTAGTGACAGAAACGAATCGCTGTAAATCTGACTCCACGCAGTCTTGTCTGCTCTACTCCTAGAGTGTTATTAAAATCGCAAGAGAGGGGGCGGGGGGCGAGGCGGCCCGCGGGTTGAGGAGCAGGTGGTTTTTAAACCCATCTGCGACGATAAATTCGCGTGGGACCGCCGGAGTCCCGCAGCGCCGGCGCTGTGACAGAAACCATGCCTGCTGCATGTTGCATGCTTGCTCGCATGCTGCATGATATTTTATTTGAGATTTGCTGAATCATATTTCAAATCTCAAATTTGTTCTAAGAATAAAATGAACATTATGTAATTTGAATTTAGGACTTATAACTTTTATTGAAAAGGGTTTTATGTCTTTTGTATATTATTGATTGTTATATTTATGACAAACGGATTTAGGACATATATTATATATTTAGGGATTTCAATTTTATGGCATGTGATATTATGTGATATTAAGTTATCATTCCTACAAATGATGATTAGGACAAAAAAGTTAGGTGACACAATAGACAACCAACTGCACTATCTCCTCGTGGAACTGCAGTATGCATACGCATTCCTCCAGGCACAAAAAGGCCTACTCTGATTACAGATCAATCAAACTCTTCGGGAAATACTAGCGTAGTAGATATTAATGAAATCCAACCGTGTCATTTCTTGGAAACAAATTACGTCATAGCTAAATACGTTCACATTGATGAAGATTTGTATCCGTATCAGCACGTGTATCATTCGTGTAGCATTGATATCCTACATTATATAATGACTTTTATTTGATAACGGTAATTTATATCAAACTGCATTTTTTCATTCCAACTTTATTGAGGGCGGCTTCCAGTCTAACCGGATTCGACTGAGTACCAGTGTTTTACATGGAGCGACTGCCTATCTGACTTCCACAACCCAGTAACTGGGTAAGATGGGTATCATTTTTGCAAGATCGCTGTGAAAATTCAGACTCTGACTACCCTCAAAGATCTACAAATGAGAGCTGGCACACTTATTACGTAAGAAACAGCAATCGGCAATCATTGCGCGATCAAATAAACCAATCACACACTATTTTATCTTCACTCATACAGTTGAAATAAAACAAAATTGGATACGGAAAAAATATGAGGTATGGCGGGCAATTTAAAATACCATTGTGAAGCGCGCGCATCCATAGACAAAGTCACTATTTTTCTACATTAAGAGCGCCCACACAAAGCCGCGATGCGATGCGATTCGACGCGATATCTATATAAATAATACGTTTGAGCTCGCAGATATTTGCGATGCGTTGCGAATTCGCAGTTATGTGTATTTAATTTATGGATTAATATTTAATTTATTGGTGCGTATGGGCCAATGAGTCCATACGCACCAATAAATTAAATGGTAAAAGTGTGCTATAAAAATTAAAAAGTCATATTTGTATGATGCAGTTGTGTATAAGTCGAAGGAAAATGTCCTTAACAAATATTTCAAACTTTTCTCAAATAATAAAAACTCTATGCGGCGGGCTGACGTTGGAGTTACAAATTTGCGTTACGACGTGACATCTATTTGCACATGCGCAGTAGTTAAGCCCGAGGAACTATGAACTATTAGTTAATCTGTGGATATGTTGAGCGCCCTTGAATAAGCGCCATTTTATTAATTTCTTGCTTGGTTCAGATATTTTTTTTATTTCCTCGCACAATGCATAGTAAAATGTTGTATGATACACGTGCGTAAGATGATTTCCGACTCGTGTCGATTTATCCACACACTCGCCTTGCTCGCTCATGAATAAAAATACCACTCATCGGAAATCACCTACTTTCCGCACTTGTAGCATAAATAACTATTACAATGCATGTCCTCGAAAAGAGCGTATTCCAAGCAGCCAAACTGTGCGGAAAGTGTCACTTTTTTTACTAGTGCTTTTTATTTTCCTGTACTTTTTTAATTTTTAACTCCAACGTCAGCCCGCCGCATAGAGTTTTTATTATTTGAGATTTTTTTTATAAATTAGTTAAGTATTGATTATCATTCATATAAAAGGTAAAACAAAAATAATACTTCATTTAAGGTGTTTTAATTACTTTAGATTTAGATTATGATCAATAAATTAATTTTAAATATTCATTAAATATATTTGGCAGAATGAATATTTTGCTCGTGCCTTTTTGCGTTACGACGTGACAGCTATTTGCACATGCGCAGTAGATATGCCCGAGGAACAATGAACTATTAGTTAATCTGTGGATATGCTGAGCGCCCTTGAATAAACGCCATTTTATTAATTTTTTGCTTGGTTCAGATATATTTTTTTATTTCCTCGCACAATGCATAGTAAAATGTTGTATGATACACGTGCGTAAGATGATTGCCGACTCGTGTCGATTTATCCACTTACTCGCTTCGCTCGCTCGTGAATAAAAATACCATTCATCGGGTATCACCTACTTTCCGCACTTGTAGCATAAATAACTATTTTTGAGGTTATGAGAAATCTTTATTCACATAAGATTACGCAATACACTTACTTACGTTTTTAGGGTTCCATAGCCAAATGGCAAAAAAACGGGACCCTTGGATTCGACATGTCTGTCTGTATGTCTGACTGTCCGTATGTCACAGCCACATTTTTTCGAAACTATAAGAACTATGCTGTTGAAACTTGGTAAGTAGATGTATTCTGTGAACCGCATTAAGATTTTCACACAAAAATAGAAAAAACAATAAATTTTGGGGTTATTTATTGTTTTTTTTTCTATAGAACTGAAACTCAATTTTTTTTCATCAATCCCATACGTGTGGGGTATCTATGGATAGGTCTTCAAAAATTATACTGAGGTTACTAATATTTTTTTTTTTCTAAACTTAAAATAGTTTGCGCGAGAGACACTTCCAAATTCGTTAAATGTGTATCCCCCCCCCCCTGTAACTTCTAAAATAGAAGAATGATAAAACTAAAAAAAATATATGATGTACATTACCATGTAGATAGATAGATAAATCATTTAACTTCGACCGAAATTTGGTTTGAATGAGATCCAGCAAGTAGTTTTTTTAATACGTCATAAAACGTTGACCGCAATTTACCAAGTACGGAACCCTTCGTGCGCGAGTCCGACTCGCACTTGGCCGGTTTTTTTAAATTCATATTTGGAACATTACCTTGTGAGTGTAGATAAATATGTTTGTTAGCATTGATGAAGATTTGAATCGTATGATCACGTGTATCATTCGTGTAACTCGGATATCCTTTATTATATAATGTATTTTATTTGATAAAGGTGATTAATGAGATGATTTAATACCAGCTGTATAAAATCTAGATAAGAATGTCACATGAATGCATTTCGATAGCATTGGTGTTTGTTGTGACTTGTGTTGAGTAGGTAGCTACTTATGTATTTATAAAACGATTACGTATCAATATTATATTTGACCTGGGGCTTGGAAATGAAAAACTATTTGATATAATTATAAAGAGGTAAAATTGGTTGCTACCTTGCAGGCATATTTGTTGTGAGGAGGTAATTCGTGGCAATCTTGTTCCAATTATGAATTTTTTGACAAAGATAGCCGAGTCACTAAAGCTAATAAAAATCGCGGAAAATGTTACCTAGCAACTATTCACTATCATAATATTCTTGCGAGATAGGACACGGAGGTGAGGACGCGGGAAAAAGATAGTTAATTTATAAAACAGCCTAAAAGATGCCATGAAACAGAAAATGTATAACATCTATGCGACGTACAGTAAAATGCAAAGAAAGATGAAGAAAATGATATAGAATATTTTAAACTGGGCCAAAATATCTTTCAAACAACACAGATACCATTGTTCCAGCAGAAAATCTGCCACTCATAAGGGAAAACATCACAACAGACCTCTTCAATACTTTCATACAGAGATTACCATCTTTTTAAATTAACGGATCGTTGCGAAAGATTTCATTTGGCGCCGTTTCCCCTGCGAGAGAAAAGAGACAGATTTGTATCAGGAGCACAAAACCATGCTTATTTTCTCCTCTATTTTAATAACACTTTTAAAATAAAACTAGCTTTCATACAAAGGAAGATTCGTTGTGACTTCGCATTTAAAAAATATTTTTCTGGTGTTTCTTAGTCGTCTTACTTATCCTATCCTACTCATATTTTAAATGTGAAAGTTTGTATATTGGATGTTCATTTATAACTAGGAGTTGCTCGAGGCTTCGCTCCCGTGGACCACCCCACAGGACCCATTTTTGGACTTACAAAATTGTCTATGTCACTCAGGAATTATGTAGCTTTCTATTGGTGAAAGAATTTTTCAAATCGGTCCCGTAGTTTCGGAGCCTATTCGGTACAAACAAACAAACAAAAAAATCTTTCCTCTTTGTAATATTAGTATAGATCACGCCTCAACGACTATACGAATTTGGAACATGGTTAGACAACAAGTAATATTTAAAAAAACCCCAACATATTCTTATTTCATGCTATTTATTTTATCTAGTAGTAGACGTACGCATTGATCGACAATCTATTGAACACACTTCAAACAAACAAAAAAACTAAATCAAAATCAGTTCATCCGTTTAGGAGCTATGATGCCACAGACGGATACACAAATACATAAATACACAGGTACACACGTCAACCTTATAACACCGTCGGGTGTTAAAAAGGATGTCGCGTGGTTAATAAGGGTCTACCTGGATAAAAGTATCCAATGTTAGGTCATTGGATCTTTTTTGTGTCGTATTATGTACCTACCCGTAGGAAAATTTAAGACTATGACGCGGGGTATTCCGCTAGAAAAATCTAGAATTTAAACAAAAATTGCGCAAATTATTAATGTTGCCGACGAAAATGTAGCACAACTGTTTCTATATCCTCAATTTTTTTTAATTAATATTTATGTAAGTAACACCTTAACAGCTATAACGCCAATGCGATGTTACTACCACAAAGATATTAGGACTTATAGAAATGCAATTAAAAATACCATTACCATTAAATACAATAAAATATTACAATTAAAATATCAATTAAAATACAATCGATTATACAAATTTTAATATACAATTTAATACCTTATAAATTATAATTCTCCGGGTCTTCATCGAGCTTCATTGCCTCGGCGCTTTTCTGGCGGCGGTGGAGTTGCAGTGGTTTGGGAATACTGCAGTGGTATTGTCCCAATCTTCTAAATTCATTCTAGCCTTGGCTTTGTACTG
The DNA here is from genome assembly GCA_948252205.1 of Orthosia incerta. Lineage (NCBI taxonomy): Eukaryota > Metazoa > Arthropoda > Insecta > Lepidoptera > Noctuidae > Orthosia > Orthosia incerta. The sequence goes on from OX411744.1 coordinate 14,182,728, forward strand.
AAAAATACGAGTTTAATAATAACCTAGTTTTTGTTTATAACCGTTAGAGAATGCCTAGTTTCCTGACTAGGGATATTTATTTTATTTTATTTTATTTATTCGGGAAAACAAACAATTACACATTAAAAATTACAAAAAATATAGGATACAGAAATGATACAAATGTGAAATCAACCACGTTCTCCACAGATAACAATGAGACAATTTGGTAAATTTTTAGAATAGCGTTGTAAACAATAAATAGAAAAGAGGAATTTTAATAGTAAAGTATCAACAAAACAAAACATAAAGCCATCAATAGTGCCGCACAAGTGAAACAACATTGTGACACTGGGCTTTCAATATGTTAAGTAACATGAGTCTAAACTTTCCATGCGGTAAAGCAAACAGATCCAAACTGCAGAAATTCTTATTAAAATTGTTCGTAAGGCGACGAAGCGGCGCACGCAAGCCGGCATTAGTACGACTGGAAGTAGTGGCAAATACAGGTCGTGCGCGTCCCTGGCGTCCTGGGATATTATTTACGTTAATCCTGTGTTAGTTCTAGTCTTAGCATAACCTTAACGATCGAGGATTACCGGAGTTATAATATAATATGTTGACTGAGCAATATTAATTCGTCATGTATTATGTTAAATCAGTTCTTTGTGTAGATATTTTCAGAATTGAATGTGAAGATTACTTTCTTTAACACCTCTTTTTATTCTGCGATAAATTATTTGCTTCAATTTTATCATACTTACACCTGCTGAGGATTATTTTGAATCTTACTAATATTGTGAAAGTTTGGGTGGATGGATGTGTGTGTGGTGTATGTTTGTTACTCAATCACGCCAGAATGGCTGAACATATCTGAAAAACATTTGGCATTGAGATAGATTATAGTCTGGAGCACATAGGCTACTTTTTATCCCGGTATAATGGTCCCTTGGGATGATAAAACATTTTTTACGCGGGTGAAGCCGCTGGCAGAAGCAAGTAATATTATAAATGCGAAAGTTTGGATGGATGGATGTATGTTTGTTACTTTATTACACCAGAATGGCTGAACGGATCTAGTCTGGAATAATCGGCTACTTTTTTAACCTGGAAAAATGTACGGTTTCCTTGGGACAACTTCCGACTTTCCTTCCCGCGGGCGTAACCGCTGACAGAAGCTAGTATTATATAAAGCGAATATGGCCCATTGATGCAAATCCAGAATTATACCTGCAGACAAAGTATCATTGTATCAGCGAAAACGATCATAAATAATTTATTTCTTTGCAAACATGGGTAATTGATACATATATGTTCCTTGTTTTACATAATAAAGTCCTCCATATTCTACCGTCCCGTAAGCATGCAAATATTATTCAATTTCGAAATTAAATCAAATAATTTGAGATCGAGTAAATGACAGATGTACACACGTCAGATACATCTGTCCCTTATTCGATCTCAAATTGATACCGCTCTCTAAGAGCTTATGGTCACACTAGTTAAAAAAATAATAAAGAAGTATGTCAATCAGGATCGTCTGAATTGACATTTCGGTAGAACATATCAAACCTAAACTACTACTTTAAACGATAAGATGAAGTAGTCCCACGTAATAGGCGCGACAACAGCAGGATATGTTCTCATACTGCGAGAACAACCCTCATGCGCAAAAGTGTTTTCTGTATGGCTCCTATCATATTTAATACATTACCTAAAAGTTGGAGAGAAATGCCCTTGGCACTTTTAAAAAATAAGCTGAGAAATTTTTTTGTTTAGTAAAGTGTATTACAATGTTGTAGATTTTTTAAATGAAAAGGACTTTTTTATACCGGCTTCTAATATACATAGTTAAGAATAACAATTGAATAATGTAAATTTTTAATTGATTAACTTTTGAGTGATTCTATTTGACTGCATAGTAATGAATATTCTGGACATTGTTTAATTTATTTTGACTATAATATACTTAATTATACTATAATATCTTTAAATCAATTATTATTTATTTGTTTGTTTTGTATTGTGTAATGGTATTTAGAATGACTGCATGTAAAATGCAATTAAATGTAAAATAATATACCTACAAATTTTGTACGCCATTATTGGCAAAACATGGACGCTCGCAACATTTATTAATTCAATACCATGCATGTCTGATTAGTCATGTAAACGCATGTTTGACAAATAAAGTTTTCTTTCTTTCTTTCTAAACACTTTTTGGAATTTATTATTACAGATAAATTTGACTTTGCCTTTTATGTTATGGAGAATTGGAGATCGTTAGTTTAAACTCTACGTATGATACTTTTGTCATGCCGCAAGAAATACTAATTAACAATTATTTAAGAAAGTAGCATCACAAGAAAAAATATGACAGTTCAAAAACAACGGCAATGCCATTATATCAACCAACGTTTCATATACTATGAATAAAGTCATCACAAGAATAGAAGCTCTCAAACTTCTACTCACATCATAGGGAAAACGGGCGTGAAAATACAAAATATATGTTCAGAGAACTCCATAAGCCAGATGTTGCTTTATCTAAAACGGCTATACGCACTCGTCTCCCGAAATAAGTTTGGCTACAATCGACTTACGAGGATTATTGGAAGTTCTCTGATAGTTTGGCAATCTTTTGCTACTTAGATACGTGGCTTCCGACCGAAAGTTTTCTGCTTTTGTAGGAAACTTCGGCATGATGCCTATTAGCGGCCGAGATCACTTATTTTGAGGGCAACATAATAATTTAAGTAGCGGCACTTTTTTCGAGGTATTTTTGGCTTGTGTAAATGAAGTTGTTTTATAGTATATTACTTTGAAGAGTTTCTTTTTAGAGAGTGTTGTCATACTAAATGATGAAATCTTAATCAAACTGGTAGATAAGTAGGAAGGTACGTACATTGGAAACTTTTGTTTTGATACGAATACAAATCTAGCTTTTCATAAACTTATTTTTTTTTTTTTTAAACATTGCTCCACACTAGGAATTTCTCCTGTATCGTGGGTTCGTTTACAAACATATAAACTCACATACACAAACACCCAGAGCCGGAACAACTATTTGTAGATCATACAAATATTTGTTCCGTGCGGGAACCGAACCCGCGACACGCAGCGCAGCAGTCAATCGCTCAACCACTGCGCCAACCGTGCGCCCAATTAATTAGCCCCTTAGTTTTCATTATACTCGTAGTTACACTTCACATGTACATATCGCGTTTTCAATTTCGTTAGAATAATAAAAGAGTACTGGCCGCTTCGATTTGAGAAGAAAAACATGTTGATTTAAAACCAAAACTGCAAAAATCGTATTGAAATCGTAATTCCCTGAATTTATTCTAAAGACATTATATATTATTTTCTATATTTTAGTCAAGCCATTTTAAAAGCACAATATGCACCGAAAAATGTAAAAGCAATTGTTTAAAAGATGTTTACACGGATACATTTTATGGCTGTTTAATACCAAAGCAAGCACGAGGTAATAATTTTTACTTAAAAGTTTAATGAAATTTATGGTATACATGAAAATTTATCGCATAAGCCTCTCTCAGCCAATTTCAGAGTACCGACAAAATGTAACTTAATTAATGTTTTAGAGTATTATTTTTGTGTATCAATATTGAATGGAAAATAATCTAGTACCTAATAGTTCGATAGATAAGGCTTCTTTTAATAGGGAATATTCAAATTAATTTTACAAGTAGGCTACCTGTTTCGTTAGAATTCAATGGGCGTTTAAATATAGATGACTTACTTTAAGCAATCTAAAGAGAAATTACTTAAGTTATTTACTTAATGTAGGCACCAAAATTAAAAACGTATTCATATAATTCTGCTTATTATAATATTTAGCAAATTTGATAAGGTATTTGATAATAAAGTTTCGCGACTATATGCGTGGGTATGCCAATATCAAGATTGGCAGAATGTAGAGCAGGTATTGCAAAGTTTTGTAACTTAGTAATGTCTGCTAGAGCATGTAGACATTCTGTTGTCTGCAGGTAAAAATAAAATTATTATTTATTTTTAGTTTCTAGCATCACAGAAGAATTTAACTACCGTCCATCTGCTTTCTCCTATGTTACGCAACTCTCGAAAACCCAATTGCATCTATATCAAATAACAAAAAAATAAAAATTGCCAAAATCCGAACACGATACAAATAAAAACCGTTAGTAACTCAATTACAACGGCTCGTTCATAATTGAAACATGTCAACAAGTCTTTGATGTTTCGGACGCTAGATGGCGTCTTTGTCCGGCCTGATGGACAGATACATCAGTCCAGTGTATACCATATAAGTCAGTCGAATGTATACCAGATACGTCAGTCGAATGTGTACGTCCATCGGTGTCATGTCAGTTCTGTCCATACTCGATAGTTCGCATTCAATTTCCGTTGGTGCTATGTGCGAATACCGTGCCAGACAACGTCGTATTATTGACTGAAACGTATGAAGATTTTGATAGCTCTGCGATTTACTGGCGAATGTTTGGTAGTTTTCGTTGTAAAGTGGTACTGTGGAATCAGTTTTTGTTTGTGATTTAATTAAATAATTGAGTATGAAAACGTTTTTGTTATATATCTGTTGTTTTTATCTTTGGTAGGTTCACGTTTGACTACCGTCTTACCTGACGGTAAACGATGATGTGGTCGACGGTCGAGCTCACTTACCTTGAAATGATCCATTTATTCTTAACTTAAAGACCCGCTCTCAGGATACACATACCCCGGCAGGATTTTACTCCTAAACTGTAAAACGTTTTATTTGTATGACCACATCTAACGCTGTTGGACCACCGTATCCACGTCTTATTGTCCGATGAGTGATGCATTTGATGAAACTATTTAAGGCGCCTCCCCGAGCAAAACGCCGCGCTAGTCGAATTTTGTGCAGTTTTTAAGAGCTATCTACTCTTTATTTAAAAAGAAATACCAATTCATAAAAATGCATTAAATTTCTACATAATGTTGATTCTAAAATGGTAGTACAGTTTTTTTTTAAAGAGGGTTATGTGTCACTAAACTCCTTCCAACAAAACCATAAAAAAGTAAAATAATAATTGATAGCATGCATGTCCTCGTAAAGTTTCATTAATTATTTTTTTATACTAACACTAATGGATAGACAATTTGATAACGAACATTTCGTAATTTTTTTTTTTTTTAAATGACCATTATTCGATTTTTTAAAGATTTTGTCTAAAATCTGGGCGTATTGACTACCGTAATTCATGCGCCACCAGTGCCGCTAGGCCAATATGAATGCTCATATCTCATGCTGATTTTTTGGTCAGGGTACGGCCTTAAAAGACCCAGATAGGTCAAGGATACTTACCAAATTTAATGCAGAAATATCGGCTTCTTTACACTATGCAACAATAACATTATACATTGCACTTGCATGCTGCTATCACGCCCAACAATAAATTCCTTTTATCAAAAACCAAAGCTGTATCGAATAACAAAAGTATTTTTTAATAAAATTTCATAAACTTCAGTCATAGATTAAAATAACGCGCTGAACAATACTTAGAAAGCACTACTCATAACTTGGAACTCATTGGTATTCAGGATGCGAACGACGAGTGGAGCAAATTCTTAAAATTGAATCTAGGGTAGAACTCAGGCTGTGATACAAGCACTACAAACACAATGCTTTTGGTTTTACCAAACACTGATTTACTCTTAATAAAGTAATTTTTGAAAACATAGTTAAGTAATCTGGACTTATATATATATAGTTAATATTCTTTTTATTTATTTTTATTTAGCGATGATGTGGTCGACGGTGGAGCACGCTTGCCCAGAAGTAACCTATTCACTCTTGACTTAAAGATATTTAATCTATTGCTGAGTGTCATAGACTACTTTTATCTAGGAAAGTTCCTGGACAGTTCCTGTTAGTTATCTTAACTTCTGGACTAATCTAAAGGGGTATAAAATACGTGTAGGAGGTTATCTCTGGAAATATTGATCAAATCATATATGAGGTAAAATTGTGTGTTTGTTTTTTTTATTTGGGAGGTGATCTCTGGCAGTTATGATGCAAATTTTGCATTTAAAGGCAGTTACACTATTGTTCAGTGCCATAGACTACTTTTCAACCGACTTCAAAAAGGAGGAGGTACTTAATTCGACGCAGTATGTTTTTGTATGTTTGTTACACGATGACTCCGCCAATGGTGAACCGATTTTGATGATTCTTTTTTATTTGAAAGCTAATGCTTCTCATGTGGTCCCAATTAAATTTAATCAAGATCCGACGAGTAGTTTTTATGTTATCCTTAATAATGCGTATTTTCATGGTAATTTATAGTACCTACCAAAACTAAAAAGACAAAAATAATAAAGATTTTAACAAAAAAAAATAAACCGACTTCCAAAACAAAACACTACAAATTAAATTCTTTTCGGGAGTTGGTGTCAAAAACGATAAAAACTAGGAACCGACACCGACTTCCAAAAAGAAAGTTATTTATCGTCGGTTGTTTTTTTTTTGATAAAAAGTTTTTATCTAGGCAAGTTGCTGTTGGGTAGGGCTATGGACCGGAGCGTTATGCCAATGACAGCGATGAAAAACATAATAAGACAGCGAAATTTTGAGAAGTTACCAACGTGTACTGGGCAACCGCGGTCATCATTGTTCATTCTTTATTTGAAATATTTTTTTTAGAGATAGAGAAAAGTTCTTTGCGAGAGTAATCGGCATTTACATACTAACGTTATAAGCGTTTTAAAATTCTATTTATTTTAAAACTTAAGACTTTTAAGAGTGTGATTCCAACGGCTTACAATTAGAATTGTAAGGGCTTTGCTGATGAACTCATTTGTTGCAAATGGAATCATAATAAAGACTGTATTAGGAGCCTTTTTTTTTACTAAGCAAGGTTAAACTTATTACGTGTTTTTATCTAGTTTGCAATTATAACCTAGCAGCGTACCTTGACAGTGACAGGTACATTGGTAAAATAAAATGTAACGAGTACACAGAATTGATTTCTACTGTATTAAAATAAGGACCTTCCTTTTGTACCGTTTTCCTTGTAACAGATATTTTTTAATTCTAGAGATATTGAGCGGAAATTGCACAGCGATAAAATTGACCTGCAATGATCTGACAGGCATTTACTTAAATACATGGAACCGATAAAGTGCCTCGGTTTAGAGCTTTTGTTTTATTTTTATGCAATCAATTATGAGACAAAACCAGGTAAAACTTTGTGTGGAGACGCCCTCATGCCCCTATCCACCGCAGAAGACGCCCCGGGCGTCGGGAGTAGCAAGCCGATTCTCGGCCACCGAAGGCGCGGGCTTGCGTGACGGCAAGTAATGCGTAGCTCGCTGTCCGAAAAGGACCAGGCCCGAGTTTACGGCGCGTAGTGTTCCACGCGCGCCTCAAAGAGATGTCAGCAAAAGTGACGGGTCCCGCTAGGGCCGATGCCTGCCTGGGTCGCGGATAAATTTGAAAGAGAATTACCGCGGCCCTGGCAAAAGCAACTGTAGGAACACGGGTGGGTTTTAGTCAGTAAAAGTCTGACACGCCTTTCGACTTCACCCAGAGCGGGAGAAGTTGTTGGATGATTTCAAACCCAAAAAAAAACAAAAAAAGGTACTTTGTGTAGTCATAAATAATTTTCTTTGTATAGTAAATCTTACTGTGCAAAATTTATTTTATCTCATTAAGGGCCTAATATTAATATATCAATAAATATACACACATCATAATTCCTATTTGAGACACGAAGGTCATAATATAGACGCGAACACAAGAAACATGATTATGTAAACAACACTCCAGCCGTTTGCAATATTACATCAATTCATTAAACTCATATTGTACCTACGTAAGGTCCTGATTCATTTACTTTCTCTCATTATGCCCTGACGTAAACGATTTAATGTCTTCATTTAATGCACAAAGAGAAATTAAAGAGGCTGCTAAAAGCTTGACATGACAAAGTGCTCTTTCTATTATAACTTTTAAGACCATAAGCTTACGTACGTGCTGTAATTTTCCTAATTACTTTCGTCGTTTAGTTTGGAGTAATTAAAATTCGTTAGGCATTTTTGGGTGGTGGTTTTTGGCGGGGAATATTATTTTGATACTTTTCAGCTGTGTATGATTATGTCTAGAGGCTCGATAGCAATTTTTTTTTATAACTCTAAGAGGAATTGCGAGCAGAGAGGGCCGACTGAATTGCCTTAGTAAAAAGTCATCATTCGAGGATTGGCTCTCTCTAGTATTGGATAAATTAAAAATATATTCCATAAATAAAAAATATATACGTTGTGTTTCTATGTTATTCATTTTTAGGGTTCCGTACACAAAGGGTAAAAACGGGACTCTATTACTAAGACGCCGCGATCCGTCTGTCTGTCTGTCCGTCTGTCACCAGGCTGTATCTTATATAGATTATGTATTTCTGTTGCCGCTATAACAACAAATACTAAAAACCGAATAAAATAAATATTTAAGTGGGGCTCCCATACAACAAACGTGATTTTTTTTGGCCGTTTTTCGCGATAATGGTACGGAACCCTTATTGCGCGAGTCCGATTCGCACTTGGGCATTTTTGAGGGTTCTAGTGCTTCTAAAGATAATGTATCATAAAAAATGAAAACAAAGGGGCACAGTATCTTTATTTTTCTGTTTAAGGACTATCTTTTAAATTGGTCTAAAATTGAAGAAGAAAATACGCGAAAGCCAAACCTGAATTATGACTTTTTACTTAGGATATTTAGTCGGCTGTCTGAGGAGCTCGTGGCTAAATAATAACAGCCGCACGGGTCGATCATCAAGGTTAAGCAACGCTTGACGAGGTCGGTACGTGGTGACCATTCCAACATACCGAGTTTCCTCCGTGCCTCGGAAAGCACGTTAAGCCATTGGTCCCGGCTGTTATTTGAAGATCTTTGACAGTCGTTACGGGTAGTCAGAAGCTTGAGATCTGACACCAGTCTTACCAAGGGGTACCGTGTTACCCAGTTACTGGGTTGTGGAGGTCAGATAGGCAGTCGCTCCATGTAAAACACTGGCACTTAGCTGAATCCGGTAAGACTGGAAGCCGACCCCAATATAGTTGGGAAAAGGCTAGGCAGATGATGATTTAGTCGGCTGTCTGCGACCGCATTTCCTCTTAAAACGCCGAACGAATGGCCACTATCTCACCTTTTGGTAAACGATGATGTGGTTATCGATGCAGTACGCCTGACTAGAAGTAGACTATTCTATACATTAAAGATACGAGGAAGTTATACCCCAAGTTATAGCTTCTAGGAAACACGTACAGGCTCCGGCAGAAAATTACAAATTTATGGTAATTATAGACCCCAACTAAACACAGTGTGAAAACGCTTCTTCTCCGAAGTATCCACACTCTGACCGAGACTACCGACTCATTTAATTAAATAAATAAGTTATATACTTATCATGGAAATAAGAGGTTCTTTTCCAACACTACTATATCTGCTGCGAATGGAACAGGATAAAATCATAATAAAAGATGTCTGTTCATTTGGAAATCCTTTGTTCTATGTTCATGCCTGATTTAATGAAAAGGAACTCATGTGTGAGCAATGAATACTGTTGAAGTTCAAAGAATTTACCAATATTTTTTATACTTAATACTTCACGCTGATAGCGAAAATAGGTACGCAGAAAAATCTACCGTCGCGTACGGTTGAACTAATGAATTTGCGTTACTGATTTTCGTCAAAATAAAATTGAAGTTATACACTACTATCTCCGCCCGTAGCTCCGCTTGCGGTTTAGACTGCATGGAATTAGTACTTTCCCTACTTCACCCTCTCAACTTTGTCTTGTTTGTTTGTTACGTTTCCAAGCCTAAAGCGTTAAACCAATTTTAAGAATGCTGGTATAGATATGGATTAGACCTTGGATAAGAGCGTTACGATGTACATTAATTATAATTATAAAATGGTGCATCAGAATATCCGTATGACTGGATTAGTTCAATGTTCCAAACCTTCGGCAATGAGTAACTGGTTGAGTTTAGGTTCCAGGGCCTTAAACATCAGCACCGAGTTGCCAGCCTGTCAGTTTTTACCCGACTGCAGGGAAAGAGTTATGTTATTCGCGCGTATCTTGTATATTTGTTTGTTTGTATGTATATAATATTCTTTATTACCTCATATCTTTCCAACCGCTAGGCGGATTTATATAATTAAGACATCGTTAGATGAAGAAGAAGAAGTACCTATGTAATTATCGTAGCAGCCTACCCCCATGGTAAAAAGGCGTGAGTTTATGTATGTATGTACATCGTTAGATACGTCTTGTCCGTCCAAGTGTTCATAAATAGGTGAAAATTAAAAAAAAAAGACTGTGGATTTTGGGTGCCATATTGTGCGAGTCCCAATATTTTTTTTCTTCCAAACCCATCGAGTCTTTTAAGAGGTGATTACAAAAATATATACCAATTCAAAGTACTTCACTAATTACGTATGTTTAAAAGAAATTCGAAAAAAAAAATATAACCAAAAAGTTGTAAATCAAAAAAGTTAATTTAAAATCAAAAACCCGACTGCATCAGAAGCGAACTAAAAGCTGTAAACAAGAAAAAAATATTCTGTGCAGTCGGAAGATCAGGGTATCAGCAAGATCACAAATGTGTAACCTAACTTTTTTTATCGGTTATATTTCGGGGAGTGTGCGATGTCTTTTTGTTTCCTTTGGGGACGTGACTACCTCTGGTATCAGAGTTAATTAAGCGACGGAATTGCATGGATTAATTACTGTTCCATCGTCGAACTACAAGACATACGGCGATGCATCATCTGTAAATGGTTGACATCCCAACCATATGCACCAAACGTTTTGGGAATACTTTTATTATGCGTACAGCTAAAGAGTGGAATTCCCTGTGGGAGTCTGTATTTCCTGATAACTCTGTCTGTGTGTCTAACCTTTTCACGCCTAAACAGCGGAACCAATTTTGATGCATATTTGTGTAGAGATAGATCGAACCCTGGCGAAGGTCATAGGGTACTTTATATCGCAGGAATACGTTCTCTTGGGATAGTTTCCGACTTATACATGGACAATGCTGCTGTCAGAAGCTAGTAAAGTCATTATCATCATTTCAGCCGAAAGACGTCCACTGCTGGACATAGGTCTCCTCCAAGCGTCGCCACGCTGACCGGTCCTGTGCGTATCGCATACACAGGATTCCCGCAACCAAGTCTTAACCAGGTCGTCGGTCCACCTAGAGGGAGGTCTTTCAACGTTGTGTGATCCGGTTCGCGGTCGCCATTCCAGAACTTTTCACAACCATCGACCATCCGTTCTGCGAGCAATGTGCCCTGCCCACTGCCACTTCAGATTGACAATTCTTCGGGCTATGTCGGTGACTCTGATTCTCCTGCGTAAAGCAAAGCTATTTTTATTAATGTGTTCTTACATTTTTCAAAGTCTTTACGCTTTTAGCTTTACCTATTATACAGTAAGTCTGCAACAGAGAGCGGTTCCCGGAACTGCATTCTTAAGATACCGCCTTATATTGCTATACTTTACTGAATAATGATAACTAATAGTGCTGCAACTCAGTATGGGTTCTGTGCGAAAAGGCCATAGCATTATATGAAGCCTATACTGTATTCACAATAATCGATTTAGCCACACTTGAGCGATCAACACGATTAGCAAAGTCACTAAAGCTGTATTGTGGGTCATACTGGAGGAGACTTCTATTCAGTAATAGACTGTTGAGAACAAAGTTTGAACTGAGAGTTTTCTTCGTGAATAAGTGTTCAATAAATATTTAGATAATAATAACTTTCTATTAGGGGCATTAATTAGGACTAGGATTACTCACAAATGTTCAGCTGTGTTACACATCTGAACTCTATTGATGTAGGCAAAATCTAAAAAGCTAAGCGATTGAATCAAAATTCAATTTGCCAACTGGTAAGTATACGCAAAAAAGTGACGATCGGTCATCTAATCACGTCGAATTGTATAAATCAACTCCACATAAAAAGGGTATTTTATTAATTAATTCTAATGAAAAACATTTTTTAAATGACTCCAGTGAGCCCAAAAACGATGGTGTTATTTTGTTTGATTGAGGATTTCCGATTACCACATTCCAGTTGCATCATCAGATTAGCTCCAAAGTACCATTATATTTTTGCATTGTTTTCAAAATAGAAGTATGTACCAAGTTTAAGATAAGTCGGATGGCAGGCAGTACCATTACCTGCTTGAAAAATGGCCTAATTTGTAACCTGAGGCACATATGAACGAAGCAAGTTAATAAAAAGCTTAAATACATCAGTCTAGGAAATACAACCTCAGCGAATAAAAGCCTAATATAAAATCCAATCAGACTGTAAAAGCATGGGTCATGTAATGAAATTCCCAACAGCGTTTATGCATCCGAAACCAAAGTTCAGTTTGAAATAAGGCTACGTTAGCTCTATTTATATTTCGACGCACGGCCATGGATTGCTAGTTGAATATCAATTTGTGCGCTTACTAACGCTATTCGTGGTCAGTATTAGACTATGTGATGTGGTACGAGTGCCACGACGGTAGGACGGGTTGACGTCGCTATAGTAAGTTTAAATATTGACTGATTTTTTATTTTTTTGTAACATTATATAACTTCTAAATTACCTACTGTAGTACCTATTAGATTTTATTGTACTAGTTTATTTTCAACATTTTGTAAGGGACAGGGACTGTTATTCCTTAATACAGGTTATTCTGTAACCTAGCTAGGAAAGCAGAACTTCACCTATGTGGGTAATTTTAATTGTTATGGTATAAACTTTTACTTATTGAACTTTGTATATGCCCATGTACTACAATCTCCGTTTATATTTAAATAAATTATTTGATTTTGATTTGATTTGATTTTTCATCTAAATATTGACTCAATTTTTATTTTCATAGGGGTCCATCTATCCTTTGCTACCAAAGCCGCAGCATTGGTAGCAAAGGATAGATGGAACCCTTTTCCGCAATTAGACTCCTATATGGTACGTTGTGCATGCAGGCCTCCTCTCTTTGAGAAGGAATGAGCTGTTATCCACCACGCAGGCCCAGTGTGGATTCGTGGATGTTACATGTCTTCGAATTATTGATTCTAAGACATCACGTTTTCTCACGATGTTAGCCTTCACCATTTTGAGAGCAGTGGTGATGAAATAATTAACACAATGTCAAGCACCTGCCTGGGTTCGAATCTACGAACTACAACTTGTAAGTCGCGGCCGTTGGGCTACCTACCACTGCTCCCTGCGTTTTTGGTAATGAAAGTGTGGAGAGGGCCGGTGTCTAAACTTATATTGTAACGGAATAAAATTGATTGTTTTTTGGGTGTAATATCGGAAAATATCCTATACCTGATTGCCATAGGGTAAATAGACCACAGGCCCGAGAAAGTGGGATTATATTGTGCTAGTGCATAATATTGTTATATTTTTGAAATTTAGCATATAAATAAATTTCGATAATCATATTATAGTATTCCTCTTATGAAAGATTCCTGAAATCTGTTGTTAAATACCAGCTGTCAGCTAATTACTTTTTAATTGTTTTTAACGACTTAAAAAAGGAGGTTATCAATTTGACACGGTATGGAATATTGTTCGAATTGCACAATATTAACATAAGTTACTCTTTATGGGCTTCTAAACATGTGTGCCAAATTTCATAAGTTTTATCTGTTTGTTTGTTTGTATGTATGTTTTGCATGTTAGTCCACACATTTTTCTGAAACTACTTATTGGATTTTGTATCTCTCAACTTAGGGAACAATGCAAGTCATGAGACTTGCATTGTTCCTTTTCTCTTGTTTTTATCGGTTTCCAACACCTTCTCATGGAGGTGTTGGAAAACGATAAAAACAAGAAGTACCAAAGACTCCGACTGCCGATATGAAAGTTATTTTTTTGTGTTTTGCTTTAGAAGTCAGTTTATTTTTAGTGAAAAAGTTTTTATTTTGCCGGCCAGTTCCATCAACAGATAAAAAAATATCTAATAAACCGACGCCTGTCTGCTCGAGCAGTTGCTGATCAGAAAATATATCAAGTTTTCAAAAAAAAACAGCAATAATAGTTGCAGAAGCTGCATTTTGATATGATTACAACAGTTTGTCAGTTTCCTCACGTGCATGTTGTGGGATTGCCTAACAACCTACATAGTTTCGAACTCAAACGGAGCCCCTAATCATAAGCTGATCACGCGGCGAATTCGCGGCTCAAAATACACGTGCCTGGATGTATCTAATGACGGTTATGTATCTTTGTATGAATACAGTAGTTGGAAGGTAACTCCTTATCATACCTATCACATTATAAGAGTCACTAGCTTTTACAGCGGCTTCGTTGTTTTTTTAGTGCAGCTTTCTACCCCTCCGAATCCACCTCGATTCTCTAATTGAACCTAAATGACAGTTATATTTATTTACTAGCTGTCCCGCTCACGCTCCCGTCAACTGGCTACCTACCTACCCATCTACCCTACCTACTCTACCTACCCTACATATATGATTGTTGCGTAACTTAAAACGTTTACGGATGCTCTCAAAAAGGAATAATTTTGCCCGTTTTTGCAACATTTTTCATTTATGCTCCGCTCCTATTGGTCGTAGCGTGATGTTTTATAGCTTAAATACCTTCCTCGTTATATGAACTATCCAACACAAAAAGTATTTTTCAATTCCAAATAGTAGATCCTGAGATTAGCGCGTTCAAAGAAACAAACTCTTCAGCTTTATAATATTAATTAATAATATATATATAGGTATATATAGTATAGATTATATAGTTTGTTATTTATTGGCATTAATCGAGGTATTTTAACCCCCGACGAAAAAAGAGGGGTGTCATTTCTTGTGATCCATTGTTTTTATATTGTGTCTGCTAATTAGACGTTCAATGGGACAACATAATTTATCTAGTAGTATGTTTACTACTACGCTTCGATCGACAATCCACTGACATATTATGTATTATAATTATATCATTATATTTTATCTTGCAAAAATACCCCGATTCAGAGAGTAAAATGCGCATAACTTTTGAACGGTTTAACCAATTTTCATCAAACATAGCTAAGAACACTCTCGATGCTAAAATGATTACTAAACCAAAATTGGTTAATCCGATTCGGAGCTATGATGCCACAGACAGATACACAAATACATAAAACACACAAAGACACCGATACACACGTCAAGTTTATACGTAAATAAACACTAACAATCAAATTTTTAATATTCCCCCAATACTTTTTCCCTCCCACTCTCGCTACACCCATCTCACACAAGTTGTTAGACTCAACTAAGGGAATGGCCCATTGTGGTGTCCATTCCGAGGCTAGCGACCTATTACGGCCTGTTCACTGCTGCTATTGCAATTCCTACCCTCAAATGTTACGGTTTTCCAGAGTTTATATAGGTCAAGTGGTTTTAACTTTCGTAGATACGTTGACTACTGGGGGTTAGTTTATAGGAATCTAATTAGGGATTGCTAATTAGATTCCTATATCGATCTAATATTTAATAAGTAGGATGTCTTTGCAAATATCTTTGCCAAGCAGTGGATTGATTAGCCTTACAAAAAATATTTTATTACATACATAAATTCACGCCTTTTTAGGGTTCCGTACCCAAAGGGTAAAAACGGGACCCTATTACTAAGACTCCGCGGTCTGTCTGTCTGTCTGTCCGTCTGTCACCAGGGTGCATCTAATGAACCGTGATAGCTAAGAAGTTGAAATTTTCACAGATGATGTATTTCTGTTGCCGCTATAACAACAAATACTAAAAACAGAATAAAATAAATATTTGAGTGGGGCTCCCATTCAACAAACGTGATTTTTTTTGCCGTTTTTTGCGATAATGGTACGGAACCCTTCGTGCGCGAGTCCGACTCGCACTTGGGCGGTTTTTTCCATGATACGTTGGCAAAATCCTGCTACTATCCTTAAATAGTTCAATAGCTCGTTTACGTTCTTATCTATGTACATCCAGCTGAACACGCAGGCAGACTGTGAGATTAAGTTCTTCCTTCCATTAGTTCCTTCTTCAAACTTCTAGGTATAGTACCCAAAATTAGGACAAAGATAACTGATGCGCGTTTTTATGTTAGTATGGCAGTAAGTCTTTATAAACTAGCTCGATTTTTTTTTTTCCACTTCCTTCCTAAGAAATTTTAAAACATTAACACACCCCAATTCGCTAATACCTCACGTAGTCTAGAGTTAAACTGTGTGAAATCATTTTCAAAGTATTATCTCTTCAGCTGCAGTAGTTAAATTGCACAAAGACTAGAATTTAATGCCCGGACAGACTTTATCCACGACTTTAACTTGTAAGACTTAATACCTTGATTTTTTCTTGTCTCTTTCAGGATACTTAAATAAGATATAATAAGTTCACTCTGTTAAGTCTTTATTTCAGTCCAATATTATGTTCAGATTTTTGGAATGCTGCTTGACATAAAGCAGTAATATTTTTAATGAATGGAGTCAAGCAAAACTTGGTATAACTTCAGCCTAACGGCGGTTACGCACTATCCGTGTCCGGGAAACTTCGGTCTCCTAAGTAGCTGTAGTGGGGAAGCTTACGCACTACAACCGAACTCTATCTGTTATAATCTGTCGTAATGCAGAATATTTTGAACTCGGCAATTAAATCACGGACACGGATCACGGACACGGAGGTAACCGCCCTTAAGGGTACACTAGTCGACGGCACGAACTATTTTGTGCGCGGGGTTAAAATGCATTTTATATCAACCTACAACACGTGCGGAAGAGAAAGATGCTATGATGAGCAGTAGGAAGCTAGTTCGCGTACGAATACACACTTTTGCAAATTTGTAGCGAAATGGATAATGATTTAGGACGAAACCGAAAACGTGAAATTTTATAAACAGACCTTTGGCAGTCTAGATATCATGAAAAAACGACTGAATCTATCTGTTCAAAAATATTTGCATTGTTGAACTACTAATATATCCCTGTATGGAGGCCGTTTTGCAATTTTCCGTCTTCTTATGGTATTTATTCGCGCCCAAAAATGCGTTAAAATTTGTGTCGAAATGTGGAACTTTCAAATATTTTATTTGTTAACTTTTTTGCTTCCATACAGGGCTAGATAATGATGAGACAAATTATTTTCACTTTTTATTTTGAACGTACATCGTGAAACAGTGGAATAATCCCTAGACTACGTTTGTATGGAAGAATTTTCGACTAGTGTAACCTTAAGAGGCGAAGATTCGCCCAGACTTAATACAACTGTTTTGGAGTCGGTTTCTAGTCTAACCAGATGTAGTTGAAAACCAGTATTGGAAACTGAGCGACGGCCTGTCTGACCTCCACGACCCAGTAACTGGATAAAACGATACTCCTTGGCAAGACATATTTTCTAGCTTCGGACTTGCCGTAACGTCTGTCAAAGATGGACAAATGTCACAGGGACAAATGGCTTAACTTGCTTTCCAAGGCACGGAGGGATATGTAATGGATGGTTACCCATCCGTAAGCCAACCTTGATATGCGTTGCTGAACCTTGAAGATCGATCCATACGGTTGTTATTATTTAGCCTGGAGTTCCACATACTTCTCATAGACTCATCACTCATAGAACGGTCTGTATGTACGCATATCTATATTAGTTATAGGTATATGCAGGTAATACCGAGCGCATCCAAGCTGAGCAAGCAAATCTTTGCATTCAGCCAGAGATATGAAAGTTCAAACGGGCCTTATAATGTCCCCGATCCCACTCAACTTTAAGTTTTTGGGTCAAGACCTTCGTTAATATATCTCTTTCATGTTAAGGAGGTTTAGGGTAGTTGGTAAATCTGGATAATAATGTGTATGTAATGACATACATTAAATGTATAGTAAAAACACTTAGGTATTCCTCTCTTGCGGCGGGTTCGCGGTGAGTGCAAACGCGTGACACCGTGGAGTTTTAGTGGATTGGAGTCCCACATAACTGCACTATCTCTCCATGGTAGCGCAGTATGCATGAGCATTTCTCTCGTCCTGCACTTATCAAAAATATAAGGTATAGTACCACTATAATTCACCAGTTATACTTAAGTCCCATGTAGGTAACAGTAGTAGTAGGGCGAGCTTTGTTAGCTCTTGGATGAAATGAGTGAACTGTATTTTTTAGGCGATTGGTTTAATGTCGTTATAATCATCATCATACAATACATATAATAAATCTGTAGAAAAGTAATTTTTGTACATCGTAAATATAACCAAAAAAAAAAATAGCCAGGGTGTTAAAGGATAACCAACAGAACCTATTTCCGGAATTTTTGGATTTTTTTTCTGTTGATTTATGCACGCATCACGTGAAATGTACGAAACCAATGTAGATAACTTTTAAACATAAAAATTGTGCGTAACTTGAAGAATTACTTTGTTTTTTATTCATCGCAATCGGTTCACACTATCAAAAGTTAGATGAATTTAAAGTGTTCAAGAAGTAAAATTATCACAACACACGCAATTCAGATACTCGGACAGTTGAACTCGATATTCGATAGATGGCGTTGTGCATTTGAACTCATTTTCAGAATGGCGGTGTTAGGATTCTCCGCGAAACAATGATGACTATAGAAACAAAAATGGTAGGTAGGTAAGTAGGGTAGGGTTGGCAGACAGATGACGAGAGCGAAGCCGCGGGCACAGCTAGTTACATATAACTGTCCTAGTCAAACAATATTATGGTTTTAAGAGATAGGTATCGACTGTCTCGGTGAAGTCCGTGGAAGAGAGTGATTCGCCGAGCCGCGCTGTGCATCCACATACCAGTGCAGTGAATTCCCAAAAAGCTTATTGCCATTAACTAGACTCTCAAAACACAGAACACAATAATCTTGGTTCTAAGCTGGACTTGAACATTAAAAATATTGTCCTGGGCTAAGGTGTGCTTATAGTCCTGTAAGCACACCTTAGCCCAGGCGTGATGTTGTATTGATTATGCGGGAATTGAACTCCGATTCTCGAACTAAAACATTGGACCCGTGGACCACCCCACAGGACCCGTTTTCGGGATTAAAAAATAGCCTATGTCACTCAGGAATAATGTAGCTTTCTATTGGTGAAAGATTTTTTTAAATTTTTATCGCGGTGTTTCGGAGCCTTTCGGAGATTCGGTAAAAACAAACAACCAAAAAAATGTTTCCTCTTTATAATATTATATAAGTATAGATTTACACAAAACCAAAGTATGAAGATCAGTTCTGATAACAATTCGTATCAATGTTTAGGTTTACGTTGTTGTATAAATACAATGTTGTATCAATAAAATACACTTTCCATCCAATGGTTTTATCTAAACTTAATCTACATTATTAAGAGGTCATCATTAATGGTAATTTCCATTGACACACTGTTTTGGCTTGCTTTTGAACTTAATTAAATCAATTTAACCTACATAATATTAAGATACGTATATGGCCTTGTTTTTGGAGAAAACAAAACAGTTATTGATTATAATAACGTAGAATTTATTTAACAAGTACCAGTAGTTTTACAATTAAGAATTATATTATTCATCACCCTCATCACTAAGAAATACCATACGAAAAACCAAAAAAATATTTTGCTTGACCCGGGAATCGAACCTAGAAACTCATGCTCAATAAGCACCACCATATCTATTGTTGCGACCACAATTTATACTAACGCTCCGAACAAAAAAACAATACTAATGAGTACTTATTTATATTTTATTATATATAAGTTCGTGTAATGCCGCCTCCACACGCTTGCTGTTTGCCACAAACAGTGCGAACAGCAAACACGTGCCGAACACTGACCACAAACGCCCAAAAACACGGCATTCCCACGCTTGGCGAACATGCTAGTCTATCCCATATTGGCAAACATGGCGGACGACGAGCTTGTTGTGGCAGCGATTACTTTCGGGTTAAACTCCTCATTTCTCCTTACAATTTAGCTAAGGATAAACAAAATGTCACGATTCGTAAATTTTACCACCACTATTAAGGTTACACTAGTCAACGGCACGATCTATTTTGTGCGCGGGGTTAAAATGCATTTTATATCAACCGACAACACGTGCGGAAGAGATTGATGCTGTGATGAGCAGTAGAAAGCTAGTTCGCGTACGAATACACACTTTTGCAAATTTGTAGCGTAATGGTTAATGATTTAGGACAAAACCGAGCGCGCGAAATTTTATAAACTGACCTTTGGCAGTCTAGATATCATGAAAAAACGACTAAATTATTTGCTTTGTTGAACTACTAATCTATCCCTGTATGGAGGCCGTTTTGCAATTTTCCGTCTTCTTATGTTATTTATTTGCGCCCAAAAATGCGTTAAAATTAGTTTCAAAATGTGGAACTTTCGACGCTCATAACTTTCAAATATTTTATTTTTTTACTTTTTTGCTTCCATAGAGGGCTATAATGATGAGACAAATTGATATCACTTTTTATTTTGTACGTACATCGTCAAACAGTGGCATAATCCCTAGACTACTTTTGTATGGAAGAATTTCCGACTAGTGTAACCTTAACTCCGTCCGCCGCCCGCAAGCTCGCGCTTACTACTTAACTAAACAAGCGTGTGGATACATCGCAAACACGTTTGTCGAGCACCCTTTGATTTGTGCATAAAAACCGACACCAATGCCGAACACGGGCGAACACAAACAAAAACAGGCGAATACAATCAAACACTCATCCACACGTTCGTGTTAGTTGTATGCTGTTCGCCATTGTTCGCCAAGCGTGTGGAGGCGGAATTATATGTATTTTATCTTAACCTTTTCACCGCCACGCCATATCGGTATTCCTATGCCCTGTACGCCAAGTATTTTTCTGCGACCTGTTTTTTGTCGAGTATAGCCGTCGTTGGCGCACAGGGCACGCTTGCTCATGTCGGCTATAGCCGACATTGGCGTTCAAAAGGTTAAAGCGATCATAATTATAAAAAAAAAAAAAAAAATACTGCATGGTTCACACGTACTGACTAATGTTAAAATTTTGCTTTAATTTAGTATAATATGTATGATAATGTATAATTTTAAATTTTATTGTAATTTTAATTTGTATTGATTGTAAATTTTCAATTTAGTTTAATTGTATGATCCAAAGTTGATTGAAATAAATGAATAATAATAATAATAAAACCTTATTGTTACGAAAGAAGGACACTGTATCACAGCCAATTTGCAAAAAAAAAATACAAAATCGCCAATTACAAAATTTTCAAATAAACAAAAACCAGCTAAACGCTAACTAATGAAACAGTGTAATGGTGGGAATTGTCGTAAAACAATCAAAAAAGTCATTGTTAAAATGATAAAAATCTCGATTCGTTTTTCAAGTTTGTATAATATATACCCAGCCGTGTCGCATTCAACTCGTTTCCGAAAATTCAATTTTGGGAATTTGTTTCGTCCCGTCGATGTTGCACGGAATACTGATGGCGCTTGAGACTTCCCCTAAAGAAATGCTCCTGTTTTTTTATTTATTTTAACAACGTAAAATATGTATCCACTTGGCACACTTGACATTTTAACGTATTACTTAGCAGTCGAGTTGTATTGTAAAGTTGGATTTTCGGCAACTGTGTGCATGCGTAATTTAATTTATTTTGTTTCGTGGATCGAATGCAGTTCCTTGTAAAACGTTGGGCAGCGAAGCGCTGATCACTTTTGTTAATATCCTATATCTTTTTTATACTGCTGGGCAAATATGGCCAACCCTTTCCGGCTAATTTTACCTCCTTATCTCCGGCTTTCTCTGATCCATTCGTCAGTAACGAGTCCGAAAGCACAAATCTTATTGAATTGAAATCTAAAATCTGGTCATAATAAGTAAAAAAAATTGGCCAAGTGCGAGTCGGACTCGCGCACGAATGGTTCCATCATTGTCGAAAAATATAAATGAAAAAAGGAAAACATAGGGACATAGTATATATCTTTAATTTTCAGTTAACGGAATATCTTTTAAATTGGTCCAATATTGGAGGAGGAAAGAGACGAACTACGAGTATGATTAAGACCCTGAATTATAACTTTTTACTAAGGAAATTCAGTCAGCGCTCTCTGCCCATATTTAAGTATGTATTTAAGGATAAGAAAGAAATAAGCCGGCCAGGTGCGAGTTGGACTCGCACACGAAGGATTCCGTACCATTATCGCAAAAACGGCAAAAAAAAACACAACACAAACACATTTTTTGTATGGAAGCCCCACTGAAATATTTATTTTATTCTGTTTTTAGTATTTGTTGTTATAGCGGCAACAGAAATACATCATCTGTAAAAATGTCAACTGTCTAGCTATAACGTTTCATGAGACACAGTCTGGTAACAAACAGACAGGCGGATCGTGGAGTCTTAGTAAGCCCCGTTTTAACCCTTTGGGTACGAAACCCTAAAATATAAATAAATAAAATATATTCTCAAATAGAATAAAGCAAAAACACGAATACATGTCAATTAACCTGGCTTACTATCCCACCAAGTTTAGAAACCACGTCTTCATTTTCCGACCTACAAAAAAGAAAATATTATTCGTAAGTAAAATAAAGATTCAACTGTGGATACTTATTCTTGCGGACTGCAGTGCGGTGAAACGTAGGCAAACTTTACAGTTTATGTCCCTGATTTGATATGTTACCCAGTTTTCAAACAAATCTTTAGTTACATCTTATCTAGCAGTTTGAGAATTTTTAGTTTTAGTTGTCGTTCGGTCATGGTGACGTGTTTGTTAATACGTACTTTATTAACGTCATTTTTGTGTTTTCAGTTGCATAGTTCATTGTGTGTACGGCTAAGTAGTGGTGCCGGAGTATGTGTCTCCTTACACATTATTTTTTATAGTTGCTAATCTAGTAAAGTTGTTTTGGGGAAAGTGTTTTTTTTATTTTCCCTTGGGGGAGGCATTTGTTGAGCAGTGGTAGTCTTTCGGGTGATATGATGATAATGATGATGTATACGAAATCTAAAACGACCTACCGCCGACTTCTCAAGATACGAGCATGTCTCAGTTTGGGAGTGGTTGTCTCAAATTAAAATGACTCTGTACATTTACCTCACTAAAAATAGATGAAAATGATTGTTTCTTGTTACGCTTTTGTACTTTTTGAAGAATAAAATTGTAGTTATTATGTTATTATTATTATCCTGATAGCTACAGCCTGGGGCCTTTAAGAGCCCCTACAAGTTTCACGAGCTAAAAACAGAAAACAGCTACTTTTTCAGTGCAAATTTCTCAATAACTACAAGATATATGATAAATCTTTTACTGCAAATTTTTGCGTAACATAGTTATCTAGTAAATGTACATTACATATTTTAGATAACTGCACAAAAAAAATTGAGCAATTAAATTCCTAACACACGTTTTTACGAAACACCAGGTTTTTCAATTACTTTTTCAGCTTACTGGTGGTGAATCTGCATAAAATGGTATGGACTGGGCATATAGTATACTAGCAAGCCATCAATTTTGTTTTTCAAAGTTTATTGTATTTGTACTTAAAAAATAGGAAAAATGGCATTTTATCATGTGCGAAAGCGTCATCTACTCGTAAGAATATATTGAATATAAAAATAACTGGTAAATAATTTGAAATTTGAGGTGTTTATCAATATTTTTGGGTACCTATTTTATTATAATAAATTGACCAAATAATGCCCTATAAACCGTTGCGCTCGCGCGAGATATTCAGTCTCGCTCAAGGGCTTGTAGTCGACGGAACTGTGTCGTTTTGATTGTTGTCATTATG
Organism: Orthosia incerta; assembly: GCA_948252205.1. Lineage (NCBI taxonomy): Eukaryota > Metazoa > Arthropoda > Insecta > Lepidoptera > Noctuidae > Orthosia > Orthosia incerta. The sequence goes on from OX411744.1 coordinate 14,206,486, forward strand.
TTTTTTATCATATATCTTGTAGTTATTGAGAAATTTTCTTAAGGCAGGAGTGAATATTGTTACAAGATAAGGCAACGCCATCTAGTGACGAGTAGAAGAATTAAGTAGTTACTAGTGGCGCCATCTAGTATCGAATAGCGGAACTAATTTCTTCGTGTCGAATGGAATTTTCCGGAATGTTCGAACCGAACATTCTGGAAGTTTCTAGTCGCTTCGAGAACAGTGAGTTCGAAAGTCGATTGTTCTGGAAGTTTCTCGAATTATCTAGAACAGTATGGAACGTTCTAGAAATATCTTCGGTACTATATAAAGAGCGGTCGGGTTCGTCGTGGGTCAGTTTCGATTCGGAAGCGACACAAAGCGATCAGTAAAGGAAAATAGTGCAAAGTAATAGAATTGTTTAAGAAGTGTTTTTGTAATAAAGTGTGGTTAATTGAAGTCTGCTGTTTAAATAATTTATCCCTGAGCCCCAGCTCGTAACAAATTGGTGTCAGAAGTGTGGGATAAATTATGCAGGTTCTACCAAAGGAAGAAACGGAAGGGGTGCGCACCAGGAGTCAGCGCCAGCAAGATGTAGACCAGAGGCGCTTTGGAGACGCTCCCTCACCGTCATCAGGTGGACATCGAGACTCCACGGCTGCAGCGGAACCTGCTCAATCGTCGGCGTCGCCTGACCTAGCCGCCCTGATGGCATTCAGGAGGAGCAGGCTCGCCGTCAGGAGGAGCAAGCTCGCCGCTTGGAAGAGCAGATGCAGCGCGACAAGGAGGATCAGGCTCGCCGTCAAGAGGAGCAGGCTCGCCGCATAGAAGAGCAGCTGCAGCGCGACAAGGAGGAGCAGGCTCGCCGTCAAGAGGAACAGGCTCGCCGTCAGGAGGAGCAGGCTCGCCGTCAGGAGGAGCAGGCACGGCGCTTGGAGGAGCAGCTGCAGCGCGACAAGGAGGAGCAGGCTCGCCGTCAGGAGGAGCATCTCTTGGTGATAAAGGACCTCCGCGGAGTCATCGGGAAGGAGATGAAAGAGGTAAAGGACCAGGTCCAGCAGCAGGAGATCCGCATCGCCGAGTTGGAGAAGATTATTAGTGGGCTCACATCTGGGGGAGGAGACGTGGCAGCTGCAGTAGTTGCACCGTCGCCGGGTGGTTTTAAAGTGCCACCATTCGACGGGTCTTCGTCATGGTCTGCCTACAAGATACAGTTCGAGGCCGTCATGAAATCGAATAGGTGGACCAAAGAACAGGCCTTGACTGCTCTAACCTTGGGTCTTCGCGACCAGGCCTTGACTGTGTTAGAGGTACTTGGACAGAACTTTACTTTCGAGAAGCTTCTGGAAGCATTGGAAGCTAGATACGGCGACGCGCACCTGGAACATGTGTTTCGCGCCCAGCTGAAGGTTCGATCGCAACGTGTTGGTGAAACCTTACAGCAGTGGGCTTTGGAGGTGGAAAAGCTGGTCCGGAAAGCTTACCAGTCGTCACCTGTGCTTATCGACGGGAACCTCGTACAGGCATTCACGGATGGGATACGCGACCTGGAGGTTAGGGCTGCCGTAAGGCTAAGCCATTTTAAGAACCTTCAGAACGCCCTAGCCTACGCTTTGGAAGTGGAAGCTGTACGACGGGACGATCGAGCTCACCGCATAAGGGAGGATGTGTCTTCACCCCGGTGCTATAGCTGTGGAGAGAGAGGCCACATCCGGTTGAGCTGCCCGAAGCGAAGGAGCCCCCATTGTGGCATTCAGTTACCAGCAGCAGGAAAACCAGTAGACGCCAGGACTAATTGGCGGTTGGTGGCTGGTGATGGAAGAGCCCCAAGGAACTCGATTTCACAAATTGTGTGTGAGTCACAATCATGTGAAGGGAACAAAACACCACACGGAAATGCAGATGCTTTATCGCGTAGATCGTGTTCCAATCAATGTAAGCCCTGTGCCAGGCAAGAGGCTGAGCAGGTAACATTTGTGAGGATGTTGAGGACGGATCTTAGCGAAGATTGGAAGGGAATCTTGCAGAGTGCTCAGCAAGATGATAGAGACATAAAACCGATCCTCGAATGGAAGAAATCAGGAGCTCCGAGGCCTCGGTGGAGTGATGTTGCAGCAATGAGTTCTGTCACCAAAAGTTATTGGGCACAGTGGGAAAGCTTGATTATCCAAGATGGAGTTCTGTGCCGGAAATGGGCGAGTACTCGCGGTGACCAGTGTCATCTACAAATGGTCGTACCTAAGGTTAAGGTGCCGGAGGTCTTACAGCTCTATCACAATGGAAGTTCAGGAAGTCACATGGGAGTTAAGAGGACTCTAATCAAGATCCGAGAACGCTTTAACTGGATCCATTGTCGAGAGGACGTTAAGGAATGGTGCCGCAAATGCACAAGTTGTGCGGGTGCTCCTGTGAAAGGACCACACACTCGTAGTAGAGGTGCATTAAAGGTATATGAGCACATCAGAGAGACAGGTCAACAGATGTCTGAGAGGATGAAGACTCGCAACGATCTGAAGGCGAACAATAAGGGCTTCGATGAAGGATCACTGGTATGGTTACATAACCCGGTACGCAGCAAAGGAAAATCGCCTAAATTGCAAGCAAAATGGGATGGACCGTATCGCGTAGTTACCCAGATTAATGACGTCACCTACCGAATTCAGAAGGGACCCCGAGGTGCATCAAAGGTCGTTCATGTGGATCGGTTGGCCCGTTATCATGGGTCTAACGATGCTCGGGACGAGCATGTCTAAGAGGGAGGCAATGTTACAAGATAAGGCAACGCCATCTAGTGACGAGTAGAAGAATTAAGTAGTTACTAGTGGCGCCATCTAGTATCGAATAGTGGAACTAATTTCTTCGTGTCGAATGGAATTTTCCGGAATGTTCGAACCGAACATTCTGGAAGTTTCTAGTCGCTTCGAGAACAGTGAGTTCGAAAGTCGATTGTTCTGGAAGTTTCTCGAATTATCTAGAACAGTATGGAACGTTCTAGAAATATCTTCGGTGCTATATAAAGAGCGGTCGGGTTCGTCGTGGGTCAGTTTCGATTCGGAAGCGACACAAAGCGATCAGTAAAGGAAAATAGTGCGAAGTAATAGAATTGTTTAAGAAGTGTTTTTGTAATAAAGTGTGGTTAATTGAAGTCTGCTGTTTAAATAATTTATCCCTGAGCCCCAGCTCGTAACAATATGGTTACTTCTAGGCAAGTGTGCTTGACTGTCGACCACATCATAGCTTAAGGGTACACTAGTCGACGGCACGAACTATTTTGTGCGCGGGGTTAATATGCATTTTATATCAACCGACAACACGTGCGAAAGAGATAGATGCTGTGATGATGAGCAGTAGGAAACTAGTTCGCGTACGAATACACACTTTTGCAAATTTGTAGCGAAATGGATAATGATTTAGGACGAAACCGAGCGCGCGAAATTTTATAAACAGACCTTTGGCAGTCTAGATATCATGAAAAATCTACTAAATTTATCTGTTCAAAATAAAATTATTTGCATTGTTGAACTAATAACCTATCCCTGTATGGTGGCCGTTTTGCAATTTTCCGTCTTCTTATGGTATTTATTCGCGCCCAAAAATGCGTTAAAGGTAGTGTCGAAATGTGGAACTTTCGACGCTCATAACTTTCAATTACTTTATTTTTTTACTTTTTTGCTTCCATACAGGGCTAGATAATGATAAGACAAATATTGATATCACTTTTTATTTTGAACGTACATCGTCAAACAGTGGAATAATCCCTAGACTACGTTTATATGGAAGAATTTTCGACTAGTGTAACCTTAATATCAGGTAAGACCATAGCAAAAAAAATTCTAAATCTATGGATAAGACAGCGTTCAATCGCAACCCTATTAATATTCATAAAATAAATAAATAGTAGTGTGGCTGAAGCAATGGTAAAGAAGTCGTTATTAGAATGAAGCTTTATTGTTCAGTTAACGATTACATTCACACTCAAAAGTTCATAGTATTTTTACCCGACTGCCGAAGGAGTGTTTATCAGCATATATATTTGTTCCTATGTGGCGTTCTAGAGACCAAACGCGTTGGCCGATGTTGATGATTCTTACGTTAATCGATTCGTCTTGACCATGCGGCTACACTAAAATTGGAAAATTAAAAAATGGCGGCTTTTGGGCACCATATTGTGGGGGCCCAATTTCTTTTTCCAAACCCGTTTTGTAGGGTATTAAAATAAAAGTTTTAAGAGGTGATTTCAAAAATATAACAGTTATATGTTTTAGAATAACAAATTCGAAAAAAAAAATTTTTTTTGAAGTTATAAATAAAAAAAGTTAATTTAAAAAATCAAAAATCCGACTGCTTATAAAGCGAACTAAAAAGACGTAAACATGGATAAAATCATGCTGCGTAGTTGGAGGAGAGGGCTTTTAATTTTTTGAATTAACTTTTTTTATTTACAACGGATTCAAGATGGTAATGACACGCCAAAGAACGGGGAATTATCTTCGCTATAAAATAAAAAACAAAAAAATTCAAAAATGCAGAATACCCGATTGCTTAAGAAGCGAACTAAAAGACTTAAACAAGAAGAAAATCATGGTGTGCCAGAGCAATAATGCTGTGTGCAGCCGGAGGATACATCTGCTTTTGGTCAGGCAGCTCGAGAATATTTATCCTCCGACTGCACAGCATGATTTTGTTCTAGTTTACGTCTTTTTAGTTCGAGTTTTTTCAATTAACTTTTTTTTCACGCTTGCTTTTCGGTAGCCTTTACCCCAGGGAATAAGTATTTTTCTAAAGTAAAAGGCTTTTGCACTGAAGGATAGTGTATCTTCTTATCAGTGAAACATTTTCGTAATCGGATCAGTGTCAACCTATGTCAAGTCCAAATATTACCTTTTACAAACAAAGTATAATATATAAGTTTAGATAATAATTACCTACGACATTTACAAAATAAGTGCTAATTTCACTAACAATTTATTAGCGGAATTGGCACTTCAAAATATACATTATTGCAATCATTAACGGTTAGATGTTTTGCCTTGCAGTTGGATGAATACTGACATACACGGACACCAGTTTATCTAAAGAAAAATTTTAGGATATTTTAAGGCCGTACCCTGAGCAAAAAACCTTGAGCATTCCTAGTGCCCTAGCGGCACACCGGTGGCGCATGAGTTACGGCAGTGAATACTACGCCCAGATTTTAGAATAAAATATTAATAAAATCGAATTAAGGTCTTTTGAAAAAAAAAGTTACAAAATGTTCGTTATTAAATTGTCTATCCATTAGTGTTAGTAAAAAAAAACAATTAATGAAAACTTTACGAGGAGATGCATGCTATCAATCATTATTTCTCATTTATATGGTTTTGTTCGCAGGAAATTAGTGAAACATAATATTCTTAAAAAAAAAGTCTACCATTTTGGAATCAATATCATGTAGAATTTTAATGTATTTTTACTAGTTGTTTTTTTTTTTAATAACGAGTAGATAGCTCCTTAAAACTGCACAAAAACGGCTAGCGCGGCGTTTTGTTCGGGAAGACGCCTTAATAACAGCACCATGACATATAATCATGGCCACGTACATGCAAACTATCGAAAATCTAATTTACTACATCGAAAATTGAATCAACGCGATCCTGCAAACTATTAAACAAAATATCACAGTATTCATTTAATTGCCCATAGCTAATGTACTACGGACAATTATACCCTCATTGGGCGAACTAATTACCGGATCTACCTGGCTTGTGCCTAATGACAAGTAATATGCAGTGCATATTATCGCAGTGCGACGCAATATTATAGAGTTATCCTCAGCTTTGCGAGTAATGGACGGCCGGTTCACACCATCTGAGACCAGCGTTGCACTAAATTAATAGACTATTGTTAATCCCACGGATCAGTATTGAAGCGTAAACACACTATGTGTAAATGCTTCGGTACATTTACACAATTCTAGTGTTGAGTCGAGTGTAACACGTTTGTGATATTGTGATGGCAGTTTTTCCAAAAAATAAAGTACAGTACTAAATAAAATTGTAAGGTACAGATAGTTGAATGCCTGTTTACACGAGTCAAGTCACTAATTTAGTTTTGACAAAACCTTTCTAAAAAGCATGTTTCTGCATAGCCATTTTGTTATGGGGTATTCTAATATGATGAACCTACTTACTAAAGCTGGTTACCTCAAGTAAGGGGTACACATTTTGGTAGGTTATCTGTGGATTGCTGAATAGTAAAGTCATGTACATCGGTCTTTATAGTTAGTTCAACAAGATTCAGTTATCTCCCTCCCTTTTGAGGTATCTATGCAGATTGGAACTAGTGTGCTTGGCGACCCAATCGTCTTAGTGATACTATTTGTAGCTATTAGTGTAACCGAGTTACTGGATTTGAGGTAACTATCGTGTTTTATTTGTCTTGCCGGTTGTCATCTGTAGACTACGAGAGTGGTTGAAGGATATTTTTACCGACTGCCGAAGGAGGGTAATGTGTTAAGTCTATGTGTCAGTCTATGTATGTATGTATGTTTGTTCCTATGTGGCATTCTAGAGACCAAACGTATTGGCCGATTTTAATACACACGTCACACGATTTGTCTTAACCTTGCGAGTGTCACTGGCTACATTAAAATGGTAAAAAATAACAATGGCGGATTTTGGCCGCCGTATTGTGGGGGCCCAATTTTTTTTTTGCGGGCCCATCATGTGTGTTAGCAAAATAAAGGGATTTAAGAGGTGATTTAAAAAATATATAACACTTATAATATGTTTAAATGTACCTACCTAATTCTAAAAAAATATATGTTAACTAAAAAGTATAAAAAAGTTAATTAAAAAAAGCAAAAAACCCGACTGCTTAAGAAGCGAACTAAAACATGTAAACAAGAAGAAAATCATGCTGTGAAGTCGGAGGATATATATGGTTTTGGTCAGCCAGCTCGCGAATATGTATCCTCCGACTGCACAGTATGATTTTCTTCTTGTTTACTTTGTTGGCTTCTTAAGCAGTCGGTTTTTTTTTGCTTTTTTATATTATAGATGAGCTCGCATATGAACGCTATCTCACCTGATGGTAACCAATAATGTGGTCGACCTAGAAGTAACTTATAGCACAGATAATATAATATTAGCATACCAATACACTCTTGACTTAGATCAGAGATCATCAGAGAACACAGGCTCCGCCAGAGAATTCCATTCCTAAGCTATATCACAGATAATATAATACTAGCATACATATGCCTCATCCCATACAAAGAAACCGTGCCGACGTAACTAGCGTTTTTCATCTGATTAATCTTGTTATTTTTTTGTACATCGAACGCGTTCGGTTCTGTTTCACGGTGATAGATAGATGGTGTTAGCAGCGACTTGCAAGTAAAAGGATTTATTAGGTTCGTGAATATTTTTTTCTTTAAATACAGTGAAGGTTCGTTTCATAGTTTTTTTTTGCACGTTTTTACGGTTTTTTCTCCAAAATGTGTTACAATGCAAATTTTAACAATCTAGTGGAATGCCTCAGAAATTTTAAAATGGGCCATCTATTGGCATCAATTTTAAGTGATCCGTTGAAATAATCTTTGAAATGTGAATTAAGAGCCCATTATTCCATAATTTTGTACTTAGGAGAGTTGATTAAAAAAGAACATACAATTTTTATGTTGTAATTCCAGAAAATGTTAATTTTACACACATTCAATAACAGACAGGTGCATATTGCGCCATCTAGTGAGATTTATTTGAACCCACTTTTCTTTGTTAGCAATAAGACCCCGTGGCTATACGCACAATTAAAGTATTCCCAAAACGTTTATAAGCATAGAACGCACGGTACGCAGAGACGGATATACTCACAACCAACCATCCGTCAGTTCACCGTTGTTACTAAAGAGTATCGTCTTTCCCAGTAACCGGGTTTTAAGACGCCATACAGATAGCCGCTCCGTGTAAAATACAGATTATCAGACTGCAACATAAGATAAATGCTAATCAGATTGTTGCACATATATGTGGAAAATATGCTTCGATCTTGAGTAGAACAAGGCAAATTTAAAAACCCCCAACGCATTTATATTTCATGCTACATAATAACCATCTAACAGTCAGTAATAACCATCACCAGCGATCAACAATCTATTGAACGCGTAATTATGACACGGTATTTTGAGAAAACACCCCGATTCAAACAGTAAAAAGCACAACTTTTGCAGAACCGAATTTCATTAAACATAGCTAAGAACACTCTCGATAAAGTCACCTTTCAAACAAAAACAAACGAAATAAAATCGGTTCATCCGTTTAGGAGCTATGATGCTACAAACAGATACACAAACACACAGGTACACACGTCAAACTTTTAACACCCCTCTTTTTCCGTCAGGGGTTAAAAACAAACGAAAATACAACTTGTAACCATGTTTGTTGATCTTTTATTAATTTTCTGTTTAGGTGCATGAACTTCGATGAGTATTTACTTTATTCAAATAAATGAAAGAGCAAATCTTGCTTTTCTATCAAAAACATTTTTGTTTTTCCCGCCCACCACAATATGCATCAAAATTTCATAAATTAAATATGAAAATTATTTCAATACTTTAAAATATTAATAAAATTGTTGTTTGTTATTGAAACAAAACAGACGATCTAAATATTTCTAAAATCTGAATATCAACTAGCACTACAAAATAAACTAACAAGTAAATTGAATTTACTTTAAAAAAAAGTATGGACACAATCTACTTGTAATAACCCTTTTCGACATCAAAGGCTGATTATTTTCAGAGAACAACGAAAAAATTACTTTGTTTTGTTGAGAACAAAGCTAGGTACCTTCTGTGAAGTGTGGGACAAGAATTACTACGGAAATTAAAATTTTGTTATCATTATAATGGATTATTACTGGTAAGGTCGTTGACCGCGAGGTAGCAGCCCGATCAGATAGTCTGACTAAACCCGTTCAACGCTCAACACCAAACTGAACGATGGAGTACCAGAAAGCCAAGTACAGACACAGATGGAGGAGCATCAGATGATCAGATGATGGAGACATTATAAAAGAAAAGTAGTTCGCCCGCCGGGGGAATTAATATATGATAAACACGACACGAGAAGGATGATAAGTGATAAAACATTTTACCCCTATATTCTAAGGTAAGTGATTACCTCTACTCGAATCTATCAAATTGACAGTTTTAATTTAGTTTAGCTTAGCTTACGAGTATTATTCGACATTCATCGAAGGTATTTTCCGTACACTGCACACATAGCCCGAATAATTTCCAAATTTAAGTGGCAATGGGTAGAGCACATTGCTCGCAGAACGGATGGCCGTTTGAGCCGAAAAGTTCTCGAGTGGCGACCGCATACCGGTAGAAGCAGCAGGAAGGCCTCTTTCCAGGTGAAGCGACGACCTGGTCAAGGCTGCGGTAGTCCAGTGGATGCGAGACACATAGGACCGATCAGTGTGGCAAAGCTTGGGCAAGCTTCGTCTTTTGGCTGAAATGATTATGATGATTTTACCGGCGACTGTGTTGATTGGAGTGGAGAAAGTTTCCCTCAAAAGGACTTCTAATCTGTCAACCAACGGCGCTCGAGTGTATACATTTTCACATTCTAAATAATCATGAAATAACACTACAACATAGAACTCCTCCTTTTTGGAATTGAATTAAAAATAAGGCATTCAGAAACAGACAGCAACACACAACAACAAACACTTCAACTAGAAGTTACATCGTAACACACCACGTCGTTTGGGGCAGCTCGGATGTCAACAAACGAGGGGAGGATTTGTTGGACTTTGTGGTAAGCTCTTCTTTACAAATCCTTAACGCAGGCAACAAACCTACTTTCAGGACCTCTGCGAGAACTGAAGTTATTGACCTGACACTGGCTTCAAACAGGGCCAGCACTCATGTTGAAAATTGGCATGTATCGGACGAAATCTCTCTGTCTGACCATAACTATATATGCTTTAGGTGTAGAACGGCGGGAGACGCCGAAACTAGACGAAGGAGAAACCCAAGACATACAAATTGGGACTCGTACAGGAGGGACCTAAAAGTAAATCTAGGGAGCCCTAAAGGTAAGCTTAATTCCATACTAGATATAGAATTTGAAGCGGACAGAATCAAGGTGGGCACCATCGGTGCATGGGAAGATAACTGCCCAGAGAAAAGAGCCTTCTGCAAATAGGTACCATGGTGGACTCCTGAACTAGCTAAAATACGCCAGGAAACACGACAGGCCTTTAATGATGCAAAAGCCAGGAAAGATTTTTCTGGCTATCACAGCATGCTAACGAGGTATAACACGGCGGTACGCAAGGCCAGAAGAACTAATTGGCGGCAGCATTGCACTTCCATCGAAACTCTGCCAAAATGGGATGAGATTGTGCAAAGCAATGTCCATGACTAAGACAAACCCACTATCATCTGTAAAAGATGAGAGTGGGCATCTCACGGAAACTGGACAGGACACGGAAACTGGACAGGACACTCTGGGCGTGATGTTTAGGACCCACTTCCCAGAATGTATACTGCGCGATAGCGATGAAGAGGAACCAGTCACAAGGGACGAGCTCACAAGGCACACGTCCAAATAAAACTGGCTCACGGCAAAGAAAGTGGTAGATAAAAAAAACTGAAGCTGGCCATAGCCGGCTTCCAGCCACTCAAATCCCCTGGTCCGGATGGCATCTACCCAATACTACTGCAAGAAGGGGCATCTGTTTTGATACCTCATTTGAGTAAGCTCTACAGAGCCTGCATAGCCTTTGGGTACGTACCCAAGGCATGGAGGGAGGTCAAAGTCACCTTTATACCGAAGGTGGGTAGACCGACTTATGAAGAAGCTCAAGCTTACAGGCCCATTAGTCTATCATCCTTTCTCTTGAAAACTCTGGAGAAACTGGTTGACAGGTACTTAAGAGAGGGTCCACTGAAAGTATTCCCTCTACATAAACTACAATGCGCCTACAGCCCCGGCAAATCTACGGAGACGGCATTGCACTATGTTGCGAGTCGAGCCGAGGCTGCGCTAGAGGGACAAGAAATCTGTGTTGGGGCTTTCCTCGACATAGAGGGAGCCTTTGACAAGACAACATTTGAGTCCATACGCACTGCTGCAAAGGAACATGGCATCAATGATACCACGTGCAACTGGATTGACTATATGCTGACAAGCAGAACAGTCAGATCGGAACTAATGGGAGACAGACTTAGTGCAAAAACAACAAGAGGTTGTCCGCAAGGCGGAGTGCTGTAACCATTATTGTGGTGCTTGGTAGTAGACTCGCTACTTACCAAACTTAATACCGGACCATTCTACACAGTAGGCTATGCAAATGACATAGCCATAATGGTCAATGGTAAATTCCCGAACACAGTGTCTGGATTATTACAACAGGTATTGAGGATGACAGAGGAATGGTGTACAATGAACCACCTCTCTATCAACCCAAGCAAAGCAGTCATTATTCCATTTACGAGGAAGAGACAACTAGGAAACCTAGGAGAGCTCTCCCTCAATGGAATGAAACTGCCCTGGTCCACCGAAGTTAAATATCTTGGGTTCACGCTTGATAAAGAACTCAGGTGGAAAACTCATGTGGAAAATATTATGACAAAGGCCTTACGAGTGTTCGGAATGTGTCGTTCCACCTACGGTAAAACGTGGGGGCTTAAGCCCAAAGTTTTACGATGGCTGTACCGGACAATGATAATACCTATTATCACATACGGCAGCAGAGTGTGGTGGCCAAGAACAAAGCTTGCCTCGTGCAAAGCGCCACTCACCAGGTTACAAAGAACAGTGTGTCTAGGCATCACGGGTGCTTTTAGGACAACACCTACGGCAGCGATTGAGAGATACCTCAATATCCCTCCTCTGCATATTATGGTTGAATTCGAGGCAAGGAAGACATTACATCGTCTCGCTGTTGCTGGACTATGGGATGCCTCTAAGCCAAAGACTAACCATACAAAGTTCGATGAGAATGAAGACCTGGATCGGGTAACAAGCATGTTATCCGATAAAATTCAAACTATGTATGTGTTTGACAGGTCTTTTAAGGTCCAAATCCCTACAATAGAGGACTGGACGAAAGGACTCGATCCACCAGAACAAGATAGTCTGGTGTGGTACACTGATGGATCCAAAATGGAATCAGGTACAGGAGCGGGTATATACGCAAAAGGCTACAAGTGTAGCAAAAGCTTAGGGAAAATGGCAACTGTATTCCAAGCAGAAACATATGCCATAATAACCTGTGCTCAAGAGAATATAGATAGAGGAACCAGAGGTAAATCCATATATATTCTTAGTGACAGTCAGGCTGCAATCAAAGCCATGGCATCCTACAAAGTGGACTCCAGACTTATTCTGGATGCTGTCCGGACCCTAAACAGGCTTGGGCAGCGCAACGGGGTAAGACTTATGTGGGTTCCTGGGCACAAAGGATTCCATGGTAACGAAGTGGCTGATGAACTGGCAAGAGAGGGCTCAGCAAATGATTTTGTGGGTCCGGAACCATGTGTAGGCATCTCGACGTGTGTCGTAAAAGCCGCATTTAGGGAGTTTGCAGATCACAGACAACGAACTTGTTGGCTGTCTAATACCGGTCTACAACACTCCAAGAGATTCCTGGGCTCTACTTTCAAAGCCCGGGATTGCATTTGGAACATGAGCAGGGGGCAAATCCGCTACGTGCTTGGGGCCTTTACTGGGCACTTTGGAACCAACGACATGCTCATGAAGATGGGTCTAACCACGACACCCATGTGTAGGTTGTGTGAGTAACATACGGAACGCATGGAGCACCTACTGTGCACATGCGATGCACTGGCTGGTAAGCGAATGAGTCTCCTAGGGATTGGGTATCCAAAACCAGAAGACTACAGGCTCATATCGCCTAATCTCGTTGTAAAACTCATGAAAACGGTTTTTAACGAAATGGGGGAGGAGTAAGTTATCTAGGGGACCACAATAGATCCCAATGGGTCGAAGTGTCCGAGTTATTCCTCAGCCCCTCCATAAGATAAGATAAGATACATCGTAACATCTGGAAACAGGGAAGATAAAGAGGTTTAACAATAATGAAAGAGTAATCAATAACATTCCAGTTACTTAAAGCAACATTATTTATATACAAGAAACATAATTGGAACTGATCAACTAAGAGCGGGGTCAAAGTTTGGCTGTGGAGGTAGGAGTCTCGAGATATAGCACGTTATGCTCCAGACAACTTTTCTTTATAACTTTCAAAATAAGTGAAACAAATTTTACTGTTTTTGGTTCAGATAGTTTGCCATTTTTGGATTCTCATACTCAATAACCAAAATAGCATCCGTATAGTACCCGTCATGTAACTTGAGAAGGTTTTGGTGTAGTGGGGGTAAGTTCGCGGATTGAACGCGAATTGACCAACCACCACAGATACCAAACGGACCGTAGACGCGACGCGATTTGTCATTCGCTCCTTTTGTCAACAGAACAACCAATCGCGCGCTTGAAACGGTGCAAACGTTCCCCGCGTCCCGCTTAGTTACCAAAGAGATCTAAAAACGACTTATGTGCATCTCGGTAACTATACCTTTTTTGTTATCGGGGAGAAACCTTCAAAAAAGGCGTCTGGATTTTTGGGGAAAAGACGAGAGAGTGTGGGTTTTTTACCTCACTTAATGATCACCACCAGCACATCGAAGAAGCCCCGTGACTTCTTAAAAAAACACCCTGCACCCCCTCTGTGCAACGCCTGTTAAGACACTTCCCTGTTGAGACTGTAAAGGAGTTTCCCCTGAGTCTCGCTGGACTTTCCTGGAGTTATTAACAAACATCACGTTATATTTTGAAAGTGCTTGGCAATCTCTTACATTTTGGCATTTTTCCAATCGCTATCACGACACTTTCGTTGGATAGAATGTCACTTGTCCAGAGCTCTCGGCTCTCCAACCAATACACCGCAAACAAGATAAAATACTTACAAAGAAACAATTGAAGCACATTTAATAAAAAATATCCAATAAATTCACATCTTGTAGTTGGCGAACAACTCAAAACGTGGTACAAGGTCCGGTTCATACTGGCGGATCGTTCACATGTTAAACTCAACTCCAAGTGCACTCACAGGGGATTCTTATAGTTTTATAACGCAATAATGTTACGTCTCCGACACACTTGGATATTACGTGTGTTCCCAACTTTTACTGTACTACAGCTAGTGGCTACTTTATGATACATTGAATTGTTAATAGAGTGCATTGATGTTGTTGTGTTCATGCCTTTATTGGTAGAAGTTTTTTTTTTACAATATATGAATCTAGTTGCACATTCGCAAGCTTCAGTTGGTCTCTATGGAGAAGAACGTGTAAGAATCCACGGACACTCTTTTCCAGCAGTTTTAATTACAATAAATTACTTGGTTAAATCATTATTTTCTTGTTGGAAAAATACACAAGTGTGAACGAAGTAAAAATACGTGCACGTAAAAGCGTCTAGAGTAAAACAAATTAAATAAAGAAATAATAAATAAAATAAAATAAATAAAATCTAATATTAATTAATTACAACAATTCAAAAATAAGTACGTAATTAAAAGCAGGCCGAAGCAGTAAAGTTATGACCAATCCCAACTGGTGGCACCCGTTCACGAACATGACGCATGAATTGGCACCACTTAGCTCAACCATCATGAAGGGGAACCGAATGATGCAACACATATGCCACCATCAGAGAGACATTTGAGAGTGCATGACACAATCTCACCTACCAGGGCACACCAAAGTCAACGAACGACAAATATTCCTATGTGCCGTTCACATATTATGCTTACAGTAAATAGTAGATTTACAGTTGGTTAGACATACATAGTACTCACGCATGTCAGTACATCACATACATTACACATAGCATATTCAATCAACCTTTTAACGTTTCTACTGCTAGGACTCAGGCCTCTTCCCCATGAGAGGGCATCCACCACGCGGGCCCAGTGCGGGTTGGTAGATGTCACATGTCTTCAAATGTTTAGTTTAAGGAAAGTTTCCTCAAATGTTTACTTTCACCGTTTTTAGAGCACATTACACATGTTAGGAACAATCTCAAAAATTAGGGGACTAAATCACATGACAATTAAGGCATGCATAGTGCTTACATACAATAGAGTTGAGTTGTTGGAATTGGTAATTATTAAAAAATAAGTACTTTTATGAAGTAGGTTTTAACCGCAAGAATCGTGAATAATCTCTATGATAAGGAGTATTCAGATATTATTTACTCACGTTGATTTAATTCTGTGAAATTGTAGTTTGGACTTTTGGACTGAAATCTTAGCACGTGCCGATCTCGTCACTATACGTTTTAGATCGAAATTGATTGATCACTGCTCAATCCACGTGCAATCAATTTACAAACGATGTGCATCTAAACTTCATTGAAGTGGTTTTAAGGCTCATATTCCAAGTCAGTTTAAAGGACCTCCACACGACCTAGTCGCCGTGAAAACTAAAAAAAACACCGGCCAAGTGTGAGTCGGACTCGCGCACGAAGGGTTCCGTACTTGTTAAATAGCAGTTAACGATTTATGACGTATTAAAAAAAAACTACTTACTAGATCGCGTTCAAACCAATTTTCGGTGGAAGTTTACATGGTAATGTACATCGTATATTTTTTTTAGTTTTATCATTCTCTTATTTTAGAAGTTGCCACCTCCCCCCCCCCCTGTTGACACACATTTTACCACTTTGAAAGTGTTTCTCGCGCAAACTATTTAGTTTAGAAAAAAAATATTTTAGAAACCTTAATATCATTTTTAAATACCTATCCATAAATACCCCACACGTATGGGTTTGATGAAAAAAATAATTGAGTGTCAGTTATAAGTATGGGGAACGCCCCATTTTTTTTCTAATTTTGTGTGAAAATCTTAATGCGGTTCTCAGGATTTATCTATTTACCAAGTTTCAACAGCACAGTTCTTATAGTTTCGGGAAAAAGTGGCTGTGACATACGGACGGACAGACAGACAGACAGACATGTCGAATCCATAAGGGTTCCGTTTATTGCCATTTGGCTACGGAACCCAAAAAAGTCTTAGATTAATAAATTTAAACCAGTAGCTGTCAATTTGATGATTCGGGATAGAGTCGAGTAGGAGAGCATGACTTGGATGAAATATTGGTTAAATTTATTTTGAATATATATTCGACCTAAAATAAAACTGGAAAAATGTTTCACTCAAAACATTCGTAAAATCTTTAACAATATTAGGAAAAGCATTTTATTTGTATAGTATACCTATCTGCCTGGGAAAGCCCAAAGATATCTGAAACAAAGAACATACAAGAACATATTGAAGTATCTGATTGATTCAAGGGTTTCATCTTTAAAATAACATTTTATCAAGCGCAAAACAAATACGCGAGTGTTTAATCAATACTTTGTTTTCTACTTTTCGCATTGTGTATTAAATAATATAATCTTATTAAGATTCTACGCCACACTACTCTGTTTTTATTCTTATTTCTAGATTAGATTGTAAATAAACAAATACTTTTCTTTAGGTACTCTAGCACTATCTTAGATAAACATTCGCACTTCTTAAAATAACAAATGATATAAAAATAAAGCCGTGTGCCAACATCAAAGGATATTTTTATAACCAAGGACTTCTCTCCGAGCGGTATACAAAAGTTTTTCCTTTAAAAAGTTTCCAAAACTATACACCTACTTGGACGTCAATGGACTTGGTACAAGAAGTCTATAGAGTTGTTTCAGTTGTCTATGTCCGAAGTAAGAAGGGGAGTTATTACAGGCGCTTTTGTTCCAAATATAAAAGCTCAAAGTTTTACAGAAGTGAGTACACCCTGGACACAACAGATAGCTAGTATTTAAAAGACGAAGTTTGGTAAGTGGTTATGCGTAAATATTGTTTGGAAGCGATTAGAGTAATCTAAATAACAGACTCATTTCAAACTTCAAGAACATTGTGAAAGACTTAGTTTCTTTGATAACTTTAATCCAGAAAACTGTTTTTTGGAAATTAAGTTGCTTCAAGTGGGACAGATACCTTTTTCTGTTAATTTATAAATTTTATGTAAACAATATAAACATCTAACAACCACTTTGACGATAAAACGACATGACGAAAACATGACGTAATAATGAACTGTACAATTTGTGGCTTTGGTTAAAAACATCATCGTTAAATGTGCAAATGTTTAAACAATCCCTTCATTCTGAAGCCTCGCTGAGACTCAACCACATCCACAGACTACCGCCACCAATATTTATGCAGATTACACACACACAGCTAACATAAATTACTAAGTAAGTGCACGAGACGACGGGAGTCAGCACGAGTGTGTCAACAATTCCACACCCTCTCTCGAAGCTGTGACGTCAGCGATCCTAGGCTTGACCCATTCATTGATCTACAATTATTGGTTGCAAGCTGCAGGAGTAGTTAGGTGCGATCCGAATTTTGGTTGTGTCGATCTTCGATATAGATCGAAGATGTTGATTTATAAAGAAAATAAAAAATGACATAATAGTTGGTAAATTTTTGTAGTTTTTTTGTTTTTCTTTACTTAAGTAAACAATTAACTTTTTTTTTAAATCTACCTGATCAAGATCAATTATTTCGACTACTGGGTATTCTCTAACTAACACGAAACTACATTTTTATTTTTACATTTTTAATGAAACTTTTCAGTACTGTAATGTTTTATTTTTGTGACATCTTTTTAATTAAGTTATACTTTTAAACAGTCTATAGTCAAAAAGCAATGGATAAAGGTTGAAATGACAAGCTCTCCTTAGCCGGTCTGCTACCAAATCTTTGGGCTTAATTCATGGAATCGCAAAAAAACAGAGTACATTTTCTCTGACGTTCGTTTGAGATTCGTGTTATTTTTTTTTATTCTTTGTAACCGAATGTGTATTTTGTTCCTCTTTAGTATCATATAATTATTTCACAGAAATATTAAAATACACATTGTTTATTCCTTTAATTTAAAATTAACAACAACATTTTGTGTTTAACCTAATAATATATTATTTTACAACTAAGATTGAGATGTAAATTAATACATTATTATATTGTGTGTTTTAATAATAATCGACGATGATTCGGTATTTCGTTGTTTGTTTTTGTCCATACAGTGCATATCACTCGATTGAAATAAACGGATATTGAAAATGAAAACGAATTCATACATGCTTTTTTTAACTGCGCATTTTCACTGTTTAACAAAAGCATATTTTTTGAGTAGGTAGGCTTTTCATTACAATCAAAAACAAAATGAATGTTGAATCTACCTAAAACATTTGTACTTGGGTAACGTTATATTTAATTTTGACCTAGCCTTATAATAGTCCAAAGATTGTATTTTGTTTATTTTTGCGAATTACCTAATATTTATTTATTGAAACTTCATTCAACATAAAAGTACATAGGCGGACTTAATGCCAGAGGCAAATGCTCTACCAGTCAACCATGGGCGAAGAGATAGCATGGCAGGTGCATAAAAAATGAAATAATAAACACAAAATGAGTACAAAAGTATATAGTTAAAATAAAAATACATAAAATAAGTACTATAATAAATACTACATACAAAATAATATACATATAAATTAATAGAAATTCGCGTATTGAGATGACTCTGCTATTCGTTTAGAAAATAATGCCGCAACTTCAGCTTAAATAATGACTGGTGGCCGTCCTGATATCGAGAGGAAGTGCATTCCAGAGAAGATTGGATTGAATATGAAAGGAAGAATGAACAAAATCAGAAGTATGAGAAGAACAGAGCAAGAGAAGATTGTTAGATGAACGCAGATTCTTAGCGTGTGAAGTACATAGGTATTGAAAGTGAGGTATGAGGTAAGAAGGAGGTGTGGGAGAGTTGAGTAGAGAGAAAAGCGCAGTCAAAGCGCGAAAATTTCTTCTCTGTCGAATGGGCATCCATTTGAGTTCAGTTCTGCAGCTCGACACATGGCTAATAACTGTTAAGTTTTACCCAATATCGAAATATTTCTACATAATTGCCCCACTATGATAAATAAACCTAACCTCGCAAAGACGCCACTAAATTTCGGAACGCTGTAGCCCAAGCAGTTAACTACAATGTACACTTGCACCAATCACCGACGAGTGCTATGCAACTGACAGCACTGAACTAGAAGGAGCTTCCAGATTAGCACAACCAATAAACCACAAACGATTGGTTGAGTATTTTAGAACGAGTAATGAGTAGGTGGTAAAGACAGATAAAAATAAGTTAATTGAATGGGAGTTGAGGATAAACTGCAAATTGTTTTTCTAAAGCTGTTGATGCTTGAGGGACTATTCCTGTATTCTACTCATTTACGAGTATATCAGACTTCATTCTATCTATCACATTTATTTTATTGTTGATTTCTTATTTATTACAATAAAAGTTTATGTATTTACTATGTGTATTAATAACGTTTTTATTAAAATATGTTTTTATTCATAAAACATTTTACATCATTACATCACATCATCAGCCTATTAATGTTCCCACTACTGGGACACAGGCTACCTCTCTGTGAGAGGGAATGGGCCGTTATCCACCACGCGGGCCCAGTGTGAGTTGGTGGATGTCACATGTCTTCTAGGTTCTAGGACATGCCGGTTTCCTCACGATGTTTTCTTCACCGTTTTGAGAGCAGTGACCTACAACTTGTAAGTCGCGGCCGATACCACTGGGCCACCACTGCTAAAACATTTATTTACACCAATTAGTACAACTTTACTGAATCAATTTCGATGAATCACTAATGATTGAGCCTTATACCTACAACACAGTTGTCCGCGCTTGTAACAATTTAAAAAAATAAGGTCATTTGTCAGTTGTCAGTTTAGTTTACGAAATTATAAAGCATAGTATTGATAATTAATTACGAATAAACTAACAATCTGGCAAAGTCGCGTAAGTAAATATCAAAGAATCTCCTTAGTTCTTGCCGTCGCCGTCGGTAGGTACTGTTTTTCAACTTTACGGAATAAAGTTTAAAAACGCACCATAGCACACGCACCATACGCACTAAACGTTTCAGAATATTTTTATTATGCGTACAGCTAAGGAGTGGCATTCCCTGCCAGAGTCTGTGTTTCCCGATAGCTACAATCTAGGAGTCTTTAAGTCAAGAGTGAATAGGTTACTTCTAGGCAAGCGTGCTCCATCATCGACTACATCATCGCTTACCATCAGGTGAGATAGTGGTCAAGCGCGAGCCTGTAACAGATAAAAAAAAACAGTATACTGCAGTCATCACAAGCAGTCAGAAGCATGAAATCTAACACCAGTCTTTCTTACCAAGGGTAGTCGTGTTACTGGGTTGTGGCGGTTAGACGCCCGTCGGTCCATGTAAAATACTTCAACGACATGTGAATGTGGAGGCAATCCAGCTGCTAGATAATACGGATAGACATAGTGCGTTGGCTAAAGAGAACTACCATTTGAGTAAGTGTTGTGTATAAGTAGTGAAAAAATAATAACAACAATATAATATATAAATGACTAGCTTCTGCGAGCGGCTTCGACCGCTTGAATGTCGAAAATTGTTCCAAGGGAACATATTCCCGGGATAAAAATTATCCTATGTGCTATTCCAGGCTACAATCTATCTCTGTGCCGAATTTCATTTTGATTTGTGCAGCCGTTTGAGCGTGAAAGAGTAACAAACATACAAACACAATCACAGACTTTCTCCCTTATAATATTAATATTATAGTGTGATAATGAGAGAAAATAAAGTGTTTTTAACTTAGCAGACTCTAAGAAAGTGCTACCGAACTATAGGTATAAAAGTGCAAATTGACACTATTCTTAGTCATAACATTATACTCGTACAATAGAATAATAAGTTAGAGTTAAATTGCTCATTTAGTCTGTTTAGGCTAGATTGTAATCTATTATTAAGAACTTTCGCTAATATAAAAAAAACTGGTACTCAGCTGCACTGGTTAGACTGGAAGTCGACCCCAACATAGTTGGAAGACTAAGCAGATTCATTGAAGTATTCTAAAAAAAAACTACTAGTAAAAAATTAAAATTTACAAAACCCCGGCAATTTTTTTTTTCACACATATTAAACTACATAATTTATCTAATAGTAGACACGCTCCGATCAACAATCTATCGAACACGTAATTATGACACGATATCTTGCGAAAATACTCCGTTTCAAACAGAAAACAACCCATAACTTTTGAACGGCTAAACTGATTTTCACCAAAATAAAATCTAAGAAATCTTTAGCTAAGAACACTCTCGGCAAAGTCACCTTTCAAACAAAAAATCTAAATCAAAATCGGTTCATCCGTTTAGGTGCTATGATGCCACAGACAGACACACAGATACACAGCCGCACGAAGTGAATAGGTTACTTCTAGGCAAGCGTGCTTCACCGTCGACCACATCATCGCTTACCATCAGGCGAGATAGTAGCCTATCGATAAATAAAATAAAACCCCTATTTTTATAAATCAATTGAAAAATTTAGTATATTTTGGAGGGCGATAAAAATCATACGACCGACGTATTTATATTTGCTATGTAATAATTTAATATAATATAATTCATTTATTTTCAGACACAGTGGTCCATAATATTACTTTTTTTATATATGTTTAACTAAGAAAAACTTTATTTACATAGATAAAAGTATATAGTGTACAAAATACTTAAATAACTTAATAAACTACAAACATATACACTTAAACCAAAACCTAAAAATATACTTAACTAAAATATGGCGTCGAAAAACTCATCGTTGTCCACTGGTAATGTGCCCAAAAGACTGGCAGCATTGCCACGTTGTATGGCAATGCTTATTCTCTGACCCAGGTAAAAGCCAGCCCTTGGGTCACGCGAAGTGCCAACTAGGCGTTTGGAGAGATCTTTAAACAAAGCGTGAGCACTCGGAACCCATGGACCAAGAGTTTCAACCCCAAACGGCTCAAAAATATAACTACCGATGAGATTATTATATTTCCGCCGCTTGAGGTTATCTGCAGCCGCAGCGGCAGCGCCAGCACAGCAAGACGAGCTGGGAAGATGGGATGGTGCAAGAGTATCGACACAAGTAGCGTCCCACACAAAAAGGCCTACCCATCTTCCATGGAAACAAACACATCCCGTCTGGTCTTTTGCCATCGTCGCGTGCCAGGCCATGGGGTTCCAATACGGCCGGAACGCCGACGGTGACGAGAGCACGTCGGATGATGTCGTTTAAAAAAATCAATCATCAATTAAATCATTTGAGGGTTACAATTAGTTAACAAAACAGATAGGTGTTGCGACCAGCACCCTTGCTAAGTAATAAAATAACTCGTATTGAGGGCGGTGATACAAGCCCATACACAATAATATGACCGTTTAATAAATTGCAGGTAGAGCAAGCGTTTGTTGAGATAAAGTTAACAAGCAGTTTACACATAAAATTAGAAATTAAATGAAATCAAGAAATGATATGAGGTTAAATCAAATCAAAATAAGAATTAAATAAATACATTGTTTAATTTTGCATCAGAGCCAAAAGTGTGTGTGGTGAGTGTGTGAAAAAAGAAAAGAAAAAGTGTTTATTCGCCACAAAAAAGACATACAAAATTTTCGACATCTTAAATTAAACCCTTAAGGTTACACTAGTCGAAAATTCTTCCATACAAACGTAGTTTAGGGATTATTCCACTGTTTAACGATGTACGTTCAAAATAAAAAGTGATATTAATTTATCTCATCATTATCTAGCCCTGTATGGAAGCAAAAAAGTAAAAAAAGAAAATATTTGAAAGTTATGAGCGTCGAAAGTTCCACATTTTGACACTAATTTTAACGCATTTTTGGGCGCGAATAAATATCATAAAAAGACGGAAAATTGCAAAACGGCCTCCATACAGGGATAGATTAGTAGTTCAACAATGCAAATAATTTTACTATGAACAGATAGATTTAGCCGTTTTTTCATGATATCTAGACTGCCAAAGGTCTGTTTATAAAATTTCGCGCGCTCGGTTTCGTCCTAAATCATTATCCATTTCGCTACAAACTTGCAAAAGTCTGTATTCGTACGCGAACTAGCTTCCTACTGCTCATCACAGCATCTATCTCTTCCGCACGTGTTGTCAGTTGATATAAAATGCATTTTAACCCCGCGCACAAAATAGTTCTAAGTTCAAGTTCTCTTCAAAGTTAGAGTGAACAGGCTTCTTCTGGGTAAGCTCACTCCATCGTGGACTCTGTCTCTGTCACCTATGACCTAGACTAGAGTCAAGAGCAAACCCATTACAAATAAAAAAAAAAAATAAAAAAAAAAGCTCGTGCCGTCGACTAGTGCACCCTTAACGGTATCCAATATTAATAAGTATTTAAATTATGTTAGTAAAAAAGTAAGAATGAAATTAAATACCAAATTTGAGTACAGTACTAGGATGATGAGTAAGTCCAAGCAGATGCATGTCGTGACTGTGACAAGAAGGCTTCCACTCAGCATATTTCTGTGCCGTGGGAGACCCACAGCACGGCGCTGATTTTCAGTGGTCGCGAGTGTGTGTGGTGAGTGTGGGTGGGTGTGTGTATTGTGATTGTGTGCAAGATATGATGTGTTATGTTATCGGTGGAAAGGTTTAGTAGAGATTATTTTCGGAAATAAGCAGGCGTTCTGTATCGGTATAGTTAGTTGCTAGGAGAAAGTTTGTTATGGCTTTCTTTACAGACGAGGCAGAAACAGAAACTACTTTTCTATTACATTTTCAAGCTTATACTCACAAGTTTTTTTTTGTTATTATACTTTTAAAATATGTTAGAGCCTATGGCGTGCAGCGCCGATGCCTGCCAAATCTGTGGTTACCGTATGTAGCATGCAATCACTTAAAGAAATTCTGGCCTTAAAGGAAGACCGTTTTTCAGATGGTTTAGGTACTTACTGTTGGATTAAATGGAGAAGGTTTTATAGAAGCATTCATAATCATTTTATATAACCTACTGAGGGGTGACCATAAGCTCTTAGAGCGGTATCAATTTGAGATCGAATAAGGGACAGATTTATCTGACGTGTATATATCTGTCACTTACTCGATATCAAATTGATACCGCTCTAAGAGCCTATGGTCACCCCCCTGATGCATGCTGTGTGTAACGACGCTTGACAAAGTCGTTTTGCGCAATTTGCTATATTTTCTTGCTGACTGGCTTGTATTTTTTTGCTATAGTAGGTACATTAAATTCACAAATAACATTTTTTTTCACAAAAAAAGAAAACGACAAGACACGGCATTCAAATGTTTCCTCCTCAGTCCTCGTACAAAAATTGTAACCGACTCTCATTAACAGAAAAGTCTTTCAAGATTTTTTACGATAAAATTGAGTACGAAAAAGTTGTTCCTATCGCGTACTTAAACAATCACATCACGGTTGATTGTAAACTTTTTTGAGCTCTCTTCATTGTTCCAAGTTACAATGGCAATCATTCCAAGAATTTGGTCCAGTTTTCTAAGAAATTTTCACGTTAAAAATAAGGTTTCTTGTGAGGAATTAAAATGATGGAATAAACGTGACTGTAACTTCATTGAAAGTTCGTTTTGAATGAGATTTGTAGGACGATTATAACTTCTAATTATTCTAGAATAAATTAGGCACTGCATTAAAAAGATATTTTTTACTACTTATGTTACATTTATAACACATATATACACATGCTGATTGGCACAGAGGCAGTGGAACGCGTCCACAAATTTACATACCTCGGGAGTGTCGTATCAGAGACTGGGGGTAGTGAAGTGGACATCGCTTCACGGATTGCCATAGCCCGAGCAACCTTCGCACAGCTGAGACCTGTTTGGCAATCGGGGAAACTGACCCGAAGGATTAAACTCAAAATCTTCGGGTCCAATGTCGAATCCATGCTGCTCTACGGGTGCGAAACGTGGAAGGTCACAAAGGACATCTCACGCCAAATACATCACGCCAACTACAGTCTTCGTCAACCGCTGTCTTCGTCGGATTCTTTGAATTTACTGGCCCGAGACCATCTCCAATGTAGAGCTGTTGGAGAAATGCCACGAGAGCCCGATCGACCGCCAGATCAAGCGTCGCAAGTGGAGATGGATTGGCCACACACTCCGAAGGGGTCCCTATTACATACCCAAGCATGCTTTGGACTGGAATCCCCAAGGGAAAAGAAAACGTGGCCGTCTCCGTCAAACCTGGCGTCGCACCGTGTTGGCAGAAGCATCGAGCATCGGAATGACATGAAGCGAGGTGAAGCGTGAAGCTCAAGACCGATCGCGATGGAGGTCATTTGTGGACGGTCTCTGCCCCATCTAGGGGTTATAGGTAATTAAGTCAAAGTAAGTCAATATCCTTATAGGTACGTAATATAGCAATACTAGGATAATGAATTATAAAACTTATATCTGAATATAAGCGTGACTCTAGACTATGGAGTTTTGAAGAAGGTCCTATCTCCGAACAAAAAAAACTTGGGATCTGATGTAACACAGCAAAACCAACTAGATTAGCCTGCATGGCTGGTAGAAAAATATACCAAATTGGTTTTCAATAATCTAACGAATTTAGAAATAACAGTCGCACGGTTTTATCTTCGAGGTTAATCTCGTGCAGTGCTTGCGGTAACCTGCTCTATTTCCGAGAGGGTGACCGGCAGTCCCAGGGTCGTGTCGGGTTTATCGTCCACAAGTCCCTTGTGAACAACGTGGTGAAAATCGAGAGTGTGTCGACCAGGGTGGCGTGCCTTATACTCAGAAAATCCTCAAGATATTCGCTGAAGGTCATACAGGTCTACGCCCCAACCTCGGCACACCCCGACGACGAGGTAGAGACCATGTATGAGGATATCTCCAGAGCCATGCATGGTTTCAAAACTCACTTCACCGTTGTCATGGGGGACTTCAACGCGAAACTGGGCAAACGAGACGAGGATCAGCTGCAAGTGGGGCAATTTGGAGTTGGACGACGGAACCACCGGGGTCACCTACTGGCCAGTTTTATGGAGAAGGAGGGCCTCTTTATGACAAACTCCTTCTTCAAAAAGCGTGAACACAAGAAGTGGACCTGGCAGAGCCCCGATGGTGCAGCAAAAAATAAGATCGACATCATCATGTCAACCAAGAAGCAAATGTTCAATGATGTCTCTGTGATCAATTCGGTAAAAACCGGGCGCGATCACCGCATGGTAAGAGGCACATTGAACATTAATATTAAGCTTGAAAGGTCTCGACTGATGAAGTCCACGCTCCGTCCAGCACAGATCCAGGTCCAAAACCCCGAGATCTTTCAGCTCGATATCCAGAATCGTTTCGAGTGCCTAGGGAGCTCCGTGGACGACTACGCCGACGGGTTCGTGGAAGCTGTCCATACGGTCGGGTCTAAGTAAAAAGCTCTCTGATCATACCCTCAAGCTTATGAAGGAGAGGCATGAGATGATCCTGCAGTCTTCAGATGAGGCGTGCAAATACCGGCATCTCAATAGACAGATCTCTAAATCCTGAAAAGAGACCTCCGCCGCTTTAATACCGAGCGTATTAAAGACGCGATTGAGCAAAATAAAGGCTCCAAGGTTTTTCAAGGGATCTGGATATTGGGCAGAGCCAGCTCACGAAACTGAAGACCGACGATGGCAGGATCGTATCCGCCAAACCGGAGCTTCTGAGGGAGATCGAGACATTCTATGGGCAGTTGTACACATCAATCAGCAAGCCCGTTGCGAGTCTAGCAAACGACCCAAGAGCTAGATTGACCCGACACTATACCGAAGATATTCCGGACGTCAGCCTGTACGAGATTAGGATGGCTCTGAAACAGCTTAAAAACAACAAGGCGCCGGGTGATGACGGAATCACGGCTGAACTCCTGAAGGCGGGTGGAAAACCGGTCCTTAAGGCCCTTCAGAAGCTGTTGGATTCCGTCATACTCGAGGGCAAAACGCCACAGGCATGGTGCAGGGGTGTGGTGGTACTCTTCTTCAAGAAGGGCGACAATGCCCGGCTGAAGAACTATAGGCCCATCTCACTTCTTAGCCATGTCTACAAGTTGTTTTCAAGAGTCATCACGAATCGTCTCGCGCGCAGGTTTGACGATTTCCAGCCTCCCGAACAAGCCAGATGCCGAAAAGGCTTTAGCACCGTAGACCACATACATACGCTGCGGCAGGTTATACAGAAGACCGAAGAGTATAACCTGCCTCTCTGTTTAGCATTTGTGGACTACGAGAAAGCCTTCGATTCGATCGAGACTTGGCCTGTACTGCAGTCTCTCCAACGGTGCCAGATAGATTACCGGTACATTGAAGTGTTGAAGTGTTTGTACAAGAACGCCACTATGTCAGTCCGTCTTCAGGATCAGACCTCGAAACCAATTCTTCTCCGGCGCGGCGTGAGACAGGGAGACGTCATTTCTCCGAAACTGTTCACTGCTGCGCTGGAGGATGTCTTCAAGGTTCGGGATTGGAAACGGGCTTGGCATCAACGTTAATGGTGAGTACATCACTCACCTTCGGTTTGCCGACGATATAGTGGTCATGGCTGACACCATGGAGAGCCTCAGTAAAATGCTCGATGACCTCAGTAGAACTTCCGAAAGAGTGGGTCTTAAAATGAACATGGACAAAACCAAGGTCATACTGAATGCCCATGTTACACCCACTCCTGTCAAGGTCGGAGACTCTACACGCGAAGTTGTGGGCGACTATGTCTACCTGGGACAAACGATCCAATTGGGTAGGGCTAACTTCGAGAAAGAGGTCAACCGTCGAATCCGACTCGGCTGGGCAGCGTTCTACTGTCGTTTTTTTGTCCGTGTTAGAAATAACTTTACAAATCAATTACACAATTTTACGAATAAATCTAAAAATGTTCATAGATCAAATTATTAAGAAAATAGTATATGTAACATATATTTTTACCAAAAAATTACGTTTAGACGTGATTTTCATTTTAAAATCAGCTACTGAGAGGTATCTGCGCCTTAAGCCGTCATTTATAGACCTTTGACGGTCGTTACGAGTAGTTAGACACCAGTCTTGCCAAGGGTGCAGTGTTACCAAGTTAATGGGTTTTGGAAGTCTCATAGACAGTTGCTTCTTGTAAAAGATGATACTCAGCTGTATCCGGTTAGACTGCAAGCCAACCCAATAATTGTTGGGAAAAGGCTTTGATCAACATAATTTAAAAACCGGTCAAGTGCGTGTTGCACATTAAGGTTTCCGTACCTAACCGCATAAACAAGTTAGTTTTAATATGAAAAAAAAGAAAAATAAGAAAAATCTGATTTATCAATTTATTGGTATTTGTTAGTAAAATATTCGGCATAATAAACGTTATCAGCAATATTAAGTTCATAGGAAGTCAAAAATTCTTCGGAACAAAATTTTGGAAAAAAACCGGCCAAGTGCGAGTCGGTCTCGCGCACTAAGGGTTCCGTACCATTATCGCAAAATCGGCAATAAAATAACGTTTGTTGTGTGGAAGCCTCACTTTAATATTTATTTTATTCTGTGTTTAGTATTTGTTGTTATAGCAGCAACAGAAATACAACATCTGTGAAAATTTTAACTGTCTAGCTATCACGGTTCATGAGATACAGCCTGGTGACAGACAGACAGACAGACGGACCGCAGAGTCTTAGTAATACTTGTTTTTATCCTATGGGTACGGAACCCTATAAAATGCTAACTTTGGCGGCTTCTCATTCCTTTGTCTGCCAATATTTTTTAAAACAAAAAGACTGTATTTAAACGAGTTCAATACTCCACTCGATGGGGCAGGTCATTTTTTTTCGCGCCCTTTTTAGCTGTATGGATGCTTAAAGGTTTTTAAGGGGAGCTCCCCTTAAAAATCTTTGAACATATTTATATTTGTATGGCTTTGAGTCAACAAGATGCTTATACTGTAAAATTTAAAGACTGTAGCTCCAACCGTTTGGCTGTAACACCTGTGTGACAGACGACAGACAGACAGGTCACGTGAGTAACAGCAATAGGGCTCGGATTGGACCCATCGGGTACGGAACCCTAAAAATGAAAAAATGGCAAATTGATTTATTGAAGCGGAATAAATCCTATTCAAGCGCTATTAAGCTCTACGATTCGTAGTAATCGTAGTACTACACATCTTACCGTCGTCAGGAGGTTAGTGTATGTCCTTCGAGGGCGTTCACTCTCGCTCAGCGTTTCCACTTACCATCCTCTGCCTTATATTTATCATCATTTCAGCCAAAAGACGTCCACTGCTGAACTTAGGCCTCACCAAGTTGTCACCAAATCGACCGATCCTATGCGTCTCGCATCCAGATGATCCCTGCAGCATTAACCAGGTCATCGGTTTGATCGGCTTGTATTACCAACAAATGTATGATGACAAACTCACAACCTTGGGATATCCTAAACAAAACAACAGTATTCAAACAACTGGTCATGTTTACGATAGTCGATCTTGTTTGTGAAATATTTTGTTGTGTGTGAATAAAATGCAAGCGATGTTATTGAAATACTTTGTTATGTTTATTTTAAACACTGAAGTTGATCTACATCTGCTATAGTATGTGTAACTATATACTATGAGAATGCAAATGACGTCACTGCTCCGAAGTAGCATTAAATCTAAATACTAGGTCTAGATGTAAATGTTTTGATAATCTGGCATCTAATAAAAGATCAAAATTTATAGTCAGCAATTTTCCGCAGTTACGCTCTAGTGACTTATCCTAAAGGAATCAGTAATTTTTACGTGAGAAGAAATATTTTTAACTAATTGCAATAGTCTAGCTTTCTAGTGGTAGCAATCACGCAAGGAAACTAGAAGCATAGCCCTCTCCATTGCCCTTTGGGTGACTGTAAGCTGTCTGATGTGGCCCATTGTGAGCGACCACGTCTCAGAGCCATGTCATCCCGGTTCATCGAGGTGTTGAAGTGTTTGTAAAAAAACACCACTATGTCAGTCCGACTTCAGAATCAAACCTTGTAACCAATCCTTCTGCAGTGAGGTATGAGTCAGGGAGACGTCGTATCTCCGAAACTGTTCACCGCTGCACTGGAGGATGTATTCAAGGTTCTGGACTGGAGAGGGCTAGGCATCAATGGCAATGGCGAGTACATCACTCACCTTCGATTTGCCGACGATATAATGATCATGGCTGAGACTATGGAGGACCTTCCTTGACAGCTTCCGAAAAAGTGGGTCTTAAAATAAACATGGAAAAACCAAGGTCATGTTGAATGTCCATGTAACACCCAATTCTATCATGATTGGAGGCTTTATTCTCGAAATTGTAGACGATTAGGTCTAACTGGGACAAATTATTCAATTAGGTAGGTCTAACTTTAAGAAAAAGGTCAACCGTCGAATACGACTCGGCTGGGCATCGTTCAAGAAGTTGCGAGGTATCTTCTCGTCCAACATACCACAGTATCTCAAGACGAAAGTCTATGACCAGTGTGTGTTGCCAGTGATGATCTATGGCTCTTCCGGCGATAACTGTTACAAATGTGTAAATTTATTTAATTATGGCACTCCAACAACTTATTTACTAAAATATTATTAGGGGTACTGTAACAAATTAAATTTAAATCTAGTGTGAACTTGTCACTTAAGGTGTACACAACACTTACATTAAATTTTAATAACATTAAATAGAGTAGATACAGGCTAACAGAGTACATGTAGGCTAAAAAAAACAAAACTACATGATAACAAAATCTAAAATAGAAAAATAATAAAATAACTAAATCTATTTTAGTGCTTTAAAGCTTAACACAAACAATGACAAAGTAAATAATAATTTAGTAATTAATAGTGTACTAGTTGTTGCCCGTGGCTTCGTTCCCGTGGACCACCCCACAGGACAAATTTTCGGGATTATAAAACAAAAACACTACAAAGTGAAAAATAACTTCAATTTCGGAAGTCGGTGTTCCTGTTTTCATTTCTTCGTCTTTTGACACCGACTTCCGAAATTGAAGTTATTTTTCACTTTGTAGTGTTTTTGTTTGGAAGCCGGTTGTAATTTTTGTTAAAAAAGATTTTCATTTTTAAATTTTTAGTTATGGTACTTAATGAACCAGTTCTATAGGCTAGGTTACCTATAACGCCCAAAGTGAAGCCAGAATAGATAAACCCAATAACATGAAACTTAAATAAACAAAACCGGTGGAATGAGAGTATACCAGGGTGAACTGTTCACACCTGCGTACCCCTTTAAAGCGTACCAGTATGATGTTATGTTATAAAATGGTGTATACAATAAACAGACATGCGATTGCAGCTATCCCAAGTGATTTGCCGTCATTTATTGAAGAATTCTGATGTATATCTCCGAAGTTCTTCATCAAATTTTGATGAAAATTAAATGGGACCACATGAAAAACATTTTTATTTTCGAATAAAAAAAGAATCATCAAAATCGGTTTACCCAATAAAAAGTTCTGAGGTAACACACATTAAAAAAAAAATACAATCGAATTGATAACCTCCTCCTTTTTGCGAAGTCGGTTAAAAATAGTCTATGTCACTCAGGAATAATGTAGCTTTCTATTGGTGAAAGAATTTTTCTAATCGGTCCAGTAGTTTCGGAGCCTATTCGGTACAAACAAACAAAAAAATCTTTCCTTTTTATAATATTATTAGTATAGATAAGCAATAAACAAATAAGTAATTTTATCTCTGTATTGAATTAGTTTAGGTTTAGATAGGTAATATTTTATTATTTAAAAATATTTGTATCCATTTTGTCAATTCCCAAGTTAAAACAAGGGCTGTTGTAGATATATTCTAAAAGCACCAAAAAAAGCAGCAGAAAAATTAAAAATTTACCTTTCTTAATAGATAACAGTGTACCCTATCTTTAGATACAATGAAGCTGTCATCGATCCTAAACAATTACAATCAACACAAAGTCAATATCAACATTTTAACAACACAAAAGCCTTTGCACAGCCAAATGCAAATGAAGGTTTTAAAAAAAAGTGAGACGAACCGATACCGCACTCCGTCTGCAAAGTTTGTCTTTGAAAAACTTTGAGAACAACTGAACAACGCACCTGGCTACGTCAATAGACGTTCAAAGGAGCGTCGGATCTTTTGGACGATTATGGCCGACTGCAGCTTTATAGTCTGCCCCCTTGTTGCCATAAAAAGAGCTACAGCTGTTGATGATCCGGGTGTTTTAACAGTTTCAGTTTTTAACTTTGGTTTGTAGATTATTTATGACTTAGTTTGTGGTTTCCTGAAAGTCTGGCGGTACTTAAGTCAAGAGTGAATAGGTTACTATAAGCTTACTCGATGCTCCAACGTAGACCACATCTTCGCTTATCATCGGGTGAGACGGAGGTCAAACGCAAGCCAATTAATAATAAAAAAGTATAGGGTGGTAAGTACACTATACTTTTTTATTATTAATTGGCTTGCGTTTAATGACGATAATGTCTGCTAGATATTCATTTGGTTTAATGAATTACTGAATTTGGAGGTTATACGCTACTCTCACTGATCAATATAAATTAATGTTTCGAATACCTTAATAAATATTGAAAATGTTACTTTCTAGTGGCATTATCGTTGACTGCATCATTAGTAATCATGACCTACGTAACGCCAATATTGTGGTTGCCAAACAAAGCATAAAATTATGATAAGCCAATGCTGTACAGCTGCAGGACAAAGGTCTCTCTTCCCACCCTCAACTGATCCCGGTCTACTGCGACAGCGGACCGATCCTTCAAGAAGGAGTTCAGCTCATCCTGCCATCTCTTGCTAAGAGTCACTCGCGTAGTCGTTTCTGATAAAAGCGTATGAAACAAAAAATGTGAAGACCGTGTACCCCAACGAAGTGATCAATGTTACGCGTATGTTTGATATAGTAGGACGTATGCACTACACACTTGTACAGTCGATATAGACCCGATATCAATACGCTTTCCCGCCGATAAAATAGTTTCACGCTGTATGCGATAAAACAATGACAGTATTCCGACCGATTCCGTTTCGGAACTGACACCATTCAAACTCCTTTCCAAAAAATAAAATCGGAGTAATAATGCTGACAGTAGAGTGATATGATACAGTTTGAATAGAAACGGTATGGCAAAAGAGAAATAAGAAAAAAAAACAAAACACACATTTTGTAGAGAAGTAAAATTGTAGATAAAAAAAAAAATAACAAATATTATTATAGTAAAGAGATAAAAATTTTGAGTTGTTTGTAGAAAACAAGCTCTAGCTCTAAAAAGTGTTGATGCGATATCGAAAAATTCTTTAATTATTCGATGACCCAATTGAGCCCAACCAATGATCCGGCTCGAAGGACCACTGGTTGTGCTCAATTGGAACTTTTATAATGAAAGAGTTGTCTGTATAAAAATAGGTGTAAGTTACACTATCAACTGTTAGAAAATATCACATCACTGCTAACACTGCTGGGACAAGGCCTCCTCTCTGTGAGAGAGAATGGGCCGTAGTCAACCATGCGGCCCCGGTGCGGCTTGGTGGATGTCACATGTCTTCGAATTTATGGTTCTAGGACATGCCGGTTTCCTCACAAAGTTTTCCTTCACCGTTTTAAGAGCGTGGTAATGAAATAATTTACACAAAGTAAAGCGCCAACCTCGGCACGAACCCACGACCTACAACTTGTAAGTCGCGGCCGATACCACTGAGCCACCACTGCTCTTAGAAAATATACCTACAAAGAAATGCCCGTAGTGGAGTGCGTCTGTGAGCTGAGTGGTCTGGCAGCCGCACCGTGACCTTCGCGTCGCCGTTTCGGTCCATCGACACACCGCACTTACCCCGCGGTCAAACATGCACATATGTGATGCGCCAACAAATGCCATAGGGTACTGTGATACTTTTTATCCTAGAAAAATACATTGTTCTTGTCGGATTGTTCATGGGAGCGAAGAAAAAAGCTACTTGTTTGACACAATAGGTTGGTGCATTTTATACAGTATGTCTAACTTCAGTTGCATCGAGTTACTCTTAAGTACATGTTATGAGGTTGGTTTTAACTTCACGAAATTCTCTGCATTTAGGCCTGGAGAGTACCTAGTCCAGCAAGTGTTACTCTGTCACATGCAGCTATTTTGACGATGCTTGTCGTAAGCAGAGTCAGCCATAACACAAACAGCTTGAAGCACATGAAAAAGTAAACGTAGTTACAATCTTTACACGCAATTTCGTTTATAATCAGAGCTACTTAATAGAGAAACATCTATCACAGTAAATAGCAGCTAAATTAGATCAGTAGTTCCTAAGTCCGGACAGATCGTTTCTTGATGACTAGCAATTCAATCTCTGGCTATCTGTAATGGCCAGCTGCCAATGTAATGGTGTCGGTGAGACACGGCACGGATTTGTAGCAAAAATCAATACCTAGGTAGTTTCTAAAACGGTAGTTTTTCCTGTCTTTTTTTGTGGTTGAACTAGGAAACCTATTTGTTTGGCGCAGAGGTGAGATACTGGAAACACGTAAGTAACTATAAAAAAGTTTCGTATAGATTTTTGTTGTACCGCTAAGGAGCGCAGTCAATGTGTGGGGTATGTGCTATCGTTTGTTATTAAGGAGTTTTCCATGTTCGAGTAATATTTTAGTTAGATATCTGCTTGTATGCGAAGTAGCAACTTTCGGGGGAGGCCTAAATCGAGTACGGACCATGATGAGAGAATCACCAAACTAATTTTTTTTTTGTCGTGTCTTCGCGTCACAAATTAAACTTGAGGCTCTAATAGACAAGTGGCATTTGATGGCAGCGAAGAGAAAAGTCGAAAAGTAAAGGATTGATTACGTGACTTTTCGATATCGCTTATCAATCCCATACAATTTTGCCTTTTTAACAATCGCTATCGCTTTCGATGGTAGAACGTCATTTGTCTAGGCCTTATTGTCTAGTAATGCGCTTCCCTATTGCGAATTAATTTAACTTATCAGTAGCTACACGCATTTGACAAGAATGCAATAAAGTTTTGTCCCCGACAACTATGTCTAGGCAATAATACAAGCAAGTGTAAAAGGCCTATGCGGCCATTGCATAGGCGCCTATAAATGCAAAATCAAATAAAAAATAGAAGAGAATTTACTTACCTACTTGCGGTATTTAATTCAGAGTCTATTTCAAAGGTTGTAGACAAATGGCATTCGATGTCAGCGAAGACGATAGTCGAAATATCAAAATATAAGCGATTTGCATTCCCAATTACAATTTTGCCTTTTAACCCTCGACGGAAAAAGAAGGGTGGTATAAGTATTGACTTTGACTTGACTTTGACGTGTGTGCCTGTGTGTTTGAGTATTTGTGTATATATGTATTTTATATCTATCTGTGGCATCATTGTTATGGGTGATTTTTAATTGTCTCTGGTTATAGCATGTTTTAAAAGTAAGTTGATTTCAAATTCAGAGGTTTAGAGGTTTGACAATTCTAATGTAAGAAAATTTAATGTCACTCGTTTTAGAAAGTTGCTTTGAGTGAAGATGGTTTTATTAAGTGTATCAGTTGAATGTTGTAGAGTAATGTATTGTTTTATAATGAATTAAATAAGTGTGTGAATGATTTAAACAACTTTTAATCCTGGATCCCGATAATTATATTTAACTGGAGGGCCTACATTTACAAGAATCATAGCTCCTAAACGGATGACCCGATTTTGATTTCTTTCATTTTTTTTTGACATGACAACGTCTAATAAATCGATGAACGCCGGCTAACGCACGCAAGAAAAAGGATGACTCATTGTAACGTTACGCTCAATGTAACGTTATAATCGTAACGTTACAATGACGTTAATTGTATCGTTAAGTATGCAATCATTTCATCAATGTTTTGTTATGTCGTTGTTACGTTATACTATCGTCCGTAAACCGACTTTACAGACAACCAATTTTTTATTTTATTTGGAAGTTGAATTTATCGAAAGTGTTCATATCTATGTTAAATGAAAATCGGTTCATTCGTTCTAAAGTAATGGGCGTTTTACTTTTGAATCGGGGTGTTTTCGCAAGATATCGTGTCATAATTACGTGTTCAATAGATTGTCGATCGAATCGTGTCTACTACTAGATAAATTGTGTAGGTTATTTTTTTATTTTACTTGTTGACAATTGCACTCGCCACGCTTTCGATGATAGAATGAAAACTTGTCTATGGCCTAGGTAGTTTCGTCAATCAATGAAGCTTTCAGCGCTGATAGTGTTCTTTGTATAGTTGATAGTGTTAGGGATTTACTCATCTCTTGAACAATAAGTGATTGACAGTTGATAAGTCCTATTGTATCGCATTTATCGGCCATCTTTCAATCAACACTATCGAAATAGAGGCACTTATATTGTTGAAAGAGTATAGAGGATACCTATCATTTTTGTTAGTATATTTTTTGACGTACTTAGGCAGGGTAGTGTGCTTATAGTTCTAAAAGTTAATTTAGTCTCGCTCAGGTACTTATCTGAAAACTGAGATTTAATCTAAGGTGATCGGAAAATCTCCATTGTATGGCCTGGGCACCTAAGTGCAGGCACAAGCTGATATTTTTTTTTAACGAGAACATTCATAGTGTGATGATAACAGCGATATTCTCCTTCGCTTGACTCAAATTCAACTCAGCCTCGTTCAATAAAATTTATAGAGTGCGCGCAAGATAAGTCTGCGCGCGACGGGTGGCGTGCTTAATGTTGCCAGCATAATAACTGATCTTTTTCCTTCATTTAATCAATAGTAATTTTTCATTACTCGAAACTATAAGTATTTTAAGTTAAGCATAATTAATTACTAGCTTTTTCTTCTTGCATAGAATATGACGAAAAAAGCTTCATGAAATTATTGTTATCTTTCAATTTTAGTATACGTACGAAAATTTAGGGAAATTTTAGTATAATGGTATCCCTAAAAGTTACCTGTCAAATAAGCAACGCGTGCTCTATCTTTGTAATACGGTACCGTAGGCCCGTTATTGTCTTGTTCACTTCAAGAAAACATCCCTGCCCGCTGCCAGCACTTTTAATTACTTTTGGCATAATGATGGCGATTATTTACTTCGAAAACGAATAAAAACACGGAATATAACACACTCTTTTGACACCTGACATTAATGACAAACGTTTAGTTCCGATTTTGGCCGCGCGCAGACTTATCTTGCGCGCACTCTATAACATTATTGACATCGACTCGCGAGATTTTTTGCGTTGTCATGACAACAATGTCGAGAGAAGAGGAGAAAGTTTCCTTCTAAAAGACTTAGAATATGGGTGTAAAATAGAGAAATGAGATGAATGGCATGCATTTGTGTAGCTGTAGAATAATGTTTGTACTTACAAAATTGTGCGGTAGTG
Source organism: Orthosia incerta (assembly GCA_948252205.1). Lineage (NCBI taxonomy): Eukaryota > Metazoa > Arthropoda > Insecta > Lepidoptera > Noctuidae > Orthosia > Orthosia incerta. Next base: position 14,243,823 of record OX411744.1, read on the forward strand.
CTAGATAAGCCAGACGCGTCATTACGCCACTCAAGATTTTCCTCACAACGATGCATTTTCATGAGAAAATGTTCGGCTGAAATTATAAAATGTCTGGCGCGCGGTTTCGTACTACCCACGGTACAGTGAATAAACAAAGCAAGCAAAAATTAGAAGATATGTTAAAAGTCCGACAAGCCGGCTATTTGGGTGCTCCAAAAAATTTAAATTCGTAAACTGAAAATAATTTTTAACACTGTCAAAAAAATCCACGTTCATAATTTCGAGGTTCCTCGAATACGTCGTCAACTACGGTCGGTAACTATCAAACTTAGGATTTCGCTTAAACCTCGAAACAAATTCTCGAAATTGCTTTGTTTGAGAGAAAATTGCATTAAAGTTTATGTTAGAAGAAACGAATATTGTTGTGGGATAATTAATTATTGGGTGTACAAACTTAATTGCTAAATGCTGAAAGTATTTAGGAGTAAGACGAGGGATTGCGGGGCTGTCTGGCTAAATAAGACAATTAAATCCACTTGGATTTCAAAAACTAGTATAAGATAAAATGGCTCTCTTTTGGTTTACTTAGTAGCGATTTTTTTTTATTTTTTTTTTGCTCGTAGGCCAATGAAGCATAAACGCGTTCATAAGTTCTTTTTTAAACATAATGTTTGAACTGTTGATACATAAAATATCTATCTAATTGTAATAAAAAAAATATTTCATGCTTTTTAAACTACATATAATATACCCACAATCTGTTTATCTATCAAAACACGTAATAATAACAAACGATAACAATATCTTGCGAAAAAAACCAGATTTAAATTGTAAATACCAGCTTGATGCACTGAAGTCGATCGAAAAGCGGGCCAAGAGGCTCATCGGCGATGAAGCACTGGTCAAGACAAAGCTCCAGAGCCTTGAACATCGTCGACGAGTTGCCAGTTTGTCGGTTTTTTATCGGTTACACTTCGGCGAGTGTGCGATGGAATTGCATGATCTAATTCCACCTAGCCCGTTTCATCATCGGACTACCAGACGTACGGCGATGCGTCATCGGTACATGGTGGACATCCCACCCATACGGACCAAACGTTTTGGGAACACTTTTATTGTGCGTACAGCTAAGGAGTGGAATTCCCTGCCGGAGTCTGTGTTTCCCGACAGCTACAATCTAGGGGTCTTTAAGTCAAGAGTGAATAGGTTTTTTCTAGGCAAGCGTGATTCACCGTCGACCACATCATCGCTTACCATCAGGTGAGATAGTGGTCAAGCGCGAGTCTATAGGAAATTAAAAAAAAAATTTGAACGGCTGAACCGATTTAATTCAAACATAGCTAAGAACACTCTCGTTAAAGTCACCTTTCAAACAATTAAATCAGAATCGATACATCCGTTTAGGAGCTATGATGCCACAGACAGACACACAGATACACAGCTCAAACATATAACACCCTCTTTTTTTCGTAGGTTGTTAAAAAACGGAAAAGTACAGTCATAAAATATTACTGTCATGGTCAAATCCATATCAAGCTAAAGGATGCCACATCGTCTACATCGTCGATATTTCAGACGAAAGACAGTCACTATTGGACATAGACCTTCCCCAAACATTACCAAATCCATCGGTACGGAGTACCCGTTATCTTGGATACTTGGGTACAGGGTATATTGTAGGTAAGACAAGGGTATTTAGCAATGTTTATGTTTTATACGTTTTATAACAAAAGCATAATATCACCAGGATCACTCACCATTACCCAGTACCTGCCTATATCCCACTACTGGGACAAAGGCCTCATTTATAACCGACTTTTCAAAACAGGAGGAGGTTCTATGTTCGGCTGTATGTATATTTTTTTTTGGGTATTTTCTACGATTACTCCGTCAATTGCAGACCGATTTAATTTTTTATTTTTTTTTATTTAGTATGTTCTCAAATGGTCCCATTTAAATTTGTTGAAGAACTTTGGATATATGGAACAGAACCCTTCAATAAATGACGGCACATCTCTCGGAATTGCTGCAATCGCATGTTCGTTTATTTACACCATTTCATAACACAACATCACGCCAGTACGCTCTAAAGGGGTTCGCAGATGTGTACAGTTCACCTTGGTACCCTCTTATTTCACCGGTTATGTTCATGTTTCATGTTATTCGCGTAACCTATTCTGGCATAACTATGGCCATTATAGGTACCTTACTATATTATTATAGAACTTGCCCATTATGTACCACAACAAAAAAGTGAAAAATTAAAACATTTTTATTGAGATAGAAGTGGACTGTACCACGTAGCCAAAGTGCGGGCTGGTAGATGTCACACATTTTAGAATTTTCGGTTCTAGGACATGCGGTTCCTCACGATGTTTTCTTTCACCAGTTTGAGAGCCGTGGCGCAACTGTTAATAATATGCATACAATGAAAATATGCAGAAGGAAGACAGCCTCTCCTTAATACTGCACCGTAAAGCCGTTAATTAACGTTAATTACCCGATGCACTTGAGTGTTAAAGGGCTAAGTCTAGAATTACCTCAGGTAAATTATATGATATACTTATGCTAATATTCACTAATATTATGCCAAAGCTATGATTATGATTTAATTGTTGATGTAATTGGCCGAGCATTTATACCTGCCTGTGGATCGTTTATACCTAATACTGCATATTATGGAACAATGGGTTTATATAGAGTGAATGTTGAAAACTCCACTTAGGTCATCGAATGTTAAATTAGAAATAAAGAGTTCTGTAGGAAGACCGACATAGAACAGAGAGCCCATATGGCAGAGAATATTGACTGCAGAGAAGGTTTTGGATTGGTCACCACTACCGGAAGATGCAGCGTTGGGAGGTCTCTCATTAGGTAGACCGATGACTTGGTGAGTGCTGCGAGTGTCTGCTGGATGCGTAAAGCCACGGTAAAGATATATAACAGTATTGTGACTCGGCCCTGTCCTTCAAATCAGTGCCTACAAGTGCGCGTCATGTAAACTCGCGTTAGGGACGCCCGCCTCTACCTACTTGAGTATCTTTCTAGTTTTGTGATTGTAAATAATAAATTTCTCTAATCTGAGGTAGGTAAATATTATACTTTTTATTATACTTATTTAAAAATCTTACTAGGTAGGTCCTACCATTAATTACTCTCATAGGTAATCATTTCATAATGATATTTCGTCTAATTCATTAATATATGTAAGTACATAAGTAAGTAGATAGCCTAGCCTAGGAAACCTTCTAGTATTTTTTAACGCGAGCGTAGGTAGCTCACTCGTGTGTCAATCTATCAGCCTATCCACTTATCTATTTATTAATCCAGGTATTTTCCTCGGTGGAAAAACGAAATACCTACCTATTAAAAAAGAAAAAAATTACGTACTAGTAGATTAGGTATATATATATTTTTTCAACACACTTGCTCATAAAGTGGCTCTAATTTCACCGCAATTAGGCACATCATGATACCTGTTATCAAACTGTGACTTTTTCATTGCTATTATTCACAAGTGAGTTATAGAGTTTTTATTTTTAATTTATTGGTCGAGTTGCTTTGTTCTTAAAAAAGTTTCGATACAAAAAAGATCGTGCTCAATAGTACAAATAAATTAATGTACCTATTGCTTGCTCATTTCATGCAACTTCGTATTTAAATAGATAATTTCAACTTATACGTGCTTAATAAATAAAACTTTCACTCAAACATAAATTTTATTTGTTCTGTAATTAAGAAAATATTAAATTCCCTATTTTGTGCGTGGCTAAAACACTATCCACGAAAAGCCAAAAAAAAGAAACCTCATTCTTTTAGTCTATGGCCGATCGCCATTGTTAAATGCGCGCGCATAGGAAAACGTGATTAATTTTGGCCGCCATTGTGAAAAATTTTCACAACTCGTTTTTACTGTTGAAAATGATTTTTTAGTATTATTTTCTTCACAAGTGTGTTGAAAAACGTCGTATGATACACGTGTGTATTGATGATTACCGTCCTCGGCTCTCTTAAGACCCTCACCTACGGCTCGGGTCTCAATGGCGCCTCAGCGGTAATCACCAACATTGCACACTTGTACCATAATGTACTATTATAGTCTTGACTTTCGGCGGTTCCAGGTAATTTAAAAATGTTATCTCTGGGCGCGTTAAAGAAGAATTCAAGCAACCAAAAACGGCACAATAAAGTCTATAATTGCACACTGCCATTTAAGTAAGTAGGTAAGTAAGTACTTTTACTTATTTCAATCAAATATTCATAAATCGCACGCATACTGCTTACAAAACCATCACACCGTTCGTGACTGTTTGCGACTGTAGTGTATCGAGTGTTGGCTGAACTCGAGACGCGTAGATATGACTCGTGTTCCGAACGTTTGTATGAAGATAGAATTCTGTTAGATATATTTAACGTGATAAAGCATAGGATCGGTCAACGCAATATTCTTGGGGAAAGCGTTTGTTTAGCAGTGAGTGACATCCAGCTGGAATGATGATGCCTAAAGTTACAAATAAAATACACGTCATGACTATGAAACGACATTCACGGCCTTTTACGAATTTTATAATCTACGACACAATCATTCAAAAACACCCATAAAATTTGCATATTCAAAACTAAATCCGTACAAAAACTGAATTACACGTTTGGCGCATTATAAGGGGCGTCTTGGAATGTTGTTAAATCTCCCCAGACGTGCCATAGGAAATGTTCTCTTTATCTTAGAACATCCTGCTTCCGAAGGCGTACCTTCCGCTTCTGTTCCGCTTCGCCGCACTACACACCGGAACTGACAGGGATTTATTTAGAATAAAACAGCACATTTTTATTGCGCATTAAAATACTCTAAAAGTTTGGGCTGTTAAGGTCTGTTTTGGTAAAGAATTGGGAGGTATGTATGATTTAATTAATTGGTTTATGTTGAGAAAACTAAATTCCGAAAGACCTGTGCATAGTACCTACTCATACCTGGCGCTGATGTGCGTGTATGACCAGATAAACGTATCGTACTACTTAGTGTTCTGTAGGTGCTGCGTGCCACCATGGGAATAATAATGTTATGTTTGTACATGTAATACTAAATTACGTGTCATCGCACACGGTGGATGCATCGCAACAGAAATTATCAACGTACAGCTTAGTCCAGTGCTGGACATCAGCCATCCCAATCGTTCGTCATTTACCCTATATCTCGGCCACTTTCTTCCAACTGCTAGCAGGAACCTGCCCTGCGAAAGCAATCTAAAGTGGCGTCACGTTCTTGGTATCAATGGCCTAACACTTCATTGAACAGATTATGACCGCACAACGGATTGATAACGAACATTTTCTATATAAAAATGATTAAAGCTAACAACAAACAAGATAGAAAACTCCATTCACAACATCGATATCTCCGTCCGTCTAAACAACAAAGAAAATTGATAGGTACAATCGATGCATCCAGGAAAAATTGTATTAGCACTGCAGACGTGGGGACTGCATTGTTTCGTCCCCGCACAGATGCGTCGGGGATTATCATCAATCACTGCAACTGCAAATTGCACAGAGCCTTTCGGAATGCAGCCTGTACCATTTGTGTGCCACCGGTCAGGATTAGTCGGCATTAGTTGAATCGAATTCCGTGCTAAGCGCTTTGCGGAGCTATGTGTTACAGTATGTGAGGCTGGATCCTGTATCTGCACTCAAATAGCCTACACAGTACACCCAACCTAAGAAATAAATTATCGATTCCTCCTGATAACGCTACAAATCGCAAGTTAAGTTAATTTTAATTAAACTTGGCCGATTTTCGTATCCTGCTGAATTGCTAAATGGTTCGCGAAGAAGTTTGTTGCTAACAGATAGACGTAACTTATTTTTATCGGTTGCCTGAACGTGACCGCAGCTTGTTTCGCCGCTAAGAAAATGTTCGTTCATGATCATTGACTTAGAGAAAATATAGATATTGCCATTTCAATATCATACTATTTTATTCTAGAATTACCTACAGTTGTAGATTTAAAAGAACGCTGTTATAACAAGTTTTCATTGCTTAACTTTTAATCAAGCTTTCGTATTTTAATCAAGCTACTGTTTTAAACGTAGGTAATTAATAGCATGAAACAGTAGAATATCTCTGTATCTAGTGAAAACAATTTGGAACGTCAAATTGCAACATCGAATAAAGACTGGGTGCATATTAACTGTTATTAGAAAAAAATATTTAATAATAATGTTAAATGCATGCTAATTTTGGATGATAAGGACAGGAAAATGATAATTGCAATGCTTGTAAAAGGATGCTAAGTAGTTCGCAATAAACGTTTTGACTTTGACTTTGATTATTCCAGTTATCCAGAAGTCGAGACATGACATTCATATTAAACAATTAAAGGCAGAAGTAATATCTAAAGAATTAACATCAATAACGTGCTCAACAAAGCAACAAATAACTGGAACACTTCGTAAGAACATTGTTCGTTCAAATTAAGGAAAACGCTCTATACAATTAAGCCCGGTCACAGTTCATTCGAGTCTTCTTTAATTACAGTTCCTTATGCAAGTAGCTCGCTTAGATCCGGAGTTCCGAAACTATTTGTGGCACTAAATCCAGTTGCCGTACAGCAGTAGGACAGCACTATCTAGGAGCGCAACATGCATACCCATGTAAATTTCGAGCAGAGCCGGCCTCGTTAATTTGGGTCTTGTCACGAGGCACATCCCTTTCTTAGTAACTCTGTACCCGCTGCGTCGCCGTGCTTTCACCAGCTAACGGCTCCTTGGCTGCTCGAAATTGCCTCGGTTTATCTTCGTACGATCGACCCTGAACACATTCTGAATAAATGTTTCACAAATTCGCTTTCCTGTACTCAGAAATGCCCCTTTTATTTATCTTTACGATTGCGAGATTTGCTTCAGTGATTTTGATAATATTTGCTTCAGTGGTGGTCTTTATCAAAGGTCGATGTTAATTTATATGTCCTAATTAGATTAGATTTGTGTGTTTAGATATATAAGGTACCATTGTATACGATTGAATGGCAGCATACATGCGCACATTTTTCGGTGGATACTGACAGGACAACAGGGCATTTTTTTTTTGCCCGACAGTAAGTTACATTTTTTTATAAAGATTCAGTAATCACAGTATTCGGATTAAATTATTTTAAGCCTCACTACACTTACACAAACAAAGTACTGCTGACCTTTAAAATGAAAATAAATTACTTTAATTACTCAAGAGAGCCTAATTGAAACATGTAAAGTCTGATATAGCTGACTCTTCTTCTCTAATGTATTCTTTGACGTCACAAAGGTCTCTTATACACAAAATTTGAGTTAATTGAGACAAAAAGAAGAAGAAGGGTTGGAAATGGTGTTAAAAGTAAGTTATTTTTAAATCTATAAATATTTTGAACAACAAACTGCCCAGCCTTAAAAAACTTAAAACAATCTTACCAGATCGCATGACGTTGGTACCGTGGAAGGTGGGTAGGCCTCTGGTATGGGACGCAACCTATGTCGACACCCTTGTGCCATCTCATGTTCATAGTAAGGCGGGCTGTGCTGGCGCTGCTGTTGCTGCTGTTGCGGCCCTCAAGCGGTGCAAATACAATAACCTAGTAGGTAATTACAGCGTTGAGCCTTTTGGGGTCGAAACGCATGGGTCTTGGGACCCGAGTGCACGTCTCCTTTTTAAGGAGATTTTTCGCCGACTGACCAATAGTGTGCATGACCAGAGGGCTGACTCGTTCTTTGGGCAAAGAATCAGCATTGAAATTCAATTCCCGGATGACAGCAATGTAGAGCCTTGGTGGTTAGTTGATGCCTAGGTGTATCTTTCTTTTGTAAACCGGCTTCCCAAAAAGGAGGAGGTTCTCAATTCGGATGTTTGTATATTTTTTTTATGTATGTTCGGGCATAACTCAGTCATAAATAAACGGATATCCAAAATTAATGTTGGTAATATTCTGAAGAACTTCGCAGATATACAACAGAACTTTTCAATAAATGACGTCAAAACTCTCGTGATTGCTGCAATTGCATGTCTGTTTATTGTTTACACCATATCATAACATACCATCGCGCCAGCATGCTCTAAACGGGTACGCAGATGTGTACAGTTCACCCTGCTACACTCTCATTCCACTGGTTATTTTGAAGTTACATGTTATTCGAGTAATCTTCTATGAAACTTGTCCATTATGTACCACTAAAAAGATAAAATAAAAAACTTCTTTACAAAAAAAATAAACGTACTTCCGAAACACTACAAAGTAAAAAATGACTTAAATTTTGGAAGGCGGTTTTTTTTAAATATGTATGTAGTTAGGTTTAGTATCAGTTAGTATAGTTTAGTGTTTAAGTTTATACATATTTTGTCAATTGGAAATAAAGTCCCAACCTTAAAGGTCTATCCACACATATCAGGGCCGTGCCCGGGACGTGGACGGACCGTTCCCCGTCAGGGCTCATGTTTTATTTTTTTCTTTTTTCATTTATTTCGATTTGCAATCGGTCGTCGGACCATAAGCGAATTAGTTCCATGACAAATGGCGTTGTGGTGGAGCAGCCGGTGCTGCGCCTCGCACTTATAGAAGGTGGTTCCTCTTCAGCCTTTTTACCACCGCTGTCGGGTTTAACAGTTCAGTAACTAGTGGGTTTGGATGCGAGGATAGGCGTGCCTTGTGTTGTCTTTTGTATCGCTCGATTTCAGAGTTTACTGATGGCATTTGTAGATAGTCGTGGATTTCGTCATTCCTAGCAAACCAAGGTGCATTTGCTATTGATCTTAGGATACAATTTTTCACTCTTTGCAGGCAGAGTATGTTGGTTTTGCTGGCAACGCCCCACAATTGGATCCTGTAGGTCCAAAAAAATATCGGTGTGTACATTTTGTATGAACTCGTTCACACACGTCCGTGCACGGGTCAGTGACGGAGCTGCAATGCCTTAGCCCGGCCCTGTCACGTCCCGGGCACGGCCCTGATATGTGTGACTTTACTCTTTCCAAATAATTGACACTCGATTTCACGTTATCATAATACACAGGTATTACCTGTTATCCAAAACAAAACAAGTACTTATTCAATATTGTTTAATCACTTAAATTGATTACTACTTACGACCTACATCATCATACATCACCTACATTTGCAGCAACTCTGCCAGTTCTTTGAGGGTAAAATGTGATAGTTTTCACTTCACACTAAAACAGTTTTAAAATATATTTTCAGTGATAAATATTTAAACCAAAGGAATCGACAAAATTAGAAGTAGGGTTCCAAAAATTAACCATATAATTCGTTCACGAAACTAGAACCGTTAAGTAGAATGTTTCGGAAAAGCATAGAACAGTTCCCCGGCCCGATGTAACAGTTTGAACTGAAGTTAGAATCTGATTGTAGTATGCACAGTCACATCACTGATTAGGGAAAATTACGGGAAAATAGAATCTGTTTACCCACGTTTTGTTTTATTTGCGAGTGATGTTTTTTTAGTGACGGTAGTATATATTGTACTTCAAAGTATCGACGGCCTAAAATAAAAAAAATATAACCAAAATTGTTAGAACTAAACCAATCCCGAAATTAGAAACTTTTTTTTTTTTTTTTTTTTTTGTGATGGGTTTGCTCTTGACTCTAGTCTAGGTCAAAGGTGACAGAGACAGAGTCGACGATGGAGTGAGTTTACCCAGAAGAAACCAGAGGCCTTAGTGCGAGTTTTTGCTCACACTCAATTGCGTTAACGTTAACGCCAATTTGTATTGAAACTGGATAAGCGCCGTCTAGTGACGGCAAGGCAAAACCTCTTTTTTTGTATACATTTTGACATAAGAGATCGTTTACGTTATCACGAGTGAGTACGTTAAAAAACTTGCACTAAGCACACTGTTCACTCTTAACTTTGAAGAGATTCGGGTTGAATGCGTTCGGAAGCACTGACGCAGGTAGCGAGTTCCATTCATTCGCTGTGCGCATTATGAAGGATGTTTGGAAGCGTTTGGTGCGAATTGGTGGAATGGCAACAAGGTAAGGATGATAACTTGCAGTACGTCTAGATGTCCGATGGTAGAAGGGGGCTGGTGGGATGAGGTCGTGGAGTTCTTCAGCACACTCACCGAAGTACAGTCTGTAGAAGACCGACAAGCAGGCAACCTTGCGGCGATGAGCCAAGCTGTGAAGCCTGGCACCCGCCAGCTCAACGTCGCCAATGAGCCTCCTGGCTCTGCGTTCCACCGAGTCAAGCGCGGCAAGCTGATATTTAGCTGACCTTCATTAAACAAAAATCGTTTTTATTTTGCCGACGAACATGTGACTTCGTCGTGCGATATTTTGTAATCAGATTAGTATTTTTAGTATGGTAGATACCGGATTTATTGTGTCCGCATTATTTCAACATGCTTTTACTTCAGTATTTTGCGCCAAAGAGCATGAGAAGCCGGCAGCAGTTAGAGATGCCATGCTAATAATGTAACCGGGCAATTACGCTGAGCACAAGTATCTGCTGTCATAGCTACTGGTCAATTTCTATTAGTAAACGGTGATACTATACTTCATAAAAGATAGCTTGATCTCTGCGACAGCTGTCAGTATCAATACAGTAGCAATAGCGCTTGACAGGCTAACAATAACGTAACAATAATATATACGTCAGTTTGACATATGTCGCAGAGATCAAGCTATCTTTTATGAAGTATAATAGACTTATGTGGGTCAAATGTCACCGTTTATGTCATAATTAGTTTGAAGGTCCTCCACTCGATTCAGTCACCGTGACAATGGAAAAACGCCGCGATTAATTACTACAAATAACAATCAATCAAAATTAATTTGATAATTCGAGTTGGAGTCAAGTTGGAGGACATGGAATAGTTAGAATCGGTCACTGATCGATACCGTTGGTTAGAAAAGTTTTTGACAATACCGTCCCAAGCAGAGGACCCCGAGGCGTATTTTTCTCAGCAGGTAGGTCTATAATAGATATGACGAGTATAAATAATAAGGTACAATTTTGAAATCAATATAACTAAGCCGTTTCTCAGCTATGCTCGGGTTGAATGTAGCTGAGCACCAATGTTTTACATGGAGCGACTGCTTTTCTGACCAATCCCTTCACCCAGTAATTGGCAGGCAAACTAAACCTGTCTTGCGAATGGGTATATTTGTTAATATACCCATTCGCAAGACAGGTTTAGTTTGCCTGGGTACTGACTATCCGTAACGATTTTTTTTTTTTTTTTTTACAAATAACTTTGCCGCACACTAGGAATTTCTCCCTCTATCGTGGGTGCGTTTACAAACATAAACTCACATACACAACACCCAGAGCCGGAACAACTATCTGTAGGTCATACAAATATTTGTTCCGTGCGGGAATCGAACCCGCGACACGCAGCGCAGCAGTCAATCACTCAACCACTGCGCCAACCGTGCGCAAATTGTAGCTAAGATGAACGGCTGTTTCGGAAAGCACGCTACTTTCCGAAACACGGTGGAATCTCGATATGTTAAGATGGTCACCCATCCACGGAACGACCTCAGCAGATCAGACCTTAAAAATTATTAAAGTACATTTTTGAAACTTTGAAGACTTGATTTTTTTCCTATGCAAGTCTTTACGTGAACAAATATCCAAATCAATTCCTGTGACTCCTTCGTTACTTCAGTATTTGGTCACAGCGGAAAATTTCCAAAAACACTTACCGTCTTATTAATAAACGTGGACTAAGGTAAGAATAACTTTATTCCAAGCATTAGGTTGGTACTAAAAAAAATCCGTATTAATAAACACGGAATAAGGAGGGATTATACTAATCTGACACTAGTCTCTGACTAAAAGTTAAACCATGGTGCCAGCTAGTTTAAGGTCGGAATAAGAGTAGTGTAACTATGGCAACCACAATTTTTTTAATTTTTTTGCATCGCCCTATTCGGGCAGGCTAAGGTCTTAGACCATACCGCCTCGTGTTCAGTGCATAATATCCTTCTTGAATTCTTTAGTATGCATTAGAATGCGGATGCAACAGATTCTAATGTTTTTTGGAGTATTTGGCAGCAAATTGTATCAAGTCAGCCTGCCCAGTAAGCCTTCCCAGTAAGCTTTGCGGGAGGTAGTCAATACTACACTCTCCGCTCCACTATCCCGAGATCGCTTCTGTCAATGCTTTCACAGATTGACCAGTTGCGTAGACAGTTGAGACATAAAACTACACCAATTTAATATCACAATATCCACTAGAAATCAATTTGCAAATAATATTAACAGCCGCTGAACTACACTCGAAAAAATCCCGCCAAAAACTCTCGCAACCACAATTATTAAATAGACTCTGATTTTTATTTCGTAGATGTGGAACATTAAAAAAAATAAGGTCATTGGCAGCTGTTTAGCTTTAGTCAACGAAATTACAAATTAATTAATCATCATTTTATGTAATTTTTAAGTATAAAGGTAATACGATAATTTGAAAAGGAGGGATCCTTCACCTTTACTGTCAAATCTCTATGGCAGATGTCATTTTTTGTTTTTTTTCTACATAATGTCTTCAACTTGCTTATTTTTCATTCACTAGTTCATTCTTTTTACTTTTAAATTCAACTGGGTTGCCAGAGCTTACGCGTAAATCCAAGACTAAGAAATGAATAGTTAGTCCGAGGTTATTCCATGTTTATTAATAGCATTGCTAGATCTATGTTACTCCTTAGTTACTCCGGGATTAGCTAGTCCAAGAGTAACTTCGGAGTAAGCTGGGAATACGCCATTTTTATTAATAAGACTGTTAACGATTACGACTAATTAATCATAAAGTATTTTACAAGGCAGATACTGAACTCGATTTCTAAAACTGACTACACATCCGATTGTGTTTTCTTTAATAATAAACATATCTTATCGATTCGTCAAACAAGCGATAACATGGTCAAGGTCAAAAAGTTGGAAATAATCCACTATTTTTCTGTTGATAAATATTAGTTCATGCTATACCGAAATATTTTAAAAATAAATCAAAGTCCGGGATTAGTCCTGTCGTCCTGTATGGAACAGAATGTCTGGCTGTGAAGAAGTAACAGCGATAAGAATGTTGAGAAGGATATGAGCAGTGACAAGAATGGCTAAAATGAGAAATTATCATATTAGAGGCAGTGTGAAATTGACGCCAGTGACGCCAGTGCCAGAAAATTTAAAGGAATCCGTTTGTCCTGGTATGATCATGTGATGAGGAAGGATGAAACGAATGTTACTAAAATAATTATGAATGTAAATGTGAATGGATGGAGAGGGAGAAACAAAAGGGAGTCAGTGATAGCGTGACGGGGACAAGACGGTATGGAAGAAGAAAAGACGTGTTGCGCCGACCCAAAGATCAAAGTCTAAATTACTATGAATACCAGAGGCTCTAGAAAAGTGGCATTCCATCAACGAAAGCATCGCGATTGCTATTGGAAAAATTTCGAAAATGTCAAGCCCCGTACTATTTGGCGTTTTACTTTCGCCATCGCTGACGCCTTAAGGCGCCGATTCCCTTGAGTAACTGATTTTAAAATGGGAATCAAGTCTAAATGGCCAGTCGTAATTTTTTGATAAAAAATATGTTATATTAGACCATTTTATCTGAGAAAATTTTGAGTTTAATTGGTTTAACATAGTGTAATAAATTTGTTAAGTTATGTCTAAAACGGACAAAAACACGACAATCGCACCAAAACCGCTGGGCGTATTTTAATTAAAACTACACCATCTCAAAGACAATTTAACTATCTACATTTTGATCTGAGGCTTTTTTTTAAAAGTCATAGAAGAATAAGGAAAGTACAAAGAACTACAAAATTATATATTATATTTGTTTTTAAATTAAGACTAGCCGTTTAGACATGATTATCATTTTAAAATAGCTCCTGAAGGGTATCTGCGCCGTAATGAAAAAAATATAATACCTAATAGTTTCGGGAGATCGAAGTTTACAGGGCATTCCCGTATTTTTAACCCCCGACGGTAAAAGAGGGGTGCTAAAAGTTCGACCTGTGTACCTCTGTGTCTGTGTAGTTGTGTATCTGTTTGTGGCATCATAGCTCCTAAACGGATGAACCGATTTTGATTTAGTTTCTTTTGCTTTAAAGGTGGCCATAACGAGAGTGTTCTGAGCTATGTTTGATGAAAATCGGTTCAGCCGTTCAAAGTTATGGGCGTTTTACTGTTTGAATCGGGGTTTTTTCGCAATGTATTGTATCATAATTACGTTTTCAATACAGTTGTTAAACATGGCGTACTTTCAGAGGCTATAATTATGATTCGAAAGTTAAATCTTACGCATAGGCATCTTTCTGTTACGCGGTCGTGACTTTTGTTTACGAGCTCGATCATTATGTTTGCAGTTTAGTTTTAAATTTATAAGTCAATTTAAAAAAGTTTAGGAACAAGGAGTTTTCAAACATAGAATAAAATGGGATAGATTTTCTAAGAGGAAAAATGAATGATTCCGTACGTTTTAGCATTGAATTCTCAAAAGTCTTATAAATGATTGTTTAATATATTTAATTACCAGTTTTAATTTAATTATTTTCACATGAACATTTGTCAAAAATCGAATAGGCTGTATAGCTGTATAGGCTGATATCGTTGGAAAAAAAATAAGTCCAGTTGCAAAAACGCACCATAAGTCAATTTAAAAAAGTTTAGTAGCAAGGAGTTTTCATACATAGAATAAAATGGGATACGATTTTATACGAGGAAAAATTAATGATTCCGTACGTTTTAGCATTGAATTCTCAATTTTTTTTAAAGTTGTTTAATATGTTTAATTAACAGTTTTACGTTAATTATTTTCACATTAACGTTTGTCAAAAATTGAATAGGCTGTATAGGCTGTTTTCTTTGTAAAAAAATATGTCCAGTTGCAAAAACGCGCCATATTGAAAATTTTATTTTTTGTGAATAAACAAATCTAATTCTTTGATTTGTTTTTACTGTTTCTCACAAATGTATTGAAAAACGTCGTGTGATACACGGGTGTGTAGGTTATTGCAAACTCGTGTCATTAAAAACCCTCGCCTTCGGCTCGGGCTTGTTAACGACAGCGCGTTTGCAATAACCTACTTCCCACCCTTGTATCACAATGTACTATTTCAATAGATTGTCGATCGAAGTGTGTCTACTATTATATAAATCAGCATGATATAAAAATATGTCGGGAGTTTTTTAAATTATACTTAATAGAACGTTCTAATCTTTGTCTCAACCTGTCAAAAATATTCCTAATTTCCGTAAACTAATGACACTGATTATCACTGAGATGATAAGATAAAATTACAGCTTGATTATTAACGTTATCTTCGAGTAGCCAACTGTTGGTTTAATTGTAAAATGTTTTGCAAATATTTTTGGATTTAATACTAACGTAATGAGGTTATCTGAGCGGAATAAGGGCTCCAAGGTCTTTTCAAGAGATCTGTCTATTGGCAGAGCCAGCTCACTAAACTGAAGACCGATGATGGCAGGATCGTATCCGCCAAACCGGCGCTTCTAAGGGGGATCGAGAGATTCTATGGGCGTGTTGTACACGTCAACCAGTAAACCCGTCGCGAATCTAGCAAATGACCCTAGAGCTAGTAGATTGACCTGACACTATACCGAATACATTCCGGACGTCAGCCTGTACGAGATTAGGATGGCTCTGAAACAGCTTAAAAACAACAAGGCACCGGGTGATGACGGAATTACGGCCGAACTCCTGAAGGCGGGTGGAAAACCAGTACTTAAGACCCTTCAAAAGCTGTTTGATTCCGTCATACTTGGGGGGAAAACGCCAAACGCCAAACCCTACACCTACCCTACACCTACCCTACACCTGCCCTACACCTGCCCTACACCTGCCCTACACCTGCCCTACACCTGCCCTACACCTGCCCTACACCTGCCCTACACCTGCCCTACACCTGCCCTACACCTGCCCTACACCTGCCCTACACCTGCCCTACACCTGCCCTACACCTGCTCTACACCTGCCCTACACCTACCCTACACCTACCCTACACCTACCCTACACCTACCCTACACCTACCCTACACCTACCCTACACCTACCCTACACCTACCCTACACCTACCCTACACCTACCCTACACCTACCCTACACCTACCCTACACCTACCCTACACCTACCCTACACCTACCCTACACCTACCCTACACCTACCCTACACCTACCCTACACCTACCCTACACCTACCCTACACCTACCCTACACCTACCCTACACCTACCCTACACCTACCCTACACCTACCCTACACCTACCCTACACCTACCCTACACCTACCCTACACCTACCCTACACCTACCCTACACCTACCCTACACCTACCCTACACCTACCCTACACCTACCCTACACCTACCCTACACCTACCCTACACCTACCCTACACCTACCCTACACCTACCCTACACCTACCCTACACCTACCCTACACCTACCCTACACCTACCCTACACCTACCCTACACCTACCCTACACCTACCCTACACCTACCCTACACCTACCCTACACCTACCCTACACCTACCCTACACCTACCCTACACCTACCCTACACCTACCCTACACCTACCCTACACCTACCCTACACCTACCCTACACCTACCCTACACCTACCCTACACCTACCCTACACCTACCCTACACCTACCCTACACCTACCCTACACCTACCCTACACCTACCCTACACCTACCCTACACCTACCCTACACCTACCCTACACCTACCCTACACCTACCCTACACCTACCCTACACCTACCCTACACCTACCCTACACCTACCCTACACCTACCCTACACCTACCCTACACCTACCCTACACCTACCCTACACCTACCCTACACCTACCCTACACCTACCCTACACCTACCCTACACCTACCCTACACCTACCCTACACCTACCCTACACCTACCCTACACCTACCCTACACCTACCCTACACCTACCCTACACCTACCCTACACCTACCCTACACCTACCCTACACCTACCCTACACCTACCCTACACCTACCCTACACCTACCCTACACCTACCCTACACCTACCCTACACCTACCCTACACCTACCCTACACCTACCCTACACCTACCCTACACCTACCCTACACCTACCCTACACCTACCCTACACCTACCCTACACCTACCCTACACCTACCCTACACCTACCCTACACCTACCCTACACCTACCCTACACCTACCCTACACCTACCCTACACCTACCCTACACCTACCCTACACCTACCCTACACCTACCCTACACCTACCCTACACCTACCCTACACCTACCCTACACCTACCCTACACCTACCCTACACCTACCCTACACCTACCCTACACCTACCCTACACCTACCCTACACCTACCCTACACCTACCCTACACCTACCCTACACCTACCCTACACCTACCCTACACCTACCCTACACCTACCCTACACCTACCCTACACCTACCCTACACCTACCCTACACCTACCCTACACCTACCCTACACCTACCCTACACCTACCCTACACCTACCCTACACCTACCCTACACCTACCCTACACCTACCCTACACCTACCCTACACCTACCCTACACCTACCCTACACCTACCCTACACCTACCCTACACCTACCCTACACCTACCCTACACCTACCCTACACCTACCCTACACCTACCCTACACCTACCCTACACCTACCCTACACCTACCCTACACCTACCCTACACCTACCCTACACCTACCCTACACCTACCCTACACCTACCCTACACCTACCCTACACCTACCCTACACCTACCCTACACCTACCCTTCAGCAGCGAGGTGTGATACAGGGAGACTTCATATCTCCGAAACTGTTCACCGGTGCACTGGAGGATGTCTTCAAGGTTCTGGACTGGAGAGGTATAGGCATCAACGTCAATGGCGAGTACATCACTCACCTTCGGTTTGCCGACGATATAGTGGTTATAGCTGAGACCATGGAGGATCTCAGTACAATGCTCGATGACCTGAGTAGAGCTGCCAAAAGAGTGGGTCTTAGGATGAATATGGACAAAACCAAGGTGATGTTAAATGCCCATGTTACACCCACTCCTTTCAAGGTCAGAGACTCTACACTCGAAGTTGTTGGCACATAGTCGCTACCTGGGACAAACGATACAGTTGGGTTGGGCCAACTTCGAGAAAGAGGTCATCCGTCAAATCCGACTCGGCTGGGCAGCGTTCGGGAAGTTGCGCGGTATCTTCTCATCCAACTTACCACAGTGTCTCAAGACAAAAGTCTATAACCAGTGTGTGTTGCCTGTGATAACATATGGCTCTCAGACGTAGTCGCTTACAATGGGCCTCATCAGAAAGCTTACAGTCACTCAAAGGGCAATGGAGAGGGCTATGTTCGGCATTTCCTTGCGTGATTGAATCAGAAATGTAGAGATCTGCAAGAGAACCAGGGTTACCGACATAGCCCGAAGAATTGCCAAACTTAAGTGGCAGTGGGCAGGGCACATTGCTCGCAGAACGGATGGCCTGAAAAGTTCTGGAGTGGCGACCGCGAAATCGAAGACGTTGCGTTGCAAGGCCTCCCACCAGGTGGACTGATGACCTGGTGAAGGTTGCGGGGATCCGCTGGTTGCGAGACGTACGGGACCGGTCAATGTGGCGACGCTTGGGGGCCTATGTCTGGCAGTGGACGTCTTTCGGCTGATATGATGAATGAGGTTATCTTAGCCAAGTTGGTTTAACCCACATTTCTTTAAAATCAATTAATCATATTTTAGAGCAAAACCAATATTACACTAACCTGCATTAGTAGAGCAGTGCATATTGAAATATGATTGGAAAAGGGCGGTAAATTTGCAGGTTATTTCAATAAAACTTGACCAAATGACCTTTGCCAGCAGTTGGATAGTTACATCTGTAAATGATAGTTTCATGTTTCTTTCGTTGGTTTAGTTCTGGGTTCAACTTCCAGGTCAATTTTTTACTGAGAATTTTCCATCTGGAGTATCTTGATAGCTGCCGAGTCTGTGTTTGTGCTCGCTGGGTTTGGGCAATAGGCTCTATTATATGGCAGAAATAAAATTAACCTCTATTACAGTTAAGTCCTAATTGCAATTGCACAGATATTAAATGACTTCCAAAGATAGATAGGTACTTAAAGAATACGTGTTGCATAAAAACTGCATGGATCACTGTGGAGATATACAAAACAAAACGTGCACGGTTGCCTTGTTTGTTGATACTTTCGATTTTAAACAATCAAGCTATAAAATAATTAGGTCACAGCTGAAGCTGTTGACAATCAAAATCAAAGTATTCAGTCACTTATTGATAAGTAAGTCAGTAAATTATTAGCCATAGCATTGCGCCTATTGCCTATATTCCAAGTCATGTCCTTCATTTCGACTTTCGATGAATCTAAGACCTAATTCCGATTCAGTTTAAAGGACAGTTACCACAATAATGGCGTAAACCTCCGATTTATGTCAATAAATAACAACATTCAATTTCATGATTCGAAGTAGAGTCGAGTTGGAGGACATGACTTGGAATATGGACCAAAAGCTAAAGCTTTTAGTGAATATCAGATGGTAAAGTAAACTTAAGCTGAAAAGAAGAGATCCTACACTTTACTCTTAGCCAAAAGGCCTAGAAGCGATCCACCAACGCGCATTGGGCCTGCGTGGAGGATTATTTCCCCATTCCCTCTGTTGGCTGATGACGACGATGACGACAAAGTAAAATTGCTTTTGATATCCAATAAATCTAACACAACCTAACTGAATAAATTGTGATGACCAGGTACTTCATAATCAAAATCGTTGTATTACTATAATTATACACATTTCAAAACGATTGCAATAATTAACTGTGGCATAATTTAGACATGGCTACTGATTTTATCAAGATTTAATAATACTTTTTATCTAGGATTGACTTACTTTTTATTGCTTATGATTAACGGATGGGCATGTTACGAGCATTTTCTTGTCTTGTCTCACGTGATTGGAATGATTGTCGTCCCAGCGATGCGAAGAAGAAGGATGTTTTAAAAGACTAAAGTTTCCGCCAGATAACAATAAAATAAAAGTCATTCAGATCCGAAGTCTACCTAAATGTATAATTAAGAATCTTGAAAATATGATTTTTTGTTTATGGAGATATTTTGAGAATCATTTTATCCATTTAAATCATGTAAATCGGTCCACGCGTTTATGAGAAATTAAGTCATTACTGAAAATAATCGTCAAATAAATGTTATAATTTTGTATAATATGAGTTTCATTATACTAGTTAGTTCCTACCTAAATAAAAACGTCTGAACATGGTTTTGACAAAAAGCTTTGTAACCCATGCAAAGTGAAAGAGTCAAGGACGCCCCTTACCGCGATACGTTTGTTTTGATCTTGTTAGCGACACTGTCTTTATATTTTTTTTGTATCGTTTTTAAATATTGAAATACATTGGTAGACAGATGTTAATGACTTTTATTTTTTTGCTATCTTGCGGTGACTTTAGTTTCCTACATTCAGTTTGGTGGCAGGGAAACCAACTTATTTATTGCGAACGAAACGATGTCGGACTGTGTGAATGATGATTTTATTATTAGAATGGGGGTGAGTGGCGACTGGGATGACAGTTTATAAATAAATATGGAAGAAGGATACAATGTTGCGCCAACCCGAAATTAAATTGAGAGACCTTATAAGAGTTCTAGATTGATGTTCTTCAGAAAGGCCAGGTGCGCAGTACTCATAACCGGCGTGTGTGTATGACTAGATGTATGAATGTGAGTGAAGCAAAAGAAATATGTAAGGGTCGTAGCGGGTGGCGTTCTGTAGTTTCTGCCGGGCGTGAGTTTAAGTATGTATGTAAGGATAAGAAATAAAAAAGCCGGCCAGGTGCGAGTTGGACTCGCACACAAAGGGTTCTGTACCATTATCGCAAAAACGGCAAAAAGATCACGTTTGTTGTATGGGAGCCCTACTTAAATATTGTTTTTATTCTGTTATAGCGGCAAAATAAATACATGTATTTGTTGTTATAGCGTCAACAGAAATACATCATCTATGAAAATTTCAACTGTCTAGCTATCATGGTACATGAGATACAGCCTGGTGAAAGACAGACAGACAGGTGGACTGTGGAGTCTTAGTAAGGGTCCCGTTTTTACCCTCTGGTAATTACTAAGACTCCTCCACTTCCTTTTTAGGGTTCCGTACCCCTCTGGGTACGGAACAAACAAAAAGGAAGTTAGAAAAAATGAAAAGAAAGAAATAAAGGAAAAGTGTGTGTGTGTGTGTGTGGTGTGTGTGTGTTGTGTGTGTCTTTTTATTGTGTTTGTTTAATGTTTGTGTGTTTTATAAGAGTTTCTTCTTCTTCGTGCCCTTGTCCTATGTTAGTAAGGGCAAGTAATTGATAATGATACAAGTAGGTAGGTAATAGGGTTTTCGCCACAATTGACGCAAACGTATCATGGACTTATCTTTAGTAGCGCAAATTACGTACGTGGCGCCAACATAGGCGATAGTATCAGTGATATCAGCAGTTACGTTTTTGGGTAATAACGTCATGCCAGATTAGCCAATTTGTATTTAAATTACTAAAACCTGCGGAATACTAAGACTGCTAAGCTTTTGAAGTGACACGGATATGTCTAATACATTAATAAAAAATCTAAGCGATAATAACGAAAATAAAAATAACGTAAGTATATATCAAAACAACATATTTTTCTTCGTAGAGATAACACGGGTTGTTGTTATGTTCTACTTACTATCATTGTACAAAACAGCCTCGCAGATTACTAAAAAAATAATAAAATACGCAATTTGATAGTATTTTATGCTAGCTACTGCCAGTGGCTCATCCTTGTGAAACACAGACAAACATACTCCCAATACAAAAAAATATCCAATGAGGACGTTGGACTCTTTTGGAAGAAGGTACTCCAAGGTTAAATGTTTTTATATGACTAAATTCATTATAACTGGTTCAGCGGTTTAGGCGTAAAATAGTAACAAACAGACAGTCGGCTTAGTGCGAGTTTCTGTCAAATTGGTGCCGGGTGACAGTAAGGAAACCGATTGTTTACATACAAATTGACATAAAAGAGAAGGTTTACGTTAACGCGATCGAGTACGTTCAACTCGTTTCGTTCGTACGTTTAACTCCACACCGAGTTACTTTCTCATTTATAATACAAAAACTCAAAATACATCTGGTTTTGGTCAGCTAGCTCGCGAATATGACAATGTATCTTCCGAATGCAAAGCATGATTTTCTTCTTGTTTACGTCTTTTTAATTCGCTTCTCAAGGTTCCCCTAGTCGACGGCACGAACTATTTTATGCGCGAGGTTAAAATACATGCTATCTCATCCGACAACACGTGCGGAAGATATAGATGCTGTGATGAGCAGTAAGAAGCTATTTCGCATACGAATTAGCATTTTTGCAAATTTTTATCTAAATGAATGATGAATTAGGACGACAACGAGCGCGCGAAATTTTATAAACAGACCTTTGGGAGTCTAGATATCATGAAAAAACTACTAAATGTATATTTTCAAAATAAAATTATTTGCATTTTTGAATTACTAATTTATCTCTGTATGGAGGCCGTTTTGCAAAACGGCACGAACCTAATTTTAACGCATCTTTGGGCGGAAATAAATACCATAAGAATGGTATTTATTTCCGCGAATGGTATTTATTTTAGATGCGTTAAAATTAGTTTGGAAATACGGAACTTTCGATGCTCATAACTTTCAAATTTTTTTTTTGTTTCCATACAGGACTAGGATAATGATAAGACAAATTGATATCGTGTTTTATTTTCAAAGTACATCGTCAAACAGTGGAGTAATCGCCAGACTACGTTTGTATGGAAGCATGATCGACTAGTGTAACCTTAAGCAGTCAGGTTTTTGTTTTTTGTTTTTTATTTATAACTTTTTAGTTAACATCTTTTTTTCGAATTAGGTACATTTAAACATATAAATGTTATATATTTTTGAAATTACATCTTTAAACCTTTTGTTTTGATACCTCACAAAATAGGTTTGGAAGAACAAAAAAATAAGCTTGCACAATATGGCGCCCAAAAGCCACCATTTTTCTATTTTATTATTTTAATGTAGCCAGTGAGACTCGACAATCATCTAAATAGGCCAACGCGTTTGTTTTCTATAACGCCACATAGGTATAAACATACATACATCCATACATATATACATACATACATAGACTGATAAACACATTACCCTCCTTCAGCAGTCGGGTAATTAGTATCTTAGTAAATGTCATAGACCAAGTGATTAATCAGGGCACAGGCGTTTAGTCAAGTCAAATCGGGCAATGTAATGAATACTGCAAGAATGCAATGAATAAGAGCAGTGGTGGCCCAGTGCTAACGGCCGCGCAGTACAAGTTGTATGTCGTGGGTTCCAGGCAAGCGCTTTGTGTAAATTATTCCATTACCACTGCTCTCAAAACGGTGAAGGAAAACATCGTGAGGAAACCCTAGAACAAAAATTCGAGGACATGTGACATCCATCAACCCGCACTGGACCCGCGTGGTGGATTACAGCCCATGCCCTCTCACAGAGAGGAGGCCTGTGTCCCAGCAGAAGTAACATTAATAGGCTGATGATGTGATGATGATGATGATTTGATACAATTAGTGATACCAACCTTCACCTTCTCTATTTATATTTTCTAAGCACCTAATCGGTTTTGGAAGTCTAAAAATAAATGACTTTGTAAGTAGTTTTTCTTAGAGGGACTAACAACGGTGCCCTAGATTTTATATCGGGCTTGTCAACTTTTACCGGCCGGGTTATTTGAGTAGACATAAAAACAATATTTGGTGTGATGTTAAAGAAATCGTAGCGTGATTTTTTCATAGATGATACAGTTAGTGTAATGCCGCCTCCACACGCTTGCTGTTTGCCACAAACAGTGCGAACAGCAAATACGTGCCGAACACTGACCACAAACGCCCAACAAACACGGCATTCCCACGCTTGGCGAACATGCTAGTCTATCCCATATTGGCTTGTGTCTTAGCAGTGGGAACATTAAAAAAGGCTGATGATGATGAATGAATACTGATTTTAACTGAATGAATACTGCCGCCTCCACACGCTTGCTGTTTGCCACAAACAGTGCGAACAGCAAATATGTGCCGAACACTGACCACAAACGCCCAACAAACACGGCATTCCCACGCTTGGCGAACATGCTAGTCCATCCCATATTGGCTTGTGTCTTAGCAGTGGGAACATTAAAAAAGGCTGATGATGATGAATGAATACTGATTTTAACTGAATGAATACTGCCGCCTCCACACGCTTGCTGTTTGCCACAAACAGTGCGAACAGCAAATATGTGCCGAACACTGACCACAAACGCCCAACAAACACGGCATTCCCACGCTTGGCGAACATGCTAGTCCATCCCATATTGGCTTGTGTCTTAGCAGTGGGAACATTAAAAAAGGCTGATGATGATGAATGAATACTGATTTTAACTGAATGAATACTGCTATGTAACGGTTGGGCAATTCGATAATGAATTTTTATGTTAGGTTACTTTAGACCCTGCAGACAGAAGAAATAGGAGCCCCGTCTCTTGTTTGCTTAAATAGTAATCGTACTGCCCTATTAAAAAACTCATTTTTATAATCCAGCCCAATTTGTGATGGGCATTATTCAGAAAGCCCGGTCAATTTAATTATTTCAATAGTTTTTATCATGTTGCCTACTCATATTGGGCATTTTTCAAATTGCCCGAGCATTATGAATAATACCGTATTAATCACTTGATCCAAACATGCAAATTATAGGTATAAAGGTCAGACCGCACTAGGCGTAACGAGCGTAGGCGCGACGCGACAAAATATATTGTATGAGATAAAGTGTCGCGTCGCGTAGTTCCACTGCCGCGTAGTGCGGTTTATCTCATGCAATTTCATACAAAGTATATTTTGTCGCGTCGCGTCGTAGTGCGGTTTGACCTCAAACATGCTTCGATTCACCGCATGAGTATTGTTGCAAACAAACGTCAAACGGTTATAATCCGACTCATTTTACAAGCTTTTTATTAACTTGCAATGTATGTATGTATGTAAGTGTGTTCGGGTCAAATCTTGCAACTTAATTTTAAAGCAGTTATCCTCAACCGATTAAGATGAAATTTTGCACACACGTTTGGTTTGGATGACAATGCACGGTAAGCTAAAAAGCTTGTTTACAAAAAGTGTAATAGGAAAAACTTGTTTATAATTCAAACTTAAAACGCAAAATGGTTACTTTTATAGCAGTCTTTATTTTATTATAGTTCCGAACTCCAGGCTTTCGAGATGCTTTTTAATGTAGGCTTTTGATTTTGGTAAACATAATACCATTTTTTTTTGTTTATACAATAAACATATTTTTATTGTTGTCTAGTAAAGTTAAGAAAATAATAAATAATAATTTGAATGTTTGACATATTTGTGCATGTGTGTATTTGGTTGTTGTATGAATTAAACATCTTTTCATTATATTTTAGATTTTAGTGACAGCATAGGCGACCCTGTAAAAACCTTTTTTTTATGGTTTGTTTACCTTTTATTTTTTGCCTCAGTGAATAGAGTATAGACCAAGACTTAATCATCTTTCACACATTCCTTCCATCGCGTTAGTTTGGTCTTCCTTTCTCGAACCATTCATATTCACACTCAAAACTTGCCTCATTCTACTCATTGCTACTTTCGCCTACTCGTTCCTTGACATATATAAATTACTATTTGACCATTCTCAGTACACTTAAGGTCAAACCGCACTACGCGTCAGCGGAGCGACGCGACGCGACACGTCCAAATATACTTTGTATGAAATTGTAAAAGATAAACCGCACTACGCGGCAGCGGAACTACGCGACGCGACACTTTATCTCATACAATATATTTTGTCGCGTCGCTCCGCTGACGTGCAGTTACGCTTAGTGCGGTCTGACCTTTATAATGATAGTCCTCCTGACCGATTGCAGCCACGGTGACCAACCTCAACGGAGACTACCCATGGTCACGAAAGAAATACAAGTGCGCATACTTATGCGCATTCCCTATTTCACCGCTCTCAGTGGCTCTCGGGTGAGATTCTCAGTACCTATAAACATAACAAACAACCCTTAGGCAATTTAAAAGATGCAAGGTAAAGCTTCGTGGCCATTGCCATCCAATCATTGTCTGGTTTTCAACGCCAGCTGATCAATATCAGGACCTAAGTACCTACTAAGTCGTTGAACCTGAAGCTCAGAGAATATGAGAAAAGGTTGTTGTACGAATCGGGAGTAACCTACTCCACTTGCAGCTGTTATTCCCGGTAGGGGAATACCTTATGAGATTACGTATCTGACGGCGTCGTTGTTCAGTTATGTCCACTAAACTAAACTTTACTGCTGAGTATGAGGTCCCGATGGGGTTCATCTCCCAGGTCTAGCTAAGAGGGTTGCGGATAAATTTGAAAAAGATAACCGCGGCCCTGGCTAATGCAACTGAAGGAACACGGGTGTGTTTTAGTCAGTTAAGTCTGACACGTCCTCCCGCTTCACCCAGAGCGGGAGCAATGACTTCTGCCGCTGATTGCGAAAAAAAAAAAAATTAAAAAAAAAAAAAAAAAAAAAAAAATTGTTGAAATAAAATAAAATAAATGCCCACCCTGGATTTAAGCCCGGTTGAAGACAATAAGTTCGCCTAGACCATCACTTATTTCTTACAAACCGGCAGACATGCGTTTGATGTCTGCTGGTTCTACTTTAACTACATCTTATTCATTCCACACTTATCTATTTCTCAAAGACACATCAGATAATGATACTAACTAGGTCTACGTTCACCTTGATCTTGGTCGTGAATAGCACCGTGTACGTCACTTTATAGCACACGTACTCAAACACGATCACAATGATTAACGTACTGAGAATTGCCGATGACTCCGATGACTCATAGAATAAAGTAAATGTTGCAATTGATAACAATATGAGCTGTGAAAGCATTGCTTACTCTCTGGAATCTTTTTGTTTTGAAATTGATGTGCAATTATAGTAATAATGTGAAAGTGTGGTAGACAATAATAAATACTTTGATAATCTATCGGTCTGTTTAATATGACGTACTGTGTATGAAAGACAATAATAAATACTTTGATAACATATTGTCTGTTTGTTATGACGTATCGTGTATTTAAAACTAATTTTATAACCAAAAAAAGTTTTCTTCCAACTATGCTTTAATTGCATCACAATCACACTAAAAACCCAGTACAAAGCGAGTCTTTAACGCTCTAGAGCAATAAAAATGTATGAAATTTCATTATTGCACTGTTTTTTTTAATCGCACCAAAAGTTGCCAATCTCAATGGATTAGCTCTATTCAGCCAGCCGATATCAATACTTTTTTTTTTACGTACGTATTATTCATTTCTATCCTACTTGTTCCAAATTTAAAAAAATGATTGCTGCTAACTCTGATTTCAAAATGAAAGAAATTTAAAAAAGTGATTTCCGACATCGCCGCGCCCATCTACTTCCCGTGATAACGACTTCATTGTAACAAATCAGCCAGGCCCATCTACCTCGTCTAATAATATTATTCAGTCCCAAGTTAAACAAACAAATATAAATTTGCCCAACAAAACTCTTAACCTTACGTTTAATAATTTCTCAAGTATAACTTTTAATTTCAATAATTAAACTTCTATTTAAACTGTTTGATATGAGTTTCTTTTATCTACTATTCCTATAGGTAATAGTTGAAAGAAAAGCAGATTATGCACCTCGCCTTAAGTAATTTATATTGCCCTCGTGCCTGTTAGATTAGAGCCCTCGCTAGCGCTCGGGCTCTAAATCAGGCACTCCGTGCAATAATAAATTACTTTGTG
The DNA here is from genome assembly GCA_948252205.1 of Orthosia incerta. Taxonomy (NCBI): domain Eukaryota; kingdom Metazoa; phylum Arthropoda; class Insecta; order Lepidoptera; family Noctuidae; genus Orthosia; species Orthosia incerta. The sequence continues at coordinate 14,271,728 of OX411744.1, forward strand.
CTCGATGCAATAATCTACTATTGTTAAAAAATCTAAAACCCGACTGCTTAAACATACATATTCGCGAGCTGGCTGACCAAAACCAGATATATCCTCGACTGCACAGCATGATTTTTTTCTTGATTACGTCTTTTTAGTACGTTTTTTAAGCAATCGGGTTTTTTTTTTTACTACCAACTTTTTCATTTGAACATATAAGTGTTATATATTTTTGTTTTTTTTTCTTTTCCAATTAATTTTAATGTAGCCAGTGACACTCACAGGATTAAGACGAATCGATTGACGTAAGATTTATCAAAATCGGCTAACGTGTTTGGTCTTTAGAACGCCACATAGGAACAAACATACATATATACATAGACTGATAAACACATTAACCTCCTTCGGCAGTCGGGTAAAAAGGAGACACTTCTCAATTAGACAGACTTTTTTTGTACAGTTAAAAGCAATGTTCAGCGCCAGTTGTTAACTGATTTTGTTTTTTATTTTTGGGTTTGATAGAGTGTTCAGCTTTACTTGTTCATATTTCCGGGATGAAAATCAGCCTAAGGCACTCATTCTATCAGTTTTTTTTAAATCTTTGTTCTAATAGATACTGCCAGTGGATGGGAAACTTAAATGGCAGTGGGCAGGGCACATTGCTCGCAGAACGGATGGCCGATGGAGCCGAAAAGTTCTGAAATGGCAACCGCGAACTAGAAGACGATACGTTGGAAGGCCTCCGACTAGGTGGAACGATGTCCTGGGTATTGTTGGGGAATCTGTTGGATGCACGACGCACGGGATCGGTCAATGTGGTGACGCCTGGGGGAGGCCTATGTCCAGCAGCTTTTTCGACTAAAATGATGTACTGCCACAGATTTTACAAACATAGGTATAAACAAACAACATTTAACTTAAATTTTGAAATCAAATTTTAATTAAAGCTTTCTTGGTGACTTTGTTTATGCTAAAAGAAATATCCATGACCGCAAATTACGTAATCAAAACAATATATTTTTAAAGATTGTCAGATTCTTTTGTTTAAGTTTTATATGTTCGAAAAGTTTTCCTGTCTTTTATGGCGTTCGTGACCACTAGCCATGATCACAAACTTTGTCTGCTCTTCCGACGGTACTGTGCAAACCCGGTGCAATACTTAAACTTAGTTTTATTTTGTTGTGAAGTCGTATTCTTTCAGAATTTTAACATAAACATAGGTTGTCCTGTAAAACCTTGCAATTGCAGTTTTGTCACTAGATTAAGTCCACGGACAAAGCTATACCTTACTTTTGAATAATCAACAATTTTGCTACCATATAAACGTGAAGGTTTGTAAGGATGGACGAATTTTTGTTACACTTTCACGCAAAAACTACTGAACGCATTTTGATGAAACTTTACAGAATATAGCCTATGTAGCTTAAACATCAGAATAACACGTAGGCTATATTTCATAAAGATAATGGGATAAGTACTAATACCACACGGGCGGCGCCGGGGCGGCAGCTAGTACTTAAATATATTAGGCGTAATATATTTTATTCGGAGAATATAATTATTATCCCTTTTAAGTTAGGTACTTACTTATTTTGATGATATCTCAAAGCCCAATTTTTAACATATACCTACTTACCTAATTGTGAAAAACAAATCTTCTGGGTAAGTCTACTCCATCGTCGACCTTATCTCTGTCACCTCTGACCTATATCAGAGTCAAGAGCAAATAAAAAAAAAAAACAGAAACAAAAAAAAACCTAATTATTGTGAAAGAATTGAGCCAGTCATGGTTGTCGTCGAAATTAGATAAAAGATTGCACGATCAGGAATAGTCATTTAGAATTTTAAATTTTTGTAGAGGAAAAGATAAAAAGGGGTTGTTCTGTTGTGAATAAGTATCAAGTAAATATTTTGTATATGTGTAGTAAAGCTTGTAATTGCCACGTTGAATGGCAATGCTACGAGGATGGCTTGCGGGAAGTTTTTTTGATGCCCAATGAGTTCTTGCCTTCTCTACTTTTCCACACGCTTGAACAAAACGTATTAATTTCAATTTGTATAAACGTTATTTTAGTCCATATTGTAGTTTCATTCGACCACGAACCGGAAGACGATGCGTTGAAGGCTTCCCTCTAGGTGGACCGATGACCTGGTTAAGTTTGCGGGTAGGCGCTGGATGCGAGACGCACGGGATCGCCCAATGCGGCGACGCCTGGTGAAGGCCTATGTCCAGCAGTGGACATCTTTCGGATGAAATGATGATGATAGTTTTATACTGTTTAGTTTCATTCTGTTTAGTTTCTGTTCTGTTGAAACTTTTTCATTTACAAAATACCTATCTTTATCATCAACGGGAAGTGGTTGGGCAAGTTCTCTGCCCAGCATTGATATGATACAGGGTAGTAACAAGTTGATAAAGTGTTTCATAGGTAGTTTAACCCTTTGCTCGCGGGTACAATTCTGGGCCATTTCTCTCGGTTGACCATAAAGGGAGTGAAAATAATATATACATATTCGAATATTATAGCCTCTTCTAGATTTAGTTAAGCAATGTAGTCAAGGCTTAAATAACTGTTGTGTACACATTTGTCTTGTATTAAACATACTGCTTCTCTCCATTATCCTCAATGGAGAGAAGTGTAATGCGCGTCAAGAGGAAAGATAGAATAAGATTAGCAAAATTAAAATACAACTAAATTTAAGGATGCAAAGAAAACATGTAAAACTTTAAAATGGCGATGGACTGGACATAAATGCTTAGAGATACGAGTGGAAAATGGACAAAAACCATAACAGAGTGGTATCCCAGGAATGGGAAAAGAAGTAAAGGACGTCAAACAAAAAGATGGGAAGATGACCTCAAAAAGGTAGCGGATCCAGAGTGGACGAGAACAGCGAAAGACAGGCAGAAATGGAAAGCTTTAGAGGAGGCCTTTGTCGGAAGACAAGCTGTGAAGTGAAACCGATCGTGTAAAAAATGTGTGTATTGTAAAACTTGTAGAACAGCAATAAATGCTTATTTTATTTTATTTATTTTTAAACATACTGCAAAGAATGGGCATTCAAAAACCATTTTTTTCTATTTTAATTTTAATAGTTCATATGACCATGAAAATCATTTCTAGCCAGAGTACACTACATGATATTTCCAATAAGCCCAAACACGACTAGGATACTTTGTTTTATAACGGAGTTCCAGTACCGACCTTCCGGTTTCATCATTAGATCAGTTCGATTGTAATATTTTCATCAGTTCCACTTCACCAAATGATACTTTTCAAGTGCAAATGCTTGCCATGTTAATGAAAATACCTAAATCGCTATATTTTTGCCTATAATATTTGAGGATTTTCCTCGATTTCCATTGGATCCCATCATCAGATCCTTCCTTGATGCACATGGGAGAATACCCATTCAAACCAAAAAAAAACTCAAATCGGTCCAGGCCACAGATATAATTCTAACTAGATGACGCGATTGTATGTACTTCGCATGTCAAATAACGGAGTAAAATATGATCAATGATCGTAATTTGAGCTTTCATTTAGCATTATCGGCACCGAAAATCCACCGAAATCTAGAAAAATGCATTTTAATGCCATATTGAGCTATAAAGACTGTATAGAAAAAGTTGGCCGAGGCATTAAATGTTTTCTTTCATTGGTAAGTAAATTTGTTTTTAAATTGTGTGTGAAAAATTGCCACGCTTGGATCTCATACAGATGGAGAAACTTGCGTTATCTAGTTTTATGTCTGTGGTCCAGGCTTCTTTGAGTAATCGGACAATGCATAAAAAAAATATGCCGACGAATTGTCGGAAAAGTTGGTCAAAAAAATAAAATAGTTTGAGACTTAATTAAAATTACAAAAAATCACCTGTTCCCATTTTTATCTACACACTCAGTTTGGTTTACAGCAATTTTAACATTGATATTGCAGTAATCATAATATCGCGATCGGCTGCTGCGCTGCGTGAACGGGTTCGACTCCCACACGAAACACAAATATTTGTATGGCCTACACAGTTGTTGCGGTCTGGTTGTTTGTGTATGTGAGTTTATATGTTTTTAAATGCAACCCCGATACAGGAGAAATTCGTGATGTGAGGCAAAGTTTTGTAAAACAAATAACAAAAGGTGAGGCAGAGGAGTATACATTTTGGCGGTTATCTTTAATTCCAAGTTAAGGGACTTCCACCGCTCTAGTGCCGGTTATTTTCTAAAGCATGCACCGGCTAGGATAAAAGGTTTGAAAAAATATTATTGATTCATGTACATTATTTAAGAAACATAGCTAGATTTTTTTTTCATAATTTTTTCTTTGTTTTGGTTTTTTAATATACGTTGCCCCACACTAGGAATTTCTCCTGTATCGTGGGTGCGTTTACAAACATATAAACTCACATACACAAACACCCAGAGCCGGAACAACTATTTGTAGATCATACAAATATTTGTTCCGTGCGGGAATCGAACCCGCGACACGCAGCGCAGCAGTCAATCGCTCGACCACTGCGCCAACCGTGCGCCCAAATATATAATAATTGAAATAGCATATGTAAATCAAAGAATATGTTGCATACAAAACTACCCAAAAGGAGGTTCAATAGATATGTTCTGGCTCCGAGCGAACGCACGGCCAGTACTGCGTTAACATTGGGGAATATATGTATGTCGCAAATAGGAAGGCTATCTTGGATAAACACTCGATCTTGTGGGCTTTCGTGGGTATATGCATGCTACAAAGCAGGTAACTTATGCCGATTTGGAGATAGTCCTTGTTCCAATCTTATCAAAGCAGCGAATTCGGCCACCTATTCGTTTCGCTTTCTCTCAACAAAACACACTTTCAAGTTTATAACGCCACACTTTAGGCTACTTCTCAATTATTTCTCTCACAACTCTGTTTTTCAACTGTTTGCAAACGCGCTCCCGCGCGTTCCTTCTTCTAACCCTTTTCCGACCAAATATGGCGGGCGACTTCGCTCAGGTCGCCATTATCCTTGGCTACCCTGCTTTCATTGGTTCAAGAACACCTCGGGCAAAGTTCACAGCTTTTAACATCCAATCAAAATCGAGTATTTTGACATAAGCCAAATAAAGTGTTGCCAATCGAATAAAATCGAACTGAGATTGAATCGTAGGCTAAATGTTGCCAATTAAACAAAACTGAATTAATAAGTTTAAATGCGTCATACTTCTTTGTTCTAGATTATTAGAAATACCTTCCTCCTACACGGCCAACCTGACAGACAAACGGTCCCACGTTTGAGCGACGAGAGAAATCGTTACTCAATTTTAATAAAAAAAACAGACAGAGACAGAACAACAATAAAAAAATAAGTAATAGGTTAAGTTCGGCCGCTCCTGACCAAATAAAAAAAATTACGTGGTCGTGACATCTTCCTTCTACGTGAAACCTTCAATCAACACCCTATATTACCAGCCTATAACAAAAATCAAGTACTTCTTTACTCATGAAAACGGAATTCTCATAGCTTTCACACTGTTCATTTGTTTTCTCCATGTAAATCTAGGTCTCCACACCGTACACCGTACACAACCATCTTCGTACTATCGAAACAGCCACCTCACCGTTTAGACAACCATATTACCACATTCTAAACGGTTACCGAAGCACCAGAGGTACCAGGTTCCCAACAGGCGTCCATTCGGTCTCGAAGCACTAAGTGTGCCAGAAACCATCCAAACGCCCAACACAACATACCATGCCACATACACCAAACAACAGGTCACCGAGGCCCCAGAGGGACCAGGCTCCCCCAGACACACAACAGGTCACCGAAGCCCCAGAGGGACTAGGCTCCCCCCAGACAACAGGTCACCGAAGCCCCAGAGGGACCAGGCTCCCCCAGACAACTGGTCCTCTCGAAGCAACAAGACTGCCAGATACCCATACCACATACACTAAACAACAGGTCACCGAAGCCCCAGAGGGACCAGGCTTCCCCAGACATACAACAGGTCACCGAAGCCCCAGAGGGACCAGGCTCCCCCCCACACATATCCAGCAATGTTTCTTGGTCCCACAGCAATCGCTGTGGCTCCCGATGGTCAACCCTGTGACCATCCTGCAACCATAGTCATCCTGACCAGGCCTCGTAACCCACCTCGGTTACAGCAGTCATCTTTGACCACTCACCACGTAACCCATCTCGGTTACAGCAGTCATCTTTGACCACTCACCTCGTAACCCTCCTCGGTTACAGCAGTCATCTTTGACCACTCACACCTCGTAACCCTCCTTGGTTACAGCAGTCACCGCAGTGACTACTCATCACCGTACAGTCAGTCCTTTGACCGTACACACCTCACCGTACAGTCAGTCTTTTGACCGTACACACCGACCTCACCATTGCTAGATTGATTTGAATCAGTCTTCAACATAGTACATTCAGTTACGTCAATGGGTACTTTTTCTTTCAGCTTTTCTCTAACTCATCATAAACCAAACAAAGCCTTTAATTCAACACATAGTTGCCACCATTCAGAACTCCAATAACCATAAACAGCACCTTTAAACCATAACAAAATTTGTTATTTCATACATTATTCTCAGTACAAAATACAACAGCAACCTCACATTCAGGATTTCTTACCCAGCCAAAAGCATTTTCAAGAAGTCCATTTTATGTTCATGATTTCATACCAAACCCTCAGTGCGATAGGTATAATCTACCAACTAACTACCATCATCAAACATTACCAATTTTGCAAAATAAAAAGAAAATGAAATCATGTACCTCATGTCACCGACTTTACATCTGTGTTAACATTATCTTATCCAGCTTGGTCAGATAGCAAATAACAAAAAATTAAGTTAGGTATGTTCACAATGACCAGCACAGAACATTCAAAAAGTTAGAACACCACAACCATTACTGACACTTTAAATTCCACATTTATTATTCAAGGTAGGTAGGTACTAGACTTCCTACATGACACCACACAATCACACAATTCACAAATTCACACCTTTATTTTAAAGAGATGTTACAATTATTAAAACTTTTGAACAATGTTCAAAATTACCGAGGCCAAGCATCGTTGAACAACGCAGAACAAGAAAACCATTCCAAGTTTCCTCCAAAAAATGACTCCTGTACCAAGTAAATAAAATAAAACCCAAGTGTCCACAATCCACAATAACTTAGTAAATACATTCGCAGAATTAACTCGCTACACAGAATGCACTTTCAACTTAATTGCCGAATCAACTCTTGACACCGTCAGCTCTCTGACCCATGAAACTAAGAAACTGTTCTATGTAAATTAAAATGTTGCCAATTGAACATTTATCTCATCTTCAGCCACAACTTCAACAGTTATTGGCCCTCGGGCATCTCATAATACCTAAATACATCTGCTAGACACCATCTAAATGTCTAGTTGCACTTTCATTCGCCGTAGTCAATTTAAATCATTATTTTTTTGTAGGTATCGTTAGAATGACATGTTATTATTTGGTTAGTTCTCTACAATGCGGTATATAACAACTACAGACATTAACTTTACCTTTATTCAACCGTTGGTAGCAACAAAACTAAACGCCAACTCTCTAGGCTATAGTCACGTTAATCTTCGTGATATTTTCGGGTTGTAAGATTGCAAATCGATTCTAACAACAAACTATTTCACTAAACTTAAACACCGGTTTGAAATAATTTTGATCACAATATAACTATTAACTGAAAGTTATCGCAAGTCTTTGGAACAAAACAAAAGTTTAATCCTCACATTGAATCACACCTTGTATCGATTTATTAATAATCTAGTCTATAACTAGTAACTTATAAGTTAAAAATCATCTAACAAGTTATTTGTTTTGTTTCGTCAAACTTTTTTCAATGTTGACACTTAATGTCACTCTCTGATAGAGATGGGCAAGGGATGGCGATCTGTTATCGATTAATCGACGAATCGATTAAAAGCACAAAAAAAATATAAACAATTTTCCAACCGATATTTAGTACTGAATCGATTCAGCGAATCGATATTTCACCCTACAAAATCGAGATTAGATTTTGCTGTTATGATATGAACCAAAATATTATTTAAGAATAATTTAATGTATTACACAAACTTAAGTGAATTCAACGTAAACAAATATCTTTCCCTTATACCTGATACTTTAATTTAGTTGTGAAAACAACCCTGATCCGCCAAAGATGTTTAAAGATCGGCTATTATTACGATTTTTCTTTTTGCGTTCCGTAACTGTATTCACACTTGCATTAAAAAATACCAACGCGAATAGTTAGAAAGTAAGTTAATTTCAAAGAAAAGCATATTCACAAATTCCCTTGGTGATCAAATCAACAACAACCTCAGTGGTAGTAATATTTACGGGAAATCTGAAGTGACACCTATTGATAACAAAAAAATAATGCATGGCTGAAATTGCTAGTGTTCAAACAAGTAAAAGAAAAACGGATTGCTAATATCTTCACTTCTCGATTTTCAGCAAACTAACAACCTATTTAATAATCTGTATGCACGCTTGTGACAGCACTAGTGGTCACAAAACCGTATATTGTTCTAACATCATGCAACATAACACAATGAAATTTGATTTCTTTGCGTTTTGTACTCACGTTTCAATGCTCCGGGTACATTTTAAAGATAATATTGCGAAAATCGTTTCGTTGTTTGTTTTGTTGGTGAACAAAACGATTAAAATATTTGTAGCAAAATATTTCAAAGCTCGAACACAACATAGATTTAAATAGATGGCGTGACATGCACCAACTTCTCATTCTGTTTATGTAAAAATAATATGTTCGTTTTTAAATTGATCATTAAAAAATACATGCACCTATTCAATAAGTTCCTCCAAGCAGCATATTACGGCAAAATGGGGTCCCGAAGCTAATTTCGATGATTATTGAAAGAAACACAGTATCAATACCATTACATAGATGGCGCTGTTTGAATTTTCTACTCTTTTAATGTAACTTACTGTTATGTATGAATCAAAACATATTATTTCTTGATAGCAGTATTATATTCAATGACATATATCTAGTCAACAACGGTAACCAAGTAACACGTATTTAGTCTATGACACGCCTCCGCCGTTATTCCCAGGAATCAGAGGCGCCGGGAGCAGCTGGTCGAGGTGGCGTATCCATGTGCGTCCGCTGTCGATCTCTATCTCATAGTGGAGGATTCCCAGTCGGCGGGTCACTGTACCAAACTCCCACTTCCTCCCTGATACAGAGTAATTGCGAGCTTGCACTCTGCTTCCGACTGCAAACTCTCTCATCCCTTCTCTTCTGTCCCTATGTAGTGCCTTTGGTGGAGCTCTAATCTTGGCTACCAATCTCGTTCTTACCTCTCTTCCGAACATGAGCATATAGGGCGAGTCGCCTGAGATGACTGGCGTAGCCCGGAGGAGACTTCTAACTATACGAACCTTGTGCAGTATCCCACCACTCTCCCCCTCTAATTTGTGCAGTGATTTCTTAACCGTCTGAACAAATCTTTCAGCTTGTCCATTAGTTGCGGGATGGTAAGGTGCGATCGTTTTGTGAACAATTCCATTGCTAGTTAAGAACGTCTGGAATTCTTGAGAGACAAATTGTCTTCCATTATCCGACACCAGCGTGTAGGGTAATCCAAAGGTGTCAAATAAATCGTCTAGTTTCTGAATACAGAATGCGCTCGTCGTAGTTTTTGTAGGGATTATTTCTACCCATTTGGAAAATGCATCTACGACAATTAGAAGTTGAAAACCAGATATCGGACCTGCAAAATCGATGTGTATTCTTTGCCACGGGCCAGTAGGGTCTTCCCAGTGATGCAGAGGGGCTTTTGGTGGTTCATTCTGGTTTAATCGACAGGTTCTGCACGATTTAACTTTGTTTTCGATATCTTTATCAATGTTCTTCCAGTATACAAAACTCCGCGCAAGAAGTTTCATTTTCAAGATCCCGACATGTCCCGCGTGAAGTTCATCTAAGATACGTGGGCGTAGTTTATGTGGAATTATAACTCTCATGCCTTTTAGGATGCAGTCATTCTGCAGAGTTAGTTCATTGTCTTTATATCCGGACTCCCTAAGTGAAGTGCCTGATTGGAGTGTTTCAAGTAATTTCTGTAATTCTGGGTCTTCTCTTGTTTCTTCTGCTATTATTTTTGGTGAAATATTTAATGCGTTTATCTGATTCAGCTGGAATATGTGATGCTGGTCATATTTATTCTCATTAATCTTCTCAACGGGAAAACGTGAAAGATAGTCGGCGTTGGAGTGCTTTGAGGAACTTCTATATTCGATATGGTAGTCAAATCCTGAAAGAAAATGTGCGTAGTGGAATAGCCTCATGGTACTCAAGGCTGGTAAGGTTTGGTGCGGGTGAAATATTGATGTAAGTGGTTTATGGTCTGTGATTAGGGTGAATTTCCGGCCGTAACAATAGTGAAAGAATTTCTTTAAACCCCAGAAAATAGCTGTCGCCTCTTTATCGATTTGACTGTATTTCTTTTCGCTGCTTGTCAGGGATCTAGAAGCAAATGCTATTGGTCTTTCTGAGCCATCAGGTAGTTTGTGACTTAAGATGGCACCAAGTCCTGTGGGTGAAGCGTCTGTGGCCAGTATAAGTGGTTTATTCTGATCGAAGTGTATTAGAATTCTTTCGCTTAGTATTTCTTTTTTTATGTTCTTCAGGCTTTCTTCACATTTTGTAGACCATGTAAATTTTGCTCCTTTTTTCAAGAGTTCATTTAAGGGGGCAGTGATGGATGCTAGATTGGGTATGAATTTGTTGTAATAATTTGCCATGCCTAGCAACGTTCTTAGTTCATTTACATTAGTTGGGCGTTGTGCATTTAAAATTGCTTTTATCTTATCCTGATTTTTATGTAAACCCTCTTTGTCTATCGTGTGTCCCAAGTAATTGATACTTCTTTTGAAGAATTGGCACTTTTCTTTATTAACACGAAGGTTGCTGTCTTGAAGTTTAAGCAAAACTTGTTTCAATCTGGATAACAATTGTTTTTCTGTCGAACCTTGAATTATTATATCATCGAAGAAACACTTGACACCGTCAAGGCCCAGTAGTAATTGGTCCATGTATTTTTGCCAGAGACTTGGGGCTACTTTGACTCCAAACATGAGTCGGTTCACTTTAAAAGTACCTTTGTGTGTACTCAAGGTTTGCAGCAGGGCGCATTCTTCATCCATCACCATGTTCAGGTAGGCTTGCGTGATGTCTAAGGTGCAGAAAAATTGCCCACCATTCATTTCAGCTAGAATGTCTTCTATTATTGGTATTGGATATTGTTCGTCTTCTATCATTTTGTTTAAGGTAATTTTGTAGTCGGCGCACAGTCTGATGCTTCCGTTTGGTTTTACTATTGGGACGACGGGAGTGCCCCAATCGGAGTGATCAATCTTTGTAATAATTCCCAGTTTTTCAAGTCGGTCGATTTCTTCATCTACTTTAGATCGTAGCGCATATGGAATTCGCCGAGGTTTAATAAAGATTGGTTGCGCATTATCTTTAAGAGTCAGGTGGCCTCGAACGTTTGGAATTTCACCTATGGTTGTAGTGAAGACGGTGGGTTCGAACTCTTTAAGCAATTTTTCAAGATTTTGTGTCTTCTTGCATGTATCAACAAAATTTATTTCGGCTAGTTTAATGTTAAACTCCTTCATCCAACTTCTACCCAAGATGGTTTTCACGTCTTTGTTAATCACGTATAGTTTTCCATAGAATAGTTGGTTTTTATATTTGCATCGAACAAACGTGACACCGATGGGCTTAAAAACTTCGCCTGTATAAGTTCTTAATTTGATACTCGTGTGAAATAGTCTTTTGCGAATGTTAAGCTTCATAAAGTCCTTTAGTGAGATGGTAGAGAGTGATGCACCCGTGTCAAATTCCATTCTTATTTTCTTTCCTTCAATTTCGATAGTTATAATGTATTTGTCAGAGATTTCGCTCTTTACGAAGTTGATTTCTGCGATGCTGTCGGTACTGATGCTGCTTGCAGAGTCGTCATTCAGCAAGTTCGTTTCATTGCGTTTGTGCCCTTGAAGGCACACTCGCGCTAGGTGTCCTTCCTTTTGACACTTTCGACATGTAGTTTTAATGGCTCCACATTCATTTGCTTTGTGGTCGTCTTTTCCACAGCGATAGCATTTACCTTTAAGTTCTCTTATAGAAGTCGGTCTTTTAATTGAACGTGCTTTATTCGGTGCGTGTTGTAATTCATTATGTACTTTTGAAACTTTATTGATTGTGTCCAATGGTGATGGACGAATGGATGTAGATATGGTCGAATTTTCATATTTTCCCATTTCAAGTAATTCTGAAAATGGCGCTGTTTGTTTTGCTTGTAGAATTTTTGTGCGAATTTCTCCATCTTTTAATCCTCGTATAAATTGTAACGATAAAAATGAATCCAGATTGGGTTTCAGACAATGTGAACACTTAAAATCACATTTTGATGATAGTCTTTTTAGTTCTGACGCGTAAACGGTAATCGATTCATCCGCTTGTTGTAGCCTTGATATGAAGGTGTGCTGAGAGGCCCATATGCTAGGTTTTGGATCGATGAAATTGTCCAAGATATCAGTAAGTTCTTCATAGGTCTTCTTGATTGGGTCGTCGGGTGAACACAGGTCGTAAATTCTTTCATGAATGTCAGGTGGTAAAGTGGACAGAAGGGTATAGACCTTCGTTGTGGGATCCGTAATGTTGTTGAGCATCATGTAAACAGACAGTCTTTTAATAAAGTTTTTAAACGATTCGTTTGCTTGAAACGGTTGAAAATTGAGTTTGGGATGTACGTTTCGATGAATGCTCGTGAATTCGTGCGCATCTTGTGTGGAAGGTACGCTTGGTAACGACTCAGGATGTTTGAAAGTGTTCATTAGTCGAATCATTTTTGTACGTAAATTTGTATAAAGTTCGTTCACTTCGTACCTGTAATCGGTTTCGGATTCGAGGTATTCGTCTTCTGTCTCCTGTTCTATCTGTAATTGTATGTTTTGCAGTCCTTGGTAAGTATTTTGAAGTGTCAGTAATCGTGTTTCTATTTCTTCATGAGTATATACATGTTGTTCTGCTTGAAATGCGTTATTAGTTTTCGTAAGCACACCGCGTAGGATGGCTCGCGAACGTTTTGCTTTCTTTACATCGAACGGCATCGTCGCCAGATGTTATGTATGAATTAAAACATATTATTTCTTGATAGCAGTATTATATTCAATGACATATATCTAGTCAACAACGGTAACCAAGTAACACGTATTTAGTCTATGACACTTACCTTACACATTTCCATGAAATAAAATAATGCAATAGTTATAAATTGCAATGAAAACAGCAATTAGTTATAAAACTTAGGTACTTCCAAACCACAATAGATCCCAATGGGTCGAAGTGCCCCGAGCCATTTCTCGGCCCCTCCATAAGATAAGATAGGTACTTCCAAACCCAATACATACTTCGGCTGCCACAAATGTATGCGGATGCACAGATAGTTGAATGCAGATCAAAGTCACATACCTTTAAGCCTGTACTCACGGGAAGGTCAGGCAGCAGCGCTTAGTACACCAGGCACAAAAGCAAAATTTTGTCACTGACCATGCACTTGTCCAGACTCCTAGCTGCTTTCAGAAAATATCAAATTGATTGATCACCGCAGCGGCATGTATAACACCACAAAATTTCCTTATTCATAGCGCTGTAGGTTGCAGTTTGTGTGTTGCCTCTTGAATTGGAACCCGAGCTCCGCACTTGTTTCACCACACGCAGCTGGTCACAACAGGTCTTGTGGTATCCACAGCAATGTTTAAGGGCTCAGACGTCCCTGTTATCTGTTGCATGTTGTGCGAATGGCTGAAAAATTCATGTCTATGAATAAGTGTTCCACAAGCATAATCATAATGATGTTTTGCTAAATCAAGCTGTAGCTTAGGATGTTTGCTATCTTGCATTGTATTTGCACAAGTCGTCTTAATCTCTTGCAAACTCCGCTGACGGTATGAAACTGACTGAGTTTCATTTAGCATCATAACGAAAATAGAATTTTATTTTAAATTTTAGCCACTTTACACCAAGAAAAACTAACAATATTGCAGCTAAACTTCATAAGACATTAGGTAGGTACTTATTATTATCAGAATACTTAAGTTTATACTTCCCCGAACATCACCACCACAGTTGCGTTTCCTCAGTATCTAGTCAGGATTGGGCATCGATGTCATCATCAACATTATCTGCAGCCCGACTTCACACATTGTCTAGTATAGGCCACACTATACGGTTGAATTCGGGCAACATGAATTCCTGTCGCCAGTAGCCGACGAGTTGCGAAACGTCTCTATAAGTAGGTAGCTCTAGCTACTTCCATGCCATTTTCTTGCGCACCAAAGAGAGCGCGCCAGCCATTACTCGTCTCATTTGGTCCATTCTCCATTATCGCTTTGTGCTTGCACTGATCCCGGACTTCTGATGTCGCAAATAGGAAGGCTATCTTGGATAAACACTCGATCTTGTGGGCTTTCGTGGGTATATGCATGCTACAAAGCAGGTAACTTATGCCGATTTGGAGATAGTCCTTGTTCCAATCTTATCAAAGCAGCGAATTCGGCCACCTATTCGTTTCGCTTTCTCTCAACAAAACACACTTTCAAGTTTATAACGCCACACTTTAGGCTACTTCTCAATTATTTCTCTCACAACTCTGTTTTTCAACTGTTTGCAAACGCGCTCCCGCGCGTTCCTTCTTCTAACCCTTTTCCGACCAAATATGGCGGGCGACTTCGCTCAGGTCGCCATTATCCTTGGCTACCCTGCTTTCATTGGTTCAAGAACACCTCGGGCAAAGTTCACAGCTTTTAACATCCAATCAAAATCGAGTATTTTGACATAAGCCAAATAAAGTGTTGTCAATCGAATAAAATCGAACTGAGATTGAATCGTAGGCTAAATGTTGCCAATTAAACAAAACTGAATTAATAAGTTTAAATGCGTCATACTTCTTTGTTCTAGATTATTAGAAATACCTTCCTCCTACATGTATATACGCCTTAATGAGCGAAAAATACAAATCTAGATAATCCAGGCTGCTACTGAAGAAATCTAGATGGAAAAACCTAATATCACTTTGCTCGACTCGGAAATCAAACCTCATGCAGACCAGTAGCGTTACGACCACTAGAATTGACCAACGATGCGGTATAAGAGAAACTATTGTCATATAATATTGGATTGCACAGTCATGTGAACCTTTTTACCCGACTGCCGCAGGAGGGTGTTTACCAATTTATGTATGTATGTATGTTTCTATGTGGCGTTCTGGAGACCAAATACGTAAGCCGATTTTGATGATTCTTACGTCAATTGATTCGTGTTAACCTACCGAGTGTCACTGACTATATTCAAATGGCGGCTTTTGGGCGCTATATTGTGCAGGTCTACATTTTTTTTCTTCCAAGCCAATAGTGTGGTGTATCAAAATGAATGGTTTTAAGAGGTGGTTGCAAAAATATATACCTTCCACTTATATGTTTAAAGTAAATTGGAAAAAAATAGGTATAAGTAAAAGGTTGTAAATAAAAAATAAACAAAAACCCGACTGTTGACAGAAAATCATGACGTGCAGTCGGAGGATACATATTCGCGAGTTGGCGTACCTGATGATCCTCCGTCTGCACAGCATGATTTTCTTCTTATTAACATCTTTTATTTTAGTTTTTTAATCAGTCGAGATTTTTGTTTGTAAATTGACATTTTGATTATTTTTGATAGACTCGCGTTTGACCACTATCTTACCTGATGGTAAGCAACGATGTGGTTAAGTCAACGGTGGTGCACGCTTGCCTAAAAGTAATCTATACACTTTTGACTTAAATCTTGAGCTTAAGGTTGTAGCTATCGGGCAACACAGACGCCGGCAAAGTATTCCTAAAACGTTTAGTGGTTAAGAGTGGAATGTCCACTATGTATCGACCGATCAGTGTACTTACTAGCTGAATATTGGACATTTCCTTCGTTTTTTTTTCCTTTTTTTCCTTTTTAAAAAAACGTTGCCCCACACTAGGAATTTCTCCTGTATCGTGGGTGCGTTTACAAACATATAATCTCACATACACAAACACCCAGAGCCGGAACAACTATTTGTAGATCATACAAATAATTGTTCCGTGCGGGAATCGAACCCGCGACACGCAGCGCAGCAGTCAATCGCTCAACCACTGCGCCAACCGTGCGCCCGACATTGACACGTCATAAACTTGATAACTACCGATATTGTTTATTACAACACATCATTTCATAATTACGCCTTCCTGTCATAAACAGCTGGACTGATATCAATCGTTGTACACAACTGTCTTATGTAATAAAAACATGATATTTTACGGTTTTTTGTCGTAAATAAATGTAATTTAATTAGTAATTTGTAGCTAAGAACAATGTCACGTATGGGAGAATTAGTTCCTTTGTTTGTGCGAGCCATTATATTCTCCCTATTGATTAGGTTATTTATAAATTTTAGGCTAATATTTATAAATATATTCCCATTATTTTTTCTGTTACAAAATGTATTGTTTGCTATCCAAGAGAGAATATAATTACTAAAAATTGTAGCTCCGTTTTAATAATATTTGCCCATATTTTGAGTACTTCTAGGAAGGAAAGTTCTAATTAGTAGGTAATATTACTAACTTGAAACAAAGTTTCATTGAACTCTATTCAGCCGCCAAGACACGTGTAAATGTTGATGTACATACAAAGACTGAATTCAAAAGGCATCACCTGCGAATCTGATCAGAAAACCGGTTTCAACTAGCGGCAATTTGTGCAGTCACAAAAACTGGTCCACCAAATTACGGGTAGCAATTTTTTCACCAAAATTTCTTGGTAGCACGCAACACAGACTACAAAACAACCAACAAGAATATAATCACCGGCAGAAACGAGACGATTCTTTTCAAGCTTGATTTCTCTTTCTCTAATCCACGGTGTAGCAACTGAGCTGGAGAACTAGCATAGACTTCAATAAACTCTCTCTAGAATCCAACATAGACTTCAACAGCTAAAGTCTATGTTGTTGTAGAATCCAGCTAGAGAAGGTCTACACAACAACAAACCACTATCGCAAGCCACTGGTCTAAACTCTTGTAAGTTTTCCTAGAGTAGTTTCATTGCAGATATAAGGTCAATTACCCGGAGAAAACCACGATGTGGTAGAGGTTCCGTAGTTCAGTACGACGCGTCCGCGTCAAATATTAGGTAGAGACGTCCCAATGTGTTTTTCTTGTGGTAGTGCTTGGCCGCGTATTGTTGACAAACCATCCTCTTCAGTACTGACCGACAACGAATCCAATACTTAGCAACAGTCCTGATAAATTACTAAAGGTGGCGAGTATTATCGCGTTCGCTCGGCTAATGATATACGATGTCAATGTTCATTGATGTAAGTGCAGCCACAGTGAACGGTCGTATAGAAAACAGCTGATGAGTCAGTGACGTTTGCGAACTCGTTGCTCGGACCATTGTTATACGTGATACAATTTTGAATATAGAACTTACTGTGAGAGTAGGTAAGGAATTGTTTTTTTTTTTGAGTGGCCGGTTTAAAAAGGTTATGAATGAAATAGGTTTTATTTATTTTTCGTTATTCGGTTTATGAAAATAATATAATAGCGATTAAATATTTTTGTGTAGATTGCTTTTGCAATCCACACAAAAATATTGAACAAAGAGATTGCCCTAGTTGTTATAACAATATTGGCACATGCAATACCTATATTTATCTACTATCTAATATTAATCGATAAAAATACCTAAAGCGATGAACCAAAAATTTTACAAACTGTTGTGGATGTCAAAACAAATACTTTTATAATAATATTGAATGATTTAATCTGACCAAACTTATGAAACTCGCAAAAAATTGTGATTCATAAGTCAAAAATAAACACCTAACATACACTATGGTTAATTAACTGAATTTTAATTGAATAAATATATATCATATATACAGTATTATGAACATTTATTACGATTTATTCGCAGATAATACATATATTATGATGAAACATGAACATTTATTACGATTTATTCGCGCCCAAAGATTGGCGCTAACTGTACATTTTGAACCGAAACATCACGCGCAAGATGCGTATCCGACACCGCGATATAGCTTGAATAAACTAAATGGGCTTTAAGACAAAGGTCATAAAGTTTGTTTTTCACTAAGCGGTTTTTAATTCTTCAGTTAAGAGAATTTGGGCGCTATCCTGTAGAAAGGCATTGAGTTAACTTTCTTTTATTTTTTGTATGGATTATAAGAAATATCTACAAACCTATCAGCTGTTTATCTACCATATGAACTGACGTGAAGAATTATATCTACTTAGGCTAAATACCATTATCTTGATTGCTGGCTTAGTAATAAATTTTATATTATTAAAGAAGGTTTTGTATTTTACGTGCCTGATACAGATTTACCTACTAAAGCAGAAATGATAGCGAAACTGATAAAACGCTAGAGTCGTACATATCTATTAAGAGCTTGCTATATTTCGCGATATATCTAATTAGCTATTTCTATCTTCTCCTATGAATTCGCATCAAATCATAAAATCTGTTGATATAAAATTCTATCAATAGGTACAAAAAATAATTGAAAATTAACAGTAGGCAGTTTTTTTTTAGATGTTATTTTAGTTTTTTTGTTTCGATAACCACTGCATTAAAAAAGCTCACACACATTTTTCATCCAAAGTACTCTTGCGCAGCTCTCAGGCACTGACATTCGTAAGATTATGAGTAGATAAAGACCGTAAAAATCAAATTATCGTATCGATGCTGAACATATTCTAATCTTACTAGATATTTATCGGCTTTAACTAATAAATAATCGTGTTTAATTTCTTAAGTAAAGAAAAACTTAGACAGATAGATAGGTACTTATATCTTTTCTTACATCATTTGTTTTTATGTAATTAGGTGAGTGAATATACCTCAGACTGGATTTATCTTATCTAGTCATCTTCATCATCCTTGCAGCCGATATTCGAAATGACGTGCGCAAGCGCATGTCAACCTGACACATTTTGGACATATCGATAATCGATATCATTGATAGTACTTATGTCACTTTGTCTATGGCCTCAGCAGAGTCAACTCGCATTGCAAGTTAAAAGCGTGATTAACTTTATTAGAAATGACACGGGCACCCAACGCAAAGAAAGAAAATTTGGTTCAAATAATTTGCACTAGATGGCGTGATAATGAGTTTTGTGAAATATTAAGATTTTCTAGAGACGATCTTAGAAAATGTATGTTCTTGTTTAATTAACTTTCCTAAGCTTTTCTATTAATTCACATTTCAAAGATTATTTCAGTGGATCATTTAAAATTGATTGCAATAGATGCGGTTTAAAATTTCTGAGGCATCCACTCGATTTTCTAAATTTGATTTATATCCCATTTTAATACAATGAAACTGAAAAACGTGCAATAAATACTATAAAACAAATCATCGCTGTATTAAAAACTTGCCAATTGCGAGTCGGACTCTTGCACGAAGGGTTCCATACCATTTTCGTAAAAAAACGGCAAAAAAATCACGTTTGTTGTATGGGAACCCCACTTAAATTTTTATTTTGTTTTTAGTATTTGTTGTTATAGCGGCAACAGAAATACATCATCTGTGAAAATATTTCAACTACAGCTATCACGGTTCATGGGATACAGCCTGCTGACAGACCGACAGACGGATCGTGAAGTCTTAGTAATAGGGTCCCGTTTTTACCCTTTGGGTTCGGAACCCCAAAAATAGAGTATTCATGAACCGAGTAAACCCTTTTACTTGCAAGTTGCTGCTCACCATTTATATTCGTGGAACGGAACCGAACGCGATCGATGTTCTTAGAAAAATAATCAGTTTAATCAGACGAAAAACGCTAGTTACGTCATCATGATTTCTTTGTATGGGATGAGGCATCTGTATGCTAGTATTATGTTAACTGTGGCATTGACAACAAAAACATCCGTGTAATGTTGTAAGTACACAATAGTTATATTTTCATAAATAGCCCGCCGCAAAAACCGTTGTTAAAATACAAAACATACTAGCAGACAGGACGCAATATTTAAAAAAAAATTAAGTTCCTAGACAGACACACATAGTATTTTGTTAGCATCGGGAACCATGGTCCGGTGGTTCAATTCTCTTCATGAGATTGTCTCGGGTTAATTAGCTATACGACAAAAAGCTATGTACGGTTGCTAGTTCTAGCGAAATGAAATTGCTTGTGTGGCTACTAATATTATATTTTGAAGCCATTCTATGACAGTACAAAAACAATTGTTGAAGAAGAAATTTCTATTTTTTGCCGAAATAATTGTGTAGACCGTGTGAAATTTAGAACACCAGTTTTGGTTCACAATCACAATGAAAAAAATTCAAGATTTTTGAAGTTTGAAATAGTTTTTGTATAAAATGTTGACCTTGTAACTGAGTCATTATAAAATGGTTTTAAACACAGTTAAATTTCATACAAATAGATAAAATAACATCCAATTTTTCAGTTAAGGTAATTTCTTAAAAAAATCCTTTAGAGGAAACAGCCTGATAAATAGAATTGTTTAAATATATATATCCTATTTTACTTATAATAATTAAATCG
The DNA here is from genome assembly GCA_948252205.1 of Orthosia incerta. Classification (NCBI taxonomy): domain Eukaryota; kingdom Metazoa; phylum Arthropoda; class Insecta; order Lepidoptera; family Noctuidae; genus Orthosia; species Orthosia incerta. The sequence continues at coordinate 14,292,380 of OX411744.1, forward strand.
TGTGATATTAATTATTGTTGAATTTCATTTTAATTGTGACACAGCTATGTACACTATTCCTAACCGGTAACCTACCCGGTACCCAACATCCTTTTTTACATTTTTGGGTAAGTAGGTACACAGTAGCAGCTGCTAATATATTTTATAGTAACACAGCTGCCTACGGATGACGTATTAAGTTACATAATGGTACACACACTCGGCACACAGGTACATTACATCAAGATTGCCATCATTTTTGTCTCAAGATTTTCTGCGAAATCATTGAGTCATTGTCCTGGACCAGAGAGCAGTAATAGTGTTAACGATGGCATTGTTAGAACTTTCCATACAAATCAAACGTGTCAGTAAGTGTCACCGATCACTCATAGAAATTGACTGTCCTTGTCAATTCTGATAATTATGGCCGAAACTTGTGCTCAACGTAAAACAAAGCGTGGCTATGAATATTATTATCTTGTCTCTATAGAGTGTATAACTTTAAATTTTTAAAACGGCTTCTTTCCATGGAAATCAACAATTTCCTCAAGAAAGTCATAGCCTATTCCAAAGAAAAATAATGGCATTTCCATACAAAGTAATTATCATGATCTGCCTAGCCTTTTTCCCAACTATATTGGGGTTGGCTTCCAGTCTTACCGGATTCAGCTAAGCACCAGTGTTTTACATGGAGCGACTGCCTATCTGACCTCCACAACCCAGTAACTGAGTAACACGGTACCCCTTGGCAAGACTGGTGTCAGATCTCAAGCTTCTGACTATCCGTAACGACTGTCAAACATCTTCAAATGACAGCCGGGACCAACGGCTTAACGTGCTTTCCGAGGCACGGAGGAAACTCGGTATGTTGAAATGGTCACCCATCCACGGACCGACCTCGTCAAGCGTTGCTTAACCTTGATGATCGACCCGTGCGGCTGTTATTATTTAGCCACGAGCTCCTCACAAAGTAATTATCATCAGCTATTCAAAATTAGTATCGGAAGTACCTTTTTTTTGTTGAGAATTCACTGTATGTGTACTCTTAGGATCATCTGCAAGCAACCTAAGTGTTGTTTGAGTGTTTCGTTGTACTTAAGAGTAGACGTGAAGCATTGATCATTGTGAGTGGTAAAATCAGAGAATTCCGCAGACAAGTGCTACGTGAAAATTCGATAACGTGTTTTCTTAGAAATATAACTACGGATTTTGTTTTTTTTTAATGAAAAATCATTGTTGCATCCATGTCGCATTGTCAAAATATGTATTTCTGAGGTAGGGGCTACCTCAGAAAACACAATGTAATGCAATGTGGCGTTATTCAACAATAGTTTTTTGGTAGGCTGGTATTGTCATTCATAATTCGCGACAGGATATGACGCAGATTAAAATTGTTTGCTTATCCGGTTACTTTCGATGGAACCCCGTTACGTCAGAATTCTGGTATATCACATAGCATAATCTACCTAGTTCATTCATAAAAAAATAATCTCCATTATGGTTCGGGGCATTCCAGGCTATCAGTCACGCTCTTTGCTGAATAATTGTTCGTGTCACCATAGCACGGATATTTAGATACATAGACAGATAAATCATAAATTTTGGTATAATATAAAAGAAGAATACTACACACAAAACTACAATAATAAAAAATAACTATATTTATGTGCTTAACATAAATTTTTTATCGGATGTAGCCGACGCGAGAGAAAGAGTGACATTTGTACAGGTGATGTGTATCTAGTCACGATTTGGTGATTAATGAGAGTCGGTGCGCAAGCGCAGACATGAAAAAACTCTGCGAATAAACAATTTATTTACAACGCAGCAATTAGTGTATCTATTATTATGTGTTACATTATAGAAAGTTCAACAGTCATTTCATTAGCAAATCACCCGTTGAGAAATTAATAATAGAAATACTGTCTTATTTATAATTTTAATAATATGTTTTATTGTATTGTCATTTGTCTGTATTTTATTAGTTAGTTTATGAATATCCGAATTTAATTATTGTTCATATGTTTTAGGGTTCCGTACCCAAAGGGTAAAAACGGGACCCTATTACTAAGACTCCACGGTCCGTCTGTCTGTCTGTCACCAGGCTGTATCTCATGAACCGTGATAGCTAGATAGTTGAAATTTTCACAGATGATGTATTTCTGTTGCCGCTATAACATCGAAAACCAGAATAAAATAAATATTTAATTGGGGCTCCCATACAACAAACGTGATTTTTTGCTGTTTTTTGCGATAATGGTACGGGACCCTTCGTGCGCGAGTCCGACTCGCACTTGGCCGGTTTTTTATATTTTACATCTACCACTGTTGTGTCCTTTTTAATCTAAAGGTTGACTGGTAGAGAATGCCTTGCTGCATTAAGTCCGCCTATGTATCAGTATTGTACATTAAATAAATAGTTGACTAGTTAACTAATACAAAAAATTACATATATACGCGACCGTAACCAGTACATAAATCCATGGTTAAGTTCACGTTGACAATTGTACGTTGTTCTGTTGCAAGGCATTACATAACATAAACAGCTATGTATAATAACTGCAACGACTTGCAATCATTTCCCTGATAGTGTATCTAGTAATTTTAGATAGGTATATCTAAAATTACTATATATATTATAATAAACGTTTTATCGTTAAGGTTACACTAGTCGAAAATTCTTCCATACAAACGTAGTCTAGGGATTATTCCACTGTTTGACAATGTACGTTCAAACTAAAAAGTGATATCAATTTATCTCGTCATTATTTAGCACAGTACGGAAACAAAAAAAAAAAAAAAGTAAATTTTTGAAAGTTATGAGCGTCGAAAGTTCCACATTTCGACACTAATTTTAACGCATTTTTGGGCGCGAATAAATAGCATAAGAAGACGGAAAATTGCAAAACGGCCACCATACAGGGATAGATTAGTAGTTCAACAATGCAAAATAATTTTATTTTGTACAGAAACTTTTAGTCGGTTTTTCATGATATCCAGACTCCCAAAGGTCTGTTTATAGAATTTCGCGCGCTCGGTTTCGTCCTAAATCATTATCCATTTCGCTACAAATTTGCAAAAGTGTGTATTCTTACGCCAACTAGCTTCCTACTGCTCATCAAAGCATCTATCTCTTCCGCACTTGTTGTTGGTTGATATAAAATGCATTTTAACCCCGCGCACAAAATAGTTCGTGCCGTCGACTAGTGTAACCTTAAATTGGTACTATGCCAGGCATTTTTAAAACGTCGTACATGGGCAAATGTATTGTATTGTTATATAGTCCTTTAGAAGAACAAAAGAGAGAAATCGTTTTAAATCCATATTTTAGATTTGCTTAAATTCTTAATTGCAAAATATGTAACAGGAACTCGAATTAAGAAGGTGCGACACAATATAAATTAATCACTTCTGGGGGCCTACTCCCTAAGCTCGAAGTCCTCAATTTCGGCCTTAGTTACGGGCGTTTCCTATTCCCTAACACCTACGGACAGATGATTCGTTCGGCGCCCGAAGTAAGAATGAATGGCAGCACAATTCGACAGTTGTACCTACCCCCGATGTGTTTTTACCGGTTCGAAAAATTGAATTTAACACTTGTTAGTACGGACGGAGATAGGGAGTAGACCTGCTGGCTCAGAGCTCAGAGATTTCAAAGCTCAATGTATACCTATATATTTTATTTTGTAAAGTATTTTATCGAGTCAGGACAGATTATTTTAAGTGGTATTTTTCTTCGGTTTCGTTTCTATGGCCCAACCCACAGGAATCGTTTTTAGGGTTCCGTACCCAAACGGTAAAAACGGGACCCTATTACTAAGACTGCGGTCCGTCTGTCTATCTGTTACCGGGCTGTATCTCATGAACCGTGATAGCTAGACTGATGAAATTTTCACAGATGGTGTATTTCTATTGCCGCTATGACAAAACATACTAAAAACAGAATAAAATAAATATTTAAGTGGGGCAAAAAACGTGTTTCTTTGCCGTTTTTTGCAATAATGGTACGAGACCCTTCGTGTGCGAGCCCAACTCGCGCTTGGCCGGTTTTTTTGGTTACTATATAATAAGGTATAATAAGACTATGGCAGTCTGTATTTCAAGGCCAAAAATTTCATATTTCCAATATTTTACGCTAGTAGGCCGTGCACCCGCTCGGTGCCAGAATATCAATATTGGACCTCTTTTTGGACAGTTTTGTTTACAAATTATTTCTGTTTTCTTTGATTTACATATCCTATGTAGATTAAATAGAAATTCCAGTCATATTTTTTTTGTTTTGGTGGAGTATGCCAAAGAAGCGACAAAGTATCGTGTTGTTAATTACTTTTTAGCACAAAAGTATTAGGTAGTCATACGAAAAAAACATGTTTCACAAATAATGTAGATGAATCAATATGAAATACCTATATATATATTTAAAATCTTTTAAACTAGCTGTTACTAAAGAGTATGCTTTAGAAAGTAACCGTTATACGGCACTAAAGTGGAATATGGGCCTTAAAAGTGAAAGATTTTTCGTACCGAGATTACCCCACACTGGTTCAAAATGTTCCAATACAAAATAACTGTTAAACATATTAGTTTACTTTGATTGATTGAGAAACCTTACAAAAGAGTTGTCTAATTTGGAAGTCTTTTTTTATGAATGACTCAGAGACTGATTTTCATACTAACTAGTAAAGATTTTATAATAAAAAACAAATAATGACTCGGTAAGTTTCCTACTTTTTGTGAACAATTTAACTATGTAGCAGAAAATTATTAATGAATCACGCTTCTTATAACTAACTCTGATGTTGGTTAGTTTAAAGAATTATAGTTACAATCTCGCTTTAATAAATAAATAATTTAAAATATGTTTATTTCAGACTTATATCAGTCCATACGTTGTTAGTGGTTAGTAACAGATTGTGCTTAAATGCCATGTTAGTGTTATTAGTAGGTACTTAAATCTATTGAACATAAACCTAAACCTAAACTAATCAGTGTGCTTAATCCGAGTTTTTTAACGTACTCACTCGTGATAACGTTAACGATCTCTTATATAAAAATGTATACAAAAAAAGAGGTTTCTCTTTACTGTCACCAGACAGAGCTATCCAGTATAATACAACTTGACGTTTACTTAACGCGATTGAGCGTGAGTAAAAACTCGCACTAAGGCCTCAGTTATCAGAGGCCTTAGTGCGAGTTTTTACTCACGCTCAATCGCGTTAACGTTAACGCCAATTTGTATTGAAACTGGATAAGCGTCGTCTGGTGACGGCAAGGCAAAACCTCTTTTTTGTATACATTTTGACATAAGAGATCGTTTTTAATCACGAGTGAGTACGTTAAAAAACTCGCACTCAGCACACTGTACCTTATTATTTATATTATAAAATACAATCAATTTATTTGTACTTCAGTCATTTGGTAACTGAGTGATATATGACATAGTAGGAACTCACAATTGAAAACAAAATGTAAAATGTTTCTAATTGGTGTTCCTATCAATAAATAAATTTAGCTACTGCAAAAAATAGAAAAAGGCAATATTATATTATAAAATAACTAGCGACCCTACCCGGCTTCACCCGTTACCAATTATACACAAAAACCTTCCTCGTTTATCACTCTTTCTACTGGTGAAGACCGCATGAAAATCCGTTCAGTATTTTTTGAGATTATCGCGTACAAACGCGGTGGGGATATTTATTTTATTATATGTAGTTATAACATAATATCACATCTAAATTGATTTCCCTAACATAACACGAATATGAGTCTCTAGTAGATTCATCCACATATCACCATTCATGGTAAAGTCCCATGTAGGTATTAATAGGAGCCGAGACTATTGATGGTAACCAAGCACAAATCTCCGAGAGACTTGAGCTTCTACTCAGATTTTTTTATGAAAATTCCAATAGTATTTTTCCCGATCCGAACCGACCGGAATAGAACGCAAGACCCCATCATGTTCAGGACTTGCGACGATTTGACCATCGAGGCAACGTAATGCAAAACTACTGATAATAAAATAGATATACTACATAATTTTGAAAAGCAACGACAAAAGTATCGATTTAAAGAATAGTATATTATGCAACTAGTGAATAAAGGACGGTTTTAAAGCGAGGGCCATAGATGAATCACGAACAAGTGAAGGATTCTATCAACTGAATCACGACCGTAGGGAGTGATTCATGATGATTGAATCACGAGCATAGCGAGTGATTCAAGTGTTAGAATCCTGAGCGACGCGAGTGATTCATGGCCCTCGATATAAATCCGTTTTATTCAAGAGTTGCATACTATATTTTATACCATGACTACGAGAAAAAGAAAGATTTAAGCGAAAACCACAAGGAATAATAATAAATAAATGTTTTATTACCTTCAAAATTTACAAAAATTTGAAAACTCAGGGTTTCACATTTTTTGTAAATTGAAGCTGAGCTAGGTAACAGCATGTGTTTCAGGGGCAAGTGACCACCTCCTTTACGTTACATAATTATAATTAATTAAACACCAATGCAATTAATATTAGAATTACAATCCAAATAAGTATTCACTAAACATCCCAGACTAAAATCAAAATCATGAAAATCATTATTGAAATCCAAACTGAAAATTAAATCGATGAAGAAGTTTGACAGTCAATTATTCTTTGCACAAGGAGTTTGTATCGAGTATTTTATGCGCATGGAGGTTGTATAGCATTGAGATGGACGTCGAATATATATTGGTGTGTTCTAAATTCAAACACCAAAACAGTGAGTAAAAGTGCTTTTTATTCACTGTTTTCAGTGAATAAAATAAGCTTTTTAGAGGGGGAATGGTATAAAGTACATTTCGGTATCGCAATTTAAATATTTTGATAACAACTTGTTAAAAAAAATAGCCAAGTTCTTCGCACATTTATAAATGTAGAATATATTGGTATTTGTTAGCAAAATTTACGTAATATTAAACATTATCTCAAAATTTCAAGTTCATAGGTCGATGGGAAGTAAACAATTCTTCGGAACCATATTTTGTGACAGACGACGGACAGACAGACAGACGGACACGTGAGTGACAGCAATTAGGGTTCCGCTTCGAAACCCTAAAAATAACAATTTAAAGAAAGTACATTTCGGTATCGCAATTTCAATATATTTTTATTACCAACTAATGATAAAAATACTTATCTTTAGATTAATAAAAAGTCCAACTTTCTTTTAAAGATATTCAGCTTTATTTATAAAACTTTCTTACTATTTGATTAGTTTAAACACTGATTAGCAGATTCTTAATTCCAATTATTATAGATAAATTGCATTTAGAATCTGTTGATCAGTGTTTTATTGGCGATTTCTGAATTGAATATTTGAAGTTCAAATCGTGTCAACATACTTTAATGCCATTTTTTTACAGGTTTTCAGGCTAAATTACAGTTTGAGAAATACTCAACTTTTATTACTTAGGGCCGATTTTTGATTTGAGTATTTGAAGTTAAAAACGCGGCAAGCCCTTGTGCCAAATTTTGACAGGGTTTCAAGCTAAATTACAGTTTGAGAAATACTCAATTTCAAATGTTAGATTCAGAAATCTTTAACAATTTTAAGAATACCAAAGGCCGAAAGGTCTCTCTAGACAATGTGAATGATCAACTTTCATTAGGGCGTTTAGTACTTAGTAGGCTACAGTTATCCTTATTTTACGTGTAACGAAGGTTTATATATTGGGCCTTACATAAATCATAGTGAAAAGTCAATATTTGACACATTGTAAAAAGAAAACTATTTAATTAATTTCCATTAGTAGGTAAACTAAACGATTAGTTTACCTAATATTTAAACGATTAGTTTAGTTTTAGAAAAACGATACCATGATTATTATAATAAATTAACACTAACGCCGGATGCTCATACTCGACTCGAACACATCATTGGCCACACCTACCAATCAACTGCCAAACAATCACAACTCTCAAGTTTGGCATATCATTCTTCAGCTTGTCATTGTGTACCCAAAAGAGCAAGAGCGTTATGTCCCAGATGTAACAAAATGTGTGCTAAGTATCGAATGAAAATGAAAGCCCAAGTTAGCAAGTACGAGTCATGCTAAAACTTCTCAATTCCACTGATTTTGTGTTAAAAAAGTTCGGTAACCTTTGAGGCGTCAAGGATCTTGAACTTGAGCATATTAAGGTGCTCAAGTTCAAGATCATGTAAAAAAAGACTAGCCAACCAATCACAACTGTCCATTACCAGTTTGAGTTGAGTTTTACCTATTTAATTAAATTATATTATTATGGTGCAGTGGTGGCCCAGTGGTATCAGCTGCGACTTACAAGTTGTAGGTCGTGGGCTCGAACCCAGGCAGGCACTTTACTTTGTGTAAATCATTTCATCATCACTGCTCTCAAAACGGTGAAGGAAAACATTGTGAGGAAACCGGCATGACCTAGAAACAAAAATTTGAAGACACAATGACATCCACAAACCAACACTGGGCCCGCGTGGTGGATTACGACCCATTCCCTCTCGCAAAGACGAGGACTGTGTTCCAGCAGTGGGAACATTAAAAAGTTGATGATGATGATGATGAATTAAATTATTAAGATAACAAGATAGTAGTCAGGAAGGTTAGAATTTCAAAATTGTGTTAGCAATAGCACGATATTATAATTACTGATTATTTATAGTAATACTATTAAGATATATCTATGTTTTTTCGGCATTAATTTCAAGACAATCTACAATGAATAGATAACTTAGGTATTTTGTTTTACTGTACCAATTAAAAAATTCCGTCGGTCAAACAGCAAAAGTTTTCTTCTATTTTTAGAACAGCTATAGTTACTCCAAGTACTCACCAAACAACGTTACACAAAAAAAGAAAAACAATATACGCATTGAACCGTATTGCATCAACAAAGCAATCAACAAAAATTTTAAAAAAGCGTCATATGTACGTAAACGCAAAATATGTAGATATCGCGTTATCAATGTAGGACTGTGTTCGTGGGAAAAAAAAAACAGAAATCTTTATACAGCTTTATCCCTACCGGATATTTTACATTTTTCGGGGTCGTAAGAGGAATAACATTTTCATATTTTTCCTTTCTCCCGGTTCGCTGGTTACTGTCGGTTTTCTTCGGATTCATATAAGTTAAAATGAGATTTGTGTTTAGCATGTCTACACTTACCATCGAACCAAAAAACTAGTTACAATAGGAAATGGTTCCGAAGTTTTATTTAAATTTATTTTTTAAAGGACGCTAGCCTTGCCCACGTGGGGTTGGTAAACAACGAAAAGGTCGTTTAAGGGCCTACATACGCTTTAGTGCCGTAAAATGGCAACTTTCTAAAGCATACTCGTTAGTAACGGCCAGATTAAAAGGTTTGAAAAAAATATATATTTATTACTGATTCATGTACATAATTTTGAACACAAGGTTTTTACGTGTAACTAATAGTTTTGCTTTAAAAAAATAATTAACAACACGATAAATTTTGCAACTTTTGGAAACTCCTCCAAAACGACTTGGATGTTTAAAAATATTTTTACACAGAAAAATTGATGGCTGGTATTTTTTCATAACTAACATAGCATATGTATCTTATAGTAGCAATGTAAGTTGAGGCATGCAACAATTGAAATGTGGACAGGGCCCTACATTGGTCCAAATGTTCAATTATACAAAATTAGTGGAAGCCTCGCGGTTTCACCCGAGTAGTGTGTAGGTCTGGACACGGACGTCGGTCCGCCATTTAGTGATCCTTGTTCTAGGACATGCTGATTTCCTCACGATGTTTTCTTTCACCGTTTTCAGAGGAGTGAAGATGAAATAAATTACACAAAGTAATGCGCCTACCTGCGCCTCAACCTATGCCTATGAGGCCTATGTTCAGCAGTAATCGTATTTTAGGTAAAATTTCGATATTATTATCGACATATCATTATGATTTCGACATTGTTATCGATATATCATTATGATTTCGATATTATAACTACGGTTTTTTTTTTCATTATTATTTTCGTGAACAACGTCCCAAACCACAACAGCGTCATAATAAGAACATAACTAATTATGATCAGTAATAATATACGTTAACCTGTCAAAATAATAACGAGGAAAATACAAAGGTCACACGAACTATTTAGAAACAAACGGTTCGCAACAATTGTTTATAATAACATCAGACGAATGGCACTGAACATTGGTTATAAGATAAAGATTACACAAGTCACTACTTATATGTATTATTTTTACATACATTTACATGATAATTATTTAATTCTTACATACAATCTTTGTTAGGAACGTGTGAACGGTATTTGACCTGATATGGTTGATACAAAGTATTTAGCGATAGTGATAGGACAGAATCGTTACTTGATCTTTGGATTCTAGATATCGCCCTGAGAATTTGTTCATAAGTTAACAGCCTTTCCATCCTAGTGTTCATCATCATCATCATCATCAGCCTTATAAAGTTCCCACTGCTGAGACACAGACCACCTCTCTATGAGAGGGAATGGGCCGTAATCCACCACGCGGGCCCAGTGCGTGTTGGTAGATGTCAGATGTCTTCGATTTTTTGGTTCTAGGACATGCCGGTTTCCTCACGATGTTTTCCATCACCGTTTGGAGAGCAGTGGTGATGAAATAATTTACACAAATTAATGCGCCTGCCTGGGTTCGAACTTACGACCTGCAACTTGTAAGTCACTGCCATTACCACTGGGTCACCACTGCTCTCTAGCCTTAGCTTTACAAAACTTTACTCGGAAGATCTAAAAAAGAAAAGATGGGAACCTTTTTTGACTCTGGCAATTCCGTATGAAGTATAAAAGTCCATTCACAAAAGTACATATTTTAAAATCACTTTCTACCCAATAAATCAATAACTTCAAGGCAGCAGGTTTCGTACACCAACTGAAAAAACCGGCCAAGTGTGAGTAAGACTCGCGCACGAAGGGGTTCCGTACCATTATCGCAAAAACGGCAAAAAAAAACAAGTTTGTTGTATGGGAGCCCCTCTTAAACATTTAATTTATTCTGTTTTTAGTATTTTTTGTTATAGCGGCAATAGAAATACATCATCTGTGAAAATTTTAAATGTCTAGCTATCACGGTTCATGAGATACAGCCTGGTGACAGACGGACAGATGGACAGACAGACAGACGGATCGCGGAATCTTAGTAATAGGGTCCCGTTTTTACCCTTTGGGTACGGAACCCTAAAGAGTACACTTTGGCGCTATAAAAAATTCTTTAAATCGAAACTAACTTTATTTCAGGAAACGTTGTTTACCAGAAGATATAATAATAATAATCAATTATTAATCAACGACCCCACACGACCAATAATGTAATAACTCTTTACAAAAACAAAGCAACGTTTAACTTTTGTTTTCTTCAACAAAGACTGATATAGGGTAAAAAACTGTACAATTCCTTTATAGCTATTGACACTAAGATAAGAAGGTCGACTGCATGAACTCGATTTAATTATAAAACTTGCTTATCAGACACACCCAACTCGTAAAACGACGTAACTGAGCTAAGATTCGTATCTTTTACGTAAATTTTACTACTTTTACGCACTCAAATACAGGTTGTCATGATATGAAATGTTTGGTTTGATACACAAGCAATCTACGTAGCCTTTTCACAACTATGTTGAGGTCGGCTCTAGTCTAACCAGATTCAGCTGAGTGCCAGTTCTTTACATGGAGCGACTGCCTACCTGATGTCCACAACCCAGTAATTGAGTAACACTATAGACTGGCTTCCTTGGCTAGACTGGTGTCACATCTCAGACTTCTGACTCCCCGTAACGACTGTCAAAGATCTTCAAATGACAGCCGGGACCAACGGCTTAAGGTTACACTAGTCGACGGCACGAACTATTTTGTGCGCGGGGTTAAAATGCCCGCTATCTCATCCGACAACTCGTGCGAAAGAAGTAGATGCTGTGATGAGCAGTAAGAAGCTAGTTCGCGTACGAATTAGCACTTTTGCAAGTTTGTTGCGAAATGGTTGATGATTTAGGACGAAAACGAGCGCGCGAAATTTTATAAACAGAACTTTGGGTGACTAGATATCATGTAAAACGACTAAATGTATATTTTAAAAATAAAATTATTTGCATTGTTGAACTACTACTCTATCCCTGTATGGTGGCTGTTTTGCAATTTCCCTTCTTCTTATGGTATTTATTGTCGCCTAAAGATGCGTTAAAATTAGTGTTGAAATATAGAACTTTCGATGGTCATAACATTAATTTTTTTCTTTTTTGTTTCCTTAAAGGTCTAGATAATGATGAGACTAATTGATATCTATTTTTATTTTGAACGTACATCGTCAAACAGTGGAGTAATCCCTAGAATACGTTTGTATCGAAGAATTATCGCCTAGTACAACCTTAACGTGCTTTACGAGGCACGGAGGAATCTCGCTATGTAAGATGGTCACGTATCCACGAACCGAGCACGGCAAGTGTTGCTTAACTTTGAAGATCGACCCATGCGGGTGTTCTTATTTCGCCATGAGCTCTCTTATGGTTTGACACACGTGGTTAAATAATAAAAGCCTTACTCGTCGATCATCAAGGTTGAGCAACGGTTACCGTGCAGGTCGGTCTTTAGATGGGATTACATACTTCTTCCTGCCTATTGGTCCCGGCTGCTTATTTCTCAATTGACTGTCGGGACTAACATATGAACGATAATAATTATAATGATCTACTCTTTGACAAAAGAGACATTTAAGAGCAGTAGTGGCCCAGTGTTAATGGCCCCGACTTAGTTGTCGTAGGTCGGTTGGTGGGTAATATTACCACTGTAATCTAGACATTATAAAGATTACACGAACATGCATTTAATTGTTTTATTTCGCGTAAACCTTTTAAGGTTTTAGACAAGTGTTATGCAGTACAATAAGTGTAAATTGATGTATTGAAAATAAATGTAAATAAAATACTATACGCCACAATTTGTGTGGGCCCACCACACAAATTGTGGCGTATAGTTTTTTTATGCATACAAAAAAATGCCTCCTTTATGAATTCAGTTGTAATTGGTTAGATAGGAAGCCGACCCTAATACAGACGGGACTTTTCCCGTCTATATTGGGGTTGGCAGGCAGATTGACTTACTAGACTCATGTCCTACTAGCTTTTCCAGCGGCTTCGTCCGCATTATTGTCTAAAATTATCCCAAGGGAACATATTACCGGAAAAAAAAACATAATCTATATCTGTGCCAAATTTCATCCAGATCCGTTCAGCCGTTCTGGCGTGATTGAGTAACAAACATACATCCACAAATCCACACACACACACATTTATCTAAAGTTTCACATTTATAAGATTTGTGAGAACACAGATAATATAATACTAGCATACAGATTTCTTATCCCATACAAAGACCCTGTGCCGACGTACTGTACTGAATATACTGATTATTTTTTGTTCATCGATGGCGTTCTGTCATCATCATCTATCGCCGTGGAACGGAACCGAAAACCGAACGCTAGTTACGTCGGCACGGTTTCTTTGTTTGTGATGAGGCATCTGTATGCTAGTAATATATTATCTGTGAGTAAGAAGTAAGATGTCCACTAGGTAGGGCAGAGGGCGTCCACAGAAGTTATCTATCGCGAAAGGTCCTTGAGCTTCACGCTTCGCCTCACTTCACGTCATTTCGTTGCTCGCAGACAATTATTTCTTCTGTATCAATTTCAACTAATTGCATCCAAATACAGGTTCTGATGATACGAAGTTTCTGGTTTGGCAATGTACACCACGTGGGTTAAATTGGATGTGTTTACATTGTAATCTAAGTGTGACAAGATAATTATATCAGTAGATACTACTATGCACTTTAAGACTTTTTTATTAAGCTGTTGAGTGAATTTCAGTTATTTCAAGTATATATTTGAATCATATCAGTCATTTCATACTTGAAACTAACTACATGCATATTTTTAAACGAGTTGGAAACTCGTTCTTTGATGTGTATGAAAACTAAAATGCGACTTTGTCAATAAGAAAATGGAAAGAGTTCGGTTTATGTATGTTAGTTCTTCATTGAGAAACAACGGTTAAGATTAGTTTTAATAATCTAATCTAACTGACCTAAATTGGCTCATTTCAAAGTCTAACTCCTAAAAGCCTTAACTCCTTTATGCACACAAATTTGTGTTGCTTTTTACATATTGTGTAATTTTCAATTGATTTCTTTTTGTTTCAGGCCAGGAGAACAAACATTTGACAATCAAATTATGTCAAGTTAATTTATAGATAAACAAACCAAATACAAAATGGCAACAGAAAAGAACGCATTGGTGGCATCTCCGAAGACACAGAAAGTAATCAAGTTAGTACCACCCGACGGAGGATGGGGGTGGATGGTGTTAGTAGGGACTGCAATTACTAATGTAAGTATAAGTGTGCTGTTACGTCTCATTAAAAACAAACAGCCTGTAAGCAGTCAATACTCAGACCATAACTATAATGTTTAGGCTCATATTTGCACTATCGCCTTTTGTGTGATCAATCGGCATATTTATTTTCACACTGTTGGAGTTCGTTTTGTAGCCGTTGTGACTCTTTTCATTTATAAGCAATTGAGGGATTAAAACAAAAAAAAATTACAAAATTTTACTGCGTGCGCTATAAAATTTCTCGTGGCAAAGCCAAAGATTTTGTACCTTTGAAAATTTATATCGTTATTCTTGATAATTTTGCAATATTGTTACAAAAGTTATCGTATAAATAACATAATGACAATTTTAATTATTTCTTCTGTATCAATTTCAATTTACGCAATGACCACCATGATGTATAAAACAACTACGAAATTACACTAAAAACAAAAACAGGATATACTTGCGTGTTATCTTTGGCATGTATCTAGAAGGCCGTTTAATTTATAACATAACCCCACATTAGGGAAGCTACCAATTTATCAGCAACTGATATCGATTGGCCGGTAGATAAAACAACAGTATTCGTATTGGTAAAAAAATTTTGCGCACTTCATGTCATGATAACGTAGCATAAGTGTCATCTTCATTTATTAATAAATGAAGATAACACTTACGGTACCTTTAATTAGCAATAACAACGTCAAAATTTTGAAGTCCAAAAACCATAGCTTACCTAAGCTGATATTATTATTTATATCAACTTAGGTAAGCTACGGTTGGGGCATAATTTATATAAAATAAGATAATTTTAAATATTGTTTAGCAGATTTTTGATTCAAATTATGAACAAAAACAAAATTTGAATTAAGAATCTGCTAATCGGTGTTTAAACAAATCATATGGTTATTTTTTTATAAGTTTGACCACAAGTTTTTGGTCTGTAAAAGTTCAGTTTAAAAAAGTTACGCCGAATTTTACTTAGCCCGACTGTATTTTGGCGTTTGAAGATTTTTCAAACCGTAACGAGTAGGTACCTAACTCTTGTAGGTTTGACACCCTGATCATCAAATGACACAACAGTTCTAACTCAAAATTCTCTAATTACAGATTTTCAATCAATCAATGCTGTCACTATTCAGTTTACTATACGGAGATACGTTAGAAGCCATGGGGCACAGGACTCAAGGAGCCGCCATAGTAATGAGTACAATGTTGTTCGTCACAAATTTCGGAGGCCCAATAGCCGGGGCCGTAGTTAAGTTGACATCAACAAGATTTGTAGCGGTAACCGGAGCGTGTTTCTGTACTGCCGGAATTTTCTTCAGCGGATTTTCGACAAATATCTGGCACTTGGTGTTAACTTACGGCGTCCTATTAGGTAAGACTGTCTTGTTTGTTGTTCTATGTTTATTGTTTAGCATAATGCGGTACAGTGGAAATGTTTAGGCTTGGATCTGGTTTGAATTAGCAAAAGTGGTGTGTGTTGTAGGGTTTCTTTGCAATAATGTATAGTAAAAGCAAACTATGATGCAATATTATTTTTTGAAAAGCTTATTTGAATGTGTTGAAATAGTGCCACCCAAATACATAAAACTATAATTCGGAAACCCATTCATTAATATTTAGAATGGCCCAAATCCGACCACGTACATTGGTTATTGCACCCAAAATCCGTATAGTTTGGTAAAACAACTAATCTATTATGCTTGTTTCAGGTTTGGGTTTGGGTTTCATCCAAAACTCATCATTTGTGGCTATAAATAGCTACTTCAAGCTGAAGAAAAGCCGTGCAGTGGGGTTGGCTAACGTGGGCACAGGTGTGGGACAGACCCTAATGCCCCACTTAGTGAGGTACCTCTTGGAACATTTCGGGTTCCGTGGCGCATGCTTGCTGCTCTCGTCTCTGAGTTTACACGGGGTTAGTGGCTATTTTATTACGTGTTTACTAAAATTAGCTTTACTCTTTTTATATTTTATTCGTACATTTCGCTAGAATCAATGGAAAGTGTTTATATTCTACTTACTAAGAGATAATGTTGTAAATGTAGATCAATGAAGAAAAGTGAGAGTTTTAATTCCTTTACTATTTTAGATCGCTGGAACGATGTTAATACAACCAGTAGAATGGCACTTGAAGGAAGTAGAAGAAGAAGTACCAGTAGATGAAAATCTACACTTACTGCAGGAGAAACCGAAAGATGCAATTGTACGAAAAATCTCTCAATCCAACGGTGACGCACAAAATCAGACAAACGGCAAAGAAAACTGGGGAAGCAAAAAAACGCTGAGCAATAAAGAACTAAACGGTGGAAAAATAAATAAATCAGACGCAAATGGTCTTAATGGTAAGTAAAGCAATGTTTTTGTGTTCATTATTTTTAATTTGTTTTCTTTTTAAATTTGACCGTAATGTGTATTTAGAAATTACTATTTTTTTTCTACAGTAATTATTTCATTCTTACACCTATCATCATGAATATCAATACATATAATAAATCTGTAGAAAAGTCCTTTTTGACAATCGAAATTTTTTTCAAAAAAAATAGCCAGGGTGTTAAAGGAGAACCAACAGAACAAATTTCCAGCATTTTTGGAATTGTTGTCTGTTTGTTTATTTGTGCACGCATCACCTAAAATCTACGAAACCGATGTAGATAACTTTTATAAATGAAAATTGTGCGTAACTTGAAATATTACTTAGTTTTGCCTACCAAAGACACCGACTTCCAACACAGCACAGCTAGTACTCTAAGTAATTTTCTCCACTCGACTCTACAGTCCACAATTACATTGTCAGGTATAAGGTGACAAACAGTAAATATCCTCGACACTAGAGTTTTCGAAGAGCAACATCATAATATTTTTAACTTATGATACCAGTCAATTTGATTGAGAAAAGCTTAAGTCGTGGTTAAGTCGAGTAGAGAAATGACTAAGAAAATTGGGTCTTCCTGACATTAGTATCTATCTACAATGTCTATTAATGATCAAAGTCACTCTCGTAAAACTTTTCAATTAAACATCGGTACTTGTAGAATTTAAAATAACATTGTATTAATACAGTCTGGGTCTCAAACAGTATTCTAGGAACCTAGACAATAACAATCTTCTCTAAATTATCAAATCTTAGTTTCTCAAATAAATTCTGTAAGTGCTATGTTCAAAATCACTATAATTAAATTATTCATTATAATTAATTTATTCAGCAGTGAGTACAAGGTTTATTGAAAATTAATAAGTTTTACTGACAAAGGAATTGTTCATTATTTTTATATGTTTAACATTCATTTATTTTACTGTCAATTTTTTTATAAGTCATAGGAGCGGTTTCTAAATTGAATATTCGGATTTAAGAAAGTGTCAAATCCTACTTTGATATCAAATTTTGACAGGTCTTAAGGCTACAGTTGTCTTTGGAAAATACTCAACTTCAAATTATTCTTTATAAAAAAATCGGATATATATCACCACAGTATTTTTGTTATTTTTAATCTTTCTCTCTTAGTCGGTCCCTCATATCTGAGGATCGTAGTCAGCATCAGGGTTACATCTGGAGTGGATGATCTGCATCCACTGGTTTCTGTCCAGCGCTTCCCTTACGACCGAGTAGAATTTGGAGGATGACGAGTCTTTCACTTGATCGGTCCATCTCGTTGGTGAACGACGACGCGACCTTTTGCCTTCGGTGTTCCCAATCACAATAAGTCTTTCCAAATTCTCGTCGCCTCTTATCATATTATTAATAGGTAGTTCTTACTCGAAAGTATACGCATTATTTATAACTAGTTTTTCTTCTTTTAATTAGCTAAGGTTCATTGAGGTTTTATTGGGGTAGGTAACTACCAGAAAATATGGTAAAACAAACACAATAATGATAGTACTTATTCATATCTTCACATATCCACAACACTATCGGTTATTTCGAAACACTCGAAAGTTTATGAGGTAAAGATAAAATTATCAGTTTGGCACTCCAAATATGCTCGTTGCAATGTTATTGTATTTAACGTGACGCGCACGTGAACCTACGTCATGATGATAAATACATCCAAATTATGTAGTTATAAATATCAACAATCGCGTTCTCTCTTCATACCGTCAGAACGTTGGAAGGGTGGGCATTCTGTCGGTATTCCTGGTGGGTCATTCTGTTGGTATAAGTAAGGGATAAATCATAATCATAGGACTCTTTTAATTTAGACATTTGGTTTCGGACTGCTGCGGTACCGCTGCGGTGCGGGTGTCATACTGCGCACGACCAGTTTTTTTTTTCCATAAAATTTGCACACCAAGAGCACAGTGCAGCGTGGGCGCTCGCCGGTGCCTCGCACGACTTCAGGACAAGTATGTGTGTGCATTAATCGTGTGAAAAAATCAACCGCGCAGTACGTCACCCACACCGCTGCGGCACCGCAGCAGGCCAACACCAAACGTCTAAATTGAAAGAGACCGATGATGACTCCCATTCTAAGACCTCTATCCAACCTTCTACAAATAATTTGACAGTTGCAGCTTGTCATTTATTGGCATTAGACGAGGAGTTTTTGACGTTGTCATAGCGACAGAGTGGAGTGGAGGAAGGTTCCTTCAAAAGGTCTCAGAAAACAGATGTAAGATATTGAAATTCAACATTTATATTCTTTTGTTTTAGGAGCCAACCATGTATCTGCGTCACCACAAAAACAGAACGTGCTGAGGAAACTGTACGATCTCTTTGGAATATCATTGCTAGCAAATACGCGGTTCCTCAACATCGTGATCGGCACAGCCCTGGCTGTCACTTCCATACAAAACTTCAGTATGCTTTTCCCGTTCTTCTTGCAGGTAAATATATTTTTCAACACACTTGCTCATAAAGTGGCTCTAATTTCACCGCAATTAGGCACATAATGATACCTGTTATCAAACTGTGACTTTTTCATTGCTATTATTCACAAGTGAGTTATAGTTTTTTTTAATTTCTTGGTTGAGTTGCTTTGTTCTTAAAAAAGTTTCGATACAAAAAAGATCGTGCTAGTACAAAAAAAATATATAATAATTGCTTGCATATTTCATGCAACTTCGTATTTAAATATATAATTTCAACTTGTACGTGCTTAATAAATAAAACTTTCACTCAAACATATATTTTATTTGTTCTGAAATTAAGAACAAATTTAATTCCCTATTTTGTACGTGGCTAAAACACTATCCACGAAAAGCCAAAAAAAAAAGAAACCTCATTCTTTAAGTCTATGGCCGATCGCCATTGTTGAATACGCGCGCATAGGAAAACTGATTAATTTTGCCCGCCATTGTGAAAAAATTTCACAACTCGTTTTTACTGTTGAAAATGTTTTTTTAAGTATTATTTTCTTCACAAGTGTGTTGAAAAACGTCGTATGATACACGTGTGTATTGATGATTACCGTCCTCGGCTCTCTTAAGACCCTCACCTACGGCTCGGGTCTCAATGGCACCTCAGCGGTAATCACCAACATTGCACACTTGTAGTCTTGTACCATAATGTACTATTATACGTGTTTTTTTTGTAATATCATATAGTTGCATAAAGAATTAACATCAAGTATTTTCAATAAAAATCCTGTGATATATCTCTCTTGAAAACTATGTACATCATCTTCAACCAAAGTCCAGTTTCCCTTACGCTGGGCATAGATCTGTTTTCTTGTGCCAATGCCCACGTTCTCTATATATCAAATATACACATAATGTAATATCATATTGTGCTTGAATCATCTTTCCGCAAACACAATAATAAGTCAGAAAAATATTAAGTTTAATAAAAAAATATTTACATTGTAATCTTTACAGAGACTCACTCTCGATTGTACAAAATATAATTAAGTGTAAATTAATAATGTTATTTTCATAATATAAAGCAAATGAGATTATTAATGGAAGCTCTTTTATCGTATTATATTAATATATCCGCGTACCTTACATTGTTCGCAAACATTTAATGAGCACAATAATATTGATTGATTCAGACAATCACAATTTTATGTCGTAAATACTGGGTTCATTGAAACGCTGATAGTTGTGAAGTTCTATTTTTACTTCTAGGAATAGAATGTATATGAAAGCAAATGTTATTGCTTAAGGTTCACTTCTGAGCAGAACGGCTCCGGCGTTACCGATTTTCGCAAAAAGAAGGCTGTGTAATACGCCTCGCTTACGCGTTCGAAATAAACGACTCCGCCACTGCCCTATTCCGAGTAAACGATGTCATGTCAATTTCTATACAAAAATTAGTTTTTTGCCTAACTGTCACCAGACGGCGCTTATCCAGTTGCAAGGCATTTTGAAGTTTACGTTAACGCGATGCTGCGTGAGACAGAACTCGCACTAAGCCCATAGAACGCGTAAGCAACGCGTATTACAAGGCGTTAAAGACTTTATTTCCTTGAATTCCATTGCGTTGGAGCCGTTCTGCTCGGACCTGAAGATTTTGGACATCACTTTAAAAATGATACAATGTTTAGCGTTTATACAAATCATGAGTTTTCCAAAAAAAAAAATCATCTTATAATCCTCCAACAGCAAAACTATCTTCCTATACAGAAAATGCACTTGTAATATATACCACACTTGCTCAGTGCACGTCAACGAATCGTATATGTGTGTTCACCTAACGCACGTGCAGGTATAATGTAATAATTCGATCACAAAACGATAAGAACTAATTCTTATTTAATCACTTACTTATCAATATTTATAGACTCCTCTGCCTTTTATCTGTTAGTGTAAAATTGTACATCCACTAGGGTTGTGATCATCACTATATCAATAAATTGCTGTGAATCATTTTACAACTATGTTACTTAGCTACCCAACTGATACAAACAAGATATAATCTCTCTGATAATGTTATAGTGACAGTAAATAGCTATCTAGTGTCTGCCTTGTCGCGTTTTCTTTATGACACGCACGTGTTTACTATAAACACCTTTAAGACGAATAAAGCTTAGAATACCACTTGTGAAACTGGAACATAACAAAATTAACAAAGGAAATATTAAACTAGCCCCAAACAAAGTCCAAAAGATTAAATAGGAGCTAAGCTTAACAAAGTCCTTGTTTAATGTCTACAGATAAGGTTTGTGATTCAGTTCACGAGAATAATGTAACACGGATAGTCATTGAAACAGAGTTAAATCATGAAATCTTTGATTTTTCAGAATGCAGCGTCGATGGATAAGCAGCAGACTGCAAACTGCATGTCAGCGGTCGCCGGTGCAGATATAGCGGGACGTCTAATCCTGCCCATCTTCCAGGACAAATACAAAATAAAAGCCAGATGGATGCTCATTATGACAAGTATATGGCTCATCGTCGTCAGGCAAAGTACGTCACACACTTATCTTCTCAAGCACCTAATCTCACACTATCTTAACCACTTAAGACCTGAACAAGAAAAATGGAAAAATTATACATCTATGATAAAACTATTATCGATTGGAATTTGATCTTCGATAAGCTTGTTCACCTTAGCGGTCATACCCGTGTCTATTTGTGGATTGTATTATTAAATTCAATTTTATTTTTTTATAGTTTTGGCGTATCAAACAAACATTGATGTGCTGATCCTCATGTCCTGCCTCTACGGTGTCGGTAGGAGTATGATCATCGTTGCGAGAAACATCGCGATATCAGAGAACTGCAAGATGGATGAAGTGCCAGCTGCCGTCGGTCTCGGCATGTTGACGATGGGCATCATTGTACCCCCAGCCGGATACTTCCTCGGATGGATAAGAGACTACTCTGGCAGTTACGTCACATGTATAACAGCGCAGAATATCCTATTAGTCATACTACTCGTGACATGGGTCCCTGATATGTTATACTTAATAATTAAAGAAAGAAGACAAAAGAAGATAGATGCAGAACAACCACAAACATAGGGACTGATTACTTTATAGATGGAATTAAAATATTAAGTATTTTGAAATACTCTCTAGTGCTTTGCACTGTTCTGTCAGGAATGACAGAAGTTTAATTTCTTAAGAAGAGCCAAAACGACAAAGAGTTCCATAGTTCAATAAATGAAAATTCTATTCGATTAAGAAATCGAAGAAGAAATTAAGACAATAGTACCTATAATAACACTAGGAGTTTTGTCTTGTTACGGAATAAAATTGATTGTATTTTGGACTACTAAAATAAAAATATTTTACATGTACATGACTACCATAAGTCAGAAACAGAAATGGCATTCAAAAGATTTAATGCTGTGGTCCAGTGTCTATGATTTTAGGGCCAAAGTACCTGAAGATTTTAGCGTCGCGGCTGTGTAAACACGTTTATATTTATTAAGAATACTTAAAGTTAACCAGTTAGTACTTATTTTATTGATGAGATGAGTGGAACATTTATGTTAATAATGAATTATTATCTAGTTAGTTTAATGATAACGGGGTAGACCCTTTGATGAAGTAGTCCTGGAGTCGATACCCAAGACAGGCAGTGTTACGGACATATTCCTATGGGATGGTTTTTAGTAAAAGCCTGGCATCTAGAGAGCGCGGTGTATGCCCCAATGAGATAGATGATACTTAAACGGTAAAAGATGGGTGCTATTGGACGCTTGTCTTCCCTTTCAAGGAAGATGTGATTTTATATTATAAATTTAGTTGTTATGATGAAAATGACTGCCACTGAGTGAGTTAATTTAGATTTAGAATTAAAATCATTCCTTCGTGTATGATATGAAATTAAAGTAAATTCTATGTTGAATACTATTTAATATCTACTTGTAAATTGCAAGCAACGTTGAAAACAGGACTTTATGAGTATATGTGAGATAGTACGTATTAAGATGTTTTTGTATAATATCTTTCTAGTCTAATTTTCTTAACGTTCGTTTTAAGTTTAATGTTCGTGTTGTCTGATTGACAACATTATGATGTTGATTAAAGCATAAATTACAAAACTGTTTTATTGTTTTTATTCAAGAAGTTATTTCGTGTGATTTTAGCTTTACACAGAGCTGGGGGGTGACCATAAGATCTTAGAGCGGTATCAATTTGTGATCGAATAAGGGACAGATGTATCTGACTTGTATACATCTGTCACTCAACTCAACTCATACTGCAGTAGATCCCTCGCGGTGTGTAGACTGGACATAACCCTTTTACGCTGTTAAGTAGACGGGTTTTTTAAACTTATAAAGCAAACACACGTGCGAGCTTTCTTTAAGCTATTTAAAAGTTATACAATTAGGGTGCAGATCCTTACGAAAAAATTGATCACTTTTAAACATTCTCGTTTTGCAAACAACAACTTGTTTTTTAAGAAGGTTATCAATTCGACTGTTTTTTTTATGTGTGTTACCTCAAAAATTTTTACTAGGAGAACCGATTTTAATAATTCTTTTTTTATTTGAAAGCTGTAGTTTGCCATGTGCCAATTTCATCAATATCTGATGAAAAACTTCGGAGATATATATACATCAGAACTCTTCAATAAATGGTGGCAAATCACTCGGGATAGCTACAATCGCATGTCTGTTTATTGTTTACACCATTTCATAACATAACATAACACTGGTACGGTCTAAAGGGGTACACAGGTGTGAACAGTTCACCCCGGTATACTGTAATTCCGCTGGTTTTGTTTAAGTTTCATGTTATTGGGTTGATATATTCTGGCATCTCTTCGGGCATTATAGCCTACAGAACTGGTCCATTATGTACCACAACAAAAAAGTAAAGTATAATAGTAGATTATTGCATCGAGCACAAAGTAATTTATTATTGCACCGAGTGCCTGATTTAGAGCCCGAGCGTTAGCGAGGGCTCTAATCTAACAGGCACGAGGGCAATATAAATTACTTAAGGCGAGGTGCATAATCTGCTTTTCTTTCAACTATTACCTATAGGAATAGAAGATAAAATAAACTCATATCAAACAGTTAAAATAGAAGTTTAATTATTGAAATTAAAAGTTATACTTGAGCAATTATTAAACGTAAGGTTAAGTTTTGTTGGGCAAATTTATTTTTGTTTGTTTAACTTGGGACTGAATAATATTATCAGACGAGTTAGATGGGCCTGGCTGATTTGTTACAATGAAGTCGTTATCACGGGAAGTAGATGGGCGCGGCCACGGGCGCGGCGATGTCGAAAATCACTTTTTTAAATTTCTTTCATTTTTAAATCAGAGTTAGCAGCAATCATTTTTTAAATTTGGAACAAGTAGGAGAAACGAATAATACGTACGTAAAAAAAAAGTATTGATATCGGCTGGCTGAATAGAGCTAATCCATTGAGATTGGCACCTTTTGGTGCGATTAAAAAAATAAACTGTGCAATAATGAAATTTCATACATTTTTATTGCTCTAGAGCAATAAAGACTCGCTTTGTACTGAGTTTTTAGTGTGATTGTGATGAAATTAAAGCATAGTTGGAAGAAAATCCTTTTTTTTACAAAAAATACAACCAACTGCCAAATTAAAACACTACAAATTGAAAAATAACTTTAATTTCGGCAGTCAGTGTCAACAAACGAAGTAACGAAAACAGGAACACCGAAATCGGCGATTGAAGTTATTTTTCGCTTCGTAGTGTTTTTATTTGGAAGTCGGTCACATATTTTGAAAAAAAAAAATCTTGTAACTTTCTTCTAGGACACAGATAATTAATATTTTGAGGTTTCTAATTATGCGAAGCTGCTTGTGAATGAAAGGCGAATAAGAATAGTAATCAATTGACATTTACTTCTTAAGTCATCGCTTATATTTTACCGTAGGGTAGCATACGAATGGTGGTGGTACTGAGGAGCTATACGACCAATAGTTGCGATCCAGGTTGGTTACCGGCAGAGGATGACGTAGCAAACGTGCGCGGTGCGACACGTAAATACAGGCGGCTCAGCTCCCAACCTTCAGTTAGTGCTCTGTGCTTAGTGTGTTTGTGCTAAAGTGTGCTTGTGCTTCAGTGCCCGATTGTCATCGACGCAGAGATGTTGTCGCTTCTCGATACGGCTCGCCAGCGCAGGCGCAGGCCGCTGGCGCTGATGGTGTCGCATATGTTCAGAGCGGCGCGGCGCGCGGGCGCGCTGAGTCAAGTGAATCAGTACTGAGAAGTTGAGAACGCTGCGCGCCGACGCGACGGCGGGACGTGTGATGCGCTCGTATGATTATTTATAATGTGTAGGTCACTAAAAATAAATTTGTTAAGGCCATTGATAATATTAACAGTAAACGTACGTCGTATGTCTTAATTCTAGTTACCGCTATCTTCGACTATCGACGTTGCTGGTAAAAAGAAACACAATTTACATTCAACTCTACCAACTCAGTAGCTAGAACATTTAGATTTATATTATCATTTATCGATAAAATTGTTCTCTAACTACCCAGCGCTTATCATGAAAAAAATTGTCTTAGGAAATGATGATAATTATAATATTTACGATATTTATGGTTGATGAAATAGGAAATATTGCGGCTGTCTCATTTGCATAACATAATAATGTAAGAAGTCCCTATGAATTGTTAAGTTTGTAGGACTTCAGCCTAATTTATAAAAACTTTTAATCACATTCTGTATAGTATATCATATTAGCCTAAAAACTTAAATATCGCAGTAGTGTCCGACGGAAACTTCGGTTTCGGTTTCGGTCGAGTTTCGGCAGAAAAACGAGTTTTGGTTTTGGTGGCAAACCTGCCGAAACTACGACCGAAACCGAAACTGCTTTCGGAAGTTCTCGCGCTGTGATCGGTCATTTTCAGCGCGTTAAATTCCATCCAAGCGAGTAAGCGACGAAGACATTTTGCCGCGTCCACGTACCTAATCATGTCGTGACTGGCTTGTGTTTGCAGTTAGTTTATTTTTTAAGATAAAAAACAAACAGTCAACTGCGAGTCGAACTCGTGCGCCGAGGGATCCGTACCTATCTACCCATTATACCGCCATAATAAAATTGGTATCAAGTTTTAAGTGTGTGTGTGTGTGTGTTTGCTGTAATGGTTGAGTTGCTAACATAGTACAGGGTATAAAAATCAAAGTCCTGAGTGAACACGATAAAAAGATATGGGCAAAATAAGATTTTCGCAAAAACTTGTAAATACCAAAATTTATCTTAATTTTCAACATTTTTTATTTTTAGGATTCCCTATCCAAATGGTAAACAGGACCCTATTACTAAGACTCCATGATTCGTCGGTCTGTCTGTCTGTCACCAGGCTGTATCTCATGAACCGTGAAAGTTAGACAGTTGACATTTTCACAGATGATGTATGTTGCCGCTATATCAACAAATACTAAAAACAGAATAAAATAAATATTTAAGTGGGGCCACCATACAACAAACGTGTTTTTTTGTCGTTTTTTGCGATAACTGTACGGAACCCTTCGCGCGCGAATCCAACGCGCACTTGGCAGATTATTCGGAATTTTTCCTTTGTTTGTTGACGAGTCTGCAAGAGCTCGAGCACGGCTCAGATGTGATTATAACGAATCCAAAGAAGAAGAGCGAGAGCAATAAGGTAATCCACAACACATAATAGTGCCAAACGAATTCTGAAGATGGGAGTCCAAGAGCCAAGAGCGTAAACCTATTTTATCCCCTTAGGGGTAGAATGTCCAAAAACCAATAAATACATGAATCCTTTTCATGAACCAAGAGCGTAAATCAATAATTTCATGTGTTCTATTTACAAACTATAAAAGTTTCATTTAAACTTTCAACCCTTTTTTTACCCTTTTACAGGTAGATTTTCCGAAAACCAATAAAAGCATAAATTATTAAAGTATTGAAGAATTCTTGAATATGAATTTATTTATTTTGATAAGGATTAATACCAAGATACAAATAAAGAGCCTTTTCTAGCGGCGGCATTTCAATTAAATTTTAAAATAAAAGAACACTTATTGTGGCTTAACTATAGTAGTTTGACATATACTGTGGCGAAACTTTTTGTAAATAATGATGTATTCTGCAAAGTCGTAGTACCTACATTATTTTATTCTATCGTCAATAGTTTTCGCAGCGCACGCGATGTAAAGAATATTTTAGGTATTTTTTTTACACCTTGGGTTACATTATTGGAGTTTTAGTAAGGATCCCTAATTCTTTTGAAAATATAATATATCCTATGTCACCCGGAGATAGTGTAGCTGCCCAACAGTGAAAGAATTTTTCAAATCGGTTCAGTAGTTTCGGAGCCTATTCAATGCAAACAAACAAACAATCAAATCTTTCCTCTTTATAATATTAGTCTAGATGAACTAGCTCGTGGGTTCGAACCCAGGCAGGCGCTTTACTTTGTGCAAATTATTTCATCACCACTGCTCTTAAAACGGTGAAGGAAAACATCGTGAGGAAACCGGCATGTCCTAGAACGAAAAATTCGAAGACATGTGACATCCGCCAACCCGCACTGGGCCCGCGTGGTGGATTACGGCCCATTCCCTCTCACAGAGAGGAGGCCT
This sequence comes from Orthosia incerta, assembly GCA_948252205.1. Classification (NCBI taxonomy): domain Eukaryota; kingdom Metazoa; phylum Arthropoda; class Insecta; order Lepidoptera; family Noctuidae; genus Orthosia; species Orthosia incerta. The sequence goes on from OX411744.1 coordinate 14,320,209, forward strand.
GTGTCCCAGCAGTGGGAACATTAATAGGCTGATGATGTGATGATGATGATGATGAACTAGCTCAACCTAGTTCATGATTGTTATAGGTGTAAATATTTTTTCATTAAATATATGTGAAGCCACAGTGAACGGATGTATCAAGCAAAAGCCGGAGACTAAGTAAGTAAATTACTGTTTATATAACGGTATTTGATTTTTGTCATAGAAAGAATAATGCCCAAGTTATTTAGATAAAAAACCCAAAAATCAATAATTGTCGATCACAAATCGACAATTATTGATTTTTGGGACTAAGTAAGTAAATTACTGTTTATATAACGGTATTTGATTTTTGTCATAGAAAGAATAATGCCCAAGTTATTTAGATAAAAAACCCAAAAATCAATAATTGTCGATTTGTGATCGACAATTATTGATTTTTGTTTTTTTTTTTCGTTTTTTCGTTCCGTCGATTTCTATATCAATCAATAACTAATAATTTATGGTTAACTGAACTTACCTGTAAGTGAACTTCAACCAAAATTATACGAAATGCTGAATACGAAGAGATTTAATACACATTGTAGTACGGTCTCCAATGTACTACATTGCCACACAGTTCAAAGATTTTAAAAAGAAATGTTCGTCGTGAAATAACATGCACTAATTCATAATTAGTGCATGTTATTCTGACCGACATTTTTTTCGTAACGACTCCTGATAAATATTGTCTGTTGCTAAAATGATACCTTTATCAAACATGAACTGGCTCAACCTAGTTTCATGTTTGATAAAGGTATAATTATTTTTTCATTTAATATAATACTTGAAGCTACAGTGAACGGTTGTATCAAGAAAAAAGCCAGAGACTAAGTAGAATCAGAGAGTAAGTAAATTACAGTATATGATTTTTGTCATAGAAATAATAATGCCCAAGTTATTTAGATAAAAAACCCAAAAATCAATAATTGTCGATCACAACCGTCGATTCCTATAACAATCAATGACTAATAATAAGTTATTAAATAAGTGTAAGTGGCATTTGCTAAATTCATGGGGTGTATAATATTTAACAAAACGTTGATATGCTGTTTTCGCTAATATCTTACAACTTTTACTATTAAAAATGTTCGCTCACAATGCTCCTTGCATGCTTAGAGTTTATTTTAGACTCTTAAAAAACAATATACTCAATAGGAACTTAGCGAAAATAACATTTCAACATGTTGTTACATATCTCCTATACTCCATTTGAAATAACATAAGACGTCTTTACAAATCTTTTTACAGTCCATTCAACCGATTTTGAGTTCTATCTCGTAACCATAAGGATGACATAAAAAGCATAAACCTGTTACCAAAACCAACAGTTTACTACAGCTTCCGTTTGTCGTATCATCAACGCAATAGAAGTCAACATCGGTTGAACTGGCTGTAAAATGGGCTTATTTAAATGTTATAAGTAAATGGAGTTTATACGCGGTGGATTTGGTCAGAGATACTTTTACTGAGTTAAAATCCAATTTTACTAATATATCGTATAATAATCGTGACTACTTTCAGATTAATCGTTAACCATTAAAACAGTTAATTCAATAGGAATAAGCAAAAATAACATTGCAACATTTTATTAGATATTTCTTATAATCCATGGATTTGGTCAGTGATAATTATAATGAGTTTATAACTCATTATAATTAATCGGATCCACTTTTAGATTGATCGACCATCATTATTTTATTTTCTGGGTTTTCCCGTTTCAGCCTCGCAGATTTATCGCTAACATTGACGATGCCTGTCATGCAAAGTATGATGGTGTAACGCATTCGGTCAATGACTTTAGTTTTTAAAATAATACGTTCCTTCCACCATTATTTGGCAATACTTGAGTTTAGATTTCTATGCATTTGTTATAGAACAAGAGATTGAACATCATAGGTTTGCAAAGGCATACTGCACATGTCAATGAACTAATATGCCTTTTATAATTCATTTATTCGTTAGCCATAAATAAGCTAGTAGCGTCTTATAATTTGTACGCTATAGGTACCTAACTACATTTCTCCAATCTTTAAAAAAAGATTTATTCGTTTCTGATAAGGCTGTTTGATTAACTACTTTTGTAACATGACCGATAGCGATGGTTATAAAAAAGGTTTTCTCTACGTAACTACTTACATAATATAATTATGTCTAAAACATAATTATTAAAAAAAAAAAACATTATTACGTAGCAGCAGCAAAAATCATAATCGGAGTGATTGTTTAAAATGATCAAATTCATTGATTTCGCACTACACGACTTATAAGTCTCCTGGTGAAGACGGACGAACTGCTCCAATTAGGTGGCGAACCAAATCAGAAGAATCTCGTGGATCTTTTTAACAGGGTTATTTATGATATCCGTACCCCAAAATTATGGAAGAAGTCTATAGTCACCATAATTCACAAAAAGGGTGACATTTCAAAACTATCAAACTACCGACCTATTCCCAAGTCGTCTCTCTCAGATACATAAGCTTTTTGCTAAAATCCTGACTAATCGGCTTACCCGTGAGTTTGATGAAGCCCAGCCCATCGAGCAGGCTAGTTTCCGCAGCGGATATTCCACCATCAGCCATATCCACACGATAAAGCAGCTAATGGAGAAGTGCCAACAATATAACTGGCTCCTGTGCTTAGTTTCGTCGATTATGAGAAAGCGTTCAACAGTGTCGAGCACTGGGCCGTGTTCCACGCTCTCCATCGCTGCCACATTGATTCCCGTTACGTGGATATACTATGGGGACTACTCGGCCACTATGCAGGTCCAAATGCATACACTATCAAAACCCGTACCGATCCAGCGGGGAGGGTGACACCATTTCACCGAAACTTTTCACAGCAGTCTTATAAGATATTGTGAAAAGCTTAGATTAGGATTCGTGTGGTGTTAACATCAACCTGTCTCATATAAGATTTGCAGATGATCTAGTGCTTTTCACTGAAAACCTCGATGACCTTCAGAAAATGCTCAAACTTTTGTGATGCTTCTTTTAAGGTAGGCCTTAGAATGAATATGGCTAAGACGAAGGTTACGGCAACCCTCTGCAGCGATTCAAATGCTTTTGTTAAAATCGGAAATGAAACGTTGGAGATGATTGACCGATATGTCTACCTTGGTCATATTCTTTCATTTGGCAAAGAACATCAACATACGGAGGTATCGAGAAGAATACAGTTTTTAGCAATTTGGACGATACTTTGAAGACAGTTAAGATACCGCAATGTCTGAAGACCCGACTCTATAACCAGTGTGTTTTGCCCACCATGACCTACGGTATCGAGACGTTGACGCTCACACAGAAGGCTGTGTACAGGCTTCGAGATTCACCGAGAGCCATGGAGCGTTCCATGCTTGGTATACACCAAGCATGGAACGCTCCATGGCTCTCGGTAATAAACTGAATAGCTAACCGAATGGCTAATAGACCGAGTTCCAAACGTTGATATCCGAAAAAGTACGAAGATTTCCGACGGCGGAAAACGAATTTTGGAACTAAAATGGAGCTGGGTAGGATACCTGGCAAGACGTGGTGATGATAGGTGGACTAAGGTGGTGACCGAATGGTGTCCATGGACTGGAAGAAGAAGTATTGGTCGTCCAGAAGAGAGAGGCTTATGCTCAGCAGTGGGTGAAGTAGGCTGTGGATGATGATAATGACTATAATTTAAGCCAAAAGTCGTTCTCCGCTGAAATTAGGCCAACACAGAGTGTCGTGACATTTACTTGTCCTGTTCTTCTCACATCCAAGGGACTCCCGTGACACTCGCAAGGTCATAAACTTGTAGTAAGACTTTCAATGCTTCGTCTGCCGTTATGTGACGACCAATCCAGAACCTCTTGTTCCCATCGGCATTGGGCAATGTGGCCTGAACCACTGAATTTTGCCAATTCTTCAGGCTATGTCGCTTATTTCTTTTCTCTCTACGGATGTCTTGATTTCTCAAACTGTCAAATTATGATAAACTTATAATTGATTCATTAATCGTAAGTGTTCAATCTGCTCACGACCATAAACCTAATCAATTAATTAGGTAATATTACGTAATCAGGCGTGCCATTGTAAATAAATGAATAGGAGTAGCGTATGAACATGAAATTTGGAGGAATGTGTGAAAAATGTATTAAGTGTGAACATGTAGGTATGGTTACAAGTAAAAAGGCAGATCAAAGGAAGATATATTGACAAGGCCTAAAGTTTAATGAACACTGTGATAACGATTTATTAATATGTATTTAAATATATGTAAGTATCTACTAAGCCATATCATTTTGTTTCAGTACTTATAAAAACAATTCAAACTAAGTTTTTTGGAATAACGGCATAAAAATGGCGACAGACAAGATGTTAATGACACCTCTAAAAACAAAGAAAGTAATCAAAGTACCACCAGATGGAGGATGGGGCTGGATGGTTTTATTAGGGACAGCTATGTCTAATGTAAGTACATTCTGTAGAAATTAGAAAAAAAAAACAAGCTTCTAGGTACTAAATGACAGTCTCATACGATAGTTACTTTTTGGAGCATCATTATCCTTCATAGAACATATTCTTCTTTGCAGATGTTTAATTCTTCAATGATATCGCTATTCAGCTTAGTATACGGAGATGCTTTAGAAGAAATGGGCCATAAGACTCAAGGTGCCGCGATAGTAATAAGTACTATGTTGTTTGTCTCAAATTTTGGTGGTCCAATAGCCGGGGCAGTATAGTAAAATTAACTTCTTCAAGATTTGTGGCGATAACTGGGGCATGTTCCTGTACCGCTGGGATCTTCTTAAGTGGATTTTCGACAAATATTTGGCACTTGATGTTAACTTACGGCGTATTATTTGGTAAGACTTTTACTGAACCATCGGTTACTTATTCAGAATTAGAACATCTGTTAAGATTAATATCTTTAATTAATGTATTATTTCAGGTTTGGGTTTCGGTTTCATCCAAAATGCGTCATTTGTGGCTATAAATAGCTACTTCAAACAAAGAAAAAGCCATGCAGTGGGGATCGCTAACGCAGGCACGGGTGTGGGACAGACCATAATGCCTCACGTTGTGCGATATTTTTTGGAAAACTACGGCTTCCGTGGCACTTGCATGCTGCTGTCGTCCTTGAGTTTACATGGGGTAACTGGTTGATTTTGAGAATTGAAGTTTATTTATTAGACGTCCGCATTCAGTTAGTAGAACTCAATATATTGAAACCATCGTACTCGTACAATGAAGATTTTCAGAACAAATCTCGCCACCAGTTGGCGTCTCTTTGGCGATAGGTCCTCCACTTGGAAAACTTAACTTATGACATCAACATGACGTTGACGTCAATTTTTAACTAATGTCGGAAAACATTAGTATTTGGCAGATGCCTGTATCTGACGTATCAGTGCTGCCAGCTAGTGCGCATAATTTCAGAAGACCCTCATGAGGGAGTACAACCCACTTGACAAAGAGTGCGTTAAGGTTGTCAATGAAGTTAAATTACGACGAATGACTTAATTTCTAAAAGAGTTCTTAAATATTTTAGATTGCCGGTACCATGCTAATACAACCAGTAGAATGGCACATGAAAAAAATTGAAGAAGAAGTTCCAGTAGATGAAAATCTACTATTACTGCAACAAAAAAATAGAGATACAGCCGTAACGAATACAGATCAATCTAACGGTGACGCAAAAAATCAAGGTAATGGAAACGTAAATGTAAAACTGAATTGGGATAGAAGAGTAACTGGGCATAAAAGATCTAATTGGTGAAAATTAAAAAAAACAAAAAACCCGACTGCTGCTAGGAGCAAACTACGTAAAAGACGTAAACAGGAAAAAAATCATGCTGTGCAGTCGGAGGATACATCTAGTTTTGGTCAGCTACCACGCGAATATGTATCCTCCGACTGCAATGCATGATTTTCTTCTATTTCACTTTTTAGTTCGCTCCTGAAGCAGTCAGTGTTTTTTGTTTTTAACTTTTTAGTTATTTTTTTTTTTCAAATTAGGTACATTTAAACATAATCATAAGTGTGATATATTTTTGACATCACCTCATAAAACCCTTTATGTTAATACCCCACACATAGATATAATAAACAAGCCCACACGATGGGTATGGACTAAAAAAATTGTGCCCCGACAATATCGCACCCAAAAGCCGCCATTTTCCTTTTTCCAATTTTAATGTAGCCAGTGACACTCACAAGTTTAAGACAAATAAAAAAGTTTGAATAATCAAAAGCAGCCAACGCGTTTGGTCTCTAGAACGCCGCATAGGAACAAACATACATACATAGATACATACGTAGACTGACATTACCCTCCTCTAGCAGTCCGATATAAAAATATATAAAACAGACGCAGCTGGTCTCAATGGTAATAATGCAATATTTCTAACATAAAAAATTAAAATTGCTAGTTTGAGTAAAACTGCTTTGAGGCATGCTGCATTGATGATGGATAAGCTCATAATGAAGAAGTACTTGGAGAGGCGGTAAGATGCCCAAAGATGTTCCGGGAAGCACAGTACGTGATTTCTACTTGAATTTGAGGTTTATGTTTCAGGATCAAGTAAAAATGTTGTTCCTCTGCCACAAAAAAAAACCTTGCTGACGAAGCTGTATGATCTATTCGGAATCTCTCTACTATCCAATATCCGGTTCCTCAATGTTGTGATCGGCACCGCCCTAGCTATTACTTCCATACAAAACTTCAGTATGCTGTATCCATTCTTCTTGCAGGTAAGAACAGTTTTGTGACGCTTTAAGCACGACTTTTTTAATCGCTGTTCAAACAATTCAGTATATCTTAGTTATATGCAATCTGAATCTCGGAAACGGCTCCAATGATTTTCAGGAAATTTAGTATGCAGGGGGTTTCGGTGGCGATAAATCTAGCTAGGTTTTATTTTTAACGTCGTTTTCTCTATTTTCACCCAAGCAGAGCTCGGTCGCCCAAATATTGAATAATAATATAAGCCTTTTACTATCCTACTGAAAGGCAAAGGCCTCTTCTCATACAGAGAGGGCACGAGTATTAATCATCACGCTTGCTCAAGGTCACATTGATACTTGCTCGGATTTGAACCCGCGACCTGAAGCACGAGAGATTAGGTCTTAGTCACTGGGTCTCCACGATTTAATAAATTTGATATAATATCATAACATAATCAACTTATAATATTACCACTGCTGGGACACAGGTCTCCTTTCTATGAGCGGAATATAATATTCAATATAAATTCAGAATGTGCCGTGATCATAGAAGAGCTACATGGGTACGTACTTAATGATATCATTGATTTTCCAGAAAGTAGCATCAATGGATAAGCAGCAGACTGCTAACTGCATGTCAGCGGTGGCCGGTGCAGATATAGCAGGCCGACTGATCCTGCCCATCTTTCAAGACAAGTACAAAATTAAGGCCAGGTGGATGATCATCGTGACAAGTATTTGGCTCATCGTCGTCAGACAAAGTACGTCAGTTATCTTCGACAAGAAAAAAACCTATTTATAGTTTGGAATTTTATCATCGGTAACTTCGATCAATAATATATTAGATAAACAATCCCATACAAAACTTCTCGTTAAAACTGACGTCAATTGTGTTTTGGTAATCCTAAGAATTCTAGTTGAAATAAATATACATTAATGCAAATTCAACTTTTAATGCAATGTTTAAAGTTGCATTCGCAAAACTATGTACAAAAAGCTATAAAAAAATTATGCGCTTGCTCGCTGCTCAACATACATGAAAAAAAAATTAGTCGTACACGCATGTTTTAAAGTCTAAATTACAAAGTGCCAGAACATTCGATGTTTGTTACTATAGTTGTCGCACTGTCGACACAAACGTTGGTCAAACAATCATAATATTTGGTAATTGATTCATATTTACTATTTAATTCGGTTTTTACTTTATGAAAAACACTAAATGATATAAACTTACCGAAAAAAAGATATTCCTTCAAAAATCAAGGTATTACGGTGGTTATATGCACAATTTTTGAACGCACATTGAGGTATTTTTAACGTCTTAATGTTTGCTATGATTGGACCATACTAATTTGAAATAAGACCATAACCGTATTTGTGGCCATATTTTTCGGCCCGTTTTTGCAGCGCTGACTGGGCATCTAGTTTATTATTGATCGAAGATCGGTAAACATAAATTCGCCTTTACGATCACACGTGAATCTATCAGTTGTTTTTTTTTTCAGTTTTGGCGTATCAAACTAACATTGAAGTGCTAATCTTCATGTCCTGTCTTTACGGCGTTGGTAGGAGCATGGTCATCGTTGCGAGGAACCTTGCGATATCAGAGAACTGCAGAGTGGATCAAGTGCCAGCTGCCGTAGGTCTTGGCATGTTGTCCATGGGAATTATTGTACCACCAGTCGGATACTTCCTCGGATGGATAAGAGATTATTCTGGAAGCTACATTACTTGCATAACAGCGCAAAATATGCTGCTGATCATACTCCTTGTAGCGTGGATCCCTGATATGTTGTACCTCCTTAATAAACAAGGAAAGAAAACAAATAAAATGGACGTGGAACAATTACAAACATAGGAACAGATTAATGTTTATGTGATAGTGAAACTGTAAAATAATATTTATTATAAATTCGGAAATCTTTGCCAAAAGCGCATGCATCGATGACCTCGGTAACAGTGTCACATTTTTTTTTTCTTCGCAACAGTGGGTGGGATGCCGAGATTACGGCAGGGCAAAGGTGGTGTACTGACTGACGACGATGCTACTTCTACATACAGATATTAATTGTCGATAAGACAAAATTGCGACTATATTTTGATGCTTTTGGAAACAGAAATTGACCTTCTGGGGATGTTAATTTTTCCGTTGGTGCATACGACAAAATACCTGTAACGGACGCATGGCTTTGTACGTTGCGTGGTGATTTTTTAGCATAAGGGCTTCCCACGTAGACCTATAACGGTGTTTAAGGCGACCATGTGTTTGGGTCTTTTTAACGAATCTTTGAATGAAGCAATAACCCTGACCGTTGTCGGCATTTTGTAAAAATAAAGAAACAATCCATGTTTAATGGCTCCGTAACGGTGAACGCCTCGTTTGTCAAAGGTTTACCGCTTTGAAAAATAAATAACTATAAATGCTTATTGTCTGCAGACCCGTACGCCGCCTTAATAAAACATTGAATGGACTATTGTCGTTATCCCAGAACACATTAAGTAATTACCGGGATCGGCGTGAGAAAATAAGATATCCCGTTAGTTAGTTATCATTTGTAAATTTCTCTTTTCGTGGTACTAAAAATAACACGTGAATGTTAAAATATAATTGATGTAGGTTCCATGTGAGTTTTAAAGTATGAGTACAAAACATATGAGAACTACTGTAATATACGAGAACTAGAGGAAAGGTAGATAATTAGGTAAGATTATGCATGTTTTGATAGCTCATAAGTAGGGAGGAATCTAGGTTAGATAAGATTTTTGTGTTGACCTTTTTACAGCTTTATATGTTTCCTAGGTAGAATTAAGTATGTAGATTAAGGAAATGTATAATTTGTGTAGATTTAAGTAAGATAATATTGATGATTACGGCATTTCTATGACGCCATACCCGAGCGCCATTGAGAGAGAGGGGCGCCATTGTTCGCGCCTAGCGGTTCTTGTATAAATAACGGACCGTTTGGAGGCTGAGGCACAGTCGGACACAGTCAGTCTTCAGCTCTACAATTGTAATAACATACAGTTGTAATAACAATAAGGAATAAAATTGAAGATACGAATCACGACAGTATTTTCATTCTTCCAACGAACAACCAAATACAGTCCACTTCAATACCTTGTACAAACAGTTTATAACAAAATAAAAAAACTAGAAAAGAAAAAATAAAGAAAGTAATTAGTAAAGAAGTAGCGATGTTTTCAACATTGCTACTTTCTATATTTGTCAAAATTCTTATTTATATCTTAATTAAATTTGCAGTCATAGTATAATAATTCAAATTGAATAACGTTACGCTCCTTATTTTGTTTAATTAAATTAAATGCCTGATGGTAAGGTCGGGCACAGACGGAGTTAGCCGCAATGACAAGTGCCGCTTTGGCGATGTGCTGCAAATTTCATGTATTTCAGACGACGTCTATGCAAATGTGGATATGAGACGAGTCTACGGCAGACATAATGCTCACGGCAGTGACCGCAGCTTCAGCGAGCTGTACAAACATTACTGGGACTGGTGTGATAATTAAATTAGGTTGAATGAACTGACTTGTTCTGTACATTTCTGGTTGTTTTTGAATTATCTCTTTTAATAAGTGTATTTGATACATAAAGTAGGTGTATTCTTATTAACAATAGAGACAGGCAACGGCAGGTTTTTCGTTTTAGCAAGAAAATGCCTGTCATTGCTCTTTCCTTTACAATTATGTCTTTATTTTTTTTATATGAAGAATGTCAATACATGTCATGTCGTAGGCCAATTGTTGAACTGGGCTGATAAAGACTGGGCTGACTGGGCTGGGGTTTTTTCAAATTCATATGTAATTTCTAAGTTTATCTTGGAAATCACAGGCAATGGTGAAGGTAAACATCGTGAGGAAACCTGGACTTATATAGTTAATGTAAGTCTGAAATAGCCAGAGGCCTCCCAGAGGCGGCTTAATTAACTCTGACACCAGAAGTAGCCACACTTCATACGAAAAGTAGTAGTAACTTAGTGTTTAAAATAAAGTTTTTTTGTTGTTACTGTTTACCTAAACGTAATCTACCTAGATAACGTAGAATAACTTGTGGGCCACACAACGAGCTTGTGTACATAATTCTAGCACAAATAATTAAAATGAATATTAGACTTATCGTCAATTATGCGCCCTATTCTTTTTGTTATATCTAACAAGCAAACTGCGCCAATTGCATAACACTATTTTAATTTATTTTAAAAGTAACGTTAAAATACGATTAATGTGGGTGCTGCAGCACCAATATCTTAAGGCCGTACCCTGACCAAAAAATCAGCATGAGATATGAGCATTCCTATTGGCCTAGCGGCACTGTTGGCGCATGAATTATGGTAGTGAATACGCCCAGATTTTAGAATAAAATCTTTATAAAATCGAATATTGGTCTTTTGTAAAAAATAAAACTTACAAAATGTTCGTTATCAAATTGTCTATCCATTAGTGTTAGTATAAATAATAATTTCACATATTTATGGTTTTGTTGGAAGGAGATTAGTGACACAATATATACCTCTTTAAAAAAAAAGTGTACTACAATTTTAGAATCAGCATTATGTAGAAATTTAATGTATTTTTATTAATTGTTATTTCTTTTTAAATAAAGAGTAGATAGCTCTTAAAAACTGCACAAAATTCGACTAGCGCGGCGTTTTGCTCGGAGAGGCGCCTTAATATACGGACACGAGTTGACTACAATAGGTAACACTACACATTTAGTAATTAGCTAGCGTGTTATGTATCATGTTATTCGATAGATTTTGATATTGGAGCCCGTAACAAAAGAGGTTGGTACACAATATACAACAGCTGACGTTGACTGGTTATCGAGATGTGTGTTCGAATATAGTGAACTATAGCTTAGCAAATTCGTACGTGACACTGCCATGGTCCGCGGGCGCGGGCGCGATGGATGGCAGCGGCGGTGGTAAAACGAGCGCGCAGGATGGGTGTCACCTGACGGGAGCGTCATTGGGTAGTAACGTCCCCCGCAATCGTCGACGGATCTGCCAAATACCAGCTTGATGCACTTTAGTCGATTGACAGACGGGCCAAGAGGCTTATTGGCAACGATGCACTGGTCGCGTCAAAGCTCCATAGCCTCGAACATCGACGCCGAGTTGCCAGCCTGTCAGTTTTTTATCGGTTACATTTCGGGGAGTGTGCGACGGACTACTAAACGTACGGCCATGCATATCAGTAGATGTTGGACATTCCACCCATACGCACAAAGCGTTTTGTTGCAAGGTAGGCAAGCGTGCTTCACCGTAGACCACATTATCGCTTACCATCAGGCGAGATAGTGGTCAAACGCGAACCTACAGAAAAAAAAATACTTCGAACTCTACAACTCATTCTCAGTAGCGACCACAACACCAATAAGGGGCCAGTACCTGTGCTGTGTGGGTTTCTTCATCGAAAAAAGATCTTTACACTTTACTAGATACATAATTTCATCCCATTCTATCAGGGAATACATTTTCAAAATTCTTGCTTAGGACCATGCCAATTCACCTTCGCCAGAATGCTCATATTCTTTCCCTTTCACATAATGTGCGCTTTACTGCTTCCACCCCTTTTTACCTTAAGAACCGTTTTTAGCCGCGATACCGACACAAAATTTCTGAGGTCATCAGGCAACTTACGACTTCAAATTCCAACTCATTGCACGACTTTTTTTGGATAAATCCTTTACTGTCCAGGCAACTCGTCTGTGGAATGCTTTGCCAGATCCAATCAAACGTGCTCAATCATTGCCTGTGTTCAAAAGACTCGTGAAGGAACATTAACTGTCACTGTCATCGTCTTAGCGTGTTGATTTGTGATTGTGATTATCAATAGAGTCATTCATCATTTATTTTTATTGCCATTTTAATTAGTATGTATGTATTTATGTATATATTACATAGCGTATGTATTTATCTGTGTATCTATTATAATTATAGCATTTTAACAATGTAAATGTCACACCTATGACAACCCCACTTCAAGTCCAGACAATTACTGTCCATACTAGCTTACTACTGCTTGCCTGGAAGAGATCGCGCAATGCGATAAGGCCGCCCATTGTATTTGTTTTAATTTTAAGTTTCTTTATATAATTGTATTTTACAACGCGCGATAAGGAACTTCGTTCCAAAAAATGATTTGCTAAACAGGGTAAGGTCTTACGATAAGTGTGTGTACCTATTGGAAGTTCGGCGGAAGGTGAAGTGCATATCAAGTACCAGTTGCTGATAATAATTAATTCTAAGTATTTAAAATATCGCGGTAGTGCAGTGGCCAGGGCCTCGCCTCTCGTCCTCGACAACGGTGAAGGAAAACATCGTGAGGAAACCTGAAGCCTTATTGCGTAAGTGTATTCGGCAAGGCAAAGAGCAAAGATTACAAAGTCCGCCATTGTACATGAAGTTTATATAAATCAAAACCTCGACCAATAACATTGATGGAAATCCACAACGCTTCTTTCGTCTCGCATGTGATTGGTCGATTGGTCATATTCTTTACCCTTTGCCTTGCTGAATTAACTTACGCAATAAGGCTACTGGACTTATAGTTAATATAATCTCCTCAATCCTTTCCAGTCCGGCTTCCGTCCTGGTCATAGCACCACCACAGATTTCCTCAATATCACGGATGATATAAGGTCAGCCATGGAAAGCAGTAATCTGACGGTCTTGGCATTGCTAGACTTTAGTAATGCTTTTAATACTGCCGATTTCGATGTTTTGCTTGGCATTCTGCGCTCTCTTAATTATATCTCCATCGGTGATTGACTGGTTTCGTAGTTACCTGTTCGGTCGCCGGCAACGTATATGCATTGGTGAGACTTTGTCTTCCTGGTGTATTACTTCTGCTGGGGTTCCACAGGGTGGCGTTTTATCCCCTTTACTTTTCGTAGTTTTTATAAACTCAATCTCCAGTGAACTAACTTCTTCCTACCATCTTAATGCGGTCGACCTACAAATTTATGCGCGAGCTCCTCTCGGAAATCTGTCTGAGGCTATCGTAACAATAAATGGTGATCTAGCCCGCATATGCGACTGGAGCAAAAGGTATGGACTAATGGTAAACCCCAAAGACGCAGGTTATAGTGGTGGGCAGTTCTAGGATGGTTTCAAGAATCGATTGGACGACTCTTCCCCAGGTTTTTTTCGATAACTCATTGATTCCGTTCTGTGAGAAAGTTAAAAACTTGGGGATATTCATTGATTGGTACTTCTCTTGGACTGCCCAACTGCAGGAGGTTAGCCGCAAGCTATTTGCATCTGCTGCGTCTTTGAGGAGACTGCGTAATTTTCTTCCGATTGCCACCAGGATTGCGCTTGCACAATCTATTCTTCTACCCATCCTTGATTATGCTGATGCCAGCTATCTTGACCTTACTCAAGAACAACTTGATAAGCTTGAGCGGCTTCAAAATGTTTGTATAAGGTTCATATTTGGTTTGCGCAAATATGACCATGTTTCCGAATTCCGTGTGAAGCTCAAGTGGTTGCCCATTCGCCTTCGCCGGAATACTCACATTCTTTCCCTTTTATATAATGTACTCTTTACTCCTTACAGACCTCTTTACCTCAAGAATCGTTTCCAGTTTCTCCGCGAATCCCACACGAGATTTCTTAGGTCATCAGAGAACTTACGACTTCAAATGCCAACGCATTGCACGACTTTTTTGGATAATTTATTTACTGTACAGGCTACTCGTCCATGGAATGCATTGCCAGATCCAATCAAACGTGCTCAATCATTGCCTGTATTCAAAAGACTTGTAAGGGAACATTATCTGTCGCTGTCTTCCTCTTAGCTTGTCAATTTCAAACAGATACTGTGATTGTCAGGAGATTGTCGTTATTTTTTGTTTTTCTTTTTATTTGCCTTTAAATTAAGTGGGTATGTATGTATTTATTTATCTATTACATAGCTTTTTTTTTTTTTTTATTCGAGATGGGTTTGCTCTTGACTCTAGTCTTATGTATTTATCTGTGTATCTATTCTTGTATATCATTTTAGCACTGTTATTGTTACACCAATGACCGCCCCATTTCATGTCCAAGCGATTACTGTCCATACTAGGTTGCCTGGAAGAGATCGCGGCATGCGATAAGGCCGCCCATTGTATGTGTATTAGACTTAAGTTTATTTGTATTAATGTATTTTATGGTGTACAATAAAGCATATAATAAATATATAACAAGTGTGAAATCACCAACCCGCATTGAGCAAGTATCTTTGTATGAGAAGAGGCCCAGTGGAACATTTACAGGCTGGTATTATTAGCATTATTTATGACCAGTCAGTGTTGCTATTATTAAAATACCCTCGTTATCAGTAATGCGTCTCTTAAGACGCGGTACCATCGAGAGCTATTAGCAGTTTTCTCTACTTTCAAACTCATGAACTACAAAATAGTCGAATGCTCTCAATGGAACCGCACCCTTATGTTCCTTGTTTCAATTATGCAACAACAGATTTAGAAGTAAGGAAAACTGTCGGCTCAGTTGTAACAGATGTAGAAGATATAAAGTAAGTAAGTAGATAGAATTTCTTAAAGCCAGGCTTAGGATTAGATTATAGTAATCATTGTTGAAAGGAAATTGTGTTTTGTGTACTCGTAAATACTAGAGGCATTAAAATGTTACAATATTTTGACATGACTGTTGGATGGGTTGTCAAACTGTTATTTTTCATCATTTGAGGTTTTTCTTTCTAGTACCAATTCGTAAATATTACTTAAAACCTAGGCACAGACTTCCCACTGAATATAGTTCTTAAAATAAATACTGGTAAAGTTTGATGCTCATTAGTAATGAATAAAAACTTTTTACAAAAAAATACTACCGACTTCCAAATAAGTGAAAAATAACTTTATTTTTGGAAGTCGGTGTCTTTCATAGGTACCATTTTTTGCGTTATGGACACCGACTTCCAAAAATTAAGTTATTTTTCACTTTGTAGTTTTCTTATTTGGAAGTCGGTAGTATTTTTTTGTAAAAAGTTTTTATTTTTCACTTTTTAGTTGTACCTACCTAATAGCAAGTTGTTAAGTAGGCTTCCTATAACGCCAGAATAGATTACCCGAATATCATGAAACTTGAACAAAACCGATCAAATGAGAGATCTGCTTACGCCTTAAGAGCGTACTAGCGTGATGTTATGTTATGAAATTATATAAACAGGCATGCGATTGCAGCATTCCCGAGAGATTTGCCGTTATTTATTGAAGAGTTCCGTTGTATATCTTCGAAGTTCTTCATGAGATTTTCACCAAATTAAAATGGACCAATTTCGGAACATATTCTTTCAAACACAAAAAGAATTTTCAAAATCGGTCCACAAGTGACGGAGATATTGGTGAACATAAAAAAAAAAAAAACATACAAGCAGTCGAACATAGAACCTCCTCCTTTTTCGAAAGTCGGTTAAAAATACTTTAGTAATGAGTCATTACTAAGTACTTTTGTTATTTATACCTTCCTAGTTCCGAACAGGTAAAACAGGGCAGTGTTACCGTAATTGAATTCACGACCTATCAGTCCGCATTTAGTCGAACATGGCCTTAAATAAATAATAGCATACTCAAGAAAGTTCAGATTCCTTTGTAAGTATACTTACTAGACAACACTCATCACACAACATAAAACAACAACATAAACTTTCAACACAAGTGCAAGTGTTAGGATTCTCACGAAAATCGCGCAAACACGATAACTGTTCAAAGCATAAATATAAGTGTTCTCTTCCAAAATACCTCATGTATAATGCAGGAGATGTCGTGTCGTGACGCGCCGAAGCCAGACGGTCACTGACACGCATATGAGATGAAAAGATTTGTCTAGTAAACACCTCAATATTTATCAAAAAAAAATTAAAATATGATTTAGGTACTAGCTTCCGCCCACACGGCTTCGCCTGGGTGGAAGTTGAAAATTATCACAAAGGACATTACTCCCGGAACAAGAAAAATTTGTCTTATTCTGTTGTGTTAGGCTTTACCTATTAAATTAGCGTTTTTTATGAAATAAGTTAACGTAAGGAGGGCCCATCAATGAGACCGCGTGCTGCTCTCAGTGGGGACAGCGGGGACATGGCGGCCAAGAAGAATCAAGGGCAATCATCCTCAACCGGATCCTTTAGGGATGCGGTGGCGGCTGTGAAACTCGCTGTCGTCACAGTCAAGTACCCGGAGGAGTACTTGAAGGCGGAGGACTTGATACCGATCCAGGAGCTCATAATTGAGAAACAGGAAGTGGCGCCGGATCCTCTGCCTGTCCTCACGGTTGCACCCGGAGTGGTCGCGGGTGCAATTCATGTATCCTGCGACAACTCTGATGCAGCTAGCTGGTTTCGGGGTGCCATCCACAATGTGGAACTTGGCTCCCTGAAACTCAAGGTAGTCGACGCCAAGGACCTTCCAAAGCCAGTCAAAATGGCATGGAAGAGTCACAACTTGGCGTTGCAAGACTCTGCCCGGGCCATTCGATTGCTCCAGCGACTTAACCCTACCTTGAGGACGAACGACTGGAAAGTCGTGAATGCACTCACTGAGCAGACCGGCATCCGTCGCATCGTCCTCATGGACGGGGTGTCCGCTGGGGTCATCAAGGCTGCGGGCTACTCTCTTCCAGGAGGGATCGAACGATACTCGTTCAAGCTGGACAGCTGGAAGGATGGACCACCACAACATGGGGAGGCCATCGAAGAAATCTCTGCTGACGGCGCAGCGTAGGAAACAGAGATTGGGACCAGGGCGTCAGAGGCAGAACACGAGGATGACATCCTCGGGGACTTCGACACCCTGGGGATTGAGTCGCTGACTGCTCTCGAGGAGAGCCAGGTGATGGAGGAGGAGCCTAAAGACTAAGGCCCTCCTATATCAACAAAGGCCCATCAAAATCATCCAAGATGGAGGGACTAAGGTGTGTACAAATTAATTTGCATCATTGCAGAGCCGCTACTGCCCTTCTGGCTCGGCAACTGAAGCTTAACACATACGACGTTGCCTTGATACAGGAACCTTATCTGTATAAGGGGACTATAAAAGGCTTTGGTGGGACAGGAGGCATGGTGCTCTATGACTGTCCAACTAATGACGCGAGGACTTGCATCTATATCAGGGGCGGTATAGAGGCAATGCCCTTACGTACTTTCTGTTAAAGGGATCTTACAACAACCTTGATCCAAGTGGGGACGGGAACAGGGAAAAGGAGAATTATCCTCGCCTCTGCCTATCTCCCATATGAACAAAAAGAACCAGTAACACCACTTATCAGCAGACTGGTTGATTACGGCAACCAAAAGAACCTTGACCTGATACTTGGTTATGATGCGAACGCACACCACGTCGTTTGGGGCAGCTCGGATGTCAACAAACGAGGGGAGGATTTGTTGGACTTTGTGGTAAGCTCTTCTTTACAAATCCTTAACGCAGGCAATAAACCTACTTTCAAGACCTCTGCGAGAACTGAAGTTATTGACCTGACACTGGCTTCAAACAGGGCCAGCACTCATATTGAAAATTGGCATGTATCGGACGAAATCTCTCTGTCTGACCATAATTATATATGCTTTAGGTTTAGAACGGCGGGAGACGCCGAAACTAGACGAAGGAGAAACCCAAGGCATACAAATTCGGACTCGTACAGGAGGGACCTAAAAGTAAATCTAGGGAGCCCTAAAGGTAAGCTTAATTCCATACTAGATATAGAATTTGAAGCGGACAGAATCAAGGTGGGCACCATCGGTGCATGGGAAGATAACTGCCCAGAGAAAAGAGCCTTTTGCAAAAAGGTACCATACGGAAACGGCTTTGCTCTATGTTGCGAGTCGAGCCGAGGCTGCGCTAGAGGGACAAGAAATCTGTGTCGGGGCTTTCCTCGACATAGAGGGAGCCTTTGACAAGACAACATTTGAGTCCATACGCACTGCTGCAAAGGAACATGGCATCAATGATACCACGTGCAACTAGATTGACTATATGCTGAGAAGCAGAACAGTCAGATCGGAACTAATGGGAGACAGACTTAGTGCAAAAACAACAAGAGGTTGTCCGCAAGGCGGAGTGCTGCCACCATTATTGTGGTGCTTGGTAGTAGACTCGCTACTTACCAAACTTAATACCGGACCATTCTACACAGTAGGCTATGCAGATGACATAGCCATAATGGTTAATGGTAAATTCCCGAACATAGTGTCTGGATTATTACAACAGGCATTGAGGATGACAGAGGAATGGTGTACAAAGAACCACCTCTCTATCAACCCAAGCAAAGCAGTCATTATTCCATTCACGAGGAAGAGACAACTAGGAAACCTAGGAGAGCTCTCCCTCAATGGAATGAAACTGCCCTGGTCCACCGAAGCTAAATATCTGGGGGTCACGCTTGATAAAGAACTCAGGTGGAAAACTCCTCCCCCCCGGTGGGTTCCCGCTTTGTCGAGGCGGGGGGGCTCAGTAACCGTGGCTTGGTCACCCACGGTGAAGCGAAGAGGAACCCGAGGAGGAGCCGCTCGTCAGGGCTTTTGCCGATTAAGCCGACGACGTAGCGGCCAACTTGTAGGTTGCGGTGCCGCTTGGTAACAGGCGACATCGCAACTGAGGCGGGCCGCGATGTCTTATGGAGATTCCCAGGTCCCATACGATATCGCGGCTGAGGGTTGGAGGCCGCGGCGGGAGAGGAGTGCCGGTATTGCGGTGCGCCGCTCTCCCTACCTTCCGCGGCCTAGACGGGGTCGCCACCGTCTGATGGCGGACGCGGTGGGGCCGCAGGGGAAGAGGAGTGTCGGTATAGCGTTAGCCGCTCTCCCTATCCCCTGCGGCCGCAAAATGGTAGGTGGCGGGGCCATTGACCTCGACCCGTCACAGTGGGACCAAGGATGCCATACACGGGGTCGTCTGGCACCCATGTGCTGAATTGGTCCCTGGGGTGGTCACGGCGTACAGTGTGTTCAGGTGCGCCGGTGATGGGGGTTAATCCCCCGAGGAGGGTCCGGTGACGGACAGCCGCGGCGGGTTCGCGGTGAGTGCTAACGCGTGCCCGTGTTCCCGCCATAAGCGGCACTGGAGGACACCGTGGAGTTTTAGTGGGTTAGAGTCCTACATAACTGCACTATCTCCCCGTGGTAGTGCAGTATGCATGAGCATTTCTCCACGCAAAAAAAAAAAAAAAAAAGGTGGAAAACTCCTGTGGAAAATATTACGACAAAGGCCTTACGAGTGTTCGGAATGTATCGTTCCACCTACGGTAAAACTTGGGGGCTTAAGCCCAAAGTTTTACGATGGCTGTACCGGACAGTGATAATACCTATTATCACATACGGCAGCATAGTGTGGTGGCCAAGAACAAAGCTTGCCTCGTGTAAAGCGCCACTCACCAGGTTACAAAGAACAGTTTGTCTAGGCATCACGGGTGCTTTTAGGACAACACCTACGGCAGCGATTGAGAGATACCTAAATATCCCTCCTCTGCATTTGATGGTTGAATTCGAGGCATGGAAGACATTACATCGTCTCGCTGTTGCTGGACTATGGGATGCCTCTAAGCCAAAGACTAACCATACAAAGTTCGATGAGAATGAAGACCTGGATCGGGTAACAAGCATGTTATCAAATGCAAACTATGTATGTGTTTGAAAGGTCTTTTAAGGTCCAAATCCGTACAATAGAGGACTGGATGAAGGGACTCGATCCACCAGAACAAGATAGTCTGGTGTGGTACACTGATGGATCCAAAATGGAATCAGGTACAGGAGCGGGAATAAACGCAAAAGGCTACAAATGTAGCAAAAGCTTAGGGTAGATGGCAACTGTATTCCAAGCAGAAACATGCCATAATAACCTGTGTTCAAGAGAATATAGATAGAGGAACCAGAGGTAAATCCATATATATTCTTAGTGACAGTCAGGCTGCAATCAAAGCCATGGCATCCTACAAAGTGGACTCCAGACTTATTCTGGATGCTGTCCGGACCCCAAACAGGCTTGGGCAGCACAACATGGTAAGAATTATGTGGGTCTATATACCTTGGAGTAATCCTGGACCACCGACTTTCTTGGCACTCTCAAATTGAAGCTATAAATGATAGGATCCGTAAACTCATATGGGTCTTTAAAAAGTTGAGACATGTCACCTCTCAAGATCTACTAAAGCGTACTTATATTGCATTGGCACAATCAGTTATGTGTTTTCCATCTGGGGTGGTGCCACTAAAATTAAATTCCTTAAAGCAGACAGAACCCAGAGATGCTTGTTAAAGACGATGTTCTTAAAGCCATTCAGATTTCCTACTGACGAACTATATCTAACTCATAAAATATTGTCACCAAGAAAACTTTATAGTATCAACTCAGTGCTTAAGCTACATAAAACCTTACCTTACGTATATAAAGCTCATACAGGTAGAAGGAAATGTAAAGCAGTCACTACTCCTCCCTGTAGAACTCTTTTTGCCAGACGTCAATTTCTAGCCCACTCTGCCTACCTTTATAATAGGTTTCACAACAAATGTACAATATATAACCTCCGATTCCATGAATGTAAAAAAACAATTGGCCAAGAACTCGAGCCACTTGGATACTGTGATACAGAGAACTTATTATTTAAATACGATCTCTAGACAATACTCATGATTTCTAGTGGTACTTCCCGATCCCAAGATTTTGCATCGTAGGGCTAGAAATCTCCCAATCGGAGCATAATTCACAGAGACTTTAAGAGAGTTAGATGTTTTAATAACTATCATAAAGGCACACTCACACACGCATACACACACACATACACACACATACACGCACATAAACACAAAGAATAGTACCAGTATCTTTGCCTCACATTAATTTTGTTCATAGATGTAAAATTTACTTAAAATAGTTTAGTTAACTAGTTACGTGAAAATATGTATATTGATCCAAGGGAGGAGCGGAACCACCCAATACAAGCATTACTACATGCTTCCTGGGTAGTTCCAGCCACTGAATAATATTGTAAAAGAACCGTTAAAGAAATAAACTATTTTATTTTATTTATTTTTTATTTATGCACACCGCAGATTTCGAGTACCACACATCTGATCTTTTTGAAGAACATCACCAATGTAGTCTGTGTATATTCTTCTACTAGGATATCCTAGCGATTACAAAGTTTCACTATTGATAAATATAAATGAAATTAATAAATAGAAAAAAATGGAATGGGTACTCTTTATTGCCATACTAACTTAGGTCGGCTTAGTAAAGATGGCACTTTCATTTTTTTTTATTACATTACTGTAGGTTCGCGCTTGACCACTATCTCACCTGTTGGTAAGCGATGATGTGGTCGACGGATCAACATAATGACTTTAATACCCCAGAACATTGTTAGGTATGTCAGGTACGTGTTACTGACCCACTTTCTATTTGAAGAGTTACCTTTACATTGCAATGCTCCATTTCCCCTCAAACTTTCAATTAGAGTCATTAGTAAACATCAATGAACATTGAAGGGATACAAAAATTGCCTGTTACTAGAAGTAGAAACAATAACACGTACATATCTTGAGATATCAGAACAAAGTATCACTAGTTTCAACTGTAATCGTATGCGTATTTATCTAAATCTAAACTAATATTATAAATAGATAAAATTGTTTGTTTCTGGGTAGTAATCTCTAGAACTACTAATCAATTAATGAAAACTATTGCTCTGATAGAGAGCTACACAAGTGCTGAGTTCCACTGGTTACTTTTAAGTTTTAACCCTGGAAAATGTAAGGCTTTTTGGGATAGGTACAGTAGAGAAACCGACCTAAAAAGCTAGCCATCGTACTTCTTACTATATCATACTTAATATTATAAATGCGAAAGTTTGTATGTGTATGTTTGTTTGTTACTCAATCATGCCAGAAAGGCCGAATAGATGAGGATGAAATTTGTCACAGAGATAGATTATAGCACATAGGATGCTTTTTATCCCGGCATAATGTTTCCTTGGGATAAGAAAACACTTGTTACGCGGGCGAAGCCCCTAGCAGTAATTACACTTCTGTTTCTGCATCCGTTTCTGTTTTCGTTTACGCCAAAATTTACTTTTAACATCTGTTTTGGTTTCTGCTTCCGTTATGACACTTTCGTTGCATCATTATGTAACTAGTACATATGAGGACCTTATGGCTGCGTCAGCGAATTGTGTTGGTGTAGGTGAATACTAGGCCAAACATAATATTCAATTAATCAATGATTCAGTGGGAAATTAGGATTGTTACAGACGTACAGTATGAATCTGGAACGGTTAACACCACCATCATCCGGTAGTTCTTCAATGAGGCCATCACTATATCCCTCCAACTAACCAGTATAAATCATCATCGTCAGCCTATTAATGTTCCCACAGCTGGGACACAGTTCTCCTCTTTGTGAAAGGGGATGGGCTGTAATACACCACGCGGACTCAGTGCGTGTTGGGGATGTCACAGTTCTTCGAGTTTTTGGTTCTAGGACTTGTCGGTTTCCTCACGACGTTTTCTTTCAGGTTCTTCGGTTTCTTCACCGTTTTTTAAAGCAGTGGTGATGAAATAATTTACACAAACTAAAGCGCCTGCCTGGGTTCGAACCCACGACCTACAACATGTAAGTCGCGTCAAATACCACTGAGCCACTACTGCTTTTTCCACAAGAATAAATGCGACCTATAAAATTTGTTCCATAATTAACCTGAAAAAATTTCATAGACTTACCATTTAACATGTACTTGGGAGCTGAATTTCAAAAGATCTTAGTCATCGCTCCCAAACTCCTTTTTGCTCAAACAGCGCGATCATGCATAGCGCCCACAAAAAATACCGACTTATAAATTTCAGGTACAGCGAAACCCGCTTACATTCAGAGTGCATTATGAATATATTTGTGTTTAATTTCGCCGTGGCTAAATAAATTCATTCCCTGCGTCGCGTGAATCAGGAGGGTTCTTTTCCTACTTTCAGGCAAGATACAGGGATTACGCTCGCGCCCACAATTTTATATATTTCGCTTTTTGTTGCCATATTACACCGTTTGCTATTATTAAAATACTGGTTTTAATAAGTTGCCACTTCTTCTTTAAAACTTGTTTTTTCTTATTTATTTCAGGCAGTTTTCTGTTGGAGTTTGAGTTTACTGATAACCAACCTGGCTATAAGTCAATAGTAAATAGATTATTTCTCAAAAATGGTATGTAATGTTGTCATAACATCTCTAAAAAGTATCCAGAAAGTAAAGTCTACCGGAGACTAATTCACAACTGTCCAGTAAGTAGCGACATTTTAAATTTGGAATCTCCTACTGTCCAGGAAGTAAGTATGTAATTTACTTACTGGACAGTTGTAGGGATTGGTCCGATATATCAATACGTAACTTATATCGGATATGTGTTAGATATCATATCATATCGATATCTATATCAAAATAACCGATATTACAAAAACTTTATCTAATAAAAACCTTACTAGCGTGCGAGAACGAATAAGTCAAAACTTAAAACCGTAACAATGCGGAAACGTACGAACTACGAACAAAACGCAAACTTCACAAACGATAGGAACCATAATTATCCTCTCTTTCTAAGTATTATTTCGCGTTCGTTGTTAGTTTGCTCATCTAAATAACATTTTAACTTATGCAAACTGTAGGTACTAAATGATATCGATAATGAAAACTGTATATCGGTTACATAACCGTTTGTGCAAAAAACCGAAAACACTGAGATGGCTCTAGACAATAGGTCATCCTCTTCAGATCTGCTTAGAAAAAAAACATAGTACCAGCCAGACACAGATTAGAGTTTAGCCATTATAACATGGTTATAGTAGGGAGGCTCCAAATATATATCTATCACTCTTTTTGGTATGACATTTTATGAGATAGATATATTTTTGAGTCCGTTAATCAAGACGTACAAAAAACAAATATAAATGACCCCGGTAAATCGATCACAATATCTATCAGTAATTGCACTAACATGATGTAACCCTCAATATTAATTAAACGAATTTGTTGTTAAACTTTCTTTCATTTTTGAGAAAAGCATTAAACAAGCCTCAACCAGTAAGAAAGCCATCCTGGCCTCGTATAGAACCAGACCTCACCTGCGGTTCGGTCCGGTTAACTCATACTTGGCCAGGAAGGCTTACTTACTGGATTCTGCAGTAATGTACTACATCTAAATGTAATTTCTATTTTTCTGGGCAAGAGTGAATCCGCTGGATAAGAGACGCATGGAGGAGGCCTATGTCCAGCAGTGGACGTCTTTCTGCTGATATGATGAGGCAAGAAGAGTGCTTCACCGTCGACCACATCATCGTTTGTCATCTTTTTTTTC
Source organism: Orthosia incerta (assembly GCA_948252205.1). Taxonomy (NCBI): domain Eukaryota; kingdom Metazoa; phylum Arthropoda; class Insecta; order Lepidoptera; family Noctuidae; genus Orthosia; species Orthosia incerta. The sequence continues at coordinate 14,345,275 of OX411744.1, forward strand.
TTTTTTTATCTACTATAGGCTTAGATTATCTTTCTAAAAGAGAATGATTAAATTCTTAAATTCACTCATTTCACCGTTCACGGAACAACTACTAGCTTACTTTTTTTAAGACTTCCTTCTCTGTCCTCCGATCTCTTACATTACGACAGTACCCAACATCTATCCATATATTCAAAATAGCATAATGCAACCATGTTGAACATCCCTGCAGATGACGTCACTGTTTCCACAGCAAAGTATTGTGTTAGACAGAGGGCGGATCACACGAAATAAGCCGGCGGTTTGTAAACAGCGGGTATATTGTTTCTTCGTACACAATGCTACGCTGGTCTAGAGTACGCTTGTACTATTTAGGTTAGGTTTAGACGGATGAATCGTACGGAAAATTTTGGGTAGATTTATTTGAATGGTTTCAAGTTTAATATTGAGTTTAGATTTAGGAAAGATGCATTTAGGGAAGTTTTGAGTATGAATTTGAACGTTTATGATTCAGGAAAACCAAATAAACGATGGATAGGATAAGAGCAAGGGATGATGATCTATTTTCTTTTTACCTACTCCAAGAAGTAGGAGGTTATCAATTCGATACCTACGTATGTAATATTGTTAGAATTGAACAATGTTCACATAATATGTTACTCTATGTGAGCTTCTAAACATGTGTGCCAAATTTCATAAGTCTATGTAGGTATGTTAGATTATTGTTTATAATTTCTGTTTTTTTTTTGGTGTACATCACACATTACATCATCAGCCTATTATTGTTCCCACTGCTGGGACACAGGCCTCCACTCTGTGAGAGGGAATGGGCCGTTACCCACCACACGGGCCCAGTGCGGGTTGGTGGACGTCACATGTCTTCGATTTTTTGGTTCTGGGACATGCCGGTTTCCTCATGATGTTTTCCTTCACCGTTTTTTAGAGCCATGGTGATAAAATAATGTACACAAAGTAAAGTGCCTGCCTCGGCTCGAACCCACGACCTACAACTTGTAAGTCGCGACTGGGCCACCACAGCTTTTTGGTGTACAATAAAGTATGTATATTCTACTCCATTCTATGTTTGCATATATGTATGTGGTGTCCACGCATTTCACCGTAATTTGTAATCGGATCATAATTATTCTTTTTTTATTTTATTAAGTATCTTTAAAATTAGAGAATAATGCAAGTTTCATCAAAATCGGTTGAACAGTTTTCAAGATATGAAACTGTATACAGCCGAATTCCTTAGCGAAAAACAGCATGAATGTGTGAATTGAATTATCATTGGTATTTTGTTTCAGTCCTTTAGGTACTGACACTATAGAACTTGCTCACTTTTTAGTTTTGATGTACTAACACTAAAAAGAAAGAAATCAAAACAATTTCACAAAAAAAATAACCCACTACAAAAGCAAAACATTAAAAGATGCAAAATAACTTTCGTTTCGGCAAGACAAAGACTTCCAAAACGAAAGATATTTGCACTTTTTAGTGTTATGCTTTTGAAATCTGTTATAATTATTTTTTTTGTGAAAAAGTTTTTATAATTAGTGTTACGGACGATTGGTGGACTGTATAATAATGTAAAATGAAAACACGTACTCAAATCACATATATCGACTGGCACCAAAGCCTAAAAAATAAGACATGCCAAAAACATTGTCAGTACAAAAATAGCTAAAAGGTTTAATATGATAAACAAAAAAGGTTGCACCAGCCATTCAGTCAGTAAAAGTCTGATACGTTACCCAAAGCGGGTGAAGTCATTAGACGACTTAAAAAAAAAATGAACATGTTGCAAGTTGAGACAACCCTGTGCAGCATAATGTTTTGCTTATGAATTTCGGTTAATTTTTTTGTGAAAATGTTTTTTATGTAACTTAACTACTAGTTTGCAATAAACAGGCAGGCATTTGAGACATACTTATACTTTAAGAGTTATCAAGTTGCAATATTAACCAAAAGTTTAACTAGATGAATCAGGTCAAAGTTCCAAAATATCACTGAGAGCCAGATCGGTAGGTATCTAAAACTAGTAAAACTGACTTCTGGCTGGTGCCAGAAGTCAGTTTGTCACATGGTTGTGGTAGATACTAAATACGTCATCTAGGGTCGTGCTAAATGACCGAGGTAGAGCTGAGAGTGGCGGTACGTAGGCTTAATGCCAAAAATACCGCCCCAGGACCCGACGGCTTACCTGGGAAAGCCTGGGTCCTGGCCTTGGAGGCTCTCGGGCCTGACTAAGGGGGCTCCTTAGCGCATGCTTGGAGAGGGGCCAGTTCCCACTTCGCTGGAAGACGGGGCAACTGGTCCTCATTAAGAAGCCGGGGCGCCCAGCGGACTCTCCGTCCGCTTACCGGCCCATAGTGCTGCTTGATGAGGTGGGCAAACTCTTTGAAAGAGTTATTGCAGACCGCCTCGTCAGGCAGCTAGTGCGGGTGGGGCCGGATCTGGCGGAGAGCCAGTTTGGCTTCCGCAGAGGGCGCTCTACGGTGGACGCCATCATGCGCGTGCGAGCCCTTACGACGGGGGATGCAGTGGCCCGGGGTGGGGTCGTCTTGGCGGTGTCTCTAGACATCGCCAATGCCTTCAACACCCTGCCCTGGAGTTGCATCAGGGAGGCACTTGGGTATCACCGGGTGCCGCCCTACCTCTGTCGCGTGGTCGAGGCCTATTTGACGGACAGGGCCGTCATCTACCCCGGTCACCAGAGAGAGTGGAACCGGCGAGAGATGTCGTGCGGTGTCCCACAGGGATCGGTCTTGGGGCCGCATCTGTGGGACATCGGGTACGACTGGGTGCTGCGCGCCGACCTCCCTAGGGGCGTCAGCGTAATCTGCTACGCTGACGACACGCTGGTCCTGGCGAAAGGGAGGTCGCACCAGGCGGCGGCCGAATTAGCGACACGCGGGGTTGCGACAGTCGTTGACAGGATCCGGCAATTGGGACTCGAGGTGGGCCTGCACAAGTCCGAGGCCATGTGTTTTCATGATCCTCGGAACGCGCCACCGCCGGGTTCCCAAATAACGGTAAGAGGGGTTCACATCGGTGTCGGGTCGACGATTAAGTACCTGGGACTCGTCCTCGACAGCCGGTGGAATTTCGTGGAGCATTTCCGACGTTTGGCTCCCAGACTGGAGCGGGCTGGGGCTGCCCTCAAGCGACTCCTGCCCAATCTAGGGGGTCCAAACGCCTCCTGCCGGAGACTCTACGCGGGGGTCGTGCGGTCCATGGCCCTTTATGGCGCACCGGTGTGGGCGTGTTCCTTGAGGCGGCGACCAGCCCGCTGGTTAAACGCGTCCCAAAAAGTCATGGCCATCCGGCTGGTCCGGGGATACCGCACGGTCTCCGGTGAGGCGGCGAGTCTCCTTGCCGGATTGCCGCCATGGGATCTGGAAGCAAAAGTCCTCGCGCACATTTGGGAGTGGCGCGAGGAGGCGAAACGCCGGGGCGAAATTCCGTTGCCGCGACAAATCGTGGCTCGGCGGACAGAGCTCCGGCAGGATCTCATGGCGACATGGAGAGAGCGACTGTCGCAACCCAGCGCTGGGCACGCCACAATTGCGGCGATAAGGCCCCTCTTTGAGGAGTGGCTCGAGAGGCGCCACGGCGTCCTCACCTTCCGCCTGACGCAGGTCCTCACCGGACACGGCTGCTTCGGGAGGTTCCTGTTCCGGATTAGGCGGGAGGAAACGCCCGGGTGTCACCATTGTGTGGATCGCCCGGAGGACACGGTGGAACATACGGTGGAGGTCTGCCCCGCTTGGGCGGAGCACCGCCGTGTCCTCGTAGAGGCGATCAGCGGTGGCGACCTCTCGCGTCCGGCCCTGGTTCACGCCATGGTACGGAGCGAGAGGGCATGGGAAGCTGTCACCTCCTTCAGCGAAGCAGTAATGCTCACGAAGGAGGAGGCGGAACGCGTGAGGGAGACACGACGGAGACGCCCTCACGCCCCTAGCCACCGCAGGAGACGCCCCGGGCGTCGGGAGTCGCAAGCCGATTCTCGGCCACCGTAGGCGCGGGCTTGCGGACGGCGAGTAATGGGTAGCTCGCCGTCCGATAAGGACCAGGCCCGAGTCGACGGCGCGTAGTGTTCCACGCGCGAGTTAAGGAACCCCAACCTACCAATATTAGCTTTGTCAGACAATAAGTATTTACTAGATTATTATTTCTCAATTTCCCCACTGCGCGATCAGCATTTATAATTATCTAGAACATGCGTCAATCTGATCACGCTGTGGATGTACTACGTTAGCAATTAAGTTAGTATATAAGATCAATATCTTGTTAGATGAATCAATTACCGTCTTGCTGTAACTGGGATCAAATAAAGTTTATTTTTAAACTCTTCCGTTGTCGCTTACTTAATTGGCGCAGCCGGTAGGATCTCTGTAGTCAGTCTGTCACGTATCCACATCTACGGGAAGCAGCCGACGTCCGTTTCAACGGTTCAGCAGAGATCACCGAACAAACAAATACATTAAGAAGCCACATCAAGCCAGGAGAGGACCAGGAGCCAAGCAGTAATTCAGGGAGCATGGAGCTAGCTGCGGAATTGTGAGTAAATCTTTTTCACCTTCCTCTCAGCTCTTCCATCTATATCCCAACCTTGTAATAGTCTATGTGTTTGTGTATTATTAGGGATTGGACAACGCCGTAATAATATTTGCATAGATTTTAAACGTACTAATATTTTAGAATAGTGATAGTTTAGTAGCACATTAGTGTGATTTTTTTTCTCTCCGCGTTTGCTCCTTTCATAACATTTCACAATGGAAAACGTAACCCGTGTCCCACAGGAATTGGTTAACATCATACCAATATTCAGCGGCGACACTAGAATGTTGCCTTTATTTATAAAAAAATGTGAATACATTTTGTCTACGTTCTTAGGAACCGCAGCCCAAAATGAATATTTATTTCATGTAGTAACTAGTAGGTTATCAGGCGAAGCAGCCAGTTTGGTAGGCGAAAGAGAAGCTATAGGTACGTGGGACGAGCTGAAGAAGTTGTTAAACCAACACTTCGGTGATCCACGCACAGAGGATTGTTTAGCAATGGAATTAGAATCGTGTAGAATAAATAAGGGTGAAAGTTATTTAGATTTTTGCCATAGAATACAGCGGATGAGAAGTGTTTTATTTGCTAAAATATCAGAAACTATCATTGATGAATCTCTACGTAAGGCAAAGCAAATCATTTATAGTAACAGAGCGATGAATGCTTTCTTGTTTAATTTACCGCCATTTTTAGTTAGATTAGTTCGTTTGCGCGACGTCACAACGTTAGAGGATGCATTAAAAATAGTTTTAGAAGAACAAAACTTCCAGGCAGTCTATGAGTCGAAAACAAACGACAGACGTAATTTTAGCAGAAATAACAGACCCAATTTGCCTAATAACCAAAATGCAATTGAATCTAATAATCAAAAGAAAGATTCACATAGCATATCAAGTACACATGTACCGAATAGTGCGACAAACAGCACATCTACACCGAACAATCCGCATCAGCCCAGACATTATAAACAACATAATAATATTCAAAGAAATCAAGACAATTTTAATCGTACAAACAACAATAATGCGTCACCGCAGTCAAGTAGGTCATTTGTTCCGATTGCACAACCGAACCAACAGTTCGCGGCACATGCACCGAGCACGCCGTCTTTTGCAGCGCAAGCATCTACGTCGGGTGCGAATACTGATGTCACCATGCGTACTGCAAGGTCGCGACGTGTTAATTACATAAATAATTCTAATAATAATGAACAGAGTTCAAGTTATTCGTACAATGAGTGCCAAGAATTTTCTCCTGAAGAACCCGGGGCGGGAAATTTTTGCATAACGGCCTCTACCCTAGAGAACGAATAAAAATAAATTGTAATAAACGCTTAAATTTACCACATATAGTTATACCAGAATTAAAGGCAGTTTTTATGATAGATACGGGGAGTGTTAGATCGTTTATAAGCCCGTATATAGCGAATAAATATTTTAAAAATTATCTACAGTATGAACCCTTCGAAGTTGTTAGCACTCACGCATCGAGTGTTCATAGTGAAACGGCTATTATTCCATTACCGGTTACCTTTGGAAGTCAAGAGTTCCATAAGTTTTATGTCTATAGTGTCGACGATAGGTATGATGGGTTAATAGGTAGCAATTTGCTGAAGCAATTACAGGCAAAGATTAATATGGAAAATCAGATATTACATTTAAAAAATACTGATATTCCTATCATATATTCACCGCCTATGAGAGAGGTATATAATCTACCATCTCGTAGTGAACTTAGAGTAAGACTCCCAGTCAACTTACTGAACGGGGAAGCTGTGTTAGATTTTAAGCAATTTACGGAAGGGATTCGAATGCCCGCCGCATTAGTTACGTGTATTAAAGGTTACGCATCAACCGTTATTCAGAATTATACGGATGAAACCAGAACCTTAGTGGTAACAGGACCTTTTACGGTCGAACCTTACAGGCAGAACCCATCTGTTCACATTAATTTTACAGAAAATAACATAGAAATAGATAGGATGCTAACAGATAATTTAAAAAAATTACAGTTAGACCACATGAATTCTGAGGAACGTAAAACCATCGAAGGGCTATGTAATGATTATAAGGACATATTTTATTGTGAGAATATTCCATTAACGTTTACAAATCAAGTAAAACATAGAATTAGAACAAGGAATGAAGATCCTATAAATATTAAAGCACATAGGTTACCTCCCATTCAATCGAAAGAAATTAGGAATCAGGTAGATAAAATGTTAAGAGACAATATCATCCAGGAATCACACTCCCCCTGGAGTGCTCCCGTACATTTAGTGCCAAAAAAATTAGATTCATCAGGACAGCAAAAATGGAGGATGGTAGTTGATTATAGACGTCTCAATGAAATTACTACCGATGACAAATACCCCTTGCCCAACATAAATGATTTATTTGATATGCTAGGCAATAGTACCTATTTTACTACCTTAGATTTAGCTAGTGGGTACCATCAAATCGAGGTCCAGGAAGAAGATAGGGCGAAAACAGCTTTCAGTACACCTTCAGGACATTATGAATTTAACAGGATGCCGTTCGGGTTAAAAACAGCACCTGCAACATTCCAGAGGGCTATGGATAACGTTCTAAGAGGTTTCCAGGGCTTACATTGCCTGGTATACCTTGATGACGTCATAATTTTTTCTAAATCGCTGACTCAGCATGTAGAAAAACTTAGAGCAGTTTTTGATCGGTTTCGGGCGACAAATTTAAAAATACAACTCGACAAATCACATTTTCTTAGAAAGGAAGTTCTTTACTTAGGGCACACTATTACAAGTGAAGGATTGAAGCCAAATAATGATAAAATTGATGCAATCTTAAGATATCCCATTCCAGAAACAGTTACACAAATAAAAAGCTTTTTAGGACTTATTGGTTATTATAGGAAATTCATCAAAGATTTTGCAAAAATAACTAGACCTTTAACAGCTTGTTTAAAGAAAGGTCGTAAAATAATTATTAATGATGAGTATAGGGAATGTTTTGAAACATGTAAAAAACTTTTAACAAACGCACCTTTATTACAGTATCCCGATTTTAGTAAAAGTTTTATTTTAACTACCGACGCATCGAATTTTGCAATTGGGGCTGTATTGTCACAAGGATCAATAGGCTCAGACAAGCCAGTAGCATATGCTAGCAGGACTCTGAGTGACACAGAAGTAAAATATAGCACTATCGAGAAGGAACTTTTAGCCATAATATGGGCAGTTAAGCACTTTCGACCGTATTTGTATGGTAATAAGTTTACCATATTTACAGACCATAGACCATTAGCTTGGCTGTATTCATTGAAAGAGCCCAATAGTAAACTCACGCGATGGCGGTTAAGGTTAGAAGAGTACGATTTCGAAATAAAATATAAGAAAGGCCCTCAAAACACGAATGCAGATGCTTTATCTAGGATTAAGATTAATGCAATTGACGACGATTTAGATTCAATATTCGTAAATATAGGAGATAGGCAGGAACGTATACAAAAAATTATAGAAAGCGAATTACAAGACCCCGAAACTCCAATAGAAACGATAGAACTTTCGGATTCTGATGATGGGGTCACTGCCAACTCAGTTTCAAATAGAGAACACGAAGGCATTCCTAGTTTAAACGAAGCTGTCGATACTAAACCAAAACAGATTTTAATTCATTCATGGTTTAAAAATAAATTAGACGTAAAAGATATTTCAAATAATAAACAAAAAATTCTCGAAGTTCACTTACCGACAAATAACGATATATTAGTTAAAGACTTTTTGAAAGAGTATATTGATCCAAAACATAAGTACTTTATATACTTCGAACACCCATCTTTTAGAAAAACTTTTTCAAACATGGTAATTAAGTTATTTAAAAAGGATTCAGTTAAGTTAACCGAGTGTACAGAAAGAGTTATAAATTTGACAGGATCTGAAGAAGATCAAAAAGAAGTTATTTTAAAATACCACGACGGGAAAACATGTCATAGAGGTATTAAAGAAACTTTAACCAAACTTAAAAGACATTATTGGTGGGCAAACATGAAAGAGACAGTCACGGCAATCATAAATGCTTGCGAAACATGTAAACGCATGAAATATGATAGAAAGCCGATTAAACCCCACATTCAGTTAACACAAACCCAGGATGCCCCTTTTCAGGAAGCTTTTATGGATTTATTATATATTGAAGGGAAATATTATTTAACTATAGTGGATGCATTTAGTAAGATAGCACAAGCCATAGAGGTACCGAATAGGAGTACACCAGAGATAGTTAGAGCATTGATTAAATATTTCAGCAGGTATGGTCTGCCTAGAAAAATTAGTTGCGATTCCGGTACAGAATTCAACAATACTTTGATTAAAGAAATGTTAAGCTTTTACAAAATTGAACTTCATATTGGGACGCCAAATAATCCCAGTTCAATGGCAATAGTAGAAAGGTTTCATTCTACCATTATTGAGATTTATCGTATAGCAAAATACGATAAAAGCGATTTAGATGCAGCATCAGTTATGACTTATGCCATCATGGCTTATAACAACACCATACATTCAGCAACAGATTTTACGCCTTTTGAACTAGTATTTGGTCACACTTATTCCGAAAATGTATTTAACGTGGATAGAGAGAAGAACTTAACTCAGAAATTATTGTTAGATCATAGAAAACGCCTTAAAATACTCTATGAATTCATAACAGAAAAATTAGAATCCGATAAAATTAAAATAATTAAAAAAAAAGGTGGCGAAACGACACCGATACTCGAACCAGACGATAATATTTACATGAAAGACACTAGGATTAGAAAAGCCAAAGAAAAACCTCGATATGAAAAAGCGAAAGTAATAGGTGAAGTTGAAAGAAATATAGTCCCAGTAGAAGTAAAGAAAAGGAAAACTAGAGTAGCCTTAAAAAATGTAAAACGTCCTCCACAGATCGTGCCTGGTACTTCTGGTACTAGTGGTGCCAACACTCACGCTGGACCTCCAAAACCTCGGTCAGAATCCGGGGATAGCAGCGATAAAGCGGGGAGTAGCAGTGAAGAGGAATAGTTATTGGACAATATACAAAATTGTAGATTTAGAATCATTACACTTACAAATAGATAATAATATTCGGGATTTTATTAACTTGAAAATTAAAATTAAGGAAAATAGTCTTAGTAACGAAACTATAGGAATAGAAAGCCAAATAGAATATCTTATTAAACTAACTAAGGATAGATTTTTTCAAATCTTACCTTTCCATTATAGAAACAAAAGAGCTTTGTTTAATCCATTAGGCTCACTTGTAAAAGCTATCACAGGAAATTTGGATGAAGACGATGCAATTAAATATGATAGAGAAATCCAAATGATACAGAACAAAGAGCATGTGGTCGAACGTAAAGTATCATCAATGCAAAAAGCTTTTGATAAATTAGTAAATGACTCTGAAATAATAAATTCAAATATTAAAAACTTGGGTTTACATACCAATGAAATGGAAAAATTAGTTGAACATGAGTTCAGGTTTAACAAACTTTTCCAAATATTAAATACTATGTATCAAATTTTAAATAACTTTCGAACCTGTTACGAAAACATACAAGAGATTGAAACGGCAATAGCCTTTAGCAAACTGAATACATTGCACCAATCCATTATAAATAGTACAGAATTATATAATACGTTAGAAGTCATTGCTAAACATGCTAGAACAATATACCCAGTAAACAAACATAATTTAATAAAATTAGAACGTAATATCATACTTAAATCATATATAAATAACAACAAGTTAGTTTTTGTTTTAGAAGTTCCCCTAATAAATAACGAAACATATAATTATTACAAGGTTATACCCATCCCTATATTCCATTCTCCAAATACCTTTACAATAATACCCAAATATCCTTACCTGATGGTGAATAGATTGAAATACATGCCCGTGGTAAGCCCATGTACTGAGATTGAAAATGGAAAATTCCTTTGCGCTGAAACTAATTTAGCCCAGTTTCCAACCGAGACCTGCATTGAACAAATAATGCTGATGAAGAACAACTACAAAAACTGCATACAGAACCATATTGAAATAGAAAAAACTAAGATACAGAAAATAACCGACAACCAATGGTTGGTTTACTCAGAGGAAAATCTCATCATCACCGAGAATTGCAATACAGAAATCCTGAAGTACACTATCCTTGGGACCTACATCGTGACACCTGGCCAACAATGCGAGACACAAATAGGCGAAGTCATCATTGCCGCCACCACAAACACTACAGTTTCCAGTCTCCAGCTGCCATTGATCCAGATGCCAGACCTACAACAGGACATCCAGAGAAGATCAAAGAAAGTGGATCTAAGAAATGTGGACTTCAGTGATGTGAAAGAAGTGTTACAAAGTGCAAAATTTGGTGAAATAGACGATACGACACAAACAGTGACAATAGAAATTAGTATATGGACCATCTTAGAGTATGTGGTTATTGTAATAGCAATAGTTATCTTTATAATGTATAAATTTCAGTTCATAAACTTTTGTCGAAATTCTCCGAAACCGTCTGCGACACCTTCGGATAATTTCTCTCTTAGGGAGGGAGGAGTTAAGGAACCCCAACCTACCAATATTAGCTTTGTCAGACAATAAGTATTTACTAGATTATTATTTCTCAATTTCCCCACTGCGCGATCAGCATTTATAATTATCTAGAACATGCGTCAATCTGATCACGCTGTGGATGTACTACGTTAGCAATTAAGTTAGTATATAAGATCAATATCTTGTTAGATGAATCAATTACCGTCTTGCTGTAACTGGGATCAAATAAAGTTTATTTTTAAACTCTTCCGTTGTCGCTTACTTAATTCGCGCCTCAAAGAGATGTCAGCAAATGTTGAAGGGGTCCGCTAGGGCCGATGCCTGTCTGGGTCGCGGATAAATTTGAAACAGAGTTACCGTGGCCCTGGCACAAGCAACTGAAGGAACACGGGTGGGTTTTAGTCAGTAAAAGTCTGACACGCCCTCCCGCTTCACCCAGGGCGGGAGAAGTCATTGGATGATTTCCCACCTAAAAAAAAAAAAAAACAGGGTAGTGCTAAATTATGACTTAGAGCATGGACTATTTTAAGGCTTATATATCAGTTTAGATTTCAATGTTTGTGTTTGTAAATGCACTTATATACAAAGGAACTCCTTCAATACACTTAACTGAATTGCCAGTGTTTTTACAATAAAACGAAATCTGGAAATTAACCGCTTTATTACTATACAAACACTTTAGCACATCCAAGTTGGAAGGTAACAATATCATCTAAGGTCGATCTAAATTATGGCTCAGAGTATTGACTATTTTAAGGAACTCCTTCAGTACACTTAACTGCATTGCCAAGTGTTTTTACAATAAAACGGAAACTGAAAATTACCCGCTTTTTTATTATACAAACACTTGCGCACATTCAAGTTGGAAGGTAACGTCATCTAGGGTCGAGCTAAGTTATGGCTTAGTGTATATATTTTAAGGCTTATAGATCAGTTTAGATTTCAATGTTTGTGTTTCTAAATGCACTTATACACAAAGGAACTCCTTCAGTACACTTAAATGCATTTCCAGTGTTTTTACAATAAAACGGCAACTGAAAATTAACCACTTTATTATTATAACCGCATTATTATTATACAAACACATGAATACATCCAAGTTGCAAGGTAATTGTATCATATTCTGCTTGCTTTTGAGTGTTGTTACAAAAGCTTGTTGTACATATACCTACCAGCATACTCAAGCGTTGCCTTACTTAAACTTGTTTCTGTATAATTAAAATGAAGAACTACTTGTGCACGATTAAAATTAAATATGTATATTTTGAATTTGTACCAGTTATTTAATACTAAAATATAAGGTGTCTTTCTAGATAATTCTTGCCAAACTATGTCTATCTCTATTACAACATGGGTAGTTATTATACCATACTCCATAACTCGGTATCAAGCAGCGTATATCAGCACTCGGGGTGGAATAACGATAGTGTCTAATGGTACAGGTCGGAGTAGAAGATAATAAGTCACGCGGGCGATCAGCGATGATGTGGATCGATCAAATTATATCCGTGTTTTTTTTTTTCTTATTTTCTACCGCGGACATATTGTGGCAGTCCGCGCTCTTTTTTATCGTGATTATATTTTGTTTTTTTTTTCATAATAGTTACAATTGTTTGACTCCTACGTCAGACATTATTTTTAGGCTAACTTAACTAACTTAAGTCTACGTGAGTTCATTCCTCACTAAATACTATATATATATATATGACACACTGGCATTACAATTTTATGTTTCTATTAACTACTTACTTTATGTTATTAACACTTTTTTTCTTATTTCTATTGATACACTGCTTATGTTATATACTATTTTGTTTACTTATATCTATTGGTACACTTTCCGTGAATATGCATGATAGTGCGAGCAGACCAGTCCCAGCTGACGATTCCGGTTATAGAACCCCGTCGTTAGGACATTAAGGTGAGTATGACTGACTCGCTCCACCATGCAGGCAGGGTGATGGTTTGAGTATGTGTTTGGGTTGGAGTTTATGGATGGGACTTGTTAGGTGGTGGTATGGTGATGTCTGCTGACCAGGGACTTCGCTAGCGTGAGCAAGGCCTCTATGACGACTACGTCTCGATGCTGCATGGTCGTCTTAAGATTGTAGTTGACGACCGTTTTAGTCGGCGCATCCATCGCCCTCTTAGCAAGGCGGCCCGCAGCGTCATCGGCGTCGTCGGTGTAATAGACGCAACTGACTGTATGTCTGGACACAGCCACTACCGCGTGGGAGATGCTGTTGTAAACCTGAAGCCTCCTGGACTTGGTGTTGATGATGATGACGCTTTCGTAGGTTGACCCCTGAGCCTCGTGTATGGTTAGCAGGCGCGAACCTTCGCCGGACCCAAATCCCTGGCTCGCAAGAGGAGCTTTCTCCACCTGCGTATGAACCAGGAACAGGGTGTTTTGGGCAGTGCTCGGTATTTGCGCCCCTGTGTAACTTTTCACCTTCAGGGAGTGGACCCGCGACAGCGACGACTTGGAGGAGTATATACCGGGGTATATTTCACTCAGTGCATAAGCCACGTCTGAACTTGAGGACTCGTACCACGCTTGCAACTTCCTTATAGTCCTCTCCCGTATCGTCCTCCTCACGAACGAAACGGGGACCTTGCTGTAGTCTGATGTGAGCTTTGTTAGGGCTGCCTCCTTGGCCAGCTCATCCGCTCTCTCATTCCCGGCAGTTCCCACATGGGCTTTGAGCCAAAAGAGCCTGACTTCTCTGCCCTCCTCTCTGATTTCACGGATGCTTCTCTTGATTTGGAGTGCCAGGTGGTGAGTGACAGACGGTCTCCTCAGCAGGTCAAGTGACGATTTCGAGTCACTTAAGATGCTAACGGAGGCCGCCTTGGATTCTCTTGCCATCCTGACAGCTCTGAAGAGAGCGTACATTACCGATTGGAAGACTGTGTTGTGAGGTTCCAAACCGAAGGTGCTGAACCTTGACTCCGTCCCGTTTTCCCACCAAGTTAGGGCAGCTCCGACTTTCCCTTCTATATTGCTGCCATCGGTGTATATTTGGGGGCCGATTACTTGGTGGGTCGCCAGGGTTTCGGTAGTCAATTTCTCTAGGCATTCATCATGATGGGCTCTATCAACGACACGTATATCGTCCTGATTATGTCCCCGTTCAGACCCCAAGTCACCCTCGCCGCACATGCCAACTGCTTATAGATGTCTGCGGCCTTTCTACAGGTCGCAGACACGTGCGCATTGAAGGTGAGTTTGGAGTCTATCGTGAGACCTAACAGCTTCACTTCCTCAACCAGGTTTAGTCGCGTGCCCGACATATGAAGTACCGGAACGTCGTACTTTCGCTTCCTCGTTAACACCATCGCATTGGTCTTGTGCACGGCGAAACGTAGCTTATTTTGGATGCCCCATTCTGATACTTTGGCTAGCGTGCTGTTGGCTGATTGCTGCAGGGGACCAGTCAGAAAAAACCAGGACAACGTCGTCCGCGAAGGCTTGGCAGTATACCCCCATACTAGCCATTTTGTGTAGGAGTGAATCTAAGATAAGGTTCCAAAATGTGGGTCCGGCAATTGAGCCCTGGACGCATCCTTTCGTGGTTCCCTTCTCGCTAGTCGCTCTGGCGTAGTTGACCCTGATGTTCCGGTCTTCCAGGTATGAGGTTACGAGAACGTAGACATTTGCTGGACAATTCTTGGCTACCATCTGCTTATTAAGAGGGAGCCTTTGACAACGCGTGGTGGCCACCACGCGTTGTCAAAGGCTCCCTCTATGTAAAGTGATATCAAAAGCACAATCTTTTTGGCTTCGATTTCGGCTCGTAAGTGGCCTACTAGAGCATAGAGAGCGTCCTCGGTTCCGCACTGTGGCATGAAGCCGTATTGGTTTTTGTGTAGTGTTGGGAGGAAGTGCCACTGTAGTCGGCCTACTAGAAGTTTCTCGACGATTTTTCCTAGGACCGAGAGCAGTCCTATAGGCCTGTACGACTTAAGGCTGGTGTAGTCGTCCTTTCCTGGCTTGCGGAGAATGCACACGTGGGCGACCTTCCACTGCTTCGGGAAGTGTGACAGCGACAGACACTTGTTTGTTATCGCTAAAAACACCTCCCTATCGCAGTTTATTGCCGCTATGCAGATGTCTGCTGTTAATCCGCCGGGACCGGGGGCTTTTTTCGGATTTTGATTCTGGAGAACCATTTCCAGCTCCGCGGTCGTGAAGGGCGGATCGTCTGCAGACAGACCTTGGGGGTTCTTCTCCTCCGCTAGCCTCCTTAGCGCAGTGTGGTAGGGCTGTTCGGCATCCGTTGAGTCGTCGGGGTAGAAGGTTTTTGCCAGAAGATCCGCAGATTGCTCTGGACTGAGCGTCTCGCCTGCGGTGTTTCTCAGGAGCGCGTCGTCCTTTCTTCTGGCTGTCTTCCTTATTACCTTGTAGATGTCGTCCCACATGCTCTCTCGGTCCTGCTTCGTGCAGAACGCCTTCCAGTTGGCTGTGGCTGCTTCCGTTGCTGCTGTCGTGTAAGTTTGTTTGGCCAGCACGTACTCTTGGATGGTGAAGTGTCTCCGGCTTGCGGCTGCGTTCCGGATCCTTTTCTTCTTCGTCATGGCGTCTTTTTTGAGACGGTCTAGAGAAGGGGTCCGCCATGGGGGCTTGGCGTTGTGTTTGGGCGACCCCAGTTTTGGAATCGCTTCCTCGCGTGAGCGGTGGATGTTCTGAGTATAGTTTGAAATGATTGTCTCCAGATCCTCTGGGTTCGATGCGTTTGAGACTCCGACTTGAGTGATGCCAGTATCTGCTAGGCTGGTCTTGAAGTGGGTGATGAAGTTGGACCACTTGGCCTTCTTGGTGTTGTAGATGCGTGTCGAAATTGGCCTTAAGGGTTCCAGGGCCTTTTCTAGGCGCATCGAGAAGGTTATAGCGTTATGGTCTGAAGTTGTTAGACTTCTTTCTACCCGCCACTCCTCAACCTTGCCCAGCAGCGACGAACTGCAAGCTGTCACGTCGACGATGCTTGTACATCACCTGTCATTTCTGTATGTCTCGAACGTTGGTGTTTGGCCCGTATTTAGGATGTGGAGATTCCGCTCATTGAGGAAAGAACTGTACGCTGCCCCGCGATGGTTTACGGAAACACTTCCCCACCAATGACTCCAGGCGTTCACGTCTCCTCCCACTGACTTGTATTGTATTTCGGATAGGTAAGGTTCGATGTCCTGGTCACCCTCAAAATAGACCGATAGTACTCCAAAGCTAAGCTGACCCACCTTTAGCAAGACGGCAACAACGTTCTCGGTCACAAGCTGGGGGTCGTGGATGACTTTCAGGTTGTTACCGAAAACAACAATCGCTGCCTTAACTGGCTTTTGGCGGTTGAGGCTGCACTGAATGACTTGTGTACCTCAGCTCCGCTTTTGACACCATAGATTATGAACTGCTACTTACTAAACTCGAACATTATGGTATAAGAGGCAAGACATTAAAACTTATGACATCGTACTTGCAAAATAGACGAATGTATGTAGAAATTAAAAGTATAGATGAAAATAATCACGAAGTGATATTCAAGTCAAAAATGACATATGTAAAACGTGGTGTGCCTCAAGGGTCAATTTTAGGACCTATACTATATATTATTTTTACAAATGACTTACTCAACTTTATGAATAAAACTCAACCGAACGAGAAACTTGTTGTTTTCGCAGATGACACAAACATAATTATTGGGGCAAAAGACATAGAAAAATTGACTTTAAATACTAATATAATTATAGAAAAAAATTGCGAATGGTTTACAGCCAATAACTTGTTGCTAAATATAGATAAAACTAACCTCGTATTATTTAAGACTACGACATGTTATAATGACAAATTAGATATACACATAAATAGAGACAGGATTGAATTAGTGGACAAGGTTAAATTCTTAGGGATTAATATAGATTCGCATTTGAATTGGAAACCGGAGCTTGCTGTTATTGAATCATCCATATCGTCAGCATGTTTCGCACTCAGGAGCCTTAGGGATGAATTGAACATAGAACAGTTAAAGGCTGTATAGTATGCGCTGGTCGAGTCTAGATTAAGGTACAGCATCGTGCTCTGGGGAAATAGTTACAGTTAATAACTGGCAGAGAGCGTTCATCCTGAAGAAACGAGCCATAAGGACAACAGTCAGAATTGCACAATGGATCTCATGCAGAGATTACTTTAAAAAGTTGGGAATATTAACAGTACCTAGCCTATATATATTGGTCCTCTTGACTCATTTTTGTAAGTATCTACATGAGTTTGAATCACAAGAAGAACGTGAGATTAGAGAGAGCACGCGAAGAAGAAATTTTAAACAACTAATATCACCAAAATTTAATATAGTAGAGCATTGTTCAAAGTACCAAGCTGTAGAGATATTTAATAGGTTGCCTTCTGAGATAAAGATCCTGATTTATAACACACACTTGTTTAAAACAAAATTAAAAGCTTTTTTATTAGAAAAATGTTTGTATAATATATCGGAACTAAGGTCAAACAATAATAAATGATTTACATTTTATTTAATTTTTTTCTCTCTTTGACATTATATAATTTACAATCTTTAAACATTCTTTTTAAAACTGTAACATTTATATTGAAATCTGTTTGAAATTATTTTTAAAACGGTTTGACATTATTTTTAAAACAGTTTGACATTATGTTGAAATCTGTTTGACATTATATTTTAATCCGGTTTTGACATTATTAAATTTTATAACTGTTTGACATTATTTTTAAAACTTATGGATTTTTATTGAAAACTGTTTTAGCACTTTACTTGAATTTCACTTAAAATATTAATTAATAATGAATAATATTTGTATGTCAACTGCATGTGTGTATATTCACACAATGTAAATTGTTTTTATGAATAAATGAAATGAAAAGTTTATTTTTTATTTTTTTTTATTTATTGATAGGCTCGCGTTTGACCACTATCTCGCCTGATGGTAAGCAATGATGTGGTCGACGATGAAGCACGCTTGCCTAGAAGTAACCTATTCACTCTTGACTTGAAGACCCCAAGGTTGTAGCTATCAGGAAACAAAGACTCCGGCAGGGAATTCCATTCCTTAGCTGTGCGTACAATGAAAGTATTCGCAAAACGCTTTGTACGTATGGGTGGGATGTCCACCATGTACCGGTGGCGCACTGCCGTGCGTCTTGTTGTCCGGTGATGGAAAGGGCTAGGCGGAATCAAATTGTGCAGTTCCATCGCACACTACCCGAAATGGCGTCGATGTTCAAGGCTCTGGAGCTTTGAGGCGACCAGTGCACCGTGGCCGATAAGCCTCTTGGCCCGTTTGTCAATCGACTCAAGTGCATCAAGTTGATATTTGGCAGATCCGTCCCAGCGGTGAGAGCAGTCCTCCATGCATGACCGAACTTGCGCTTTATACAAATTGAGCAGCTGTTCAGGCGTGAAGTACCGTCTCACCTTTGCAAGGATCCCCAACTTTTTTGCAGCCAACTGAGCTTTTGCCTCAATGAATGGACCAAAATTGAGGGTCGATGTTAAAGAAACACCAAGAAGGTCGAGATGGTCCGTTATCGGCACGGTTACACCACGGAAAAATGGAGCCGGGTGGAATAGGCTCTTTTTTGCGGAAAAAAGACACGCCTGGGTCTTAGCTGCATTGAAATTGACTAGATTGGCATCGCCCCATTCGGAGACTGCCTCCAAAGACAGGTTCAAGCGCTCAACCATGGCCTCCCGGAGAGACCGGACCTCAGTCCCAGTAGCCCGTGCGCCGGACACGTATCTCTCAGCAACCGTGCTGTCGTCTGCGTACCCAAAGGTTCCGGGTTTTAGCAGGTCATTAATGTGCATCAAAAACAGTGTAGCCGAAAGCACCGACCCCTGAGGGACTCCGGCGTTAATACCTAGCTGACCGGACGAGCCGCCATCGATAACCACTCGGATGGACCTCTCCCTCAGGAAGTCAGCAATCCAGTCACACAGACCACTAGGCAGACCGAAGGAAGGAAGCTTACCAATAAGGCTCTCATGCCAGACCCTGTCGAAAGCCTTCAAGATGTCAAGGGAGACAGCAAGCGCTTCCCCGTGCCTCTCGATGGCCTCACTCCAGACGTGAATGGCATACGCTAGAAGATCCCCAGTTGACCGATTTCGGCGGAAGCCGTATTGGCGGTCACTGAGGATGTCGTTGTCTTCTAGGTATGCCAGGAGCTTATTGTTCAGCATACGTTCCATACTCTTACAGCGGATGGACGTTACCGAGATGGGTCTGCAGTTTGCCGGGTCAGCCCGACTACACTTTTTGGGGACTGGCTGAACGTTAGCTAGCTTCCAAGCCTTCGGCACCTTTCCAGTCACTAACGAAAGGCGATATAGGCGTGTCAGGATCGGACACAATTCAGGCGCACAAGTTTTCAGTACAATTGCCGGTATCCCGTCGGGGCCACTAGCTTTGTTCACGTCAAGGTTACGCAACACCCTACAGACCTCCCTCTGATGGATGCGAATATCCGACATACTCGTCCCACATCCAACAGGAGACGGAGGGGGCCGCGCGCCATCAGAGTTCAGACGCGAAGATTCCGCAAAAGGGGAGGCAAACAAGTTTGCCTTGTCCTCGGCGGAGTGGGCCAGTGACCCGTCGGGTCTCAGCAGTGGTGGTAGTGAGGGGCGACAGAAGTTTGATTCAACCGACTTAGCCAGGGATCAAAACGCTTTGCTACCAGCAGGGTATGAAGCTAGTTTGTTCCCGATTCTGCTAATATGGTCAAAACGTGCCCTTCGCATCGCCTTTTTGCAGGACTTGGCAACCCTGTTGAAGGCTCTCTTCTTCTGAGTTACGTCACTCGCTTTGTGCACTCGAGCGTCGACCCATGCTAGGCATGCATGTTTAGTTTCATCACACCTGTTCTTCTTACGTAGGGCTCTTGAACAAGTGCTACTGAAATTCCCCTTGCCTGGGCCGTCAAGTGGAGTTTTTCTGTGGCCAGCTTGGAGCGGTGAAGATTTGCTTGAATGAATCCCAATCTTGCTGTCGGTCTTGAGGAAATTTCGGGGGTGACTGGTTGGTTTGTTGGTGTGTTTTCGTTGCCCTTAGCAATAGGATACGCGCAATCTAGCTATGCCATCCCACTTTTGGCGTTCCTGGCAGTCTTCGGTGAACGCTGTGTGTGCCAGGTCGTTGCCTGTCCCGTGTGGGCATGTGGGCTGTTTTACGTTCGCTCGAGTGAGGCAGTCCCTGATATTGTGCGGTCCACTGCTGTAGCCGCAGACTTCTTTTGCAGCCCTGCATATGGACTTATTGTGTCCATATGCAAGGCACTCTGTGCACTGAACTAATGGGGACTGGTCCTCAATCGAGCATCGCTTGATGCCCACATGGACTTTCTGGACAGAAGTGTAGGATTTCCAGAGCTCCGGGGAGAGCTCCAGAACGGGGTGGCACTCGTGGGGGTTTCTCGCGCGCTTCCTGTAGCGCATCTTGATGGTCCGTCCCTCCACAGCGACGTTTTGCAGAGGTGTTGGTTCTGCGCTTTAAGGAGATCGACGATCTCCCCGTCGCTGTAGCTGCACAGCACACCTCTGATGCAGACTAAGGGGTTTTGTGGTTTTATATCTGTGGTTGGATGCCATGTTAATGAATGCACCAAACTACCTCCTAACAGAATTGGATAGCCAGAAATCGGATGGTGTGCAATGCTACGCCAAAACCAGCGATTGCAAAAATAACGTGACTATTATGATCGCGTTATCAAGAGTAAGAAAAACAAGAAGGTAATAAGAACACATGTTTTTGTAGACATACGCTTACTGCTTGCAATCCAAATTGTCTAAAAAACCAAGCCATATGCACCATAGTTTTTCAGCCACATGCACGCAATTGATTGACTCTCCTTCAAGGACAACTTTTTTCGATTGCAATAACCTGACCCAAATAACACTCAGTCTCATAACGATGCAGAAACTTTAAAAAACAAACAGAACAAAAACAAAGTTTTTGATTAAAAAGCGTATTAGTTCGGAACCCTGACACGTGGGTATTAAACTAACATATTTTGGAGCACAGTGCAGCATTTTAATAATTGCATTGAAAGTTCAAAATATATTATAAAGCTCTAGCACAGAGGGCGATGTTGGACAAACGTTAAACAAAACACGTAGTGTGAAACGGAATATAAATTGCTATTTTATTTGCAAGTTGGAAATTAATTAGCTGACGTGTCGTGCTGTCTTTCCTAAAAAATAACTCTACATAGTGAAGTTCTATGTATGCATCTCAGTTTATAATTAACCAGGTGTTTTTGCCACCAAGTAGCATCACTTAAAATCAAAGTAATATTAGACATTCAGTTTTGTCTCTTGGCAGTGCGAACATCTCTCCGAGGTGTTTACACCCAAAGAACATTCCTATGCATCAGGCTAATTTTATGCTCATTATTCATTTCCAGTAATTTTCAAGATCATCATCATCATCATCATTTCAGCCGAAAGACGTCCACTGCTGGACATAGGCCTCCTCCAGGCGTCGCCACTTTGACCGCTCCCGTGCGTCTCGCATCCAGCGGACCTTCAAAACCTTCACAAGGTCATAGGTGCACCTGGTGGGAGGCCTTCCAACGCAACATCTTCAGGTTCGCGGTCGCCATTCCAGAACTTTAACATCGGCCATCCATTCTGCGAGCAATGCGTCCTGCGGCCTGCCCAGTGCCACTTAAGTTTCGCAATTCTTCGGGCTATGTCGGTAACTTTGTTTCTCCTGCGGATATTTTCAAGATAAGCAGACTGAACATAACAAATATCACTTCTGGATTCCCTGAAGAGTTTATAGGCGTAGATAATAATGGTCGTAGCAACAAAAATGTAATGATAAGTCCATGGCCCGCGCATAAATCCAGACACCGAAATTACAGATGAAAAAATCCTGACCCGGGAACCGAACTCAAGGCTTGACAACCAGTAGTTACTTGTGACCCCTGGACAAATGAAGCAGTCAGGCAACAGACTAAATCACACTAATATTTTAAAAGCGAAAGTTTATGAGTGTGTGTGTGTGTGTTTGTATGTTTGTTACTTCTTCACGCTCAAACGGCTGGACGGATCTGGATTAAATTTGGCACAGAGATAGATTATAGTCAGTAATAGCACAAAGGTTTTTATCCTCGGCCGTATGTTCCCTTGGGATAATTTTCGACCTTCACGCGGGCAAAGCCGCTGGCAGAAGTTAATTCATTTAATGAACTCATGTTTGAAAATCGTCATATCTCCGAAACTGTTCACTGTTGCACTGGAGGATGTCTTCAGTAAACCTTCCGAAAGAATAGGTCTTAAAAAACCAAGGACATGTTGAATGCCCATGTGGAACCCACTCTTATCACGATCGGAGACTCTACACTCGAAGTTGTAGACGATTATGTCTACCTGGGACAAACGGTCCAGTTAGGTAGGTCTAACTTCGAGAAATAGGTCAACCGTCGAAGCCGACTCTGTTGGGCAGCGTTTGGGAAATTGCGCGGTATCGTACTAACTTACCGCAGTATCTCATGACGAAAGCTTTTGACAAGTGTGTGGCCAGTTAGATTACTTACGGGACAGAGACGTGGTCGCTCACAATGGACCTCATCTCTCTTCTTATTCGTTGTCTTTATTTCTGAAGGTCGTGCCTTCTTGAAAAACGTTGACGGGGTCAACGACGAGCTGCTGCCAAGCCTCCCTGTCTTCGGCTCGTCTCAGAGCAGTGGTCACCTCGAGTCCTGAAATGGCCCTGATCTGGTCAGACCAGCGAGTATATGAACGTCCGCGTGGTCTTTTTCCATCCACCTTTCCCATTACAACCAGTTCTCCAAATCTGAATCTTAAATAAATCCCGTAAAAGCCTAACACCTCCGTCTCCAAGACTTTTCAGCACTTCAGCGAAGATGCGGTCTCTTCAAGCTGATTTATTAGGCTTCAGCTTTTTCAGCGTACTTTCCAGTTCGGATTCCAGGATCTCTGGCTCTAAGAAAAGGTTTTCAAACTAGCTTACCGGCTCATTAGATCTCCCCGTGATCTTATATAGGCTCTCGCAGTACAACCGCCATCTCTCCGTGATCTGGTCTATTTCCGTCAGTAAGCATCTCCTGTTCATTTTCAAACCTGAACTCCCGGTACTCTTCAATTTTAGAAATAAATCTCTAGTATGACGAGACTGCGCGTGCTCCTCAATATCCTGGCATACTGAGTTTAGATATTTGTTGTAATCTCTGCGGCATAAACGCTGAACCTTTGCTGATATTGAGCTTGGTCTGAGTCGTCTCTGGCTGTCAGTAGGTGTTTTTCTCCTTGATCGCCGTCCATGTGTCGTCGATCAGTGTCCTGAATTCTGACCGAGATTGGAGTATCATCTGTTTTAATCTGGCCCTCTGCGGCTTTACTGCTGAAATTTTCTTTAAAAGCGGAGAGTGTCGGCTGGGGGTGTCGACTGGGAGTGTCGATTTTGTTGCTTGACTGTGGTTCTATTGTCATTCTTACGTATCTCCCCCAACCTACCCTCATCAGAAGGCTTTAAATCACACAGGATGGAGAGAGAGGGTAATGGAGAGGGAGTTTCCTTGCGTGATCGAACCAGGATTACGAGAACCAGGGTTAGACATACCCGAAGAATTGCCAAAGTTAAATAACAGTGGGCAGTGCACATTGCTTACAGAACGGATGGTCGATGGGGCCGAAAAGTTCTGGAGTGGCGACCGCATTTCGGAAGACATGGCGTTGGAAGGCCTCCCTCTAGGTTGAGCGATTACTTGGTCAAGCCTGCAGGAATCCGGTGGATGCGAAAGGCACAGGACCGATCAGTATGGTGACGCTTGGGGGAAGCCTATGTCCAGCAGTGGACGAATTTCGGCTGAAATGTTGATGATGATGATAATATAACTTAAACAAGCATTTTATGAGACTTTTGCCACGAAAAACTGGTGGAACTAACAAGAGCATTGTGTAAAATCTGTAAACAAAGTCTGTAAACTGTTCCCAAACCAAAGGAAGTTGAAGTCACTGGTTTATTTAATTGACTTATTTACTTACTGGTTTATTTAATTGACTTATTTACTTACCTATGTGTATCGGTGATGCTTCCAGGAGCTGATAATTCGCTACTTTCCAAGTCAATGATCTGTATGAATACTACGAGTCAGATAAAGCAATCAATGGTTTGGTGGGAATCAATATACTTAGTTATAGTAAGTTTCTGTGGCAACGACCAAATTGTATTATTAAGATACAGCCATTTCGCGGAATAACTGAATATAAATAATTTTCTTAGAATACATAAATAATGTACTGTGATAGGAATGAATCTTCGGGCAATTATTTGGTCTTTTCTCGGCTATTTGGTCACCGTGGTGACCATCAGACATTGTCAAAAGGAAAACGCCCATGGTTTCATTAATATATTAATAAAGCCTTTTATTCCGAAACTAGACAAAGCAAATTTACAATAATAGTTAAAACAAAAATCACAAAATGTCTCGAATTTCGGTGTGCCTCATGGCATAGGCCTCCTCTAACAGTTTCCATTGTCGTCTGTCTTGGGGCACCTGCTGTCAGCTTTATTTCCTCCTCCCATTGGGTAAGCTGTCTTCCCCGATTTCTTTTGCCGTCCCTTGGATACCACTCTGTCACTACCTTACTCCACTTGCCTTTAGTGTCTCGCATCATGTGCCCTGTCCACCTCCACTTTTGTTGGTCTATTCTTGTTAGAATGTCGGTCAGCTTTGTTTTGGCCCGAAGATCTGTGTTTCTTATTCTATCCTGTCTCTTTGAGCCTACCATACTTCTCTCCGTTGCTCTTTGACACTTAGAAAGCTTTTCTCTGAGCGATTTGGTGAGTGCCCATGTCTCACACCCATATGTTAAACATGGGAGTATACATGAGTTGAACGTCTTTATTTTCAAAGTCATGCCTAGGTCTTTAGACTTCATTATCTCCTTGAGGGACCAGTATTTTCTCCAACCAATTGCAATCCTCGCATGGTTTCATTAACAGATATTAATTAAAATGCACTCAAACCCAAAAACTGTCTCATGGATCTAGCGGTCGTAAACCCTACAGACTAAATCAAAAACCGCAAAGCATGCCATGTGGTCTGGGATCCTTGGGTCGAGCAATGTGTTTTTGGGATTTTCCCTTCTGGAATTTTCTAGCTATCAGGAGACACGAACGGGACCCGAAAAAAATATTGATCCTATGAGGCCAGATAAAGTTAATATACCGTTCCTTATTCATCTAATGTATTACTAATAAACTCATTAATCACTCATCATTATGTGTATGAAAGATGATAGTTGCGTTTTACTTTCTTGTTTCAAGTTCGTGCATTAATAAGTTCACGTAATATCTTGTGAATTGATGGAGTGATTTTCATTTTAAATTACTGCCTAAATTACATCAGTTTTCTTTTAATGCTGGTAAACTAGGTGGAGATCATCATCATCAGCCTTTTTAATGTTCCCACTGCTGACACAAAGGCCTTCTCTAGACAAAATTTTTGGTTCTAGGACATGCTGGTTTCCTCACGATGTTTTCCTTTATCGTTTTTAGAGCAGTGGCAGATATAACATGGCTGAACAAAATAAGTCTGCCATTACTACGAATTGTCGGTGGCCGTACAGCACTAGGTACAATATTTGATTGTGAGCCAGGTCTACTCCCTAAGCCTGAAGTCCGTAGTTTCGGATTTAGTTACGGGCATTTTCTACTCCCTAACACCTACGGATGGATGATACGTTCGGGGCCCGAACTAAGAATGAATGACAACACAATTTGACAGATGTGCCGATTCCCGATGCGACGCCTGACGCGCTGCAAGTCAGTTCCCCACCATCCCAGCTGCTCAACATTAACACGGAACCACCGTCAGCCTCTGAAGTTGCGGCGGCAGTCCGCTCTTTGAAGACAGACAAAGCACCAGGACTCGACCTGATAACTGCGGAAATGCTACAAGCCGACTTACCCACCGCAGTCGACGTCCTGACACCGCTCATTGAAAAGATCTGGATGGCCGAAGAACTCCGGGACGAATGGAACAAAGGTCTTCTTATAACTGTTCCTAAGAAAGGTGATCTTAGCCAATGCGATAACTGGAGAGGTATAACGTTGCTCTCGATTCCCTCTAAGGTTTTTTGCAAGATCATCCTGGATAGATTGTCGAAGGCCGTGGATCCTCTTCTACGCAAGGAGCAGGCTGGTTTCCGCTTGAACCGCTCCTGTACGGACCAGATCAACACTCTCCGTATCATACTGGAACAGGCATCAGAATGGCAGAGGGAGATTTATCTAACCTTTGTAGACTTCGAAAAGGCCTTTAATATGCTGAAGTGGTCTAGTATCTGGTCCCGCCTACTGGACATTGGAGTGCCGCCGAAAATAGTCCGTCTGTTGCAGAGTTTTTACAAGAAATACTCCAGTAAGGTTACTCAAAACGGCCTCATATCGGATGACATAACAGTGCATGCGGGTGTCCGCCAAGGCTGCCTCCTGTCGCCGCTCCTCTTCCTAGTCGTTCTTGATAGAATTATGCTTCGCATCTATGATAACAGGCGCCGCTGCATAGAGTGGGGATTAGCCAACGTCTTGGAAGACTTGGATTACGCCGATGACCTATGCCTGCTGAGTCATACCCACGCCGATATGCAAGCAAAGTTAAACGATCTACGTCAGGAAGCGGCAAAAACGGGGCTCAAAATAAACATCCGGAAGACCCAAGAAATGAGATCTGGTGTGAAGAACCACTCACCGTTGCTGATTGGCACAGAGGCAGTGGAACGCGTCCACAAATTTACTTACCTCAGGAGTGTCTTGTCAGAGACTGGGGGTAGTGAAGAGGACATCGCTTCACGGATCGCCAAAGCCCGAGCAACCTTCGCGCAGCTGAGACCTGTTTGGCAATCGCGGAAACTGACCCGAAGGATTAAACTCAAAATCTTCGGGTCCAATATCAAATCCGTGCTGCTCTACGGGTGCGAAATGTGGAGGTCACAAAGGACATCTCACGCCAAATACAAGTCTTCGTCAACCGCTGTCTTCGTCGCATTCTCGGAATTTACTGGCCCGAGACCATCTCCAATGTAGAGCTGTTGGAGAAATGCCACGAGAGCCCGATCGACCGCCAGATCAAGCGTCGCAAGTGGAGATGGATTGGCCACACGCTCCGTAAGGGTCCCGACCACATACCCAAGCAAGCTTTGGACTGGAATCCCCAAGGGAAAAGAAAGCGTGGCCGTCCCCGTCAAACCTGGCGTCGCACCGTGTTGGCAGAAGCGAAGAGCATCGGAATGACATGGAGCGAGGTGAAGCGTGAAGCTCAAGACCGATCGCGTTGGAGGACATCTGTGGACGCCCTCTGCCCCATCTAGGGGTTATAGGACATTAAGTCAAGTCCCATTCCCGATGCGTTTGTATCCGTACGAAAAATTTAATTTGACACTTGTTTTAACGGATCGTTAAGTCAGTTATTACGACATCAAAATAGGTATCGTGCGGTCGACGAAAGCTAAAATTGTAAGCGATAGAGCTTCTTCGAGTATTAAACAAGTGCGAGTCGGACTCGCGCACAAGGTTTCTGTACAATTATCGCAAAAAACGGCCAAAAAATCACGTTTGCTGTATGGCCCACTTATTTTTTTTTTCTGTTTTTAGTATTTGTTGTTATAGCGGCAACAGAAATACATCATCTGTGAAAATTTCAACTGTCTAGCTATCACGGTTCATGAGATACAGCCTGGTGACAGACGGACAGACAGACAGATGGATCGCGGAGTCTCAGTAATAGGGTCCCGTTTTTACCCTTTGGGTACGGAACCCTAAAAAGCAGCTACTAGAAGAGCGGAGGCAACGTCGACGACGAGGATTTGTGTCCTCGAATAATTCCCAAGACCTAATTCCTCTTTTGCCTCGATAGATACGACGAAGTGGTGTTGATCCAAGAATGAAGGTAAAGATATATTAAAGATTCTGCAACTTATTGCGCTGTATTACCAATCCGTCCCACCCATTTACTGTTGTTATTGTTTTATTTCAGATCCTCGCTGTAAATATAGCCTTAACTGCTGAAGACGCAAACATAATATGCAATTTGAACAATGACTACCTGTTCTGAGAAGTGTTTATACCTATACCTACTTAAAGAGTGCACTGAAATAAGTTGTATCATTTAAAATTTATGAAAATTATGGCCTGCCAGGCGTACTGTTAACGGGGATTCTGGGTACCCACTTCGGGAATTCATGATGACCCCAATAGACAATGCTGTTGAAGATTCTCCAGAAGGGACATTAACATACAAAAACATGCTCGGTCCACTATAGAGCGTATGTTTGGCATTTTAAAAGGCCGATTAAGATGCCTCTTAGCAGCAAGAGAGCTGCATTATGCACCGGTCACAGCAGATATTTGTCACAATGTATACTAGGTTTAGCTATGTTTTTTATTACAAACGCATTGAACGTGTGAACAGTATTTTTTCATCGATTTTAGAGGATATTTAAAAAAAAACTGGTTAAATTTTCATTGCCTGCTGAGTTTTACACAATGTTTAATCAGGCGGACTTAGAAGCACGTTCCCTCAGCGAGAAGATCTTCAATTTGAACGCAGTAAACAAGTAGAAGGGTCTACAAATAAATTATATGCCCATCAAGGTCTTCAGCAAGGGCAAAGAGCGAGAGATATATTACTGCAAATGCTGGCAAGAAATAGGTACAGCAGTCTCACAAGAAAACTTTCCAAATAAAATAAATATAGATGCATAGGGTATACTTTAATTTTTATTTTTCGGCATTCAAATCCGAATAAATTTAACAATCAACAACAGACTATAACATATACGATAGCCTCAAAAATATAACCAAAGGACGCAAAAAAAAACTAAGTATAGTTTTGAATTTGTTAATTTACACACTTGATTATTTACCGAAATTAAGTGTTGATAGGAAAAGTACGAAAATCTCCAAAATGTTATTTATTATATAATTTAAATTGACATTTAAACGTGGTTCTCCTTTTACTTAGCAGTCTTAAATTATTGCTAGGAACTTAATTTCTCTTAAATGTCTACCTTAATACAATATAGCAATCAAAACATAGTTTTCCTTTTATTAATCAGTATTGCTATGGACTTAGTTTTTCCAGAATAATCAGCTTTACATCATCGAGCACCTGATTTCTCCTTGTTTCGATTATAAGCCTTTGCTCTTCCACCTTCGGCAGGTGTAGCAGCATGGGTGGGTGAGATGACGGCTGGCGCTCTTACAGGTGGACCCTGTACAACAAAATCTGTATATCATTGACGGATACAACAAAAAATATATTTATGATAATTATATTAATATTTAATAAAAAAAACAGGTCTACTAGAGTCTGGCAAACGAAAGTAGAGACTGAAAAAGCGCGGCAAATTTAAAAAATATCAGCATAGCAACCCCAAAAACTAGTATGCAATACCTGGAATAACCTAATTTGATACTTTAGAAATATTTATATTACTTCGTCTGAATAAAAATACTATAGGTACATTTAGGTAGGGAATACTTTAGATATATCAATCTGAATAAAAAAAAAGCAACAGCATTCTATAATAATTTTGGTTTATTCACTATCAATCAAGTCTGTATCTAAGACTTTCATGTGAAAAGATTCATAAGAGTCACAGGAATCATTGTTTTCTACATTAATAATGAAACTTTTTAAATTATTAAATAAAGAAAATGTTTTTTACAAAAATATAAATAGTGATTACGAATTAGAACAAAGTATCAACTTAGTAGCGTCATACGGAAAATTGGGGTTGACATTAGTATAACATTGCCATATAAAAAGTTTGCAAATAATTCGAGTGTCTACTTTCGTTTGCCAGACTCTAACATAAATTATAAATTTTGTTAAGTACTACACGGAAAAGCCAGTTGCACTCTTGGCTAGGTTTGTCGGTCTCCAAAACCGTCGCCAATAATCGATAGGATGTTTAACTCCATTTGGGAGCGAGTTGGTGACACTGATGGACCTGTAGCACATGTTGACCGTCTGACAGCTCGTCTTCAGTAGCTTTCTTGGCCAAATGTTTTGTTGCTCGTCTTCAGCAGCTTTCTTGGCCATTTGGATTCTTAGTTAATTTTAAATGCATGAAAGGTATACTAAATAAAAACACTATACTCTTAAGTACTATAACAGATAATAGCAAAGTCAGTAAATAATTAAAAAGGCCTTTGCCAAAGCTGGGGTAATCGTGATTTGCACATATGTAATCGTGATTGTAACGCCTACTGACTGGGCTATAAGTATTTGCAGGATGACTGATTATCATGTTTTGCACTTTACTGATGACAATACCTCAAAATCATATTAATATTGACGAGTAATGTATTAAACTCACACTTTGCCGTTGCTCCACGTGTGCAAATTCCCATTGAATTAAGGTAGTTGCACAGCTTTTTCCTACGGCCGCTTTGAGCGAACTCATGAAGTCGACGGGGGCCTCAATTTGCGCGTAAGTTGCTGCAGCAGTTGCGGCCATTTTAATTAATTATTAATGAAAACTAAAGTCGTCAGCATCTAAGAAGTCCGTTGACGTTTCTCATTTTACATGCCGCGATAACTTTCTATGTAAGAAGTTGAAAAATCAAATTCATAATCCTAATTAAATACTACGTTGCCGATACACTATGACAACGAGTATCATTCGCAAGAATCAAGTTTAATTATTGTTAAGTATTTTTATAGCTGTCAAAACGGCCTTTTCTTTTTTGACAACTTTTATATCTGCCCAGGTACTTGTTTTTTTATTTTTTTTATTTTGGCCTCGCACGGTTTGTGCATTTAGCCAGTGACAAGTTTAGAATAGAAGATCTAGTTTCTTTAGATTTTAGTCGTCCAAGAGAGGCCCCAATAAAATGGCGGTAATTTTATTGGAAGCTCCTACGGAGTTTTGTCGACACCATGTGCAAACTCTTATTCTACCGCTGTGTTTTACTTGCCCACACTCGTGCACGTTCACTTATATTATTAGAATAAAAAACCACAATTTTTACACTATTAATATTCAATTTAACACAATTATAGGTAAATAAAACACAGAAGCAACATAGACGCCATCACGTTCCCGCCAAAACTCTGGCCCAGGTATTTAATAGGAATTGCATTTGAAAGTTGCCGTCAAAAAGAAAAAAGGCAAAGGTATCAACAGGATAATGCCACTTTCCAGACTAAAATGACAAAAGTAATTCAATTCTATATTTATAGACGTAAGAAAATTATATTGTTAAAAACATGGACATTACAAAAAAAAAAAAAAAATTGTACAGTAATCTTGAAACCACATATGTAGGTAAAGCGGTAATCGACCGATAAAATAGTGCAACTCTATCGCCATGCGTCGTTCGTTCATGAATCCGAAATCATTAGAGGATATAATAGGGTTCACGCCGATGTTTTGGAATACTTTCGGACGGCCCGTAATTTCGTCGACGAAGATAGGGAGTAGGCTCCCTGGTTTCTGCAATTGCACAAAAACCCAATGATATTAAATTTTAACAGTCCCGGAAATAATAGGGGTTAAAGTATGAAATTGATGTTTTATTGTAATAGGTACTTCGAATTGACTTACGTTCATGGTTTGAGAATTGAGTGAAACTTTTTTCACATGGTACCTATGAATATCTTCTTTTAAAAAATGTGCAACATTCGATTATAGACTTTTCAGTTGTTTTTTTTAAATTCAGCTTAGACAATAAAGATTCTCTCAGTCTCGACACTATATCGCTTTTTAAAAACGACTAAAAGAGCATTATCTTTCCTCTCAAATCTGATCTTTATACTTAAGCATATTTATATATATATATAGTATATATTTATTTACTATATATTTTAGAGTTATGTATTTATTTAAGTATGTAGTATCACTTACACGGTGTATGTTTATATATATTTGTATGTTTTATATCATAGGTTAGTCGTTCACTTTTCTTCTCTCCCTGTTCTCACACACTATTTGTCTACATTGTTTCTTCATTTCTCCTTTTCGCGAGTCTGCTGGTAGAAATTTCTCAAGAAATAAGCAGTACCTTTGTACTACATTGTCATGATGTGTTTTCTGTATGTATTTTATGTGTGTACATTAATAATAAAATAAATAAATAAAGATGGATACTTCGAAAATTCGAGTGATTTTTGAATACGAGTGCCGACGCGGAACTAACGCGGCAGAAACAGCCAGCAATATCAATGTTGCATTTGGAGAGGGGACTGCTAATGAACGCACCGTGCGATTTCGGTTTAAACGCTTTCGTGATGGAAACTTTGATTTGAAGAACGAACCACGTGGAAGACCGCCCACACAGGTGAATAACAATGAATTGAAAGAGATGGTGGAAGCCAATCCGAGCCAAACTACCCAGGAATTAGCGGCATGGTTTATCGCTACCTTACCAACAATATTGACTCATTTGCGTCAAATCAATAAAATAAAAAAATATGAAAAATGGGTGCCTCATGATTTGACTGATCTGCAGAAAGAAACGCGTGTTGAAACTTGTGTTACCTTGTTGAATCGATACAGAAATGAAGAAATATTGGATCGAATTGTGACATGTGATGAAAAGTGGATTCTTTACGATAACCGTAAGCGAAAAATGCAGTGTCCTAAAGCAAAGCTTACCAATAAAAAGAAAATGGTAACTGTTTGGTGGTCACAGCATGGTGTTATTCACTATAGCTTTCTCCGATCTGATCAAGCAATAACGGCAGATGTCTACTGTGGCGAATTCCGAACAACAATAGCTAAACTAGCAGTGAAACAGCCGACTCATGAATCGATTTTCACCATTATTGCTCCATGATAACGCGAGACCTCATACAGCACGAGAAACCGTTTTAACTTTACAGGAACTGCAATTAAAAACCGTTCGTCACCCTCCGTATTCGCCAGACCTTGCTCCCACGGACTACCAATTTTTCGTGATTTGTACAATTTTCTACGTGATAAAAAGTTTTCTTCTCAGGAGGCAGTACAAAATGCTTTCACACAGTCTGTCGAATCTAGATCATCAGAGTTCTATCGCAAAGGCATAAATGACCTTTCTGTTAGATGGCAGCAATGTATAGATAATAATGGTAATTATTTTGATTAAATAAACATGTTAAATTAAAAAAAAAAAAAAAAAAATCAGTACAAATCGGCAATTTCATAATTTAACCCCTAATATTTGCTACGACTTGTTGAGAACGAGACAATTAGATTTTTATTTATTAACATGCCGTATTGTTCGATGGAATTTTCATTGGAAAAAATATGAACTTTATTACAAGCCGGGAATGAATTTTCAGAATTCATTTTCATTATCATCAGCCTTTTTATTTTTCACGGCGGATGTGGGACACAGGCCACATCACTGTAAGAGGAAATGGGCCGTAATCCACCACGTGGGCCTAGTGCGGGTTGGTGGATGTCACATGTATTAAATTTTTTGGTTCTAGGACATGCCGGTTTCCTTACAATGTTTTCCTTCACCGTTTTGAGAGCAGTTGTGGTGAAATAATTTACACAAAGTAAAGCCCCTGCCTAGGTTGGGTTCAACCCAAGACTTATAAATCGTGGCAGATACCACTAGGCCACCACTGCACTGAATTATGTTTTAGCACCCAGTTTGTTAAAATAATAGTTAGCTAGAAATACTCATTCATGGATTAATTTCCATTTTACGTAAATTTCTTTATTGCATTTATTAGAATTATGAAGGAACTCCATATAAAAGAATCGATATTTATGAAAATGGCAAGCTTGGAATGTCAAGATGGTTGCTGGTTATTTACTGTGTATCAGAGTTCCTATGTATGAGGAGTATAAGGGAAAGGTTTTACGAAGAAAATCACAGAAAGAAAAGACTATGTATTTATGATAATTAGGCTTGTGAATTAATTCATTTTGAGGCTCAGAGAGCTTACTAAACTAGTTCTCGTGTAGAAGAAGGGCAAGAAACTCCACGGAAGCTCTTCTATAGTATTTATAGATGTCTTTTACAATCATATCTAAATATCGTTTATCACAACAAATATCAAATTCAATTATTACCACTATATTATGAATCTTGTAACATTTCACATTGTTACATAATCAAAACAAGGGTAAGGCAAATAACATTGTGTATGATACAGATAGTTTCAACATAACCATTAGCAATAATCAAGTGATAATATCAAATAACTTACGTGAAGCTTGTGTAGTCCATCTTTCACAAAATATAACAATTCAGGAAAACAATATCAATATTACTATCACAACATAACATAACATCTGGTCTGTATTGGCTTGTAGTTCACAACAAATAAGTTATCACAACACTATTTATAGTAATGAGTCGAACTGTCTCAATACGTCAAATGCTAAAAAATGGTGCGATAGCAAAAAAACATTTTAAACACTGATCTCACAATTAGATCAATAATCAATTCTTAAGTAATGGAACCCTTTTTAAAACGTATCAAGACAAATTAAGGAATTTAATATCACCTATTTAGTCATTCTTAATCAATGTTCGAAAAAATATTGATACTAACTGACAGTATTGTATTAATTGTCTCAAAGGACTTATAATACTAAAATAGCAATATAAAATACAGAATACATCAAAATAATCATTAAAAATTACGTAATATTTTATAAGAATATCATCACTGTGGCCCAAATGTAAATTTAGAGTTATTTCCTGTACACACAACAATATTTACTTTGGTGGGTACTCTAACAATTGTAGGTGTTAACAAAACAATAATTATTTAGGCAGGTAATGCGACATTTGTCGGTAGATGCTAAAATAAATATGACAATTCGTGTTTTGTAGCAAACCATTGTGCTTAAAAGGTGAAAATTCATGATTTAATGACTTCACACGTACTTCCAATTCTAACACATTCATAAAAAAAACTCAAGTAATGGTTTTTCAATTTATTTAAAGGTAAACAAAGCAGCGGCAAACGTCTTTTATGTAATTTCGACGATAACGTCAAATTTAACTTAACGTTTGATTTAAAGTTGGGTCAAATTTATCTCAAACCAAATCAAAAAAAATATTTATTGGAAATTTAAATATGTTTACACAATGTTTAGTGTTCGTTAAAAGCTACATTAGTTTAAAACTAACAAGCTTTGATTG
The DNA here is from genome assembly GCA_948252205.1 of Orthosia incerta. Taxonomy (NCBI): domain Eukaryota; kingdom Metazoa; phylum Arthropoda; class Insecta; order Lepidoptera; family Noctuidae; genus Orthosia; species Orthosia incerta. Next base: position 14,380,548 of record OX411744.1, read on the forward strand.
CACACAGACATCAGAACAGGTCAAACTAAATAAATTAGTATATCGCAATTTATATTAAGTAGAGCCTGACCCTGCAAAAATATCAATGCTGATATTATGAAAGTCAATTGAAACTCAGCAATTAGCAAGAGATGACTCGGCATTCATTCATGATAGTTACATAGCAGCCAGTGCCTTTGATTTTACTGAGAAATTGACGATATCGGTTAATTTAGAGTAACTATTTTATAATTTGCTATTGATTTGTTATAGAGCAGTGGTGGCCCAGTGGTATCGGCCGCGACTTACAAGTTGTAGGTCGTGGGTTCGAGCCCAGGCAGGCGCTTAACTTTGTATAAATTATTTCATCACCACTGCTCTCAAAACGGTGAAGGAAAACATCGTGAGGAAACCGGCATATCCTAGAACCAAAAATTCGAAGACATGTGACATCCACCAACCCGCACTGGGCCCGCGTGGTGGATTACGGCCCATTCCCTCTCACAGAGAGGAGGCCTGTGTCCTAGCAGTGGGAACATTAATAGGCTGATGATGTGTGTGATGTGATTGATTTGTTAAAGCATAAATTAGCATTTTATTTGTGTTAACTATTCTTTAATTTATCATATTTTGCGATTAATACTAATATTTTCAACAACAATGAAAACCGCATTATTTGCATTTTATTGATAGGATTTTTGTTTGTTATGGCGAAAATACACATGTCATGCTTGTAACTTTTTAAAAGTGTGCAAGAAGCTTGAAATGCAAGTTACATGCTTGTATAATTTCGCCTTTATGGTTGAATAAGTCACCCTTGATATGTGTTGTTATTTTTATTTCAAGCCATTTACAAATGACATTATCAACTTTTTCATCTTTTGCTACAAACACCGGAACATCTTTCATGAAAATTTTCATCATCTACTATTTAAAAGTCAAGAAAGAGTAAAAAAGCTATCAACCATTCCCAAACAAAGTCCACTATCTCCAAGTTAAATTCGCAACTAGTGTCCTCACGTGGCCTCGACTGGCCTCGACCAACATCTTAAAGTACCCAAGAAAAATAAAAGCATAGTCAAAAAAACATCAAAATCTCATTAGTTCCATTTCATGCCGCGACGACTCTACGGAAGCTGTATAACTAATGTACAGTAATAAACACAGACGGAGGAATGTCGTATTTCTTTTTATAACTTCTCTGTACCATCCATTTTGTGGTTTAAAAGGTATCTACTGAGTGGCGACGTGAAAACAGTTGGTATTACTCGATGTTAGTGCTGACGTAAAATACTTGGGAGTTATAGCCGAATGGGGATGGTTGGTTAGGTACCGAATGTGCTTTCCCGTAACATATTAGGTGTGGATCTTTTCTAGATAATGTATTGTTCGCTTTAGATGTTTGAGGTGTTCGCTTTAGATGTTTGTGGCTCTTATTTTTGGTCTTGAATATCAGCTGTTAGTGATAGCTATATGTTTTTATGGATGGCTTTTTTTTGGAGATACACCTGAAACACATGATATACAGACATTATTTGTGATGTTCAAAAAGGTTAGGTGCTTAGTACTTATAACCCGCGTGCGTGTATGATCCAGAAGCGAACATAAACGAAGGTGGTCCTATATAGTTTCTGCCTTCTCCCATGGGAAAAACGCATGAGTTATAGTTGTTCTATCTCACGATGAGGTGTGAATCGTAGCAAAATGAATCTTATTTCGGCATCATAAAAGTCACGTTACATGTCATCGTGAGATAGAACAACTATAACGTGTTCTATTCTATGTTTTTGAACACCGAACTTAAATAAATACAGTACAAACAATTTCTTAATGTCCCTCGGCAAACTTCATGTTTCGTCAATCGTCGGATTTCTATCAGTGGCCCTTTGCACTTGGTACGGTACAGACCGGTCGTTCTCAATCAACTTGGAAATATATAGAGTTGTTAATTCTCTCTTAACATAATGTAATTTATTTAAAATGGGACGAAAGCTGCAAAAGTTGCTCTTTTTACAGCTCTATATGTTTCATACGGAAATCAAAACAAAACAACAATAAAGTACACGATAAATCTAATAATTGCTGGACATGGAAATTAGCATTCGTTTGTATTCGGAAATGCGATGATTGCCGAGGGACATTAAGAAAATAGTTGTACTGTACATAGGTACGTAAAGCTGCTGCCTTATTAAGACTATATGGTAGAAAAATATAGCCTTTGTTTTGTGGCTTCAATGTTTAAAGGCTAAGACCTAGACGTTTCGGTAAGGTAAATGGAATTCTCGTGCTCGGCCGGAACGCTATCGTGCTTGTCTGTTTAAATTTGCACAGGCGAGGTATCGTCTGCTCCCAACGAACTTTTCACTACTTTTGACGTAAGTCGTACTTGATTTTCTAATTCAACTTTAGCCTCTCTCTCTCTATAATTCAAGTAATATCAGCAACACGGGTCGATCTTCAAGGTTAAGCAAGGCTTGCCGAGGTCAGTCCGTGGATGGGTGACCATTCACTATTACCGAGACTCCTCCGTACCTCAGTAACATCTCGGCAAGCTCTTTAAGCCGTTGGTCGCTATCATTTGATGATCTTTGACAGCTGTTACGTTTGTCAGAAACCATACAATCAGATGCCAGTCCTGCCAAGGGTTATCGTGTTTCCCAGTTCCTGAGTTGTGGTGGTCAAATTTTAATGAATTTATTTTTTTATTCAAAATCTGTTTGAACTATTACATTCATACATTCTGCCAAACTGTAAAACTGCCAAAGAGTAAGAACCCACGCAATGACAACCTAAAAGTAAATAGCTTTTTGCTGTCGAATAATGTCAGGTATAAACAGATTGCAATCATCTTGTATAATGAACAGTTTATAGAAAAATATATTTTTAACGACGTTAATGACTTGAATTCTTGGTAAAAGATACTGCCTGGAACTATTTATATGAGTTCAAGTAACTCCGATCTTGATAGGAGTGGATGTTACATGGTCATTTACAATGACCTTGGTTTTGTCCATTTTCATTTTAAGACCCGCTCTTTCGGAAACTCTATTTAGGTCATCGAGCATTGTACTGAGGCTCTCCATGGTCTCAGCCATGACCACTATGTCATCGGCAAACATAAGGTGAGTGATGTACTCGCCATTAACGTTGATGCCTAGGCTTCTCCAGTCCAGAACTTTAAGCACATCCTCAAGCGCAGCAGTGAACAGTGTCGGAGAAATGACGTCGCCCTGTCTAACGCCACGGTGGAGAAGGATTGGTTTCGAGGTCTGATCTTGAAGACGGACAGACATATTGGCGTTTTTGTACAAACACTTCAACACCTCAATGTACCGGTAGTCGATCTGGCTCCGTTTTGGAGAGACTGCAGTACAGCCCAAGTCTCAATCGAATCGAAGGCTTTCTCGTAGTCCACAAACGCTAAACAGAGAGGCAGGCTCATCGGTCTTCTGTATAACCTAGCGCAGCGCATGTATGTAGTCTACGGTGCTAAAGCCTTTTCGGAATCCGGCTTGTTCGGGAAGCTGGAACTCGTCAAAACTGCGCGCGAGACGATTCGTGATGAATCTTGAAAACAACATAAAGACATGGCTAAGAAGTGAATGGGGCTATAGTTCTTCAGCCGGCCATTGTCGCCCTTCTTGAAGAAGTATCACCACACCCCTGCACCATGCCTCTGGCGTTTTACCCTCGAGTATGACGTAATCAACCAGCTTCTGAAGGGCCTTAAGGGTACACTAGTCGATGGCATGAACTATTTTGTGCGCGGGGTTAAAATGCATTTTATATCAACCGACAACACGTGCGGAAGAGATAGATGCTGTGATGAGCAGTAGGAAGCAAGTTCGCGTACGAATACACACTTTTGCAAATTTATAGCGAAATAGATAATGATTTAGGACGAAACCGAGCGCGCGAAATTTTATAAACAGACCTTCGGCAGTCTAGATATCATGAAAAAACGACTAAATCTATCTGTTCAAAATAAAATTATATGCATTGTTGAACTACTAATCTATTCCTGTATGGAGGCCGTTTTGCAATTTTCCATCTTCTTATGGTATTTATTTGCGCCCAAAAATGCGCTAAAATTAGTGTCGAAATGTGGAACTTTCGACGTTCATAACTTTCAAATATTTTCTTTTTTTACTTTTTCGCTTCGATACAGGGCTAGATAATGATGAGAAAAATTGATATCACTTTTTATTTTGAACGTACATCGTCAAACAGTGGAATAATCCCTAGACTACGTTTGTATGGAAGAATTTTCGACTAGTGTAACCTTAAGGACCGGTTGCCCACCCGCCTTCAGGAGTTCGGCCGTGATTCCGTCGTCACTCGGTGCCTTGTTATTTTTAAGCTGTTTAAAAGCCCGCCAGCCCGCGAAGCTGAGCACTAGTTAAATTATTAGAAATCAAAAGGAGTTTCTTGTCCGTTCTTCTCCACGTAGGTAGTTTCCGAACGGTTGGTAAAATCACTTGTCAAGATCCAGCCATTACTTGTCCCCCAGCGACGCCCTGAGCCGAGGTTCGACCCTGGTAGGAGGTAGCCTTCAGCGTTGTCGCTTAGTTTTAGAAATTTGTACCTTCGCTACATTGCAGTAAGTTCGTTCCATATTGTGCTATTTGGGTTTTTGTGTTATTGGTTCTCGTTTTGAATATTAAAGGTTGTTTGTGATTGCTCGAATTTTAATGAGGAGTTGAACAATTGTTAAAATTAAGTCTGTTCTGAAATAAATTCGTTTTAGTTAGTTCGAATTGTTTTTTTTCTTTGTGATAAAAATTATATCACGTGCACATTGTTTTAAGTGAAAAATCACTTGAAATACCGTTCACATGATATAATTAATACTATCTGTTATTATACCATACATTACACACCCAGTAAATGCACCCAGGATACAGGATAAATTCCTAGTGTGGGGCGAAGTTTGGAAAAATAAAAACAATCCCTTACATTTTGGAATTTTGATTATCGCCATAGGAAATAAAATGCCGCTTTGTGTGGAGCCTCTTGTCAGTTATGATATCTTGTAACTAGTCATCTTTGATTCATTCATAGTTTGAATACGCCAGAAAATTAATTATCTAGGCATTAACTTCATCATCATCTTCGTTTCCGTGCGTCTCGCATCCAACGGATTCCGGGAGCCTTGACCAGGTCTTCGCTCCAGAGGGAGGCCTTTCAACGCTTTGTCTTCCGGTACGCGGTCACCACTCCAGAACTTTTCAGCCCCATCCACCATCCATTCTGCGAGCAATGTAGCCTGCCCACAAAGAATTGAAAAACTTAAGTGACAATAACTTAAAAGCAATAATAAACAAAATCACAGAAACAAAAACAATTACCAATCAACCTGAAAACATTTTACGAAAACCTAAAAATAAATAATAAGTAACAAAGGCAAGTAATTAATATTACGCAATTTCTTAACGAGAACAAGAAATGTTTAATCTTTTGTCAAAGTAAGTAGTGAATTGTGATTATTTTCCTTGACTGGTTGCTGCTGAAAGAATTCCTCAGGGATTAATTACCTGAAACGGTTCTGTAACTCCTTTGTCTAAACGAGAAGCATTCCTGAAGAAAACTTTCAAGATTTAATTGAAATGCTTAGACACGATTTTTGTGGATGGACTGTGATGTGGGATCAAATTATTTCTTTTGTGTTTGATGCGTAGTTTTGTATGTTTTTAAGTTATCTGTGATTTGTGTTTAATTGTTTGTATTAGAATTTCTCTTTTTGAAGAACTTGAGTTCTACAATTCGGTCGCGGACTCGGAGTCTTTGTTTCCCGATAGCTACAACCTTGGGGTCTTTAAGTCATGAGTGAATAGGTTACTTCTAGGCAAGCATGCTACACCTTCGACGATATCATCACTTACCATCAGGTGAGATAGTGGTCAAGCGCAAGACTAAATACAATAAAAAATTAAGAAGAACATAGGTACAGTCAAACGGGATGAAAAGGAACGCAGGGGTGAATAGAAACAATACTCTGAAGGGTATTTTCTCGTTGTTTGTAGCATTTTAGTAGGTACTCCAATATATATATATATATATTAATCGTTTCTTTGTTTGAAACCGATAACGTGGTATCACAGTTAAAATTCCCTTCAAAGTTGTGATACTATTCACTCCTGCTATTTACCCCGTTTGACGGTATGTGTTTATTCTATTTTAGAAATAGAAACAAAAGACAAAAGTCTGTTGTCCAAAAATATAATCTAATAGTTTCATGTCACGGTTTCCTATCCATTTGCATAATAACTATAAACATAATATAACATGGGATACTTTTCTTTATCCTAATTATATTTACGCATAACATTATGTTCGCATAACAGCTTACGCATATTTTTTATTATATTTTTCAAGCATAACAAAAACGCATAATAATTACTCCTAAAATGCTTTTGGTTTATTTTTTTGTAAGAAGCATGCAAACAAGCATACACCATGCATGCAGCAAGCTTTCAGCATGCAAGCAAGCGTGCAGCAAGCATGCAGCATGTAAACAAGCATACACCATGCATGCAGCAGGCATGCAGCATGCAAGCAAGCATGCATCATGCAACATGCAGCAGGCATGGTTTCTGTCACGGCTACGGCGCTGCGGGGCTCCGGCAATCACACGCGAGCTGCTCGTCGCAGATGTGTTTAACGCTCACCACCGCAGCTTCGGCTCCTCAGCTCGCGGGTCTCCTCGCCCCTCCGCACCAACGCGATTTTAAATAACACTCTAGGGGTAGGGCAGACTCTACGTGGAATCGGTATTGCAGCGATTCGTTTCTGTCACAAAAAAATAAAATACGTAAAAACATCTATTTTTTTTTCCGTTATTCCTATTAATTCGTATGCCTTAACACTGTTATGCTAATAGTCATTTGGACTAGTAATATGCGAATTAAAATAATGCCGAAACAAATTTTCCTTCAAGATAATTAAGCCAACATAAACTGTATGCCAAAAAAAAATGGCAAAGAGTTATTGTTTCAAAACAAATTATGCCAAAATAGTTATGCTAAAGTTTATTAGGAAAAAGAAAATTATGCGAAAAAAGGGATCCCTCAGTTCACAGGAACCGAGCACTGTTCCGATACAAAGTATCCTGATAGAGTAGCTTTCTAACAGGTAAATAATTGTCTAAATCGTATCAATACTTACAGAGATTATCTTCTACATTCTTAAGTTTTCTCTTTATATTATTAGATTAGATAAATCAACAGTTTCCATTATTTTTTTGTTATCATCATTATCATCATATCAGCCGAAAGACGGTCTACTGCTGGACATAGGCCTCCCCCAAGCGTCCCCACATTGACCGGTCCCGTGCGACTCACATCCAGTGGATCCCCACAACCTTCACCAGGTCATCGGTCCTCTTAGTGTGCGGCCTTCCAACGCAACGTCTTCCGGTTCGCGGTCGCCACTCGAGAACTTTTCTGCCCCATCGGCCATCTGCGAGCAATGTGCCCTGCCCACAGCCACATAAGTTTTATTGTTAACTTTGCTTAAAATAATAAAATAAACTTTAAATTTCTCAAAAAATAATGCATTCCTAAAAGTGGGTCACGCCACAACTTAAAGCGAGAACTTTTTTACGGCTCTCCCCTGTTGCGCCAAGGGTTTGGTAATTAAACTGGGTATATATCATTGCTTTATATCTGCAGGGAATTAGTAGGCCAGTTCAACAACTGAACGTTTAGTACCCCCTAGCAATAAATTACTAAACGCTTTTACATAATCAACCTCTACTGTTCATTTACCAATAAAAATTCAGGCAAATTGAGAAGAGTTTAAAATGTATTTAATCTGCTTTTTCTGGCCTCTAACTATGCTTAACGACCGTTAAAGCGAATTTTAAATCGACAAGTGGGATTAACGGTATGTAACAAAGTATCAGTATGTAAATGTGGTCACCCATCTACGGACCGACCTCGACAAACATTGCCTTACCTCAGAAATCAAACCGTGCGGCTGCTATTATTTAGCCACGAGCTCTTTCCAAAATTATTCCCACAAATTGAGAAAAGATAAAAATTAATTACTACGCGAAAAAGAAATGCTGGAATCCAGTTCGCCCCTAAATAAATGAGTGCTTAAAAGAAACAAATAAAAGGAAGAGAATAAAAAGAGCTGCATATTGTGAAACGCTCGCAGTCAATGGTTAACCGTAGTGTTTTACTGAAAACGAGTATTCGCCAGGCATTGGAACTCAGGAGCTTCTGAATGGAAAGCGAAACAAATCTAATCAGCCGCAAACATTCCAGCTGCTGCAGAAAATGTTGTTACATTTTAAAAATCCACTTCTATTTGAAACGTCTTTAAGTAATTAATGGGGTCATTTTTTTTTAAAGCTGTTTTTGGTTCATGTGATTGGTATTGGCCAATGAGTTTTTATGTATTTTTGGAATGTTTTTGAAGATTATGAGATTGTGAACACTTTTATCTACACTCACAACGTAATGTTCCAAATATGAATTAAAAAAATATTGCTGTTAATCAAAAAATTGTTATTAGGGTTCCGAACCCAAAGGGTAAAAACGGGACCCTATTACTAAGACTCCGCGATCCGTCTGTCTGTCTGTCTGTCTGTCACCAGGCTCTATCACATGAACCGTGATAGCTAGACAGTTGAAATTTTCACAGATGATGTATTTCTGATGCCGCTATAACAGCAAATACTAAAAACAGAATAAAATGAATATTTAAGTGGATCCCAAACAACAAACGTGATTTTTGCCGTTTTTTGCGTTAATGGTACGGAACCCTTCGTGCGCGAGTCCGACTCGCACTAAGCTGGTTTTTAAATTTTTATACTAGCTTCTGCCAGCGGCTTCGCCCGCGTGAATGTCGAAAATTATCCCGAGGGAACATATTCCCGGAATAAAAAATCCTAATCCTATGTGCTATTCCTGACTATAATCTATCTCTGTGCCAAATTTCATCCAGATCCGTCCAGCCGTTTGAGCGTGAAGAAGTAACAAACATACAAACACATACACTCAAAAATTTCGCCTATATAATAATAGGTAGGATAGGTTATATCTATATATACTTATATATCTATACTATCTATACTAATATTATAAAGCTGAAGAGATTGTTTGTTTGTTTGAACGCGCTAATCTCAAGAACTACAGGTTGGAATTGAAAAATTATTTTTGTGTTGGATAGTCCATTTATCGTGGAAGGTTATAGGATATATAACATCACGCTACGATCAATAGGAGCGGAGCATAAATGAAAAATGTAGCAAACACGGGAAAAAAAAACCTTTATGAGAGCTTCCGTTGCGTGCGCTGCGTAAACGGTTTATGTAACGCAACAATCATGTATGTAGGGTAGGTAGGTAGCCACTTGACGGGTGTGAAGCCACGTGGGACAGCTAGTAGGTAGATATAGTAGGCCGCAGATCATAGGTAACAAAACCAGTGTAAGTACGGATAGGCCAGCCAAAGTCAAAGTGTTACCACCAACATACGGCCTACATAAGTTTTTAAACTGTCATGGTCACTAACACTGACATTAACATTAGAAGCGGGCTATTAACCATGTTTACTGTTTGTTGTCTGTTTTATCTGTGATACTTGCAACAGTACCAATATATCGGAAACTCACAACAAACAGTAAACATGGTAAATATCCCGCTTCTAATATTAAAGTTAGTATTCGGCCCACACTTCGTTCGTCAAAGTTATCACCAGTTAGGCAGTTACAATAACATAATTTAATTGGTTCTTTAAACGCCGCTGTATTAATAGACAAGGCAGAAGAAAGCCTGAAAAAGAATCTTTTGGAATAATGATTGGAAAAGCTTTAACATTACCAATAGCTACAAACAAAGCCAGTTATTTATAATAAAACGCCCACTCGGTAATTTTAACCCCTTGAATCCTCAATAAAACACGAATTGAGATATTATTGTACAAATATTCTGTTGCCGCCATTTTAGGAAAAAATGTTTTTGACCAACAATTGGTAACAAATATTTGTTTAACAAAGGCCAAGTCCAACGCGGCTTTATAACAAATAAACCTTCACGTCACAACGTCTTTTTCGACACTTGTTTTATATACAGATAAAGTTTAAAATAAGCCCTATTTAGATCCCTTTAAAGTTGTGAAAAGTTTCTTGGAGAAGCGCTCGCGGGCGATACCGGTGCAAATTTAAAGTATGTATTACTAGCGCCGCAAACCGTGAGAGGGGCGAGCATGAGAATTCCATTACTGGTGCTGAACTGACACGTTCGCCGCGTAACCCCGTCGACGCCGCGTCGCCCAGAGAAGTATCACGTAACTTGCGATTGCGACCCGCAATCGTTGTAGTCATATAAATATAATCTATGGTTGTAGTGCTGAGTTGTGGGCTTTTTCATTTGGTAACGATGCAATTAATTGTGTGTTTTAACGTGTAGGTGTTGAACTGATACAGTTGACAATACTCATATATGGTGAAATCAACGTGTTGCGTTTTATTTTCATAATCAGGGTGAATGTACAAGTCAGGAAAGAACAGAATACCATCAAAAACATTGATTATAAATTATGATTGATTACAATTACATTTTACTACCAAAGTCCATCTTTAACGTGTTTATTCACGGAAATACTGACTCAAACTTGATACCCCTTAATTAAGACACAAACACGAACAAAAGAGAAACAATACAACACACATTACAAAGAGAGCAACTTATCTAGCACGCGTAGAGGTCATGAAATCAATCAGTTGTAAATTGTTATATACGTCATAAGTCCAAGAGAACGCTCCAGCGATAACTAGTGGATTTATTTAAATCGCCCATTGACGTTACGCGTTTACACAGGGAATTATAGATTACCACTGTTCTGTACAGTGGTGTTCGCCAGTATTTTTTTGCGTCATAAGGTACGAACACTTTTGTTTAAGTGGCGATATTTTTATTTCGTATATTTATGCTCGCAGGATAGAGTGATGCAGCATTTTTGGGGGGCAATTAAGGAGGTATGGGTGTGTTAGTGTAGATTTTGGGTACCAAAAGACTGTTCTTCTCTTCTATGGGTTTTTTGTATGTTGGATCTGATCACAGTCGTAACTTGGGTTAAACTTTTCTTGGGTCGTTTTTGCTGAGCGTTTTTATCAGTGGCTTTGCCCCCGTGTAAGTCAAAGTTATCTCGCAGGAACTTATGCTAAGTCATAGACTACCTCTGTTTTTACCACAATACCTTTCTGCCGTTGAGGTGTGATTGATTAACAAATGTACATACAAACTTACACATTTATAAATTGATTAGTCATAGGATAAGTAAAAATTACGATTAGTATTTAGGATCTGATTTGTGAATATTATTTTACGAGCTAGTATTATCATAATGATATAATATCTGTCATCCATTCATTACGTTGCAAAATAATAAAGTAGGTAGAGAGTAATTCATTGCAACGGATCATGGCCGATGACCGAATGAAATGCGGAGTGACAGTGCAGAGTTCACAATTGTATTCGACCAGCGCATTACATTACAATAATGAACTGTACTGCTCACGCAAGCCAAAATGCGGTAACTCAATAAAAGTGAATTACGAGAAAAATAATTTTGTTGAAAATTATTTACAAATGACATATTTACGCCAAGCTTCAGCCCGCGGCTCCGTCCGAGCGGTAGTATTGATAAAATTACCCTGCATTCTTATGCAGGGCATGTTTACGTCCTCTTTCATTAATATCAGTTCCGTGGTTTAGGCACCAACGTTACAAACAAATAGACAGAGTTACTTTCGTATTTATAATGTGAGTACTTATAGATAGGATTTTCTAAAGTGCCAAAAATGTTTCGCGTTTTCCGACTAACTCGTTGATTCAAAATGTTTTAAGATACGAAGCAAAAATAACAGAATTTACAAATTTCTTGAGTTATCGCCTTTTATCTTTTGAGGGCAGTGTATAGGTTGACGTTCGCGTAAATGCAATCTTACTGGTTGTTTACTATTTAGGTACAAGTGTGTTTACAAAACTATTTGCTCACATGATTTACGAATTTATCGTTTGAAGGGGTGAAATGTTTAAACGGTTGGTAATTATGGAAAAAGAAATTAGTTAGATCTGATACATTAATAAATTAACCTTTGACGACAATTCTTAGTTAATTGAAACTTTATTAAGGATGAAACTATATCTGGCACAAAGTAACAAACCCTCTGGTAGACAAGCGACATTTTATCAGCGATAGGGATTAAAAACGTGACCGTTAGATAGCACTTATTAACCCATTCATTTTTGTCATTTTACGAAGTCCAAATGATATTTAAAGTAAAGATGAGAAACAAGAAGAAAATCTTGCTGTGCAGTTGGAGGATACATATTCGCCAGCTGGCTGACCAAAACCAGATGTATCCTCCGACTGCAAAGCAAGATTTTCTTCTTGTTTATTTCTTTTTAGTTCGCTTTTTAAGCAGTCGGGTGTTTTTCGAATGACTATATGTTTATCATATAAGTGGTATACATGTTTGTGATCACATCTAAAAACCCTTCATTTTGATACCCCACTTGACGGGTTTCAAAGAAAAAAAAAAATTGCAACTCCTACAATATGGCGCCCAAAACCCGCCATGTTTCTTTTTTTTTAACGGCACGTATCTAAGAACACTTGGGTGGCCAAGACCTATCTTATGATGTCTTAATTATAAAAATCCATCTAGTGGTTTGAAAGATACAAGGTAATAAAAAATATTACATACATACAAGAAAGACAGTAAATGTATTCTTCGGGCAACATACATTATCTTGCAGAATATTTTTTTATAGAAGACTATTTATAAAAAAAAGGTACTCTACCTGGTGTATTTTTAACTACATCTTCGGGTCTGTCTGAATGCATCTTAGCATCATCAGCTGCCTGCCTTTATCCCCCGTTACTTGGGGTCAGAGCAACACGTTTTCTTCTTCCATACTGACCTGACCCTCGTCGTCACGCTATCGCTGACTACCTTTTCACTATCAAAAAATAATTTTACAAAACTAAACAAGCTCTAAGCTTTTTAATTAATAAAACGGCGTCTATTATGACGTGTAGCTGCGGAGCACAGGCAAGTGAATTTGCCCGACAACCTGTATGTCAGTTGCAGGATAATACGCAGATGTGTGTTGAAATACTGGAGGCGTATGTGGGAAGTACGCTTAGGATGAACGCGAAATGGGATAGATTTTGTGCCTATGTGTTGAGTACCTAACGTGTCATGTTTTCAGCGGTTTGTTAAGCGGATTGATTTATTTCATAGGTCCCAGCCAATTCATGATTTTTTGTTAACTACGAGTACGTTGCTGATACGAGCCCAAATAAGAGACATCAATTAACTTAAAGTTTAATTTTTGGCGCATTTGAGCTGTTACTAGGCTTTTCTAGTGCTGTAGTTCCTTATTGATTTGTTATTTCGTCAGTTATAAGTAATGGTGACGGGATTTATATTGGTAAGTCAGTTGGCATAGCTATACCAAGCTTAACTACACAAATTATTCGATAGCTGTAAAACCACACGCTTATCATTTTAATTGTTTATCAAGTTTTTCTGTCCTACTTCAAAGATCTCTCCGAAAGCCATCCATGATCTTTTCCCCATGCCGTCTCAATAGATTAAGATTTATTCAATAGGTATTTTAATATATTAAACTTTACTAATATCCTCCTATCTACACTAAGCTTATTTCTTGTTTCAAGTAGATTTTCTTCTTACGCGTCCCGTAGGCACTCGTACGAAGATGAAAGTCTGTGTGAGTGTGCTCCACGCCCAATAACACAGATTCACAATTACCGACACACTATTTAGTTGTTCGCGGAATTAACGACGAAAGGTTTCGACGAACGTAGGTAACGAATGTGTCCGAGATTATTTGTTAAGTCTTATTTGTTTTATTGGGAAATCATTAAGGTATTTATTAGTTGTAGGTATTGTGTGGTGCAGGATTGTTATTATTTTATTGAATTATATAAAGAGAGTTAAAACTATTATTTTGAGCGAATCGTTCGTTCGAATGATTAAATAGAAAAGAGTGCAGAACTAAAATTAAATACTAAAATAAATATTGGCGCACGGTTGGCGCAGTGGTTGAGAGATTGACTGCTGCGCTGCGTGTCGCGGATTTGGTGCCCGCACGGAACAAATATTTGTATGACCTACAGATAGTTGTTCCGGCTCTGGGTGTTTGTGCATGTGAGTTTATATGTTTGTAACCGCACCCAAGATACAGGAGAAATTCCTAATGTTAGGCAATGTTTTCCAAAAAAAGATAAATAAATATTAGTTACATACATACGTGTCGAATTGATAACCTCCTTTTTTAGAAGTCGGTAAAAAAAACAAATTGTAAGTCAAACAAATATTTTAACCGTAGGTATCATCATCATCATCTTCCCGGCCTTATCCCATGTTACTTGGGGTCGGCGCAACACGTTTTCTTATTCCATACCGGAAGATTTAATAACCAATAAATCTCTGGAAAAATACTTAAGTATACGTAACGTGAAGATTAAGTCGAAAGCTATTTAAAATGCTTAGCCATTTCTAAATTAAATAGATAAGGGCAAAAACTGAAGATCTATTAAAAACACTGATTTATTTTTTTAATCTCACAAAAAAAAATATACTAAAATATCATCTTTTTCCTAGCCTATTCCCAAAAACATAATACGTAGGAGTCAGCTTCCAGTCTAGCCGGATAGAGCGGAATATCTGTATCTGCCTATCTGACCTTTACAACCCCGTTACTGGATACCCTTAAGTTGGACTGAAAAACGTAACTCGTGTCCATAAAAGAGACAGTCAAAACTAAACCCAGTCCACTCGAACAACGAGTAGGTGTTACTTTTTAAGCGTTCTTTTGTCTCTCATTATAATAGAGCGAGCATAAAACAACAATCAAATGCTAAACAAAAGGGGAGGTAATTGGTTTTCTGTACAAACCTATGTAGTGCACATTCGCTGTTCCCCGCACAGAAACGACGTGGCGAGCTCATAAAACCTTATCTGTACCCTTCGGGGAGCGTTCACATTGATTTTGCTACTTGCCAGTTTTAGAGGATTTCGGGCGAGTAACTTTTTTATTTTTTTTATTTTAGATGCGTTTTCTTTTGACTTTAGTCTAGATCAAAGGTGACAGAAACAAAGCCGACGATAGAGCTAGCTTACCCAAAAGAAAAACTATCTCAAACTTATTGTGAACAGGGTTGTTCACAATAATTTTGAAGAGATTCGGGTTTAATGCGTTCGGAAATTTTGCCACTCTTTTGCTGTGCGCATTATGAAAGATGTTTGGAAGCGCTTGGTGCGAATTGGTGGAATGGCAACTAGGAAAGGATGGTAATTTGCAGTGCTTCTAGATGTCCGATAGTAGAAGGGGGCCGGTGGGATGAGGTCGTGGAGTACTTGAGCACACTCACATGACACTCACCGTCTGTAGAAGATCTACTTACGGCTTTTTTAAATCTTGTTTATGAGATATAATAATGACAAATAGGAAATAAAGAAAACATTTTCTTTATTTAAATAAATAAATTGTTTAAGCTGGGCTTAGTCAATGCGGCCGCAATTTGATGAATAAACCGGACAAACACTATAAAAAACTACCATTGGATTTTTGATCATTTACAGGCCACCATTCATAACGTGTAGACAATATTTTCCTTGGGTCGGACGGACCTTGTGGCAACTAGAACAAATTGCCGTGCGTTCTAGCGTTTTTGCCATACCTATTATTGGAATCAAATATAACAGCTCACAATGTTAGGACCCATTAATATTAATGATATTTTTTTATCCGTGGTGCTAGGTTACTGGGCTTATCCCAGTTGTAAACAACCCCTTGTGCCAATTGACCTTGTTTGTTCTGTCTTGCTTGATATGGAGGGAAGTGGAAATTATGTTAATTTTTTCTACTCCTCCGTTATTCTTTTCTGAAAATTGTCGTGGCGGGATCCAAGACAGTTAAATTGATTCTCCGGGACATCGTCGAGCTTCATTGCCTCAGCGCTTTTCTGGTGATCGCCATTGTTGATTTTGGCTTACAGGAGTTGCAGTGGTTTGTGAATAGTGCAGTGAGGGTATTTCCCAAAAAAAAAACGTTGATTTGCCGGGTAAATGGTCATTATATCTTTGCTTACACAGTTACGCCTGATTATATTGTATATCTCCAAAATTACCGTCAGTATAGTTTGGTGTTTTTTACCGTAACGCACTGTTCTTACGATTTATGCCAGTGCACTATTCAATAAAATCTTTCACCATGGTTAAATCCATCTCGCCTTTTCATAAACTTACAAGGAGCTTTACCTGAGGTAATAAAATATATTTTGTTTAAAAGAAAGTAGTTATAATGTTCCAACTACGGTGCTTTGCTTTACAATCGAAAGTCTACATTAATATTGTTAGATATAATTAATGCTACAAGACAATAATAGTTATTTTTGTGACAATCATTTTGAAACAAAGAAATCGTCGATAGCGATTACAACTACAGTGACCGTTGATAATAAATTAAATTTTATGAAAAATTGTTGTCAGTAGTGGCAATACATAATTATGCATTCGATCGATGTTGTTAGTAACTTAGGTATAGACGATCTCGTAGTCAAAAAAGTCAAATTCAAACCGTTTATTTCAATTAGGTCATAAGCGGCACTTTTAAATGTCTGAAATTTAACGTTAAAAACCATTCGCAAATGTAGATTGTTATGGCAAAGATCGGACAAGAAACGCCACAACGATAAGGTTTGCCATTGTTAGTTTTTATGTTTCTTTTGTACTTGTTTAATCCGATGTAAAGTATATATGAATAAATAAATGGACAAGAAACTCAACAACAAACTTCTCTCTTAATTGACTATCCTTTACGACAGTTGAGAAAGCAATCTTAATCATTCTCGTTTTAACGGTTAAATAAACATTAACTGCACCGATTGAATCAAACCACACTGTTATTCGATAACCAGCTAAAGCCAATTAACATTTTCAAATTATTCATCTATCACAAAATAGTTACAAACCATTTTCACAAGACGTTCCACAAATACCTCTTAAATAATTTCGAAAAGTCAAGTGTACTCTCCCGTTCAAACGCGCCAACGCGTCGGGGATTGAAGTACCAGCAACAATGACGGTCTTTGGCTTTTGTAATACTTTATTATGTGCCGGCAAAGATCCCCTGACAAAACTTTATTGGAACATCGAGTATGAACACTCGGCCTGATATGAGACACTAGTTATAATAGAGTGACATTATGCGATAGATTTTCATGACAGAAGCCTTATAGAATTATGATTTATGTATTCAAGTAAATGGATTTCTATGTTGTGGTGATGTTTATTTTAGATTAAAATTTATGGGGATATGTAAGCAATTTTAATTATTTAAGTTTGTATTTTTATTAGAGAAACTTTGTCATCGACTTGGCTTAAAGACCGCGACACGTGACCGAGGCAGGAGACGCGCGACGCTACTTGTTCTTAGGCTTTGTATTGGAGCGAGTTGGCGCGTGAGACTGCGACAGAAGAAGAAGAAGTCATAAGACCACTAGCCGCAGGCTTATTACGTATCTTTTGCAAGAGAAAAACGATAGCGATCAAACGCTTTATGTCATAAAAGTCGGAATTACCTGCAGTGTAGGTATGGTAGGTCCTACAAAATTGTTTGCTAATCGCTCGCTGTTTGTCAAATGCACTTATTTAAAAAGAATACCGCCAACAACTCTAAAACTTCTGTATGGAAAAGAAATTATTGCACAAAAATCGCTATCGTTTTGCTCTTGCAAAAGATACGTAATAAGCCTGCCGGTCTCGCTCCGGAGTGGAGTCGCTTGTCGCGCTCGAAATGCCCAAACATATTGGCATTAAACAATTAAAGAACCATTTTATTGTTTGAGACATTGACTTTTAAGATGTACTTCAAGAAAAGGATGAGGTCCGCAGTTTTCTTTGAAATGTTTTTTCCCCTATTACTCAAAGACGCCTGGAACAATTTAGAATTATTTTCAAGTCAGGATCTGATGATGGGATCTTGTAGAAATCGAGGGTACTCCTCAAATATTATAGGCACACATATAGCGATTTTGGTATTTTCATCAACAGTGCAATAATTTGCACTCCAAAAGTATCATTTGATGCAGTGAAACTGATGAAAAAGATAACAGACGGCTATTGGAACTCCTTAATGCTAAGTATGTCACGGGTATCAGATAATTATTTGGAATAGTTAACCGACTATGATAAAGCAAATACTAATAAATAAATGGTACTGATAATAATGGTACCTACCATCGAACTGATCTGATGATGAAGCCGGAAGGTAGGCCCTGGCACTCCGAAATGTATCCTAGTCGTTTTTGGGCTTATTGGAATCGACATCAAATTTACTTTGGCTATAAATAATTTTCATGGTAATTGGAGGTACCTTCCAATTACTTCTAACCTACCAAAACAAAAAAGAGAAACATAAAAAAAATACTAACAAAAAAATCAAACCGACTTCCAAAACAAAACACAACAAAGCGAAAAACTTTCTTTTCCAAAGTTGATTTTTTGGTTAAAAAGTTTTTTTTTTATTATAATAATGTAATATCATACAATCGTGTTCTTCTTCCTCCAATGGTAACTTGATAACCTACAATATGGACTAATAATTTGCAACAATATAACTGACTTTAACTACTAAAATCGAGCAGAATTTGTATACGACACACATCGCGGTCTTAACCCTCAGTACACCAGCGCCAGTTGGTCTTCCTCAAGGTTGACCAAAGATCCGGTGGCCCTCACCGGATCTTTGGTCAACCTTGAGTCTGCTGGATACGAAACAGGTCCATCGATGTGACGACGCTTATATCTTTCAGCTGTAATGATGATTATGATGATGAACATTGGTGACTAGATGAGTTTAAAGGAAAATAATATACAAATAAAATGTATTTTAACTATTTAAAAGTTTTCATTACTACAGAACCTTCCTCAAACAGCTCAAAGTAAGGTTGAACACAGACCGTATATAAAGGAAAATTGCTGTTTATATTAAGAGTGAAGAACCTAAAGCAACGTATCTGAAAATGACCTTTCAAGGTAAACTAATTGAATGAAACAAAATTGTTCTTGATAGTGAACTGTTGATATATGATTTACCCAGCTTTTCAGCGGGTGGCTAATGTCGAAAACTGCGAATCAAATTAGTCACTGTCATAATATTGTATTTATATGGTAACAGACGACACTCCGTCGGCGCCCGGGTCGAGCGTACTTCCTACTATTTGACCTGTTATTTTGGGTTCAATACATCGGAACGATACTCACTACGCGATTTTGTTTTGGCGTTTTCTGCCAATTATTATCAAACTGTTTAATTATATATCTTTATACCTACTTTAATTTATAGCAATCAAATTTATATGTCAAGCGTGCTTATCCTACTAGGTATTATTATAAATGTGAAAGTTTGCGATGATGGATGGTTTGTTACTCTTTTACGCAAAAACTACTGAACGTATGTTGATGATAGTTTACAGAAATATAGCTTATACATCAGAATATCACATAGGCTATAATTTACAAAGAAGAGATCAGGAGATGGAATCATATCGTGTGGTAAAGACTTTCGAACTACCAGGAAATCAGAAACATGAAGATGTAGAAAGTCACAAAATCTATTTAAACCAGAGCGAAGCCGAGGTGGGCAGCTAGTTTGGTTATAATTGGGTTTAAAGTATGAAATTGCCGTTTTATTGTAATAGGTACTTTGAATTGACATAGAACTTTCATGGTTTGAGATTTTTGTGTGAAACTTTTTTCACATGGTACCTATGAAGTTCTTCTTTTAAAAAATGTGCAACATTCGATTATCGACTTTCAGTTGTTTTTTTATTCGGCTTAGACAAAAAACATGAAAAAAACGAAAATTCGAGTGATTTTTGAATACGAGTTCCGACGCGGAACTTACGCGGCAGAAACAGCTTGCAATGTCAATGTTACGTTTGGAGAGGGGACTGCTAATGAACGCACCGTACGATTTTGTAATAGAAACTTTGATTTGAAGAACGAATTACGTGAATTGAAGGAGATGGTGGAAGCCGATCTGAGCCAAACTACCCAGGAATTAGGGGCATGGTTTAACGTTACCTTACCAACAATGTTTACTCATTTGCGTCAAATCGATAAAATAAAAAAATATGAAAAATGGGTGCCTCATAATTTGACTGATCTACAGAAAGAAGCGCGTGTTGAAGCTTGTGTTGCCTTGTTGTACCGATACAGAAATGAAGGAATATTGGATCGAATTGTGACATGTGATGAAAAGTGGATTCTTTACGTTAACCATAAGCGAAAAATGCAATGGCTGACCCCAGGTCAAACGCCGCAACTGCAGTGTCCTAAAGCAAACCTTACCTTGCTTAAAAGGTAATGATAACTGTTTGGTGGTCTCGGCATGGTGTTATTCACTATAGCTTTCTCTGATCTGGTCAAGCAATAACGGCAGATGTCTACTGTGCCGAACTCCGAACAATGATAGTAAAACTAGCAGTGAAACAGCCCCGACTCATGAATCGATCTTCACCATTATTGCTCCATGATAACGCGAGACCTCATACAGTGCGAGAAACTGTTTTAACTCTACAGGAACTGCAATTAGAAACCATTCGTCACCCTCCGTATTCGCCAGACCTTGGCTCCAACGGACTAGCATTTTTTTCGTGATTTGGACATTTTTCTACGTGATAAAAAGTTTTCTTCTCAGGAGGCAGTACAAAATGCTTTTTCACACAGTTTGTCGAATCTAGATCACCAGACTCCAGAGTTCTATCGCAAAGGCATAAATTACCTTCCTATTAGATGGCAGCAATGTTTAGATAATAATGGTAATTATTTTGATCAAATAAAAATGTTAAATTTAAAAAAAACTAATTTTTATATTTTTCAGTACAAATCGGCAATTTCATACTTTAACCCTATTTGTAATTGATACTTTTAGAACCAGTTTCCTTCTTAAGGCTTATTATCCAATAAAATAAAAGATGACAAGTTACTGATGATGACAGGGCATTAATTTGTCAACAACAAACGATTGTCATGGTTATCATCCAAGACTAAACAAACCAACTCACGAAAAATCCATAACCACCCCGTGTGAACCAACGTGCTCTTGTCATGTTACAACCACCATTGACTGGTCATTCCTCCTACTGTCGCCATGGAGTCTAGTCTAAGACGATATAATGTCACACTCCAGTGCAATTGCAAAGGTAGTTTCAACACTTCACCTAACTTACGTATTGAAACTTGAACATAACCTTCACTAAATACTAAGTCCATATGTTAACGATGCAAAAATACTTAGGTAATAGGAAGGATTTTCTTTTAATTTCTTTGAAACGTCGATTTCATGAGTGAGATGGTTGATTTTTTAAGATTGTGGTATCCGTGGAAGCGATTGCAGTTCGTAAAGTAATAGCTTGTTGCCTGATAGCTTGCCGGCTTTAAATCCAATCTAACTTTATAGGATGTGCAAGATGGAATATTGAAAATATAGTAGGACATAGTTTAAAAAATAACCGGCCAAGTGCGTGTTGGACGTCGCACATTGAGGGTTCCGTACCAAACCACAAAATAAAGTTGTAATAGGAAAAAAACAGCCAAGTACGAGTCTGACTCGCGTACAGAGTGTTCCGTATCTACATTCACCAAAGCAAATAGGTAACATTACTAACGTTCATAAACAATGATAGCACCGAACATTGCTCTAACAAAGGGACATAATTAACTTTACCGTTCGAAAACTGTTGTCCCCATACATCAATATACAATTTTTTTATTTTGCCAAGTAAATTCTATAAGTTGGTCGGCTAGCTATTACTTGTAAAGCCTATTTGACTGTGATAGTTTTCCTTTTAATTTCGTTATATATATACTACTGCTGCGATTTTTTTCACACATTCAATAGCTACCATTTAGGTGGCAGGGAGAGGGGGGACACTTGACACTAACAAAAATTTGCCATTTAAAGCTTAATTTTACGCAAACGGATCCCTGTATCGAAAAATGGTATTCACAGGCCTATCCTATCGTTATACCCATGGCATAGACTAGAAAATAAACATCCCCACTTTAAGTGTACAGGAGGTAACATAAAAAAACATAGTTTTATTTTTTTACTTTGTCGGCGTGTTTAATATGTTTATCTATGCCAAATTATAGCTTTATAGTACTAAGAGTCCCTGAACTAAGCTGTGGACGGACGGACGGACAGACGGCCATGGCCTAAAAATACATCCTAAAAACGAGAGAATTAAACAAAAAAAAAAAAAACAATATATTGGTATTTTTTTAGTAAAACATACGTACATTCATTGTCACCAAATTTGGAATTCATAGGTCAATGGGAAGTTAAAAAATTATATGGAACAAAATTTCGTAAAAATATCGGACTTTGGTGGGTTCTCATTCCTTTGTTGTCCAATATGCTTATACTGTGAAAATGTACAGGCTTCAACCGTTTGGCTGTAAAAACCTGTGTGACTGACGACAGATACACAGACACGTGAGTGACAGCAATAGGGCTCCGTTTGGACCCTTCGGGTACGGAACCTTAAAAAGCAATACGAGGTAGACCATTGTGTCCGTCTAAAATATAGACTTGGGGGGTGACAACAAGCTCTTAGAGCGGTATCAATTTGAGATCGAGTAAGTGACAGATGTATACACGTCAGATACATCTGTCCCTTATTCGATCTCAAATTGATACCGGTCTAAGAGCTTATGGTCACTCCCCTGACTTAGGTACTAACTTTGGAGAGACACGCATCTGAGAGTAGTGGTGTGTATCTGTCTAGTTCTATAAAATAATAGGCAGGGCCAAGCCAAATACAACCCACTTCCTCATATTATTTCAAATAAAAGAGTCTCTTTCTAAAAAAAGACAAATGATGGGGTTTACCTATTTCTATAGTGTTATACCATGTAAATAAAGCAAATCATAAAGAACGGAAGATGTAGGTGTAAGTAGATCAAAGCGAACAAGAATCTATGCAAACTATAGAGCCGTAGTCTACAAATACAAGAAGAAAAGCTTAGTATTACGAGTATCAATGGTGGACCACAAACGCCTAGGATAAACTGTTAAAGAATAAGGCCACTATCAACCGTTTTGCGCGACGGATTAGCACCCACCGTTTGATGATAATATTATTAGATAGAACACCGCTACTAGGCCATCTTTTAAAAACAGTTTCTCAGGCAATATATTTACGACTATTTTCGTACAATTTCGTGACCTAAACTAATATTATAAACAAGGTAAATGGATTGCACGAGGTAATATTCGGCATATTAGGTAATTTATGGGTATTTGAGGTTTTAGACATTAAGTCCGGCTCTGTACGTTTGTAAAATTAAATAAAGAAATTTCGAAAATTCTTTTGATGAATGAAATCATTCATCGAAACATCAAACTATCACACAGTAAGAGAGCAGTGGTGGCCCAGTGGTATCGGCCGCGACTTACAAGTTGTAGGTCGTGGGTTCGAGCCCAGGCAGGCGTATTACTTTGTGTAAATTATTTCATCACCACTGCTCTCAAAACGGTGAAGGAAAACATCGTGAGGAAACCGGCATGTCCTAGAACCAAAAATTCGAAGACATGTGACATCTACCAACCCGCACTGGGCCCGCGTGGTGGATAATGACCTATTCCCTCTCACAGGGAGGAGGCCTGTGTCCCAGCAGTGGGAGCATTAATAGGCTGATGATGTGATGTGATGTGTGAATGAAATCAACAATATCGATTTGTCACAGTCTACCTTTTATGCCGAAAAATCGCACGTGTCCTATGAGATATCCTTTAAGAGAGAAACCGCAGAGAATAGCTTGTCATAAATATTTTAGTTTTTATACACTTTCACTTCTAGTGATATGTTCGTGACAATCTAAGAAGTCGGATTTGACAGCTATAAAAATATACTAAAATATACTAAACTTGATGCTTACGAATGATACTCGTTACTGTAGTGTAGTGTTTGTGTGTTGTTGTTGTGTGTGTTGTGTTGTGTGTTAATTTCTTATGTACAAAGTTATCGCGGCATGTAAAATGAGAAACGTGATCAGAATTCTTAGATTGTCACGATTTTAAATGTTTTAATAGGTAACCCAACAATTTTCGACGCACAAACGACAAAAAAATTTTTGCTGCTCCGTTCTGTCCCACTCTTGGGTAAAGACATTACTACATCCTACCTTTAATGTCCCCACGCTTCCTCTTTTCAGACCTAATCAGATTTTGCTCTCAAAACCACTTAAAATATTACAGTTTGTTTACTCCATCTCATCTGAAATGGACAAGAATTCATTACTTAGAAACGTTATCTAGTATACCCAAGACGACATGAAGTGAAAGATGTATACACAAGTTGTAGGTACAGTTGTACGCAGCTCTATTTATCATACAAATGGTGTACCCTAATAAGTGATTGGAGTGGATTGAATCAATGATCTTCGAGCGTGTTTTAAGTCAACCATGACCCTTTAACTAAGATAAGTAAATGAACACTAATATTATGCCAATATTTTGTTTACATCTTTACACATTTTACAAATTAATGGTAGATTTTGAAAAATCTTTTTAAAAGAAAATAAAGCTGACTGCCACATAAAAACATTACAATGTAAATAAATTGCAGTTCTAAAAACTGAAAAACACGCTTTAATGGTAAAATGAACTAAAAAGTCTCTAATCCTGAAGATCCTGGTAAGGATAATGGTAAGTGATAATTTAAACTATTGCATTGTCATCGGTCCTTGAAAAGTGTGGAAAGTTTCTAATCAATCCGACGTTTTGAACGGCGTGAAAATCACTTTCAAAGATTCCGTTACATAGATACATACAAGCTAATATATAAGCGTGTTAAATAAAAAAAAGCGTGTTAAAAATAA
Source organism: Orthosia incerta (assembly GCA_948252205.1). Lineage (NCBI taxonomy): Eukaryota > Metazoa > Arthropoda > Insecta > Lepidoptera > Noctuidae > Orthosia > Orthosia incerta. The sequence continues at coordinate 14,405,463 of OX411744.1, forward strand.
CTTTAATTTCGGAAGTCGGTGTTCTTTTGTTTTTGTTTCTTCGAACAAAAACAAAAGAACACCGACAACGCCTTCCGAAATTGTAGTAATTTTTCACTTTGTAGTATTTTATGTGGAAGTAGGTTGTATTTTTCTGTAAAAAAAAATGTTTTTCACTTTTTAGTAGTGGCACATAATATTTATAATGCCCACAGTTATGCCAGAATAGATTATCCGAATAACATGAAACTTGAACACAACCGGTGAAATGAGAGTGTAACAGGGTGAACTGTACACATCTGCGTACTCCTTTAGAGCATACCAGATGTTATGGTATGAAATAGTGTAAACAATAAACAGACATGCGTATGCAGCAATCCCGAGAGATTTGCTGTCATTTATTGAAGAGTTCTGTTGTATATCGCTGAAGTTCTCCATCAGATCTTGACTCAATCAATTTTAATAGGATCATATGAGAAGCTTTCAAATAAAAAAAACATCATCAATCCCTAGAGATTTGCTGTCATTGATTGAAGAGTTCTGTTGTATATCGCAGAAGTTCTCCATCAGATCTTGATTCAATCAATTTGAATAGGATCATATGAGAAGCTTTCAAATAAAAAAGCATCATCAATCCCGAGAGATTTGCTGTCATTTATTGAAGAGTTATGTTGTATATCGCTGAAGTTCTCCATCAGATCTTGACTCAATCAATTTTAATAGGATCATATGAGAAGCTTTCAAATAAAAAAAACATCATCAATCCCTAGAGATTTGCTGTCATTGATTGAAGAGTTCTGTTGTATATCGCAGAAGTTCTCCATCAGATCTTGATTCAATCAATTTGAATAGGATCATATGAAAAGCTTTCAAATAAAACAAGCATCATCAATCCCGAGAGATTTGCTGTCATTTATTGAAGAGTTGTGTTGTATATCGCAGAAGTTCTCCATCAGATCTTGACTCAATCAATTTGAATAGGATCATATGAGAAGCTATCAAATAAAAAAAACATCATCAATCCCGAGAGATTTGCTGTCATTTATTGAAGAGTTCTGTTGTATATCGCAGAAGTTCTCCATTAGATCTTGATTCAATCAATTTGAATAGGATCATATGAGAAGCTTTCAAATAAAAAAGCATCATCAATCCCGAGAGATTTGCTGTCATTTATTGAAGAGTTATGTTGTATATCGCTGAAGTTCTCCATCAGATCTTGACTCAATCAATTTTAATAGGATCATATGAGAAGCTTTCAAATAAAAAAAACATCATCAATCCCTAGAGATTTGCTGTCATTGATTGAAGAGTTCTGTTGTATATCGCAGAAGTTCTCCATCAGATCTTGATTCAATCAATTTGAATAGGATCATATGAAAAGCTTTCAAATAAAAAAAGCATCATCAATCCCGAGAGATTTGCTGTCATTTATTGAAGAGTTGTGTTGTATATCGCAGAAGTTCTCCATCAGATCTTGACTCAATCAATTTGAATAGGATCATATGAGAAGCTATCAAATAAAAAAAACATCATCAATCCCGAGAGATTTGCTGTCATTTATTGAAGAGTTCTGTTGTATATCGCAGAAGTTCTCCATCAGATCTTGATTCAATCAATTTGAATAGGATCATATGAGAAGCTTTCAAATAAAAAAGCATCATCAATCCCGAGAGATTTGCTGTCATTTATTGAAGAGTTATGTTGTATATCGCTGAAGTTCTCCATCAGATCTTGACTCAATCAATTTTAATAGGATCATATGAGAAGCTATCAAATAAAAAAAACATCATCAATTCCTTGAGATTTGCTGTCATTGATTGAAGAGTTCTGTTGTATATCGCAGAAGTTCTCCATCAGATCTTGATTCAATCAATTTGAATAGGATCATATGAAAAGCTTTCAAATAAAAAAAAGCATCATCAATCCCGAGAGATTTGCTGTCATTTATTGAAGAGTTCTGTTGTATATCGCGGATGTTCTCCATCAGATTTTGACTCGATCAATTTGAATAGGATCATATGAGAAACTTTCAAATAAAAAAAGTATTAGCAAAATCGGTTGACCCAGTAAAAAGTTTTGAGGTAACACGCATAAGAACCTCCTTCTCCGGTTAAAAAAGCGCTTATTAGCCATGTTTTTCATAAATTTTCAGGAAAATTGTATTTAAACTTGCTTTAAGTGCTGACCAAGACTGATATTAAGTACCTACCTATAGTTAAAATAACATTCATACATCCTCAGGCCAATCCAGAAATGGCTAAATACATGGATAGGTATGTAGGTAGGGTAGGTATGTAGGCAAGGTAGGTAGGGTAGGTATGTAGGTGGGTTAGGTTATATTTATATTAATGAAAATTAAAATGCTATGGGGTCGAGACAAACTGACAACAACGGTTAATATTGACAAAACGTTAATAGTAACCGTGTGATTGACATGCACCACCAAAATCTGACGGGGTCATTTCGACTCCATCGGGTGTTAAGTCTTAACCCTAGACAAGTATATTGTAAATGGAGACAGATTCTATTCTTACCAAGTATTTTATCATGTGTTTCATATCTGTGTTAGCCATTCTACGGGCAACCCTTCAGACATTGAGGGCAAATATAAATAAACATCAACATACCGGGTTTCTGAGCAGAATCTTACACGTGTACTTCAGTTTTGTTTTTCTTATTCTCACACAACTAAACTAAGAGACCACGTGTAAATAAGCTGATTTTCACACGCACCGTAAGTATTTAATCGACTTCAAAGAGGAGGAGGTTCTCAATTCGACTGTATTTTTTTTATCCTCTATTATTACATTTTAGAAATTCTTTTTATAGACTTATCTTAATGATAGTCGTGTTTTGCATAAAATGAAAATATTGTTATTACGATGCCTCACGGTAATATTTTATTATTGAGAACTAGCTTTTAGCAGTGGCTTCGTCTCCTTGAATGACGAGAATTATGTCACGAATATGCTGAAAGATAGATATCGCAGGAACATAGGTCATGGTCTAACCGTGTGCCGATTTCATCCAAATATGCAGCCTAATTGCATAAGTGAATTCGTCGAAGCAAAGCGTTTGACCCCATGAAAAGTATGACAAATACTCTTTAAATAATTAGGTTTTGCCAAAAATTATTGGACTCTTTCGCAAAGAGTATCTTCACCAATGAAAGCTTCCCATTATTTTTGCCAATACCTAATTATGTTTATAGAGAATTTGTCATACTCTTTCATGGGGTCAAACCCTTTGCCTTGCCGAAGTAACTTGCGTAATAAGGCTACCAGTCAGCTATAATTGATGGGTGATTGTTAAATAAACGTACAGAATTTCACGGAAGTAGAATTGTAGAAAATAGGATGGTAGGACATGAGATATTAGTTGGATTTGACACCACAGAAATAAATACCAACCTACATAAATTAATGGAATCTTGTTTTTACCACTTAGTAAAAGCCTCTAATAAACCTACAGGACGTTACAACAAACAAAAAAGTTCCGTCTAAATTATATTAAAAATGTGAGTAAATGGAGTGATGTGTGCTGAGTTTTACGGTGGCTATAACTCATAAGTCATGGACGTAATGTGCGTGAAATAGATTCTGCGCGCCCTCTGGTAGACTCTAGAAGAAATGTTTAAATTCAGGCTGACGCGGCCCGCTGGCTCGGAACGCTAAATTAGCCTGCCATACCGCAGAGCGCGTTGTTTGAAATATTATGTGAAGTGATATGAGTATCACCTTGTACGTAGTTTATGTGATAGTATTTTAGTCGCATTAGTTTTTTGGAATGTACTGGTTGGGATAAGGTGGGAAGTTTTAAATTGAAGAATTTTTCTTTTTATTTAGAACTACAAAGAAGTTATTTACGTCAGTCTACTGGTGAATCGATTAAAGAAATTGAACCTTTTAATATTACTTCTATGTACATGTAGGTTCTATAGACAAATGACACAAGTAAATTTTTTTTTTTTTAAAAACCCCGACTCATTTTTATTTCATGCTTCATAATTTTATTTATCTGGTAGTAGACACGCTTCGATCGACAAACTGTTGAGCACGTTATTATGACACGATATCTTGCGAAAACACCTTGATTTAAACAGTAAAATGCCCATAACTTTTCAACGGCTAAACCAATTTTCATCAAACATAGCTAAGAACACTCTCGATAAAGTGATTATTCGAACAAAAGTACGAAATAAAAATCGGTTCATCCGTTTAGGAGCTATGATGCCACAGACAGATACACATATAAAAAAATAAACAAATACACAAATACCCAGGTACATACGTCTAACTTATAACATCCCTCATTTTCTGTCGGGGGTTAAAATCGGAACCCTTAAATTCGGCCTGTGTTTATCTCTTCACCCGTCTACCCAGATGTTTCACAGCCATGTTACTCGGATACTTTTGGCACTACCTCGGTATATATATGCGAACGAAAGGTGTATTTTGTGCACGGCTAAACAGTTGTATAGTAAAGACATTGTGCACGCTTAAATACTCCTGCCGAATCTTTACGGTTTCCGTAGTTAGAATAAGTATTTATTTATTACCCAGCTGCAAGGAAAGGGTTATGTTTTTCGCGCGTATCTTGTATGTTTATATGTAATATTTTTATTACCTCGTATCTTTCAAACCACTTGATGGATTTTTATAATTAAGACATCGTTAGATAGGTCTTGGCCGCCCAAGTGTTTTTAGATAACTCCCGTTGAAAAAAAATAAACATGGCGGCTTTTGGGCGCCATATTGTAGGAGTTGCAATTTTTTTTTTTCTTCGAAACCGTTCGAGTGGGGTATCAAATGAAGGGTTTTTAGAAGTGATTACAAAAATATATACCACTTATATGTTTAAAGTCATTCGAAAAATAAAAGTATAACTGAAAAATTGTAAATAAAAAAAGTAAATAAAATCAAAAAACCCGACTGCTTAAAAAGCGAACTAAAAAGATGTAAACAAGAAGAAAATCTTGCTGTGCAGTCCGAGGATACATCTGGTTTTGGTCAGACAGCTCGCGAACATATATTATATTAATACTTTTTCTTCCAACTATGCTTTAATTTCATCACAATCACACTAAAAACTCAGTACAAAGCGAGTCTTTAATGCTCTAGAGCAATAAAAATGTATGAAATTTCATTATTGCACAGTTTTTTTTTTAATCGCACCAAAAGGTGCCAACCTCAGTGGATTAGCTCTATTCAGCCAGCCGATATCAAGACTTTTTTTTTACGTACGTATTATTCGTTTCTATCCTACTTGTTTCAAATTTAAAAAATTATTGCTGCTAACTCTGATTTAAAAATGAAAGAAATTTAAAAAAGTGCTTTTCGACATCGCCGCGCCCATCTACTTCCCGTGATAACGACTTCATTGTAACAAATCAGCCAGGCCCATCTACCTCGTCTGATAATATTATTCAGTCCCAAGTTAAACAAACAAATATAAATTTGCCCAATAAAACTCTTAACCTTACGTTTAATAATTGCTCAAGTATAACTTTTAATTTCAATAATTAAACTTCTATTTTAACTGTTTGATATGAGTTTCTTTTATCTACTATTCCTATAGGTAATAGTTGAAAGAAAAGCAGATTATGCACCTCGCTTTAAGTAATTTATATAGCCCTCGTGCCTGTTAGATTAGAGCCCTCGCTAACGCTCGGGCTCTAAATCAGGCACTCGGTGCAATAATAAATTACTTTGTGCTCGATGCAATAATCTACTATTTTTGAACACCATAGATACATTTAAAAGGAAACTTAAAACCAGAACAAAGTTCTAAGTCATTACAATGGATTCAAACACCATTAATATATTATCATAAAAGCTACAAAGTTTTTAACACACATAACATAATATCAAGTTTGTAATCCCAAAAAGGTCGTGCAGAGGTACAAAGTTTTTATAAAGTTATACATGTCTATATTTGTACTAGCACAAAATTATTTTAATTTATTATTACCTTAGGTAAAATATACCTACATTATCTAAACATGTTTTAGATAAATATTATTGAGTGCTCCCGTGGGTGGTAACTGATTTAAATTCAGAATGCTTTCATTACATATCTATCTTTTCATAAATAAATACCTATATTATTGGTAAACAATATTTCTTGTAAGAATTCTAAGAAAATTCTAGTTATGCATTTCTAGTTACTTCATCATTTATCAATGCAGCCGAAAGACGTCCACTGCTGGACATATTCCTCCCCCAAGCGTCGCCACACTGATCGGTCCTGTGCGTTTCGCATCCACCGGACGCCCGCAGCCTTGACCAGGTCGTCGCTCCACCTAGAGGGAGGCCTTCCAACGCTGCGTCTGCCGGTACCCGGTCACCACTTTAGAACTTTACGTCCCCAACGGCCATCAGTTCTGCTGTACCCACTGCCACCGGCAATTCTTCGAGCTATTTTGGCAACCTCCTCTTGCGGATGTCTTCATTTCTGATTCGATCACGTAAGGAAACTCCGAGCATAACTCTCTCCATTGCCCTTTGGATGTCTTTAAGCCTTCTGATGAGGCCCATTGTGTGCGACCACGTCTCATTATACACTCTCATTACTCAAAATGACACATCTAGGTACCTCCTTTTTAGGGTTCCGTACCCAAAGGGTAAAAACGGGACCCTATTACTAAGACTCCGGTATCCGTCTGTCTGTCTGTCTGTCTGTCCGTCCGTCTGTCACCAGGCTGTTTCTCATGAACCGTGATAGCTAGGCGGTTGAAATTTTCAGAGATGATGTATTTCTGTTGCCGCTATAACAACAAATACTAAAAACAGAACAAAATAGATATTTGAATGGGGCTCCCATACAACAAACGTAGTTTTTTGCCGTTTTTTGCGATAATGGTACAGAACCCTTCGTGCGCGAGTCCGACTCGCACTTGGCCGGTTCTTATTGTATTTTGTTTAATTTTGGGATTTCGTAGCAAAATAGCATAACATTAGATACTCGTACCTGCTACAAACCTGTACTTTAAGCTCTCTAAATAAATATTGCCCTTTATTTTACTTACTACTATTACTTTGTTGACATCGATAAAAACAAAACACATCAAGGAACATCAAAAAAATCTTTATACTATAAAATTTTGCATAATTTACATTCCCATTAAATACCACATTTATATTCATCAACATAATGTCGAAACATTTCGCCCTAATTCGCTAAAAAGGTATTGTGTAAATTGGCAACGACGGCGAATTTCGCGTCGGAATCAATTCGTGAATGTTGAAAAACCACAACAAATTGAAATACACCGAGACCGACAAAGCTCGCAATATTATTAATTGATTGAAGTAGACAGAATACGAATGTTTTGATCTGTTTGATTGAACCTACATAGTAAATACATACAGGTAGAGGTAATTAATTAGACAACCCAATTTTGGGATGATTATTTTCAACTACATTTTCAATCACAATCGACTTTAGCAGATTTTTCAATTCTAAAACAAACTCCATCATAATACTGAACTATATCAACATCCAATACTGCCCATTAGACCAGAAACCGAAGAAGTTGATATATATCAGTGAAGTTAAAGTTAAAACGGGCTGAAAAGGCCGGAGCGATCATAAAAAAATCCGCGTGGAAAAACGGCGCGTCGGAGCGTTGGCTCTGAAGCGGCCATGAATAATCCTCGCGTCAGCACCACGCTAGCTGACTGCCCAATTAAAAACGTACTCTTTCCACGATTTTTAGCTTAGAATATTGTATAATAAGCCAATAAAATACCCCACTTAACGCCCTTCCAGCCCCGCCGCTATGAAATATGCACTTCTCCACCTCATTATAGCAAGCTGAAATTAAATGCAAGAACTACGACTGGAACGTCGCTTACAACTTAACTAATTGAAATTTAACGTTTTCATTTTAATATTTTTGAATGGATTGTTTGTATAGAGATTAAGATTTGGGAGAAGATTAAAATGGATTATTTTCAGAAACACCACACAGTTTTTCTTTCCTCTATAAATACTGAAGCTGGAAAAAGCGATAAGAAAATTCTGTTCGTAGCCGAAAACCTGAAAAATAAGTTTAAAAACGATAAGTCTTTTTTCTTATCGTTGCTTGACTTTTTCAGTTATTTTGAACTTTGGCTCTTCTTAATCGTATTTCTTTATTGAGCATCGAAAACAACATTTAATACAAAGTATCTATAAATAAAGTTATATACAAAGGCAAGCTTAACTCAAGGTTGAGTTTTTTCCTAGTAAACCTTTGAGTAATCACAAAATCTCTTTGCACTTTTTTCCAGATACCTTCAGTAACACCACACAAGACATACTGCATCATTACAGACATTTCTTAAGTAACTACGTAACCTATCTATGTACGAAATTAAATGACAGCGATTATAGACTAATGTATATATACCGAGGCTTCGATTAGACACATCGGTACATAATCAAATTTCACACTCTGGAGGACTAGCTAATCTGTGCTGGGATCACGACCCTGGCTTTGACGTGGCCTTCTCTGGGTGATTCGAGTATGAACGGTACATACATCGTGGTAACTTGCCTTGATTATAATTACATTGAACTTACGCAAGGATAGGTTTCTAATGCAAATACTTTGAAAAGATTTTGAGATTCCTGAGACCTGACAACGGCTTCTTTTTGTAATGCTTGATTTTGAATTTTATCGGGTTAGTTAATAATAATATAATAGTAAAGGTAATAAGTTTTTTGCGGAATCAGCAGAACTCTATTTACCTACGAAGAACTCTATTTTCTATTAAACAGGCTCGCGTTTGAACACTATCTCACCTGATAGTTAGCGATGATGTGGTCGTCGATGAAGCACGCTTGTCTAAAAGTAACCTATTCACTTTTGACTGAGGTATTTTTCTACGTCAAAGAATTGGATTTTAGGTCCATTTATAACATTTTTATTTCCCTTAGTCAAGTTGTATCCACTAAACTTACTTAGTAAGTACTCGTAGCACCCTAAAGAAGCTCATTTCTGAAAAGTGATTTGCATCACTTTGTAAAATGTTATTTCTATTGAGAATTTCTATTTCTAGATACATTGGACGAAGACTAAACTGGTTTCAAGAAACCACCTTTAACCTTTTCACCGCCACGCCATATCGGTATTCCTATGCCCTGTACGCCAAGTATTTTTCTGCGACCTGTTTTTTGTCGAGTATAGCCGTCGTTGGCGCACAGGGCACGCTTGCTCATGTCGGCTATAGCCGACATTGGCGTTCAAAAGGTTAAATAAATATTATTCTTTCATTAAAATTGAACAATCTCTCAAAATCTAAATATTTTTCTGAACCCCGTGAATCACTACTTTTCACATGAGTGCAATGAAAAATTTGAGTTTGGGAATCTTTATGTAGCACATAACTACCTACCTACTTCTGTATTGTGCGTAAACTAACTCTAAAGAGTCATTCCTGATATGTACGGCCTGAGGGTGCGCTGGGCGTTTGGAATCGCGAACGATTTATATTTACTCTACTCGGGGATTTTCGCCACTAGATTAGTATCCCACGCTGTCCATTTAACTGCATCTTTGATGACCTGAACAACGTCTCCAACGTTGCAATTAGCATAGCCTCCTACTGGGCCCTAACGTATAATTAAAAATGTACCGTGACAACAAAACAAGAAGAAGCTTAATCTACTGAGATAAATAAGCTGCTTACTGATAAGTGCTACTATAACATTGTTGATTTATTAAATGATAAATTTTGAATTTTATTTTGATTTTAATTTTATTCTATATGCCATATTTTGTATGTAATTAATATTGACTACATTTTGTACTGACTCTGATGGTATGTTGAATTATTGATAACATTTTGCATTGACTCTGTTTTTGTATATAATATATTAATCTGTATTTAATTTATTCAAGTTATAATTGCCTATTTAATTTTAATTAATATTAACATATTATTTTCATTGTGTACGCCGTGTGAGGCAAAACATGTTGGTCCGTTAAAATTATGTTTCCATCTATATGTGCATATTCATGTATCATGTTACACATGTATAATAATAATATTAACCCCACCGCAATATCTCTACGTTGACGTTGGGGTGGGGCTTGCGCGCTTCAATGGTCTCTAGGTTTGGGCCGGTAGATTTTGCTTCGCTGTAACATGCCTAGAGTGAGAGGCCGACTAAGAGATACAATCCGCAGGGCAGTTTTGTGGCGAGCTGGTGGGCAGTGGTGACCCCACGGACCTGATCTCCAGGGAGAAGCCTTGTTCCTCATCTCTGGCTTTCATTGGCCGGTTGGAGTGAAAACTGACGGCGACCAGAGCTCCCACCTCTCTCTTGCCTTAATTGGCTGGCTTGAGTGGAGATTCGCAATAGCAAACGTGCTCGGAGGAAGAAAGTTAACCCAGTAAGATGCTGGTAGGGATCTTGACCGTACTTCCGGGATTGTCCTGATAGCCGTGGTATACCTCTACACTTCTCAAGCACCTCCAGATATGTTGCCTCCTTGGCGCTACGTCACTTAAGTGCTAGCGACCCTTTATGCGGGTCAATTAATTGATTGTGCAAGTCACCACTTGCCATATTATAGCCGTGTAGTTCAACAGTGGTCAGGCAGGGGCCAGTAATCCTCCTATAGTTTTGGACAACCGATCCTCTAAACCTACCAGACCCATAGCCCAATACATATTTTCTCCATATAGTCCTGCACCAACCGGGGATTGCCCTTGGGTGCACTTGCGTAGAGCATACAGGGATAATCGTCTGTTGGTGTCACATTAGCTGATACATGCCTAACAAGGCTTCTGCGAGTTGGCTTCGGCTCCTCGCATGCTTTTCAAAGGACCGGGACCCCAGGGTCCCGAGACTGTCAAAGTCATATAAATAAATAATAATAATACATTTATTTTCTCATCACAAATGTTGCAGGAAGGTACAGAAAATGCTGAAAATAATACAAAAAAAAAATTAAAACATTTGTGAGAGACTCCCGAAGAAGGTATTGAATACCTGTGTTACGGGTCACTAGGCTGTTTAAACAAATAAACTTATCTTTTTCTTTCGAGAGTAACTAACAACCCAAAACCAACTCTCAGTGCGCGATCACAAGCCCAAAATGATACAAAGACATAAATCTTCCAAATAATATGCAGAAATGTTGTTAAAACGCTATGTAAAGGACCAGGTACTTATTTCACCCCAAAAATCTTGAATGGAACGTCGGAAGCGTCTCCTTTAATTCATCACGAAAAATGGCTGCTCAGGTACTTGTAATTTCGTTTCAGTTTTCTTTGGCGACTGCTGAGGTGTTCTAGACTTTATTCAATTATGGCATGGTAGCTTATATGACGCTGGTTTTTCCTGAAGGGATAGGCAGAAGTGTATAATGGTACATTACAGCCACATTGAGTCAGTAATGTTGTAGTTTCATGTAATAGGAGGTGACCCTATTGCATGAATTCTGAGCTGATACATCTTACTAATATTATAAATCCGAAAGTTTTTGGATGTGTGCATGTTTGTAATTCAAACATGCCAGAACGGCTGAATGGATCTGGATGAAATTTGGCACACAGATAGATTATAGGCTGAAATAGCACATGGTTCATGGAGCATCGGTTCATCCCGATACAATGTTCCCTTGGCATAACAAAACACTTTTTACGTGGGTGAAGTCGTTGGCAGAATGCTTGTGTTTGTATAACACTTGTCAGTTTTGTGGCTTCTTTAGTAGATTTTAAGTACAACGGTTAATTACCGCTTTTAAAAAACTTCTAATACCTAATCACTAAAAAGAGAGAATTTAAAATTCGGTTCATCATCAGCCTAAAAATGTTTCCACTGCTGGGACACAGGCCTCCTCTCTGTGAGAGAGGTAATGGGCCTTAATTCACCACGCGGGCCCAGTGCGGGTTCGTGGATGTCACATGTCTTCGAATTTTTGGTTCTAAGACATGCCTGTTTCCTCACGAGAAAGCAGTGTTGATGAAATAATTTACACAAATTAAAGTGCCTGCCTGGGTTCGAACTCATGACCTACGATACGCAAGTCGGGGCCGTTGTCACAGTCCCACCACTGCCCCAAAAATTCGGTAATTAAGTATTATTTCTGTCTTTTTACTGGTGTTACACACATTATGCAAAATAAAGTGCAATCGAGATGATACTGTACGAATTCACAGCGCATCTTGGGCGTCAGTTGTGTTACCAACATAGTGTGTAGTGCTATTCTGGGTGCATTTTCCTCACATATGTGAATTTATTAATGTATGTACTTATGTAACTAAATATTGTAAAAAAACATTTTCTTTAAAAGAGTAAGTATGGAGTTTCTTGTGCATTCTTCTCCATAACAAGCTACTTTCCGAATGCACGGTAGAATCAACTTTTATAACTTGTAAATCTAACGTTCAAAAGTGCCGCTTGGTGGCCTACTTGAAATAAAAATATCTTTGTCTTTGTTACAACGACAAAACCTGAGTTAAACTTAGAACATTCCTAGTAGAAATCGCCATAAAAATCTTGTTATGAATCCCATAATGTCTTTAACACCCCGATAAATAAATGGTAACCTAAATATTAAAACTAACAGTTCAAATGTGTGTTGTTTGTTTTCCTTCAAACGTCCCGGTGCGGCAACAAGTGGCTTAAGTAAACAAATGCCGGTTATGGCTCATGGCTAAAGTATGTTTGTGTTATGGTTCTCACCCACAACTGAGAGAACGTCGTAAGCGCCGCTTTATGGTGAAAGTATCACACACCACACTTTTAAGTTCACAAGGTATTTTTTCATTATTTGTAGGAGATAATCTCTGTTAATACTAAATGTTCGTCAAATCGTTGAGGTCCTTAAATTCTGAGTTTAGCTGAACGGTTATTGACAAATGCGTGCACGGATTGGACAGGTCCACTCAATCTGGTTGGTTCTTTCTGCAAAAGACCATTTCAGACATCAATCTACATGGTCTTCACATGATCTAACCAAGATTTTGTCAAGACTTTAAAAGAGACTGTGACCTCTGAGTTTGTTTCGGCCTTTCTTCTCAGAGTAGTCAGATAGGAAACGCCGACCTCATCTAGTTTTAAAATATGATCGACTAGTAAAAGTGTTTGTACAAACCAACTTACTGAAATAATATCATTTTATCATTAATCCGTTTACGAAAACATAAGAACGCCACACTATCGCTGGTTGCCATAGGATTGTACCTGACTGTGTGACGCAAAGGAGGGTAATGTGTTTAGCAGTCTATGTATGTTTGTTCCTATGTAGCGTTCTAGAGAACAAACGCGTAAGCCTATATTGATGAATCTTACGTCAATCAATTTGTCCTAACTTTACGAGTGTCACTGGCTACATTCAAACTGAAAAATAAGAAAAATGGCGGCTTTTGGGCGCTATATTGTGGAGTTCAAATTTTTTTTTTCTTCCTAACCCATCGTGTGGGTTATCAAAATGAAGGGTTTATGAGGTGATTACATAAACATATAACACTTATAATACGCAAAAAAAAAATTATAACTAAAGAGTCGTAAATTAAAAAGTGGAAAAAAACAAGAAAACCCGATTGCTTAAGAAGCGCGCCAAAAAGACGTAAACAAGATGAAGTTCATGCTGTGCAGACGGAGTATACATATGGTTTTGGTCAGTCAGGTTGCGATTACTGTAATCACCGACTGCACATCATGTTTTCTTCTTGTTTACGTCTTTTTAGTTCGCTTCTTAAGCAGTCTGGTTTTTTATGAACAATTTACAGATCCTGCAGTATGGGCCACTTAATTGAACACAAGACTTATAAAATCAGCTCACAAATCCCACATTTAATTTTACAAACGATTATATTACATAGTCAATATTTCAGTAATTAAAATAATTATGTTCATCTCTTACTAGCTGTTGCCCGCGGCTTCGCTCCCGTGGACCACCCCACAGGACCCATTTTCGGAATTAAAAAATAGCCTATGTCACTCAGGAATAATGCAGCTTTTTATTGGTGAAAGAATTTTTCAAATCGGTCCAGTAGTTTCGGAGCCTATTCGGTACAAACAAAAAAATCTTTCCTCTTTATAATAATATAGTATAGAAAAAGATATAAAACAAAACTCGGCAAAGATTTCAACCGTGTGTCTTCGCCCTAACTCATTGTTGGCGATGGCGTGGCGGAGAAGTTATAAACAAAATGGAGTAACACATTGCTCTCATAAAGTGATGACAGGTGGTGAGAAAGATCGCATCTTCCTTTATAAGTATCTTTTTTTAGAGTGATTTTAAACACGCATTTTTTGTAGATACCGATTTTTTATGTTTTGGACAACAATATTATCATTTTACATTTGATTTATTTTATTTAACATTTACGACATGTTTTTAAATTATTTCGAGAGAGTGGTGGCTCAGTGGTAATGGCCTCGACTTACGTGTCGTAGGTCGTGAGTTCTAACCCAGGCAGCTTTACTTTGTGTAAATTACTTCATCACCACTGCTCTTAAAACGGTGAGCAAACCGGCATGTCCTAGAAGCAAAAATTTGAAGACATGTGACATCCACCAACCCGCACTGGCCCCGCGTGGTGGATTTCGGCCCATTACCTCCCGCACAGAGAGGATAACTGCGTCCCAGCAGTGGGAACATTATAAGGCTGATGATAATGATTAAATTATTTATTTAAACTAAATCTACGTTCAGTATTGTTATATATTTAGGTACTTAAACATAATGTGATAAGAATAATAAAAACTTTAAGTGATAGCATTTTATCTGACCCCAAAACAAAACATTTAAAAGTCTTGTTCATAAACTGTAATTCTAAATGTTATCCGCAACAGCATAATAACGCCAACTTAGTCCATTATTTACACAATTTAATAAATACAACGAGTCCATTTAAAATTACGTGCCTATTACGAAATTGGATGAAGTCTAAGCGTAGTCTTTAGCAAACCCATGGAGACAATTTCTTTAAAAGCCCTTAATATCTTTTTAAGAGTTCTTATCGCGAAAGGGGTACTAAACAAGGCGAGTCGCGAACATTATTTGAAAAAAGGAAACCGCAAGGAGTTTACTTGTTTCGAAAAGGCGGGTGGTTGTGGCATCAGATAGCCGTGGATTTGCGGCCGCACCATTAACAAATTACCTCTTTAAAGCGTTCCTTTATAAGAATGTTTAGACTACTTTATGTCTACATTACAAGTATAAGTTCTTGCTTACCAAAACTTATGTTGCTTGTATTAATTTTAACAAATTTAAACAAGGTATTTATAGGAAATACACACATAATTATTTTCTAAGCAAATAATTTAACTTTTTTTGGGATTAATGATTTTTTATCCTTATCCGGGATATGGCTACCCGTCTCTCAAGGATAAAATTCGGAACGAGTATGTACGGGGTAGTTTTAAAGTTGCACCCATCGCCGAAAAACTTACCGAATCCAGGCTTCGATGGTACGGCCATGTAGTGCGGAGACCCGATGACCACGTCCTGAAAAAGTGCCTTTCCATGACGACACAAAAGAGAGGGAGAGGTAGGCCGTTGACATCTTGGATGACAAGTGTCCAGAAGGACATGAAGAAGTGCAGCCTATCTACTGACGATGCTTATCAGCGGAACAAGTGGCGCCTCATGACCAGGCAAGCCGACCCCGAGTAACGGGAAGTGGCGAGGTGGAAGAAGAAGGGATATGGCTACCCGTGTGCCAAATTTCGAAGTAAAAGTCAAAGTCAAATATATTTATTTCAATTAGGCCAGTAAGCGGCACTTTTGATCGTCATACATATATGAATTAAAATTTACAAGTAATAAAAATTGATTCTACCGTGCATTCGGAAAAGTAGCTTGTTATGGAGAAGAACGCACAAGAAAATCCATTCTTACTCTTTTAAAAAAATAGGTGTTTTACAATATTTACGTAAGTACATACATTGATAAATTCATATATGTGAGGACGATGCTCCCAAAAATAGCACTACACACTATACTACGTACAGGTATAAAGTAATAAACGCATTAACAGATAAATTGATTAAATTAATAAATAGGAACATGGTTCTCACATACTTATAAATATTGCAAACATAGGTAAAATACTTAATTCAACAACAGCGAAACAGTGTGTGAGACAATTTAAAAAAAAAGGAACATTAATTAACAAATTTGATTTTGTCTACACTAAAGATTGCCCTATGGAGCAGGACCAGCATGTTTCCGAACATTCTTATCTTGAATATAATCATCTAGTTTGTAATATGCTTGTTTACAAAGTGTGCCTTTAACTAAAGTTTTAAATTTACTTTTATTTAGTTTTAATATATCACAAGGTATTTTGTTATAAATTCTATAACACAGTACCCCATGAAAGATGAGTGTACTTTAGCTAGTCTATAAGATGGTTGATCTAACTTACTTAACTCTAAATTTCATCTAAATACGTTCAACCGTTAAGAAGTTAAAAGGTAACAAAAAAGCAGTTTGACAGACAGATTAGAGTTACTTTCGCATCGATAATGTTATTACGGATATAATTATCTCAAAAATGTTCAAAATCAATCGAAGTCAATATGTTACTATCGTTTTCACTGTAGAACTTGTAACAAATACTGTGTAAAACTATCGGAACGATCACCAATTTGTAGGTAACTGGCTCAATGGTTTAAAGCTACAACATGGCCTCTGACTGTTGCTGAATTCAATTTCCATCTACCTACCTGCAGCAAAATATTGTTGGGTTTTTCAGTTCGTTTTTTTTTTCAGTTGCCATGCAAATTTAGAACTGTAGCTACAATAAAGTATTTTTTTAACACGTTTTTACTAGCTTGGTATGTATGTATCTATGTATCAATGTAACAATGTATCAATGTAACGGAATCTTTGAACGTGATTTTCACCCACTTCAAAACGTTGGATTGATTTGAAACTTTGCACACTTGTCAAGGACCGATGAAAATGCAATAATTTAAACATTTTGTCCCATTATCCTTACCATTAAAGCGTTTAAAGTTTAAAGTTTTTTTTAGTTTTTAGAACTACAATTTATCTTATTACTATTGAAAGGCTCGCGTTTGACCACTATCACCTCTTGGTGGTAAGCGCTGATGTAGTCAACGATGAAGCACGCTTGCCTAGAAGTAAACTATTCATTCTTGACTTAAAGACCCTCAGGTTATAAGTATAGTTATCGCCATACTTCTTGGCCGCCCTGAAGTTGGCTACAATGGCTGCGCAGTAGAAAATCTCATACAAAAACAGCACCGTTTCCTGCCTTGCGCATTAGAAAACCAACTTCAGGGCGGCCCAGAAGTTTGGCGAGCACTAAACTTTTCAAGAAATACAGATTCCAGTAGGCAATTCAATTCCTTAACTGTGCGGACAATTAAAGTAGGTAGTACGTAACGATTTATCTGTATGGGTGAGATGTCCATCATGTAACACAATGCATACCATGTTCTTCTTCTTTAATCGGTCCCTCATTACTGAGGATCGTGGTCACTGGACCCTTTTGAGCGGACAATCTGCCTCCATCGATTCCGGTCTAAAGTTGCCATCACCACCTGCTGAAATTTGCTTGAGGAGGTAGCATCCTTCACTTGGTCAGACCATCGTGCGACCGGCCTCGTGCTCTTTGCCCTTCGGTATTGCCAACAATGACCAGTTTTTCCAGACTTCCATCTCCCCTTCGCATTAAGTGACCGAAATAGGTCAAAATACGCTGTAAGCATACTGTAGACAATCTGGTCTTGATATCGAGTTGGGAAAGGATAGACACATTTGTGCGTTTGGCTGTCCATGGTATTCGAAGCATCCGCCTCCAGCACCACATTTCGAATGCGTCTACCCTCTGTCTTTCCCTTGCTCGGATTGCCCACGTCTCAGCTCCATAGAGGAAAATGGGGAAAATTAATGCTCTGACTAAACGGGCTTTGGTTTTATAACTTATGCCTCGATTTTTCCAGATGTTTTGCAAGCGTGTCATAGCATCCTTAGCCATAACTATCCGTCGTTTTATTTCTGGAACGCATACCATGTAGGTATTGCAAATCTTTTCTGATAATAACTAACAACACTCCAATATTATGAACACTTAGTTTTATTCTCACATAGCTACGGTCGCGTGATTACATGCGATAATACAAAAATGTATACAGGCATTCTGTATAGAATCTAGTATATAAATAAGGCACATACATTCTCCTCGTGTAGTACTCCTTTTGTTCTAGGATATTATCATAAATATCCTGTGCTTCTTTCCTGCCAAGACCTACATAGATAGTCACGGTCAACGCAAACTTAATATTTTCTTTTTAGTCACGTGAATAAAGTTGTTTCAAAGGTTTCATGTTTAAAAGAGTTTATAACGTGTTTTGAATTATTTCGAACGAATGGAGTTATATTTTTACTAGCAAAAGATTTTTTTAAGATTTTAATGTTTTTACCCGACTGCAAGGAGAGGGTTATTTTAAGGTTCCGTTCCTTGTAGCACTA
Source organism: Orthosia incerta (assembly GCA_948252205.1). Lineage (NCBI taxonomy): Eukaryota > Metazoa > Arthropoda > Insecta > Lepidoptera > Noctuidae > Orthosia > Orthosia incerta. Next base: position 14,423,893 of record OX411744.1, read on the forward strand.
GTACCTAAAGCAAAAAAACTGAAAACCGTTTTGTTAACTGACCGCGACTAATTTTATTGCTACATCGAGTTAATCTTTTCGTTAAAGATATGTTTGTTGCTTTCATTGTTTATGAACTTCAGCACAAATAATATAATACTAGCATACAGATGCCTCATCCCATACAAAGAAACAGTGCCGACGTAACTGGCGTTTTTCGTCTGATTAAGCTGATTATTTTTCTAAGAACATCGTTCACGTCCGGTGCCATTCCACGGATATATGGTGTGAGCAGCGACCTGCAAGTAAAAGGGTTTACTCGGTTCGTATTTTTTTTTTAATACAGCGAAGATTTGTTTTATAATATTGTTTGCATGTTTTACAGTTTCATTGTACCAAAATGTGTTACAAAATATATTTAAAAAAATTGTGGTTGCCTCAGAAATTGAAAACCGCGCCATCTATTGGAATCAATTTTAGAAGATCCAATCAAATAATCTTTCAAATGTGAATTAAGAGCCCAATATGCCTTAATTTTGTGCTCTCTTATGTTCTTGTTTAATAAACTCTCCTAGAGTTAATTAAACAAGAACATACTTTTTTTGGAACTGGAAAATCTTAATATTTCACAAAACTCAATATAAAAACGAAGCTTACCACGCCATCTAGTGCAATTTATTTGAACCAAATTTTCTTTCTTTGCGTTGGGTGCCCGTGACTTCAGTAATACTACCAGTCTGTTACTATCGCACTGCAGAGCTAAAGCCTCATCTCATACGGAGAAGGCACGAACATTCATCACCACGTTTCATCAATGCGGGTTGTCGATTTCAGACTTATATTAGCTATAAGTTCCGGTTGCCTCACGATGTCTTCCTTTACCGTAGTCAGCAATGTCCAAGATAAACTTAGATAATAATATTAATTGAAAAAGTCACATTTGTACTTGCCCGGAATTGACCTCTAGAACGAGAGGCGAGGTCTTAAAACATCAGTAATGTTACCTAATTATTTTGGTGAATGTAGCTATGCTTTATGTAAGAACCAACGGGCCTCGGTGCGCATATCCGACTTGCACTTGGCTGGTTTTTAGGGTTCCGTACCGAAAAGATAAAAACGGGACCCTATTACTAAGACTCCGCGATCTGTCTGTCTGTCTGCCTGTCCGTCTGTCACCAGGCTGTATCTCATGAACCGTGATAGCTAGACAGTTGAAATTTTCACAGATGATGTATTTCTGTTGCCGCTATAACAACAAATACTAAATACAGAATAAAATAAATATGTAAGGTGGGTTCCCTTAAAACGTGTTTCTTTGCCGTTTTTTGCGATAATGGTACGGAACCCTTCGTGCGCGAGTCCGATTCGCACTTGGCCGATTTTTTGACTTTGGTGATTCTATCCCATATCTCGTTTTGTTGTAACCGTGTGGAATAAATGTTTTTTTTTATTCTGTTCTGTCTTCGGCTATTTTCAACCGAATTCGATGATTCTACAAAAACAATAAAGAAGTAGTTGTTAGATAATGGTAAAAATTTTCATATAGCAAATAATGCGTGGACTCGAGATAATGTGGGGTACCACTGGGTACAAGGAAAAAAAAATGGTTAATATTTCCTTTTACAAAAAATACATCTTTCAAAGACAACACTACGATGTACAAAATAACTTTATCTGGTTATGATTGATCAGGTTTAAAATCCAAATCGTAAAAAAGACTTTCTGTGCAGATAGAAGTAGGAAGTAGGGCTCTTTCAATTTAGACGGCTGCGGCGCCGCAGCAGTCCCGCACCAAACGTCTAAATTGAAAGAGCCCGTACAGTCAAGAATCTAAGAGAGAGACGGATATATAATGCACGAACGGCACTCCCTTTTTAACCGACTTTCGAAAAAGGAGGAGGTTCTATGTTCGACTTCTTGTATGTTTTTATTTTTTATTTTTTTATGTATGTTCCCCGATATCACCGTCAATTGTGGACCTATTTTAAAAATTTCTTTTTTTTTTTTATTGTTCTGAATTTGGTCCCATTTTAATTTGGTGAAGATCTGATGAAGAACTTCGAAGATATGCAACAGAACTCTTTAATAAATAACGGCAAATCTCTCGGGACTGCTGCAATCGCATGTCTGTTTATTGTTTAGACCTTTTCATAACATAACATTACGCCAGTACGCTCTTAAGGGGTAAGCAGATCTCTCATTTGATCGGTTTTGTTCAAGTTACATGATATTCGGGTTATATATTTTGGCGTTATAGGAAACTTACTAAACAACATGCCTATTAGGTAGGTACAAATAAAAAGTGAAAAATAAAAAAACTTTTTTACAAAAAAATACTACTGACTTCCAAATAAGAAAACTACAAAGTGAAAAATAACTTTATTTTTGGAAGTCGGTGTCCATAACGTAAAAATTGGTACCTACGAAAGACACCGACTTCCAAAAATAAAGTTATTTTTCACTTTGTAGTTTTCTTATTTGGAAGTCGGTAGTATTTTTTGTAAAAAAGTTTTTTTTTAAAACGGTTTCAAGATGGCAATGACACGCCAAAGTTCGGGGCATTATCTTCGCTTCTACATAAAGGCATGTAAGCTATCCTAAGTAGATAGTAACAATAATAGCCATTTGGTTAAATCTATAGTATCTGCAGTCATCTTTGCAATTCGCTTAACCTGCTTAATTGTCGAACTGAATTTTAATGACCCGTAATCTGTGACAGGTGTGTTACAGGTTTTATAATTTGTCGTGTAACTGTATATATAAAACATACAACACGCCGTGTTTCTTGTAACTTTAGGCAGAGGTGGACCCATAGAAAACCTATATTACGCCATTTATGTTTCAATACCATGTAAAAGCCATGCCATGTTGAACGAAACAGAAACGTGTTTCAAAACGTGTTTTGTGTGTACATAAATAAATAAAACTGATGTGGCACTCGGGGACTGCCACGGTAAAGCTATTGCATAGCATTTTGTATCAACTTATGCAATTATATTTTTTTTTTTTATTCATGCAGTATTGCTTTTTCTTTGATATTATTTCAAGTTACACATTTTGAGCGTGGTGACCGATAAGAAAACAATTTTTTCTATTATTAAATAAAAACTTATACAATTATAATTTTTTTTTATTTTTTTATTTTATTCATGCAGTATTGCTTTTTCTTTGATATTAATTCAAGTTACACTTTTTGAGCGTGGTGACCGATAAGAAAACAAATTTTTCTATTATTAAATAAATAAAAAATGTATGTATATAGAGTACTCACTCATTTTCTTTCACTATTTTTTCGTGACTTTCTTCATTAATAATAAATGCACTTTGTTCATTCATATTCAAAACACTTTATACACAAATTTTACAAGTACAGCTATTCACTGTTGTACATAAATACCTATACACCTATATACTTTCTCATAAACAGCTGCTTATGTATTCGTCCGATTTCGGAGCAGCTCGTCTCGATTCGTGCGTGTTTCGTAGAGTCGTACAATACGTCTAATCGCACACAACGCCGTGTCGAAGACTGCCGAACTGAAACGACGTTAGACGATGCACGGCCTTCAAGCCACACCTCCTTGCCCGTCGGAGTGGGGAGCGTGAGGTTTTTTCGTTACGGAATTTCTGGATTCGGTCCCCGCGCTCAAGGCCCGCGACAGAAGCTATGCAATAGCTTAATAAATAAATAAACAGCGACAAGTGACGGACAGTTGAAGCGACGAGATGAAGATGACCTAGAAGAAGGGACCTAGCGGATAAAGACGAAAAGGACGACCTATGAAACGATGGCTGGATGACATCATAGCTTCAGCAGGAAAAGAGTGGATGAAACATGCTAAATATAGAGAAAACTGGAATAAACTGGAGGAGGCCTATACCCAATTAGGGGTTCTTATCCTAGAAAATAATTAGGTATTTCAAGAAAATAACCACTATAAACAAACACATTCGGCTAGTATATAATGTAAAACTATAAGTAAAAATGTTAAAGAAACAATGCTATCAATTAGTAAATAAGTAAGCCAAATACTAAAAAAATCCTACTAAGAAAATTTAACAATATTTGAAATGTAACAATAAAGGACATAATATTATTATTATAATATTATGTTCTTTATTTAATTTTCTTTCTTATTTATTCCATTTTTAAATATTTTTACAAAACACATACAAAAAAGAAATAATAAAAAATTGAGGCCCACCAGTATCGGGTACAGGGCACAAGCTACCGGTGGGTAGGACTCCAGAGACAGGAACCTCCTCACAATGCGAGCCGTATAGAGGAGTACTGCCTTCTGTATCAGGCCCTTGATCCAACCGCGCAATGACAGCCTCGACAGATGGTCGTCGAGGCTCTTGGCTATCAGGCCGTTGGCCGTAACGATAATCGGCACAATGATCGCCGAGATACTTGATTAGTTTCTCTTTCTCAGCTTTCACGAGGTTCTCGGCATACGGGATGGTGGCATCGATTATCATTGTGCGGCGCGCTAATCGGTCTATCACCACTATATCCGGCTTATTGGCAACAATGGTCCTATAAGTGATGATAGATCGATCCCAGTACAACGTGACATGGTCATTTTCGAGAACTGGGTCGGGCACATGCTTGTATTATTACCATGTAAAAGAGTCCGGTTGATGGCAATAACATACATCGGGCTGCTACTGAGTAATTCAATGAAAATCAAAAATAATCCAACTATGTGTGTCTAATATTTTTAAGAACTAACAACAGTATTTTCAGTCAATTTACTACATTTTTTAAGAACATCGACTGAGAGCAATGGTTTTTTTTTGTATTTATTTAATTTTTGAGGAGTAGGTATCTCCCGTATAACCCTGTATTGATCACAATTATTTCATCAATTATGATTCTCTTAATTCGATATAATGATTTTCTTTGTAGCCGGTTGTAATTCAAGTTAGGCTGAAATACCATCAATGTTATGCAAAAGTATTATTGCTAAGCCGTAGGTACTTTTATATAAATATTGAAAATATGGGACCGCCAATTTCACAGGCTTTGTGACCAATATTGGTTCCAAAAATGTAACTAGGGTCTCTATCTATTCCTGAATCTAGTTCTTCCTGATCTTTATCAGCGTTTGAAAAAACAGTCCTGCCCAAAAAGCCCAATTTATTTGCTTGCAATCCTTAACTTGAACCCATTTCACAATTTTGACATTTACAACTTTTTCAAGTAAACAGCTGACACCTACTGCCGTAAAAATTATAGTAATAAAAACCTACTACTCACCTACTTATCTGCCTACCCTTCGAAACTATATATATTTCTATGTAACAGTACCAAGAATATTCTTCAGTCTCAAGTATGAATAAAAATAATATTTCTTAACATTGAGATATTTTCACTTCGGGATAGAAATATTTTACAATAAATCAGTCTGTTAAAACGAAAAAAAACGGCTCGCAATAATTTACAGTCTCGTGCCATGGCTCACTTAATTTCTTTAAAATAAAATCTTATTTAATACTTTTTCTTTTAAGAGAAAATTATGTTCGTATCGCTAAGGGTAGAAAAGAATTTGTAGGCTTCTTGAAAACCATCTTTTGCGTAGTAATCTTTGGTAGATTAAGGCCCAATTTTTTGATCGGTAGTTAACTCACCCAATGGTTTTAATAATATGCTAACCTTGATGACTTTTTATCTATTGTTATAATAAGTGGTCAAATAATATATCTCCAACTTACTTGACCATTTGCAAGGTTCAAAACTTATGAAAAAAAAAATTACGTATTTTACCGAAATTTTAAACCATTGGTTGAGTTTACTACCGATCAAAAAACTGTGTCTATTTTGTAATTATTTACATTTTGACAGTCGTTAGGAATAGCCATAGCCAGGAAATCTATAACAGCAGTCATGCCAAGAGGTAAACTGTGTTACCCAGTTACTGGGTTGTGGAGGTCAGACAGGCAGTCATTACATATAATAGCTGCATCTGGTAAGAATGGAGGCTGACCCCAATACACTTGGGAAAAGGCTAGGCAAATTGATTGATACTTTTTTTATTTAAATTCTACTAAACCATACATACTTTTGAATTATCAAACAAAATATGAATCTAGTTGCACATTCGCGAGCGTCAGTAGGTCTCAAATTCTGTGCAAGAAACTCCACGGACACTCTTTTCCATTAGTTTTAATTACAATATTTGGTTACATCTTTCTTGTTGGAAAAATACATATGTGAGAACGATGTAAAAAACGTGCACGCAAAAGCGTCTAGAGTAAAACATACAATTCAAAAATAAAATAAGTACGTAATTAAAGAAAAAAAGCAGGCCGAAGCAGTTAAGTTACATTAAGTTATGACCAATCCCAACTGATGGCGCCCGTTCACGAACATGACGCATGGATTGGCACCCTCAGCTCAACTATCATGAAGGGAACGGAATGAACCAATACGTCATGATTGTACCATCATTTTATTTACTTAACTAATTCTCTATTACTAACTTTAAAGGAAATGCTGGTCATAATCAACATCTCGTACAAAGAAAATAATCTAGAATAATTTAGTAAAAAGTTACACAAAACATATTACTTTTGCGAAATAACGGTAGGCTCGTCCAGGTAAGTTACTCAACGCGTACATTTTAGTTAAATTAAAAGAGCATTTCTGGCTAGAACTTAATAAAATAATTTTAAAAGCAAGGTCCGTGCAATATTAATATTTTTAAGAACGCGTCCGCTCAGATTAGAGTGGTAGGGTCGAGAATGGCCGCCGCAGTTCGTTGCGGCCGGAAAGGAAGATTTACCCAAATTTCGGGCTACGTTAAACACTCAGTTTCATTTTTAAATATTTAAATGTACTCGCCGTGTGTGCTGGCTGGATGTGAGGAGATACTTTGAGTGTCTTGGATGTATTTGGCTTTTCAGCGGCTTGAAAGTTTAGGCTTTTTTTTGCTTTGGTTTGCAAGTTCAGTATTGAAAGATTGCATACGCATAGAGGTATCTTTGACGACTCTATTGAAATTTTATGTTGAACCCTTTCTACAAATTGTCACTATCTCTCCCCATTATAATTTTCGTGAATGTATCACTGTTGTTCTTATTTTAAATGGGGCGTAACACTATGCGGAAGTGACATGCCGTGACGTCGCATCCGGGCTGTGTTACGCACAGCGCAGGCGCAGGCTTGCCACCGGAAGCAGGAAGTTGTGGTGTTGCGGCGCACAATCTGGAGTTGGACGGCGGGAAACACTGAATCAAGTGCAGCCTGAGCTTTCTGTTTTATATATGAGAGTGTAAAAGATATATGGGTACGTTTTCATTTGATATCATCCGTGGCGAGGTAATTCCCGTTGTTAGGTTTAATTGCTCTTACATGCGTGTTTCCGCTGTAGTGGCGTGTGGTATCATGCGTATGTAGGGCGTGCGGCTGAGTCAGTTCGCAGAAGGTACCTATATACCGTGTGTAGTGACTTGTAGGGAATTAGTGATGGCGTTGAAATCGATAATAACTATTTAACATTGGCTGATTAAGTGATTACTTGCTGATTGTTTTAAATATTGCGTTTCAGAGGTAGGTCTCCCAAAAGATTGTCCGATACCGTTGTGAAGGCCGAATGAATCCGCGAGCTGTAAAACGCACAGGATCCAATTATTAATATGTGCAGCAGCCCACAGCTCTTGGTTGAACTGATAATGTATTTAATAATCGATTAGCTACAATATTTTTCTTATTTTATCAAACTGTCGCTGGATTCCTAACAACAAAGCTACCCCAAAAAATGCTTCAAAATGATTAAAATAATTAGTCCGCCTCTGTACGTATGTGTGCTTGAAGTATTAAATAAATAAATAATACGATAATTTTCCACTTCAACAAAACATTACAATACCATACACTAATTAACATTTCGCATGAAACACTTACGAGTATAACATAGTTTCCCCGCAAATCTTCATAACACAATTCGTTTCAAAATTTATTTGTAGACATGTAGCGACGTGGATCCGAGGATCGCGAGACTTCGGGACATGTGTCGGAACTTCCACTCGAAAACTTCCGCGGAACAAAGAGTAAAGCCTTGTTCCTGAAATGCAGGGTACAGATTAGGCGAACGAGCGAACGAATGGGTATCCCTGACGGGGACCGCATGCTTGCTTTCTTCCGGTTACAGTCTAAGCAAACGAGAGGGAATGAATGTGTGAAAAGGAGCGTGTGATGATAACTACAAGTGGAGCGTTTGCGCACTTCGTCCGATTCGAATCAAATAAATCTCGGTCGGAAGTAGCCGTAGAATTTCTTGTAGGAGTCTGCGCACTAGATTCGAACTCCTTCTGTCAGAATTCAGAACATTTTCATTTCGGGTAGAACTCTGAAATCAAATTCGGATACGGATCAAATGCTAAGTGCATCATCATCATCATCATCATCATCATTTCAGCCGAAAGACGTCCACTGCTGGACATAGGCCTCCCCCAGGCGTCGCCACATTGACCGATCCCGTGCGTCTCGCATCCAGCCCCTTCCCGCAACCTTAACCAGGTCATCGGTCCACCTAGTGGGAGGCCTTCCAACGTATCGTCTTCCTGTTCGCGGTCGCCATTCCAGAACTTTTCGGCCCCATCGGCCATCCGTTCTGCGAGCAATGTGCCCTGCCCACTGCCACTTAAGTTTGGCAATTCTTCGGGCTATGTCGGTAACCCTGGTTCTCATGCGGATCTCCATATTTCTTATTCGATCACGCAAGGAAACTCCGAGCATACCTAAGTGCATAACGAGTGGAATTACCGCATGCTCACTCACCTTTACGATAGTCTTCATTCGCTTGGTTTGTAGCCAGCAGAAATTAAGCGTGCTTTCTTCATCAGCGAGTCTCTCGTTAGCGTTCGTTCGCTTGGTCTATACCCGGCATAACGTGCACCAAGACCGGTTTTATATCTTCATAATTTAATAAAATGAGTAATTTGAGAGCTTTTATCATAATTAAGGTTCTTATTTCTTTTGTGTGTGTGTTCGAAAGAGTAAGTACTTCGAGTTCTTGTTTTCTGATAATGTTTTGTTCTGGGTTAGTGGATTAAAAAATATTTAGTTTTATGAAAATATCGTCAATCTATTTTAAATTAATATATTTTAATATCTCAATGGTACTGGATATTTTAGTTTGTCCCAAAATCGAAACAGTTTGCGAAACAATTCTTGTATCCTACTTGCAAATAATATCTAGTAAGTTTGAGTTCACGCCATTAATCTGTTGAGATAAGGTGAACATGACCTCTCGCTATCCGGCTTAATGTATCTATCACCACTTTAAAAAATATGGACGGTATTTATTCAACACATGAGTAACCTCGATGCCCAAAAAAACAAACAAATTTAGAGTTAAGTCATGAACCAATATGATCCAATACACCTTCAAATAAAAACAAATAAAGAACCAAAAATCGCTATCTACTTTTATTTATTGATATTAAAAAACCCATTACAGCAAATCCTGATTTCGATAGACATAAATCCTTCAAAGCCATCAGACTTATCGTTTTAAATTATCTTCGATATTGATAGAATCACCACAAGATTCCTTACCGACCGAACACCTCGGAGCATCTACTCCACCTGCATTTTATACGTTATAAAACAGAGCATAAAAGTTTAATCAAAAGTAGACTTTGGCACCTCAATTTCGGTAATACAGATGTCGGAATAAAAACGTTATTTAATGAGAATGAAAGTAGGTTATTGTTATCAGACAGATTTTGGATTTTTGTTTAGTGAGTGTACTGCATTAGGCATTTGATTTCGACTGCATTTTGTAGCAACCCAGCGGGCACGATGTAGTAAATTTTAATTGCCTGTAAAAAAAAAAACAGTTATTTATAATCAGATCACCTCGCTTTCTTGCGACAAGTCGTTCGGTCTCGTTTTATACATTTTGGACCACCAGATCAAGGATCATGACGTGACGACGACGGCGACGTCGCTTTTATTCTGGTAGGCACAAACCGATTTGTTGTCATGGACATGTCAAGAGATGTAGCTGGCTACAGGCTCGCGCCCTACTAGGTACATGGGCATAACTGGCGAACAGTCGGTGTATAAGAAGAAGAAAAAGAGAAGAGAGTAAAGACCAATGCAGAGAGTGAAGAGTATCTCTAAGTCGTCTGTAAGACGTAGTAAAGACCATGTGTGATAGATTTAATGAAATATTATATAAATTTTTAATATTGTTAGCCTTTTGTTTTTTTTTAGAATCTGGCATATAACCTATTGAGAGCAGTGGTGGCCCAGTGGTATCGGCCGCGACTTACAAGTTGTAGGTCGTGGGTTCTAGCCCAGGCAGGCGATTTACTTTGTGTAAATTATTTCATCACCACTGCTCTCAAAACGGTGAAGGAAAACATCGTGAGGAAACCGGCAAGTCCTAGAACCAAAAATTCGAAGACATGTGACATCCACCAACCCGCACTGGACCCGCGTATACAGATAGTAGGCCTGTGTCCCAGCAGTGGGAACATTAATAGGCTGATGATGTGATGTGATTTATCCTTATTAGAAGTCTAAACAAATTATAAAATCAATTTATTGTACTCCACTGCTAGGTATTGCTGCCCGCCTTCCTTATCATATCTATTCCACCTGATGCTACACGATTAATCAACTATTTTGTCTCACGACAACTAATGTTACAAGCGCTGTACTTAGGCCCAGTTTCTCACCGGCTTGTTACATTTCAAATTCGCTGACAATTTGTCACAAATTATCCAACCGTCAGTTGTCAATCGTTTGTTTTGGGTTTCTCAAAGCTGCATCATCGATAAATAACATAATCGCTTGTTACATTGCATAATCGGCATTAATTTATTTCGGTTGGTTACCTTAGCTCGTATTCATTCACTACTATAACGTAATCAGTAACTATAAATATTTTTATAGTTAAGCAAATCTTACCAAGGACGGTTTTTGGATGGGTAACCACTTTTTTATGTTTCGCTTGCTTTTTTTTTTTTTTTTCCTTTTTAAGAAGGCTTACAGACTAATTACAAAAGCATATATAAAAAAAAAAAGTGATACTTAAAATTGCTAATAACAAGCCTCCACAAGTAAACATTATTCTAAAATTAGTTCATCCTGTCTAAGTTTACTTATTATCACAATACTAGGTGCAGTATATAATTACTAGGTACTATCAATTGTATTGCTAGGTCTAAGTACATGTCACATATTCTTGGTACTAGTATGAAGAATAGTATGAATAATAATGACACTACAGTTTGATCGCCAATATTTTTTTGGATTGGTGACTCTACACAGGTTAAGCAACACTGTAGCGTTGTGGGGATCTCAACTGTAAATAGTCGAGTGATGCTAAAATATCACAATTAGTAAGTTCCTAACCACATCACTAAAAACGCGATACAACACTGGTTTTCCAGGGACGAGAACGCCCTGTCATTTTAAGCCCGCTTGCTTAGCTGATAAAAGCTATCCCCTGACCCTCAGGACTATGTGTACCCCGACCTAGGGTGAGTTCCACATTAGTTAAGTAATTGTACCTGATTCTCTGCGCTGGATAACCTTAATTGATTTCATCACCTATGTAGTATCTAATTTCACGTGAGTCAATGCCACGCGCGGCTAGGAGTTATCCAGCGCACAGGAGATTGTCATATGTATGTATTTCTACTGCATCGAGGTGGTGTAGTGCCTCACTGTGTTATTATAAGTGACGAGTGAGATACTTTGTGTTATACTCGCGTGTTAATACTTAACCTAATTTTGCATCTGTCAATGTGCTTGCTATGTTTGCCTGTAAACCGTTGCGATGTGCTGAGCTTTCACCTACAATGCTTCCCAATTTTAATTTGCGAATAATCGACCAATATCCAACAAGCTTTCCAGAAACCCAACATTGCTGTGGCATGTGGTTAATTCCTGATTTTTCTCAAATGTGACAAATTGTCAACCGCTGGTCACACTTGGTTTTGAGAAACTGTAAGTAGAATTAACCGGCGATTATTCGTCGACGGTTCGCGACGAATAATTGAGTGCTGAGAAACTGGGTGTTAAAGTCATCCACACAAAAAAATGGCTGCTTTGCACTTATATCTAACACACTAGAATAGGAACAACGCAATAACAATTTATTGCGCAATTATTAGAAGCAGCCTGCACAATTTGGCTCGGCGCAAAACAAAAATGTATCAAGTTTGCTTTGCGCATTCTGTCAAACAAAAGTTACTGTTCCAATCGCAACTTTTGTGCTGGACAAACTACTGTTTCGTGGTTAAAAATTGTATCAGTTAAGCAACTGTTTGTTTGAATCAAGTTTGCTTTTATTTATTTGCATTATTTGATTTTGTCCCACTTTATGAATATTATTTGTCATAAACAGTTGTACATATGAAAATATCAAACTGTAAAGGTATACATACTTATTTTTGGTGTAAATTAAACTTATTGTAGAATTAAAAGAAAAAGTCACATGAATGACAATTAATGTCAATATTGTTTTCATGACGTATTATCAGCGATATTTTTACAGCTTTGAAATATTTGTGGAATAACTTAGAAATCATGAAATATTTGTTAACAAAGCTAGGGCAAACGAATCTAGCAAGAATTTTTACACGAAAAATTCACATTAGTGTCCCGGGTTTTGACAACAAGGTAGATGTTAACGTCAACAAAGACATGTTTCACATCCCGCCGATAGACCAGCCTCATCACACTCTCAGGTGCCATGACAATGAGCGGCGCACGCGTCTCTACGAGTTCGGTATATACGTCGCAACATGTCTGCCGAAATACGTCCAGAAGGTCCAAATGCAGCATACTGACGAACTGGAGATCCTCGTGGCTCCAGTCGGAATGTACCCAGTCATGAACTTCATGCGTCTCCATCATCACGCCGCCTTCGCTCAATGCTCTTCAGCAACCGCTATAGATGTCCCAAGCAGGCAATACAGGTTCGAAGTATGCTATGACCTCCTAAGCTTCAGGTTCAGCGAACGAGCTCGTCTGAAAACATACACAGATGAATTGACGCCCCTCCGCTCCGGATTCGGCGTCTGGAAGGGCTGTAGCTGGTACGAGAGAGAAATATACGACATGTTCGGGGTAGTATTCACTCATCACCCAGACTTGAGACGTATTCTCACCGATTATGGGTTCACTGGACATCCATTGCGGAAGGACTTTCCTTTAGTTGGGTACATTGAAGTTCGTTACGATGATGAGTTGAAGAAGCTGGTTTATGAGCCTAATGAGCATCCTCAAGAGGCGCGGCAGTATGACCTACAGACTCCGTGGCACTATCTGAACAAGTTTCACGTTCCATATAATAAACCACAGGATCCCCCAAAGCCCCCGCCACCCCCGCCACCTAAACCTGAGCCACAGGACCCTTGCTGCTGCTGCGTATCTGATGCGTAGTTATGTTAATACCTAAATTTTAACCTATTTTAATTTGGCCAGCTGGTGGGTGTACTTATAGGTGCATCTCTTTCTAAGCCTTTGGGGAATACAGGGGCAGTGTTGTGTGTATGTGTGTTAAATATTGATTTTACTTCAAAATAAAGATATTCTTTCCTTTTATCACCTTAGTATAATTAATATTAACCCACGTAATCCAGTTAAAAATTGTTCTACAAATAGCAGATGGTATGGTGAACGATTCTCTCTTTTGGCGATGCCTCGTTTAGATCCAGCTTATTCCCTAATGAGCTTTTGTCTCGACACAATGGGACCGTTAAGAGCGTCACACATAGCTCAAGATAGCTCTCCGGCCAGATGACGGCCCTTTTCTAACGTTCCAATTAATAACTTGGAAATTAGCGGAAAGTGGCTAATTATTCTATCTCGGTTTCATTAAGTGGCTTCGTAAGTTGAACTGGTGTAACTCAAATTGGATTTCGATTCCTCATTATTATGCAGTCAAAGTGGGATTTTAAATTGGTGGAATAATTCTTCTTAAAAAGTGTGTCTGACTTTGTCTTCAATCTTGGTAACACTTTTTGTTAGAATTAAGGTTTTTTAAGGGTTCAGAGAGGCGAACAAAAGTAGGACTCACCTGATAGTAGTAATAAATATTTAAGGCTGGGTTATTCGAGCCTGTAGGCGTCAAAAAAGCTACCACCGTCCGCGACCCCTCATGTTCAACACGACTTATTTGACATTCGATTTTGCCGCCGCTGATGACCACTGACCTCTTCGCAGAAAATTTATGGCACTATAAACAATATTAGCAGTTGTATTACTGAACTATTTTTCCTTTTGACACAATTTTTCTCAGTTACTTATCGTTGATGTTAAATTTTATGACATTTATGGCTTTAGTTTTTAGATACAATGCACCTAGTGAATTAAAATTAATAGATAAAAAAGACATATTTAAAATAAATATAATTCACAAAACTGATGTACAATCACACGTGCAACAAAATTACGATACAAAAAGTGAATCTTATATGCACATATAAAAATTGCTATTTATGAAATATTATGAATGAATGAATAAACGTATGAATTATATCATGGAGCAAATAAGACTGAACCAGAGAACAAAACAAAAGTTCAAAATCAAAAATAACATTTAAACTAGGATAAGAATTTCGGAAACCTTGTTTAAATGTAAATGATCGAAATGTTCCTATTGTTATCGCGGATACTTCAACCATATTATCTATATTGTCATATTTGCTTCTGCCAGCGGCTTGGCCCGCGTGAATGTCGATAATTATCCCAAGGGAACATATTCGCGGGACAAAAAGTTCTCATAGATCCTATGTGCTATTCCTGACTATATTCCCAAGGAAACTGTTTAAGGACATTAACATCATGACGGTTCCTTGTCAATATATTTATGAAAACATCATGTACGTGAGAAAGAATTTACATCTTTTTAGTAAAAACGGCGACAGACATAATTACGTTACTAGAAATAGGGACCAATTAGTTGAACCAGGTTTCAGACTGGCAAAAGTAGCCTCTTCTTTCATGGGGTACTGTACAAAATGTTACAATAAAATTCCACCCCACATTCTTGAAATGAATGAGACGAAATTTAAAACTTGTATAAAACGCACACTATGCAGGCTGGCATATTATAAGTTGGGGGATTACTTCACTGATAAAAATGCTTGGCTAAATGCCATTCCTGCTCCACATCCACTAGGGCGCAAAACCAAGTGATATGCAGAACATTATTGTTTTGCAGTGTTCTTGGAACTGCTGAAGACTGAATGAATATATTTGTATTGTATAAACTCAATTTCCTTACTATTGTATAACTGCAAAGCACGTGTGTGAGTACTATGTACCCAACTGTAAATCTACCATTTACTGTACCTGTGTGTCGTTCGTTGACTTGTGTGTGCCCTGGCAGTTGAGTGTGTCATGCTCTCTCAAATGTCTCTCTGAGGGTGGCGCGTGTGTTGGATCATCCGGTTCCCTTCATGATGGTTGAGCTGGCTGGTGCCAATTCATGCGTCATGTTCGTGAACGGTCGCCGTCAGCTGGGATTGGTCATAACTTAACTGCTTCAGATGTTAATGCTTTTTTTTTCTAGCTTCTATTATATAACTGCACAGTGCATGTGTGAGTATTTTTATTACTTTATGCCTGTACGTAGTATAGTGTGTAGTGCTATTCTGGGTGCATTGTCCTCACATATATGAATTTATTAATGAATGTACTTATATGTAACTAAATATTGTAAAAAAAACTTTTTTTTTTAAAAGAGTAAGTATGGAGTTTCTTGTGCATTCTTCTCCATAACAAGCTACTTGCCGAATGCACGGTAGAATCAACTTTTATAACTTGTAAATTTTAATGTACCTAACGTTCAAAAGTGCCGCTTGGTGGCCTACTTGAAATAAAATATCTTTGTCTTTGATTCAATCTCTGTGCCAAATTTCATCCAGATCCGTCAGCCGTTTGAGCGTGAAGAAGTAACAAACATACAAACACACTCACAGAGTTTCGCCTTTATAATATTATATTATAGTGTGAAGTGTGATGTGTTTGCCAATAGTGTCGTAAAATAAATATTCTAAGACACCGAAGGTGGTCACTTTTTTCTAGGGACGCTGGTCTAGCTATTTTGAATTTTCTGCAAATTGACGGAGCATAATTTTAATTTACTAGTATAAATGGATCGAGTTTCATACATTAACAAAAAAAAGTCTAGAGATCTGTTGCCCTAAAGTGGCGCGTTGTCGACATATTTGGAAACAAACTCCGTTATTTGAGTCTTGGCAACGTGGCATTTTTAATAGGTGTTTTCTACTTAATCAATTAGTTTTAACATGTACCATATAAATAGTCCACGGTGCTCACGACAAAACTGGTAAATGCGGTTGCGGTGAACAATGATGACTGCCATGTATTTATTTATTTATTTATTTAAACTTCATGTACAATGGTGATACATAGGCGGACTTAATGCAGCAAGACATTCTCTACCATTCAACCTTATGGATAGAGGATACTTCAAACAAAACACTACAAAGCATAAAATAACTTTCTTTCCCGAAGCCGGTGTCTTTGGTACCTATTGTTTTCCGTTTTTCGACACCAACTTTGGAAAAGAAAGTTATTTTTCGCTCTGTAGTGTTTTATGTTGGCAGTCGGTTTGATTAAAGATTTTTAGTTTTGGGAAGTGCCTCCAAATACAATTAAAATCATTTATAGCCAAAGTAAATCTCATGACGATTCCAATAAGCCCAAACACGACTAGGATACATTGTTTTATTTCTGAGATTCTGTGCCTACCTTCCAGCTTCATCATCAGATTAGTTCGTTGTTATAATTTTCATCAGTAGGTACAATTTATTTATAAGTATTTGCTTTATCATAGTCGGTTAGCTATTCGATATATCTTATACCCGTGACATACTTTATCATTTATGAGTTACAGTTGCCATCTGTGGTCTTCTTCATCAGTTCCATTTCACCAAATGACACTTTTTGAGTGTAAATGATTGCATTGTTAATAAAATGCTCCATTATCGACCACATCATCGCTTACCAACAGGTGAGATAGTGGTCAAGCGCGAGCCGATATCAGATTTAAAAAAAAAACAAATTCGCTATATGTATGTCTATAAAATTTGAGCAGTTCCCTCGATTTATCTGGGATGCCACCATCAGATCCTGGTTTTCTAGTCTTCCAAGTCTATTATAAATGTATATCCTATCTATTTTTAACCGACTTCCCAATAAGGAGGAGGTTCTATGTTCGACATTATGTATGTTTTGTGTATGTTCACCGATATCTCCGTCAATTGTGGACCGATTTCAAAAATTGTTTTTTTGTTTGAAAGCGTATGTTCCGAAATTGGTCCCATTTTAATTTGGTGAAGGACTGACGAAGAAATTCAAAGATATACAACAGAACTCTTCAATAAACAATGGCAAATCTCTCGGGATTGCTGCAATCGCATGTCTGTTTGTTGTTTATACCATTTCATAACATAACATTACGCCAGTACGCTCTTAAGGGGTACGCAGATCTCTCATTTCACCGGTTATGTTCAAGTTTCATGATATTTTGGTAATATATTCTGGCGTTATACGAGTAGGTAACTTACCAAACAACTTGCCTATTAGGTAGGTACAACTAAAAAGTGAAAATAAAAAAAACTTTTACAAAAAAATACTACCGACTTCCAAATAAAACTACAAAGTGAAAAACAACTTTATTTTTGGAAGTCGGTGCCCATAACGCAATAAATTGGTACCTACGAAAGACATTTGATCACACATTATTTCAATGAAGAGACAATTGTAAGTGAATGATTGCTAATTGATAAAGATATCGAAAAGGTCTAGAATGATGGGCCATGACTCATTCAACAACGTATGTGAAGAAAACGCATTTGACATTGGAAAGGGAGTATTGTACTTTCCGTATGAGATGTTGGTTGTTATTTTCGCTATTACTTTTTGTCACCAAACGGAGCGAAATTAAAAAAAACCGGCCAGGTGCGAGTCGGACTCGCGCACTAAGGGTTCCGTACCATTATCGCAAAAAACGGCAAAAAAAACACGTTTGTTGTATGGGAGCCCCCCTTAATTCATTTTATTTTAATTTAATCATTATAATTTTTTGAAGTGAATATACAACTAAATCACACACATCACATCATCAGCCTATTAATCTTCCCACTGCTGGGACACAGGCCTCCTCTCTGTGAGAGGGAATGGGCCGTTATCCACCACGCGGGCCCAGTGCGGGTTGGTGGATGTCACATGTCTTCGAATTTTTGGTTCTAGGACATGCCGGTTTCCTCACGATGTTTTCCTTCACCGTTTTGAGAGCAGTGGTGATGAAATAATTTACACAAAGTAAAGCGCCTGCCTGGGCTCGAACCCACGACCTACAACTTGTAAGTCGCGGCCGATACCACTGGGCCACCTCTGCTCTACAACTAAATATTCTGTGAATATTTCAAGCGTCTACCTGTTTCCGTTATTAATATCGAGCAAAAAAAAACACGTTTGTTGTATGGGAGCCCCCCTTAAATATGTATTTTCTTCTGTTTTTTGTATTTGTTGTTATAGCGGTAACAGAAATACATAATCTCTGAAAATTTCAACTGTTCGCGAGATACAGCCTGGTGACAGACGGACAGACAAACAGACAGACAGACAGACGGATCGCTGCGTCTTAGTAATAGGGTCCCGTTTTTACCCTTTGGGTACGGAACCCTAAAAATGACAATGGTCCGGTCCCATCGAAACTGAAGTTTATTTAAAAAAAACTATTAAGCTCAAAAATCTAAATACTAATTTCACTCCTAAATACGATTACCTATCAGTACATGCAGTTTTCAAATTGATTTTTATTGTAATTAGGATATCAAACCGAAAATGTTTTTGAAATTGACCCTATTTCAACATTTTTTCCTGACATCTGTATTACAAGCGGCAACTTTACCGCAGGTGAATTTTATGATGACGGTCGTGTTAGTAAATTTATTTTGTATAACTGAATTAAAATAAGTAAACGATTTTAAACAATCAGTTTTTATACGATACACAAAAACAATATTAGCATACAAACACTATTATTTCGAGAAGTTAGTTATTAAATCAGTGTTCGGTAGTAGGTAATTATCTATTTTAGTTTTACTTTAAACAAGCAGTAAACGATCAATTGTGTAAACTTCTATTGTATTAACTAATTGAAGGGCATTCCACAGTAATAATAATTGATAGGTACAGAAAAGATTGAAAGAATTTATCAATATCCTCTATTTCATCAGCATGTTATGCACTTAGGAGCCTTAGAGATATTTTGGATGTAAAGCAACTAAAGGCTGTATATTACGCGCTAGTAGAATCTAGATTAAGATACAGCATCATGTTTTGGGGTAGCAGCTATAGTTATAACTGTCAGAAGGCTTTCATCTTACAGAAACGTGCCATAAGGACGATAGTCAGGATTTCACAAACAGACTCATGCAAAGATCACTTTAAAAAACTAGAAATATTAACAGTACCAAGTTTATACATTTTGGTAATCCTATGTCACTTTGCGAAGCATATTCATCAGCATGAATCTCAAGAGGAACGAAAGTTAAGAGAATGCACAAGAAGGAAGGATTTAAAACACACAATATCGCCAAATTTTAACATAGTTAAACATTGCTCCAGATACCAAGCAGTGGAATTGTTTAATAGGTTACCGACGGAGTTAAAACTATTAATTTATAGCTTCCACATATTTAAAACCAAGTTGAAAACCTTCTTGTTGGAAAAATGTTATTACTCGATGTCAGATTTTATGTCAAGCAGTTAAAACTAGATGAATTGATCCGACATTATAAATATATTTGGTTTAACTCAACATTGTAATTGGTTATGACTTATTATTTTTATTAATTTAACATTATAATTTTATGTGACATAAATATTAGATTAATTTGACATTATAGTGCTTGGGTCATACACTGGATTAATTTGACATAATAATGTTTGTGACATTTTGATTAATTTGATATAATAATTGATTATTTTGACTTTCTAATTGTTCGTGACATTTTGATTGATTTGACATTATAATTGCTTGTGAGATATTGGAATGAATTCGTTAATCTAGTAATTGTTTTTATGACAAAATTAATTAATTTGACATTATATTTGCATGTGAAATATATTGTATTGAACTGATATGCTAACTGTTTGTGACATATTTGATTAAATTGACATTCCCTTTTTTTATTTTACTGATATATTTATCATTCATTATAATGGTTTGCAACTTATATTTATTAGATTAATATGACATTGCATCCTTTTTTTTTTTTTGGATCATATACGCTTTGCTACAATAATTTAATTTGTCTTGAAGTGATAATTTTACTGCAATTATGTTCTACCAATTCTTGTAATTATGTACCCAATATTCGACACAATGTTAATTGTTTGTGAATAAATAAATGAAATGAAATGAAATGAAATACTTACATAATCTCTGCAGGGTAAACAGTAAACACGGCGATTGCCTCAAAAAAATTGGTAATCAAAATAGCGGGCGAGAAAAATCGTTCGAATTTTTCGAGGGGTTCTATCGGCTCCATATCTGCCATGATGATACGGACATCTGCGTAAGAATAACGACAGAGTGGAGGATTGAATGAACAATGAACTGAACAATCAGTTCAGTGTGTGTCGTAGCTCTGCGACGAGCGCACGCCTGTGCTCCCCGGGGACCGGGAAACTTCACACGCGCTCGGGAAAGTTTGCGCAAACATTGGTAGGAACGCACAATATTATGCTGGGATAGCAAAAAGTTTTCTGGATCATTGTAAAGACTTTTCATTGGCTTTTTGACTGTTGATTGACTCGTTGAGGTAAGGGTGCTGCTGTTCTTGTATTTTGTTGTTTTGTTTTTGTATGTGAAAATATTTTTTCGTTTATTTTAGTTTGTTTTAGAAAGTTTATTATTTTATTTTTTAGATATTTGAATGGTTTTTTAAACCTTGCTTATTTTGTACTATTTTTTAAGGTTTTCATTGCTGTATTATTTTACATTTGTAAACCTTATTTTAAATATTTCAAACAAATCTAAACTAAAATTTAAAAAATGTTTATTAGTTAAAACATAGTAATATCTAATCCTAATAAGTCATTAGGTAATTAATCCCTAATACCCACACTATTCCAAGTAAAATCGCAATTAATTAGACTTTCAACTTATTACGGCAAATTAAATTGATTGTTATTCGGAGAAAATTAATCTAATTATTTGGTTTACCGTGACAACACACAGACATACTTAATCTGAAGAACTTACTTAATAAGTTATATTTCTTAGAATTTAGGAATCCCTTAAATTACTTCATATACATTGCTCCCTAGTTTGAGAAGGTACCTAATCTATACTAATGTTATAAAGAGGAAAGATTTTTTTGTTTGTTTGTACCGAATAGGCTCCGAAACTACTGGACCGATTTGAAAGATTCTTTCACCAATAGAAAGCTTCATTATTCCTGAGTGACTAGGCTATTTTTTTATCCCGGAAATGGGTCCTATGGGGTGGTCTACGGGAGCGAAGCTACGGGCAACTGTTAGTAATTTATATACCGATACTATAATTGGACATAGGTATGCCAGAATGTACCAAAGCTACATCAATAATTCATCATCATCATCAGCCTTATAATATGCCCACTACACAGGCATCCTCTCTGTGAGTGAGGTAATAGGCGTTGATACAACAAGCGGGCCCAGTGCGGGTTGGTGGATTTCTCATATCCTCGAATTTTTGGTTCTAGGACATGCCGGTTTCCTCTCGATGTTTTCCTTCATCGTTTCAAGAGCAGTGGTGATGAAATAATTTACACAAAGTAAAGCGCCTGCTTGGGTTCAAACTCATGACCAAGTAAGTCGGGGCCGTTGCCAATGGTCCACCACTGCTCTCAACAACAATAGTTACATACAAATAATACAATATAGGTATCTAGGTACTATTGATAATAAACGACACTTTACTAATATCTATCTACATATATATTCTAAACTTATAGTATTTAAATTGATTGTAAATCTGTTGGAAAATACAAAATCTTTTGTATCATTTGGAATTGGACATTTTGACATAGCTAACTAATTACTTATTTGACAGATATGCACTTTATTATATTTATTGTATTTCAAAATTCAATTCAAAATATGAAGTGCTATTCTTTGTGCATCGTCGACAATGACAACCGTATTTATCAATAGGTAGATGAACTGGTTTAATAATGAAAGTAAACATTGTTGGTATTTGTTGATTTCTAAATACCTACCTAAATAGCTCTTTAAATATTTATTTCCGGAGTTCCTTCTCAGCAGAAGTTTAACACTTTTAGTGTTAATTAAAGGGTTTCTTACCGGTACTTCTGTAAAGCTATTGGTACCTATTTAGTACTCATTATCACCTATTTTTTATCTTAAAGTAACACATGCCTGACATGCCTTAGTTTAACTGTATACAATATAATTAAAGTAGTATCTATTCCAACTTAATAGGCCTTATTAATAAATAAAACTAACTAATATGATTTGGTTTTAGTACGAGATCTCACGGCTAAAATCTACTGGTATTTTGTTTTTGATGAAACTTGATTTTTATGAATGATTCTTGATCACACTTATCACATCACACTAATATTGTAAATGCGAATTCTGTGAGTGTGTATGTTTGTTACTTCTTCACGCTCAAACAGAGTGACTGATCTGGGATAAATTTGGCACAGAGATAGATTAAAGTCTGGAATAGCACATATGATACTTTTTATCCCGGAAAATATGTTCCCTTGCGATACGTTTCGAAATTCACGTGGGTGAAGCCGCTGGCAGAAGCTAGTATTATTATATTATTATTAATACTATAAAGGTGAAAGTCTGTGAGTGTGTATGTTTGTTATTTCTTCACGCTCAGACGGCTGGACGGATCTGGATGAAATTTGGCACAGAGATAGATTATAGTCTTGAATAGCACATAGGATACATTTCTATCCCGGAAATACATTTCCTTGGGATAATTTTCTTCATGCACGCGGGCGAAGCCGCTGGCAGAAGCTGGTAGTGGAATATATTACGGCAAGGTTGCCCGGCAACAGTTTTTTTTTTGTATTTGTATGTTTTTTAAACTTTGCCTTTTACCAGGAATTTATCCTGTATCGTGGGTGCGTATGCACCATCATCTAGCTATCAGTAAGCCACCATTCAAGGTTTAACAATTAAACTGGCAACCCACAGGTTGCGGCTAACAGAGAGCTGGCTTTTATTCCCATTTTCTGCACCACTTTTATTCAAATGCCATTGGATTTACTTGAAAAGCTTGTATATTAGAATTTAACTATCAAACGTAAGTTTTAATTTATTTAATTAAGGCACAGATAATATAATACTAGCATACAGATGCCTCATTCCATACAAAGAAACCGTGCCGACGTAACTAGCGTTTTTCATCTGATTAATCTTGTCATTTTTGTGAGTACATCAATCGCGTTCGATTCCTTTTCACGGCAATAGATGGTGTTAGCAGCGACTTGCAAGTAAAAGTGTTTACTAGGTTCGTGAATACTTTTTCTTTAAATACAGTGAAGGTTCGTTTTATAATATTTTCTTGCACGTTTTTAATGTTTTTGCGCCATAATGTAATACAATGCAAATTTTAACAATCGAGTGGAATGCCTCAGAAATTTAAAAATGCGGCATCTATTGGCATCAATTAAAATGATCCGTTCAAATAATCTTTGAAATGTGAATTAAGAGCCCAATATTCCATAATTTTGTACTTAGGAGAGCTGATTAAACAAGAAAATACAACTTTTATAATCAATTCCAGAAAATGTTAATTTTACAATTTTTATTGAATTGTGTGTACATGTCGCGCCATCTAGTGAGATTTATTTGAACCAAATTTTCTTTCTTAGCAATGAAACCCCGTATTAAGGTAATTGCGGCTAGATATTTTCAGGCAACTCTGCATAAATCTATTCTAGTATCAAGTATCATTCATGAATATTAACAGGTTCACTGTTGACTGTCCTCATAGCAGACAATAGTTAAACAATCGCGTGAGTCATAATGACTCATTTGAAGTTGTTAAGTTTAATCAAAAGCCCTGTGTCTTGCAGATTTATGCAGTCAGATCTTTGGCTATTAACACTGATTAGCAGAATATTAATTTAAATTTGCTAGGGATGTTAATTTAGAAACTGCTAATTGGTATTTGTTGAGTTACATTTAGGTTTGAGTAACGGTTATCCTTCGCCCTGATTCAGTTTTAAAATCATTGAATCTATACATGTCTAGGACAAAAGTATAGGTAGGTACAAGATACCCCGAGGTATTTAACAACTTTCTACATAGCCCAGGACCGAAAAAAATGGAGACCAGTGATGTAGGCTGACTGGAATTAACAAGGCTACTGCATTGTTAATCAGCCTGCATAATCTTCTGCTGGCATTAGACCCTCCCTCAATCTTTGCATTTCAGTTATTTCTATCTTGATCTTGGATTACCTTACACCTTTGGGAGAGGAACCTGAAATAAGACGGAGGAAAACCACAGAAACCTTTTATACAAAAAAATTATATAAAAACGATGTGGTACTTGCTGTTTGGTCCTAATTAGAAGATATTTCTTCTTTTGAAGATATACATTTCATATAATACATAACTAGGTCTTATTGAAGCGACTCCATGTACACGCACACCTAAATATCAATATACTAAGCCGGCACAAGTGATTTTCTAAAAATAGAACATAATCACAAATATTGACACTTGCCAATTAGGTTCAGTAAATTGAGGTTTAGTGCAAAAAGATATTATTCATGCTGAATTCTGATTCAGAATAGAATAATTGTATTGATATACAACTTTGAAGATGAGCGTGGGTTACCTAGATATATATAATTGTAACTTTTATATTTTAATTGTAATTTTCACCCTGTATCGTCGCAGTAATGGGCAAAATCTACCCACTCGTTTTTATCAACAGGCTTATGATAGGGGCTCGTGTTTTTTTTGTAGATCTTTGTTAGTCATTGCGGGTAGTCAGAAGCCAGCAAATCTGACACCAGTATTGCTAACGGCTATCGTGTTACCCAGTTACTGGGTTGTGGAGATGATGTAAAATATTGGTATTCAACTGCATCTGGTTAGACTGGAACGGCACCGCAACATATTCTGGAAAAGACTAGGATTCTGGATTCATGAGTCTTGATGCCGGGATCTTTTGGTAGCAATAAGGGCGGCTCGGGAATGCGCAGGATGCGAGACGCACGGAATCGGTCAATGTGGCGACTGGTGGAGGCCTATGTACAGAAGTGGACGTTTTTCGGGTGAAATGATGATGATGATTATGATAAACCCACTCCGCCATTTTCATCTTTGACTGCTTTCGGCTTCCCCTTTTCGGGGGGAGGAGGGGTTCCACCTGCGTAAAATCAACAATTCTACCATAGAGATGGACTAGTTGCAGTACAAAATTCTATTCTATGTTCTAAGCCCAGCTTCATTTCACTTCATCTGCCCGGTTGGTAAGTTTCATCTAATACGTTTAGGCGTTTATTATCCAGCATCCCAACGTAGACTTTCACAACAATTTGATTTATAAAATTACAAAGCGGCTTCGCCCGCGTGAATTTCGAAAATTAACCTAAGGGAACATATCCCGTGATAAAAAGTATCCTATGTGCTATTCCTCACTATAATCTATCTCATCATCTTCCTGCCCTTGTCCCATGTCACTTGGGGTCGGCGCAACACGTTTTCTTCTTCCATACCGTCCTGTTCCCCGTCACGCTATCACTGACTCCCTTTTCTTTCATATCACTCCTCACACAGTCCATCCATCTTTTCTTTGGCCTTCCTCTACCTCTCCATCCATCCACATTTATATTCATAACTCTTTTAGTAAGAAACGCATGTTGCGTTTCAAAGGGTTTCTTTGCCATTTTCCTCACTATAATCTATCTCTGAGCGTGAATAAGTAACAAACACACATACACACACAAACTTTGGCCTGTATAATATTAGTTTGATGTGATGTGATAAATAAGATAGGATAGTAGGCCAGGAAGTAGGATGGAAGTGGCTGACGCAAACTGACCTACCAATTCGCTAGTAATTTCTTGGTACATTCAGAACTGTACCTAATTCGATTTTTTACAATACATTTTCTGTAAACATACAAAGTATCAAACAATGTTTTAAAACTGTTCTAGACCATGCATGGTTTGTTTATTTTATTTATAATTATTTCTTCTTATAATTCTTTACTTTTGTCATAAAGAGAAGCCCACAAAATGACATTATATCCAACGTGCGTACTACGTAAAAGCTTTTGTTTGATGCTCGAGGAAATGCGATGACAACAAAACTTTTAACAGACAAGATTAGAATGGGAGGAAGTAGGCGACTCTTTCAATTGCATAAGAAATTTTATCTCAGTTATGAAACAAACAGCTTACAACCGTCCCTTTAAAATTTTTGAATTTCATCTTAAAATGTTACATGATTTTGCTCTCTCCATCTTTCATAGCTTTGCGTACAAGCTAATTGCACACCTGGAGCTAAGCTAAGATAGTTTATAGACGCTGATAATGGTTGTTTTCCCGCAGCGAAATGATTTGGTATCGGTAATATAATCGATTTATAAAATAAATAAACATTAGAATCAAGAAATGGCAGATTAACTATTGTCAAAAACATTAACCGAAAGCAAACCAATTGTAACCCGCGATAGTTACAGGTATGATTCCGAACCACGCTGCACTCAGCAGTGCTGCCGCGACACTACTGGTCCCCATACAATTTCTATAAGCTTATATGAGATTACATTCCGAGCTAGGCAGCAATATGTCGCGGCACGTAACACTACGTATTGGGTGTAGTGGCAGCATTGCGGCAACAACACTGCTGCTTGTTGCCGAATTCGAAATCATACCGTTAACGCAGTACTGGCCGTATGCCCACTCGATGCCATAATATCAATATTGAACCACTTGCATAATATTATTTGATTTATGCTATGTTAGTTATGAAGAAATTCCAACCATCAATTTTTCTGTGTAAAATATTTTCAAACATCAAAGTCGTTTTGGAGGAGTTTCCAAAAGTTGCGAAAAAATATCGTGTTGTTAATTATTTTTTTAAATCAAACTATTAGTTACACAAAAAAACCTTGTGTTAAAAATTATGTACATGAATCAATATTAAATAAATATTTTTTTCAAACCTTTTGACCTAGCCGTTACTAAGGAGTATGCTTTAGAAAGTTACCGTTTTACGGCACTAAAGTGGATGTAGGCGGCGAACCAATAGCAGTGCGAGCTGGGCAGACCGACGGGCCGCGCGGTCGTTTACGTCATGGGAATACTATTACTATTGGATCTCAAGCCTACGAGTTGATGTATTTTATTTTATTAAACAATAACATTTGTATTTGTTAATTTTAACTCTAAACTTCGATAGTACTACGCATGGCAAATCGTTCTGCCGCGGGCCAACATCCATTCAAATTACAGCCTATATAAAATTTGCTTGAATAACTAAGGTTTATTTTCATAGATGTGTACAATAATAGTAATCCCAGGGTCAAGTTTCAAGGTTAGGCAACGCTTGCCAAGGTTGGTCCGTGGATGGGACGCCATCTTTATGTAGCATTGGCTTTACGTGTTTTCCGAACCTCAGCAAGCACGTTAAGCCGTTGGTCTCGGCTGCTTTGACCCTGAACCTGAAATCTGACACTGGCCAGGCAGTTAATGGGTGGTGGAGGCCAGATAGGCAGTTGCTCCGTGTAAAATTCTGGTACTGAGGTTAGACTGGTAGCCGACCCCGACATAGTATTTGATTGATTATGTGCACACCGCAAACGATTTTAATTAAACTTTGTGAATATCAAAAATACGCAAGCAAAGTGAGCTAAGCTAAAATATCTTAGCTTGGCTTCTGGTCTGCAACAAGCTGTATAAGCTTCATTTGGATATTGGTGGAAATTTATTTATTTACTACCGAGAAATGTTACGATGGGTGGATAAAAACTAGTACCTACCAGATTTTCAGGTGGAAACGCAAAAATAAATCGGCGATCAGATAATCTTCATATTTGTAGGAGTTACTGATAAATAAGAAAAAGGTCAACCATAGGAATGGCTTCAAGAACATAATAATATTTCAAGGTAATTTGAATCTTTTTTATCTTTCACTAGCGGCTATTGCCGCGTAAATGTTGAAAAATTATCCCACGGGAACGTACCTACTTCGGTGATAAAAAGTATACTATGCCCTAATACAAGCCATGATCTATCTTCCAATTTCATCTGCTGAGACATGATTGCTTGAGTATCATCCAAACATACGTTCACATTTATAATACCACAAGTAGGATTCAGAACCAGTCACTCAAAGTTGTATCAAAACCAAATCTCTAAGCTTACCCAAGTTATAGGTACATCCAACCACTTTACAGATCCATATGTTTAAACTTCAGAATACCTGAATATTAGCCAAGCAACACTTCAAGTTTCATAGTGAACCTACTTAGTATAAATGTTTAGGGTACAGTGGAGTTTGCCGGCCGGCCGCTATGAAATTTCCGACGGAACGTTTGCAAACTTTGTTCGAACTAGCAAGTTGGTAGGGAGTCTGAGACAGGTCGTAGAAGACAATGCACATCAAAGCAAGGCCTAGAAATTATTATTGCGATTATAACAGCTGGTTACTTTGGTCGGTTTTAGACGAAGAAACTAATCGGCTTTAGATATTCAAGAGGAGTTGTGTTGAGTGGGAGTTTGTTTGATGTACAGGCTGTCGTGGGTGTTGATTCCTAATTGGCGAGTGTGTCTGAATTTGTGGTTCTAATCAGTATGGTATTGTTTAGTAGTTTGCGTTAATTTTTGTGCATAAGCATCAGTGTGTAATAATGCTGTGAGACAAACCATCTCTTTGGTAGAGGGAGTGGGATGTTTTTCGTCAGTGAGTCGTTCATACTTGAATGAATATCTTTCTTCTGTAACTTTTTATAACTCACTAGATGATCCCTGCGGCTTCGCTCCCGTCAACTGGCTATCTATCTACTTACCACCTACCTATTTACCCTACCTTCCTACCCACCTACCAACCTACTCACCTGCCTTACAGATCAACCTACCTACCCTCCCCTATCCTACATACCCTACCTACCCTACCAACCAATTTGTTAAACTATTTATTTGAATAAGAATTAATACTACAATACGAATGTAACCAATTCTTGTTTCTACCAGCGATCTAGTTAAATTTTAGAACACAAAAGCTGCTATTGTGAATTAACTATGATAGTTAGATATATGCCCTCGCAGAATTTTTTGTAGTTAACAATGATTACTTTAATCATGTAGTACATAATTTTTATGTATCAACCATAGTTTTCTCAGCTCACGCCAAATAATGAATTGTATGGTAAAAATTTTCTTTGGGTTACATTATAGCAATTTTCGTCAGGATTTCTAAGATTTTTGAAAAAAAATTATAGCCTATGTTACTCGGGAATAATGTAGCTTTCCATAGGTGAAAAAAAAATTTTAATCGGTCCAGTAGTTTCGGAGCCTATTCGGTACAAACACAACAAAAAATCATTCCTCTTTAAAATATTGATAGACCTCACGATTTCTTCTATAGTATTCTTCTAGATCTAAAGAGATTCGCACCGTCAGTTTACTTTGCCTTCGCTCAATTGACTTTTATCACAAAAGAAATATTTCTTTGATTCGACCGAGTAGGTAGAATTTAAAAAGACTTCAAAATCCTGAAATTGCGCTCCTTACTATTATCTGCATTAATGTACACATCGACACTATGACCCCTTAAAAATGTTATCTCGATAATATTAATTATGTTTACTCATATTATTTTGTAAATTCATTCCTAGCGTGTATGAACATATTTTATTTAAACTGTTTAAAAATAAATGTACTGGTAACCAGCACTATAAGTAATATTTCCTTCCTTATTTTCCCCTCATGACACTTTTAGTACTATGGGATTGCCCACCTGTCCTCCATTCAACGGTATTTGTTTTTGTGAATACTTAATAAGATCTACTATGAGGTAGTGGTGTCAAAAGCTATATTTAGCAACTAACTTCTGCTAGCGGCTACACCCGCGTGAAATTCGAAAGTTACCCAGTTGCAGTACGGAACACATTCCCGGGATAAAAGTATCATAATTATGTGGTATTCCTGACTAAAATGTATCTCTGTGCCAAATTTCTTCCAGATCCCTTCAGTCGTTCTGACTTCTTACGTCAGATTTTACACTTTTTTATTTATTTAAATTTGTATTTTATCTGATGATTATGTATCTAGTACCTATATTGTGAGTCTTTTAATCTGTGCTAAATAAATGTATTTTCTTTCTTTCTTTTCTGGCGTGATTAAGTAACAAACATTCACACATCCTTCCAAACTTTCGAATTTATATATTAGTTAGATTAGTAAGATAATGTTTTCTGTGTGAACTGTTCGAGTTTCGCATATTTATCTAATTTCAAAGCAGTTTTGAAGCATGTCAAATTTAAAACAATGCTTTCGGGTTTATAAATTAGTTCTATCTTACAGTACACTAGCTATTGCCCGCGACTTCATCTGTGTAGCATTAGTACTTTGAATAGCCTATTTTTTTATATCGCGCCATAATATTATAGGATTGTGGGCCGCCTTACTTGAGAAATTATTAGTTTACCATGCAAACTTCTACCCCTCTGTCCACCCCCTAAAGGAAGATTGCCGGGGTTAAACTATCATATGTCCTTCCCAGGGTCTCAAACTGTCTCCATACCAAATTGTATCTAAATCGGTTCAGAGGTTTAAGCGTGAAAAGGTAACAGACAGACAGAAAGACAGAGTTACTTTCGCATTTATAATAATAAATAATAGCTTCTACCAGCGGCTTCGCCCACGTGAATGTCGATTATTATCCCAAGGGAATATATTCCCGGGATAAAAAGTATTCTATATGCTATTCCTTGCTATAATCTATATTTGTGCCAAATTTCATTCAGATCCGTTCTGCAGTTTGAGCGTGAAGAATTAACAAACACACCCACAAACTATTGCGTTTATAATAATGAGTGTGATATAGTAGGAAGTAGGAAGTAGGATACCTACTAGGACAAAATGGGAACCCATGGAAATGGGAAATGTCAGTTTAGTCTAACAAATAAAAAACCGGCCAAGTGCGAGTCAGACTCGCGTACTAAGGGTTCCGTACAATTATCGCAAAAATGGGCAAAAAAAGTCACGTTTGTTGTATGGAAGCCCCACTTAAAGAGTTATTTTATTCTGTTTTTAGTATTTGTTGTTATAGCGGCAACAGAAATACATCATCTGTGATAAATTTAACTGTCTAGCTATCACGGTTCATGAAATACAGCCTGGTGACAGACAGACAGACAGACGGACCGTGGAGTCTTAGTAATAAGGTCCCGTTTTTACCCTTCGGGTACGGAATCCTAAAAATCAGAGATTACTAACTACGAACTTCAACGATTATGTTCCTTACACCGCATGCAACCGATTTTTAATATATTGTCTCAAAATATTTTTGAATTTAATTAATGAACACATAAAATGTCACACATGAACACAGAATATTAGTCGTGTTCAAACAAAGCGTATAACACGTTGCGACGTAGCCATGTTGCCAATAACAATTGAGACCGGGATTATTCTTCGACAGGGATGTACCAGTGACCCGGTTGTCACGCTTTCCAATGTGTACCTTGTTTATTTAGATATTTCGTGTTTCATTACATTTTCTGATTAAAATCGATGCCGACTCTAATACAGGGCCTCGTTTGTTGAATTAATTGTTTGTGACTTTCCATTATGTTTCTTTGGATACAAGTATTTTTTTTTGAAATCCTGACACATTTTTTATTTTATGCTTTTAAAACTAAATCATTTATCTAGTAGTTGACAAGCTTCGATAGATAATCTATCGAACACGTAATTAAAAGTAAACCACCCATTAGCTCCTAAACGGATGGAAAGTTTTTGATTTGGTTATTTTTTTAAGGTTACTTAATCATTTTTCATTTCATTTTATTTATTCTCAAACAATTACATTGTGTCGAACATTACATAATTAAAATTGTAAAAAGAAAATTGAGTAACATTTAAATATACCTATCAAAAATGAATTATTTTGTCAAGTTATTACAATAGTTTCAGGAAAATACTATTTAAAATTAATCCAATATATGAGCATCACAAATAATAATTATAATGTCCAGTCATTATATAATATTAAATGTAACAAAAAAAAAACAAATTAATCCAATAATGTCAAAAGTAAAAATTCCAATGTCAAGTTAATACAAAATATGTTACAAAAACCCTTGTGATTTGAACTTCATCCAGTATAATGTCACAAATAATAATAAAAAGTCAAGTAGATTCAATGCATGTCATATAAATAAAAAATAATAATTCAGATTACTCCAATACATGTCACAAGTAACAAATTATAAAGTCATGGTAATACAATGCATGTCATAAAAATGAAATAATAATAATACAATTAAAATGAATCCAATACCATGTCAAAAAGTAATAAATTATAATGTCAAGTTGTTCTACAAAGCAAGTAATAAAAATAAATATACAATTCAAATTAATCCAATATATGTCAAGTAATTATTATATTGTCAAGATAATACACTGCACGTCATAAATAAAATAAAAATTCATGATTTCCCATTACCTGCGATAAATTCTGACACCGAGTACAAACATTTTGCCAACAAGAAGGCTTTTAACTTAGTTTTAAATGAGTGAAAATTATAAATTAATGACTTTAACTCAGTCGGTAACCTATTAAATAATTCCACAGCTTGGTACCTGTAGCAATGTTTTGCTATATTAAAATTTGGTGACATTTTGTGTTTGAGGTCCTTCCGTCTTGTGCTTTCTCTAATTTTACGTTCCTCTTGTGATTCATACTGATGAATATACTTAGCAAAATGATTAAGGACTACTAATATGTATAAGCTTGGTACAGTCAATATGTTTAGTTCTTTAAAGTGGTCTCTGCATGAGTCTCTTTGTGAGATCCTGACTATAGTCCTTATGGCACGTTTCTGTAAAATAAATGCTTTCTGACAGTTGTAACTATAACTGTTACCCCAAAACATGATGCTATATCTTAACCTTGATTCAACTAGCGCGTGATATACAGCCTTTAGTTGCTTCAGATCCAAAAGATCTCTTAGGCTCCTGTGCATAGCATGCTGATGAGATTGAAGAGTCAATAGCAGCTAGCTCATGTTTCCAGTTTAAATGCACGTCTATGTTCATCCCTAAGAATTTAACTTTGTCTACTAATACAATCTGGTCATCTTTGATTTGCACATCTATATTGTCATTATTACGAGTTGTAGTCTTAAATAAAATAATGTTTGTCTTATTTGTATTTAGTATAAGGTTATTGGCTGTAAACCAATTACAGATAATTTCTAGGCTTTCATTAACATTTTTGGCCAATTCGTTTGAGTCATTTGCCCCAACTATTATATTAGTGTCATCTGCAAATACAACAAGTCTAACATCAGGCTTAACGTAGTCCATAAAGTTTAGCAAGTCATTTGTAAAAATAATAAATAATATTGGTCCTAAAATTGAGCCTTAAGGCACACCACGTTTAATGCTTGTAATTTTAGAAATGTATACGACTTCGTGATTAGTATCATCGAGGCTTTTTACTTCTACATACATCCGCCTGTTTTGTAAGTATGATCTAAAAAGCTGCTAGTAGCTGTAAGGACTTTCCTCTGATACCGTAATATTCAAGTTTGGTTAGTAATAATTCATAGTCAATCGTGTCAAAAGCAGAACTAAGGTCAATGAAAATCCCAGCCACTTTAATTTTGTCATTTAATTTATTAATAATGTCATCTATAAGAGTATTTATTGCATCTAAGCAACCGACGCCTTTCTGATATCCAAATTGTCTTAAATTTATGATTTTATTCAAATTCAAATGTACTATCAGCCTAGTTTTAATAAGTTTTTCAAATAATTTTGATAATCGAGAGTGTTCTTAGCTATATTTTATGAAAATCGGTTTAGCCGTTATAAAATTATGGGCATTTAACTGTTTGATTCGGAGTGTTTTGCAAGATATGTGAAAAAGCTCATTAAATAAAGATACAAAAAAAAAAGATATGTCATAATTACGTTTTCAACTAATTGTCGATCGACGCGTTTCTACTACTACATAAATTATCTTGCATGAACTAAAAATGTGTCGAGGGTTTTTAAATTTTACTTGTCCTTGTTCTACCAATTGTAGTCTAGGATCAATCTTTCAGAAAATATTCTGGTATGTCATCAGTTTTAACCTTTCGTGTGTTTAAGACATGGATCCACGCGAGACATTGTGTCTCGCAAGACTTTTATTGCTTTGCTAATTACACGACTGGCCAGATAATCTACCTTCTTCTGCCATACATCTATGTATATTAACCATCTGAATGGTCACATCCTTTCTAGCAATAATAATTATGATCTCACACATTCCATCCATCTTTGCTTCATATGCAAGAATTAAAAAAAATAAACATTCATCTAGATCACACCATCAACATGAAAGAGCCCTCGAGGTATCACAGTTAGAACCAAATGTTCCGATATGAGCGCGTCCTATAGCTTTCAAAACGACATCTCACAACACTCGACCGAAAAAAAATGCCATACATTTTTATCTAAACGCACACTGAAATAACACCGTTCATATCAATACGAGGGTGTTGGCAAACTGTTTTTTTTCTCAAACATTATATCTTCGCGGAAAAGTAGTTACCGGTGCTCGATCGCATCCGTGCTCATTTCACACGTTCTCCCGTTGTTACGATGCTCAAACATACTCGAGTATGCTCATATGAATGGCTCCGATAAACAGGAATAGTCGTAACAACGAATCATTATTGAATCGTGGGGTCGAAGGGGCGAACCTTGAAAGGTTTTCTGTTGATGTCACACGCATCATAATTGTTGCGAATAGAGCGACAATGTGCCATCAAAATGTTTATAT
The DNA here is from genome assembly GCA_948252205.1 of Orthosia incerta. Taxonomy (NCBI): domain Eukaryota; kingdom Metazoa; phylum Arthropoda; class Insecta; order Lepidoptera; family Noctuidae; genus Orthosia; species Orthosia incerta. The sequence goes on from OX411744.1 coordinate 14,458,930, forward strand.
TACCTCTCCAGTTTTATGTTGATGTGATAAATAGGGATGTTACGGTGGTTCTACTCCGATTCCGAAAAGTCGGAACTCTGACTCCGACTTCAGTTCCGATACTATTAAATCGGAGGTTTAATTTACAAATACATATTATTAGTTTTTTTTTTCATCCCCTTAGTATACATATTAGTTAATAGTACATTACTGCAGAATCCTATTCCTATATTACTGAAGTAAGTAAGCCTTCCTGACCAGGATGGCTTTTTTACTGGTTGAGGCTTGTATAATGCTTTTCTCAAAAATGAAAGAAAGTTTAACAACAAATTCGTTTAATTAATATTGAAGGTTACATTCATATTAGGACAGTTACTGATAGATATTGTGATCGATTTACCGGGGGCATTTATATTTGTTTGTTGTACATCTTGATTAACGGACTCAAAAATCTCATAAAATGTCATACCATAAAGAGAGATAGATATATATTTGGAGCCTCCCTCCTATAACCATGTTATAATGGCTAAACTCTAATCTGTGTCTGGCTGGTACTATGTTTTTTTTCTAAGCAGATCTAAAGAGGATGACCTACTGTCTAGAGATGGGCGTTTTCGGTTTTGTGTATAAGCGGTTATGTAACCGATATGCAGTTTTCATATCGATAACGAAAACGGTTTTCAGATATCGATATCATTTAGCATAGTTTGTATAAGTTAAAATTTTATTTAGATGAGCAAACTAACAACGAACGCGAAATAATACTTAGAAATAGAGGCGCATATGGTTCCTATCGTTTGTGAAGTTTGCGTTTTGTTCGTAATTCGTACGTTTTCGCATTGTTACGGTTTTAAGTTTTGACTTATTCGTTCTCGCACGCTAGTAAGGTTTTTATTAGATACAGTTTTTGTAATATCGGTTATTTTGATATAGATGTCGATATGATAACTAACACATATATGTATGTTCGATATAAGTTACCTTTTGATATATCGGACCAATCCCTACTACTGTCCAGTAAGTAAATTACATACTTACTTACTGGACAGTAGGAGATTCCAAATTTAAAATCTCGCTTCTTGCTGGACAGTTGTGAATAAGTCTCCGGTAGAGTTCAGTTTCTGGATACTTTTTAGAGATGTTATGACAACGTTACACACCATTTTTGAGAAAAATATATTACACTTAGTATTATTTTTAACTGCAATTAAAGGAGGCTGAAACATATTGGTATTTTTTATTTTATAATAAATATCTGCCCCTGACAATCTTACTTAACACATGTCTCTTCTGGCTCCAATTCCGTTTCCGATTTCGGTTCTGACTTCGGTTCCGATTCTGTTAAACTCCGACTATGACTTCAGTTCCTATAAAACCACCTCCGTAACATCTCTTATCATAAACATCTGTGCGGTTATGGAGCTGAGACTTTTTAGCCGTATCCCTGTAAATGGTATCGTTAAGATATTAATAGAAGCCATAAAAAGATTGGCTCGATGTTTATATTATAAATCAATGGAGAGATTGTGTTTGAAGAATGTTTTAATACCATAAGCGAGAGAATCTAATACCATTTATGGATCATTATATTGGTTTTGAACGCATGGATTGTCGATTTTGTATTTTAGACGGTATTAATATCTTAAATACGCGTTAGGATAATTTGATGATTTTTTGATTTGATGGTAATGGTCATAATTAATCCATTGTTTTCAATATCATAAAACTTATATTTTCTTATTTCAGCGAACGTTGGGTTTTCTCATATACTTTCTGTTCCTAGTTGCTATAATATATAACATAATAATTTGGTAATTGATAAAATACATCATGAAACTTAGGATATTGAGTGCTTATACTAAAATAAATTATATTGTATGTAGATATATGGTTTCTATTTCAATATTTATATTTGGTTACAGTATCCCATGGCTAACAAAGGCTTTGCTTGAGAGCAGGGTCGGTCGGTGCGACTGGAAATATGCAGCAGCCTTGGTGGTCCATATACTTACTAGCCATATTCATGTTAGGACTAGACTCAAAGCTCGTAGGTGAGTGGGGTATAGAATAAAGGTTTGATGACCTAAGAAATTGATATCCTTAGTTAATAAAATAAAGGTTTTGAAAAGTATGATTTATTATAATTTCCACTTTTGAAACAACTCACTCACTAGAAGAAAAATAATTATTAGAAATAAAATTTAGCTCTAAAACAAGTTAATTTTGACAACATTTTATTTTCATTCTTATAAATATTCTTTATCCGTCAGTGTAACTCGATCTAGTGACAATTAGTACTCATTTTCAGGTCAAGCGTTTCAACCGGAATTCGCTGAACCATTGATGAATTTGACAGTGCCAATCGGTCGAGATGCAACGTTTAGATGTCTAGTGCAGAACCTTGGCGGATACAGAGTAAGACAACTATACAAAGAAAAATACCAAGAAATAATTTTACTTTTAATTAAAAACTCAATTACAATTTGCAGGTTGGATGGGTAAAAGCAGACACTAAAGCGATCCAAGCGATCCATGTTCACGTAATAACAAACAATCACCGAGTAGGAGTGTCGCATAACGGTCAGACCGTTTGGAATTTACACATTAGAAACGTCCAAGAGGAGGACCGGGGTCAATACATGTGCCAGATCAATACGGACCCGATGAAAAGCCAGGTACGGAAAGCAATAACTAAATAAATCTATGAATACACTAATTTGGCGTCATACCGCTCCAAGAAAGCTCTTCGGCTAGTGACTCCACGCTCGAAACTTTATTTACCTTCGTCTTATAAACCATGTTCTGTTTCTTGTAATAGCCACGTATACGAACTTGTCGGTACAGAAACTCCCTCGTCATTATTTCAGGCACAAACATTTTCCTACTTCTAAACAATACCTTATCGTTGGGTCCCCAACTTGCTTTAGAACTAAATAGCGCATGAAGCTCACCACGGCGGAAGAATTTTATAATTTGTGCTAGTAAACCGACCACAATTATAAAACCGTATATGCCAAATATTACATACAGTAAAATCAAATCGCAAGTCATATCAAGTGATTCAATATAGTAAGAGTCGTCATAAGCATACGACTCCAAAACTGACAATCGAGCGAAAAGAATAACGCAAATAAAAATCGGATTTAAAAACCACACTAGCTTGAAAATGTAATGAGTTTTGATCCCTATCATGAATATAATGTCCACGTTATGGTTATGGACACCATAAAACCAATACAATGAAACAGAAAAAAATAAACAATTAATTATTTGAATTATTTCTGTTGCATCTGTAAGAATACCAGTCAAGTCAGAACATAAAAATGGTAGAGTAAAAAGCATTAAAAATATTAACATAATCATACAAGATAGTTTTGTGTAGTCTTTTGCTAAATCCATATGAAGCAATAATTCTTTGAGGAATAAATACAAAATCCAAAAATTTATAAATAAACTGCAGAATACGATCGAAAACCAAAAAAATCCCCAAACCGGCAACGCATCGAAGTAACTCATGATTTCGGACATTGAGGCAAAAATTTGAAAATATAAACTGCTGCCGATTTCTATAACACTTTCTTCTTCACCGTGATAGTAAGACATTGTTTTAATTCCACTAAATGAAATAAGTGCGTACATAAATGATATAAACAGTGCGAATAATGGAGCACTGACCGCAGTCATTGTGGCAGGGCTCCGAAATGAAACGTCGCGAGTTAAGAAAACTAAAATACCATACCCGCAGCCTACCGACAGAAACCCTCTAGTAATCGTGCTATAGCAATTGAGAAATGTATAGTTAGTCCAATTTACAGATATCTTGCTAGCGTACCAAGTGCCGTTGGTCGACTGCGCAACACAAAACAAAGTCAGGACGGCGCCACACACATAAATTGCTACTAGTTTCACTACTTGTTGAATTAGTTTTTCTTTCTTAATTGATAAAATGTAAACAGAACCGCAAATTGTTACGACCGCTAGAATTGTTTTCCATGGAATCAAGCAATATAATCCGATTTTTGCAGTACAGTTTCCGCCTATTTCACGTTCAAAAAAGCAGAAACTCGCAGTTTTCATGCCGCAATCTTCTTCAAATAACACTTGGGCTTCCAGACAATGTTGGAAAATCGATATATTGATTTTTTTCACCATACACTTAGGATCATCATAGTCATCACAGCTTTGCCATGGCGGGACATCCAAGGCTGCATAAAATGTGTACACCAAATACCAAGAAGTAAGCACCAACATATAAATGGTTTTCAATAAAATCAAAAATAAAGTGCCATAACCAACATTCCGAAACAGCGGGAAGAAATTCCACATGGTGAATATATTGCAATTCGTGTACTGAGCAACACATATCTCTGAATACGCCAGTGGCATCCCGATTAAGATTACTGCCAATGTTTGCAGACCTATATGCGCATAAAATCCATTATGTGATATATCGACAGGAGAGAACATGACTGTGATTTCGTTCGTCATCCACGCCCATACGACGAATCTGTAGCTACCGTAACTGTTCCAACGGCTATTCACTTCAGGACAGTATGATCCATCAATTTCGATTTTTTCTTCTCGTCCCATTTTCAATACGATATTAAATTTTAAAAGCCAACTCAACTAACTTCATACCTGGATCGCGACCATATAGATTGAGACTAATAATGTTTATCTTATCGTGTCATTTATATAAAAGTGAAATGGTACCCTGTAAGGAATAAATTGGCGCAGCATATCAGAGAAAATTAAATTGCAGTTAAAATAAACATTGGGGAGATAAAGTGAATTAAGCCACGCAGACGGGAGCCGGGCGAGGGACGCAGCGGGTAATGATTCGTGCATGGTGCACCTAAATTATTGCGCTGCGCTGTAATTTATACCCGGAGCTGATAACGACATAAATTGCCGGCGGCGACAGCGCTCGAGGTTTCGACTCCGACGTTGACGTGGACGCGGCATGGCACCACTTGACGCAATGTACTTTCGATAATTGTTTCATATTGTTTGGTAGGCTTGTTGAAATTGATTAATTAAAGAATAGAGGTCTTTGTTGACTGTCTTATTCTTGCTTTGTGTCGATTAGCTCAAAAAATAGTCTCGACCATTCAGATTTTGTCCGACCAGTATGTAGGTAGCTACTCAGACAGGTCTGTTTTGGCTGTGCTGTTACACTTTTGAATATTAGTGTTTGTGTTTTTCCCATTTATTGTCGATTGAAGTCTTCTACGAAGGAAAAAAAAAAAATGTTTTCTATACTGAAGATTTAAAAATATCGATAATCAAAACCATGCAAACTGTTGTACTAAACTTTGGTTTGAACGTTACCATTTTTATTCTTTTTACCAGATGGGTTACCTGGAAGTGGTGATACCACCAGACTTTATACCAGAAGAGACTTCAGGAGACATTATGGTGCCTGAAGGTGGGACTGCCAAAGTTGCTTGCCGCGCAAGAGGCATGCCAGAACCTCGAGTCCTTTGGCGGAGAGAAGATGGCGCTGATATTGTTATCAGGGATCCTAATGGTGGGAAAAATAAAGGTTAGTAAGATAATTTACTTAGATTTTTCTATAGTCTGAAGAGGCTAGATCAGTATTTACCTATGTAGTGTTCATATTTGGTATTTTTAACCAACTTACCAAAAAGGAGCTGGTTCTATGTTCAACTTTATGTTTGTTTTTATTTTTTATTTATTTTCTCCGATATCTCCGTCAATTGTGGACCAATTAAAAACTAAAAGAAAGAGTAAGTTCCGAAATTGGTCCTATTTTAAAGAAGATTTTGGTGAAGATCTGATGAAGAACTTCGGAAATATACAACATAACTCTTCAATAAATAACGGCAAATCTTTCGGGACTGCTACAATCGCATGTCCGTTTATTGTTTATACCATTTCATAACATAACATCACGTCAGTACGCTCTAAAGGGGTACGCGGATGTGTACAGTTCACCTTGGTACACTCCACCGGTATGGCATTTCACCGGTTATGTTATTCATGTTATTCAAGTGTCATGGTATTCGGGTAATCTATTCTGGCATTATAGCTACCTTACTAAAGGCAAGTTGCCTATTAGATACAAATAAAAAGTGAAAAATACAAAATATCTTTTTTACAAAAAAATACTACCTACTTCCAAATGAAAACACTACAAAGTGAAAAATAACTTTCCTTTTGAAAGTCTGTGTCCATAACGCAAAAAATTGGTACCTACCAAAGACTTCCAAAAATAAAGTTATTTTTCAGTTTGTAGTTTTGTTATTTGGAAGTCGGTAGTATTTTTTTGTGGAAAAGTTCTTTTTTGTATACGCATGGCTGGTTTCAGAAAAAACATTTCAAAATTGAGTATTTGTCAACTCCTACTTTAGCTTGAAAATCTGTCAAACTTCGGCTTTGAAGTAGGGCTTGATACGTTCTGAATTCTAAATTTTCAATTCAGAAACCGTCCATTATTTATTCATCTTTAAACCAAAATGACGATATGCAACCAGTACTATCACATCACATCACATCATCACATCATTAGCCTATTAATGTTCCCACTGCTGGGATACAGGCCTCCTCTCTGTGAGAGGGAATGGGCCGCAATCCACCACGCGGGCCCAGTGCGGGTTGGTGGATGTCACATGTCTTCGAATTTTTGATTCTAGGACATGCCGGTTTCCCCACGATGTTTTCCTTCACCGTTTTGAGAGGTGATGAAATAATTTACACAAAGTGCTTAAGCGCCTACCTGGGCTCGAACCCACGACCAACTTGTAAGTCGCGGTCGATACCACTTAGCCACCACTGCTCTCAACCAGTACTATCACAAGCTGAAAATAATTAATCCCATAAAATCTTGTTACAATGAGTGAAAAACATAGCATTACAAAAATGTGTTATTATTCGAAATGTTGTGTACTCTCTCTTGACATTTACATTTCCGCGTAAAGGGCTTACATAACCAAGTCATAAAATATAAATATTTCATGTATTCCTTTCGTCAAATCTCCGGGAGTTCGGTTATTTATTTATATTATATTTTCCATATAGTTGCGATGTTCGAGAAAGAGGTGCTGACGCTAACGAAGATATCCCGTTCGGACATGGGTGCTTATCTGTGCATCGCGAGCAACGGTGTGCCCCCCTCAGTGAGCAAGAGGATCACTATCAAAGTACATTGTAAGTAGATTTTACATATTTGAAGGCAACTTAACTTGCTAACTTTTGCCAGCGGATTCTCTCGCGTGCCTGAAAATGAAAATTCTACTGTAACGTTTTACCGGTCCTTTTGTCGTACAGGTCATTCATCCGTTCCAAAGATTATCCAAATTCGTTCTGCCGTTAATGCACGACGTATTGACAAACATCCCGACTTTCACAATATATAATAATATTAGTAGAAGTAGGATTTTTAAGTTCTGAAGTATATGGTACTTACCCTGTTTTACTCTAAAATAATTTAAATGATGGCTGGCTTTTTGTTAGCTTTTCAAAGGTCAAGGACAAGGCATTGTCAGAAACATTAAACATAACAGTAAACACTATATTATTTATTCTAATACCTCTTTTGCTACCAACAACAATAATAGCCACCAGAAGGATCCAATAAATCCATGTTTCCTTGATAAGAAATAACAAGACTAAAGTAGCAATTAGGTTTGTAGGAGTCGAATATTTTTTCCCCAAAAAATGTTTTAGGGCCAGCCTTATTCTAAGGACGAAATAGAGGTCCTTTCCGAAATTGTAGTAAGTAAGTGTTGTTTATCTCAGCATCTTTCAGAGTTTTCTTGTTATTAATGGTGTTATTTCATGTCAACGAGTAGCCTTTAATTATTTTCTGGCTTGAAAGGACTGTTTGTTTCTCGCGTCAACTCGAGCAGACATTAGACATTTCGCTTTTATGCAAGATTTAACTTTAGTATTATTAGTCTACGCTTCTTTAACAAATTCTCCCAAATATCACTCTCTGCATTGTGCAGCGTGTAAAATTTTGTGACTTGTAAGATATGATAATTGTTATTCAGATTTTTTATTACTATCCATGCGAAAATTATTCTGTCTGTCTGTTTGTGACCTTTTTACGTCCTAACTGCTGAACAAATTTGGATGACACTTGGCAACAGGAGATAGGATACTTTTTATCCCTTGGGATATATTTCGACATTGACGCGGCAGAAGCTAGTTATTTATAGGCTGGCGTTGACCGCGATCTCATCAGCGTTGATGTGGTTGACGATGGAGTACGTTTGCCTAGTAGTATTGAGTAAGTGAGTAAGCCTATTCTTCTTTATGACATTTCGATACAGATGAGAAGAATAGGTTAGTTACTTTTAGAATCAAAGATTGTTTTCATTTTGGTGTTTTTGTCTAGTTCATCCGGTGATCCAAGTGCCTAACCAGCTGGTGGGTGCTCCTCTTGGGACTGACGTCACTATTGAGTGCTACGTCGAGTCTTCACCCAAGTCTATCAACTACTGGGTCAGAGATTCAAGTAAGTAACATTACATAACATCAGCCCTGTACCCCGAAGGATTAGGAAGATGTACTCCCACATTTCGAGCCAGCTATATTTTAAGTTCCATGTAATAGTGACGAGCTTATTGCCATCTACTTGGCACAAATCCTGAGACGAGGCTGGACTACTGAGAAATTCCAGACAGAAAAACCTAATAATACTTTGATTGTCCCGGAAACCAAACCCAGGACCTCATACTCACCAGAAGTGACGATTAGACCAATGAATGATTCAAGTGAGAGTTTATTCAAATACCCTCTTATCTCTCAAAGTAATTCTATCAAGAAAATTATTCCATCTTTATAGTCCATTTAACCAATTTGCGTACCTGTTAAGATTTTTTGCCAAGTTCGCAAGATTGAAGCTTCAAAACCACAGAAATGAAAATTTACTCTGAAATTCACTGTTTAACCGGTGTTATTTAATTTTCGAAATGTTTTAACTACGTTATCTAACTGAAAATGTTACCGTATAATTCAAATAATTAGACAGGATTTTGTTAACTTTATTTTTGAAATGTTTTATTTGACTTGTGAAAACATTTAAAATGTTGATCTTTCATTAGTATAATTAAAATAATATGGCAATTATATAAAATAGTATGGTGGCATGATTGTTAAAACATAACATTTTCTTTTAAATATCTAAGCTATCTATGAGGTAGGTATATATTTAATTTTAGAACATTGCTTGAAACACCAACCAGTTTTCCTTTTTAAAATGCATCATCCTTTTATACCATTTGTTTATTTCTAACCACATCTCAACTCTACAATTTTCCACTGTACATTTGTAGCGTAATAAATATACGAACACAGCTAAATTTTGCAAAAGCACACGTGGTTATCAGTGTTGCTTTGTTAAGAGCTTGTGGACATAATTCATTTTGAGTCGTAACTACAATTTCACTAGGGACTACAAAATAGCCAACTAATTTATACCACATGAGTCAAATTAGGACTACAATTGTTTGGTTTGGGCATAGCAATAGCGGCTATTTCCCTTTTTTGATATCTATTTATAGGAACCAGATTAAATATTTATTGACTATGCCATTCGTCAATAATAAAATTGCAAAAGGATTATGATAGTATTATGTCAAATCAAGAAAGTGTACATAAGTAGTGAACTATAATTACGATTTTAAAATTAAGCCAATAAATATATTATGGATTAGCTGAACCCGTGGCTTCGCTCCCGTCATCGGTCTGCGAACCCTACCCTACTTACCTTCCTGCCTACACTACTTACCTACCTACCATTTTTGTTTCTATAGTCGTCATTCTTTCGCGGAGAATCTTATCACCGCCATTCAGAAAATGACTTCAAATGCACAACGCCATCTATTGAATATCGAGTTCAACTGTCCGAGTATCTGAATTGCGTGTGTTGTGATAATTTTACTTCTTGAACACTTTAAATTCATCTAACTTTTGATAGAGTGAACTGATTGCAATGAAAAAAAACTAAGTAATTCTTCAAGTTACGCACAATTTTATGTATAAAAGTTATTTACATTGGTTTCGTAGATTTCACGTGATGCGTGCACAAATAAACAGACAAACGGACAAATAGACAAATAGACAAACAGACAATAATTCCAAAAATTTAAAAATATTATATATATTTATAATAATATAAATTTATAATTTATGGTTATCCTTTAACACCGTGGCTATTTTTTTTTTGGAAATATTTTCGATGAACAAATTGTTATTTATGCTACAAGTGCGAAAAGTAGGTGATTTCCGATGAGTGGTATTTTTAATAAAATTGCGCTTATTCAAGGGCGCTCAGCCTTAGCAATAGTTCATAGTTCCTCGGGCATATCAACTGCGCATGTGCAAATAGCTGTCAGGTCTTAACGCAAAAAGACACGAGCAAAATATTCATTCTGCCAAACATATTTAATGAATGAAAACGCCTTAAATGAAGTTTTCGTTTTGTTTTACCTTTTATATGAATGCTAATCTGTACTTGACTAATTTTTAAAACTATTCTCAAATAATAAAAACTCTATGCGGCGGGTTGACGTTGGAGTTAAAAATTAAAAAGTACAGGAAAGTAAAAAGCACTAGTAAAAAAAAGTGACACTTTCCGCACAGTTTGGCTGCTTGGAAAACGCTCTTTTCGAGGACATGCATTGTTTTGCGATTAGGACCGGATTATTTTAAACACAATGAAAATGCAATACACAAATTACTGGCAAACTCGTGTAATTTATTCAAAACACATAATAATACACTTTACACACAGAACAAATAGACACACAGAACAAACAGATAGTACTTACAAACTATACGGCGGGGCGAAGGGCTGAAGCAATACGGGGCTCACATAACAGCAATGGAGCAAACAGGGTCGCGTCCTACACGCAGGTAGAATATTTTGCGACTGGCTTGCGCTCTGCGCCGGCACAGGTCGCGGCGTTGCCAAGAGCGGCAACGTCGGCGGCAGAGCAACAAGGACGACATGACACGCCCGTATAAGGGCGACAAAGACTTCAACATACAGCGCATGCGAGGCTGCCAGCTCGCATGCCACAGATAACAATAAACCACAACTAACGAAACATAATAAAAGACACAGACTAAAATACTAAAGATAATGCAGAATGAGTTGCCTACATTCCACCCCCTTGTTCCTGAACACTCACTTCGGTAGGCAACACACTAAACAATCTTATCTACATTATTCTTAACTTAGCGTCCTTAATTAAGTCTCACTTATTGTCATTAAACACTTGGGTAACCCGCACTGTTACAAAAGACTCAAACACAATGCGGGCTCTCGCTCACGCGCGGTCGGTCACGTGTCAGCCAGCGCGGGGGACGCCGACGGGGCGGCGTGCGGTGACGATGTCGCAGGCGCCGTCGTAACAACGAGCGGCGTCGACGCGGTGGACTGCGTCGGCGAGGGGCGCATCTCAAGCGCGGGGGTCGCCGGCGGCGCGGCGGTCTGCGTCTGCGTCGCGGGTGCCGTCGTAGCAACGATCGGCGTCGACGCGGCGGACGGCGTCGGCGTGGGGCCAGCCAGCGGCGGGCAGGACGCCGGCGGTGCAGGGCGCAACTTATGCGCAGAGGGCGCCGGCGGTGCGTGGAACACCGGCAGCGCGGGGCTAGACGGCGGCGGCGGCGTGGGGCCAGCCAGCGGCGAGCAAGACGGCGCTGGCGCGGGGCGCAACTTAAGCGCGGGGGTCGCTTTCGGCGCGGCGGGCAGCGTCTGCGTCGCGGGCCCCGTCGTAGCAACGAACGGCGTCGACGCGGCGGACGGCGTCGGCGTGGGGCCAGCCAGCGGCGAGCAGGACGCCGGTGGTGCAGGGCGCAACTTAAGCGCGGGGGTCGCTTTCGGCGCGGCGGGCTGCGTCTGCGTCGCGGGCGCCGTCGTACCAACGAACGGCGTCGACGCGGCGGACGGCGTCGGCGTGGGGCCAGCCAGCGGCGAGCAGGACGCCGGTGGTGCAGGGCGCAACTTATGCGCAGAGGGCGCTGGCGGTGCGTGAAACACCGGCAGCGCGGGGCTAGACGGTGGCGGCGGCGTGGGCCCAGCCAGCGGCGAGCAAGACGGCGCCGGCGCGTGGCGCAACATAAGCGCGGGGGGCGCCGGCGGCGCAGCGGGCTGCGTCTACGTTGCAGGCGCCGTCGTAGCAATGAATGGCATCGACGCGGTGGACGGCGTTGGCATGGGGCGCATCTTAAGCGCGGGGGGCGCAGGCGGCACGAGTAACAACGGCTGCGCGGGGGCAGGCGGCGGCGGTGGTGTGGGGCCTGCCAGCGGTGAGCAAGACGCCGGTGGCGTGGGAAACGCTGGCGGCGCGGGGCCAGCCAGCGGCGAGCAGGACGGTGGCGGCGCGTCCATGCGTTTGCAAGGGGCCTGAACAGGGGGCCCGGAGAATTTCGCCACGGGCGCAAATGCTGCGCTGAGTGGCCGATTGGCCGTCGGTCGGACCGCGGTAAGCGGCACATGCGTGGTACCGCGCGCGCGTATCGTGTTCTGCCTTCAATGATACACGTGCCAGACGGCGCGGGCGGTTTGTCCACGTGAGCGCATGGGATTTCAGCAGGCGGGCGATCTAGGACTTCGGTCAAACACGCGCCAACCAGCGCGGGGGGCGCGGGCGGTTTGTCCTCTTGTTCGCGGGGGACTTCAGCGGGCGGGGAGAATGGGACAACGTGTGGGGCATGTACGAGCCCAGGTGCACGTTCTCGATGCAGGTCTTCGGTGAAGCACGCGCCAGCCAGCGTGGGGGGCACCAGCGCCCAGGCTGCGCGTTCGCAGGCGGCCTGATCAGCAATTGGCGAGAATGTCACAACATGTGGGGTAAGCACGAGCCCACGTGCGCATTCTCGTTGTAGGCCTTCGGTCGAACACGTGTCAGCCGGCACGGGAGGCGCGGTCGATCCGTCAATTTGTTTCCAGGGGACTTCAGCAGCAGGCGGGCAGAACGCTTCGATCTCGGCGATCTCTAACGCCAGCCTCTTCCTCATCAGCTGTTCGTTTTCTGTTATCCGCTGTTCACTCAATTTTGCGAGCTCTACTTCGGCCCTGTAGACGGCAGCAGCAATGCGGGCTTCGCGGCTCAGACGGCTTGATATCGACCCGGGTGTCGCACACGTGGCATTAATCGAACCACGCGTTACAGCTGCGATATCCACTCCTGGTCGGTGCTCGGCCCCAGCGTAATCATAGTACCGTGCTCCGCGGCTGAGGCTGCTCGATTTCGACCCGGACGACGCACACGTGACATTATACGAACCACGTGTTACTATTGCGATATCCACTCCAGGTCGGTGCTCGGCCCCAGCCTCTCTGCTCCGTGTGACAACGACGCCAGTAATTTGGTTTTCCATTGTGATCCGGTTCGAAGGACCAATTTTGCGATTAGGACCGGATTATTTTAAACACAATGAAAATGCAATACACAAATTACTGGCAAACTCGTGTAATTTATTCAAAACACATAATAATACACTTTACACACAGAACAAATAGACACACAGAACAAACAGATAGTACTTACAAACTATACGGCGGGGCGAAGGGCTGAAGCAATACGGGGCTCACATAACAGCAATGGAGCAAACAGGGTCGCGTCCTACACGCAGGTAGAATATTTTGCGACTGGCTTGCGCTCTGCGCCGGCACAGGTCGCGGCGTTGCCAAGAGCGGCAACGTCGGCGGCAGAGCAACAAGGACGACATGACACGCCCGTATAAGGGCGACAAAGACTTCAACATACAGCGCATGCGAGGCTGCCAGCTCGCATGCCACAGATAACAATAAACCACAACTAACGAAACATAATAAAAGACACAGACTAAAATACTAAAGATAATGCAGAATGAGTTGCCTACATTTTACTTTTCTACAAATTTATTAAATGTACTACAGATTTTTTATATGTATTAATGATATTGATAAACAACCGCTTTTTCCATGCTGAAACGCAACAACTGTTAGTGAATTTTTCGTAGCGCGTAGCAAGGGTCTACGTTGCTATGCTTTGAATGACTGTGCTACGGTGCCCATTCATTTGTTGCCACCGCGTCATGAGCTAATGTGATCGTTACACAAAATAGTTTTTTTCTATACTTACTAAGGTGTTACAATATTGGCAGTTTTGATTATTATAGACTGGGATTTTCATTTTCACTAAATATACTTAAGTATAATACGTCATGGAGATGGGGAAAAAGTTACCATGATCGATTATTATTCCTTTAATGTGTATACCGCAGCAAGGTTGCCTGCTTGTCGGTCTTCTACAGACTGTACTTCGGTGAGTGTGCTGAAGAACTCCACGACCTCATTCCACCAGCCCCCTTCTACCATCGGACATCTAGACGCATTGCAAGTTATCATCCTTACCTTGTTGCCATTCCACCAATTCGCACCAAGCGCTTCAAAACATCCTTCATAATGCGCACAGCGAGTGAATGGAACTCGCTACCTGCGTCAGTGTTTCCGAACGCATTCAACCCGAATCTCTTCAAAGTTAGAGTGAACAGGCTTCTTCGGGGTAAGCTCACTCCATCGTCGACTCTGTCTCTGTCACCTTGACCTAGACTAGAGTCAAGAGTAAACCCATCACAAATAAAAATAAATAAAGAAACCGTTTCACGTTTAGTGACCTATCCCACGGGGAAGCCACGACAGAAAAAATAACCTAAAGAAATATTTACAAACTGTATCCAAAGCCGTTAAATAACACAGATTGTGTTGCGTTACTAAGACGCTGGTGTCGTGTCCAGCTCCGTTTAGTGATCCTCCGGGACCATGATCCTCGGTTACTATGGCAACGGCACGCAAGTGACCTCTAAAACGCTGAGTTTAATCGCAATTGCACTAGTAATTTAGCACGACATCACTTAGGAAATGTTGCTAATTACGACCAAGATTTATTTTGATAGTAACTTCGCTGAGTGGACTGCTTTTGTATTTGTAAAAAAGTGGGTAGTTAGAGGTAATAAAGGAGATTAAGAATGGTTAATTGGGTAGTTACGCTATTTATATTACTTTGGTGTGGTTTTTACTTGCTCTGGGTAATTTAAGGGTAGGTTTTTCTCGAGTGACATTGAACCGGTGTTTTTTTTTTAATTTTATTGATTGGCTTGCGTTTGACCATTATCTATGCTACTATAATATTATAAAGAGGAAAGATTTTTTTGTTTGCTTGTACCAAATAGGCTCCGACACTACTGGACATTTTAAAAAAATCTTTCACCAATAGAAAGCTACATTATTCCTGAGTGCTATTTTTTAATCCCGAAAAAGGGTCCTGTGGGGTGGTCCACGTGAGCGAAGCCGCGTGGAACAGCTAGTCTTAGATAATGTGGTTGACGGTGAAGCACGCTTATCTAGAAGTATCCTATTTAGTCTTGACTTAGAGAGAGAGAAAGAGAGTTATTTAATAACTGTATCTATTATTTTACCGCTTGATAACGTTTTTCTGGAATTTCCCAATAAAATTAGCGTGAAAAAAAAACATTGAACACACCTAAACATTTGCGGTTCATTAAACAGAAGAGTAGAAAAGGAAGTAATGAATCGAGAGAATAGAGATGACCATCAACAGAAAAAGTGCAGTGAGATTGATACTCAAGGAAACCGGCTAGAAAAAAAAATAACAAAAGTCCGAGGTGAAATAAAAAAAGTCTGCTTGTAATTGAAGTTTTTTGGCTCGAGCCAAACCGGGGCGGGGTAACGCTTGCAAGTAATGAGATATTAAGTTTTAATTTACGATTGCGTCGGGTTTAAGTCTTAAGAAAAGTGACCTATTGTGGTGAAATAAGACAATGCTCGTTAGTTCCGGCCGACTGGACACGACCGTTTACGACTCTATCCGAGGACGTCTAACAATGCCTTCATAATTTATCACTTTAGGATGTACGATATTACCGAGGCTGCCGTTAGCTTTTATGTAGTGTTTTAAAAATAACTATTAGGAATATGTCGTTAAAGGCTGAGTGGAGGTTATGGCAGTCCTTGATGGTGTTGAGTTCGTCGTTGTGGAGTTTATGAGAAGGTTGGCAGTTGTATAACACTTAGTTTACTTGACCTTTAGGCTACTGAGCATAAAGCTAAGTTGTTTAAATCATACTGTATTATTTCTTAGTGAAAACCGACCTAGGTCATTTAAGTTTTTCTTAAAACTATATCCGCTGATCATAGATTGTACCTATAAAGTTTCAAAAACCTTTTGGAAGACACGTAAATACTACTCGGACTAGTCTGACAAGCCATGAATTTTTAAGTCACTATCTTAGAGGGACAGAACAGTGATTTCCTAAATCATTATCACTGTTCGTTATCACAAACACTGATCACTGACTTAAAAAATCCGGCCAAGTGCGAGTCGGACTCACGCACGTAGGGCAATTGCCGTACTTTGCAGTTGATAGTACTCAGTTTTCTTATGCGCGTGTGTCGGTGGCAGTTTATGTTGCAAAAATTATAAAAGAGTTTATACATAGCTAAAATATGCGGCTGGTTAAGAGGAAACGGAGGCAGAGAGCGCCGACTGAATTTCCTTAGTGAAAAGTCATAAATCGAGGTTTGGCTCTTGCCTATTATACCCATATTGGACCAATTTAAAGGGTATTCCGTAAACTGAAAATTAAAGATATATATACTATGTCCCTATGTTTTCTTTTTTGATGATACATTATCTGTAGAAGCACTAGAGCCCTCAAAAAATGCTCAAAGTTGCGCTGTCATCAGAGGCTTAGTGTACAAATTTGACAAATATAAATGAAAAAAAAGAAAACATAGAGACATAGTATATATCTTACTTTACCAGTTTATGGAATATCTTTTAAATTAGGCCAATATTGGAGGAGGAAAGAGACGAGAGCCAAACCTCGAATTATGACTTTTTACTAAGGAAATTCAGTCGGCGCTCTCTGCCCATATTTCCTCTTAACGTTCCGTATAAACTGCTGCCTCAAATAGCTGCCTTGTGTAGTCGTGCCTTCGGACGCGGGCTGGTGTATCATCCATCCTTGACACCTACTTTCACTCGAGGTTGGGAGGTCTATGGGCTAAAAGGAATATGTTGCTTAGTATTTAAAATTTTATATGATTAATATTATTGATGGATGGCACTTACCTTCTATCCTTCTGCCAATATCCATATCACTTTGTTTCACCTCTATGACAAAATTTTAAATGTGACATAGGTACATACTGATCGCAATATTTCTCAAACTACCCGAGTATAAAAACATCTTTTTTTATATTAAACGTTACTTGCAATTCGTTTATTTCGCTCAGCTGCTCATGGCATAATGGTTCACACTAAAAAAAAAAGAAAAGAAAGAAAAAGTATTTATTTGTGACCCGCACAGGAGACACGAGAAATCACTAAATTATCATCATCAATCAATACATATAATAAATCTGTAGAAAATTAATTTTTGTACATCGAAAATATTAAAAAAAAAATAGCCAGGTTGTTAAAAAATAACCAACAGAACCTATTTCCGGCATTTTTGGAATTTTTGTCTGTTTGTCTGCTTATTTGTGCACGCATCACGTGAAATGTACGAAACCAATGTAAATACTTTTGATACATAAAAATTGTGCGTAACATGAAGAATTACTTAGTTTTTGTTTCATCGCAATCGGTTCACTCTATCAAAAGTTATATGAATTTAAAGTGTTCAAAAAGTTCAATTATCACAACACATGCAATTCAGATACTCGGACAGTTGAACTCGATATTCGATAGATGGCGTTGTGCATTTGAAGACATTTTCTGAATGGCGATGTTAAAATTCTTCGCGAAAGAATGATGACTATAGAAAAAAAAATGGTAGGTAGGTAAGTGGGTAGGCAGGAAGGTAAGTAGGGTAGGGTTCGCAGACAGATGACGGGAGCGAAGCCGCGGGCACAGCTAGTTATACATATGTATCGTTTATAGCACACTAACATATATATATTAACCTGTATATTTAACACCGTAAAAACTGATTCACATCCGGGTTCAGTTGAAAACCAGCGTCAGGAAACTCCCAGTTGTCTGGCATTTTGCTGAACGGGACCTTTTTGGCGCAGCCACGGGGCACACTATGTATGTAATTGTTTTAAAATTCAGTTCCCTTTTATTTGTACCTACATTGTGTGTATCTGTGTGTGCCAAATAAACTAGTTTTCTTTTCTTACTTGGTATTTCGGTGGAAGTTTACATGGTAATGTACATCATATGTTTTTTTAGTTTTATCATTCTCTTATTTTAGAAGTTATAGGGGGGGGGGGGGGCAGGGGGCGACACAAATTTTACCACGTTGGAAGTGTCTCTCGCGCAAACTATTCAGAAAAAAAAAAATAGAAACCTCAATATCATTTTTGAAGACCTATCCATAGATACCCCACCACGTATAGGTTTAATAAAAAAAAAAAATTGAGTTTCAGTTCTAAGTATGGGGAACCCCCAAAATTTACTGTTTTTTTTTCGATTTTTTTGTGAAAATCTTAAGACGGTTCACAGAATAACAAAGCAAAACACTACAAATTGAAAAATAACTGTTTTTTCCGAAGTCGGTGTCTTTGGTACCTATTGTTTTCCATTTTTCGACACCGACTTCGGGAAAGAAAGTTATTTTTCACTTTGTAGTGTTTTTTATTGAAAGTCGGTTTGACTTTTTTGTTATAAAGTTTTTATTTATCTCTTTTTAGTTGTAGATACCTCCAATTACCATGCAAATCATTTAATATATTATTATATAATAATAAGCCCGAACTCGACTAGGACACATTGTTTTATTTCGGAGTTCCATACCATTTTCATCAGTACCATTTATTTATAAGTATTTGCTTCATCATAGTCGATTAATTATTCGATGTATCTTACCCTTGACATACTTAGCATTCAAGCGTTCTAGTGGTCATCTGTGGTTTTCTTCATCAGTTCCAATTCACCAAATGACACTTTCTGAGTGCAAATGATTGCATTGTTTATGAAAATACCAAAATCACTATATGTATGGTTATAATATTTGAGGAAATCCCTGGATTTGTCCAGGATGCCATCATCAGATTCTAACTTGATGACCACCTGGAAAGTATATCCTTTCAAACAAAAGAAGAATTTTCCAAATCGGTAGAGGCATCTTTGAGCAATCGGAAAAAAAATAGTTTCCGACGAATTGAGAACCTCCACCTTTTTTTGAAGTCGGCTAAAAATACGACTTGTCGGAGTAATATTTGATACATGATTTCCAAAAGGTTTTTGAAATTAACATAATGTACCCTAACAAGTAAAATTTAAAAACTCCCGACACATTTTTATTTCATACTACATAATTGATCTAGTAGTAGACACTCTTCGATCGACAATCTATTAAACACCATTTGGGATGGTTATGGAATCTACCTCTTGGTGGTCCATCCCGGACATCGGCACCACAGGCTTGCCTGTGGTACGGCTGAACGATCCCACTTAAGCGGTGGTAGGCTCCGCAAGGGGCCGCCTGGCTCGCGACCACAATCCCACCGGAGTCCGGCGCCAAGCAGCTTGCTGTGTTCCGTCAGTGTGTGGGACTACCATTGCCTTTGGAGGAGAAGGAGGATGTCAGTTGCACATTGCACTGTTCAGAACCGGTCTTGGTCTCTGGGCAAAACTTGCCGGGTAACTAACTCCTTTTGGAGGGTAGCGGGATCCGAAGCACGATGCCAGCCGTTGGCCATCCGCTGTCATTAGGGGGCCCAAGTAGCACGCCAGCCACGTTCCAAAGGCTGCCTCGCCAACTCGTGAAAAATCCCGGTACACTCCACCGTGCCAACTGGCGACTGGATGGGAGTACCCGGTGGCCATATCCGGGGGGGTTTGGGCGTCCCCGCAGTCTCCAAATGTGTTCTCCATAGGTTGGCTTAGCTCCAGTGTTCCACATGGTTCATTGAGAAGCGCCTCGACAGTTCACGTCTTACCCAGAACTCAAAAAAATAAAAATTTGACCAAAGCAAAGAAAAATATGGTGAAACAACGGCTGCAATTCCTCCCACTAGAAGTGCACCTCACTAACATCAGGGAGTTGCACTCTTATCGCGATCCAATCCACCACCACTTTGAGATCGAGAAGCCGCACCTGTTTTTCCTAATGGAGACGAAGATTATAACCCCATCGGATGTGGCGTACCTATACCTGTAGGGTTCGCGCGAGGAAAAGAGCCTTTAATTCTGCCGCCAAGTTCTGCAAGTGGGTTCTGCGTGGGGCACGTTTTGACCATGTTGGACGTATTGGGGCCAAGCTGGCACCGCACCCTCCGGGTAGTAAACAGTTTTCATCCCTGTCTAAAGAGAAACGAATTTCTATCGTCCCACTTTGCCTCCAATGCTGAAACCTGATGGGTCGCTGGCTCAAAGCAAATTTATGGGCATCTCTCTTTGCTAGCAATTCACGTCTGGATGCTGGCTCCAAGCGGTTACTTGCCGACAGCGGTAGCGGTGGTTACCTACTTACTGTACCTCATTGTGAGTCTTCGATGCCGGAGATCGCTATGCACACTAAAGAAGTCCGGAGAGTGTTGTCCAGTCTAGACGTGAGCAAAGCCAGCGGGCCTGAAGGCATTCCAGCGAGAGTGCTGAGGCAGTGCGCACCTGAAATGTCTCCTGTGTTGACACGCTTGTGCCGCCTCTCTCGTGTAAAAAGAACGGTGCTAAAATCCGGGAAGTTTGCAAATGTGCAACCTGTGCCCAAAAAAGGTAACCGTGCAGACCCTGATTATAACCGTCCGATCGCCATTACCTCCATTCTGTGCAAAGTTATGGAAAGGGTACTGAACAGTAAGTTGCTGACCTATCTTGAATACAATAATCTCCTCAGTGACCGTCAATATGGCTTTCGCCGGGGACGATCAACTGGCGATATTCGGAACCATCGAGAGACACGGCGAATCACTTGCTGTATCGCTTGACATCTCGAAGGCCTTTGACAGGGTCTGGAATGCAAATCTACTCAGCAAGCTTCCTGTTTATGGCATCCCAGCTGGTTTTTGTAGCTAGATATCAGACTGAACGGTCGTTTCGAGTAGTCATTGACGGCTGATCCTCTGACCTTATGGCTATTGATGCCGGTGTTCCTCAGGGGTTTGTTCTCTCTGCAACTCTTTTCCTGCTGCACATCAATTACTTACTTTAGCCTGGTATTGTTGGGTACGCAGATGACAGTACTGTTTCAGAGATATACTTTGCCAGCGCAAAAACCCGCGTGGATGAAGTTCGTTCCTTGATTGAGGCTATGGTGGAGCGGACAGATTTGGTCTTAAGCCTTGTCTCCCATTGGGTGATGACAATCTAGTATCCTTTAACGCCACCAAAACACAGGCGTGTCTTTTTACCGCTAAAAGGAGTTTTTTCGATCTAACTCCTACTTTTCGGGGTGCGTCTGTTCGTGTGAATGATCGGCTCGAGCTCCTAGGCCTGGATTTGACATTCAGTCTCAACTACGGCGTCTCCATTGAGTTCAAAGCCAAAATTGCGGGCAAAAAACTGGGCATCCTAAATAGATTGAAGTGATACTTTACGCCTGGACAGGTTTTAACTCTATACAAAGCGCACGTCCGATCCTGTACCTGTACGGAATATTGCAGCCACTTTTGGGATGGCTTAGCTAAGTATCAGCTTAACGCGCTTGATTCGGCGGAACGCAAAACCAAGAAGCTCATTGGCGACGTTGAATTGGTGGATGCCAAGCTTCACAGCTTGGCTTATCGCCACAAGTTTGCCTGCTTGTCGGTCTATTACAGACTGTACTTCGCTGAGTGTGCTCAAGAACTCCACGACCTCATCCCACCAGTCCCCTTCTACTATCGGACATCTAGACGCACTGCAAGTTACCATCCTAACCTGGTTGCCATTCCACCAATTCGCACCAAGCTCTGAAGAATCTCTTCAAAGTAAGAGTGAACAGGCTTCTTCTGGGTAAGCTCTCTCCATCGTCGACTCTGTCTCCATCTCTGACCTAGACTAGAGTCAAGAGAAAACTCATCCCAAATATAAAATAAAAATAAAAAACACCTAATTATGACACGATATCTTGCAAAAACACCTCGATTCAAATAATAAAACGCCCATAACTTCTGAACGGCTGAACCGTTTCTCATGAAACTTAGCTAATAACACTCTCAATAAAGTCACCTTTCAAGCAAAATAGCTATGATGCCACAGACAGATATACAAATACACACATCACATCACATCATCAGCCTATTAATACTCCCACTGCTGGTACACAGGCCTCCTCTCTGTGAGAGGGAATGGGCCGTAATCCACCACGCGGGCCCAGTGCGGGTTGGTTTTTTTTTTTTTTTTTTTATTATCTATAGGCTTGCGCTTGACCACTATCTCACCTGATGGTAAGCGATGATGTGGTCGACGATAGAGCACGCTTGCCTAGAAGAAACCTATTCACTCTTGACTTAAAGACCCCTAGATTGTAGCTATCGGGAAACACAGATTCCGGCAGGGAATTCCACTCTTTAGCTGTACGCATAATAAAAGTGTCCCCAAAACGTTTTGTGCGTATGGGTGGGATGTCCACCATGTACCGATGACGCATCGCCGTACGTCTGGTAGTCCGATGATGGAACGGGCTGGGCGGAATTAAATCATGTAATTCCATCGCACACTCCCCGAAATGTAACCGATAAAATACCGACAAACTGGCAACTCGGCGACGATGTTCAAGGCTCTGGAGCTTTGACTTGACCAGTGCCTCATTACCGATGAGTTTCTTGGCCCGCTTTTCGATCGACTCTAGTGCATCAAGCTGGTATTTGGCAGATCCATCCCAGAGATGAGAACAGTACTCCATGCACGATCGAACTTGCGCTTGATACAAGTTGAGCAGCTGTTCCGGCGTGAAGTACCTTCTCACTTTCGCAAGGATCCCCAACTTTTTGGCAGCCAGCTGAGCCTTTGCCTCAATGTATGGCCCAAAATTGAGAGTCGATGTCAACGTAACGCCAAGAAGCTCAAGATGGTTCGTTATTGGCACGGTTACATCACGGAAAGTAGGAGCCGGGTGGAATTGGCTCCTTTTAGCGGAAAAAAGACACGCCTGGGTTTTAGCAGCATTAAACCTGACCAGATTGGCATCGCCCCATTCGGAAACTGCCTGCAAGGACAAGTTCAAGCGCTCCACCATGGCCTCCCGGAGAGACCGGACCTGAGGCCCGGTAGCACGCGCGTTGGACAAGTATCTCTCAGCAACAGTGCTGTCGTCTGCATACCCAAAGGTGCCGGCTTCAGCAGATCGTTAATGTGCAACAAGAACAATGTTGCTGAGAGCACGGACCCCTGAGGGACCCCGGCATTAATATCCAATTGGTCCGACGAGCAGCCATCGATAACCACTCGAATGGACCGATCTCTCAGGAAGTCTGCAATCCAATCACACAGACCACCGGGCAAACCGAATGAAGGAAGCTTACCAATAAGGCTTTCGTGCCAGACCCTATCGAAAGCCTTCGAGATGTCGAGGGAGACGGCAAGCGCTTCCCCATGCCTCTCGATGGCCTCACTCCATATGTGAATGGCATACGCTAGAAGATCCCCAGTAGACCGATTTCGGCGAAAGCCGTATTGGCGGTCGCTAAGGATATCGTTAGTTTCTAGGTATGCCAGGAGCTTAGTGTTGAGTACACGCTCCATACTCTTACAGAGTATGGACGTTACAGAGATGGGTCTGTAGTTGGCCGGGTCAGCTCTACTGCCCTTCTTGGGCACGGGCTGTACGTTGGCTTGCTTCCAAGCATGCGGCACTGTTCCAGTCTCATATGAAAGGCGGAATAGGCGTGTCAAGATCGGAGACAGTTCAGGCGCACAGGTTCTAAGAACTATAGCTGGTATGCCGTCAGGGCCGCTAGCCTTGTTCACGTCGAGGTTGCGCAGCACCCTGCGGACGTCCTTTTGATGGATGCGAATGTCCGACATACTCGTCTCGCACCCATCAGGAGAAGGAGGGGGCCGCGAATCACCAGGATTCAGACGCGAAGATTCCGCAAAAAGGGAGGCAAACAAATTTGCCTTCTCCTCAGCGGTGTGAGCCAGTGACCCATCGGGTTTCAGCAGTGGTGGTAGTGAGGGACGGCAGAAGTTCGACTCGACCGACTTAGCCAGGGACCAGAACGCTTTACTACCTGCTGGGTAAGAAGCAAGTTTGGCCCCCATTCGGCCAATGTGGTCGAATCGAGCCCCACGCAACACCTTCTTGCAGGACTTGGCAGCCCTGTTGTAGGCTTTCTTCTTCTGACCCAAGTCACTCGCTTTACGCGATCGAGCGTCAACCCATGCCAGGTACGCCTCATGTTTAAGCGCGTCGGCGCGACGACATTCGGCGCCAAACCATGGCCGGTCAACGCTGGAAATCGTTATGTCAGAGAACGGAATGTAGTACTCCATTCCCTGACGCAACACATCAGTAACGGCGTCCGCGCACGACGAAGGATCAGCCGAAGAAAAGCAAGTAGGCTGCCAAGGATAGCAAGCGAAGAAAGAACGCATGCCATCCCAATCTGCTGACCTGTACCGCCAAACCCGCCGGGTGCCTCTTGGGCTGGGATCGGGCGGGGAATAGACAGACACAGACTTCACCAGACAGTGGTCGGAACTACCCAGGGGTGAACTTATCGACACAGAGTATCTGTCTGGATCTGTTGTCAGCAGAAGGTCCAAGCAATTCGCTGTGTGCGAATCAACATCCGGTACCCTCGTTGCCCCCTGGACCAGCTGGGTGAGGTTTAGCGTTAGCGAATGCTTACGCATCTCCCGTCCAGCATGGTCAGTGCACTGGTATGGGAAGAGCCACTCCTGATGGTGGGCGTTAAAGTCCCCCAGTAACACTAATTGGGCGGAAGGGTACCGTTGCTGTGCCGCATCAGCCGCCTCACTGAGGTACTCTGCGAGCCTGGATGTCTCCTGATCTTCACTGTGCGAGCGGTAGACACAGGCGTAGATAATTTTATCCAGACCTGTGTCCACTAGAGCCCACAGCGTTGAAAATTTTGAGTCCTCAAGGTTACGGAGACGCCGATAGCAAGTGTCATCACGGGCGTACATACACACACCCGCGCGCGGTTTATAATTGTGCTCCAGGGTAAACCCTGGGTAAGATAGGTACGACGCGTCCGACGGACTCGCTATCTGCGTCTCCGTAAGAAATAGGTGGATGTCACATGTCTTCGAATTTTTGGTTCTAGGACATGCCGGTTTCCTCACGATGGTTTCCTTCACCGTTTTGAGAGCAGTGGTGATGAAATAATTTACACAAAGTAAAGCGCCTGCCTGGGCTCGAACCCACGACCTACAACTTGTAAGTCGCGGCTGATACCACTAGGCCACCACTGCTCATACAAATACACATAAACACAAACACACAGGTACACATGACAAACTTATATTTTACCGTCTGGGGTTAAAAAATACTCAAAACCAAACATATCAATACACCATCGTAAAGCTATACTATCACAATACACGATGTATATCAGCCTAGTTATCTTAGCATAAGTCTGAACCCAACACGCCAAGTTAACTGGCAGGGCAAACATTCCACCAACTCAAGTCAAGCTTTTGATTCGCTAAGTTTCTGCTTAAGCGGCCAAGCCGACCGACGCGACGACTTACTAGCGCAGCTACATTGCTACAAATACTGTTTGTATACTGGTTTATGTATTAGAGTATTGGTAAGGAAAATATTGAAATATGTAAGTATTGTAATAGGAATGAATTAATGTAGGTATATCTAATATTGTAAAACACATTTTTTTTGGAAAATAGTAAAAGTAATTGATCTCAGCTGTGATTTTCAGTAGCGTCCTAATATAGCTCCGCTTACAACTGCACTCACACTTGTGAAATATATGTTAGATCAAAATCATAGGTTTTTGTAAGTTAATCATTTTTTTCATGAGTTCGAAAAATTCGTCTGCAAAACAACGTGAATAAGGCTGCCTGTCCACTTCGCGTGGAGCGGAGAAAAGTGGTGCGGAGCCAACCAATCGAATTGCATAAAAACAGAAAGTGGAGCGGGGAAACGGTGAGGAGAAACGAGTGCAACCGAGCTCCGTGTCTGAAAAAACACAGTCCACTACTCCGCTCAGCTACTCCGCGCCGCATTTCTTTCTCTCTCCGCTCCGCTACCTAGCTCCGCGTCTATGGACAGATACAGCCCACAACTCCGCTCCGTATCTCCGCTCTAATGCCTCACTCCGCTCATGTGGACAGGCAGCCTAACGCAATGCATGCTATTGATTTTTCAAAATAACAGGCATTGTCACTGACGGTGTTTTACGTCATTACTCCGCGTACTCAATCTCTTCTACAAATTAATTCATCATCATCATCATCATATCAGGCGAAACACGTCCACTGCTGGACATACAACCATTTTCTTAAAGTCCCTCCGCAAACTTCGTGTTTCGTCAGTTGTCGGATTAATATCAGTTGCCCATTGCACTTGGTGCAGACCGGACGCTCTCAATCAATTTGGAAGTATATAAAGTTGTTAATACTCTTTTAACATAATGTAATTTGTTTTAAAAATAGGAGGAAAGCTGCTTTTTTATAGCTGTATATATATTTCACACGGAAATCAATACAAAACAACAATAAAGTACTTAGTTCTGAATTCAAAGTATTATTAATGATAAATCTAATAATTGTTGGACACGAAAATTAGCATTCGTTTCTATTCGGAAGTGCGATGATTGCCGAGGGACATTGAGAAAATAGTTGTACTGTACCTGATGAAGGATACTTACAGATATCTTTCAAAATGTTATTAAAATCATACTAAGAAACTGAAATCTTTAGGGATAATGATGTTAATTGGCCTTCGCTTTCAAAAATTATATACCTAGTTATTAAATATATTTAAATCTTCTAATACTTACACAGAAAATGTGGAGATCGTTATGATTAGGTACGACAACAGCATTAAGCCTGTAACTTTTTTGTCATCTCATCTTTATTCGTACTCATAAACCATTACGCACATTTACTATAATAACAAAATAAAAAACGCTATGAAAACATAAAGGAAGCAATCATCTTAAAAATCTCACCCAGATTGACAATGTACCCTCAAACATGGGATATTTGACGGGATTCAAGTGATCATTACACACTCCGTGCGAACAACGTTATTCGAGCACGAAATGTTCGTTTATTCAACTGATGAATCCATATTTTATTCATATTGCCATGTATGAGGTGAGAAAGGCCCCATCTCTGTAGGATTCTCCTGAATTTCATATAAAATTCTTTACAGACGCCGAGTTTTCACATAAATCTTTTTATGTGCTCCTGATATTAGGAGTTGTCATTCGGATGCTCTTTATCAGTTAGTGGTTGTGGCTGGGAGTTATATTAAATCGTCATCATCATCATCAGCCTTTTAATGTTCATACTGCTGGGAATCAGCCCTCCTCTCTGTGAGAGGGAATGGGCCTTAATCTTGAGATATCCTCGTTAAAGTTGAAGACATGTGACATCCACCAACCCACACTGGAGCTGCGTTGCGGATGTCACATTTCTTCAACTTTAACGAGGATATCTCACAGTATTTTAATATAGGTTTTAACTTCGTTTTAAACTCCTTAGCCTAAGTAGAAATAACCTTAGAATAATTATAGGGACAATTACGGGCTACGGCCCTCTTAACAAACATCTTTTTAACATAGGCGCCACATATAGCCCACTTTGTAGGGGCTGTTTTAACGCCGAAGAATCAGCCACCCACTTCATCCTGGACTGCGAGGCTGTGGCTTCCCAACGTGAGGAAATGCTCGGAACAGTGAGATCGCTCCGCGAAGCCTGTGCAGCTACCAGGAAGCTTCTGTGCTTTTGGACGGAGCTAAGCTGGCTACTTTAGCCAGAACCCCCACGCACAACGGACCAAATTGGAGTCTGAGTGCGGAAGAGGGACTCCCTCTTCATTCATTCATTCAATATAGGTTTTTAAAACTTTCCAAAGGATACAGTGTTACCCAGGTACTGGGTTGTGTCGGTTAGACTGGAAGCCGACGCCAACATAATTGAGTAAAGGCTAAGCTGATTAATTGAGGTTTAAAGACTTCTTGAGATTTTAAGATTTTTGGCTATCCTTGTTTACCTAGCCAAGTGTAGTTTCAGTGTTAAATTCATACAGTTCATTCTAATAAACTCCCTGTATATCACAAATTCATAAGCTCCTTAGTTGGTTTACAATTTATTTATTATTTATTTAATGCAATTACTCTTTGCACTCACAGTTTGTCCCAACACGTGCAGAGAGTCAATAGTTATATAATCACACACGACAAATAATTCACATAGACTAAACGCAGACAGACAAAACAATTAAACTAACATTAATAAACAAATAATAATTAAAAAAAAAACAACAATTCAATAATAACAGTCCAATAATAAAAAATCAACAATAATAATTTAAATTCAGTAATAATTACCGATTATATCGATACCTATAAGGACTTGGGCAGACAAGAACCAAATAGTAACCGGAAAGATTTCCTGAACACATAGCGACAGCAAGTTATTGTGTTTCTGAATCAAATAGTGAACTTCCAGCTTACGTAATGTAAACAACAACACTACTCTAGCACAAATCCATATCAGCATCAGTCGGCCCTGCTAAAACCATCTGGCATTGATCCTTGTTATGCAACCAGTCGACTCGATAATACACGAACACGCACAATGATGACATAAGAAATGTGAAGATTACGTGTCGTCATCTGGCGAACCCCAAACAGTACATACTATGACATATCGCTTTATAAACGAGTCGATAGCATAATTTGAATCACGTTTCCCATACTAAACCATATAAATCCTGCTCCAATAATCGGATCCGTCACGCAACCAAGACCTCGTAACACAGTCGTATAAACCAAATGTGCTCCACATTGAAAAGTAGAAAACATTACCTCCGGTATCATAATAAAAACCCACATGATATCCACTGTGAAAAATCCATTAACACTTATCCGGGCGTAAAATAAACCAAAGTAACTTAGGTACGTAGTAAAACAATAAATTCTTCGTCGCAATTCCGTTTCATAATAAGGTACGAGTATCTGGTGTTGAAGGTGTAATGTGAAAGTCCAAAATCATAACATTATTATGATATTCAAGAAGAATGATAGCGCGTCAGGCAAATAAATGTAACGCCATATATTTATCTAGCTTGGAAGCAGAGTTCGGTATTGTTTTTGTAATTCTGTACCTTCTGAATCAGTGACTTGTGAACAGTAATCCTGACTTTGCAAAAGATTGTGCAACCTGCTATTGGCAGTTTTGAACACGGGTAAACAATTCCATAGGAAAATTTCTCTAGCATCTTTATAATATTTATCTGGCATTCTTTTCATACAAAGTTTATTCTGCTTGATTTGCACGTGCCAGTTTAGTCGGCTAATATACAAATTGGTTGGTAAATTAATTAAAAACTCATCAATATTCACATGAATGTCCTCTTAAACTAAACAAAACTAAACTATTGAACACGTTCTAACCCTCAACGCGACAGCCCAATACTATAGTTAACTACAGTCACGCGAACCACAAATATGACGTATCAAAATCAGTTTCCATTCACACAATGGAGTAATGAGCTAGATGGAGCCCGTGCTTGTTACTTCGTTCCGTTGGTTCGTTCATTCGTTCCCGCCCCAACTCGGAGCCGTCGGCGGTTTCGCAAAGTTCCCCATTCGGCACTTGTCGCGCGAAATTTACGGGTTAATTTTCAATGGGACTGGGTTTTGAGCTTCTGGAAATTTTAAGTTCCACATTATGCTTGGCTCTCATCCGCAGCGGGAATGTATGACGTAATAAAGGAAAAAGTTTATTTTTTATGTTCGCAGATTTTTCTGTTTATGAAATTTTGATGAATCTCGGATATGATTTGTTACTAGCGCGTGAAAATGGACTGAGCGTTACTGCTTTTCATGATCCCACTTTATACAATGTGGTTTTTTTATATCCCATAACTCTAAGGTTATATTATAAAAGTAAAAATAATCCAAAAAGTCCCTGAATATGTGGTCCAAAAATGCTTAGTTTCGAAGATATCATATCAAAACCAATTCATTTTCCAAAAAAATTGCGTCCTTTCGGATGCCGTGATTATTCCCAACATTTAGTATGAAAAACTAAAAACAATATGACACAAAATGAAATGTCATGTAACACACGTTAAAAAGTCTATAACACATATCATAATTATGAAGCTTCACAAATCCACGACCATTTTTACCCGACTGCAAGGAAAGTGTTATGGTTTTCGCGCGTATCTTGTATGTTTGTTACATTCTTTATTACCTCGTATCTTTCAAAACGCTAGACAGATTTATATAATTAAGGCGTCGTTAGATACGTCTTGACCAGTGTTCTTAGTTAAGTGAAGTTAGTAAAAAACCAAACATGGCGGCTTTTGGGCGCCATATTGTGCGAGTCTTTGTGATTTTTTGTCTTCCGAACCCATCGAGTGGGGTATCAAAATAAAGGATTTTAAGAGGAGAATATAAATATATACATAGTAATTCGAAAAAAAAAGTTGTAAATAAAAAAAGTTAATAAAAAAAATCAAAAACCCGACTGCTTAAGAAGCGAAGTAAAAAACTGTAAAAAATAAAATATGCTGTGCTGTCAGGAGGATACATATTCGCAAACTGGCTGAGCCTCTGATCCTCCGACTGCACAGCATGTTTTTTTCTTGTTTACAGCTTTTTAGTTCGCTTCTTAAGAAGTCGGATTTATGATTTTTAAATTAATATTTTTTTCACAAATAAATGAAACTATGGAACTCCTAACATTTTCCCACATACGCACACTCAAAGGTCACATCACGAACATTAAAACATTTAGTACGCAACAAGCAATTTTCACTACCAGCGCTGACTTGCAATTAATACACCCAATAACTTAAACTTTAACTAATTCAAAAGCTCCAAAATTAATATCAGTTGTTGTTTCATAATTAGCACATTCATTCCATCAAGCCACTAACCTATGCAAAGAGTTACATAATACTAACTTAGAAGTACAACAAGTACATTAGCGTGTTCCTAACTATAGAATTAATTAAGTCAGAGCTTCTATTTCAGTCGCATACAAATGTCAGCATGATAAATCATCTGCGTTATGATGAGCTTTTATGAATGTTGTGTTCTATGAAGACAGTATTAATTGACATAAAATTGAGCTAGCTGGCTGTGTTGTAGAAAATATCAAAATCATAATAGTAAAGAAAACTCTCTCCCACACGCCCTATATATATATATATATATATATATATATTTGTATTAATTAACGTAGTTCTTCTATGTATGTATTATTATTATATATTTAATTGTTATGTTACTGTTAAATTGTACACTGGATTAGCCCTGAATTAAAATGATCTCTATCACTCAAAGGTTTGCTGGAAGAAAACTCCATTTTGGAGTTAAGCTCGCCTTTGTACATGAAAATTGATTTCACTTTGTATAAATGTATTGTTTTGGTGTACAATAAAGAATTAAGAAAAACTGCTGAGAATCATTACTATATTCCCAACATATCATTTTCTTTACAAAAAAGAATGTGGCCATTTGGATATTTTTACGATTGCTCTGCGCTCATTGTCGTGAAAAGTAGGCAAAGTCACACAAATTCTATCTAGGTTTTGAACCGCACTATGTGTGCTGTCTGTACAACTACGGTATACTATGATTTGCATACAAACTTCTGGCTTTAATACAGAAGCCTAATTTAGTTTGCCGATAGATCTATGTTCACCCATTTACCCACTAGCCGTATCTCAGTAATAAGTAGCTCCTATGTTACACATAATTTCATTACCAAGCACGGTTTGTGGTAGCCTTTAGCACACGAGTGCTTTGTTCGCTTAGTCCATTACGTGGCTTCGTACTGCTCTCTGAGAATCTCGAGGGACACCAGTAACAGTCATAATAACTTTTGTCGAATGCTCGATACTGTGCTCTTGCCATTCACACAACTCAATATTATCTAGCTGTGAAGTTGGAAAACTGATGCATACTTTATAACTAGTGTAAAACATACAGTGAATGCATTTGTTTGATAATGTTTCGAGGTAAGTTAGTAGGTAGGAAGCCCGCGTTTTATTTTAACACTGATTGACTGACACAAAGGGAGCCAGTCAAGAGCACGATGCTAACTTTCAAGGCTTTAACGGGTTTCAAGGACTTGTTCAGTTAATTTAAGTGTTCTGAAGAGAACCCAAGTAAAGGGCAGTTCGCATTCTCTTCACAAAATACATGAAAATATTCACAATATTGCGGTTTGCAAATAAATCTTCCTATAGTAGCTGCAGTATTCGAAGTAATTTGAAAATACAAGCCCGTTTGCCAAAATAAACTCGGTATATTTATTTTGTAGAGGCAGTCGACAATTTATACAGCGTCGAGAGCTAATTATTAAAACGCATTAAGGTCACAAGTTGTTTTACGTCTGCGTTATGATCCATGGGGGTATTGTGGGCCGGCACACAGCCCTTTGTTAGGCTGCCAACTTGCGCCCGATGACTGGCGCTTTCGCTCCAGCCCGCTTCCAAAACCAGCCCGAAAGGGTAACACTACAGGATCGTCATTTTCGTTTGTCATCAATCTATGTTAGGGTGGCTGACATGTAAGTGTTAATTAAGCAGGCCTCACTCGAGCGTAATTAAGAGTGTTACAGTGTTATTTTAGACATTAATTGAGATGAAATTTCTTGTTATAATGAAACGAGTAGACTTCGAGATTGTCGAGTAATTTCCTCCGAAGGCCATCTTCCCCGCACGTCGTAAAGTCGAAGCATACTGGAGAGTAAACAAACCGAAGTTTCGATCGGAATGAAGATTAAGAAAGGCGTTACTGGTGTTATCGTTTCCTTATAAAGTTCATGGCGAGCGACGAAGCTTAAATTAATGCCTTTATAAATTGTGATGTTAAATATTGTGTAAATATTTTGAGCGGTGAAAATAGTGCGGGGTATTTTATTGGTTCTAATAAAAACGGAGCGGTTGAAAGGAGTGTTTAACAGGACGGCGGCGGTGCAGTGTTTTCGAAAGAAAGCTAGTCGCTTTATCATTTGCGGACAACACGCGGTGGAGGCTTACCACAGCTCCGAGGCGGCGAACGACATACTTACGTACCGCAATGTAGGGATTGTTTGGGCCACCTCTCTAAAGGGGTCTACCAGGAAATGTCGGCGATTTGGAGCTTCTTGAAAAATATCGTTTCCCCTGCAACGGAATTTTGTGAGGGACAACTAAGCCATTGTTTACCTTATCTGGTAAACACTTTATTTTGACACAGCTGGATTCAATATAAATGTACGCGAGCTAAGAAGATTCCGCATTTTTCACGAAATAACACACGTATTTTGTCTCACATTTCAAATGTATTTCGGAATAATAACTAGGGGCTTCGTACTGTATCATATTTCAACAGAGCAACGGTTGCGTGTAATTCAGTGTAATAGATTATTGCATGCGAACTGTGTGGCTTGCTTTCGCGAAAAATATTCATGAAATTGAGTGTCAAGTAAAAGAAAAGTGAAGACGTAATAATTCTTTTTATGAGTTCTTCACGCTGAACTGAAAGAAAAAGTTTACAGTAAACTATTTTGCTTTGTTCTGGTAAAGTGAGATTGTATTATTTGAATCTGTTTTCTTTTTGCATTCAACAGTTTATTGCCCTAAGTTTCTTAGACTTCGCTGTGAATTATAACGTTTGCTTTGCGTCTGTTAAGGCGCCTTTTTAAAGTTTTGAATTAGTTTCGATCCAGTGTTTTACAGCCGTCTTGGGTGAAATAGGTAAAAGTAACCGTCTTAAATGTAAAACCGGCCAAGTGCGAGTCGGACTCGCGCACCGAGGGTTCCGTACAAACAGCTACATTCAACAACATAATTAGGTAAAAATACTGAAGTTCTTATTCAATAAAAGTACCGAACATTGCTCTAACCCTTAAGAATTCTTTTTTCTTACTTTCCCAAGTACATTTTACAAGTTGGTCGACTATTACTCATAAACTTGTAAAGCCTACTTCACTGTGATAGTTTTCTTTTTAATTCGTTATATATACTACTGCTGTGATTTTTTTCACATGTCCAGAAGCAACCCTTTAGCTGACAGGGGGACGGATCCCTGAATCAAAAATTGTTTACTCAGACCCGCAATATTGTTTAATGGGCTATCCTAAAATACCCCACACATTATTTTTCTCCTCCATTCCATTAAATTTTATTTTACTACTTTGTCAGCGTGATTAATATGTTTATCCATACCAAATTATAGCATTCTATTATGAAGAGTCTCTGAGCTAAGCTGCGGACAGACGGACAGAGCGAAACTATAAGGGTTCCTTATTGACTATACGGAACCCTAAAAAGAGATCACATTGTTTTCTAGGTATATTGTGGGTATTCTTTTGCAATTTTATACATTTTGGAAACATTCGTTTTTCATTCCAATAGACGATAGGTAACTTTTACAATAAACTCGTGATTTTTAGCAATAGTTCAATAAATACTTCTGTTTTTAAATATACATGGAATATTCGTATTATAGAATTAATAATACATATGATAAATCTGTAGAAATATATTTTTTGTACATCGAAAAAATTTCAAAAAAAAATAGCCAGGATGTTAAAGGGTAACCAACAGAACCCATTTCCAGCATTTTTGGAATTTTTGTCTGTTTGTCTGTTTATTTGTGCACGCATCACGTGAAATGTACGAAACCTATGTAGATAACTTTTAAACATAAAAATTGTGCGTAACTTGAAGAATTACTTAGTTTTTGATTCATCGCAATCGGTTCACTCTATCAAAAGTTAGATGAATTTAAAGTGTTCAAGAAGTAAAATTATCACAGCACACGCATTCAGTTACTTGGTCAGTTGAACTCCCTATTCGATAGATGGCGTTCTGCATTTAAAGTCATTATCTGAATCGCGATGTTAAGATTCTACGCGAAAGAATGACACTAGAAAAAAATTGGTATGTAGTATGTAGGTAAGTAGGGTAAGGTTGGCAGGTGCGGGAGCGAAGCCGCGGGCACAGCTAGTCTTTAATAACTCAAATATGGTGTGTAAGACTATGTTAGTGGGAATTGACACTAACTAAAAACGAAACAGTGCATAACCGTCGCGGCAACGCATGTGAACAGGAACATCCGTGATGGCGACGCTCGAAAACAGTCGATTCGAAATCATTCTCAGGATATAAGTCCCTTAATTATTAACGTATTACACATACGCTGTACTATGAATTATATTATATTTATGATAATAACACCCACCTTCTTCTACAGATGAGATGGTGATATCATCAAGTAAGTACGAGGTGATGAATACCGTCATCAGCTCATTCGAGAGCCGCATGGTGCTGACGGTGAGAAGACTGACGGCCGCTGACGTCGGCGGGTACCGGTGTGTCGCCAAAAACTCGCTTGGGGAAGTCGATAGCGTCATCAGGCTGTATGGTAAGCACTTGTACCAACTTAGGCCGCTTTACCACCTGCAAGTAACTGGCATATAAGTTTAATTACATTGCGGGGCTTGATCAGACGATTGATCACTTTATACCTCGGTAGCCCGCAATGTAATGCAACTTGCATCTGAGTCGGTTGTAGATGGAAACGTGGCCTTAGGCTCTTTACCTGCAAACTAAGGATCAAAAATATAGCCTCCGACTCATGGCAGCGGTAGGAACTCTGGAGCTAAGAGTACGAGTCCGATCCGTTCTGCCCAGATAGACGAGTATCAGTAGATGAGTTAGTCTCACATAACAACTCACTGTTATGGGTATCATCGAAATATTTGTGATGGTACACAGCCCCCAATTTTCCACTTGTGGCAAATTTATATTATTTTTCTTACTCCATCGCTGTTCTGTTCTGATTAATTTCGTTGTGAGATCCAAGATAGTATAGTATTGGTGCTTTTCTGGTTATCATCTCTGTTGATTCTAGTTTGCTGGAGGTGCAGTGTTCGGGACTAGTGTGGCGGGTTTTTACGGTATAATTATGGTGTCCCTTCAATGTTGAAAAATAGTGTAGTAAAAACAGAGAGTGCTGTGTTCCATAATTGTGTAAATAATACTTATTTTATAGCAGCATGAAACCATGAACCACAACTTTCTATAAACCATCTAAAACTCCCTTAAAAGAAGGGTAGGTATTAATTGCCTGTTTTCCTGTTCATATCCACTGCAAAGGAAGTTTAAAAAGTTTAATTAATTAAAGAACACAAAGCGAGGGGTAGCTTCAATTATAACGATAAAGTAAAAGAACTCTTAATAATAAAACAATGCACCTTAAAAATACTCACTAACGTATGAAGACAACATTATTTACTCTCAACCTATCTCAGTACTGAACTAAGAATCGAACAAATAAGTAGTTGGTACAGGAGTGAAACAACAAGTCTAGTGTAATACAGTATCTGAACATCGTAACAGCTTAACCACGAGACTTTATTTATTACTAAACCACCAAGACTAGAAAAGGTTCAGTCCAGAGACAGTATTGACAGCAACTACATCGTGTATTTTTCCACAGAAATCCCCGGACCAACAGTAAAGAACACGAGTCCAGCCTACAAAAGAGAAGACTACAAGTACTCAACACCGATAGAGGGGCCTGACAATCAATTCGGTTCTGCTGACAGGTCCGATGACGAAGATGAACGAGACACCGGCACATACACCACCGACAGACATTCAAATACGTACAAACACGAAAACGTTACTAGAAACAGAACTATCCATTATCCCCCGACACCGGAACAAAAGCTTAGCAATAAAGTTCGCAAAATTATTAACAAATTCGAAATAGAGGAGTTTGGCAACAGCAGATGTTGTGTGCATTCCTCTTTTGTAAAAAACTGTATTCTTTCGTTAGGGATTATTGTAGCACTAGATTATACGTAGAAAAATATTTGTGTTAGCTGTTATTACTGTGTATTTTTACAATGTTAACCAAACAATACTTCAGTATTCATTCCAGTATATTGTAAGTTATTCGATGCAAGATTTTAGCCTTCAAACATAATTAATTGAAGGTTTTGAAGTGGATACGAAATTGATATTGATGAGAGAGTTCCGTAGCTATGGAAATTAATATTCTATTGACGCGATATCGGTACATCACATTATTACTCGTTATAATCGAATATTTATAAAAGCTTTACCCGTTACCCGGATACGTGTGTAATATGATGTCAGATTGTAATAATGCCTACGTTGCAAACGTAAGTACTATTTAGGTATCCAAACTTTTCACGATTGGAAAATGTTATAAATTTAATTGAATACAGCTCAGGGGGGTGTCCTGATGTATACAAGTCATATACATCTGTCCCTTACACACACTCAAAATAACCTTACTCTAAGAGCTTATGGTATTTTTTTCATTTTTTCGTTTTTCATTTTCGAATGAACTCACGATTCACTCGCGTTGATTTGTGAAAATTATTAAATCATATTGTATCTTTAAAGTTTATCTAGTTGTGTGTAATTGATTGAAGGCCTTGTATGACCTTTTCCTCGTTAGGATATTGACCTTGAAGCAAATAACCTTCCAATTCAGGTTTTGATCCCTATATAGTTTCAAGTTTGAGGTCTTCTGTTCATTTAGCAGCCACATATACTTTGTTTTTGAACTTTAATTCTAATGCCTACTCAATGTAACAGCAATCCCTTAAAAGGTAGTATTTCGTGGGTAATTATGCTTTTATGTAAGCCTAATCCTCGCTTATACACCCATAATTTTATGTATATTTTTCACAACATTTTCGTTCAAAAAAGTAAGCACATGAAAGGCTTGTCACACACCGTCAGACAGGATTTTTTATTAATGTAAATGCGGCTTTAAATGCGAATCCGTGGCGGATACAACTCTGAATGGATGTCGGTGACAATACTTTTCTGAATATTTAAAATTATCATCTCATACCATGTGTTGTGGGTTTTATTTTGTCTCTTAGAGTTTGCTTTTGAAATTTTTTCCCCTTGTTTAATTTTTCCTTTCTTGTTTTACTTTGAGATTTATGAAAACAGTTTTCCTGGTTTTATTGTGCGAACACACATTGGTACTTACAACAAACTGTAGTTACAGGATTATTCCAGGGTGAATGGCTTTGTCTGCGCCTTAATTCCCAATGTTATTTTCGATTAATATTTATTTTTTATAAGTTTCTACCTAGAATTCAATTATATAGGTTTAAATATATTTTTGTTAGTAAAATATTTGACTTGATTATACCAGCTTCTTTTTACAAGCATGATTCATCATCGTTATTGTCTATTATGGGGTCGGCGCAACATTAGAATTAATATATGTTTCGGGATATTTACAAGCGCCATGATCACGAGAACAAACGACACGCGCCATGATCACGAGTTCTCGTGATCATGGCGCTTGTAACGGTGCCGAAATATCGAGCTCTCAGCAAAAATCTTAATGTACACGGTAAATATCCCGAATATATATTAATTCTAATGATTGTGACCATGTCAGCTTAAAAACTTATATTCGGCGAAACATTTTTTCAACAGCCACTTCATCTGATCGTCCATTGACCAACTTAGCTCCACTTGTACCATAAACTTAAGTCAGAATTAGTTGCTAACACGAGGTTAAATAAGCAATACGTCATACATAATTGGCCGAGTTAGCTACTAACTCTGAATTAGTAAGATAACCAGGGATGGCGCAAGCAGGAGTTGTAAGTAGAAACTCCGTTTAAATCCGAAACTTGTCGAATATTCCCGACACATAAACTTATTAATCATAGATATTAAAGTTGTATTTCAAATTGTATTCACATCACTTCAAAATATGAAAATTGTGTCCTTTGTGCGAAATTTTATTAATTTTAATGTACGAAACTCATGTTAGGCTAGTTAAATGTTTATCTAATTAAAAGCAGTACAGATTCTGATTCTGATAACTATGTAACAACATTATATTGGCAACACGAAAATTAAATGGCTTCAGCAAATACGGTTTCAATCAAACTGGAAATTGTTTAATATAATGATTTTCTTCGAGTTTTGATCCTGATAATGATTATTGGCACCAATTATAATGGTATTCCCTTTCATCTATACTCATCATTCACTAAAACCGGTTTATATCATAATCTAAAAAGAAAAATGTCATGAGGAAAGTTTTGAGTATGAATGTGGACGACTATAAGAATAAGAAGCACAAAGAAGCAATAGATGAACTGGGTGGAACATGATGTGGCTTGAAAGGGAGTGACTACGGATATGACGATACTTTATAGAAAAGCATGGTAGAAGATAATGCGCCGACTCCAAAAAATATGGTATAAAGAAACCTATTAATATCGGATTTGAACAAAACTTTTTATGATACCTTCATAAGCCAGGCACAAGTCGAATATTTTTCGTGTCTGGGGCGGCGCAGACGAATATTCTTTAGCTAAGTCTTTTGAGCATTTGAAATATGGGCCGTATTTCAAATGCTCATACTCGAGTCTCGACTAAAACTCAAAATTGGCCACACCTACCAATCAACTGCCAATCAATCACAATTCTCGAGTTTGGCATATGATTTTACAACTTGACATAATACATATGTATTCAATCGAACAAGAGCCTAGACGCCCCAGACGTTACTGAATTTTTTCATAACAAAATATGTGGTAGGTATGAAAATGAAATTCCAAGTTAGCACGTACGAGTTCGTTCCAAGTACATGCTAGCACTACTCAATTCCAGTGATTTTGTATTAAAAGAGTTTGGTAACGTTTGGAGCGTCTAGGATCTTGGACTTGAGCACGTTAATGTAAAAAAAAACAAGCTAACCAATCACAACGGTCCATTGCCAGTTTGAGTTGAGTTGAGCATGAGAATCTGGAATACTGGCAGGCTTATTACGTAAGAAACAGCAATCAGCAATCATCGCGCCATCAAACGCTTTATGTCCTAAAAGTTGGAATTACCTACAGTGTAGGTATGGTGGGTCCTACACAATCGTTTGCTAATCGCTCGCTGTTTGTCAAATGAAATTATTTCCAAAAGAGCTGCCAAAAACTCTAAAACTTTTGTATTTAAGAGCAATTATTGCGCTAAAATCGCTATCGTTTTGCTGTTGCAAGATACGTAATAAGCCTGAGGCTTAGTCTTTAGCTAAGGATGCCTTATGAGAACCTCTTAGGTGATTGGTGTTTCACAGCCCTCTTGAGGGTGTACCCCTAATTGGTATAAACAATAAGGTTAACTTATATTGGGGGATGTAAGTCCAATATATCATAGTGCAGCGGTAGTTAATAAATCTTCTGACAGATGGTGCCACGCGTCACCTTTCTCAGCGGAATACATTATTACTTTTAGTTAATTAATTACATGATACATTATAGTGGACATAATGAGGTAATAAGCCAATTTTTTACATAAAAAGTTCACCTAAACGAGGAAGATCAAGACTTGTCCTAGTCTCATATTGAATACGTTAAGTATCCATAATAGGGATGTTAACTGAAAAAAAAATTTTGTCCATCAGGTAGCTTAATAAAAAATGTTGGACACGTATTTTTCTTTCGACATGTAAACATAAAGTGACGACGATATAATGCGTTGAAATATCGTGTGACGTCACACCGTTAGTACAATTTATACTGACATAGTGACGTCATAAGCCCCCACTCCAGAACTTTGATGCGCTTTGTCTTTGTAATTTTTATTGATTTGGTAAAGCAAAATATACGTGTTCAATATTATTTGATAGTCTCACTAACAGACTAAATACAATTATCATTATTCTATTTTTGTTCGAAAATACGCGATTGGTCGAGGAGTTTTGGTATGAAAATGTTTCTTCGTAACGGACAAAATAATAAAAGTGAATTCCATTTGTGTAACTCATACTATTTGTAATCAACATCGACCAAACTGTTGTTAAAAGTCATATATATATATTTTGTTGACTATTTCTCTATTAATAAACATGGAATAAAATAATTACCAAATAACTTGTACATTTAACTTAGAATACATTTAATTAGTGTTTTTTAAACTATTTTATTCTGCGTTTATCAGTGGAGGGAAAATAAATAATTTGCGTATTATTAATAATGTTCCAGATTTTCTCAAACATCCATATTAATATAAACGTGAAAGTAACTTTGTCAGTCTGTATGTCTATCTGTTACATTTTTATATCTGAATGGATTTAGATGAAACTTGGCATACGGGTAGATCATGTTCTGGATTAGAAGATGAAACCTTTTATCCCGTGAATGTACCCTTGGGATATTTTTTTTAAGCTACTTAGTAATAACGCCAAAAATATACAATGAGTCTTAACAATGTAACCAAACACTTTCGTTATCTTCGGCACCGAATCGCTAGATAGAACATGGCATTACAAATAAAATATAAAACAAATAAATTATTATTCTAAACATGTTGTTTGAATCGACACCCAGTGCTTTACAATGTGGTTTCCGAACAAATGTTGCATTCTGATTTAAGGGTACACTTGTCGACGGCACGAACTATTTTGTGCGCGGGGTTAAAATGCATTTTATATCAACCGACAATACATGCGGAAGAGATAGATGCTGTGATGAGCAGTAGGAAGCTAGTTCGCGTACGAATACATACTTTTGCAATTTTGTAGCGAAATGGATAATGATTTAGGACGAAACCGAGTGCGCGAAATTTTATAAACAGACCTTTGGCAATCTAGATAATATCATGAAAAAAACGACTTAATCTATCTGTTCAAAATAAAAAAAATTGCATTGTTGAACTACTAATCTATCCTTGTATGGAGGCCGTTTTGCAATTTTCCGTCTTCTTATGGTATTTATTTGCGCCCAAAAATGCGTTAAAATTAGTGTCGAAATGTGGAAGTTTCGACGCTCATAACTTTCAAATGTATTTTTATTTTTATTTTTTTGCTTTCATACAGGGCTAGATAATGATGAGACAAATTGATATCACTTTTTATTTTGAACGTACATCGTCAAACAGTGGAATAATCCCTAGACTTCGTTTGTATGGTGAATTTTCGACTAGTGTAACCTTAACGGCTGACACCATTCCAGTTCAGCGGATACATTGGTGCTCAAATG
Organism: Orthosia incerta; assembly: GCA_948252205.1. Taxonomy (NCBI): domain Eukaryota; kingdom Metazoa; phylum Arthropoda; class Insecta; order Lepidoptera; family Noctuidae; genus Orthosia; species Orthosia incerta. The sequence goes on from OX411744.1 coordinate 14,501,034, forward strand.
TATGTTACAAATGCGATACGTGAATTATTTAAGGTACTTTATGTAACAAGTTAATTAACACGTTAATTAATGAGGTATCACTACTCTACAACATACCTACGAGTCACAAAACAAATTAGTCTCTTTAGATTAGTGAAAACTTTACAGCATCTATCACTATGAGTTCTAATATCTACAAAAGAAATATGAAAATATATTTTTTTAGGCTGTAAACGCACTGACAGTCGGCTTGCTTAGCGCCTAGAGCCTTGCGAGCCGCCAAGCAAGTAGCAATGTAGAGCTAGAATGGTCCTAACCAGCCGCAATGTGCTTGGCGCCTTCACGACTTATTTCTTTATTAAAACTTTATGGAACATAAAGGTACATAGGCGTACTTAATACCTGAGGCATAAGTCGCCTATGCCTCAGGTATTAAGTTGCTTAGTTTTAAGCCTAGGGCTAAAAACTAAGCAAGTAGTGTGGCCACTTACAAACATTATAGTTCTACTTCGCTACTCGCCAAGCGACTCCCTGGCTCTAGGCGTTAAGCAAGCCGCCTGCCAGTGCGTTTGCGGCCTTATATACTTTCCAAGTCTAAAATCTACTTTAAAAAAAAGTTATTATGGCCTAAGATCCTACTGCAAAAATCTATAGGTATATTTGTTTTTAATTAAACTTAGTTTTCCGGAATTATACCTGCAGCAATCTTATTCTACTATCAAGAATCATACATAAAAATTAAGTTTTAACAAAAACAATTTACCTGCAGACTTTTGCAGTGGGATCTCATACTAATAAAGTTTGTTCAACTTTCAATGTGAAGTGCTAAAACCCAACACAACTACCCCACATTAGATAACAATACCTATCACGTATCCGCACGCCTGAAAAATAAGTGCCAACTCTCAGAAGTCAAGTTGGAGGAAGCCGGCCTTGCGGTTTGTAGCAAGTTTCTCCCGATGTGGCGGATTACTCGTCTTCCCTCATCTTCATTATACAGAAGCAACTTTCCCATTTTCACACACCCGCCTACTCCCACTCGAGACGGCCGTGTTTTGTTGCTATGTATGCAAATCAGGAGCTAAGTTCACAAACAAATAAACTTTTTGTTTATACAGAGACGTTAGGTTAATACGCTGTGGCTGCCTTGTTTAATTTTGTTGAAAAAAGTATTGCGATGGAGTTTTTCGAAGGGTAAAGTGATGGGATTGAAAATAAATTTTATTTTATGGCTTGTAGATTTTTATTATCACAACAGCTATACCTACCTACACAATTTCTATGGTCAAATTAAAACCAATATTTTGTATTCCTGACGTGTAGGTAATACGTAGGGATTATCAACCTACCGTAACCCTAAATTCTGACAAGTAAGCATAATACCACGTTAAACCCATATCAATATGTAAAGAGATATAGGTATTAACCTACTCTTACTTATATAGGTAGAGATAATGATAAGTTATACAAACCTGCCTAGCCGAGTTACAAAGGTTTAATATCGAATCTATTTCTACAATCGTTAACGCCTTCTATTTGTATGGCCTGACCACGTGACTTAACGTTCCAATGTGTCATACATACCCATGCATTGATTCGTTTTCTTCTAGCGTTATCGATTGTAAATTGTCAACTTGGCTACAGGTGCAGTTATGAAACGTCGATGAGGCCACCAAAAAATGGGCTCATTATCTAGGAAGATGATGACTCTATCGTGTCGAATTCTTGTAACCCTTCCCAATGAACATTTTACTCCATGAATCATAAAAGATACCATGAAGGATACTTTAACTGCGATCGCCAATTTTTTGCCCTGAGCTGGTGACTGACTATATGGCATTATTTTCTTACGACCGTCTATTGACTAGTTCGTCGTTCCAACTAGAGGGAGGCCTTCCAACGTAAGCGTCTCCCGGTGTCTAGGTGGAGCAATGACCTAGTCTAGTCTGCGGGAATCCGGTGGATGCAAGACGCACAAGTCCGATCAGTGTGGCAACGTTTAGGGAAGGCCTACGTCCAGCAGTGGACTTCTTTTTGCTGAAATGATGATGATATTTTGAGACTTAGCCAGAGGAGAGAGGAGTTCCAGCAGTCGGAACGTAATCGGTTGAGACTGAAAACTAGTAAAGCTTAAATGACAAACTAACACAATGAAATAAAACTTTTAACTGTCCCATCGTCACCGTATTTCAAGCTGTCAATGTCACCTAACTTTCTAGTGTAACTAATATTTAGATGGTACACGTATGGCACAGTTTGTTCACGCGCCGATCCATTGTACGGTTAATTAAAACTCCACTGAATTCCCGGTTGTAAATTTTACGTTTTTGAGTTTTTTACGGCACTTTTCGACAGAGCATCCAGTTTGTTTATTTATGAGCTTTGGCCAGTGCGAGCGGACGGAATGCTTCGTCAACAATATATTCACATTAATGTTTGCCGCATTTTGCAATACCGATTTAGGGACAGAATAACACACGTTCTAAAGGACAACCTTTGTTTAGGATGTCTTTAAAAAAATATACATTAACGTTTTGAATATTCAAACGTTCTGAGAATGCGAGTTGTCGTGATGTTTCAGGCAAAGCTGGAAAACGAGGAATAATTTAATTATTTTGGTTTGAGCTTTGGAAAACATGTGCTTAAAAATTAGGTTAGGTATGTTTAATGACGTAATTAGACTTTTTACAATGTTTTTCAATCAACTTTATAGCCCTTTGCTAAGAATAATTACAGCACTGATAACAACATTTGTGCCACATGTTAAATTTAGTGTTGTCAGACATTTTTTTTTTTTTACATTTTTATTGATTCTTTTACCGATTGTTTTGTGAATGTGTGAACATTGTAGGCCTTCTAGATTTCTAGATGATTGTTAACATTTGTTAACTTTTGATCTCGCTTACATTTTTTTTTGTTTTTTTTTTTAATTTGTTACGACTTATTGTCGGGCCTACGTTGTCCCCCCATATCCAAGTACTAATGCTGTAACATGCAAATATTGTAAAACCAAACCATTTTTAAAATAAGTAACCATGGAGTTTCTTGCCGGTTCTTCTCCATAGGAAACGACTAACCCGAACCGTGCACCTTTTGTCGACGTTTTATAAGTTCCCATGTAGGCCTACGTATTTTTTTTTTTTTTTTGTACACACACAAAATAAATTAGGTAATACAATCATCTCAATAATTTCCACAAATCCAAATATCTTCTTAAATAATTGGTGCAAAAAACACCTAATATTGTACGTGCGTATTTTAACACGAGTGTGGGAGGGTAATGTTTTTCGAGCGTATAAGTGTAAGTAGTTATGTATTGTATGTATGTCCATTTCTATACAACACGCTCTACAGCCCAAAAGGCTTGAAGGATTGACATATGAGGTGTCGTTGAATTCGTATCAATGTGGGAGTGACATAGGCTATATAATTAAGGTTCCGTACCTGGAAAGGAAAAGTCGGTACCCTTATAGGATCACTTTGCCGTCCGTTTTTCTGTCTGTCAAGACCCTTTTTCTCAGGAACGCGTGGTAGTTTCAAGCTGAAATTTATATCAAATACTTTGTTCTTTTGTTCTTTTTTTAAAAAACGTTTCCCCACATTAGGATTTTCTCCTGTATCGTGGGTGCGTTTACAAACATAAAAACTCACATACACAAACACCCAGAGCCGGAACAACTATTTGTAGATCATACAAATAATTGTCCCGTGCGGGAATCGAACCCGCGACACGCAGCGCAGCAGTCAATCGCTCAACCACTGCGCCAACCATGCGCCCAAAAATACTCAAGTTAAAGCTGTGAAAAAATCAAACTTCTAAGCCAACGCAATCAAAAGATACAGCCGTTTATGCCGCAAATTTCCGCAAATTGTTCGACACTAGCAAGGGAATCAAAACCTATAGGGTATTTCCCGTAAACTCAGAATCTTGAAATTTGGTACGAAGCAACGTCTTATAGCACAGATAAAGGAATAATTGCGAACACCGTAAATTTTTACTTAAATCATACAATAAAAATATATTGAATAATTTTAAACTTACTACCTCTTTCCTCATGAACGCGTAGAGGTATTAAATTGAATTTCATATCAAATACTCAGGTCTATAATACTTTTAAGTTGAGGTTTGTATGGAACCCTCGGTGCGTGAGTCCGACTCGCACCTGGCCGGTTTTTTTTAAATATGCTTCGCCACCCAAAAAGGGGGTGATACTATTTTTATATGTTGTCATAACGATAAGTAAGGGTATGAAATGGAAGCTACTAAACAGACCAATCCAAAAATATATCTACCTTTATATTACTTTAATGGCACAAATTCAAGATAAGCGTCAATTTGATAGCAAAATTACGCTTATCTTGAATTTATCGAAATTAGATAATCTTTGACCATATAACTCATTTGGAGATCTCGGTCATTAATTAAAAAAAAGTCTAAAATAAAACAAATTATTATAAAAACAAAAACCAGACTGCAAAAAAAAACTGAAAAGAGAAATACAATACAGAGACCCACAGGTATAATTTTATTTATACATTTAATATTATGAGGTGCAGCAGGCGGGGACAAACAAAAATTATTGAAAACTACCAATACTTCGTTTGTTACCGGTCTGGCAGTACCTCATAATATTTATTGTATAAATGATACCTAGTACGTCCTTGTTTTTCTCTTTTCAGGTAATATTTTTTTAGCAGTCTGGTTTATGTTTTTAAAATAATTCGTTATGTCAAAATACTTGTTGAATGTACTTCACTCATCTGAAGTTACCAAAGCAACACCAATTTTGGACTACGCAAACCACACTAAAACAAAGTTCTAAGCTTTTCTTCTCACACTCTATCTTCCAGACATTTCTTAATAAAAGGTAAAATCAAAACTATATGCGACAATATATATAAAACAAGGGAGACTCGGATGGTGTAACGAGAAAATAATCAATCTTCAGAGTCCACTTGGAAGCAATCAACGGTCTGTTATTGCGTCCGTCCAATCCGATAAAATAGCCGATATATCAAAGACGTCCGTGGTTCAATTACTAACCAATGCGCTATCTCTTAGAGGCAGCAAATCGAAAATGAAAATACTGGTTGCTCGCTGCAGGCCTACGACACTGCACTGAACGATGGAGTATGTCAACATCAGCGGCGATGTCCGCTAAATCGATAGCCGACATATTGAAGTGGACTTAGCAGAAAGATAGGACTAGTTTCGTTTATATCTTGATGACCTCTTTGTTTGTTCTTCGACTGTATTCCAATATAGGGATTCCTAGTAAGGGCTCTTACACATAAACATGATACGACGTCGCGTGGTGCTCAAACGCGCATCCTTTCACGTAAAGACAGAGCAAAATAATAAATTAAATAAATACTACATTTCGTTTCCCAACTATTCTTTATATTATGTATTTTAATAAAACAAATACTAATTTGCCCTGAGATTATCATGAAACGATGCGCATCTTAGCACGACGCGACGTCGTAACGTGTTAACGTGTAAGAACAGGAGCCCTAAGCCCTCTTAGTTACTTTCCTTTAAAATACTTACGTTTTCAAAGTAAATTCTTATGAAGAGAGAAAAGCACTTACGAGTGCATTTTATGTTTAAGTGCCATCGATATAGGAGTTAAATTGGTTACCTAAACTATAAAAAAACGCACTAATAGATATCTATGAAACCTTCCTCCATTTTCCAGACACAATTTCTAAAAGAAACATAATCAAAGTACAGCACAGGTTCATCTAATTTCGTAGGTGTCGTACGTCGAGACATATTAACGCAATTACGTGTTAAAAGGCTCGCCGAGTGCCCCGGGCGTCGCTTTCAAAGACATACACCTATTGAACACCGCTCACAACGATCCCACCGCTTACATCGCTCCCACCGCTCCGTGTAGGCTGAACACAATGAGTTTTCATATTGTGGTGTGGAGCACCGCTTTACAAGGTAACGGGTTAGTCTTTGGGAGTTCGAGTTCTACGAGTGTTCGAAGAATTAGTGAAGGGTGGTTTTCTTGATGTAAATAATACTACATACAGACTGATATCTTATTACTGTGGCAAATTTACAAGTTCGTCTTTAGACCTATCGTCCGGTATAGATCAGAATGTTGGACTGTGGAAAAGATAAATGTAAAGAGATTGCATGTAGCAGAGATGAGAATGTTGAGATGCATATGAGGAGTGACGAGAATGGATAAAGTGAGAAATGAGTATATCAGAGGAAGTTTGAAAGTGGCGCCAATGACTGAGAAGTTGAAAGGCAACCGTTTGTCCTGGAATGGTCATATAATTAGGAGGGATGGAACGTATGTTACTAAAAGAATTTTGTGTTAGAGAGGGAAGGAACGGCCAAAGAAAAGATGGATAGACTGTGTGAGGAGTGATATGAAAGAAAAGGGAGTCAGTGATGGCGTGACGGGGGACAGGACGCTATGGAAGAAGAAAACTTGTTGCGCCAACCCCAATTAACATGGGACAAGGGCAAGAAGATGTCAGTTACATGCCGAGACCTTGCGCCCAGATTTGATTCGTAGTTCAATGCACGTCGTTACGGGTAGTCAGAAGATCGCATCTTGGACCCCCAGTCTTACCAACGAGTATCGTGTTATCCAGTACTTGGTTAATGTGGTCAGATAGAGGCTTTCGTTCCATGAAAAATAGAGGTATTGCTAAAGCCGGTAAAACCAGGCACAGATGATAAAACTACAGTAGTCTAGGGAAAATTCAGATGATGAACTAAAGTCTGCCTGCAACCCCGGACAGTCAGTCGTGCAGCCAAACAGCTGACTAGTTTATTTTTAAGTACCCATGCATTACGTCATGAAATAAGCTTTTCTCAAAATAACAAGGGAAAAATATGATCATCGAAAAAAGATTTAAAAAATAAAAACCTAAATTGTTCCCAGTTAAATTTGTTCCCAAACTCAGTACCTCCTAGGCAATAGTTCAGCATATAGGTGTTAATTTAACATGTAAAATGTAAGATACTAATTTGTCTCGCGAAGAAGATGGAAGTTGCTTAAAGATTCATTCAAAAATTAAACGAAGTGTGCCTATTTCGCTTTCAGTTGCCTCCCAGATTAAACCTTCTAATAAGGTTCCCGCCTTCATAGCAAATTGTTTTAGTGTGTTTAACGGCCAATTTGAGCAAGTTCGAGCTCATTTTGTATACATAAAGAGAAATTAGGTAATTTGTTTCTTGTTCGTTTTTATGAGAGTCTTTGTTATGGAATATTTACTGAGCGTTAGTGTGGGGATTTATTGATAATCTTGAATAGATTGAGATGACTCGTGAGGACTATTATTTATTTATGTCTAAACTGATAGGTACCTGTTGGAAAAAGGTGAAATTGTTGTATGTTTGTAAAAAGTAAACTCTGAAATTACGGATAACGAAAATCTATTCACATCTAAAAAACTACTCCGCTAAATGTCAATAAGTTTTGATTTCTTTTCTCGGTGTCTGATACAAGCTGCTCCTCAACGCGGACGTACACTGAGACCGAATAAAATACCATTATAGACGTCTTCATAAGATTATGTCTATGTACACCAGCAACCCACCTGGGCCCGCGTGGTGGATTACGGTTCATTTCCTCTCACAGTGGGGCCCGTGTCCCAGCAGTGGGAAAATTAAAAGACTGATGATGATAATGCCGTGTTTGGAAACGCATCCGTAATGTTTTCTTACCGATCAGGGTGGTTAGGCACTGCACGTTCTTGTCCGTGATCCGTGTCCGTGATTTGGGTTTCGAAATCAAAATATTCTGAATTATGACACATTAGAACGGATAGAGTTCGGATTTAGTGCGTAAGCTTACCTATAAGACGCACTACGGCTACTTTAGAACTGAAATTTTACGGACACGGACGTGTAGTGCGTAACCGCCCTAAAGTTTTAGGCTTTATCCCGAAAAAAATCACGGTACCTGTGGGATAGGCTAGGGGAGTGAAGCCACAGGAAAAAGCTAGTAACACATATTGCTAGTTTTCATCTAGCAGCTAATAGATATAGTTAATCGTTCATGCAATAAGTTATTGTAGTCATTTATTTCTGTGATTTATCAATTCTCGTTATCCTTATATTTTGTTGCTAGGCGGATTCAGGAAAAGTACGAAATGTGGACCAATTTCTGTCTAGGAAAATCAGATAATAGGCCATAGGTAATAGGCGAGTGCCTAACGATATTAGTTATTGAAGGTAACATTTTGTTGGCATATATGGATTGATTGTCACTCAAATAGAAATCGCTCAAATCATATTTAGGTAGGCATTACAAAATCACGTTAAATGTAAACTCAGATTTATTTTCAGTTAGTTTCTACGATTAGCACGAATTGTAAAAAAAACGCATCCCCATTTACCAAAAGTCTCGCAAACATCCCGACCGAAGGTTTACGATTCCTCCCGAGTTCTCAACACAGGAGCGCACAACTCTAGGTAGGCGTTACACAATGCAGGCTCTAACGCAATTCAACTGCAGACTGTAGTGAAGCAAGTGCTCCAATTCATCGGGATTGAACTAATGTGAGGAACAGAGCGGATTTAGGTTTCGTAGCAAACGAGCGTCGCAATTGTTTGCCTAAATCTGACAGCTGTACCTAATATCCAGCTGGTAAGTAGTTTCAACTATTTGGAGCTCGGACCTATGGAATTACAGTACGAAATATACAAACCTACCTATTTAATCTTCAGCTTCGTAGGACTATCTGTGCCATCTTGTGCAGGTAATTAATTTAATTAATGTCTCGGATAAGCGATTAGTGATTCTAATAGCTGTAAACGATAATTACCTAATGCTATTGTTATGCTAGTGTACAGTATAGCTACACATGAGAAAGAAGAGTTTGAAAAGTAAAAAAAAAGGTTCTTTATCTAGGTTTGATTAAATACTATATTTCCAAAACATAAGAGTTGACAAAACAACAGTCACACGCATCAAGAGTATAATGTAGTTTACTGAAAATTAGGTTTTTGTCCATCAGGTAGTTTAATAAAAATATTGGACACGTGTCCAATATTTTTATACGTTATTTTCCTTTTGACACGTAAACATAAAGTGACGACGATATATGCGTTAAAATATCGTGAAACGTCACGACGCTAGTACACTTTAAACTGCCTTAGTGACGTCACCCTCAGTTCTGAACTTTGAAGGGCTTTAACTTTGTAAGTTTTATTGATTTGGTAAAGCAAAAAATACTAATATAAATAGAATTATCATTTTTTTACCCAGGCAACATCCCTATTGGGAAAAAATAGTCAAGGAGTAGGTCCCAAACGAGTGAACCGGTAACGCGGTATGACCAGAATGTGATCGTGAGACGAGCTCCTACCGAAATGCTTAGGTATGGAAGTATTGGAAATTGGAAGACAGATAAAAATGGGAAGGAAGGAATGCACTTGCCTTGAAGTAGGATACGACAAGCTCTTAAGAAAGTTATTTTGTCTCGACCAAACCTCTATTGAGTATAATTTATTAGTTAGTGTTCTTGTACCGCTATTTCCATATCATATCATATTCCATTCTAGCCCATTCATATCACTTTTCCATTCTAGCCCGAAAATATTTTTTCAGGAAAAACTTACCCAGGGAAAATGTCGCAAAAACTGCGGTAATACAAAAATTAACATTTTACTTAACGATGAATGTAATGGAGCGGCGTTCATTTACGACGTAAAGGATAATTAATTTTGAAAGAAAGTTAAGTGCTGTAAAAATTAATCGTGTTAAAGAATATTAACGGCACGCGTTGCATGGAATTGTATTAAAAATAATGGAAGGAGGATTTTTAAGTATTTTTAGGGTATTCTAAATGCAGATGTTTTGAAGTTATAATAACGCATTGGTTTATAGGTTACAAAAAAAAAAATAACAAATGCTTCGTGTGGAAACTCAGCTAGTGACGGTGGTGGCTGGTGGCTGGCTGGTGGTGGTGGTAGGAGAGTATCGTATTTCATAGCTGGACCAAGGATTTTATGACTACACGGTTGGCGTAGTGGCTGCGCGATCAGCTGCTGCACTATGCGTCGCGGGTTCCCGCTCGGAACAAATATTTGTTTGGCCTACAACAGATAGTTGCTCCGGATCTGGGTGTCTTGTGTATATATACACAAGACACCCAGATCCGGAGCAAGTTTAAATTTTTATAAACGCACCCACAATACAAGAAGAAACTCATAGTGTGGGGCAACGTTTTAAAAAATAAGATAGAATGAAAGAATGAGTGACTGGTAAATTTCAAAAAACTTACTTGGATAGAAGTCTTGTTTTTTAGTAAGTTTCCTTGAAATTTATTGAGTATTTTTCGGGAGATAAGTCGCGCATACCGGCAGGCGCAGCGTTGGAACGCCTCCTATTACCGATGGATGGTGGACCAATGACCTGGTTAAGGTGGAAGGAATCCCCTGGATGCGAGATTTACAGGACCAGTCGATGTTACGACACTTGGGCACTTGGCTTCAGCATTGGACGTCTTTTGGATGAAATGATGAGTTAAAAGTATAATTATATAGGTATGTAAAACTCAACTTAACTTTTACTCAACCGGTGTCCTATAGAAATGTTGTTTTAACACTAGACTATAGTACCTGTTACTATTAAGTACTCAGAAGCTCATTTGTCTGTGTCACCAATGTACCTGCAGCCACTTTGAACCTAGTATCGTTTTAATAGTTATAATTGTGTCAAATACCTATTCGAGGTTTTCAAGGTGACTGAAAAATGGTACTTATAATCAGAAAGAGCAGTGAATGCAAATACCATTAAGATACCTGTAAGAACATAAAAAAAAATATAGTTATAAACATGATGCGTAATAATCTTATTTACATAAAATATTTAAGCTACATACATGATACAAATATTTTGAATAATTTTGTTTAAAAAAATCTACATACACCAGAAAAAAAGCATAACTGTACTTACGGATTTTGCCCAAAGATGTAATGAACATTGAATCCGAAATTCCAATTTAAACAATTAGATACATCTACAATAAAAAAAAGCATTAAAATAAGCAAATCGCAGGTTCGGATTCATAGCAATGATTAAGCACAAAATGACCGGAGGACTACATACTGGCCGAAAAAAACTTGAGTAGGACATCTATACCAATATTTTAAAGAGGAAATATTGTTTTGTTTGTTTGTTTGTACCGAATAGGCTCCGAAACTACTGGACCGATTTAAAAATAATTTTCACCAATGGAAAGCTACATTATTCCTGAGTACCATAGGCTATCTTTTCATCCAGAAAACGGGTCCTTTGGGCTGGTCTACAGGAGCAAACCCGCGGGGAACAGCTAGTAAACAATAAAAGAAGAATACTTTGATCGTAAGTATTAAAATCCAAGTGCAAGTCATATCAAAAGCAATAATCAATTAACATCGATATGTACGTCGATCGACTGAAACGTGCCAAAAAGCAAAAGAGGGCGCATCCATCGCCCCTCGCCGTCCGCCATTGCGCTTGACAATATTTTATACAGCTGCGAAAATTGCAACCGCCCTCCAACTTTAACAATTTACACGCTCGTGCAGTCGTCGCTTGCATATTGCTGCGATAAGGCTGCGGCATATTGTGTACGTGCGACTCAATCGGTAACGGCCTTTATGGATATGGGTTTGAATAAAAGTTTAAGTTTTAGGTTCACTGCAGTCGGTGTTTAGGAATTTCTAGTATATAGGACTTCAGAAGCTATTAGAACCTTTATGTACCTGTACCTGCTTGTAATATCTTCATGTTACTATTGGGACCAATCCACCATACTGTTCTCAACCAGAGCATCTCCTGAAAGCCTGAATCAACAGTGGCGACCACCAGAAAAAAAGCCGAGGGAATGAAGCTCGGCGAGTACCGGACAAGCGAGTCCTGGGTCTTGCAACGAAATAAAGTAGAATAACATATTTTCCATTTACGTCCATATCAGGCACGAGAGAAAAGCGGAACAACCTCATCTTCCTACTGCTTTTTTATTTCATTAAAAGCAGTAAGCAGTAAAAATCAGTAGATACCGGCAAGAATGACTTCTTATATAAATATAGCTCTATATAAAAGCCGTCAACTCAGCATTCACTTCATTTATAGCCAAAATCATCTACTTCATGTATTCAACAGTTGCTGCATACTAAACACTTATGATACTTCACCATAAGACGAAACCTAAGTACTACAATGAGCCGCTCGATCTTGGAAACCCATGAACAGTCCTTCAATTAAATGTCAACCAAAAGTTTGCATCTCGAAATGCACCCGAAAGCTCACATTAGTCCAGTTACCGGTTCTGGCCACCGAAACAGACCCAACGCACAAAACAATGTAATTGTCATTAGTAACTATCAATCAACTGTAGTATCACAAAAGACTCGTATGAGCTAGTGACCCGAATCACTTGTCGTTACATTGCGAACAAACTATGCAATTCACACGTCGTATGGCTTCAAGTGTGCAGTGAAAACATACCCTTATAGCGCTCCTTTAGCACGTTCCTCCGATTTTAGGCTTAAATCCCCTGTGATAAGGACTACTGCTTTCCAAAGCAATTATACAGTTGCAAACAACCTTTTCAGATTTACAACGTGTTACGCGAGAGAAATAGTGGAACAAAGGCATTTAGATGTGCCGCTTAAGTTTTTAAATCAAATTAATAAATTAACTTTCAAACTATATGAGTTGTTAATTAAAATTACTTTAGAGATTTATATACTTTGGTTGCAGGCTTTCTGTTTTTTTTATCGGCTTTTCAATTTCTACTACATCGTGATAGCAATAATTCTTCAACTCACGGTTGAGACTCATACGAATACTGCACTGAGCATAACGCGTTCAATCGAATCCTAATAGTGCAAACTTTTTACTGCTGCAGGTGGTTATTGGTAGCAGTAACCGCAAATTGTTAGTTCTGATTCATCCAGTGCACCAGTGACTTCTGAGAAGTTAGCTGCGTTACCAACATACTGACTGGTTTATCTTTTTATGACAGCATGTACATAATCCTGCACAACAGATCGTGCCGATTATGCACCCCAAAACCGAAGAAAAGCAAGTCTGCACTAGGCACTTTTATGCCCAAGAAACAACATAACATGACGCCTATATTCTCCAAAAGGTTGAGCAGCGGTGCCCTATTTTACATCTGCATGCCAACAGTAAAATGTTTAAGTCCCATGTAATAGAGCCAAGTAAAGGTCAAAGAAAATTTAAATTTAATTTATTATTTACAAAAGAAAACAACCGACTTCCAAATAAAACACTACAAAGTGAAAAATAACTTCAATTTCGGTGTTCCTGTTTTCGTTTATTCCTTTTTTGACACCGCCTTCCGAAATTGGCGGCGTGGCGGTATGTTATGAAATGTTGTAAACAATAAACAGACATGCGATTGCAGCAATCCCGGGCGATTTGCCGTCATTTATTGAAGAGTTCTGTTGCATATCTCCAAATTTCTTCATAAGATCTTCACCAAAATTTTAATGGGACCAATTCGAGAACATACTCTATTAAACGAAAAAATATTTTTCAGAAACCAGAAGAACAGAACGGTAACAAAAAAAAAAAAATACATCTGTTCATAGAACTTACTCCTTTTTGGAAAAATGGTTTAAAACGAAATCATCGGCACAACGAAGAAGAAGATGTAATAGAGGTGAGCCTTTTGCCATTAACCAGCCACAAATCCAGACACCGCACATAGGAGTGTTTCCATCTAAAAGCCGGTCAAAAGTCGAATTTACGAAGTTAAAGAAAAACCAATTAAAGCCACACATTTTTGCAGCTTAATAACCTGTCCATCTAAATAGGGATATATTTGTAACTCAGATAGTTGACCAACCCAGTCGTTGTCTAAGCCGCATGTCTATGTTCTCGGCGTTTGTTTTTTCACTGCATTAGAGTTTGAACCGTACGTTTGGTGTGATAAATAGTGAAAAAAAAACGTTATGGATGTAGAAGTACAAGGTACGTAGAACATTTTAACATGATAATGAAATACATTATGTTTCATTTATGTGTTTAAAAAAATCAGAAAGATGGCCCGAAAATTAGAAATAAATTTATTAAATATTTTATTTTATCGTGTTTTTGTTTATTTTTCAAGGGTTTGCAAACGTTTGTTTTACGATTAATATGTTGTCTGGTATATATTTGAGTAAATACGAGAAAAATTTGCCGCGCCTACGCACGCCATTTTTATTTTCAATTATTTGAAGATGATAGTGTAAAATGTGGGTATATTTGACTTTATGTTGTTTATTTTTTTAATTTCACATAATTTAGAATCGACTATTAGTTAGAAACGAAAGAGCAAATACAAAAATACTAAAAGACAACACCAGTTGCGAAAATATAGATGAAGACGATGAAGAGGAACAGGACAACAATTATAAAAACTTAAGTTAACGTGACAAATGTCGCGAGTTAATGAAACAATTTTTTTTGCTATAAATGCATTTTTTTGTGTCATTAAAGAGTATATTAAATCATATTACCATGTTTTTTCATTAAATAATTTTGACCGGATTTCACCTGAGAATACTCCTACGTGCACCGTGCTGCTGCTGAACAATCCTATATCGATAAACCAAATAACACTTTGCTTTTTCCGCGAATTGAACCCACGATGCCAAGCACAGCAGGACAACTCACATCCAATAGTGCAACGAGGCACTCCATGAAAATAATACCAAGAAAAAGGCAAAAGAATCCCTAAACAGGTACTGCCCCTAGGGTGAAAGATGAAATATTATTTATATAATTTGGTACCATGTTAACCATGTGGCTTTACCGCAAAGGGTAAGTTGCCCCTAAAGGGAGACTATCCCTTCGTCAGTCACGTAGAGCGATACGTGATGAGATTGAAGATTTTCAGTGTGAAAATAATAACATAATATCACCTGTTTTGATAACTAGTTCGAATTTTTTTATTGTTTTTAAACGGTTTTATTTAGCTTGCCCTGTTTTTTTCTGTACCGATGGCATGAGTGCCCTGCTTATTATACTTGCAGTCATCGACAATTTTGGGCTTTTGACTCTTTTGCAAAAATTACATCTCAAGGGGCAATACGAGAAACGCAGGAGTTGCACAAAAATGTTGCTTTTGCAAACAAGGTCTGCAGCACTCAGCATGTGCATGTGCGTATTACTGTAACTCCATTTGGAATTAAAGTCTTTTGCAAAGAATACTAACTTAAGGCCGTACCCTGACCAAAAAATCAGCATGAGATATGAGCATTCCTATTGGCCTAGCGGCACTGGTGGCTTATGAATTACGGTAGTGAATACGCCCAGACTTTAGAATAAAATCTTTATAAAATCGAATATTGGTCTTTTGAAAAAAATAAAACTTACAAAATATTCGTTATCAAATTGTCTATCCATTAGTGTTAGTATAAAAAATAATTAATGAATACTTTACGAGGAGATGCATGCTATCAATAATTATTTCACATTTTTATGGTTTTGTTGGAAGGAGATTAGTGACACATAAACATCTTAAAAAAAAAAAGTGTACTACAATTTTAGAATCAACATTATGTAGAAATTTAATGTATTTTTATTAATTGATATTTCTTTTTAAATAAAGAGTAGATAGCTCTTAAAAACTGCACAAAATTCGACTAGCGCGGAGTTTTGCTCGGGGACGCGCCTTAAGCCAAATAGAGTATTCTACAGTAGGTACTGCGTTTGAGTGTAGTGAGTAAAATATAGGAGCTACTATTGCGCCGCTAAAACTTAATGCAGTATTCTACAGTCCAGCGTTTGAGTGTATCGAGTGAAACAAAACTGCTGCTATTGCGCCACTAAAACTTAATGCAGTATCGTACATTGCTGCGTTTGAGTGTAGCGAGTAAAACAAAACAGCTACTATTGCGCCGCTTAAACTAAATGCAGTATTCTATAGTGCTGCGTTTGAGTGTAGGGAGTAAAACAAAACAGCTACTATTGCGCCGCTTAAACTAAACGCAGTATTCTACAGTGCTACGTTTGAGTGTAGCGAGTAAAACAAAAGAGCTACTATTGCGCCGCTTAAACTAAACGCAGTATTCTACAGTGCTGCGTTTGAGTGTAGCGAGTAAACAAAAGAGCTACTATTGCGCCGCTAAAACTAAACACAGAATACAACAGTGCTTCGTTTGAGTGTAGCGAGTATAACAAAGAGCTACGCTTGCGCCACTAAAATTAAATGCAGTATTCTACAGTAAATAATTACATATTGATTTTGATAATAAGTTTAAAGTTGAAATATAAACACAACAATTCTAGTACCTACCTAAAATCTGTTTTATTTCGTATCTTAGCCACTTAAATATCTGGTAGCTTAAATAAAAGCTTACCAACACTTTTAACTAGTACCAGACATGAAAATAGGACATCATTACTAACTAGAAATGCAGTTAGAGGAGCTCGTGGCTAAATAATAATAGCCGCACGGGTCGATCATCAAGGTTAAGCAACGCTTGACGAGGTCGGTCCGTGGATGGGTGACCATTTCAACATACCGTGTTTCCTCCGTGCCTCGGAGAGCACGTTAAGCCGTTGGTCCCGGCTGTCATTTGAAGATCTTTGACAGTCGTTACGGGTAGTCAGTAGCTTGAGATCTGACACCAGTCTTGCCAAGGGGTACCGTGTTACCCAGTTACTGGGTTGTGGAGGTCAGATAGGCAGTCGCTCCATATAAAACACTGGTACTTAGCTGAATCCGGTAAGAATGGAAGCCGACCCCAATATAGATGGAAAAAAGGCTAGGCAGATGATTACTAACTAGAAATGCAGTATCAAACACGCGTGCTAGGTGATTTTGCAGTACGATACACAAATACTGCATTTGGCCTTAGTGATACTATAATGCTCACAAGCCCAAATGGTAGATGAAAATGCAGTACTGCGCATTTTGTCCTAAGGAGACAGTAAAGGAAAAATATGTCAATATAAAGCTTGATTTTTTTCTTACTTTTTAGGTAATATTCAAAAGTTATATAACATTGATTTGTTGTTTAGGTATCAAAAAATAACTTTACCGCTTTTATCTCCAAACCGCCATTTTGCAAGAACTGCGTTTGCAATAAGAAGAGCAGAAATTAGAACACAAAGTAGAACGTAAGTATTAGTGTTAATTTTAATTAAGTACGGAAAATAACACACTAATAAGAAGTTTTTATACAAAATTAACTCAACTGCTTACATGAAAGTAATCCACACTTATGTACGTATGAGCTGCAACAGTGCAAGATAGAAATGAAATAACTCACTTTTCTACTGCAAATTATTTAGAAGATAAATATGTCAATGAAAATTGTCATGAGAAAACATTCACCTGACACACTTTACCTCTATTTTATTTGAGCTTTATTTCCGATTTAGAAAAACATTATCCTCCTTATGAAGCAGTCGGATAAAAAATTCTCATGAGAAAACATTCACCTGACACACCTTGCCTCTATTATATTTGAGGTTTATTTCCGTTTTAGAAAAACATTATCCTCCTCATGAGCAGTTGGACATTTTTTTTTTGTTATCTATAGGTTTACGCTTGACCACTATCTCACCGGATGGTAAGCGATGATGTGGTTGACGGTGAAGCATGCTCGCCTAGAAAAAACCCATTCACTCTTGATTTAAAGACCCCTAGATTGTAGCTATCGGGAAACATAGACTTCAGCAGGGAATTCCACTCCTTAGCTGTACGCATAATAAAAGTGTCCCCAAAACGTTTTGTGCGTATGGATGGGATGTAACTCATGGATAAACGCATTCTGCTAACTATATTTGGGTCAACTTCCAGTCTAACCAAATGCAGATGAGTACCAGTATTTTGAACGACTGCCTAGCTGTCCTCCACAACACAACCCAGTAACTGATTAAGACCTTTAGGCAAAACTGGTATCAGATTTCCTGGCTTCTGTAACGACTGTCAAAATTCTACAAAAGTCAGCCGGGACCAGCTTAACATGTCTGAACAAGTGGCCAGGATAGGCTGGTCACAGAACAGAAACGGCACTCTTATAATTTACAAACTGTCCGTCACATCCGGTTTTTATATTATTCCAATAAACTTCTATTCATGTAATAATCAAATTGAATTACTTAATTAAATAACCAACAACAATAACAACAAACACAAACATCAACGCAAAAACACAACGAAACAAACAACAATAACAATTATTTAGTCATATTTATCAAAGAAGCATGCGTAATAATTAACTTTATTATTTATTTGATGCACCGAAAGATGACAAGTGGATGTTGTCCTAAGAGGTTTTAATCATTCGGAATACTTAATTATGAATATATTGAAAGATTAACATTCAAAAAATAAAAGATGAACTTTACGTATTGTAGATTAAATTGAAGCTGGTTTATGTTGGCCAAGGCTGAGGTTGGTAACATAGGCTTTCAGAGGCACGGACGAATCTCGCTATGAAAAGATGGTCACCCATCCACGGACCCACCATGGCGAGCCTCGCTTAACCTTGAAGATCGACCCGTGCTACTGTTATTGTTTAGCTACGATCTCTCCTCATACTTCTTCCTCGTGGGTAACGCAGATGGTTTTATTTAGAACTCATAATTTTAAACTTCAAATCTTACTTTAAGATCCGAACCAAAAATACGAAGAATCCAATTAAACTTGTCAAAGTTATAAATATATGAGCCCCCAAGTTAGCATACAAGCTTATCAAATTGAGTATCGAACCAGTGGCCCAGAAGTGATGGCAAATGAGATATTCACTAACGTGTACGAGAGAAAATATGTTTACCTATGAGTATACGTTTATTGGAATTGAAAATACGAGGTTTCGAGGGTGCGTCAGTTCTGTGGTTTCACGGATCAAATGGGGATGTCTTCACCTTGAACTAAGAGGTTATTGTGGTGAATGAGATACTGATAATTTGATTCAATTATTTGAAGAGAAATTTAAAAAAGTTTTTTTTGCTTGTTGTATTAATCTAACTAGATACCGATACGCATTACGTGAGAATAATGAAACTACATTAAAATTAAAAGTCGTTTCGAGTAGACAACTGAACTTCTAGGATTTTTAAATTAAATATTAAACATTCCGATTCTTCTCCCTTTATAGGACGGCTCATACAAAGTGGCCAGTAAACTGGACAGTTACTTCAAGGTAGTTATCTCATAGTTTTTTATTTGTTATATATTAATGAACTGTATGAACATTTACGACCCGCGTAAGAGCACACTGGCCCGTCAACTGCCAGCGTTAAGTGCCTTTTTCTGCGGGTGCACGGTGGTCAGTTCACAGGCCATCTTGAAAAAGGGCGTGAATGTGAAGGCTGGCCAGTTGACGGATTATAATTAAATAAAAATCTATGAGATAAAAACTTGAACTGACTGTCCAGTTTACTGGCCACTCTGTATGAGCCATCCTATAAAGGGGAGAAAAAATATTGCAAAATAATTTAAGCAATGTGATTTTTCTGAAAACCATGAAACATAAATAGGTATAACTAATTAGGGACATAGTAAGTAGAAAGTAGGTAGATAGATAAAGGTACTTTATGTATACAATAAAAAAGTTAATCAAGTGGACCTACGAATAAACGCGTACTACTTACTCATACTAAAATCGATTATTATGTAAGATGAGGCAGCACTATTTCTCATTACAACCCTGAATGTGAAACAATTAAATTCTACAGAATTCCTCGGAATTGTATTTATTGCTCGCACGTGGTTAGGTTGGAACAGCGAATTGAAATAAAGCCTTACGCAACCACCGACAATTTTACCAAAAAATATAGAAGCTACTCTACCAAGTCCCGGGTTTTATCAGACTTAACACAGCACATTTATTAAAATATCAGTTATGTACATAAAACCCCGGCGAGACGAGACAATTGTTTTTGAAACGAGAGGCAGACTCAAACAAACGTATTTATGTTCTTAAAATATACAAACGAGGGGACATTTTTTTTCAGTAGCGCTAATCTGGACGAGTCCACACGTACCTAGGATATTAGCATGCGGAGAAACAAATCCAATCTGCCAAACGCGTGGTGGTAACAAGACGCGAGAACTTTACGGAACTCGGCACGTATACGCGAAACGAGAGCGTGCACACATGCAAACTTTTCTGTACCACCCTGCACTCTCTTATTCCAAGGGAGGAAAGTTTAGAGTTGATTAAACGAGGTGTATGGAAAATGGAGTGCAAATAGGAGGTGTTTCTGTTCAGCTAGGAGTATTTCTATTCTCTACAGACATGAATCACTTGCGCGAAGTAATGCACGCTCGATACTACTGTCGTATATTTTATATAATAATATAATTTTTCAGTTGATTCAATATTTTTGTGAATTGCGTTTTATTTTTAGTTTTGTATATTTCAGCCAGCACCTATAGCCAAGTTGACAAATCTACAATCGATAACGCTAGTAGAAAACGAATCAATTTATGGGAATGACACATCTGAACGTTAAGTCACGTGGTCAGACCAAACAAATAGAAGGCGTTAAAGATTGTAGAAAGAGATTCGATACGAAACGTTTGTAACTTAGCTAGGGGGGCAGTAATTAAGCTATTCGTATTAATTAGTCCCCTACTACACTGAAACAACTAATGATTATGGACTTGAAATGTGGGTCTTCTACCTTGCACCTAATCCTTCGGGTGTACACAGGCGTGATGTTTTGTATGTCGTATCAGAAAATTTATATGGACTATATTATTATAACACCGTAAACTGTTAGCCAGTTTACGAATATGTATCCTCCGACTGCACAGCAAGCTTTTTAGTTTGCTTCTTAAGCAGGCGGGTTATCGTTTTTTTTTTTTATGTACAACTTTTTAGTTATCATTTTTAATCAAATGACTTTTAAAGATATCTTAGTTTATATTTTTGTAATCTCCTCTAAAACCCTTAATTTTGATGGGTATAGAAGAAAAAAAAATTGCGTACCCTACAATATAGCGCCCAAAATTCGCCATGTTCCTTTTTTTTTAACGGCACTTAGCTGAGAACACTTGTGCGGTCAAGACCTATCTAACGATGTCTTAATTATTAAAATCCGCCAAGTAGTTTAAAAGATATGAGGTAATAAAGAATATTACATACATACAAACATACAAGATACGCGCAAAAAACATAACCCTTTCCTTGCAGCCGGGTAAAAATAACAGAAATAATAACAACAATGTCAAAGTAATACAAGTAAAGTTTACCCAAGTTACCCCTTATTCCCTTACTTTCATTGCGTGTCAGGATACGTATTATAAATCTAGTAATTGTACTCATATGCATTTTAAACATCACAGAACTATGCTACGAGTATGCTATAATATAGTAAAGTGTAATAGTTATTGTACTAGTTTCAGCAATCCAGTCTTGAAGTAGTCTATAAGAGTTCTGCAACATTCCTACATACTGTAGCGTTATCCGCTACAAGAAGGATTGTTGCTCCCGCCATTAGCGGTACAAGACGGCACCATGGAGTTTTAGTGGGTTGGAGTCCTACATAACTGCGCTATCTCCCCGTGGTAGCGCAGTGTGCATGATCATTTCTACAAGAATATAAAAAAAGTTTTATCCTTTTGTACTCCTTTATATGTTTTTGGTGTATTTTTCATTGTTTGAGCCGTTTGGGGTTGAAACATAAGGTCCATGGGGTCCGAGTGCGCATCGAGTTTTTCGAGAAATTAGCACAAAGCTCGTCGGCTCTTCACGTGACCAGAAGGCTGGCCTTTTCTTCGGCCAGAAAATCAGCATTGCCATCCAACGTGGCAATGTTGCTGGCGTTCTGGGCACGTTTCCGCTTGACATCGATGTGGACGAATTTTTTGATGCACAATGAGTTCTTTTCCGTCTCCCTATTGTATTTGTATAAAGATTTGTTTTTTTGTTTGAATATTCAATTGTATAACATGTTAACAAAACTCATTTTTCTTTTATAACAAAACTAGCTGACCCGGCAAACTTTGTTTTTCCATAAAAACACCAAACAATTATCTACCCTACCCTACCTACCCTACCTAGCCTAACCTACCTACCTACCCTACCCAACCTACCCTACCTAACCTACCCTACCTACCCTACCCTACCATACCTACCCCAACTAACTACCTAAAAAAAAAAAACTTCACATAAACCATCTACTAAGTAGTCCGAACAAAGCCTAAACATTTGGTTTGGATAGGTGAGCCCATAGATTTAGATTTTTTTTTGCTGTACATAATATATCTATGGGTGAGCCCGTCTTGAGTTATAAAATTACAACGAAAAGTGGCATTGATTTTTATATTTATAGATTATACGTATTGATATAACCTTTAGTGTCTTTCTTATGTCATAACGTTACAACACATACATAAACTCATGCCTATTTTCCCATGGGGGTAAGTAGAAACATCAGAATACCACCTGCTACAATCCTTGCATACTCCAGTATATATTAGGTTTACTATATCGCATTGGGTGAAATCCTGTAAAAATGATTGATACAAACCCCGTTAAATTAGGTTGAGATTTACCATGGTACCCGGATTTTGTCGATTAGAGTGATTTAATGAATTTTCTGTGAAATGGATGGATAAAACGTGTACTTATTAGAACAGTATAAATCTCTAACAAAACCATACATAAAATTTACAGACACAATTTATTATATTCGCAGTAACGATTTTAACATTAACAAAACATAATACTAATAATACCTTAGTAGGCTTTAAATAATAAATAAATACAGCACCATCTTTTGGAAAAGTCACAAACCTTATGCAATGAGACTGCTGAAAATATTTTTTAACCTAAAACCTAAAAAAAAACCCTCTATAGGAAATAACTGGCACGCGACGATCTACTGGTGCCATCTATAGGAAAACTCTCGAATTAAATCCAGACGGACATTGCTACGTCAGTGCTACACCGCGATCGTAGCTTCATAGCCCGCTACGAAAGCGTAGCGCCATCTACGTTAGATTTATTGTTGTTTTATAAAGATTTCACCATAAAGTTCAAATGATACAGATGACGTTGTATACGTATCAAGCAGAATATTGCATAGTTTACTGGCTGTCGTAATTTTCAACAACAGAAAACTCCAAAAGTCTGTAAGAATCGCAGGTTTTTAACATTAGATGGTGCTGGTGGATTGCATAGGCTAGATTCTAATTTCGGTATCAAATCTCTGTAGAATTCAGAAGTTTTATTGTTTTAATCTTGATTTAGTTTTGACTTGAATCTCGTCTAATTTTTATTTTGGTTTGTAAACTAAAGATAAAGATGATTTATTTGTAAAAACATGGGTTTACTTACAATAGACATGCAGGGATATTTTAAAGTAGTAGCCGGATCATGTGGCGGATTTATTGCCTTGATTTGAATGTGATAACTAATCTGCTAGACTGTTACTATTATTTTGTATGTATATGGAAAAAAAATAAGTTACAGCTGTGAGCAAGTGTTTTTAGGGTTCCGTACCCAAAGGGTAAAAACGGGACCATATTACTGAGACTCCGCGATCCGTCTGTCTGTCTGTCTCTCTGTCCGTCTGTCACCAGGCTGTATCTCATGAACCGTGATAGCTAGACAGTTGAAATTTTCACAGATGATGTATTTTAGTTGCCGCTATAACAACAAATACTAAAAACAGAATAAAATAAATATTTAAGAAGGGCTCCCATACAACAAACGTGATTTTTTGGCCCTTTTTTTGCGATAATGGTACGGAACCCTTCGTGCGCGAGTCCAACTCGCACTTGGCCGGTTTTTTTATAAAGTTTGACAATGTTGAACAGTGTTTGCATATATTATTAAATACATTTGTATTTTTATTAAAGTAACAAAATATTTCTAGTCTTTAGCATAGTATTAATTAAGTCTTTTATAAATATGTATTAGTAGACCATAAAATTATTCTTAAAACACCATTAAAAACTGGCCAAGTGCGAGTCGGACTCGCGCACGAAGGGTTCCGTACCATTATCGCAAAAAAGCGCAAAAAAATCACGTTTGTTGTATGGGAGCCCCCCTTAAATATTAATTTTATTCTGTTTTCAGTATTTTTTGTTATAGCGGCAATAGAAATACATCATCTGTGAAAATTTCAACTGTCTAGCTATCACGGTTCATGAGATACAGCCTGATGACAGACGGACAGACAGACAGACGGATCCTGAAGTCTTAGTAATAGGGTCCCGTTTTTACCCTTTGGGTACGGAACCCTAAAAAAGCAAGTCATCATTATCATATCAGCCGAAAGACGTCCACTGCTGGACATAGGCCTCCCCCAAGCGTCGCTACTTTGACTGGTCCCGTGCTACTTGCAACCAGCGGATCCTCGCAACCTTCACCAGGTCCCATACCTTCCCGTGCGCGTGGGTGTCGAAAGAGGCGATGACACACCAGAGAATGGGCAGCAGCATTCTCTGTGCACTTTAACAACAAACTGCGATCGCCAACCCGTCTGCCAATCGTGGCGATTACGGCAAACCCCCCCAAACCAAAATTAATAGCACAAATAAAGCAAGTATGAATACCAAAATCAATTCAAAATTCAATCACACTCCTGAAAACAATTATTGAAATGTGTAAGTAACGCAAGGAATTGAAATGGTAATAAAATAAAGAACTCAGTAGGCACCCGATAAGGTCCTAACAAGTACAGTTGAAGATAAAGGAAAGTATTAAAATTCTCAATGCATTCGACCAAATGAACCAAGTTTTTACAGATCTTTGAATACGACATCCGTGGAGCCGACATCCTAAATACTATTATTAAAAAAAAAATACTACCGTTGTTTTTTACATGACATACTTGATTTAATTTCTCTTTTTAGGGTTCCAAACCCAAAGGGTATAAACGGGACCCTATTACTAAGACTCCGCGATCCGTCTGTCTGTCTGTCCGTCTGTCCTTCTGTCACCAGGCTGTATCTCGTGAACCGTGATAGCTAGGCAGTTGAAATTTTCACAAATGATGTATTTCTGTTACCGCTATAACAAAAAAATTACTAAAAACAGAATAAAATTAATATTTAAGTGGAGCTCCCATACAACAAATGTGATTTTTTTGCCGTTTTTAGCGATAATGGTACGGAACGCTTCGTGCGCGAATCTGACTCGCACTTGGCCGGTTTTTTATCCTCCCAACACAATACTGTAATAAGCATTTTTTAATTTTATTGAACATCAATTTCATTTTCTAAGAAACCAATTTGTGATTTGGCTTTCAGCTTTTTGTAAACTTGTCGCTTGTCATTATTCAAGTAAGTAAGAGGCGCTGCATTGGCGAGATTTTACCATCCCCTTACAGTTAAAAAAAGTTTATTTTGTTTTATATTTTAATTGGATTGCGCTTGACCACAATCTCACCTGATGGTAAGCGATGATGTGGTCGACGGTGAAGCACGTTGTCTAGAAAAGACCCATTCACTGTCACAATCTAGACCCCTAGATTGTAGCTATCAGGAAACACAGACTCCGACAGGGAATTCCACTCCTTAGCTGTACGAATAATAAAAGTGTCCCCAAAACGTTTTGTGCGTATGGGTGGGATGTCCACCATGTACCGATGACGCATCACCGTACGTCTGGTAGTCCGATGATGGAACGGGTTGGGTGGAATTAAATCATGCAATTCCATCGCACACTCCCCGAAATGTAACCGATAAAAAACCGACAAGCTGGCAACTCGGCGACTATGTTCAAGGCTCTGGAGCTTTGACTTGACCAGTGCCTCATTGCCGATGAGTTTCTTGGCCCGCTTTCAATAATTACAGACTATAGCTGCAGTTCAAGCTCTCAACTTACCACAGTGTCTCAAGACAAAAGTCTATGACCAGTGTGTGTTGCCAGTGATGACATATGGCTATGAGACGTGGTCGCTTACAATGGGCCTCATCAGAAAGCTTACAGTCACTCAACGGGCAATGGAGAGGGCTATGCTCGGCGTTTCCTTCCGTGATCGAATCAGAAATGTAGAGATCCGTAAAAGAACCAGGCATACCGACAAAGCCCGAAGAATTGCCAAACTTAAGTGGCCTATGTCCAGCAGTGGACGTCAATTGGTTGATAAGATGATGACGAGCTGCAGTTCACGTTTAAACGTAAAAGAATCCCGTCGACAACTTCCTTAATAAAATTAAATTAGTAAACACTACTCCATTCCACTGTTGTGATGGCTCACGATGGAAAACAAGAGCACCTATTGAACTTCCTAGTGATTAGGTTTGTGTTTTATTTTTACTTTCTTCTTTCAACGCGTACTACTAAACAAACTAATTTAATTATAATGTTAATACTGTACACTGGAAGTAGATGTTTGCACTGTTTTCTTGGAGATTTTAGTAATTTGATCGTACAAGCTGTAAATGCCATCGGAAAAAAAATAACTACCATATACAAATAATACCATATAATTTTTGTTAAGTGATAGCAATAGTTTTGCAAAAATGCTGCCCAAGTATTCAGTTTCGTTAGAATAAAAACACTTGTGCAAAATAAGACTTCGGTTTAAAAGCATGAACTTAAGTTTAGGCTTCTTTTGACTGTGTGTTATCTATCAGTAATCTTCACGAGTATAAGATTCTTATTAATCACGGTTTCATTATTCTTTATTTAAATTATGACAAACTACATATAACGGAAATGCGAATGTTGCGCTGGTCGGCAGTTGTCACCAGACTAGACAAGATCCGGAATCAGTACGTGAGGGGAAGTTTTAAAATCGCTCCCATTGATAAAGTAAAGGATAATCGACTCCGATGGTATGGCCATATCCAACGAAGGTCAGATTATCATATGGTGAAGCTTGCACTTAACTTGCCAATGACGAAACGCGGACGCGGTAGACCACCTGCCACTTGGTTAACGACGGTCGAAAAAGGCCTGAAAGAAGTAAATTTTGAAAACAGCACTGCCCAAGACCGTGCACAATGGAGAAAAAGAATAAGGAGGTCCGAATCCAAGTAAATGGGATAAGGTCGCGACTGGTGATGAAACTTAAAAGACCCACACCATATTTGACACGTTAAACCGTTGGTGGTGGCTGTCATTTGAAGATCTTTGACAGTCGTTACGGGTAGTGAAAATTCTGAAATCTGACACCAGTTTTGCCGAGAGGTATCGTGTTACAGTTACTGGGTTGTAGAGGTCAGATAAGCAGTCGCTCCATGTAAAACACTAGTACTCAGCTGAATCCGGTAAGACTGGAAGCCGAACCCAATATAGTTGGCAAAGGCTAGGCAGATTTATTGGTGGCTTTCTTGCTTAATATCCCATATTAAACCTTTTGGATGAGTTTTTAATGTTAACTTCTAAAACAAAACCTTTATCCCCACGTAACATAAATATTGACATTCTCAACGCGCTATCTGCCTTCTGAACTTTTGTTCTTAGCATCAAAAGTCTAGACCAATTCTTGCATATTCATACACAAAGAAACAACTATATTTATTTCTTTGAATGTAACTAAATAAAAATAAAAGAGCCAACAAAATCCCAAGCGTAATAAATCCGGGACCGCCTCAAACGAAGTAGCTTAATAATTTCATCTCATAATACTTTTTCGTTTCTGCGGGTACCAGGCTACCATAGAAAAGCGGGGTACTGCATCGGAGTGAGCTGCATAGCTGTTGTAATGTTCAGCTTAATAACATCTAGTGAACGTCGCAGCAATTATTGCTACATCCTAAACGTCTTTAAGGACGTGCTGAATGCATGAAACAGTATTCTAAATATCGAGGGTTTTTAGCGTGCGTCGTAGATTTAGTTATTATTGTAAGTTTACCGTATGAGGTAAAAAGAGATTATTATTATTAATTCTTTCCTTTTTCCTCTCTGAGGCCTACTTGCACCATAACTTAACTCAGAGTTAGTTACTAACATAAGGTTGAATAAATATATATCTTATATAATGGGCCCGTGTTAGCTACTATCTCTGAGTTAGTAATATAACCCAGCCGGTGGCGCAGGCTTTGCTTTGTAGCTTAAAGCTTAAAATAGTTTTATGTATCTCTTGTACTGATACTTAAACTTAGGCATTAGCAAATCATTCTACGCACATTTAAGAACCAAATAAGGGCGAAATTCACAATTCGTCCAGCGAATACCCGAATGTGATGTTAAAATAATCTAATTAAAACCTAAATTCTAGCACCAAAACGTCCAAAATAGCATCAGAATCTTGTTCACTGAATTCACTAACAAGTTTACTGATTACTCGAGCGTTAATCCAATAAAAACGAACACAAACGCAGTTATAACACTGCAAATCACTTCGCTGCAGCCACTTTCGCAGCGAATTTGGTGGGTAAAATTTACTATATCCGAGATTACGAGATATCGATAAACCGCCTGGGGGCAAGGCGCAGCACTGTCTCCCGGTGACTTATGTTCGCCTAGTGTTAATTTCACGACGTCGTCTGACAAATTCACTCGAGGCGTAGCGCACTCTCACACCTTTTTAATGGCCCACCAGACCCCACCCCTAGATCCGCCAAAGGCTTTCTTTCTAGAGAATTAGTTCATAATAGCTGCAGCACGGTAGTCAAGTTTACTTCGCTGAGTTGTTAAGGCTCTCTTATTATCTCGTTATTGTAATCTGCTTATTTCTTCGTGCTTATTGCTTGTTGTTTTGTTCTGCTTTTCCCTTTTTTATAGAACAGCTTTTTGTTAAAAGTGAGTGTTGCGTGCAGAATATGTTATTACGTTAGTTACGTTAAATGGTTCACGCGTTTAAAAGTGAACATATCAAAAAGTCCAGTGCAAATTCAAGGTGAATTTTACAACTGCTCAATCCATAACTAAGACAACAAACTGCTGTAGTATTCATACTAACTTACAATAATAATGCGACCCACTAAATCTAAATCAAAGGCTGTTGCAAAAGATGTTCTGAACGCGAGACAGTTTACATGAAACTATGCGTCTTAAAAAATTCTCTTCAAAACTGCTTTAACACCTCAAAAAGTTGGAGCATAAGGTTGAAATTCGCGTGGTATGTTGTGAAACTTAGAACAAGTCTTTTTTAAATGTAGTTGCGTGTTCCCTGGGCGTACTAACCGTAGCACTGAATAAGTAAACGCCGGGAATAAATCAAGTTAATTGCGTCGGAGCACCTCCTTGTATGAGGCACAAGGCCTCAAGTGCAGTTTCGATAGATAGTTATATTGCTTGCATCCGGCACCGCTCTATTTTAGAGAGTTTACCGCCAATTTATGGTAGCGAAATATTTCAGCGCAAGTTGTCATCGTTAGCTGATGGTTCTTTATGGTTTAGGTCATGGCCAACAGTTTGTTTCGTAACATAATATGTATTCTGTCAATAAAGCAATTTAGAATAAACCGTATACAAATATACTGCTCAAAAAGTACAAATTGTTGTAAAAGAAAAGTTTTGAAATGTAAAAAGCAACTATTTTTCAGTAAGTACACAAACTTCATTCAAAGGCGTTGGAAGTTTTAAATATCTACATTATAAACAAAAAAAAAACAGTCTTTACATCTCACAGATAAGTAATTTAAAAGAAACCTTTAGTAAAGATGTACAGTCAAGGGTCAAAAGTGCATCTTATGGGGCTCCCACACCTCTGTTTACAAATGTTAACAAACATTTTCTAACATTAATACATTTACTAATAAATGTTAGGAAAATTTATACTAATGTTTGTAAACATTTTTAACAGCAGTGTGGCACCATTGCTCTCTCAAAATTAAAATGGCTAGTTTTTGTAGTATGTTGTATAGAAATTAATGTAATAACCGTGAAAAGTTGAAATTCATCTGCCTAAAATAAAAGTGCCGCTGTGTTTTCACATCACTTTTGACCGTTAACTGTATCTACCGAACGTCTTTTATAAAAGGTACCTTGACTACAATATAATTCCAAAAATTCGTAGTATCTTTTCGATACACAGGTAAACTCTACAACAATAAAACAAAAATCGAATAAAAAGAGAAACACCAGACTAGACATAACAAGTTTAAATTAATTGAAAAAGTATTTAACATCGGAACCAATGAACAAGAAAGGATTGCCTACTTCAGAACCGTGATTAAAACTTTAGATTAGCTCCTAACTGAAGTTTAAATAAAAAGCACCAATATTGAACTATACATTTAATTTGAGCGAGCTAAACCCACCCGAAAATGCTAAACTTGTGATGTTGAAAACTAATAATGCAAGTTGCGTAACTAAAGAGTAGAAGGAGGTTGGAAACAAAAACTAAAGCTGCCTCCAACTACGTCAGACATTCTTATGTGCAAATATTAAATACATTGTTGGGAGATTACAGCTAACGGGCTATTGGAAGTTAACTAAAGTTTGTTTGTGGTTTATTTTATAAGATTACTTCCGCTTAAAAAAGGAATCTATACATCTTCTAATAAATCTATACAAATAATCAAAATTTATATGTCTGTATGTAATCTTAAAATAAAAACGTTTTATTGAATGCATGTGAAAACATATACGGTACTAATAACAAATACGCAATTTTTAAGATTTTTATCTGTCTGTCTGTTCCGGGTATTCCCCGACACGGCTGGATCGATTTTGATGACACTTTCACTGGAATATTGTTGATTTTATAAGGAGTAACATACGATCTCCTACGAGGTGGATTGTGTTCTGGCCGTCTCTTCGCCCTGGGACCTGGAGGCGAAGGTACTCGCATCACAGTACCGGTGGCACGACATATGGAGTTGCGTCGGTCTCAGCTCCGCGAGGAATAACGTGACAGGTTTTCACGCACTACCGCCAGTCTCGTCAGCACCAGGCGGTCTGGCCGGTGCTCGAGAACTGGTTCGGGAGGAGGCACAGCTCTCTGTCGTTTCGGGTGACGCAGGATGCTTTCGGGGCATGGTTGCTCACATCACAACTCCGTTTTATAAATTCCCTTACTCCTAGTTAATTTTCTGAAAATAATTCAAACCTGTTCCTTGCCATGATTTTGTATCCCGACATAACACACTTTTAATAATAGGTTTATGGTATCATAGTGACAGCAGAACACTGAGTCGCATGATCTTCTAGTTTTGGAATCAGGGTTTTTTTTACTCTATTGCATGACCTTTATTCACTGAAATTCGTGCGACCTAGTATTAAGCATTGTTGCAGATTTTTGTATAAATATGTTTTTATTGCTTCAAAACTTACATGTGTCGCAAAAACAGGGAACCTAATCTCTGAAGTAGGCAGTGACCTGTCGCTGCCGGCCGTAATCAAGTCTATGGTTGGCAGTGAGGAGTCTTGGGACGCGGTGGTATCCTTCTCCGAAATAGGAGTCTCGCAGAAGAAGTCTGCGGCAAGGGAGAGGGAGATTTTATCCACTCACCAGATCCGCCGGGCGTAGACAGTGGGAGGACAACGCCCTATTCCAGTCACCCTAAATGGGTCCGAGGATGACGGACTCGGCGACGTCCGTCACCCCCAAACATCAGGACCCGAGGTGGCGGCGCGCAGTGTTCCACGTGTGACCCTCATAGACGTCGAGGGGGGATTCAAACGCCTCACTCCCCCCAAAGCCTAGGTCAAGGTCCGGGGTTGCGGAAGAATCGTATGTTCCCGCGACCCCCGGAGTAGGTGTGAGATGGCATACCGGATAGTTTTAGTAAGAACGAGTCTGACAGACCCATCCGCCCTCTCCCCAGGGCGGAGGACATCCAATGAGGATTTTTCACCAAGGAACAAAAAGAAAAAGGTGCCTGCCCCTCCCGGTGGGTTCCCGCATTATTGAGGTGGAGGGGCTCAGTAGCCGTGGCTTGGTCACCCACAGTGAAGCGAAGAGGAACCCGAGGAGGGGCCGTTCGTAAGGGCTTTTGCCGATTCAGCCGACAACGTAACGGCACAGATAATATAATACTAGCATACAGATGCCTCATCCCATACAAAGAAACCGTGCCAACGTAACTAGCGTTTTTCATCTGATTAATCTTGTTATTTTTGTAAGTACATCAATCGCTTTCGATCCCGTTTCACGGCAATAGATGGTGTTAGCAGCGACTTGCAAGTAAAAGGGTTTACTAGGTTCGTGAATATTGAATTCTTTTAATACAGTGAAGGTTCGTTTTATAGTATTTTTTTTGCACGTTTTTACAGTCTTTTTGCACCAAAATGTGTTACAATGCAATTTTAAAAAATCGGGTGGAATGCCTCAGAAATTTATAAATGCGCCATCTACTGGCATCAATTTTAAATGATTCGTTAAAACAATCTTTGAAATGTGAATTAAGAGTCCAATATTCCATAATTTTGTACTTAGGAGAGTTGATTAAACAAGAACATAAAATTTTTATGCTCAATTCCAGAAAATGTTAATTTTACACACAATTATTATATTCTATTGAATTTTGTGTACATGTCGCGCCATCTAGTGAGATTTATTTGAACCAAAATTTCTTTATTAGCAATGAGACCCCGTGGTAACGGCCAGCCAACAAGTAGATTGTGGTGCCACGACATTGCAACTGAGGCGGGTCGCGATGTCGTATGGGAGGCATCACGGCTGAGGGTTGGAGACCGCGGCGTGAGAGGAGTGCCGTTATTGCGATGCGCTGCTCTCCCTATCTTCTGTGGCCTGGGCGGGTTCGCCACCGTCTGATTGCGGACGCGGTGGTCCACAGGGGAGGAGTGTCAGTATAGCGTTGGCTGCTCTCCCTATCCCCTGCGGCCACAAAGTGGTAGGTGGTGGGGCCACTGACTTGACCCGTCATAAGGAAGTATGCCGGCCGTGTACGACTAAGAAGGAAGCCGTGCACCGCGTCGTCGTTCCCCATGTGCTGGTTTGGTCCCTGGGGTGGTGACGGCGTACAATGTGTTCCGGTGCGCCGGTGATGGGGGGCAACCCCCCAGAGAAAGGTGCTAACACGTGCCCGTGTTCCCGCCATAAGCGACACAGGAGGATACCGTGGAGCCTTAGTGGGTTGCAGTCCCACATAACTGCGCTATCTCTCCGTGGTATCAGCCGACGACCAGAGCGGCCAACAAGTAGGTTGTAGGGCCGCTTGGGTGAAATCGCAACTGAGGCGAACCACGATGTCGTATAGGAGGCATCGCGGCTGCGGTCTGAGCGATAAGCGGCACAGGAGGACACCGTAAAGTTTTAGTGGGTTGAAGTCCAACATAACTGCACTATCTCCCCGTGGTAGCGCAGTATGCATAGGCATTTCTCCACGCAAAAAAAAAGGTACCTATGTTACTAAAGTACCTGGTTAAGGCTACGAACCCGCTGGATGCGAGATTCACAAAACCAGTCTATGTGGTAACACTTGGGTGAGGTTTGTGTCCAACAGTGGATGTCTTTCGGCTGAAATGATGATGATGAAGTACCTATCGATTTTTCAATGACTTTGGGCTATTATAGAATATTATTTTATGTGTAATTTATTCATTCATTTCATTTTCATTTGATTTGAATTATTTAGTATCTAAAACAAATTATGTTAGAATTATAACACCAATTTATTGAACCCATTGAATTAATGTTGATCAAAATAATATTGATAATAACTATAATGAACCATAAGAATGTTTAAGGTTCATCAAAGTTCATTATATTATACGTTATGCCTTCTGTATCAAAATAAGTAGATTTCACGCCATTTTATAAATCTACGCTTTGTAAATGAACTCTCACGAAACTCTGAATGTATGCCTTTTTATCTTCATAATTATGTTTTGCTAGCCCTAAATTTCTTAAGTTAAGAGATATATTTTTATTTAATTTTTCATCAACTGTTGAACATTTTGTGTTGAATTGTTCATAAAGCTCTCTGCATTGTTCACCAATTACATGTAGTAATATATTTACTTGTATCTCTGGACTTTTCTTCGTTAGTTCACACGCCTCAAAGTATATTTTAAATCCTTTAATCCACTTATGTCAACTTACACTTATCGCACCACTTGTTACGTTCGTCGTATTTTGATCAAAACAGAACGGAGATGGCGGCGTTAGTATTGTTTCCATGTTTTATTTACTAATTCTACGCTGTACGCACATAACAAACTATGTATTTACTTTTATCGCGATACCGACTGCGCCATGTCAAGGTATGCGTCAATCAAACACAGTAGATCGAGTTGAACTGATTTAATTATTTTACACGAGCTGTTGCCCGTGGCTTCGCTCCCGTGGACCACCCCACAGGATCCATTTTCGGGCTAAAAAATAGCCTATGTCACTTAGGAATAATGTACCTTCTATTGGTGAAAGAATTTTTCAAATCGGTCCAGTAGTTTCGGAGCCTATTCGGTACAAACAAACAAACAAAAATTTTTTTCTCTTTATAATATTATTGTATAGATGTACCGACACAAGCCTGATGTATGCAATACATAATCACAACGCTGTTTGCTTGCAACCATTACTTTGTTATCAATCTTGTGAGATTATTAAATCTCAGTATAATGTTGTTTACATTGTATGGTCTTTTCAACTGCAATAAATCCAAATTCAATTTTTATAATATACCTGTGTCTTATAGAGAAAAAAGAGTTTACAATCTCACGCGATTTATAATAAACTTACGGTGTTCGCAATAATCCAGTGACATATTAAATATTTATCAACTTGGTTTTACGAAAACAACGGGTGTTTTATGAATGTGCCTAATAGTGTGAATAACTTATTGCCACAAAACAGAGAATCCGTGACAAGAAACCAAATAAAAATCCTTTCAGTAACTTCAGCACCAAATGTAAACAAAAGCAGAATATTATGTTTATGAAATAAGAATTCCGGCCAAGCGCATTTTTGCTACCAGCAAATAAAATTATGAGACGAATGAGAGCAAAACTCAAGTTGATTTTAATATATGTACGTATTCTCCAGGATCGCTATCCTACCGTTTAAAAATGCTGGCATGCTCCCCCAAGCTTGAAATTACATTCAAAAGGAAAGCAATACACTTTTTATTCCATTAAAATGGGTTTTATTTGAACTATGGAACCGTCGTCGATGGAAACTGTTCTTTGGGTGTGGATGTAGTTAGGTTTTAATTTCAATGTTATGTTTAAATATTGAAAACTATTAAAAACTACAAATATATTCTTGAAGTGTGTAAAATACTGTCTCGGTCTACATTTTATTAGGTTGTCATTTTCTAAAAGTAGAGCTGTGGTAATTAATACAAGTATGTCGTAGAAAAACGGGCCGTGTACGAGTCGGTCTCGCGCACCGAGTGTTCCGTACAAACAGCTACATTCACTGAAATAATTAGGTAACATTATTGAAGTTCATAAACAATGAAAGCACCAAACATTCCTCTAACAAAAAGATAAACTGGATTGAGAGACAACATTAACTTTACCGTTGGAAAATTGTTGTCCTCATACATCAACAGAAATAGCGGTCAGTTTACCAACTGCAAATAAATTATTAATCTTTTTTAGGGTTCCGTAAAAACGGGACCCTATTACTAAGACTCCGCAGTCCGTTTGTCTGTCTGTCTGTCTGACACCAGGCTGTATCTCATACACCGTTGAAATGTTCACAGATGATGTATTTCTGTTGCCGCTATAACAACACCTCTGGGATGGCTCAGCTAAATATCAGCTTGCCGCGCTTGACTCGGTGGAACGCAGAGCTAAGAGACTAATTGGCGACGTCAAACTGGTGGATGCCAAGCTTCACAGCTTAGCTCATCGCCGTAAGGTTGCCTGCTTGTCGGTATTCTACAGACTGTATTTTGGCGAGTGTGCTCATGAACTCCACGACCTCATCCCACCGGCCCCCTTCTACCATCGGACATCTAGACGCACTGCAAGTTACCATCCTCACCTAGTTGCTATTCCACCAATTCGCACCAAGCGCTTCCAAACATCCTACATAATACGCACAGCAAAAGAGTGGAACGCACTGCCTGCGTCTGTGTTTCCGAACGCATACAACCCGAATCTCTTCAAAGTTAGAGTGAACAGGCTACTTCTGGGTAAGCTCACTCCATCGTCGACTTTGCCTCTGTCACCTCTGACCTAGATTAGAGTCAAGAGCAAACCCATCACAAAAAAAAAAAAAAAACAAATACTAAAAACAGAATAAAATAAATTTAATTTATTTTATTAGGTATTTTTCCTTTATTTGTGCTGTAAGACAATGCTTCTTGCGAAATTTCATGATTCTAGGTTAACGGGAAGTACCCGGTAGGTTTTAATTCCCTTGCGGCCGTATTTTTTTATTTTGATAGCTTGCAGACCTAAGTATATTGTATTAATTTCAACTTGATATCTCCAGGCGTTTTAGAGAAATGGTCTTGACATACGGACAGACAGACAGCAAAGTGAACCCTGTAAAGGAAAATAGAAAATATGTTTTTACTAGAATGGTGCGATGTAACAAGGCAAACCTGCAGCTAGGCTAAATATGTAAAAATCTCGTAAATAATGTGAAAATTATGGTAAATCAGTTTTCTAAGACTACATTTTACCAGCCTACCTGGTTTAAACACGGAAAATATTAGAGCCAAACTCAAACATTTTTTTCCAGGCCACAATTTCAATTCCAAAATATACACTCTTTCCCCAATCATCACATCACATCACCATTTACGCCGAAAGACGTCACTGCTGGATATAGACCTTCCCATAACGTTGCCACATCGACAAACACCCTAATTGCGTAGTACACTAAATCCAAACCACAGTTTCTATCATAACCGAAAGGAGTACTTATGTTTGAAAATCCGTCTACTCCACAGAGTGAAATACGCAACGACACTGTTAAATTAACAAAAGGAAAACCGGTCAAGTGACAAAAATCACGTTTGTTGTATGGGAGCCCCACTTAAATAATAATTGTATTCTGTTTTTAGTATTTGTTGTTATAGCGGTAACAGAAATACATCATCTGTGAAAATGTCAACTATCTAGCTATCACGGTTCATGAGATACAACCTGGTGACAGACGGACAGACAGACAGACAGACAAACGGATCGCGGAGTCTTAGTAATAGGGTCCAGTTTTTACCCTTTGGGTACGGAACCCTAAAAAGTTTACGAACGATTCCATGAATTTATGTTACGTTATTAGATTTTCAAAAAAGTTTAATAAGAAATACAGATTTCGAATTTTAAAACTCTTCAATGACTTAATCGAACTATGCATTATAGGTACATATTATTGATATATGTATTTGTCCTGAGCTTTGTATAAATTGCTTTGACGGTGTTTAAGGTTGCACTAGACGACGGAACGAACTATTTTGTGCGCGGGTTTAAAATGCATGCAATCTCATCCGACAACACGTGCGAATGAAATAGATGTTGCGATGAGCAGTAAGAAGCTAGTTCGCGTACGAATGCATACTTTTACAAATTTGTAGCGAAATGCATGATGATTTAGGACGAAAACTAGCTCGTGAATTTTTATGAACAAACCTTTAGGAGTATGGATATCATGAAAAAACGACTAAATGTATATTTTTAAAATAAAATTATTTGCATGGTTGAACTACTAATTTATCCCAGTATGATGGCTGTTTTTCAATTTCTCTTCTTTTTATGGTAGTTATTCCAGCCTAAAGATGCGTTAAAATTAGTATTAAAATATGGAACTTTCGACGCTCATAACTTCCAATTTTTTTTGTTTTTTTTTCGTTTCCATACAGGGCTAGATAATGATGAGACAAATTGGTATCTTTTTTATTTTAAACGTACATCGTCAAACAGTGGAGTAATCGCCAGCTTACGTTTGTATGGAAGAATGATCGACTAGTGCAACCTTAAAGGAAATTTGAAGCATTCGATAGCTCAATGTGGTTGGCATTTCGGTTTCTCAGCTCTTTGAACACCAGTGACGGGTTTAAGCGTCATTTACTCGAGAATCGTATTTAGTTATATAAATAAGGCTCAATGTAAGATTGACTCGATTGGCTATTGTCTCTACTTATCAAAATTGATTTAGCAATATAAAATCGTAATATACCCAAAAAAATTAAACAACACAAGTCACAACATCAAATATCCTATCCTATCCCACTAGCGTGTTACTCTTTCACGCTAAAACTACTAAACGGATCTCGATGAAATTTGGCACAGAGATAGATTATTATTTATTTATTTATTATTACCAATTATAACATCTTTACAGTTTGGTCCAATATGATGCTACAAGTCACAAACACACAAAATTACATAATACTAAAGTATCCTAGTCTGGAATAGTACATAGGATACTTTTATCTCAGGAATATGTTCCCTCGGGATAATTTTCAACATACATGCGGGCGGAGCCGCTGGCAGAAGCTTCTGCTTCTCCTTCGTCGTATCGATGATTCCAAAATTTAAGATATTTTGTCCAGAATTCAGCCACGCCAACAGTGTTGTCATTTGCCTCACAAAGGTCTTTTAAGGTGCAGATGTTTTTGCTCAGAGAGCAAGACAAAAGGTGAGGCATTGTTTGGGACGTGGCCCCTCAATCGCACTGTGGGTCATTGGAGTACCCCCATCTAACGAGGTTGTGCCTGCAGCGACCCACCTGGCTTCGTAGTCGGTTTAGAGATTTCCAGGTGGGCCAAGGCAGTTGGTGGTCCACAGTGAGCTTTTCTGCAGGCTCAATATAGTCAGCTGGAGGGGGGTGTCTGAGGAGCTATAGATTTTCAGAAGCTATAGTACATACATATAATAATATATTATTAGCTTCTGCCAGCGGCTTCGCCCGCGATAGAAGTGTTTTATCATCCCTAGGGAACATTATATCGGGATTAAAAGTAGCTTATGTGCTATACCAGACTATTAGTCTATCTCTGCGACAAATTTCATCCAGATCCATCCAGCCGTTTGAGCGTGAAGAATTAACAAACATACAAACACACACACACGCACACACTCACAAACTTTCGCCTTTATAATATTAGTGTGATAATAAATATTATAATAATAATTTAATATATTAGGTAGAGGTGCACCTATAGTACTCCCAAATTTTGCCAATCATGTTGAAGTCCCATGTAATAAGAGACGGGCCTATTGCCATAAACTAGAAACACATTCTGACTCCAGGCTGCTCCTGAAAAAATCCAGACGGCAAAACCCAATAACACTTTGTTGCCGACCCGAAAATCAAAACCATGGGTTCTACTCCATAACTCCACCAACGAAGTTACGGGTCCGTCTGAAAGTACTCCGGAACTTCGGAGTGAAACCTACTCCGTAATGATTAAATTTCTCAGACGGGTAAAACACATTGGGAGTAGGTACAACTGTCAAATTGTGTTGTGTATTCATGAGTAGTTCCGAGCGAATACAATAAAACAAATACAAATTCGGAGCAGGAAACGCCCGTAGCGACGGCCGAAACTACGGAATTCGTGCTTAGGGAGTAGACCCCTGGACCTCATGATCAGCAGTAGTGAAAATAAAACAATCAAAGCGCAAAACCAAGAAAAGCTAAATAAAAAAAAAACTGGCGAAACTGGTAGTCATCACAACCATACGAAAATTGACAATACAATATTACCACTTCGTGTCCAGAAATGACCTCAATTTTCCAAATGAACGCATCCACCACGAATTACACATAACCAAATTAACTATCGTAAAACGCAAAACAACTGAATTAATAATTTAATGCGTGAAAGATAATTAGCGCAAATCAAACACAGCTACATCAATTATCGCAAAATGGCAAACAATCGTTTAATTACTCAGTAGCATGGAGACCGCTAAATTAAGCGGCAACCGACCCCATGTCGTAAATATGTTGCAGACGATAATTAACTTTACATGCATGCTGCAATCACTATGTAGATATTTTAATAATTATTATTGGGATGTAGGAGGGTTTTTAACGCTGTCTTTTTTCAGCGAAGAGACGGTAGTCTGCTGTTTAACTTGATATTGGCTGGTTAGAATCTACGGCCCGTATTCCGAGGAAAATTTTAAATTTGAAATTCATGGTCATAACCATAGACTAATATATAACTGCATGTCACTCGTCCCACCACGGCCGGCGATACGCGAGTAGCGAGTAAAGCTAGAAATTAAAAAAACTGGCCAAGTGTGCGTCGGACTCGCGCACGAAGTGTTCCGTACCATT
The DNA here is from genome assembly GCA_948252205.1 of Orthosia incerta. NCBI lineage: Eukaryota > Metazoa > Arthropoda > Insecta > Lepidoptera > Noctuidae > Orthosia > Orthosia incerta. Next base: position 14,541,014 of record OX411744.1, read on the forward strand.
ATCGCAAAAAACGGCAAAAAAATCACGTTTTTTGTATGGGATACAAAAGATTTTTTTGCCGTTTAAATATTTAAAAAAATAGATTTATATATTAATAAATATTTTTTTATTTACTATATTCTTTATTGTGCACCACAAAATATATACGAGTATACAGGACAAAAAAACATAAAAACAAGTGTACAATGGGCGGTCTTATCGCACAGGGCAATCTCTTACAGACAACCTTTGGATGGACTGTACGAGAGGAGATGAATTTAGGGTAGTCAGTACAATAAATCTTAAATAATAATACTTAGACATAAACAAAAATATCACAGAGAAAGGAGAAGACTAATTATAGTGAAAGGAAATGCTCCTTCACCATTTTTTTTAATGTTGGTAAGGATTGAGCACGCCTCACTTTAATAGGTAATGCATTCCACAAACGAGCTGCTTGAACTGTAAAAGATTTGTCGAAGAAGGATGTGGAATGCATACGTATACTTAATTTTAGATTCTCCGACGATCTCAAGGATCTAGAATGTGTGTCACAAAGGAACTGAAAGCGTTTTTTAAGATAAAAAGGACTAGATGGATTAAAGAGCACGTTATATAGCAAATAAAGTTTGTGGGCATTCCGGCGAAGGCGAATAGGAAGCCATTTGAGCTTAGTTCGAAATTCAGAAACATTATCATACTTGCGCAAGCCAAATACGAACCTGACACAGAGATTTTGAAGTCGCTCCAGCTTGTCCAATTGGTCTTGGGTGAGATCAAGATAGCTGGCATCAGCATAATCCAGGATAGGGAGAAGTAGAGATTGTGCTATCGCAACTTTAGTGATGTCATGGGAAGAAAATTACGAAGGCGTCTCAGGGAACCAGCAGAAGCAAATAGTTTGCGACTAACCACCTGCAGCTGTTTGGTCCAAGAAAGAGTGCGGTCGATATAAATCCTCAGGTTCTTCACAGTGTGAGTTATAGGAACAATGATATTGTTGAAAGAAACCTGGGGAAGTGACGCCCAATCAATCCTACAGACAGTTCGGAAACTACCTACAACAGCCACTTGAGTCTTAGTCGGATTGATCTTCAACCTAAACTCAGTGCTCCAGTCACCTATTCGAGCCAGGTCCATATTAATAGTCTCAATTGCGTCAGATAACTCTCCGAGAGGTGCTTGGGTATACATTTGGAGATCATCAGCATAGAGGTGGTAGAAAGAAGATAGTCTTTGAGTGATAAAGAGTGCGAAAAGTAGAGGAGATAAAAGGCCACCGTGTGGCGCACCGGCAGAGCTGTGGCACCAAGAAGAGAATGATTCCTCAATGCAAATACGCTGCCAGCGGCCAAACAGGTAACTATGAAACCAGTCAATTACCGAAGGAGTTATGTTAAAAGAGCGTAGGACGCCCAGTAAAATGTCGAAGTCAACCGTGTTGAATGCATTGCTAAAGTCAAGCAAAGTAAGTACAGTTAACTTGCCCATGTCCATTCCTGTCCTGATATCATCAGTAATGTGCACAAGTGCTGAGGTAGTGCTGTGTCCCGGACGAAAACCAGTTTAGAAGGGCTTTAGTAGTTTGTTTTTCGAAAGGAATGAGCTGAGTTGATGGTGGACAAGTTTTGCAAGGACTTTGGGTAGGAAAGGAAGAATAGAAATGGGAATCGTCCCATTTCTATTCTTCCTTTCCTATCCATCTAGACTATCGAGTCAGAGAAAGATGTAGGATGAGATTTTTTGGGTAGAGGAATAACTTGGGCATATTTCCAGGCTTGTGGGAAGACACCACTGGAAACAGAGAAGTTGAGGATGTAAAGAATAAAAGGAAGAATGTCATCAAGGATGGGGATAATCATTTTACGGCTGACGACTGTGTCTACCAACAGCGTTGGAAGTAATTGATACAATACTCTTTTTAACATCACAAGCAGTGAATTGACTTATGACAAAAGGGGAAAAATCAGGTACCGGAAGGTTTGAAAGATTACTTAGCGTAGTAGCTTTGGTGGCCCCATCCAATACGGGTGAAGTAGAAAAATGACTATTAAGTAAATTGAAATCCAAGTCTTTAGGAATCGTGATATGAGACTTTTTTCCGATACCTAATGATTTGAGAAAATTCCAGACCTTAGCTGGATCACCATTTTGTACTTTACTATGGATATGTTGGCGGTTTGCGATTCTACACACCTTGCTGCAGTGGTTCCTGATTGAGACGTATTTTTGCCTGTTGACGTCATTGGGCCTAATTTTAAACTTAAATTTCGCAGCTGCTTTTTTACTGAGTAAAAGTTTAATTTCATCAGTCAACCATGGCGCTGGAAGATGCTTAACTCTCACGGCTCGAATAGGTGCATGTTTGTCGTAAAGCTGAATCAAGGTAGAAGTCAAGATTTGAACTTGTTCATTGACGGATGATGATGTCACCAGCGGCGTCCAGTCAATGTTACTGGCATCCTCTCGAAGACGATCAATGTCCATGCCATCAAAATTGCAAAGCAGAAGAGTTTTGAACTTATGCTTAGGTGGTCGAATTTTATATGAAGTGAAAATTAGGTCATGGTAGGAAAAGGCGTCAGCTGAACATTGACCATGTTTAGTGACATGATCTAAAGATGAGACAATAATAAGATCGAGGAGTGAGGGAACAGAGTTAGGAAAATGGTGAGTGGCACCAAGATCGAGAGTAGAGAGATAGACAGATTCACTAATATGACGTCTTCGTCTTTCTTCTATTGAAGAGGAGCGGGAATCTTTTTTAAGAAGACAAGTATTAAAGTCGCCCATTATGATACAATGACTGTAAGAGGGAATTAAATCTTCCAGAATTCGTTCGAAAGAGGAAAAGAAATTGTATGCAGATAACACTTGACTGGCAGGTAGTGACAATTAAATATCAATTTCTGTCATTAATTTATATAAATGTTAATTATTACTATTTTAAATTTAAATTTTAAATATAGAGAAAAAAAACGTTGTTTCACTTTTTACTACCCTCGTATTCAATAAATTAAATTAAAATATATAAATTAATAAATATATATTTAATTAAATATTTATTTAATTTAGTTTTTAGTATTTGTTGTTATAGTGGCAATAGAAATACATCATCTGTGAAAATTTTAACTGTCTAGCTATCACGGTTCATGAGATACTGCCTGGTGACAGACAGACAGACAGACAGACAGACGGACCGCGGAGTCTTAGTAATAGGGTGCCGTTTTTACCCTTTGGATACGGAACCCTAAAACGAGTTGGCGAGTAGCGAGTATGTAGTACCGATAGTTTTACCGCTCGGCTATGAGCGAGTGTTTATGTGCGACGGGCGATTACTCGCACTACACGCTCGGGGCGGCCGCACTGTAGGTAGAAGTTGACCACGGCTGGTTGGTCTTTCTGCGTGAGTTCTTACGAGCGAGCAAGCGAGCATCGCTGAGCGAGTATAACTTTGATAGCTCTTGTTTCTGCGACCAACTTGCGGTGAGAGATTACTCACCGGCAGTGTTAACAGCCAGCGATCAACTATTTCTATTTATGTCTCTTTTATTGATACGGGATCACATATTTTTTGCTCGTTTTTTCAGCGAGAAAATAGTCGAAAGCTAATCGCTTCGTCGCCAACGGTGGCACAATTGCCTATACGTCATCAACATTTTAGCTTGTTACTTTGAAGACAGTATATGAGGAGAGGAGCTCGTGGCGAAATAATAACAGCCGCACGGGTCGATCATCAAGGTTGACCATTTCAACATACCGAGTTTCCTCCGTGCCTCGGAAAGCACGTTAAGCCGTTGGTCCCGGCTGTCATTTGAAGATCTTTGACAGTCGTTACGGATAGTCAGAAGCTTGAGATCTGACACCAGTCTTGCCAAGGGGTACCGTGTTACCCAGTAACTGAGTTGTGGAGGTCAGATAGGCAGTCGCTCCATGTAAAACACTAGTACTCAGCTGATTCCGGTAAGACTGGAAGCCGACCCCAATATAGTTGGGAAAAAGGCTAGGCAGATGATGAGGCAGATGATGACTTTGAAGACAGTATATATATTTTTAAATGGCCTGTTATTTAAATTAGATAGACGAAATAGGTGAAGACTATAGCGTGGCACTTATCTGTGAAAGGCTGTACGTATCTCAATGGTACATAAGCTCTTCTATAATGTATCTGGAAAACAGAATAACGAGATGGTTCAATTTAATCACGTCCCAACTACACTAACATACTGAGTAAAATAACTCTAGACTAACTTTTGTTTTGATAACATCTACCACACTTTCTGCTTTCAATGACGTCATTATAGAAGTCAGAACACCCAATCAACTGAGATAAAGAGGCACTGGTGATAATGCGAACATGTAACACGTATTATTATTTTAATTTCTTCCCAAAAGGAGGTCGGACGCACAGATAACAACAATACTAAGCCAAAACCGCGTATTCCTCTAAACAATAAGATCTGTGCGTTAAGGCGAGGCGACCCAACTCGCTATTGTTTAAGAAACTCGCTTAAGCACGCTACCCTACAATAGAAGGACATTTAAAATTTATACAGTTCGACATTTTGTTTTAAATATGTTTTTGTTTAGTTAATGGATGTTGGGTGCTTGAAAGTTATTCAGCTTCTGCCTTAATTAATCTATAGGTATTTTTAATACGAATTTTCGTAACCACTCAAAAGCTTAGAGGAAAACTTCAGGACCTTTCCAGTAATCATGTTAATTCCAAGACGAAATTGTGATTTTTCTTATCGACAGAGTAAAATAAAAAAACTGGCCAAAATATAGTACTACCAAAATTTACCAAAATATACTACTGCGAGTCGGACTCGCACACGAAGGGTTCCGTACCATTATCGCAAAAGACTGCGTAAAAATCACGTTTGTTGAATGGGAGCCCGACTTAAATATTTATTTTATTCTGTGTTTAGTATTTGTTGTTATAGCGGCTACAGAAATACATCATCTGTGAAAATTTCAACTGTCTAGCTATCACGGTTCATGAGATACAGCCTGGTGACAGACGGACAGACAGACGGATAGACAAACGGATTGTGAAGTCTTAGTAATAAGGTCCCGTTTTTACGCTTTGGGTACGGAACCCTAAAAAGCAGCGTGGGCGGATAACTAAATCTTCTATATAATTCGGAGAAAAAATGATACCTGGTAGTAATATACTAGGAAATATTGATTAGTCTTAGTAGAAAATCGAATCTTCAAAACAGAGCTTTAAAAAAATACTTTCTTTTGAAGAATAACAGCTCTTGGTTTGATTCATTCGTAATATCCTTTATAAGACAGTCTCGTGGCCACAAAGTTCCAAGCGGAATCATTTTCGTAGTCTACACAAAACCGACTAATTCAACGTATGTTCTCGAGCAAACCAAACAGCGTTGACCACATAAACCGCAAACTCCTAACTTTAAGAGTCATCCATCCAACTTCTACACCAAAACTTGCTTGAAATATTATGAATGAAAACTGAACATTAATTCAGGCATGCATTAAAACAAACTAGTGGAAATTACAACGACATGAATCCAATTAGCGGTATCCCCTTGGGAGTTTTTCGATGAACATAAAATATTATCCGGTTGAAATTTACTTTGAACATTTTTCAATTAATCGTAATGACGACTAATGAATTAAGTGGATCAACTAATTGAAGAGTATTTTTGCATTCAAAATATGGTAGAGGCTATAGATGGAGTTACTACTGGAATGCCTGGAAGGAGTAAGATTAAACAATATGGCAAAACAATGGACGATATATTTGTTGTTGTAAAGTACTTAAAACCTATCCATGAATATTTTTATTCTATGTTCTTAAGCTCGGTTATTAACAAAATATACTCGTACTTGAATCTCGAGTTAGAGAAAACAATAATTATGAAAAATATCGTAAGTTACGTTCTGATTGTTATATCAAAAACTTCTAATGAGCTATACCGGAAAATCCTTCCCATTATTATGATTTCAGTCAAAAAAAGTCCACTGCTGGAAATAGCCACATCTCATGCACATGTGATTCCTACATTGAGCGTAGACTTCATTAGTCCACCTTGAAGAAAATTTAAGAAACGACAAATGTTCGAAATCTATCCTCTAATCCAGCGGTTCTCAAAGGATGCTCCGCGAGACCCTAGGGCTAATAAAAAACATACCAAAGAAAAATAAGAATTCAGAGAAAATTTTGTCACTATACGATAGTCACTAAAAATTGTAATATTTTTACCCAACTTGCAAAAGCCCGAATGTATGTCGAACGAGATATATGAATCATTTTTAAAAATGTCATAAGACGCAAGTATCGTTGTTCAAAATAATGCCTCTGAATAAGTTTTGGTGTAGAATTCGTAATGAATATCCACTTCTTACCACAAAGGCCCTGAATGTTCTTCTCCCGTTCCCAACCACTTACTTTTGCGAAACAGGATTCTCGACTTATGCAGCTACAAAAACCAAATACCACAATAGAATGGATGCCGAACCTGATATGAGACTTCAACTCTCTTCTATAAATGTAAGAAAAATAAAAAACAGTTTCATACCTCTCATTAGCTTATTTAGATATAAGTAATTAATAAGACATGATTACTTGATTACTAATAAAGAATAAGCTTATATTTATTATAATAGGCAACAAACGTATTTTAGGGATCCGCCAAATATATAGGTTTCCAAAAGGGTTACGTTGCTAAAGAAGTTTGAGAACCGCTGCCCTAATCTATGAGTAAGTACCTACTAATATTTTTAAGCATAACCAAACATATAGATAAAATGTATTAAAGTGTAAAAAGAGCCAGAACAAGTCATTCATAAACCATTGAATATACTGTCGTGAGAGTACAGGTGAAGTTTTCTTTTTACCTAAATGTAAATAAAGAAAATTTGCCTAATATAAAGCAACTTTCCGTTCAAATGGAAGGCTCCTTCCCCTTTATCGTATTTTCCTGTTTCTCTCTATAATAAAGTTTATTTATGTTCATTTCATTATCTAGATATTCTGTAATAAAATCTCCAGTCGCTACTCTATTTGTAAAAATGAGGGTATTGGAAGAAGATAGCGTAATTTGTTACAAAGTAAAAGGGTAATTTGAAAGTTGTATAATGAAGTACTCGACTACATTATCAAACGTTATGGTAATACTTGTTGCTAAGAATGTTTTGAATTGTTGATTCAGTATTGATAGAAACTGTTCATTAGATTATTCTGTTCAAACTAATGTGCCTTTGTACTGTTTCAGAGCAAAAAATGCCACGTACCTGAAAAATGTCTGATTATTAACAGTAAAGGTGGAAAATTTTCACGCTTTACTTTGCAATCAAACATATATAGACAGCCTGATTATGATATCCAATCCACCCTCAACAGAAAAGCAATAAAAACGCAGCATCAAAATCAATAAACTGGTTTGACGAAGTAATATTTCCGCCAGTTGAATCATCGAAACAGCGTCTAGTGAGGCTCGATTCTAAATCCCACTAGAGTTGACTTAATCATAAGAACGACCGCGAATCGCTCCGGTTCAAACGAGGCCCGGGGGAGCGACCGACTATCAGCCTCTTTCCTTTTGCTTCCTTTTGCCGAGACGATCCAGAAAACTTACCAGGATTACATCGGACTTACCCCAGCAACTGCCGTATGAAAAACTTGAGCCGTTAAAGTGTTGTTGCATTTTTTGTCGAGTTTAAAACGATAGCTTGATTTTAAAACTAGCTCGGTTTAAAAACTACGCTTTTACGGCGGGTTTTGCTTTTATGATTCATTCGCTTCATAAATAGTTGGTTACCTGCTCGTATTGTTTGTTTTACAGTAATTACTTAATTGTAGCTGTTTATAGTGGAGTGGGAATTCATAAGATTGTCTGTTCCGTTTAGTGTGATGGAGTGGTAGTTCGTTTTCCATAGCGAACAACTTTTTGTTGGTACATAATTCGTGTACTTAAATTGAATTTCCTCTGCCGGGATAAGGGATATCAGGAGAACGTTAGAGATAGAGAGTTAAGTTTACCTTGGTTAATGAAAATGTAACAGGCAAACCATTTTTATGTATAAGAAGAGATTATTTTTTCATTTTATTGCGAAACCAGTGCTGAATTGTTTTTATTTAGATATTATAGCTCGTGCCAGTGGCTTCGTCTGCATAAAAACTATCCCTAGGGAACATACTCCTGGTATATAAAGTATCTAGCGTCCTAATCATGGACATGGTCTACCCATGTGCCAAGTTTCATTCAATTTATTTTTGCTTTTAAGACGTAACAAGAACGAAGAAGACAGATAGTGTGACTTTCACGTTCATACATTAATATGGATTATTTATTTTAAATGCACTTTTTTAATTTTCCCCTGATATATGGGATTATCTCAAGCATCTAACGATTTCAGAGGTATGTTGATAAAAAGGCAGCAAAAATTCTATCAAGTAAAAACGAAATTCGCCAAACAAGATTCTCGAACGAAGCTACGAAAACTAAAATAAACACTACTTCTTCTGTAGATTTAAAATATTCACTCGTTCTTCCAGCGTTTACTTTTCAAGTTTCAATATGAACTTCCAGCAATTTTATTTTAACTCCCGCCATTTCTCAAGTAAATTATTATGAAGCCAGGTGCTAATATCATATAGCGCAATTTAGTTTATAGATGTCACTCGTCATTAGGATCTCGTTACATACGACACTAAACAAATAGGTGTACACTTAATAATGATTGAATGCACACATAAAAGCTTATGTACTTTTGACGTTACACCTCGATTTTAAACTCTACGAAAGTGTTTACAGAGTTGGGGTTAGCTTGGATGTCGTCTTAAAATTTGATACGGTAAATAGAAGCCCCAGGACGCGCGGTATTAGAGCTGGCTTATGGCACTGTATTAATTTTGAACCGTAGTAAGTTAGGTGGTGACAGAACTAAGATACCGACGCATAATTCACTTGGTTACACAAATGAAACTACGCTTAATTTACTGTTATAATTTAGTGAATTCCTTTACAGTCCAAAGCGTTGAGGAACTTAGCCGCGGTAGGATAGGATTCTCTTGTGTGGACGCATTAACGCGATATTGGTGTTGTGGTGCGGGTTATCATCCATCTTAAGTATTTGATGCAACTAATAAAAGCAATTAAGTAAAAGTTAGGAAACCTGGACTTACAGCTAAAAACTATAAGTTGGAAATCACCAACTCTTCTTATGCAAGCATGGTGGTTAGTACTAGTGTATTCTCTGTATGAGAAGAGAGAGAGGACAAAAATGTGCTGGTATCATTATTTTAAATGTGTGTAATTTTACTTTTTTACTTTTTATTGTTGTCTTGAAGGTAACTTTTGCAGGCATTTTCAGTATTATTAATTAAAAGAGAAATCGATTAAAAAGTTGCATAAGTTAACATACAACAGAGCATACCATACCACTTGTTCTTTACCTAACAAAGTCACCTAATTTTTATTATTATTCCTGTACATATGAACAAGCAACAGCACGTGAAATTGCCAACAAAAAAGAAAAGGGAAAATCACACGGAGCGTAGCATCACGGGCCGACTCGGTTCGCGAACTACATTACAGTTTACATAAAAACATCGCGTTCAACGACAACGGGGCATCAACTTTCCCAGCGAAGACATAAGCGAAATTGAATTACACATATTGAAAAAGAAATGTGTAGCTCCTTGGTAGGCGTGGTTTTGTTCGAAGACTCCTCCTACCCAGTGATCCGCGCATGAATCGCACAGGGTCGCTCTCAAGTCGGCCGCTCGCTCCGTGTGTCGCGAGAACTAAGTCAGTGCGAATCGGGCCACGCGCCGGGGCTGTGTCGTGCTACGATACAACTTGCCACTCCACACGACGAGCTTATTTCCCGTTTTTGTCCCGCGAAAACACGTAAAACTTTCGTGTTCAACTCGCGCAAAATTGAATATAACTTTACCGGATCAACAGCAGTGAGACGGGGAAGCTAATGCCCGTAAACAAATAATTTGTTAATTGAACCGACCAAGTTTGAGTGGATTTCATGTTCAGTGAGTGTGGCTAGGATGACAACCGCACGTTTATTTATTACAGATCTGCCTTATGAGCTATGACCAGTTACAGACATTTTGTTTCGTTTCATTGAATTGAATTTAGGTGAGTATTAGCTGACCAATGCTACTTTGAATACACATTATGTAAAAAGTTGTAGTTGAACTAAAATGCAAAATTAACTACCGAATGATACCAAACTATTTACTTAAGCTCTACATAAATAATTAAGACATAAATGTAAACTATAACTAAATATAATTCATATTATGGTACTTCTCATATCGCAAATGAATAAGTTTCAGTCATGCCTGAATAAATAATTGGACAGTAAAAGGCTTCAACTATAGAAACTTGAACGGAAGAATAAGTAAATGAAGTGGTTAAAACCCATTAATTATGCTTGAATGTTTGAGCTGTAAGTTAACAGAGTAGAGGAAGTTCAGGCTTGGCTAATCTTCTAATTAAGTGTATAATTATTTTAGCAAGTATATCCCAGATCAAGAAGGAAAATAGAGCTAGGAAAAAGAAATGGACAGTGAATAATAAAATTACCTAAAATACTGGCACCAAAATTAGGGCTGAGGGATATAAAATTTAGCCCGTGGCAAACGAAATTGTTGTAGGATAGCCCTGCCAGTGACGTAGGTACCCACTTAGGGATTTTTCCAAATCGCCCCTTAAGCGAGGTAAAAAGGGATAAAGTACGTTTTCACGGGCAACGCCGCGGGCCGAGCGGAGCAATAAATAAAGTTGCCAATTGCTCTTCCCAATGAAACTCGAATTTTCCAACCAGAAATGGCCCGAATTAAAGATTTATAAAATCGTTAAATTGACCGGTTGGATATATAAAATTGTACAAAATATTTCGGCGTGCTTCATATATTGAAAATAAAATATTAGCTTGTTGCGTAATAACATTATCCGACTTCGGGTAAATAATACAATTATAGTAAATACAGTATTTATTTAATACGACGACCATTACGTTAATATCGTTTTGTGCTGACCAAAGTGTAAAATTTTAATCATTATAGTACATGAAACATTTTAAATTAATGGCATTTATAAATCATTTTTGCAAAATGAGCGTATGTGTAGTAGATACTAATTAAATAATGTGTGAAATTAATTGAAATTCAATGAAAAACATCCATTATGTTCTGTGTATTATTTTGTTCCAATACAACATGACGAACTTTTATTAAATCTAGGGACAATTTAATTATTAAATATTACTGAGTAATAACATTAGTAGAGACAGGCAATAATTAGGAACCAATATTCATGCTTAAGTATTCCTAGAATTCGGACCGAATGAAACGGCCTGAATTCGATATATTGATATAATATCGGTAACAACTTTCACAATCAAATTATTTGTATCATTTTTATGTTGATAAGATAACCGGAATTACAATCTCGATTCTTTGAAATTGTTATTACTAGTTCTTAAAATCTAGGTATAATAATATTAAAGATTTTCCCATTTCAATTTAAAGAGTTTCAGAATAAAGTTAAAATAATAACAACAATGTTATATTAATAAATTAATAAACCGTAGATCAAATTCTTTCAAAACATCCAGTATAAAAAGTCAATAGATTTTTAATAACTTGTTCATTAACTTAAAAGCTTCTTGAAAGCTTAACAAGAAGCTTCGTCAGTTTTACAAAATGCGGACCAACATAATTTAATATTCCATTCATTTTCTGTATGAATTCCTGTGTACGGAATTTTTAGGAGCTTTTTATAAAACCTTGTATTTTTTTCCTATGTTTAACATTCTGCCCTGGTATTATTTATATTTCTCATTAAAGGAGTTTTGTTAACATAATTTTCATGTACGCCTTCTGTAGTACAAGTGATTACCCTTTTATTTGTTCACGAAGATATTTCTAAATCTGACAAATAGGTATTACAATTCTGACATTTTGTAAGTCCTTGGAATTATTATGAAATGGCTAATGCCTGCCATCTTACGTTTTGGTACTTACATTATTACCAAACAATGATGTAATATTTTACTGTGAACGGAATAAGAGAACATTTATATAATGATTAATACACTGAACCAACTGAAATCTAAATGATACTTAGGAAGTATTACCATAAAAATGTGAATAAATTTGCAATTAGTGCAAACAAAAATCAGTGTATTGGTGGCTTAAGAATTTTTTTTGTGGATTTTAACACTTTAGTCTTAAGAGTGGGTTCCTAATAAAAGTGCAACAGAATGTGTTATGGATTGAGTCTACAACCGCTCGCTTGCCAGTCCCAACTTTGCCTTGTGTTCGCTATAGAATATTAAGGTTACCTAGAATAATATTGTAGGTATTCTATTTTGTACCTTATTTATAGCGTATATGGCATCATATCGTTTCAAGAATCATTCCCTAAATGGGTATGGATTTTTAAGATATAGCTCGGTATATGGGTTTATTCATATTATAGTATCTACTACAAACAACATAATTTAGCTATACTGGTAAACTTAATCACTTTATTTTTTCATCCGTTCATAAATTGATTTATTATATTTCTCAACCATCCCCATAAAAATCATCACCACAGATAACAATCAAATAAAACTTCCACCCAATAACTCACCGAGACACAATCTCCCTGTAACAGGATACAGTTAAAATCAATTACAAGCAAGGGCGATTTTTAATAAGAACGCTTATCTAAATAGTGTGAGAAGTACACTTAAGTGGATTTGTAGTCACGGCAGAGCCAATGCTTCCGTACTGTGAGTAATTTAAAGACGGCCACTGGCTGATATCTGCGGGAGCATCCATTACCCCCAACAACGGGTTACCAGGCTACCATAAATTATAAGGAGGAATACTTATACGCTGATTTATATAGAGCTGTAAATTTTCTATTCTATACAGTATTTAGACGCTACGGTCTTTATAATGGGGGTCAGCATATGCGGCTTAAATTACCGGAGTTGTTGGTAATATGCGCTCTGTTATGGAGTGAGGAAGATATGTTACGGCTTGACCAAATTGAGGGATTTTTAAATTGGGCGATGGGTGTCGAGTGAGCGGGCCTGGCTACTAATATGTGGGGTTCTAATGTAAAAGTTACATGACAGAGTAGAGTCCGTTTTAAGTTTCGAGGTAGTTAATACGTTCGGTTTTTACAAAATACCTTTAATAGGTCACTGAACTACTTAAAATAAAAGCAATTTAAAAAAGACCATAAATAATAAGGAGGAATATTGATACGCTGATTTATGTAGAGCTGCTAATTTTATATTCTATACAGTATTAAGATGATGTGCTCTTCAATAATGGGGGCCAGCAAATGCGGTTCAAATTACCGCTGGTCGGTAATAAGCATTACATATAGAGTTTGTGTGAGCGAGCCTAGTTAGTTATGATCAAATCAATGATTACAATCGGTTACTATAACATTTCGTTTACTGACCATCTTTACTTATAAGAACCTACTATTTTCTCAAAAGCAATGAAAAATTTAAAATCAAAATAAAATTGGCATGTAACAGTAAACGTAGACAAAAATACATTAATTTACCTAAATTGGCTTTAATGTCACTACACTAAACTAAGGTAAAAAACCAACAAAAACACGAGAGAAAAAGCGAACCAATAAATAAATGCCATTCAAATGTTAGAAGGTATTTAAAATATCTTAACTCTTAGCTAGACAATTAAACGGGGATAAAAACTCGTAGTGAACAAAGGAAATAAGAAGCAAAAACAAAGCATTGCGTCAAGTTGGTGTTATGCCAACTTGTGCTAAGTTTTTCTTTCTGTAAATATTTTTGTTTAATAAATATTCATAGGTTATGATTTAAACAGTTTTTGAGATGGGCCTATTTGGTATGGTATGTCACTGGCATGGCTGCCAAGATCAATTTACCTATAGATCTGCCAAAAGTTAAAAGATTTGTGAGCAAAAACATTTTTCAAATCAATCACTGAGAAGTTGCTACACTACGAAACGAATGCTACGAAAGCGTAGCCGCCTACGACTCAAACGCTACGCCGTAGCACAGTGCAACCATTACTCCGTAGCACATAATTCACGTAGGCACGACAATTGCACGTCATCCTTATACAATTTTTTTACATTACATTTTAAATCTTTGTTAAAATAAAATAATCGGACCACGTATTTCCGTTCGAAAAAACAGGTGACGTCAACATTTTGTTGAATTTTAAAATATCACAAACAATGTTGAATAATAAATTATTATTTGAACAAAGCGCCGAGATACAAAATAACGCGTTGTTTCCGAACATCACGATGTTGGGCTAATAAAAATTAAAGGTACCACTGGGACATTTACAGGCACTACTGTTTTTGCCCTTAGCTGTAAAAGGGCAATATTTGTTTTAGTGGTTCGGCTACCTGCCGTTATCCGAGTGTTGCGGCTTTTCAACAAGCAAACTTGGGTGAGTAATGTTAAACGGGTAACGTGTCATTACTTTGAAATTACAGAAGGTAATTAAATCACCCGATGGCCCTATGTAAAGATAATTATAACTTTTAACTTTATTCTAAATTGAAACACCCAAGTTTTGAATGGTTTATATCGATACGTGTGAACGTGTTACAAATTAACAATGTATTTTGTTTGTTTTACAATTTGGCAAAGAAAATTGTAATAAAATATTTCATTATTGTATTTTCTGGCGGTGTGACGATCTGATCATGGTTGACGGGATAGCGAGGCTTGAAAGGAGAATGGCTGGGCTTTTACTCAGCAGTGGGACACAGAGTAGGCTATTAAAAAAAACTGGTCAAGTGCGAGTCGGACTCGCACACGAAGGGTTCCGTACCATTATCGCGAAAAACGGCAAAAAAATCACGTTTGTTTTATGGGAGCCCCACTTGAATATTTATTTTATTCTGTTTTTAGTATTTGTTGTTATAGCGGCAATAGAAATACATCATCCGTAAAAATTTTAACAGCCCGGTGACAGACTGACAGACAGACAGACAAACAGACGGACCGCGGAGTCTTAGTAATAGGGTCCCGTTTTTACCCTTTGAGTACGGAACCCTAAAAAATATGTTCTTTGCAGTTAGTTTCTTACAATTTTATCTTCAACAGGCATTAAAATTCTATGATTTACCGAAAAGCCATTACGTCCTATTTGATAAAGAGACTGAAAAAGAACACAAGTAAACAACTTTAAAAAGTTACAGCAGTAGGTCCCGAGAGATAGAGAATGAAATATTATATCTCTTTGTTATTCATTCGTGTCTCGGCGGATTCATAATTTTGTCAACACTTAAAATCTGGGACTGGGAGTGAATCCTACTGTATTTTAGCTCTCTTTATAAAAATAAAAGATAGTTGTTGGAAAGTATATAGACAGTTCAATACTAATTACGAGTACTTTAATCAAAATCATGTTTTACATTATTTTTAGGGTTCCGTAACCAAATGGTAAAAACGGGACCCTATTACTAAGACGCCGCGATCCATCTGTCTGTCTGTCTATCTGTCTGTCTGTCCGTCGTCCGTCAACAGGCTGTATCCCAAGAAACGCGATAGCTAGACAGTTGAAATTTTCACAGATGCTGTATTTCTGTTGCCGCTATAACAACAAATACTAATAACAGAATAAAATAAATATTTAAGTGGGGCTCCCATACAACAAACGTGTTTTTTTTGCCGTTTTTTGCGATAATGGTACGGAACCCTTCGTGCGCGAGTCCGACTCGCAGTAGCATATTTTGGTAAATTTTGCCAGTAGTATATTTTGGCCAGTTTTTTATTTTACTCTGTCGATAAGAAAAATCACAATTTCTTCTAGGAATTAACATGATTACTGGAAAGGTCCTGAAGTTTTCCTCTAAGCTTTTGAGTGGTTACGAAAATTCGTATTAAAAATTGGCCGTTTTTTTTTTTGCCATACTGGACTAACTCCATTTAATTTATTTTTCATTATTGATAGGCTCGCGTTTAACCTGTGGCTGATTGTAAAGCAAATGACCGTGATGGTGTGGTCGCTTTTATAACCAAAAAGAGTCGAAAGAATTGTCCATTTAAAGTTAATCCAATAACAATTTACATGATTATAATTAATTCCATTGTAATATAAAAATGTGAATATGAAGTGCATGGTAAATCTAAAAAAAATGCCTGATTACATAGACGTTATAAATCAATGCATTAAAACTATGGTCATGGCCCAGGTTGACCAGTGACCACCTATGTAGGGTTTCTTTCAACAAACAAGACAGAATATGTTTCGGGTCATGTTCCATGTGACCGACAGGATTTCTTGTTCGCCGCACTGTGATCAAAGATACCTTCCTACGTTTTTAGGGTTCCGTACCCAAAGGGTAAAAACGGGACTCTATTACTAAGTCAAAGCACTTTATTTCAAGTAGGCCAGTTACAGGCACTTTTGAATTGTCAAAAGACAAAATAAAATATTACAAAATTATGGTGCTACAGTCCCAGTCACAAGACATAATAACTGTGAAAGTACCGTAGATGCCCATTCCAAGGCGTAGATCTCTATGGAGAAGAACGGGCAAGAAACTCCAAATTTTCACAGATGATGTATTTCTGTTGCCGCTATAACAACATACTAATAACAGAATAATATAAATATTTAAGTAAGGCTCCCATACAGCAAACGTGTTTTTTTTGCCGTGTTTGCAATAATGGTACAGAACCCTTCATGCGCGAGTCCGACTCGCACTTGGCCGGTTTTTTTTTTATAACTTTTTCCCAGACATGAAATTTCTTCCTGTATCGTGGGTGCGCTTACAGACATTTAAACTCAAATACACAAGACACCCAGATCTGGAATAATTATCTAAAAGCCATACAAATATTTGTTCCGTGCAGGAATCGAACCCGCGACACGCATCGCCGCAGTCAATCGCTCAACCACTACGCCAACCGTGTCGTCGATTCTATCATTATCCACTGATAAATGGGCAGAAAACTGTTACCTTACTTCAGTCTTATTATTATGGAGGAGCGCAGAGGCAAATTATAATAAATTTTAACGTCAAATGACCACCTCAGGCCTTTTTTAATTTTATTTAAAATACGCTCACGCTTGACCACCACCTTACATGCACCTTTACATTGTAATTCACTTGGTCAGGTTAAATTAATTTACTTTTAAAATAAACTTTGACCTTCGAGTTTATTTTGGTGTTTCTTCTCAGCTGACTACAGCTTTGGAAATACCGGTCTCATTTAGTTAAAATTGCTAAAAAAGATTCACATGTAAAGTGTTATTTTAAGCTTATAAAACGAATTATTATAAATCTGAATCTAATCTTATCTTCTCTGGATAAGAGATTAAATATAAATCAAATTATTACCGATTATTAGATTTAAAAAAAAATGTGTGAGGTCATAATTTCTGTTACACAAAGTAATAGGGATGTTTTATGGTTAGAAAAATTATAATTCTATTTCGTCCGTCAGTGAGATTATCAAATAATATTGGACACATATTTTTTGCTTTCCGAAACAATAAAAACTTACAAAGTTAAAGCGCATCAAACTTCTGGAGAGGGGGCTTGTGACGTCACTAAGGCAGTATAAATTGTACTAGCGGCGTGACGTTTCACGATATTTCAACGCATTATATCGTCGTCGTTTTATGTTTACGTGTCATAAGAAAAATACGTGTTCAATATTTTTTTATTAATTTTTTAACTGAATTTTTTCAGGCAACTACCCTATTGGTTGAAAAATAATGATTTATCGCCTTTGACACAATTCATGGAATACATATAAGCAGCCTCATTTTGAAATAAAAGTAAATATTAATTGTATATTTTTAACGCATCAACAATTTTTATTAAAATATTCTGTTTCTTTTTACATGCTCTTTACGTTTTCACGTCAAGTTAATAATATTGTTTGAGAAAAACAGCCTTGATGCATCAGCATAATAAATAAACATGTTAAATACAATCTCCTCTACACCGAATTGAACTGGAAAACTTTAATACACAGTTCAGTTTACCTTCGAATATTTTTTCGCTTGTTAAAAAGGTACGTGAAAAAGCGCCGACTTTGTATAAAAAAGGGTGTTTTTATGTTGTTTCTCCGTAGATAAATTTGCAGTGTTCGGTCAGTGTCCGGGTAAAATCAATAACCGTCCAATATGTGCCTATCATTTTGACATCTAGAATTTCGTACGCAGCGTATGGCAACGCTTCAGTTATGTGTCGGACCGAGTGGGAGCGGGGAGCGATAGTGGTAGCGTCTAGATTTTGGGTAAATTAAAAATTAACATAGAAATAATTCTGCAAACGTTAAGTGTCTTTCTTTGGACATACTGTCTGGTTGTTTAAAAATAAGATTCCGAGTTTTAAAAATCGATTAGTTAAATAAATTTTTAATAAATAATCTGAACTATTACCAAGTTCATCCTGAACTTACAACATAGATACCCGTCGACTAATTCCAGACTTTTTACACTTCAATGGAATTCCAATAACTCCACCTGCCTAAGATCCGACTGCCGAAATCTGCAAGCATCAGGGTCTTTGATTAAACTTAATTTTCATCAACCATCAACAACTTGATATTAGAATAGATTATTGCAGGCACAGAGAGCAGTGGTGGCCCAGTGGTATCGGCCGCGACTTATAATTTGTAGGTCGTGGGTTCGAGCCCAGGCAGGCGCTTTACTTTGTGTAAATAATTTCATCACCACTGCTCTCAAAACGGTGAAGGAAAACATCGTGAGGAAACCGGCTTGTCCTAGAACCAAAAATTCGAAGACATGTGACATCCACCAACCCGCACTGGGCCCGCGTGGTGGATAATGGCCCATTCCCTCTCGCTGAGACGAGGCCTGTGTCCCAGCAGTGGGAACATTAATAGGCTGATGATGATTGCAGGCACAGATATAAATCTAACTAGATGACACGATGTTAATAAATACTTCGCGTGTCAAAAAAGTACGAGCAATGAACGTACTTTGAGCTATTTCATTTAGCATTATCGACGCCGGACATGAATCGAAATCTAGAAAAATGTCTACTTGTCTATTGAGCCGTAAAAACTGTACAGAAAAAGTTGGCTGAGGCAATGGAAATATTTTCTTTCATTGGCAAGTAAATTTGTTCTTAAATTGCGAGTGAAAAAGTGACACGCTTGGTTTTCATACAGGTGGAGGGACTTGCGTTATCTAGTTAGATTTGTGTCTGTGGGTGCAAGGTTGCCTGGAAATATCTAGCCGTAGTTACCTTAATCAAATAATTTTAAAGAAAGTGGTGTAGAAAATTGTAAAAAATAAGGTTGCCAGCCCTCAATAAGCCGCAACCTGTGGCTAATTGCTAATTGATTGCTAAACCTATTAACACATGAATGGCAGCTAACTGAGAGCTAGATGATGTTCTCACGATACGCACCTACGATACAGAATAAAATCCTAGTGTAGGGTAAAGTTAAAAAAAAACAATAAAAACAAAATAGTGTTTGCGGCCAGATGCTGCCAGGCAATCCTATAGTAAATTATTCTATATCAAGAATCTATCATGTAAAAATGAATCACTATTTCCCTTGGTCACGGCATCACGCTTGAACGGCTGGACCGATTTCGTTTATTCTTTTTTAGTTGTGTTTGTTATTGTTAGGAGAAGGTTCTTATGAAAAAAAAATAAAGAAAAAAAATGGTACCTTACCTACATAGGTAGGGTAGGGTAGGTACGGTAGGGTTGGTAGGGCAGGGTTGGTAGGGTAGGGTAGGTAGGGTAGGGTAGGTAGGGTAGGGTAGGTAGGGTCGAAAGAAGAAGACGGCGCCGCCGGCACCCGCTGGAGCAACCGCACAGGAAACAAGGAAGGCCGTGGGACCGCCTAAAGTCAGAGCCCCACGCTCCGCGGCTGTAGCGATCACGCTGCAGCCCGGAGCCGTCGAAAGGGGCGTTACGTACAAGGCGGTCTTGTCAGAGGCGAAGGCCAAAGTCGCGTTCCCCGACCTTGGCACACCAACTGGCTTCCGAATAAGGTCGGCGATTACGGGGGCGCGACTACTCGAGGTGTCAGGTGCCTCAAGCGCCGAGAAGGCGGATATGTTGGCTGCCAAGCTGCGGGAGGTCCTCAATCCAGAGGACGTCCGGGTGTCCAGGCCTATGAAGACCGCTGAGCTGCGTGTTGACGGCTTGGACGACTCGACGACCGCAGCTGAGGTTGCGGCGGCCATCGCCCGAGCCGGTGGATGTACGTCCGAGGACATTCGGACGGGCGAGATCCGCGCCGACGCTTCCGGGCTCGGCATGATTTGGGTGCGGTGCCCGGTGGCGGCGGCAAAAAAAGTCGCTGACGGAGGACGACTGCTGGTGGGGTGGGTTGCAGCGAGGGTCAAGCTGCTGCAACTCAGGGCATTGCGGTGCTATCGTTGCCTGGACATTGGGCATGTCAGGGCACGATGCACCGCCGAAACAGACCGCAGCGACCAGTGCTATCGCTGCGGTCAGCCCGGCCACAAGGCGGCCCAGTGCTCTGCGGCGCCAAATTGCAGCCTCTGTACAGCTGCAGGGAGGCCCGCTGGGCACAGAGTGGGTGGAAAGGCCTGTGGCGCACCTGCGCAGCAGAAGAGGAGAGGGAGGACCAGGGTTGCCGAGGGCTCTTTACCCCCCCGTCAACCTGGCTGCTCTTTGACCGACTCCCGGCATAGGAATGCAGTGGAGGGAATGGATTGCGCATAATGGCGCTCTACCATTTCCTCCAGGGCAATATCAACCACTCTGCCAGAGCACAGGATCTCTTGCTCCAGAGCATGGCAGAGTGGTCGATTCACGTGGCTGTGGTCGCCGAGCCGTATTTCGTCCCACCCAGGGATAACTGGGTTGGAGACCTCGACGGTTTGGTGGCCATTATTGGCGGGGCTCTTGTCAGCCCATCCCGAGGTCGTGGCTGGGTGGCCGCCCTCGTGGACGGCGTTGGCATAGTTGGTGCGTATTTTTCGCCCAACAAGAGTCTCACTGACTTCGAGAGTTTCCTTGTCGAGTTAGGCGCCGTCGTAGGTCGACTCCACCCTCACCCTGTGCTGTTATTAGGGGATCTCAACGCCAAGTCTTCGGCGTGGGGATCTCCGGTAAACGATGCTAGGGGTGAGGCGCTGGAAGAGTGGTCAGTAACCACCGGCCTGGTCATCTTAAACCGGGGCTCGGTTTACACGTGCGTGCGACAGCGGGGCGGGTCTGTAGTGGACGTCTCGTTCGCTAGCCCTGCTGTCGCGAGCCGTGTCCGTGACTGGCATGTCGCCGTGGAGGTGGAGACGTTATCGGATCACCGATATATCCGCTTTGACGTCTCCACCCAGACCGCTGGCGGCCGCGGTACGCCGGCCCCGCGAACGGACGGTCCGCGCTGGGCGCGCAAGCGCATCGACAGGGAACTTCTCGAGGAGGCCACCATTGTCCAGGCCTGGATCCGGGAGTCGACAACAACCGGACCCGTCGACGTCGAACAGGAGGCGCTGTGGTTCCGCGGGGTGATGACGCAAATCAGTGACGCGTCCATGCCCCGGGTCCACGCACAGTCAGCGAGGCGCCAGGTGTACTGGTGGTCCGCCGAGATCGCACAATTGCGTGTCGCGTGCGTAGCGGCCAGACGCCAGTACACCCGATACCGGAGGAGACGTCGTCGGGTCCCCGACGAAGAAGCCGCGCTGTATGAGGTGTACCGCGCGGCGACGGAGACTCTGCGGCTGGCCATCGGCGAGGCGAAGAAGCGAGCCAGGGAGGAGATGTTGGAGACTCTAGACCGGGATCCTTGGGGGCGCCCTTATCGAGTGGTTCGAGGGAAACTTCGAGCTGCCGCGCCTCCACTCACGGAGAGTCTCCAACCCGAGCTGCTGGAGGAGGTGGTCGCAGCCCTCTTCCCGGCGAGAGCGGAGCATATTCCGCCGCCGATGGCTTTGCCCACGGCCGCAGAGTCCACAGAGGAGAACGCCATCAGCGTCCCAGAGGTGACACAGGCAGAGATGGGGGCGGCCGTGATGCGGCTCCGGGCCAAGAACGTGGCTCCGGGGCCCGACGGAATCCACGGCCACGTGCTAGCCCTCGCTCTGAAGGAGCTAGAGCCCTGGCTGAGAGGACTCTTCACAGCGTGCCTTGAGCAGGGCCAGTTTCCCACTCTGTGGAAATCTGGTCGTCTGGTTCTGCTCAGGAAGGCGGGGCGCCCTGCGGACTCGCCGTCCGCGTACCGGCCCATAGTGCTGCTAGACGAGGTGGGTAAGCTGTTCGAGCGAATAATCGCTGCCCGCCTCGTCAGCCACTTGTACAGAGAGGGGCCGGACCTGGACGAAAGCCAGTTTGGCTTTCGGCATGGGCGCTCCACCATCCACGCGATATCGCAGGTGAGAGTCCTGGCGGAGGAAGCGGTGTCCCGGGGTGGGGTGATGTTGGCGGTGTCCTTGGACATCTCCAACGCTTTCAACACCCTGCCCTGGAGTTGTGTTCGGGAGGCACTGCGGTATCATCGAGTGCCTCCCTACCTCCGCCGCATCGTCGGGGCTTATTTGGCGGAGAGATGTGTCACCTACGTGGGACGTGATGGCGTCGAAAACCAGCACTGCATGTCGTGCGGTGTTCCACAGGGCTCGGTCTTGGGCCCGCCCCTGTGGAACATCGGGTACGACTGGGTGCTGAGGGGCGAACTCCAACCGGGCGTAGACCTGACGTGTTACGCGGACGATACGCTGGTCACCGCCCGGGGGAGTTCATACAGGGAGGCAGCGTTGCTGGCGACGGCTGCGGTCTCACAGGTGGTGAGCCGCATACGGCGCCTTGGCCTGGAGGTGGCCCTCAACAAGTCGGAGGCCATGGTCTTTCATGGCCCCCGGCGGGCGCCACCGCCCGATGCCCACATCGTCGTCGGGGGGGCTCGAATCGCTGTCGAGTCAACCATGAAATACCTGGGATTGGTGCTCGACAGCCGGTGGGATTTCGGCCCCCACTTCCGACAGCTGGCGCCCAAGTTGTTGGGCGCGGCTGGGGCGCTGTCAACGCTGCTTCCCAATCTGGGGGGCCCGAGCGCTGCCTGTAGGCGGCTCTACGTGGGGATCGTGCGATCGATGGCCCTGTATGGGGCCCCGATCTGGGCGGCTGACCTGACGGCCGGCAGCATCGCTGTTCTGCGGAAGCCGCAGAGAGCGATGGCCGTCAGAGTCATCAGGGGGTATCGCACGATCTCATACGAGGCGGCTTGCGTACTGGCCGGATCCCCACCCTGGGACCTGGAGGCGAAGGTACTCGCGTCACTGTATCGGTGGCGCGAGGAAGCGCGGGCGCTGGGCGAAGGGCCGATGCAGCGACATATGGAGTTGCGTCGGTCTCAGCTCCGCGAGGTCCTGGTGGCGGAATGGCGGGACAGGCTCTTACGCCCTACCGCCGGCCTCGTCACCATCGAGGCGGTCCGGCCAGTGCTCGAGCGCTGGCTCGGGAGGAGGCACGGCTCCCTGTCGTTTCGGGTGACGCAGGTGCTCTCGGGGCATGGTTGCTTCGGGAAGTACCTGTGTCGCATAAACAGGGAGCCGGATGCCCGGTGTCACCACTGCGTCGACTGCCGGGAGGACACGGCGCGGCATACGCTGGCAGAGTGTGCCGCTTGGGAGGAGCCACGCCGTGCCCTCATCTCAGAAGTAGGCAGTGACCTATCGCTGCCGGCCGTAGTCGAGTCTATGGTCGGCAGCGAGGAGTCCTGGGACGCGGTGGTATCCTTCTGCGAAACAGTCGTCTCGCAGAAGGAGGCTGCGGAGAGGGAGAGGGAGATTTCATCCGCTCACCCGATCCG
The DNA here is from genome assembly GCA_948252205.1 of Orthosia incerta. Lineage (NCBI taxonomy): Eukaryota > Metazoa > Arthropoda > Insecta > Lepidoptera > Noctuidae > Orthosia > Orthosia incerta. The sequence goes on from OX411744.1 coordinate 14,564,789, forward strand.
CAGCAGACGCACCGGGCGTCGGCGGAGGGCGGATAAGTCCCTCTTCCAGCCCCCCTAAATGGGTCCAGGGGTGACGGACTCGGGGACGTCCGTCGCCCCCCCACACGTCAGGACCCGAGGTAGCGGCGCGTCGTGTTCCACGCGCGCCCCTCTTAGACGTCGCGGGGGGAGTCTAACACCTCACTCCCCCCCCAACCCGAGATCGAGGCCCGCAAAGGCGGGCCGGCACTAGCCGGGGGTTGCGGAAGTATCGTTGTTCCCGCGACCCCCAGCGTAGGTGTGAGATGGAACACCGGGGTGGTTTTTAGTCAGTACGAGTCTGACAGACCCCTCCACCCTCCCCAGGGCGGAGGACATCCAATAGGTAGGGTAGGTAGGGTAGGTAGGGTAGGTAGGGTAGGTAGGGTAGGTAGGGTAGGGTAGGTAGGGTAGGGTAGGTAGGGTAGGGTAGGTAGGGTAGGGTAGGTGGGTAGGGTAGGTAGGGTAGGTAGGGTAGGGTAGCTAGGGTAGATAGAGTAGGTAGGATAGGTAAGGTAGGGTAGGTATGGTAGGGTAGGGTAGGTAGGGTAGATGAATTTTTGGTGTTTTTATGGCAAAAAAAAGTTTGCTGGGTCAGCTAGTTATTCATAAAAATCATATTTCATCAAAAACTGTTTGCCTGTATATTTTTGCTGTGGGATTTCATACTATAATGAAACTCATGAAACGTAATAAAGAAAGCCCAATAACGATCTAGGCCGCATCAGCGTTTCAGACCCTGATATAGTCAAAGTAAAATCTTTTATTATAATTAGGCCATTAAACGGAACTTTGAATCTCGAAATTTACAGTTACTAAATTAATAATGATTGTTTCTACCTCCATTCGCAAACGATTATTCCCGATGTCCTCCACATAGTTGGCCACCACTAGGGGGCAAGTAAACCACTTTAAAAAAATATTCTCTCTGTCTTTCGAAATTAGGTAGATGTTAAACATGTACTTAAGCATTTATACCCAAAGTACCAGGAGGCCAGAAAAATGAAGAAATATTTGCGGGGCTGGTATCATGAGCGGTAAAGGCAAAAATAACAGGGGAACAAAATCATGAAAAAATATTTGTGGGGCTTGAATCATGAGCGGTAAAGACTCACAAACTACCAGGAGAATAGAATCACGAAGAAGTAAAATTTCATTACTCGTCTAATTTATTAAGCTCATCTCTCATACAGATTCAGTCTGTAATAGAGGGTTTAAAATGAGGTAAGTCACTGGTCATGTTGGCCTGAGCGTGGAACATCTGCGACACGCAGGTAAGCCCTTACCGCAGGTGCTTGCAATAATGCTTTTTAGTTTTTGCTCAAGTCACTCTTATCTTCCAGTAACTATTGTTAATAACAAAACTGGAGATTTGAGTGACAAGAGCAACTACAGGCCTATTTCCTTGGCGACCATTATTGCAAAAGTATTGGACGGATTGATTAATCGGCAGCTGGATAAGCACCTAATACTTCATGGCACGACGCCCAATTTGGGTTTAAGCCACATCTATCCACTGAAACAGCTATCTTCTGTCTCAAGCAAACTGTCCAGTACTACACAAGTAGGAAAACATCTGTATTAGGCGTGCTTTTTGGACCTCTAAGGCTTTCGAATTTGTGTCGCGAATGCCTATAGAGGAAACTATCACATGTCACCAACTTGCCAAACGATCTCATTACTATGCTGAAGTATTGGTATAACAACCAATATAACTATGTTAAGTGGGCCGATGTTCTGTAGGATGCATTCAGGTTGGAATGCGGGGTGAGGCAGTGGGGACTCAGCTCACCTAAGCTTTTCAACCTTTTTTGTAAAACAGCTGATCTGTGAGATCAGCAATACCAATATCGGGTGCTCCATTAATGGGCACTGCGTCAATAACCTCAGCTACGCGGACGATATGGTATTGCTGAGCTCTTCGACCATTGCACTAAGGCGGCTTCTCCGTATCTGTGAGGACACGGCCTCAGGTGCAATGCAACCAAGAGTGATGTTTTTTTTTATGGGCTGGGAAATCAGCCATTGACTTCTCTCGCCCTGGATGAAGCGGGCGGGCGTATCAGACTTTTACTGACTATAACCCAGTCGTGTTCCTTCAGTTGCTTGTGCCAGGGCCGCGGTAACTCTTTTTAACACGCTTTTATTAGCTTGGTATGTATGTATCTATGTATCAATGTAACGGAATCTTTGAACGTGATTTTCACCCACTTCAAAACGTTGGATTGATTTGAAACTTTGCACACTTATCAAGGACCGATGACAATGCAATAGTTTAAACAGTTTGTCCCACTATCCTTACCAATAAAGCGTGTTTTTTAGTTTTTAGAACTACAATTTATTCAAATTTATCCGTAACCCAGACAGGCATCGGCTCAAGTGGACCCCGTCACTTTTTGCTCACATCTCTTAATGGCGTGCGTGTAAAGCTACTGTCAGCGCACACCGAACTGCAAAATGCGCTCGCGTATAGTCGAGCAAAATTTTGACAGCACGACCATGCAGGTGGCATGCTCGCCCCTCCGTGAGCAAGCTCCATTGAAAATGCTCTGGGTTGTCAGGCGGGCGTGCATGACCAGTTTGATGCCTACATCCGACGTTGGCAGACGTGTTTAATATGGATGACTGGTACTTAGTAATTATCGCCTAGTATAGCCAAGCCAAGTATATGAAGAATATGTAAATAAAATAAGCGCATACTCAAACACGCATCTTGCAAGCTTGAGCATAGTCGAGCATCAAGTTTGGACGTGTATTTAATTTTGCAATGTATGGAATTCTCATAAGATAAATTTATCAGTAGTCTCCGAAAATCCACTGCTCTGCTTTGCTCTTGATGTGCGCTGACCCTTACTCGCCGTCCACAAGCCCACGCCTACGGTGGCCGGGAATCGGCTTGCAACTCCCGACGGCTCAGGGCGTCTCCTGTGGTGGCTAGGGAAGTGAGGGCGTCTCCTGTGGTGGCTAGGGAAGTGAGGGCGTCTCCGTTGTGTCTCCCTCACGCGTTCCGCCTTCTATTTCGCGATTACTGCTTCGCAGAAGGAGCCTTCCGGACCGTAATGTTGAATTTGCATAATGTTGAATTCCCAAAATGTTGAACTTTCAAAATGTTGGATTCCAAAATGTTGAATTTGAAAAATGTTGAGTTTGTATAATGTTGAATTGCCATAATGTTGAATTTATACTAATCCAACAATGTGGAATTCGCATAACATTTTCCGGGATCACGATCCCAGATTAATTAATTCAATATTATGGTCAAGTAGATTTTGTTAAATTCAACATTTTGGGAATTCAACATTTCGGTCCGGAAGGAGAAGGAGGTGACAGCTTCCCATGCTGGGTCGTAGTACCATGGCCTGAACCAGGGGGCCGGACGCGAGAAGTCGCCACCGGTGATCGCCTCCACGAGGATACGGCGGTGCCCCGCCCGAGCGCCACCGTGTCCTCCGGGCGATCTACACGATGATGACATCCGGGCGTTTCCTCCCGCCTAAACCTGAACAGGAACCTCCTGAAACAGCCGTGTCCGGTGAGGACCTGCATCAGGCGGAAGGTGAGGACGCTGTGGCACCTCAAGCCACTCCCCAATTGTGGCGTGCCCAGGACTGGGTTGCGACAGTCGCTCTCTGCTCTGCAGCGCTGAATACTCGCTTTCGAGCGTTTTATTTGCGTGAACATTCGAATACGAGCCGTTTCCGCAAAAATCGTTGCGACGTCCACACCGGCCGAAATTCGCGCTTGCGTGTTGTAACGCTCTACTCAACGTCCAGCACACCACTCGAATATTCGATGTCGAATGCTCATTACACGTGAATGCTCTCAGTGAGGACGGTCCTTTAGCGAAAAATGAGATGCCTGACTTTTAAGAGCATTAAACGGGTTAAGTGGGGGAATTAAGTGGGTAGTTGTAACATATGGTGGAAAATAAAATTGCTCCCAATTCAAATTTTAATTTAAAATATAATTACAGTTTAATTAAGTTATTAAATGTATGCATTCACATGCTAACACATAGTACCCACCAGTTTAGTGTTATCTCCGATATATATTAATCCTACACACAAAAAAACACTCAGAAGCACATCATGGAAGCACTAAAATCTCATTGTCCGAAATGATGACACTCTTCGAAAACAGGATGTCCAATTTTGAGGTTGAGCTGAAGAAAAACCCTGCAAGCACATCATCTAGCGAAACGGACGGGTTGGTTGCAGACTACACTTCGTTCAAGAAGTTCATCCTGGATGCATTGAGCTGTCTTCAGCGTCAGTTGGAGGCGCTAGAACAGGGGCTGGACAACCTTGAGATGCGGAGTCGGCGGAAGATGGTTCTACTGCATGGTATAACAGAACAGGTCAAAGAGGATACTGCGCAGGTAGTTGCCGAAGTTGTGCGTTGCCACCTCAAGCTGCCAGACTTTACAGTTGCTGACATCAGACGCTGCCATCGGATGGGTAGAGCGACAGGTACCAGCAAGCCCAGGCCTATTCTTTGCAAGCTGCGGGACATCAACAAGCGGGATAGTATCTGGTTTGCGAAGACTAAATTGAAAGGCACTGGTGTTACGCTATCAGAGTTCCTGACAAGATCTCGGCATCAGCTCTTCATGTCGGCGAGGGAAAAGCTCGGTGAGACCAATTGCTGGACCAAACAGGGCCTCATTTATGCTCTTAGTTCAGACGGCAACCGGCATAGAATAAATTCCATAGTTGACTTAAATGGAATCAAGCCAGCCAGAAAAAAACCCGAATCCCCCGTCACATCGCCGAATCCGTTGTCGTCACCATCACCAACTCCGGCACCGAAGAAGGCCCGGCGTGCGGTGAAGAAGTGATTTGTGGTATTTTAACAACTTTTCATTTATTGTATTGGTATACCGGGTAGCAGTCATTTCACTTGTTATGAGTATCGCTTTCCAATTTCATTGTATCTTGATTTCTTCTACCCTTCACCTTTTCTTTATCTTTATGTATGTAGCTAACCCGCAATCTAATTCGCTTGTTTTTCCTATAAATTTCTCAATGTTTACTTAAACTATTGCACTGGCAGCTGTCAACTTGACATTTCTTAATTTCTTGTCCATAGATAGTCATTAGTAACATTTACGTTTAGAAACAGGTTGACAGTGTGCCCGGTGTATTAGTTTTGTGTGGTTGTTTTGGCTATTTATGATTTTTCTTTAATCTTCGCTTTATTTCTTTTGTTTTATGATATGTTGCTGCTTACCCGGGCGATGAGATTATTGTGTTCGTTGCTTAATTGTGATGTAAAGCTTTTTTATATGTTTTAACACACAACTGGCGGGTGGATATAAATTGCCCTCCTTTTTATTTAATTTTTTAGTAATTTTAGTTTTCATATTTTTGGTATTATATATTATCATATATATATTTTATTTATTTATACGTTTTCGATGTCAAGCAATAATGATGGCAGCGACGCCGAAAGCTTTGTTACTGCAAGTAGTGATGACAGTTTTGTTAGCATTCCGACCCTAGCTGACACACTTGAATCCCAATTTTCCGGTGTTCCGAAGAATTTTAATGTAGTCCATATAAATGCACAAAGTATTCCGGCGCACCACTCTGACATGCTAGCCTCCCTTGACTGTAAGAACATCCACGCCATCCTTATCTCCGAGTCTTGGCTAAAACCATGTCTCCCATCCACATCCTATTCCTTGCCGGGGTTTCAACTGATAAGAAATGACCGTGCGCGTGGCGGTGGAGGTGGTGTTGCTATTTACCTTCGCCCACACATTCCTTATTCGATTATTGATATGTCAGCACAACCGCCCCCGACAAGCGCGGGTGAGCATCTCTTTTTAGAAGTCACCTTGAATCTTACAAAAATCCTTCTAGGCGTTTATTACAGCCCTTCATCTCGAATAAATTTCTTCTCTTCTTTTGAAACCATCCTAGAAAACCTATTGCCTTCTTACAGTCATACAATCATTATGGGGGACTTCAATACTTGCCTATTGAAGAATGATTCCCGCTCCTCTTCTCTTCAATCAATCCTTCAATCTTTGAACCTATCCTTACTTCCCTTAAGTGCCACACACCATTTTCCAAATTGTAACCCGTCACTCTTAGACCTTGTTATTGTTTCTTCTTTACAACATGTCGGCAAGCACGGCCAGTGCCCTGCTGACATGTTTTCCTATCATGACCTCATTTTCCTCTCATACAAAGTTCGACCTCCTAAGCCAAAACCTAAAATTCTCCTGCAGCGCAATTTTAGTGGAATGAATACAGATGATCTCCGAAGGGATGCCAGCAGCATTGACTGGGAACCCCTGATCAGCCTTGAGTCAATTGATGACAAAGTGAACGTGTTGACGGACAACCTTTTGCAGCTGTATGATGTTCACGCTCCCATACGTGCAATAAAAATTAAACATCTTCCGGCGCCATGGCTTACAGACGACATTAAAGAGTTAATCCACAGGAAAGCTGTTACCAAAACCAAATTTAAATGTCGTCCCTCGTCGCCGAACCGGGAGAAACTTTTGGACGCACGTAATCGCTGCAATAAGGTGTGTAGAGATGCCCAACGACGCCATATCCATACCTCGGTTGAAAATGGAGACCCAGCTAAAGTCTGGAAATTTCTTAAATCCATAGGAGTTGGGAAATCTCGCCAAGAATCTATTCCTAGAGACCTTGATCTAGATCAACTAAATCAGCACTTCTCATCTTCGTCCTCATGTAATGGGACCTTGAAAGCAACTACTTTGATCAATCTTTCAAACCTTCCAACTCCGGATCATTCCCCATTTATATTTAGTCAATTCTCTGATTGTGATGTTAAGAAGAGCATAGTGTCAATTACCTCTAACGCAGTTGGCAGTGATTGTGTCAGTCGAAAAATGATACTCCCTGTCCTTGACGAAATCCTTCCTGTCCTTTGCTATATCCTTAACTACTCACTATCCCATGGGGTCTTTCCATCAGCTTGGAAAGAGGCCAAAATCACTCCTTTACCCAAAAAGGCGAATCCTACTTCCTTTTCCGAATACCGTCCTATCTCCATCTTGCCTTTCCTCTCCAAAGTCCTTGAACGCCTTGTACACAATCAGCTTAGTGCTTTTCTTTGTAAGAATAGCCTGCTGAATCCTTTTCAATCCGGATTTCGTCCTGGTCACAGCACAGCTACTGCCTTAGTGAACGTTACGGATGACATACGGCTAGGCATGGAACGAGGACATTTGACGGTTCTTTGCTTGCTAGATTTTAGTAATGCATTTAATACTGTCGATTTCGATATCCTGCTTGGCATACTTCGCTCGCTTAACATATCTCCAACGGCGATTGACTGGTTTCGTAGTTACCTGTATGGCCGCCGGCAACGTATATGCATAGAAGAATCTAACTCTTCTTGGTGTTATACAACTGCCGGTGTACCTCAGGGTGGCGTTTTATCTCCTTTACTCTTCGCAATATTTATAAACGCTATCTCCAAAAAACTTCTCTCCTCCTACCACCTTTATGCAGACGATTTACAAATATACAAACAAGCTGCCCTTGCAGAGTTAGCTGATGCAATTAATGCAATAAATAAGGATTTGGCTACAATTTGTGAATGGAGTGAGGCAAATGGGCTTCAGGTAAATCCGTTGAAGACCCAGGTCATAGTTGTTGGCAGCTCTAGGATGATTCCAAAAGTAAATTGGACACAACTTCCTCTGGTACAATTTAACGGAACTACTATTACAATATGTGAGAAGGTTAAGAACCTTGGGGTTTGGATCGACAGATATCTGTCTTGGGGTCCGCAGCTTCAGGACATAAGCCGCAAAATTTTTGCATCTGCCAGGTCCCTTAGACGATTGCGAAACTTTCTTCCCACTGCCACTAAAATTGCGCTTGCACAGTCCCTTCTGCTTCCTATCCTTGACTATGCTGATGTCAGTTATCTCGATCTCACCCAGGCACAACTAGATAAACTTGAGCGTCTTCAAAACCTTTGCATAAGATTTATATTTGGCCTGCGCAAATATGATCACATTTCTGAATTTCGGACAAAGCTCAAGTGGCTTCCCATAAGTCTTCGCCGGGATTCTCATATTTTATTTCTGCTTTACAGTATTCTATACAATCCTACAACCCCCTCTTATCTCAAAGAACGTTTCAAGTTCCTTCATGACACACATAATAGATATCTGAGGTCATCGGAAAACTTGGGACTAGAGATGCCGATGCATTCCACCAGCTTTTACGACAAATCTTTTACGGTTCAAGCGGTGCGGTTGTGGAATGCTTTGCCCGTGTCAATAAGGCGTGCTCAATCTCTGTCCATTTTTAAAACGATGGTAAAGAATCACTACCTCTCTCTTTAATAGTTGTTATTCTTGATTTCTATGCTTTTTTTTTTTTTTTTCTCCATACCTATTACTGTATATATTTGTCTATATAATATAAATATATATTTATTTATAAAGGATCTGACGCAGAATGTCCCATTCGCAAAATGTCACCGTGAAAACGAATGTCCTATTCGCGAAACGTCCGATTCGCAAAATGTCCCATTCTCAAAAAGTCACATTCTCAAAAGGTCCCATTCTCAGAAGGTTCCATTCTCAAAAGGTTCCATTCTCAAAAGGTCCCATTCTCAAAAGGTCGCATTTGCATAAACTCGTATATGGTGAGTCAAATCCCAATGTCCGATACAACCCGATGTCTGATGACGACCAATTGGCTTGTTGGTAGTGTCCCTGCAGATTTCAAGATCTGCAAGCTATGACACACCGAATACATGTTGTGAGTCAATGTTCTTGGCCCCGACTACACCAAATGAAGTATATCGAATAACACAGGATTTAAAAAATAAAGTTAGCGTAGGGTATGATGACATCTCAACAAGAGTATTAAAATTTGTCTCTGATGTAATATCTGGCCCCATTTGCCATATCATTAATGTTAGTATCAGCTCTGGAATTTATCCTGATAAACTAAAACCAACAATAATTAAGCCTTTGTTCAAAAAAAATGACAAAACTGATATTAATAATTATAGACCCATTGCCCTAATACCAGTAATATCAAAAATATTTGAGAAGGCTATCTATCACCGTATGTGTTCCTTTTTCACGAAACACAATGTCTTGGTAAAGGAACAGAAGGGTTTTAGGAAAAACAAATCCATAAATCTGGCTATCTATGACTTTCTAAATACTATTATGACAGATATGGATGACAGAATTCCTATTAGCGCCATATTTATGGATATGACGAAAGCATTCGATCTAGTTGATCATAAAATACTTCTGCATAAACTTAATGCATATGGAATAAGGGGCAATGCACTTTCTCTTTTACAGTCTTATTTAGACAATAGAACGCAATGTACAGAAATTAGACGGATTTCTAAAAGGGATAAAAAAGAACTTAAATATATTTCAGGAAAACGTAAAATCACTTTTGGCGTCCCACAGGGCAGCGTATTGGGTCCGCCGATGTTCTTAACATACATAAATGACTTCCCAAAACACGTCGCTTTTCCTATGGTTCTTTTTGCTGATGATAGCACGGTAATAGTAAGAAATAATAAAAATAGAAACTATGAATGTGACATCAAAGACGCATTGCAACAATCAATTAACTGGCTTGAACATAACAATTTAAAATTAAATTTAAATAAAACTAAAATTATGCAATTTCGACAAAGATTGACCTCTCCTGACATGAATATATCTTTTGACGATAACATAATTGAAGAAGTAGGACATATAAAATTTCTAGGCTTGACAATTGATTCAAAACTGACTTGGAAACAACAGGCATCAATTATTATAACAAGACTAAGTAGGTTCGCCTTTGCTCTATATAAACTTAATAAAATAGTTAATCAGGCAGCTGTTGTATCTGCGTATTATGGCTATGTAGATTCCATATTACGTTATGGAGTAATTTTTTGGGCAAATTCCTGCGAAAAAGAGAGCATTTTTAAAGCACAGAAGAGGTGCATTCGATCAATATGCAGTCTTAAATCAACGGAAAGTTGCAAACCGTCTTTCAAACGACTTAAAATACTAACATTACCATGTATTTACATTTATGAGACAGCATTATTTGTCAAGAAAAATAGTGAACTATTCAAAAAAGCTTCAGAGCAACGATATAGATCGACAAGACAAGAATATCGTCATGAATTATGTCTAAGGCCCTCAAAAACCGCCCTTATGCACAAAAGCATCCTCTGTATGGCCCCGAAGATATTCAATAAAATACCAAATGACATTAAAGATCTTAACTTGACACAATTTAAACGGAGACTAAATAACTTATTGACTGAAAAATGCTACTATACCATTGACGAATTCCTCTTTGACAAAATGTAATATACTAAATGATAATTATGTATTTATGCTTGACAATTCACAAAATTTGGACTTATTAATTGTATTCTGAATGGTCATTATAAAAATAGATTGTATTTACCTATTACCTATTGAACCTATTGAAATTTTATGTTAATTTGTATGTAATGTCGATTTTATGTTCTTAAATTGCAAAATAGTGTATGCCCTAATGGGTAGTTTTTTGAGTTACCATATCCTAATTATAAGACCTTTTGTATCACCAAAAAACACACGAATAAATACTTTGACTTTGACTTTGACTTTGACTCCAAACCAGCGGTTGCGGGTTCGAATCTTGTTAGGCATCCGCCTAACACATATCCATGTGTAACGGATTGATCTCGTAATATACAGTAAAATCGTTCATATGTCCCTTGCGTGTTGGGGAGCAGTGCATAAACGACTGGAATAATCATCGTCGTAGATTGGGCTGAATTATCAACATTTTATTATATGTATAATTGAGAGAATGAACTTGGAGCTGCATAAAACGTCCCGTTGCGCGTCGACATAATATAATTTTAGGGTTTTTAAAAATTTTCTGGTTATTTTTGTAGCGAACACTTATATTTTTTTGTTGTCACCGTCGCTGACTAAAAAATATAGCCCAATACCATCTGGTATTTTTACAGTTTCGATACAAGTGTGCTTCAATTTATCAGAACTCAAAAACTTTTTACGGGGTTTTTAGAAAGTTGCTTATTGGGTCAGTGGAGTGGATACAAAACGGGGCACCATGAAAAAAGACAAAAGATTTCACCAAAAACCATCGCCTATTCAAGCCTTTCAGAACCGGTGGGATATGGGAGAAGTAGGGTGGTGATACTAAACTATCACAGCTTAGTAGGCTTTACAAGTTTACGAGTAATAGTTGACCAACTTCTAAAATGTACTTGGAGCAGTAAAATTTTTGTATATTAGTGTTTAGGGACAACAGTTTTCAAAAGGCAAAATTAATTTTGTCGCTTCGTTAGAAGAATGTTCGGTGCTTTCATTGTTTATGAACGTTAATAATGTTACCTATTTATGTATAACTGCTGCGCTGCGTGTCGCGGGTTCGATGCCCGCAAAATACAAATATTTGTACATAATATTAATAATATATAATAAAGATATATATTTAAGATATTTATTTTTAACCGACTTACCAAAAAGGAGGAGGTTCTATGTTCGACATTATGTATGTTTTTTTTTTGTGTTTGTTCACCGATATCTCCGTCAATTGTGGACCGAAATTGAAAATTCTTTTTTTTTTTGAAAGAGGATGTTTCGAAATTGGTCCCATTTTAATTTGGTGAAGATCTGATGAAGATCTTTGGAGATGTACGACATAACTCTGTTCATGTCGGCAAATCTTTCGGGATTGCTGCAATCGCATGTCTGTTCATTGTTTATACCATTTCATAACGTAACATCACGCCAGTACGCTTTTATGGGGTACTCAGATCTCTCATTTCACCGTTTATGTTCAAGTTTCATGGTATTTGGGTAATCTATTCTGGCGTTAGGTTACTAAACAACTTGCCTATTGGGTAGGTACAACTAAAAAGGGAAAAATAAAAAATCTTTTTTGCAAAAAAAAATTACCGAATTCCAAATTAAAAACTACAAAGTGAAAAATAACTTTATTTTTGGAAGTCGGTGTCCATAACGCAAAAAAATGGTACCTACGAAAGACACAGACTTCCAAAAATAAAGTTATTTTTCACTTTTTAGTTTTTAATTTGGAAGTCGGTAGTATTTTTTTGCAAAAAAGATTTTTTATTAATATTTGTTGTTTGTCTGTATAGTTGTTCCAGCTCTGGGTGTTGTGTATGTGAGTTTATATCTTTGTAAACGCACCCACGCCACAAGGAAGAAATTCCTAGGGAGGGAAAAAGTTTTTTATTTATTTTTAAATATACGGAACCCTCTGTGCGCAAGTCAGACTCGCACTTGACCGTTTTTTTTGTGACCGGTGCTCCCGAATGTGACATTGCGTGAATGGGACATTTTGCGAATAGAACATTGTGCGAATGGAACATTGTGCGAATGCGACATTTTGCGAATAGGACATTGTGCGAATGAGACTTTTTGCGAATGGGACATTGTGCGAATGGGACATTTTGCGCCAACGGGACTTTTTGCGAATGGGACATTCTGCGTCAGATCCATTTATAAATAGTACACCAAAGACTACCTACAGTACTGTCTTTCCTTTCATTTTTAAATCCATCCAAAGGTTGTCTTGAAAAGATCGCTTTTAGCGATAAGGCCGCCCATTGTGTCACCCAGTGTAATGTTTTCTTCGTCTATACTTTCTGTAACTTATATGGTGTACATAATAAAGAGTATTCTATTCTATTCTATTCTATTCTAAACCTGACCAGATTGCCTGATTCGAAGTCTGCCTGTAAGGACAGGTTCAAACGCTCCACCATGGCCTCACGGAGAGACTAGATCTGCAGCTCGGTAGCCAATGCATTGCATTGGACAAGTATCTCTCAGCAACAGTGCTATCGTCTGCATACCCAAAGGTTTAAGCAGATCTTTAATGTGTAGCAAGAATATATTTTGCTGAGAGTACCGACCCTAGAGGAACCCCGGCAGTGATATCCAATTGGTCTGACGAGCAGCCATCGATATAACTACTGGATATTTTGGAATTTACCGTTCAACAATTTGCAAATCCAACTTTTTGTAATTTACAGTTCAACATTTTGCAAATTCAACATTTTGAGAATTCATCATTTTGGGCATTCAACATTTTGCAAATTCAACACAACGGTCCGGAAGGGGGCTCCGCCTCCAGCGAGTGGTGTGTGCGAGGAGGGCTCAGTCTCCAGCGAGTGGTGTGTGCGAGGAGGGCTCAGTCTCCAGCGAGTGGTGTGTGCGAGGAGGGCTCAGTCTCCAGCGAGTGGTATGTGCGAGGAGGGCTCCGCCTCAAGCGAGTGGTGTACGAGGAGGGCTCCGCCTCAAGCGAGTGGTGTACGAGGAGGGCTCCGCCTCAAGCAAGTGGTGTACGAGGAGGGCTCCGCCTCAGCAAGTGGTGTACGAGGAGGGCTCCGCCTCCAGCGAGTGGTGTGCGAGGAGGGCTCCACCTCCAGCGAGTGGTGTGCGAGGAGGTCTCCGCCTCAATCGAATGGTATTTGCGAAGAGGGCTCCGCCTCCAGCGAGTGGTGTTTGCGAAGAGGGCTCCGCCTCAATCGAGTGGTGTTTGCGAAGAGGGCTCCGCCGGTTCAGCCTCCAGCGAGTGACGTGTGTGAGGACTCAGCCTCCAGCGAGTGGCGTGTGCGAGGAGGGCTCAGTCTCCAGCGAGTGGTGTGTGCGAGGAGGGCTCCGCATCAAGCGAGGTGTGTGCGAGGAGGGCTCAGTCTCCAGCGAGTGGTATGTGCGAGGAGGACTCCGCCTCAAGCGAGTGGTGTACGAGGGCTCCGCCTCAATCGAGTGGTGTTTGCGAAGAGGGCTCCGCCGGTTCAGCCTCCAACGAGTGGCGTGTGCGATGAGGGCTCGCGAGTGGAGTTGTTAGAGTAGAGTGGTGTGCAAAGAGGGCCGAGTGGGAGTGGTGTGCAAAGAGGGCCGAGTGGTGAGAGAGGAGGGCCGAGTGGTGAGAGAGGAGGGCCGAGTGGTGAGAGAGGAGGGCCGAGTGGTGAGAGAGGAGGGCCGAGTGGTGAGAGAGGAGGGCCGAGTGGTGAGAGAGGAGGGCCGAGTGGTGAGAGAGGAGGGCCGAGTGGTGAGAGGGAGGGCCGAGTGGTGAGAGAGGAGGGCCGAGTGGTGAGAGAGGAGGGCCGAGTGGTGAGAGAGGAGGGCCGAGTGGTGAGAGAGGAGGGCCGAGTGGTGAGAGAGGAGGGCCGAGTGGTGAGAGAGGAGGGCCGAGTGGTGAGAGAGGAGGGCCGAGTGGTGAGAGAGGAGGGCCGAGTGGTGAGAGAGGAGGGCCGAGTGGTGAGAGAGGAGGGCCGAGTGGTGAGAGAGGAGGGCCGAGTGGTGAGAGAGGAGGGCCGAGTGGTGAGAGAGGAGGGCCGAGTGGTGAGAGAGGAGGGCCGAGTGGTGAGAGAGGAGGGCCGAGTGGTGAGAGAGGAGGGCCGAGTGGTGAGAGAGGGCTCCGCCTCCAAGCCTACATTGGGAGTCTTATTAGATTTAGTGTCGTGTTTCGAGTTTGAAATAAAACTTAATAGTACGCTTATTTATAGTAGTTTATTTCCACAAAACGGCACGGAAGTGAAGACAAAACATTGAAGGCGTCGGTTGCGCCATTTTCGACGGAGACGCCATGGCACGTCTCCGCAGGCAGGCGCAACTCTTGTGCCACTAGCAAATCTTCGTACAACAGGTGTAGATCGTGATGCAAGGACAGCAGCATCCACCGCAGCACCCACCGCAACAGCCTCCACAGCCTCCGCACCTGCAAGAAGAATGTATAGGTTATGAGTAGGTGTAATGTTTGCCGAGGCTCTTGTCCTGTAAGGCAGCTTGTTCACGACGCAACAATGCAAAATGTGGTAACGATTCAGAGCCTTCACATGGACACGATTTTCATACGGTTTTTCGGCTATGTCGTCGATGCCGCTATATCGTCGCGGTATTTTTTTAAGGTCTATCCACACATCAGGGCCGTGTCCGGGACGTGACATGGCCGGGCCCAGGCATTGAAGCAGAGTCACTTTGCGTGTGGTTATTATTTTTGAGCCCCTGACGGGGCACGGTGCGTCCACGTCCGGGCACGGCCCTGATAGGTGTGGATAGACGTGCGGCTGATCAAAACCGGTATAAGCTTGTTGAAGACACCGCACCGCACGGGACTTGGACTAACTAAAATCAACTTACATTTTTTCCTAGGGAAGGTAAAAGTACTCTTAAAAGAACTAAAAATGGTCAAACGTAGACCTAAAGTTGTGGAAAATCACTATTTTTCTAAATTTTAGAACTGTAGTTTTTTTGGGATTTTTTATATTATTTTATAGGACTTGGTTTTTAATATATGTGTATTACGCAAGCGATTTGATTGTACTACCCTTTTAAAGAAACCTACTTCTACAGAACACCTCGGATGTCGTTTGAATAGAGAAGGAAACATAGATTCGAAAGATATTAAAAAAAAAATTGTTTGTTAGTTGAACAGTACTATAATTTATTTGAAATATAAAAAAGTTTTTAATGGGTTGAAACTAGGTGGCCAAGTTCAATATTTACTTTTTCTTATTATTATTTAAGCCCGTGCTACACGGTTTAAAACGGCCGCTTCAAACCAAGGTGACCTTGGTTTTTAAACGTGTAGCACGAGCTTTACTAGTCATGTTTCTAAAATTTATTTAGTAATGAAAAAATACGAACAGGATTAAAAATTTACCATGGCATATCTTGGCTAACCAAGGCCTTGCAACTTAAGGATTATATGGCTCAAATAATCGGTTAACTGCAAGGAAGACGAACACGTCTTGTTCTTCAAACAGGTTTTTTTATAAGTCAATCAATTTACAGATCAAAGATTATGTACCTGATTACCGCGGTATACGATTGTATTTTGATGCCGACGAAGTACTATTACCTCCCTCCAGATGACCCTAGAGAACTCGGTGTGTCATTCTAAGTTGCGATAAGAATAAGGTTTCACTACCTTAAAGTATCAAAAACTGGACCAAGTGTTTCTTCCAAAGGAGCATAACAGGAAAGGATCCACAACCCTTAAAAAGATAAAAAAACTGAACCTAACATTTCAGTTTCCAAGGCAAGCTAACAGAAAAGGAGCATAGATATTATGCATAATTATACATTACCAAGGTGAAGGATTGTGTTTTAATCAATGATATTCTAATAAACAGATACGTTATACACTCACAAAACAACCGAAAAAAGTGTTCCGCAAAGCAGCGGCAGCACAGATACCTACACACTTTTGGTATGAGATACCTTCTGTTTTATGTACTTTGGTATCATAATTGGCACACTTTCTAAATACACACGATTGCATTTTTTTTTTTTTTTTTTTGTTTCAACGAAGCCTATCGCTCTTCGCCATGGGTGACATAGACTAAAGACGCCAATTAGGATCTATTTGAGTCTTCACAATGCACGCGCTCATAACATATCTGTATACTAGAATATCATTGGTTTTGATGCAGATGAAATAATTAAAAAAGGATAGGATTTAAACGAGCGAATATAAATTAAAGGTGTCAAAAATACTGAATATACCTTACTGAAACACTGAAAGGGCGACAAACAGTGGGCGAATGGTAACAAATGATTAAAACAGCGACTTGAAACTAAAAATTTGTCGCTATTTCTGTTTTCAGGGGCTAAAGTAACCTAACCGATCCGTGTCGGGGTGCCTAAAGTTCCCGAGCTCGCTTCGCTCGCTCTTGGACAAATTCGTTCAAAACATTAATACACCCGAACTCCAGCACGACCACACGATAAACGCAGCGTGCACAGCGATGTCACCTCGTCGGTTGTTCTGCTATTTTCAAAAGAATAATATGCTAAAATAGAACCCCAAGTAAAATACTAAGTAAAAAAGCTGCATTGAAGCTCCAGCAGATTCACAATAATTTTAATCTGCTTTTAAAGGTTTCACTTTTTATGGTAAAATATTAGAAATCAACGTGAAGAAAATGAAGGTTTTCGTTGCCCTCTAGTTCTATGTAGTCTGTGCTTGTCAGTTTGACTCGAGTGATGTTCTCAGTCTAGAACAAGTTCTCAGTTACTATAACAGTCATATGTCTGGTATGTAACTCGATCGCTCAAATCAAGATAAATCTTAGGTATAGGAGAGGGAAGTTCCCAGCTGCTTAGTACGTTGAAAACGTAGGTTGCATGATCTTGATTTGAATTAAGAATTCCAGTATTTTATATTTAATTAGCTGTGGTCCGCCACTTCGTATGCGCAGCATTAGTACTTTGATAGCCCTATTTTTTTGTATCGCGACGTAATTTGTGTGTGGGCCGCTTTACTTGAGAAATGACTAGTTCACAATACAAACGTCCACCCCCTTTTCCACCCTCTTTATCATGATTGCCGGGATAAAAACTACCCTTTGTTCTGCCCAGGATTTCAATCTATCTCTATACCAAATTTCATCTAAATCGGTTCAGTGGTTTAGGCGTGAAAAGGTAACAAACAGGCAAACACAGTTACTTTTGCACTTAAAATATTAGTATGGATTGAATACTAAGTCAGTAAAATATACTCACTCGATACAGAAGACGATTGTAAGCCCATCCCTATCTACACAAATTGACGTACAACTGTCAAGTTATCAAAATAATGACAACCGTTTGTTTTGAATTGCGTGAAATGTTACATATTTCTGTTTTTATTTAAAAGATTTAGTGCATGAATATGACATCCTCAAGTACAAAATACACTCCAAAAAGCAATTGTGTTCATTGTAACAGTAAAACCGTTCCGCGTGTTATGTAATGGTTCAGTTTTTGAGTGACACGGTATACCCACTATTCAGTGAATCACAGCAGCGAACCCGTTGAAAGTGAGAGAAAATCAGCGCTTCACCCACTGCCACTCAGCCGCAATTGACTGATCGATACCGACCTCCTAAGTGCGTGTTGTATGATGATCCAGTTTTCGTGTTTACCCGCTATTCGCTAGACGAGAGACGTCTCAGTGCTTCACCGTCTGACGGACAGAGCACATCAGCTCTTCACCCACTGGCAGTCAGAGCACTTTAGTGTTCTACCCATTGACAGCCAGAGCACATCATAACTTCACCCGTTGGCAGTCAGAGCACTTCAATGCTTCACCCACTGACAGTCAGCCGCGCGCCATTCGCTGACAGTAAGCCGCGCATCACCTGCCTATACCCAGCGCGTGTAATATGACGGTCCCAGTTTTAGTGCGATACGATACACACGCTATTTATCAGAGCTCATCAACCCTTCACCCGCTGACAGTAAGCTGTGCCTCACTAGCCGATACTGAGCGCGTTGAGTATGACGATCCAGTTTTTGTGCGACACGGTACACCTTCTAACCATTAAGCTCACATTAGAGCTTCACACCCAATGACAGTTAGGGCACTCCACTCGCAGACAGTCAACCGCTCTCCACACGCTGACAGTGACCCACGCCTCACCGGCCGATACCGAGAGCGTGTAGTATGACGCGGTCCAGTTTTTGTGCGACACGCTACACCCGCTATTCATTAGGCCGACGCTGTCCATGTCCGCATTAATTACAGGACGCCTCTGACGAATGACACGCAAATACGGTACGGATAAGGCAATAACAGCGGACGGGATGTTGGTAAACTGATGAGTGGAGGAAATAGTCGGTGCTTAGGTTAATTCGAAATTATTTGTCTGAATTACCAACCTAACGCACTCCGAAAAAACTGGCGAGGAAGTTCAATTATACCCTAATATTCAAATAAATCATCATTCGTATGGATATTCATAAAATACACACATCTCAATGTATGAAGTCAAACGGAATACCAGTATGGTAAACGTTGAGGCAAACACGTAAAAGAAAAGGAACATTTATTTTATAAAAACATTTTCATAAAAAAATCCACAATTAATGGTTCTCAAATAGTCCTCGAAATGTCGAACGATAAAAAATAGCTTTGAAAAATAATCCGTAAGTTTTTCAATTCAGTACGAAAATTCGGGGAAATATCAATAATATCATTAAGCAGTTCATACCTCAACTTTTATAAAGTTAAACTTGTAGCTGTTATTTTTAAATTCGTGGTAGAGTTTCAACCATAAATCACATCACACATCACATCACATCATCAGCCTATTAATGTTCCCACTGCTGGGACACAGGCCTCCTCTCTGTGAGAGGGAATGGGCCGTTATCCACCACGCGGGCCCAGTGCGGGTTGGTGGATGTCACATGTCTTCGAATTATTGGTTCTATGACATGCCGGTTTCCTCACGATGTTTTCCTTCACCGTTTTGAGAGCAGTGGTGATGAAATAATTTACACAAAGTAAAGCGCCTGCCTACCATAAATCGAAACCATAAATCGTTGGTTTACAATTATATAATTTATAGTCGAAATGCGTGGAAAGCAGAACTATGGTACATATATTTTTGCAGAACTACAGATTTTAAGTGTTTGATTTTAGGGTTCCGTACCCAAATACTAAAAACGGGACCCTATTACTTAGGGTGTTACCACACCAATCGATCGATAGTCGATCGATGCCATCGATCGACATCGGTCGACGTTGATCGATTGGTGTGGTAGCTTTAATTGATCCTTGCGTGATTGCGCACTTGTTTTTTTTTAACCTAAACTCCCTGTTTCTGGAGAGAAGTTATCGACGATTCACGAAAATTAATTTCAGTAATCACACAAGCACGATAATTTCCGGTAAGAAGAGTAAGGTTTTATTACGAAGACATTCGAAATCGTTAAAAGCTACTAGAAATTAAGATACACATCACACTAATATTATAAAAGGCGAAAGTTTCTGAGTGCGTGTGTGTGTGTGTTTGTAGTGTTGTTGTTACTTCTTCACGCTCAAACAGCTAGACGGATCTGTATGAAATTTGAAACAGGAAGTTTTAGTACTTTGCCCCACACTAGGCATTACTTCCTGTACCGTGGTTGCGTTTATAGTCACCGGCACGTAAGTTGGCAAGTGTCGTTAGATGCGTAGTAGTAGTTTTTTAGGTATCTTTAGTAGTGCAGCAGGGCGAGGGGAACGTTTAGGACCATTCCGAGCGCGCGATTGGTTGGTCAGTTGACACAAGGATCGACTGACCAATCGTGTCGCGTCCACGTTCCGTTCGCGTTCGTGGTTGGTCAGTTCGCAGTATATGCGCGAACTTATCCCCACTACGCCAAAACCTTGCCAACTTACGTGCCGGGCACTATACAAACATGTAAACTCACATACACGGGAGCCGAGACAGTTAAATTCATTCTCCGGGACTTCGTCGAGCTTCATTGCCTCGGCGCTTTTCTGGTGGTCGCCACTGTTGATTCTGACTTTCAGGAGTTGCAGTGGTTTGGGAATAGTGCGATGGGATTGTCACATACAAACACCCAGAGCCGGAACAACTATCTGTAGGTCATACAAATATTTGTTCCGTGCGGGAATCGAACCCGCGACACGCAGCGCAGCAGTCAATCGCTCAATCACTGGGCCAACCGTGCGCCCAGATTATAGTTGGGAATAGCACATAGGATACTTATTATACCGGGATATGTTCCCTCGGGATAATTTTCGACTATAACGCGGGCGAAGCTGCTGGCAAAAGCAAGTAGGTACATAAATCACTTTTACTATCAAATGTATTTCAATATATCCACACAGAAACTGAAACAATATTATCGCATTCCAATGCAATATTTTCTACTCTAAATTCATATAATACAATCCAGAGCTTTCAAACGGCCAAGAACTGCATAATATAATAATACTGAACTCTCAAACTACGCCGCATACGCATCAGTAGTAAACATAGTCGATTTTTGAGATGGGACACGGCAGTAACACATGACTAGATAAGCAGTACATAGGGAGATGGGACACGGATCTACCTTGTAGTTCTAAACTAAACCGCCCATCTTCTCGATTTCTTTATTTTATGTGAAACCTTCCCTATCACCATTGTGATTTGAAACTCAATGAAACGAAAACCGGCCAAGTGCGAGTCGGACTCGCGCACGAAGGGTTCCGTACAATTATCGCAAAAATGCCAAAAAAATCACGTTTGTTGTATGGGAGCCCCACTTAAATATTAAGTTTATTCTGTTTTTAGTATTTTTTGTTATAGCGGCAACAGAAATACAGCATCTGTGAAAATTTCAACTGTCTAGATATCACGGTTCATGAGTTACAGCCTGGTGACAGACAGATAGACGGACCGCGGAGTCTTAGTAATAGGGACCCGTTTTTACCCTTTGGGTACGGAACCCTAAAAAGTGACACTAATAAGAGACAAACGTGTGAGAGAATGAGATAGAATATAATTTGAGAGTTGCACTTCTACCGCACATGAACTGCACTCATGTTTTTTTTTTTAAATACTTCTATGCACTTAGCAATTAATAAAACAGTTAAGGACAGTCTCGTAAGAACATATTTTTGTAGCTACAACGGTTAGGGTACCTGCCCTGAGTGCCCCTGTATACTGACACAGTTCCCATTCTGTAACGTATAGAAATTGCATCACTAAATACGGCTGGTCAAAGGGTTCTGTCCGGTCGGAGGTAGGGATGGGCATCGGATCCAAAGTATCGATATTTTAGTTTAAATCTAAAGGAGTATAGATTCCCAAAAAAATTTGAATAATAGTATCGATACTAATCCATTGAACTAGCTGAGGTTAAATTTTAAAGAAATGAAGGTTGTATGTATGTTGTAGGAAGGTTGTTGAGGGTATGTATGTATTAAAGAAATGAACCTTAGACAAACCATACACATTTAATTTAATGTAATTTATTTAGAGAAAACAAACAGTGAGAAATTACATTTTACAACTTACTATTGCAACAATTACGACCAAATATGCAACCAACTACATTTCCCACGGCAAAAAAGAAAAAAAAATTCTTGCGATTTAATTTAAAACCTTACAATAATTTAAATAATACAAAAAATATCCATTATCATAATTTTATTATAACATTAAAGATCAAATTAAAAAAAAACATTAAAAATCTAATTAAGAATAATATGAAAAATAAAAAATGAACATTACATTAAATATCAAAATAAAAGAAAATAATTAAATAAAAAGTCAATAAACATTAAATACATAACATTAGAAATTAAAATAAAAAAACATGTCCAGTTACATTAAAATCATTAAATATATATATTATATATATATAATATATATATATATATTTAATGATTTTATATATATATATAAAGGAACCTATATTCTCCTCTTAACCTGATTCATAACTCACATAATATGAATCATCTTGTCGACCCGTAAAACTCAATGGACGCCAAGAACATCCGTTAGGACAGACTAGAATATAGCCTTATTGAACACTGACATTATACCGAAAGAAATATCAAAATTAAATCGTTCAAGAAGCATCGAAGACAAATGCTTAAAATCGATGCTAATTCACAGAAGTATCGATACATTGCCCGCGTCCCTATCCGAAGTTCGATACGCCGACCATTCACTGATTACGCTTGTTTATAATTGCCGCTCTCCCAAATGAGCTCGAACTGCCAATCTGACGAAAGCAAAATGTGTTTTCAGTCGCGTGATCATTAATTTGAGTATATTGTGTCTACTCTCACATTGATGATTTAAATGGAATTGCAATCGTTTTGATTTCCAGTTGTTAATATCGCTAAGTATGAACTGATGAACTGATTAACGTTTGATAAATGTAACGATTGTGCATTGAACAGAACAGACAAGCACTATTTGAATTTTGATACCATTTGTGATTTGGTTTTGTGTTTGTGAACTGCCGTTGGTATAGCGGTATTGCTGAACATGAAGTCCTCGGTTCGATTTCCAGGTTGGAGAAACAGTTATTGGGTTTTTCCATCTTGAAATTATCAGTAGTAGCCTGAAATCTGGACTTGTGCCCAATTCATGCCCTCTATTAGGCGACCGCTGAAAATCAGCGCCGTGCTGTGGCTTATGCTGAGTGGAAGCCTTCTTGTCCCAACCATGACATGCATCTGCTTTTATTTATACTCGCATTATTTTTTTTGTCTTTCTTTTACTTTCCTAGCATAATTTAAGAACTACTAACACTATCGTTAAGGGTTTAGTTTTCAAAATCTACTATCACTTTTCTTGTTCTTATAATGTAATGTTTGTATGTCGTTTTGTGGCAATTAATAGTACATTGTGATACAAGGGTGGGAAGTAGGTTATTGCAAACGAGCTGTCATTAACAAGCCCGAGCCGAAGGCGAGGGTTTTTAATGACACGAGTTTGCAATAACCTACACACCCGTGTATCACACGACGTTTTTCAATACAGTTGTGAGAAACAGTAAAAACAAATCGAAGAATTAGATTTGTTTATTCACAAAAATTAAATTTTCAATATGGCGCGTTTTTGCAACTGGACATTTTTTTACAAAGAAAACAGCCTATACAGCCTATTCGATTTTTGACAAACGTTAATGTGAAAATAATTAACTTAAAACTGGTAATTAAACATATTAAACAACTTTAAAAAAAAAAAAAGAGAATTCAATGCTAAAACGTACGGAATCATTAATTTTTCCTCGTATAAAATCGTATCCCATTTTATTCTATGTATGAAAACTCCTTGCTACTAAACTTTTTTAAATTGACTTATGGCGCGTTTTTGCAACTGGACATATTTTTTTTACAACGTTAACAGCCTATACAGCCTATTCGATTTTTGACAAATGTTGATGTGAAAATAATTAAATTAAAACTGGTAATTAAATATATTAAACAACCATTTATAAGACTTTTAAGAATTCAATGCTAAAACGTACGGAATCATTCATTTTTCCTCTTAGAAAATCTATCCCATTTTATTGTATGTTTGAAAACTCTTACTCTTACTCCTAAACTTTTTTAAATTGACTTATAAATTTAAAACTAAACTGCAAACATAATGATCGAGCTCGTAAACAAAAGTCACGACCGCGTAACAGAAAGATGCCTATGCGTAAGATTTAACTTTCGAATCATAATTATAGCCTCTGAAAGTACGCCATGTTTACCAACTGTATTGAAAATACTTTTTCTTTCTTTTATTCCTTTCTATCACATGGGACTTACACATAAATAGCGAACTATGGGTGTAATACAGGTGTACCTCTGCCCAACTCTTCGGGGAACTCAGGCGTAATGTTATGTAATTATACCATTTGTGATTGGTGTGGTTTTTGAAATACGGGCCCGTTAGACTGATTTTCGCCGAAATATCATAATATTCGTATCGGTCGTTCATCCTAGCCAACTTTCGAATAGTTTGAGGTCGTGTTCCAGTTTGACGAGATGCGGTTTAATATCAATATTTTGTATTGATCGATTGGCAACTTCTGCTGCCAATTTTGGGAAACACCGATATTCTAAGGATAGATCAATGACGGAGTTCTGGGCTTCTGATTACTCTTAGACGCTACCTATTACATCGAGTTGATAGAATATTCAAGTTTGCCAGGCACTTATCTATAAAATCACCGTATTATTGGCTAGTCTAGTGGTTGCAAGAACTACTCGTGCAAGAGGTCCTAGATTCAACTCTCAGGTCAGGTAAAGTCCTCCCCGGTGGGTTCCCGCATTGTCGAGGTGGGGGGAGGGGGGGGGGCTCAGTAGCCGTGGTTTAGACACTCACGTGTGAAGCGAAGAGGAACCTGAGGAGGGTACGCTCTTCAGGACTTTTGCCGATTAAACCGACGATATAGCGTAATAAGTTAGTTGCGGTGCCGCTTGGTAACAGAGGCGACATCGCAGCTGAGGTGAGCCGCGGGAAGCCCCATACGATATCGTGGCTGACGGTTGGATTCCGCGACGGGAGAGGAGTGCCGTCATTGTCGTGCTCTCCCTACCTGCCGCAGCCTGGATGGGGCCGCTACCGTCTAAGGGCGGATGCGGTGGAGTTTTAGTGGGTTGGAGTCCCAGATAACTTCGCTATCTACCTGTGGTAGGGCAGTATGCATGAGCATTTCTCCAGGGAAAAAAAAACATCTGTCTAAATAATACTCAGTACTATTACCTCAGTAGCAGGTACGAGTAGTAGCCCTGAGTCTGAATTTATTCCCGGTCGATGACAATAGCCTCGCCCATCGTAGGATAGGATAAATGGACCATTTTGTCACACTTAGACTCGCATTTGGTCCGTTGTGCGTGCAGGCCTCCTCTCTGTGAGAGGGAATGGGCCGTAATCCACCACGCAGGCCCAGTGTATGTTAGATGTCCCATGCCTTAGAATTTTTGGTTCTCAGACATGCCGGTTTCCTCACGATGTTTTCCTGCATCGTTTTAAGATCAGTGGTGATAAAATAATGTACACAAAGTAAAGCGCCTGCCTAGGTTCGAACCCACGACCTAAGGTGGAATCCAGGTATTCCTCTCCTCTCCTTTCCGGAATATAAGTGTTAAATAATAAATTTGTACTTGTATGCATTTGTAATTGTACTTATTTCTGTAAACTCAACCGAGTGTTCGAAACATTCTGCCTTCATACATTTAAGAATAATTTTCTTTAAAAGAATGTTATCTCTCTCTTTATCTTAAGCATTTTTATTGCGTTCTTTGTTCGCAAAAACTAATCAAGTAAAACAATCTTAAAGTTAGTTAGAAACAATTTGAGCCAGTTGCGAATTGAAATAATTCAGTGCCCCGTGACGAGTGAGTTTACAGCTTTAACCCGCAAATGTAGTGGCAAGTAATGGCTACACTAAACGCACTTATTTTCACGCAATCTGCGGGCAAATAAACACATATAGGTAGATAGGTACTGTTACAGAAGTGTGTAAACGTAGAATGTTTTAGTTGAACTAGAGAAGAACTTTAAAGTGGTACATGTTACAACGGTGGTGGTAACAATCTTCTATTTAATACAAATCTTGAATTCATTTATTTCATGACACAATACGCACAGCCTAATACTGGTCTAGAAGCATTAAATTCTGCACAACAATATCCAATAAAACGAAGGTTAGCAGTAAGGAAGGATTTGTAAGGAAGAAGGAGATAAAAGTTTGTATGGAAGTTTGATGGGAGACATCGGGCACACGGTTTTTGAGCAAATATAATGACAATATCTTATTTTTCTAACCATGTTTGGGATTGAACCTAGTAAATACCTTTTTTCATTTTCCATGCCATAAAGTCGTGATAGCATTTATCACATAATTTTCTCGACTTTGCTGGTAATAGATTATGAGTAAAATCCTTCGCCGCATCTAAAATATCGGGCGAAGTCAAATTTTCTTCACATTCAGTGATATCAGACATTTTTAAGCAAGAATTTAAAAGCTCATGAAATTCAATAAAGCAAAACCTGCAAAACGTATGAATGGCGCCAAAACCCAGCACATCACCGTAATAACCGCGCATGCGCTAAGGTTAAGCACGCACTGCGATTTTTATAAGCGCGATCTTTTTCCACCCATTCTGCAACCTATGGAATTGTATGAAGCTGCTCGCAGTGCGGCAAGAAATTCGTGTTTTGCCACAGAATCCACCGCACCGCGGCGCTAATTTATTTCGCGCGAATATTTTGAGTTCTATGAACGGGTAGAAAGAGACAAAAATCGCAGTGCGTGCTACGCCGAAAGCGGGCATTGTCATAGACAAGTAAAAATTGGAATCAAATCTTTTTAAATAGGTACTATAAAAACGGCACTACAAAAAAAAACAATTAATGAAAACTCCTTAGTGATTAACTAACTTCTTGGATTTGTCCTGTATCGTAATAGAAAAAAATAAATTATTATAGCATTATTTTGTTCGAGTAAAAGTGTCATAATAAGATTCTATTTTTAAATTTTGGTATTGTGTTTATAAAGTATGTCAATATAAACTCGTTTTTAATTTTATAATTCGAATATTACGATATGAGAGTAGATAAAAGTCATTATGAGGTTTTATTAGAAATCTTTTGAAGAGCAGTGGTGGCGCTTTACTTTGTGTAAATTATTTCATCACCACGCGCGCGGTGGATTACGGCGCATTCCCTCCCACTGAGAGGAGGCCTGTGTCCCATCAATGGGAACTGATGATTACAAATCTTTTTTTGATGGCTGTTTTTCAACAACTTTGTTGCAATTATACAAAAATATATAATCGCACCAGCAACACGTTAACAAATATAGCTACTGACCTAACTATCGTCATGAAATCATTTCCGAATATCCCGTTCAGCTACTGAACGATTTGTTAGCTCCTACAAACTGGGCAATTGTAGGTATGTTATTCTTTGGAAGATCGTATGTGTAGTGGCCCGCGTTTGATTCACTTGCAATCTACACACAAGAAATCAAAAGTACTTTCGATGCCCGTAATATGTAAGGTACACATTTGAAAGTTTAATTGGTAGGAACCTACCTTTGGGTATTTTCTTTCTTCCTAAAATACCAAAATTAAAGTCTTCAAAGATTTCATAATTTTATTGTTATAGGTAAAATCTTAATTTTGCTTCATTACATTTATTTAGTTATTGTTTTAATTTTTCTTATAAAATAAATGTGTATATTTATGGTATACAATAAAGTATATTCTATTCTATTCTATTATTATCAAAACAAGTTACACTCAGACATTTTAAAGCCGATTGGAAACCAAGAACTTAGCTTAGTTCAGCTTAGCTCCCATAGCTGAGATTGTTTTTATACTTACTCAGCTTAGTTTATAATGTAGCCCAATTAGTTGATTGTAGAGGTCAGACAAGCAGTCGCTCCGCGTAAAATAACTGGTATTCAGCAACATTTGGTTATACTGGAAGCCAATCCCAACATAGTTGTAAAACAGATAGCTTTTGATCTGCAACCACCTACAAACATACCTAGTTATGTATTTTGGTATGTGTGTTTGTACACAACCACACAATATCGTCCAAAACACAGAAGGGCGTAAAGGAGGCGCATAATCTGCTCAACAGTTTGAAAGATGACATAATATACAAGTTTGAAAAATTACATCAGCTGGAAGGGCCAAACTTAAACCAACTTAGCTCATAGCTTTGGTCTAGCTCTGCAACTAGCTATAAACATACCTACTTGTGTACATTTGACTGTGTTTGTACACAACCACACAATATCGTCCAAAACATAGAAGGGCCTAAAAGAGGCGCATAATCTGCTAAACAGTTTGAAAGATATCATCATATACAAGTTTGAAAAATTACATCAGCTGGAAGGGCCAAACTTAAACCAACTTAGCTCATAGCTTTACTCTAGCTCTGCAACCAGCTATAAACATACCTACTTGTGTACATTTGAATGTGTGTTTGTACACAACCACACAATATCGTCCAAAACATAGAAGGGCGTAAAAGAGGCGCATAATCTGCTCAACAGTTTTAAAGATGACATCATATACAAGTTTGAAAAATTACATCAGCTAGTAGGGCCAAACTTAAACCAACTTAGCTCATAGCTTTGCTCTAGCTCTGCAACCAGCTACAAACATACCTACTTGTGTATATTTGTATGTGTGTTTGTAAACATTTACACAACCACACACTGTCTTCCAACACATAGAAGGGCGTAAAGGAGGCGCATAATCTGCTCAACAGTTTGAAAGATATCATCATATACAAGTTTGAAACATTACATCAGCTAGAAGGGCCAAACTTAAACCAACTTAGCTCATAGCTTTGCTCTAGCTCTGCAACCAGCTACAAACATACCTACTTGTGTACATTTGTATGTGTGTTTGTAAACATTTACACAACCACACACTGTCTTCCAACACATAGAAGGGCGTAAAAGAGGCGCATAATCTGCTCAACAGTTTGAAAGATGAATTCATATACAAGTTTAAAAAATTACATCAGCTAGAAGGGCCAAGCTTAAACCAACTTAGCTCATAACTTTGCTCTAGCTCTGCAACCAGCTACAAACGTTAAGCTACAAGTGTACTGTTGTATGTGTGTTTGTACACATTTACACAACCACACACTGTCGTCCCACACACAGAAGGGCATAAAGGAAACGCATAACGCTCGCTGGCATTAATTACAACTTCCGATGGCGATCGCAACGTTATCGCGGTTCAGACGCGGCTACGCTGCGTTCCGGCGATTTGTCATTGCCACGCTGCTTGTTTTGAATCGATTATTGCTTGCTTAGTGGGGCTTATTTTTACCCACGACGGAACGGAGACGGTATATGCGTTTGGGGGGAGAGGATCCGATTTCGATGCAATTTTCAGTTATTGTTTATTTGCTTAGTGTGTTATTGTAAGGCAAAGTTTATAGAACGAAAATTTTCCAAAAATGTGAAAATTTTAAAAAGGTTCGTTAACTACTTAAATTTATGTTTAACTGCCAATCGCTGTGACACATCAATCATTTATTTTCAGTTACCGAGGCTAAGGTGCTTAGTACGAAAACAATATTATGATAGAAATTGGTACCGACTTCCTTGTTCACAAACTAAACTAAATTAACAAGCATATAATAACCAAGAGGTTCTGTTACCACAGTTTAGTTGTGATATTTGACTTTTTAGTTGAGACATCCTACTTGCTAAGTTACTCAATAATTTCATAGATTAATCTTAAAAAAAAATGGTTAATGCAGTAGTTTATTGAATACCTACAAAAATACTGGTATATCTTTTGAGATATTGAATGCATCTGCCAAATACCAGCTTGATGCACTAGAGTCGATCGAAAAGCGGGCTAAGAGGCTCATCGGTAATGGGACACTGGTCAAGTCAAAGCGCCAGAGCCTTGAACATCGTCGCCGAGTTGACAGCTTGTCGGTTTTTATCGGTTATATTTCGGGGAGTGTGCGATGGAATTGCATGATCTAATTCCGCCAGGCCCATTTCATCATCGGAGTATCAGACGTACGGCAATGCGCCATCGATACATGTTAGACATCTTACCCATACGCACTAAACTTTTTGGAAATACCTTAATTATGTGCACCTAAGAAGTGGAACTCCCTGCCGGAGTCTGTGTTTCCCCCTAGCTACAATCTAGGGGTCTTCAAGTCAAGAGTGAATAAGGTTACTTCTAGGCTTGACCCGTCGACCACATCATAGTTTACCATCAAGTGAGGTAGTGTGCAAGCGCGAGCCTATTTAAAATTAAAATAAAATAAAAAACCGGCCAAGTGCGAGTCGAACTCGCGCACCAAGGGTTACGTACCAAAATCGCAAAAAACGGCAAAACATCACGTTTGTTGTATGGGACTTAAATATTAATTTTATTCTGTTTTTAGTATTTGTTGTTATAGCGGCAACAGAAATACATAATCTGTGAAAATTTCAGCTGTCTATCTGTCACGGTTCATGAGATACAGCCTGGTGAGAGATGGACAGACATACAAACAGACAGACAGACGGTTCGCGGCGTCTTAGTAATAGGGTCCCGTTTTTACCCTTTGCATACGGAACCCTAAAAAAGTAAGCAAATAAGATATCTATAAACAAAAAAACACAAAAAATAGCCATACATCTACGGTTTATTAAAATAATCTACATACTCGTACCTACGCCTAAAATCACGTAGCTAAACCAAAAGAAAACCGCGAAGTCGAAAACCGGCTCATAAAAATATTCCATTAGCTAACTATGTGATGTAATGCACATTCTGGTAACAGAATCAGAGGCCAAAAGACACCACCATATCCATTTTGTGATTATGTTATGTGGAGTGCTGATATAACGATCCCCTGGAAGAGATTTGGCAAAATAATATTTATCTTCGCATTTATTTGTCACTGGCTCGTATGACTGAATTTTTCCGTCTAAAATTCTACATCGAAATAAAGGAATGTGAAAGTAAATCTATTTGCAATTGTGTCGCTGAAAAATATCGTGAAATCAATTATTGTGTTTATCTCAGATTTCAAATGTCTGCCTCGTTGGTTATTAACACAAACCACGGGTGATATTTAACATTTTGGAATATTATTTGTATGCTAATAACAGTTATTTATGTACCACTGAGGAGCAAAAGTTTAGGACCGGTCTTTGCAGTGACGCTTGCCGGAGGCCAGCACTGGACGTGTTTCGGCTAAAACATGGTGATGATATACTGTTCCCCTATTCTAGTCTATAAATAAAACCGGCCAAGTGCGAGTCGGACTCGTGCACGAAGGGTTCCGTACCATTATCGCATAAAACGGCCAAAAAATCACGTTTGTAGTATGGGAGCCCCACTTAAATATTTATTTTATTTTGTTTTTAGTATTTGCTGATAAAGCGGCAACAGATATACATCTTCTGTGAAAATTTCAACTGTCTAGCTATCACGGTTCATGAGATACAGCCTGGTGACAGACGGACAGACAGACAGACGGATCGCGGAGTCTCAGTAATAAGGTCGCGTTTTTATCCTTTGGGTACGGAACCCTAAAAACAAACCCTTATTCCTCCTTGTACGCTATTACTTGAACGGCTTTACCGATTTCGCTAATTCTTTTTTGTTGTGTTTGTTATTGTTAGGAGAAGGTTCTTAGATAGAAAAATAAAGAAAATAAAAATAGTAGGTAGGTAGGGTAGGTATGTGGTTTGGGTAGGTAGGGTAGGTATGTAGGTAGGGTAAGTAGGTAGTGTAGATAGGTAGGTAGGGTAGATAAGTAGGTAGGGTAGGTAGGATAGGGTAGGTAGGGTAGGATAGGTAGGTAGGGTAGAGTAGGTAAGGTACGGTAGGAAAAGTAGGTTAGGGTAGATAGTGTAGGTAGGTAGGGTAGAGTAGATAAGGTAGGGTAGGGTAAGTAGGGTAGGGTAGGGTAGATATGTGGGGCATGCTAGGCTGTTGACGGAAGCGAAGCCACGGGCACAGCTAGTATTAAATAATACTTATGAACTTTTAAAAGGTAATTCAAGGTGATCTAACGCAATTGAAGGTCTAAAAATATCAATTCCGTTATCACTTTTGTTGACAGTTTATAAGCTCATTATTGATAATTATTATAATTACATGTCTGCATAGCTACGAATACAAGAGTGTTACAAATGTTTTTGATATTTTTTAACCTACTTAATCATTAAGTTTTATTTTTATTTCTATTAGGCTGCCAGCCAACTGCTACAAAAATAACGAGAAAATTTGTACAATTGTACATTCATATATGATATAAAATACCATAAACACAAAAGGTCTTAAAATACAAAAGCAACTTTGTGGTTTAAAGTTAGGCCATTCCTGAAGCAAAAAGCTAACAAATTATATATGGGTACACATGAACCCTTTCTTTTAAAATCTAGTAAACCTTACACGTATGAAATTATTCTTTGACACCCTAATAATGGCTCTTGCACGACCCCAAATTCCTTCGACGGGCAGGCCTGGGTTCCGTGTTTGTGCTGGCTCGAATCTTTGATATCAAATTCTTTTAGAACCGACCGCACGAACTCTCACATTCACTCATATTTTAGATACGTTCGACTGTTTCTCTGGTGCTCCAGCGAATGTGAATAAAAATTCGAATATTTTACTACCCGAGTTCGTGCATAGATACCGGAATTTATTGTTAGGTTAGCTCATATTTTTATTTCGTTTTTGATGAATAAAATACTGTGTCGATAGAATTTGTTCACAGATCGATGGAAGCCAATGAGCAAACATTTTATTTTTTTGGAGTGAATTAAGTTGGTAATTTTTTTAACTATTTTAACGTTGTTTTGTACAAATTGAAACCACCGACTTCCAAAAATAAAGTTATGTTTCACTTTGTAGTGTCCAAATAATGGAAGTCGGTGGTTTTTTTTTGTAAAAAAGATTTTTTATTTTTTACTTTTTAGTTGTACCTTATAGGCAAGTTGTTTAGTAAGTTGCCTATAACGCCAGAATAGATTACCCGAATATTATGAAACTTGAACAAAACCGATCAAATGAGAGATCTGCTTACCCCTTAAGACCGTACTGGCGTGATGTTATGTTATGAAATGGTATAAACAATAAACTGACATGCGATTGCAGCGGTCCCGAGAGATTTGCCGTTATTTATTGAAGAGTTCTGTTGTATATCTTCAAAGTTCTTCATCAGAGCTCCACCAAATTAAAATGGGACCAATTTCGAACATACTCCTCCAAAAAAAAAAAAATTTTCAAAATTGGTCCACAATTGACGGAGATATCGGTGAACATACATAAAAAAAAATAACATACAGTCGAACATAGAACCTCCTTTTTCGAAAGTCGGTTAAAATTATAATTTTAATCAACTTTTACTACTTGTAAATTTTAATTCATATATGTATAACGTTCAAAAGTACCGCTTACTGGCCTAATTGAAATAAATATATTTGACTTTGACTTTGAAAAAGAGAGGAATATTTCAATGTTACTTGTAAGTTATACCAGTGGTTAAATTGTTTATACAAGTGTGTTTATGTATTCAGTCTGTCTCACTGAAAGCTCAACCGTTATCTAATCTGGGATCCTTTTCTTATAAGCACTTAGACCTAAGCTTAGCAAAACTGCGACTACAATTAGACTTATCGTCTACAACAATATTTTATGCTAATAAATAACAAGCACAAATTAATAGCTTCTACAAACTGATAAAAGGGTTAAATATTCTGACACTATACTTCATAAAAGATAACTTGATCTCTGCGACATATGTCAAACTGACGTATACGTTATTGTTAGCCTGTTTTTCGATATTTTTCGATTCCTTATTTTGACCGGGTGAAATAGGTTAGGTTAGGTTAGGTTTGAACCGTGACCAACTGCGCGTAAGCCGAGCGAGCGAAGAGACCAGTGCCGCGGCTGCGGCAGCTTCCAAGTTGCTCGCAGTAATTTTTCACCATTTTCTAATTATTAAAATTTTTAAATTATAATTGTATTTTTATTTTGATTTTAAACTTTACATAGGTACTTAGATCGGTATTTTTAATTTTGGTCAATTAACGGCACTTTTTACATTAGGCTTTATGAACTTCAGTAACATATCCATTTGACATTTTAAACATTTCGTTATTTTGAATATAAGTAAAATAATCATTAGGTATTTAGATTTTACGGATTTTGAACGTAGGTTATTTTACGTTAGATCTTTTAATTTTAGATATTGCAATACGTACCCCCTTCAGAGATTTACTGGGTTTAATAAATCATTATAATTTGTATTATTATAATTATGCTACTCTACTCAACTGTACCTTGTGATAGTAACACATCAAAAAGATAACATGACCTATAAACAAATTGCAACATAATATATTTTGTTGCTACAATGTTTACTCTTTTTACAGATATCGTCGAACAATCAAATGTGGAACTGCGTAAACTAATGTTTAAAATGAGAAGACTAAAGTGGGTGTCGAGGTTGGATAGCGGCGGTAGACGGCAGCACCGGCCAGTGACTCGCTGAACAAAGATGGGGACGCACGCGCAAGGCGGCCCGCTCGCGCGCCTTTTAGTACTGGCTGTTTTACATGTCAATTTTATTGGTAAGTTAAAAATATTAATAGTAAATTATTATTCTAATAAGGTTATATTATTACTTATTTATAGTTAATTCACATCACATCATCAGCCTATTAATGTTCCCACTACTGGGACACAGGCCTCCTCTCTGTGAGAGGGAATGGGCCGTAATCCACCACGCGGGCCCAGTGCGGGTTGGTGGCCCGGATGTCACTTGTCTTCAAATTTTTGGTTCTAGGACATGCCGATTTCTTCATGATGTTTTTCTTCACCGTTTTGAGAGCAGTGGTCATGAAATAATTTACACAAAGTAAAGCGCCTGCCTAGGCTCAAACCCACGACCTACAACTTGTAAGTCGCGGCCGATACCACTGAGCCACCACTGCTCTTATTGCCTTATATCAAATTCTCAATACTGTATCATGTTTTTACCCCTTCTTAAGTTTTCTATTACATGCATTAAACACAACCTAATGTACCAATTTGCTACCCGGCGACACTCAATTTAATTGTTTTTTTATTATTGATAGGCTCGCGTTTGACCACTATCTCACCTGATGGTTAGCGATTATGTAGTCGACGGTAGGCCACGCTTGCTTAGAAGTAACCTATTCACTCTTGACTTAAAGACTCCCAAGTTGTAGCTAGCAGAATACAGACTCCGGCAGGGAATTCCACTGCTTAGCTGTACGCACAGTAAAAGTATTCCCAAAACGCTTTGTTCATACGGGTGAGACAAACGGCGATGCGTCATCGGTATATGATGGACACACCATATACCGATGATGCATCGTCGTTTGTCTTGTAGTCCGATGATGGAACGTGCTAGCCAATTTGTTCAATTCCATCGCAGACTCCCCGAAATGTAACCGATAAAAAACCGACAGGCTGGCGTCGATGAACAAGGCTCTGGAGCCTTGACTCGACCAGTTTCTCATTGCTGATGAGCCTCTTGGCCCGTTATTTTATCGACTCAAGTGCATCAAGCTGGAATCCCTCTGGAAGTCCGCAATACAAACACACAGACGACTGGGCAGACCGAATGAAGGAAGCTTACCAATGTGCCAGACCCTGTCAAAAGCCTTCGAGATGTCAAGGGAGACGGCAAGCGTTTCTCCGTGCCTCTTAATGGCCTCACTCCAAATGTGAATGGCATACGCTAGAAGATCCCCAGTTGATCGATTTTGGCGGAAGCCACATTGGCGGTCACTGAGGATATCTTTAGTTTCTAATTATGCCGGGAGCTTGAGAGTTGAGCACCCGTTCCATACTGAAATGGGTCTGTAGTTGGCTGGCAGGCTTATTACGTAACTTTTGCAAGAGCAAAACGATAGCGATCAAATGCTTTATGTTATAAAATTCGGAATTACCTGCAGTGTAGGTATGGTAGGTCCTACGACCTACGTAATAAGCCAGCAGGTCAGCCCGACTGCTCTTCTTGGGCACAGGATGATCGTTGGCTTGCTTCCAAGCATTCGGTACATTTCCAGCGTCTAACGAAAGGCGATATAGGCGTTTCAAGATCGGAGACAGTTCAGGCGCACAAGTTCTGAGTACAATTGCTGACGTGTGTAATATTATGTTTTTACCCTTAGTTACCTCTCAAAACTTTTCTATTACTTGCACAATACAATCTAATGTACCATTTTGCTAACAGGGGACACTCCATAAAATTTTAGAAAAAAATATCTACCGCCGGACCACTTGTTCAAAAAATTACAACATTACTTTGTAGTGACAGATTGTTCGCTCATCGCCCCGGGCCACTACGCCAGGCTATTTTCCTGAGTTGACTCCTAAAATTACCGTGGGAAGGTAAACAACTGACAAACTGCGCTTTATTCTATTTTTAGAGCGGTGTAAACCGGATTCCTGTAGTACACTGGCTGTTCATACATGGTAAATGCAGAAATTTTCGACTTGTCGATATTAAAGGCTGATTTTCTAATATTCTACCTGAAGATAACTTTTACTTGATTAATAAATTTGGCAGTTCGACATATTTTCTATGCAAAAGCTATCAAACCGCTATATATAATGTAGAGATAAAATAAAAATCTGCCCTAAAATGCAGCCCTCTCACTCCATAGTGGAAAGTATTTTCAGCAAATCTTCAAATTAAAAAAAATCAAAAAAGAAATCGCTTCGTTTAAGTACTACTAAGACATTATTAATCAGTCTGCCTAGCCTTTTCATAAGTTTTTGGGGTCAGCTCCAGTCCAACTGAATCCCAATACTGTACATGGAGACCGCCTATCAGGTAACCATAAGCTCTTAGAGCGGTATCAATTTGAGATCGAATAAGGGACAGATGTATATGACTTGTATACATCTGTCACTTACTCGATATCAAATTGATACCACTCTAAGAGCTTATGGTCACCCCCCAGATCTACACAACCCGATTACTGAGAAACACAACCCCTTGGAAAGACGGGCTTTTTTTGCTTCGGACTTCTAATTAAAAAAAATAAACAAACAAAATAACTTATCGTCGTTACTAATTTTAATACAAGTAGTAGCCTTCACAGTGTTCAACAGATTCATGTTATTTATATTAGAACATTCTTTACAGACTGGTTACAAAGCCGTAAACGTCAAAACTTTCTATTAGTCCGTACATTGTAATATTTTTACTTTTACTCGAATAATAAATTAATAATACTTGTTGCTTTTGGACGGCAGGTTTAATTTTAGTTTGAAAAGTTTTTTAAATTTTATTCTCTTTTTAATAAAAGGAACGTTAAATCACGTAACGTGAAATGGATGCGAATATCATTTTATGTCCAGTCAAGAAAATTTTAAGGTTTTTAATTATGACTACTACCTTATGCTTCGTCTTCGGCTTCGTCCTCATGAAAGGTGTTCTATTATCCCAAGAGAACATACAACGAGGATACAAAGCATCATATAACATAATCTAGGTCATGGTCTACTTATGTGCCAAGTGTCATCTTAATCCGATAAGCCATTGAGCCATGAAAATCTAACATAGAGACAGACTTAGTTTCGCATTTAAGGCACCTCCCCGAACAAAACGCCGCGCTAGTCGTTTTTGTGTAGTTTTTAAGAGCTAGCTATCTACTCTTTATATATAAACAAATATCAATTAATAAACCTAAATATTGTAAAAAGTTTTTTTTTAAAAGAGTAAGTATGGAGTTTCTTGTGCATTCTTCTCCATTACAAGCTACTTTCCGAATGCACGGTAGAATCAACTATTATTATTTGTAAAAAGTAACGTTCAAAAGTGCCGCTTGGTGGCCTACTTGAAATAAAATATCTTTGTCTTTGTCTAAAAATACATAAAATTTCTACATAATATTGTTCTAAATTTGTAGCATACTTTTTTTTTTAAGTGTAAGTTTCACTAATCGCCTTCCAACAAAACCATAAAAATGAGAAATAATTAGTGATAACATGCATCTCCTCGTAAAGTGTTCATTAATTATTTTTTGTACTAACACTAATGGATAGACAATTTGATAACGAACATTTTGTTAGTTTTATGTTCTTCAAAAGACCGATATTCGATTTTATAAAGATTTTATTCTAAAATCTGAGCGTGTTCACTACCGTAATTCATGCGCCACCAGTGCCGCTAGGCCAATAGGAATGCTCATATCTCAAGCTAGTTTTTTGGTCAGGGCACGGCCTTGATTATGGACATTAGTAATGAATGAAGTATGGATTCTTAATAAAACAGTGCTTTGAAAGTTTTGACTTTAGGTATTTTTACTGAATGTTAACTAAACGAAACGAAACCTAACGCTACTAAAACCAAAATCCGGATTTTTCTGGAGAAATCCTTACGAATACGTCCCGTCTGGTATCTTATGACGGACTCTTACCAACAAAATCCCCACAGTTTCTACCACTACCATGAGTAAGGGCCCTGGGTTACAATTATTAAATTCACACGAACCAAAAGCTCTAATTCTATGGCTAGTATTAATTCACGTATCACATAAAATCACATCTCATCATCAGCATATTAATGTTCCCACTGCTGGGAAACATTCCTCCTCTCTGTGAGAGGGAATTCACGTATACAATAACTTAAAAGTCTCTACGTATATAATATTACTATGTCCCTTCTGCAGACCATAAACAAACCAACATACTATAATATCCTTGCCCATTTTTACGCCCATGTCATTTTATCTAGTAATATTCAGTAAATCGTGGAGAGGGAATCTGTTTGTCTAGGACATCGTGTGGGTTGTCAAAGCATAAACCTGAACATGTTTAAAGGTGAGCGCAGACAAAACTGTGAAATAAAAAAGTAAAAGATCTCGATGTTTGCAAATATACGGTGTGCATGAAATGGTATTTTAGTAGAAGTTATTTACTTTTAAATAATTTGATATTTATTGATAACAATTATAATTTACGTTCGTCTGTACTGACATTCAGCATCACAGAAAAATCTTCTAATTACAAAATAAACTGGCCAAGTTCGATTCGGACTCGTGCACGAAGGGTTCCGTACCACTATCGCAAAAAACAGCAAAAAAACACGTTTGTTGTATGGGAAATATTCACTTAAATATTTATTTTATTCTGTGTAATAGCGGCTACTGAAATACATCATCTGTGAAATTTTCAACTGTTTAGCTATCACGGTTCATGACATACAGCCTGGTGACAGACGGACAGACAGACAGACAAATGGATCGTTGAGTCTTAGTAATAGGGTCCCGTTTTTACCCTTTGGATGGTGTAACCCTAAAAATCTTCTAATACAATAACAGCGCTGACTGTACACTGTACAGTCATGATACCGCAGTCATATGCTATTTGGACCTTTTTCTATAAACTTTAACCTTATGTCCTATACTTATGTTAATTCCCACATTCAGTGCAAACAGGTTATTCGAGATGTCTGGTAGTCTGTGATACTATGAAATAGAGACGATGGCGTTCTCGTCAAACAATTATGTTAACGGATTGATATGCACTGTGCGGTTTCAATCAACTAATCGGGACCCACAGGACACAGGATTTCCCAAAACACCACAATTCTCTTTTAACTATAGAACTGAATTCGTGCATATTCGGTTCGCGATACCGTTTATGGAGACCTTTAGGCCCCGGGCAGTTCGAGGAGCTTGCGCGGCTGCTAATAGGGCACGCACCTTCGTTTTCGTCTATACTGAAGTGATTATGGTGGACGCCTAGTGGGGCGAAACGGAGCGGCTTCGCTACCGAGCGATCGACTAGCCCTCTATTTCCCAACATACTCCAATTTATACAGGTTCAAGTTCGTAGCCGATTACAAGGTAGCCGCCGCGACACTACTGGTTTTTGTGTATTTCTATGATATTTCATTTCGTATCACAGCTAGCGACGATTCAACTTCATAAAAAACCTGTAGTGTTGCGTTGACACGTCGCCTGCTGCTGTCGCCTGCAGTTTGCTACGAACTTGAACCTATATAAATTACCAAAATACCAAAATGTTAGGGCGTTGATCACGGGACATTTCGATATTGCGCTTGCCATTTCTATAAATGTTTGATATCTTGTCTCGTTATGGTTGATAGAATTTCACTTGTATGAAGCCTCTAATCGCGCCCGCTACAGTGCCATTAATCGCTTTTACCCTGGACTAGCTCTTAGCTTCGCGGTAACGTGTGCGTGGAGCCTTTACGCCATGTTTCGGGCCCGCGTTCACGGGAGCGCTTTGTTTCGGACTCGGTCTCATTTCACAAAGTGCAAACCTTCGCTGCGTTAGCGTAGAACGCTTCATAATGCTAAACTATTGTACTTTACACTGTCACGGGGACGGAATCGTGGACTAAAATGAATCTAGGAATTAGTGAAATGAGTGTTTTTGTTCTTGCGAAAGTGTGTTTTCTTAGTTATAGATTTAGCAGGTGGTTTTTTAATTACTTTAGTACTGGATAAATTGTTATTGCACGAACAAACAACGAATAAGAATAAGAATAATTTATTAAAAGTAAGTACGTTCACAAGAATGTACCGTAGATGCAGTAGTATTATTTCTAAAACTGTGTTATATATAGTGCTTATAAGTAAATTACGTTCTAGGGGTAGTAAAATTGAATTAGCCGCGCCACCCCAAGAAGTTATACAGTAAGTAAGAATGCATTGACACAACGCTAAATAAATCTGTTTAATTAATTTAAAGTTAGCTATATTACGTAAATTCTTAAAAACATATATTATTAATTTGCGATGTCTAGTACATAGTAACTCGATATGTTTACGGAAATTTAGATTGGAGTCAATAGTGATGCCTAGATATTTAAAATTATCAGCTTTAGCTAAAGTAGGGCAAGAACATGCAGTGTCAGCGTACGTGTTACAGGTATGCGCGTAAATGTATAGGTTAGTATGTTAGTATTTCTCATTGTAAATAAAATGTATTTGGTTTTATCTGAATTCAGTGTTAGAAGATTAGTCTTGAGCCAATTAGACACCATGTTAAAGCCATTCTGAGCATGTTCATAAACCTCAGCTCTTGACTTAGCTCATCATCAGCATAAGACATTATGACACCATTTTGCAGTCGCAGGCTACATAGGTCATTTATGTAGACTAAAAATAATGTGGGCCCTAAAATACTATCTTGTGGAATTCCAAAACAACTATTAGTAAGATCAGAACTTGTATACGGACCAATTTTGACACACTGCTGCCTATCACTGAGATAATCAGAAAGCAGTAGAAGTTGCGATCCTCTTATCCCAAGCGATCTTATATTTTTACTCGTTATTTACTGACAACTTCAGAAGCATATGCCTTATTTAGTGACAAAGTAATTCAATAAATTCCATGTTCTCATAAAAATCAAAAAGTTTACCTGAATAAACTTTTATTGTATATTTATATTTTCATGTTACTGGTAGTGGACAATGTCATAAGTGTAAACGGACATAATAATAAAGCCGACATTTATGGCGTCTAGACAGACGGACTGGGCTATTCCTTCTTTTATATATATATTAGATTCTTACCTGCACTAAAAGCATTACGAGAAAGAAAATAACAAAGTTGCAATTGTCATAAAAATATAAACTGTAAGCACAGTTTGTTTTAGAATATCAAAACTCTATATATGTGTGTATTTGAATATAAGCTTGAGAATCTATTTGATTATAAGTCTGTTTGAGTATTACAATCTAATCCAATATGCGTCTGTTTCAGTATTAGAATCTTTTTGAATATGAGACTGAAACACTACTTACTCAAAATTAGTAGTAGTTTAGATTACTTTCAGATTCAAAATATAACACATAACTAAAATCAAACCTATTCCTGCTTGTTGGCAGTAGAAAAACCGGACAACTGCGAGTCGTTATCGCAAAAAACGGCAAAAAAATCACGTTTGTTGTATGGGAGTCCCACTTAAATATTTATTTTATTCTGTTTTTAGTATTTGGTGTTATAGCGGCAATAGAAATACACCATTTGTGAAAATTTCAACTGTCTAGCTATCAGGGTTCATGAGATACAGCCTGGTGACAGACGGACAGACAGACAGACAAGCGGACCGCGGATGGTTCCGTTTTTACCCTTTGGGTACGGAACCCTAAAACCAGCTATTAAGTAAACACCCGGCCCGATATTTAAAATACTTTCTAACATTCCTAAATAACGTGGCTTCCTCTTCAAACCTCTATGAATTACTAGACAAATATTCAAAGAATTTCCTTTCAGGGCAAAAGGCAATATTAATTAACTAGATCATCAAGCGGTCCCTTTATACCATCAAAGTGCCTACATAAAAAGAGTATTTAATGTTTGTTAGAATAAATTCGACGAGACATTTTGCAAATGGATTTTTTGTAGTCACATCGGAGCAATTCATTTGACGTTGATAAAAATATAAAAGCATCGTAGAGTACCAGGGATAACCCTTTCAGGGTTCAAAGCGATGTTCGGTATATCCTCATTGAAAACCCGTTGAGAGGTCAAAATAGAGAAAAGGACACGCATCCCTGCGTCGGCCGTTAATTGATGTTATTCTCCATTTCATATATCAGCAAATTTTCAAGTGACTATTCTGAAAATAAAAACAATAAAAGACCGGTATTTTTTTATTCGTTTAATGTGTTTATAAAGGACTAGCTGTTGCCCGCGGCTTCGCTCCCGTGGACCACCCCACAGGACCCATTTTCGGGATTAAAAATAGCCTATGTCACTCAGGAATAACGTAGCTTTCTATTGGTGACAGATTTTTTTAAATCGGTCCAGTAGTTTCGGAGCCTATTCGGTACAAACAAATAAACAAAAAAATCTATCCTCTTTATAATATTAGTATAGATAATGTATTACGAATATTATTTCACTGGTAGAAAGCAAAACTATCGCCTAGTGTAATAGGCTTATTGTTCCTCTAAATAATAGTTGAAAAAAACTAAAAAACACGCTTTAATAGAAACCCAAACTAAAAAGTAGATAATAATTTTCAATACATTTAAATTAAGAATAGTGTCATTAACAAAAAAAAAATGTATTTTATAATAAAAAGCGTGGGGTAAATTTATTGAAAATTTTGTTCTACTTTCTACCGCTAGCAACAGCTAGTCCTTTATAAACGGACTAGCTGTTGCCCGCGGCTTCGCTCCCATGGACCATCCCACAGGACCCGTTTTCGGGATAAAAAAATAGCCTATGTCACTCAGGAATAACGTAGCTTACTATTGGTGACAGAATTTTTTAAATCAGTCCAGTAGTTTCGGAGCCTATTTGGTACAAACAAACAAACAAACAAAAAAATCTATCCTCTTTATAATATTAGTATAGATAATGTATTACGAATATTATTTCACTGGTAGAAAGCAAAACTGTCGCCTAGTGTCATAGGCTTATTATTCCTCTAAATAATAGATGAAAAAAACTACAAAACACGCTTTAATAGAAACCCAACCTAAAAAGTAGATAGTAATTTTTAATACATTTAAATTAAGAATAGTGTCATTCACAAAAAAAAATGTATTTTATAATAAAAAACGTGGGGTAAATTTATTGAAAATTATTTTCTACTTTTTAGTTTGGGTTTCTATTATAGCGTATTTTTTAGTTTTTTTAACATTTTTTTTTTAGTTCAATTGCTAATCTTGAAGATCCTGGTAAGTATAATGGTTAGAACTGTTTAAATTATTGCATTGTCATCGGTCCTTGATAAGTGTGCAAAGTTTCAAACAGATCCGACGTATTGAAGGGCGTGAAAATCACGTTCGAACATTCCGTTACATAGATTTATAGAAACATACATACCAAGCTAATAAAAGCCTAAAATGGCACGATTATGTGGGATAAGTAACGAGAACAAACCGCTGAAAAAAATATACGCAGTAAAACTTTGAATTAACTTTGATTAAACACAGTTTTACATTAGCATGTCGAATGACGCGGGTAAAGAAGTCTTCACTTCTAAAACTAATAAGTATTTAATTAACACAAACAGAGTTCCATCATCCACAATTAGACCATTAATTTAATTGAATGATATAATTCATAACATGCAATTCTAGTAAAACAGTTATTTAATAAAACTGAAGTGGCAATAATCCTCGGATCGATTGGTGATTCTGTTGAGATTAAACGGTCGGTTTTGTATATTTATTTGATTGGATTATTCTGTAAATCTGCTAGTAATAATATCAAAATTCTATATCTTAATTAATATTATAAAACGGTAAAATAAATTGTCTATATTTTTTTAGGGTTTCCGTAGGTACCCATAGGGTAAAAACGGGACTCTATTACTAAGACTCCACGGTCCGTCCGTCTGTCCACCAGGCTGTATCTCATGAACCGTGATAGCTAGAGAATTAAAATTTTCACAGATGATGTATTTCTGTTGTCGCTATAACAACAAATACTTAAAACAGAATTAAATTAATATTTAAGTGGGACTCCCATACACCAAACGTAATTTTTTGCAATAATGGTACGGAACCCTTCGTGCGCGAGTCCGGCTCGCACTTGGCCGGTTATTTTCATAATGTCATCCCTAGAATGTCTCATTCGTTTAAAAAAATCTTTCACTAGTAATAAGTTACAATATCACAGAGCAAACCTTCTGATGGCTTAACGCGATTCGATTTATATCAC
The DNA here is from genome assembly GCA_948252205.1 of Orthosia incerta. Lineage (NCBI taxonomy): Eukaryota > Metazoa > Arthropoda > Insecta > Lepidoptera > Noctuidae > Orthosia > Orthosia incerta. The sequence goes on from OX411744.1 coordinate 14,609,244, forward strand.
AATGATAGGCGATTTAAATTGCAAGTACGTTACTTTTTTGCGTCTTATCCTTGGCGGCATGTGTGCTTCTCCTCGGGTGACCCCTCGAGTAGTGCGGACGCGGATGCGGATGTGATTCGGCAGGGAATGGAGTATTTCATTCCATTCTCCGACATTCCGCTCGGTCACAAATCTCGACCTTGTTAAAATGCAGAATGCGCCCACGCTGAGGCCCGAAAGGAGTCTGCCTACCAAGCCCGGGGTCTTGTGTATGTCTGGGGCGAAGCCATCGAAAGACACGGCGAAGTACTTGCTGTATCGCTTGATACATCGAAGGCCTTTGAAAGGGTCTGGCACGCAAGTCTACTCCGTAAGCCTTCTGCTTATGGCATCCCCGCTTGATATTGAAGCTGGATATCAGACTTCCTTAGTGAACGGTCTATCCGAGTAGTCATTGACGGCTGCTCCTCTGACTTTACGGCTATTGAAGCCGGTGTTCCTCAGGGGTCTGTTCTCACTGCAACTCTTATCCTGCTGCACATCAATGACCTACTTCAGCCTGGTATTGTTGTGTACGCAGATTACAGTACTGTTTCAGAGAGATACTTGTCCAGCGCAAAAACCAGCGTGGAGGAAATTCGTTCCTTGAGAGAGGCTATGGTGAAGCGGACAGATTTGACTTTAAGCCTTGTCCCCCAGTGGGGTGATAACAATCTCATTTAACGCCACCAAAAAACAGGCGTGTCTTTTTCCCGCTAAAAGGAGTATTTTTGATCTAACTCCTACTTTTCGGGGTACGTCTGTTCCTGTGACAGATCGGCTCGAGCTTCTTGGAATGGAGTTGATACCCAGTCTCAACTTCGGCGCCTCCATTGAGTACAAAGCCCAAATTGCGGCCAAAAAACTGGGCATCCTAATTAGAGTGAAGCGATACTTCACGCCTGAACAGCTTTTAACCCAATACAAAGCGCAAGTCTGAACCTGCATGAAGTATTGCAGCCACCTTTGGGATAAGAGCTAAGTATCAGCTTGCCGCACTTGACTCGGTGGAATGCAAGAGGCTCATCGGCGACGTTGAAATGGTGGATGCCAAGCTTCACAGCTTGGCTCATCGCTGCAAGGTTGGCTTGTCGGTCTTCTACAGACTGTACTTCGGTAAGTGTGCTCAAGAACTCCACGAACTCATCTCACCAGCCCCCTTCTACCATCGGACATCTAGACGCACTGCAAGTTACTATCCTTACCTTGTTGCCTTGCCACCAATTCACACTAAGCGATTCCAAACATCCTTCATAATGCGCACAGCGAATGAATGGAACTCACTACCTGCGTCTGTGTTTCCGAACGCATTCAACCCGAATCTCTTCAAAGCTAGAGTGAACAGGCTTCTTCTGGGTAAGCTTATTCCATCGTTGACTCTGTCTCTGTCACCTCTGACCTAGACTAGCGTCAAGAGCAAACCAAAACCAATAAAAAAAAACGTTCACATGGACGCAATGAGATGTAATTTGACCAATTTGCACTTCTACGAAATATTATGTACGCGACATCCGATCGATATTGCCTATCGAGGCAATTTAAATTGCATCGCTCCATTAGGAAGGGCCCTTAATGTCACAGGTTACTTTTCTATCCCAGTAAAATTCTCGGTTTTTACGGGACAGGCCGCAGAAAATACTAGTACTAAGAGTACTAAAATAAATTGCAATGTGAAATGTGGACTTAGCAGTTATTATGTGAAAGACATTACGTACCTCCGGGCAACGACCTAATGGAGCCTAAAGTCCTAGACTAACATCTAAATTGGCTTTTATAGACTGCTGAATCGTTGCTGAACGAGAAATTTTGAAGGTTCCTACCTACTTATACATTCAACCTGCGCTAGGTAACTATTGTGTCCGCCTCAAATAACGTCAGAATCGCCTCAAAATTGGAGGTTTTGTTTACCTACTTAAGTATCAGGTACTTCATACCCAACCACGGCGTAGCCAAAAGAAAGGTTGTGATCAATTTATAGTTAATAAAGCTGTAATTAAAAGACACACATTACAGTATATACCACGAACTAGTTGCTCCCCAAACTAAACTTACATAGATGGAGATTGCGAGACGCCACCCGCGTCGGAATAGAATTAATCTCGTTCTAAAATTTTCACTTGCCACCTTATCTCCTGTCGTATTGTCGTTTTATTGTGCCTACCCTGGAACCATTAGCGAAAATGTCACAGCGGCGGCATTGTAATCGCGCGCCCGCGGCCTGCCCGCACAATGATGCGGCCATTCGACCCCGCCCGTCTACACGCGCCTTTTACCTTTACTATGATACAAATTTGAGTTTCTATAATAAATGAGAATACCCCCAGCACTCGCATTATTCACGGAACAGAACGCCGCTTTACCTTTCCACAATCCCGGACCGAATTCCAGAGATAGTCGCCGATCGGTAGAAAGCTTAGCTTCGGAACGTATGAATGAGTAAACACTTTTACGAATTGTGTCGTCTACATTTCACCTCTCGGATTCTTCGCATAGAGTTAGCTAACCTCGTGTGGTGATTCACGTCACGTTGCGAGCGAGTGGCCGACAAAGGAAAGAGGGCTTGCATACCTTATTACCACCTTTTTGCCAAATCCCCACTTATGTGAAACACGACGCACTCGCGTCGGCAACTCGGAATGACAACTACGTGTTAACACAAAATGATGTTGTCGGTAGGTGTAATATTTTTATTCTATCCAGAAAGCTCTTTTAATAATATTCAAAATTCATATCTCACCTTTATGGAAGTACTCGTATATCTGCTTTAATGTGGATCGTGTTTGTTTTGACTAAACACTTGACGTAGACAATAACTACAAGCAGAGATATACACGTTCATTTTAAGTAACATGGAGGTACTTTGAGACAAAAATTTTACCTCTTTCGAAGAAAAACATGTCATCTTTATAATTTCACACACGATGTATGAGATCATTGACTACCTATCCAAAAGAGTAGTGTATGATCTAGTCAATTTCTAAAAATAACACCGGAAAGCTACCAGGGCAACAGCAAAGCAGAGGGGTGAGACTTTCAAAGCTTCCAAGTCATTAGACTATTAGGGCGAATTTATTTCTTTGCATATTTTGCCACATCGGAATGTCACCGCGGGTCTCCTTGCAATTAATCAGCTAGTCAATGAGCCGTTTTGTTTGGACATCGTCGATGAGTAATCCTTCCCCAGTGATTTACTGACGGACCCGAAATAGCCCTAAAATAATGTTTATGTCAACTCGGAATTTTATCATTTTTAATAGCTAGAGTGCTACTTTGAAATTAGAAATTTTGTCTAAATGTGAGTTGAGTTTATGAACGCACTCAACGCAAAGTGGGCTATGAAATTAATAAGACCATAAAATATATTATAATAAAATCTGTATAGACATTTTCCTTTTTAGTGTTCCGTAGTCAACATGGAACCCTTATAGTTTCGCCATGTCCGTCTGGCCGTCCGCAGCTTAGGTCAGAGATTCTTAGTACTAGAATGCTATAATTTGGCATGGATATACATATTGATCACGCCAACAAAGTGGTAAAATAAAATCAAGAATAAATATTTATTGGTTTACCTCCAGTACCTACACGTAAAGTGGGGATGTTTTTTTTTCTCGTCTATCCCATGATGTGGGATATCGTTAGATAGGCCATTAAAAATATAACGGGTATAAAAACCCTTTTTCGATTTAGGGATCCGTTTGCGTAAAATTAAGCTTAAAATTAAAAATTTACAGCAAAATTTTTGCTTTTGGATATGTGAATTCACGGCCTTAGTATGTATAGCAAAATTAAAAGCAAAACTACAAGTTTACTAGTAATAGTCGACCAACATATTAAATTTGCTTGGAAAAGTAAACATTTTGTACAAATACCATTGAAAAATTACTTGTATAACTTTGTTAGTCGTGTAAAACATGTAGTAAATAATATTTATGAACCATGTAAAAATATACAAAAATAAAATCTTATAACATCCTTGTCAATAATTATTTCTAAATTAATCATGTTTACGCTCGAATAACGCATTGGAGTGGTCGGCGGCGTCTGGCAGTACCAGTGCGGTACTCAAATAGATAATATTGTTCTAACAATACTTCACAAGTGAAGTTGAATATTATTAATCCTTCTTAAGTTACCATCGTCGTATGTGGGCCCGTTTTTAAAAGGGAAACAACGAAAACTCCTCTTCTTACTCTGCATTATTGTGTGACTACAGAACCATATAACACACGTGGCCCGAAACACACTTCGCCGGTTTTACTTCCTACGTTTTAAAAGTAAGAAATTTAATCGTTGAAATGTGTGCTATTAACAAACCAGTCAATACTGGTGATGACATCATGAAGAAACTCAATACGGACAAAATAAATGCAGACTAATATCAATATTACGGTTTTCTAATTTGCTTTCGTTAAATCTTTGCGATTTTGGCGAAGATGCGAAGGGTTTGTTCAAATTCATGTCCCAGGTGTTAAGAAAGTATTATTTTTATTATTATTATTGATTTATTCATTAACACATACATTTGTTTTAACAGGTAGGTAAGACCCAAGCTATCTAAAGTAGTCATAAATTGCTAAATAAAAAAGAACCGTCCCAAGTAACGGGTCTGGGTAGAAGCACAAGTTATACAGTGGACAACACACTAAGTGTCACCCTCTGGAATTCCGCCAAAGAGCAAGAAAATATGTCCAAACGCAGAGAGATGCTATTGAGTATTCTTACTGCACGAATCACTGGTGCAGACTTTAATAAATTTGTAAGGGTTGCCGGGACTTAAAAAGCCCCTCCCTAGGTCCTAACACACAATTGTTTGGGGTGAATTGGGAATAAAATAAAAATAACTTTGCGATATATCGAATGCAAATTAGAAAAGCGCAACATTAGACAAAAACAAAACACTACTACAAAGAGCAGCATCGTATTTATTACCCTTATCTTATTTGCATGCAATTTGGTATATTGCTGTCCCCAACACACACCATAAGCCGTGGCTTCCGAGTATTTCCGAGTACTTCCGACTTGTTTATAGAATATTCCCTCATAAACATGCAGATTGCGGATGAGACGGTTTTTATGTAAAATTGGGGAAAGGGGAGCCGTTTTATTTATTAGCCTCTTGACTCCGCGTCGTGTCACAACTGACAGTACAGTTGCTTGAAAAATTGCCCGCAGTTCATATCGAGATTGAGCGAAAATGCTCTGAACAATACTGAACATTGGTTGACATGGGGGAATTTAAATCTTATTTTGTCGCGGAAGCTTTAGTAAACTAGTGGAATAACTGATCTGGGGCCGTACTGTAAAATGCTAAAGGGTTCCGCTCCAAAATAATATGGCATCTTACATCTTGTATAGCCACTTGTCACCATATCTTATCTTATCTTATGGAGGGGCCGAGAAATAACTAGGACACTTCGACCCATTGGGATCTTTTGTGATCAATTGTCACCATAACTAGTCACAACTACTTAATTTAGGGCGCACGGTTGACGCAGTGGTTGAGCGATTGACTGCTGCGCTGCGTGTCGCGGGTTCGATGCCCGCATGGAACAAATATTTGTATGACTTACAGATAGTTGTTCCGGCTCTGGGTGTTGTGTATGTGAGTTTATATGTTTGTAAAGGCACCCACGATACAGAAAGAAATTCCTAGTGTGGGGCAACGTTAAGAAAAAAAAGTATAAAGTCACTATTATTAATTCTTTGTATGTGTGCTTAATCCTTCTAATCACTCAACAGATTTTGATAAGACTATCACTATCATTTAATTTATTTTAATCTTAATAATATTATAAATGCGAAAGTATGGATGGATGTTTGTTTTTTACTCAATCACGCCAGAACCGATGAACGGATCTGATGAAATTTGGCACAGGGATAGATTGGAATCTTGAATACCGCATAGGCTACTCTTGATCCCGATATTATGTTCCCTTGGGATAAGAAAACACTTTCACGCGGGCGAAGCCACTGGCAGAAGCTAGTGGTTTATATTATAATCCAATAAATAAATATTCTACAAGAGCGACGCCGCGGGAATAATTCTACGGCCGTAGAAATTTGGTCACTTAAATCATATGTTGAAATATGAATTTGACAGTTTCTAAAATATAATTAAATTTTAGTTTAAATTCAAATGCTTCTAGACTTTCAATAATTCAATTTATTTCAATTTCTGTTAAATAAAATAATGTTGACTTGTTGAACTGAATAATATACATAGACATCTAGAATCTGTTTAAAATACTACTTGCAAATTTAAGAGGAATTTCCCATTTTTTTTCCTACTCACCTTTAAAGCTTTCCCAAAGAATACTGCCAGCTTACCTATATGCGACAATAAATCCTAAGTTCCATTGTCTATACTCCATAATAATGTTCCCTGGATACAGTTTCAAGTCTGGAACTCATTTGGCCAAACGATTATCGGTCCTGCAACAGATGAGCCCGACCGTTGCCACCACATTATAGCATTATGTTTTCCTATTGCCAGCCTTGCCAGCCGAAGGCTAGCTAAGCTGCACTGGATTTTATACTAAGTTATTAAGTCAACAAATATTTTCTCCGATAATATTGCTTCAATTCGTGAGGGCATTTTGCTTACGCCATATTTAATTTTAACTTTTCATAATTGTGTTCCGTGTCTTTCGAGATATAGTTTAATTATTTTTAGCAACGATATTAAATTATATTTCGTTAAGTGCCTACGCACCAAAGTTCAGTTATTTAATAAGGTGTAAAAATAAATGGACTTGTAATTTTCGGCAAGTTTGTGTAACTATTTATATCGAGTCTCCTTTTTAACCCCTGACGGAAAAAAGGGGGTGTTACAAGTTTGACGTGTGTACCTGTGTATTCGTGTATATGTGTATCTGTTTGTGGCATCATAGCTCCTTAACCGATGAACCGATTTTGATTTTGTTTTTTTTTGTTTTTCATTGAAATGTTACTCTAGCGAGACTGTTTTATGCTATGTTCGATGAAAATCAGTTTAGCCGTTCTATTTTTATGGGTGTTTGTATCGGGGTGTTTTCGCAATATATCGTGTCATAATTACGTGTTCAATAGCTTGTCGATTGAAGCGTGTCTACTACTAGATAAATTATGTATTATGAAATTAAAATGTGTTGAGGGATTTTTAATTTTACTTGTATTCTACTTAAAGTTGTCAAAAAATAAAAAGCCCGTTTTGACAGCTATTAAAATACTTAATAATAATTAAACTTGATGCTTGCGAATGATACTCATTGTCATAGTGTATCGGTAATATATGTATATTTTTTATCATATTACTTTTATTAAAATAAATACAATTGAATATACTAAAATAAAACAAACCTATATACAAATACAAAATTAAGACGGAAAATAGGTCATTGTGCATCAAAAAATTCGTCCACATCGATGTCAATGGGAAACGTGCCCAGAACGCTGGAAGCATTGCCATGTTGGATGGCAATACTGATTCTCTGGTCGAAGAAAAGGCCAGCCCTCGGTAATATTTAATTAGGATTATGAATTTGATTTTTCAATTTCTTACGTAGAAAATTATCGCGGCATGTAAAATGAGAAACGGCAACGGGCTTCTTAGATTGTGACTACTATAACAGTAAATTTATTGTTACACATCTGCAAGTGTGCTACGAGTTTGCTACAAAAGCGTAGCGCTACGAACTGTTACGCTGCTACGAGTCAAAATAATTAAACTAGTCATCAAAATAAATTCAGAACTGTTTACTTAATACCTCACAAACCTCTATTTCATCCAACACAAATAAACAAAACCCAATAAACACAAAATAATATAAGGAGCTTGATCAATAAACACTGAACAAATAGTTATAGTTTCTATTTTCCAGTTCGTGATTTCCGTTCGAACCGAAGGATATAAGTAAATGACAAATACTGTGTCCACAAAATGTCCTACACACAATAAAAAATAAATATAAAAAATATCTGTCCTATGTCGGCTAAAAATAGGGCAACGGTTGAGGGTGTTGACAAAGGTGACCAGGGATGAAGGACGCGGGTACCGAAATAGTTTTGTAAACCTATGCTAGTTTAGTGAAATTAAATGAGGTTAAATGAATTTGATTGAGGGTTCATAAAAAAAATACGAAGACTAAAAGTCCCATTTTATTATTACGAGTATTTTAATTAAAAATTGGTTTGGTAAAATTATATTTGTAAAATGTATGTATATTTTGTCCTTTTTAGTGAGTAAACGTTTTGATTTCAATCTTGTTATTTTAGTTGGCAAGAAACTAATTTATAGAAAAATTAAGCAGCAAGGCAATAGAAAGCCGTTTAATACAGTTTAAAAAAGGCTGTGTGCAGTCATAAAGTGAATTGCAATGGCAAATTTCGTTTAATCTTTTTAACAATTTTGCAGTATTTTTTTCGGATCTTATGCACGCTTACCTAAAAGTAACGTATTCACTCTTGACTTAAACACCCCTAGGTTGTAGCTATCAGGAAACAAAGACTCCGGCAGGGAATTCCACTCCTTAGCTGTGCGCACAATGAAAGTATTCGCAAAACGCTTTGTACGTATGGGTGTGATGTCCACCATGTACCAGTGGCGCATTGCCGTACGTCTTGTTGTCCGATGATGGAAAGGGCTAGGTGGAATATAATTGTGCAGTTCCATCGCACACTCCCCGAAATGTAACCGATAAAAAACCGACAGACTGGCCACTCGGCGTCAATGTTCAAGGCTCTGGAGCTTTGAGGCGACCAGAGCATCGTCACCGAGCCTTAAGCCTTTTGGCCCGTTTGTCAATCGACTCAAGTGCATCAAGTTGATATTTGGCAGATCAGTCCCAGAGGTGAGAGCAGTACTCCATACATGATCGAACTTGCACTTTATACAATTTGAGCAGCCGACTGGGGCATTTCCGAATGGGGCGATACCAATCTAGTCAGTTTCAATGCTGCTAAGTCCCAGGCGTGTCTTTTTCCCGCAAAAAAGAGCCTATTCAACCCGGCTCTATCCGTGGTCTAACCGTGCCGATAACGGACCATCTCGACCTTCTTGGCGTACGTTAACATCGACCCTCAATTTTGGTCCATTCATTGAGGCAAAGGCTCAGTAGGCTGCAAAAAAGTTGGGGATCCTTGCAAAGGTGAGACGGTACTTCACGCCTGAACAGCTGCTCAAATTTCATAAAGCGCAAGTTCGGTCATGCATGGAGTACTGCTCTCACCTCTGCTTTTTTTCTTTTAATTACCAGAGGCCCTAGACAAGAGACATTCTATCATCAAAAGCGTGGCGATAGCGACTGTCAAAAAGGCAAAAGCCTTTGCGCTTTTTGTTCGTGTACGTTATATACTGATTATTCTGATTATTTTTTGTACATAGATCGCATTCGGTTCCGTTCCGTTACGTTCCACGGATATTGATGGTGATCTATCTATCGCCGTGGAAAGGAACCGAACGCGATTTAAAAAATATAATCGGTATAATCAGGTGAAAAACGCTAGTTACGTCGGCACGGTTTTTTTGTATGGGTTGAGGCATCTGTATGCTAGTATGATATCATCTGTGTTATGGTGTACAATAAAGTGTATATAAATAAATAAAGTTAGAAAATATTCCTCAACTCAGTCGACATCTCATAATAATTATTAGTCACATCACAAAGCTCTCAATGAGCAAACCAACTCGAAGTACACATGAAACTCTCCCCGATGCGTCACGGATGAGAACAGGGTGATTGGAAACGTGACAACCATTTAACCTTTCTTTGAAATTTCCATGATGAGATTATTAACTATATTTTATTCATAAAATGCCTACATCATTAAGTAGCTAGCAATCAAATTACTGGTTTTATTCCTCACGAATACACAAATGCTCAAACAAGAAACCAGCAGCTCGATGCTTAACTTACATTTTTAAAGCGAAAATCTTAAGAAAGACTCCTTACAGTTGCGTTAAATAGTTCCTATCTTCACATTAAACATCCCTCAAGGCAGTCCACGTCGCAAATAATTAGGCACGCCGGAGCTCTCAATGAGCAAGCCAACTCGAAGTACACACGAAACTCTCTCTCTCTCCCCGACGCGTCACGGATGAGCCCGGGGTGATTAAAAACGTGACCGTCATCACTTGTCGTCCGACGCCCATAAGGGTTTTATCTACCGCGAACCACCCCCGAAGCTTTGTTTATTTATTGTAACGAAACTTTCTTGTTTGATCGCTTTTATAATCAGCTGTGATTATGGGGAAAATTTTGTGGTAATTATTATGGAAAGATTGTTGGGTAGGTTTGATTTTTGGACAAGCATGTTTTGTGATGACACTTGTTAACCATTTAATAAAATCTCTATCATGAAAGACGTATTTTCTACATGTGCACTTATTACATGCCAGAAGCTAGTGCATACTATGTACTGCATATTTCGAATTGGTTGTTTCCTATGGGGCAGCGCCATCAAATTCTTTCAGAAAAGAATTAAGCATGTTTTCAAACTAGATTATCTTTTTATGATCTAGGTGGTCAGGGTATAGTATTTCCATCGTTATCCATCACAATATCAATGGATAAAGAGACAAGACACTCAAAAATACTCATTATGAGAAGACAGAGAAAGTCGTCGACAGTAACTATACCATAAATCATTTTTGAGAACCGTTAGAAAAGTTCTTTGATGCATGTGAAGACAAATTGAGCTATAAAACCAAATCGTAACCCAACGAAAAATAGAATCGGCCATTTTACGTAAAATAGTGCAGATAGATAAAAGAACTCGTAAAATATTTTTGTTTAAAACCTTTTTTAACCATGACATACATTCATGGTTAAAAAAGGTTTTAAACAAAAATATTTCACGAGTTCTTTTATCTATCTGCATCTTAATTTTTACTTTTATTTGAATAAAAAGAATAAACAAAATTTATATTATAATATAAAAAGAGTACATAAAATAACACTGTATTACACTCCATGTAAAAAACCGCATGAAACTACGCAATTCAAACAGGTTTCATTGCAAACTAGATTGTACATTCGTGATGAAAAATCTCTATTGACACTTATACTGCTGCGAGGCTGGGGGTTTACCCTAGTAATATTTTACTGCATGTTATGTTTATAATGTAACTAAACTGCGAAATATGAGTATGGAATTTATGTGTTGTAAAAATGTTATGTGTAAGGCGATTGGGTCACGCACGGGGGGGCCATAAGACCGGCTACGATTTTTATTAACTGTTTGGATATCTTGTGTCGCGTAAAACTAAAACGACCCTTACGTCGATTAGGCGTATTGATAGGAGTATCTTTCTTGATACTTTTAAACTTTTTACTTAAATGTATTTTCTCTGAGAGCAGTGGTGGCCCAGTGGCATTGGCTGCGATTTACAAGTTGTAGGTCGTGAGCTCGAACCCAGGCAGGTGCTTTACTTTGTGTAAATTACGGCCCATCCCCTCTCACAGAGAGGAAGCCTGTGTCCCAGCAGTGGGAACATTAACAGGCTGATGATGTGATGTGTATTTTATCTTACTGCCACACTCAGAGGCGTTAACGATTACTTTAAGCTCTCCTTAGTAAAGATTTTTAGTACAAAATCTATACTAAAGAGCGCCTTAAGTAACCGTTAAATGTCTCTGAGTGCGGCAGTTATAATTTTCAGTCAAAATTAATTGGGATTTTCGTCAGATTTTTACAGAAGTAGTCAGAACTGGATCGGATTTGAATCCGGTTAGAATCGATACACTCGTTCACTGTTATAGTTCTCGCCAAAGTTCTTGGCCGCTCTGATGTTGACTTTCCGATGCGCTAGGCACGGATCGGTGCTGTTTTTGTATGAGATTTAATACTGCGCAGCCATTGTGGCCAACTTCAGAGCGGGCAAAAAGTTTGGCGAGAACTATACACGGGTATTAGTCAAGTTAGTTGCTATAACTGTTATATAATTTCTAAATCGTTACCAATTTTAGTAAAATATCACAACAAAAAAATGAAACAAGTAAAATCTATGTTACTATGTCATCAATATTATAAAACCACACGTTGCACAGAATTAAAAAAAACACAGGACACGTCAGCCGCATATCATGTCCGTGGGAATAGTGTCAACCACGGGATTCAGTTACTGTTACTTTTAAAGCTATACGGTATTATTTTCCAATCACTAGCGGAATTTTGTATGGTCACCAAGTTTTGGTTGTGGCTAGGTAAACTTTTTGTACTAAAAAAGTCAACGTTAATATTATTTTGAAGCACAAAAATGAAAGTGTTCGTTTTGCAAAACCTATGGGTGACATATTTGAAAGTGAACTTCAGCTTGTGAGACTTAAAAGTGGCACTATTCGTGGACGCAGCCTGTGTTTAGATCAAAAGGCTCTGACACGATGAAAAATGCAAACCTAGCCATCATTGCTGCGACCAAAAATGGGACGAAACAAAACTCATAAAACCAAATGACTTTTGAATATTTCTGCAGGATGCTATATATTTTCTGGTTGCATTGTATTGTTGTTGCAAACTGCCAATACATCTCAATTATTGAGCAGTTGGGCTTCAAATGTGGAAGATGTGTGTTTTCATTCAAAATTTGAGCTTATTTAAATTCGGCTTAGGCCCAGTTTTGTTATACGTAGTTGAGTCAACTAATAATATGTATAATATAGTAAATAGGTAATCAATTGTTAAATTTCGGTAAAATGCGGTTTTCATCATTTATTAGCCAGAAATGGTTAAATAATTATCTCTCCAATTTGGGTGGTTAACTTTAAAAAAATAAAGCGTTTTTATTTTGTACGTCTTTTCAGTTCGCTTATTGAGCAGTCGGGTTTTTTGTAATTTCTAAAATTTGTTTTTATTTACATCTTTTTAGATATTTTTTTTAGAATTAGGTACATTTAAACATATAATTATTATACATTTTTGTAATCACCTTTTAAAACCCTTTATTTTGATACCCCACACGAGGGCTTTGGAAGAAAAAAAAAAATTTAAGCCCCCACAATATGGCGCCCAAAATCCGCTATTTTTCTATTTTCCAATTTTAATGTAGCCAGTGACACTCGCAGGGTTAAGACGAGTCTATTAACGGAATCATCAAAATCGGCCAACGCGTTTGGTCTCTAAAACGCCACAAAGGAACAAACATACATACATACATAGACAGATAAACACATAACCCTCCTTTGGAAGACGGGTAAAAAGTAATTACTAACATATCCACAGCGAATACCCCTGCTTTGCACTGTTTTTACGACTTGACTAATCATTGAGATTTATTTGTTTAATATGTAAGTTAAATATAAATGGCGTATACTATAATGATTCATTGACAATCTATCTGGAGGTGAGCAGGCCCATGAATATTAAAAAAAAATGTTATGGGACCAACCCTGTAATCGCACAAAACATCTATTCCCTATTATTTTTTATCGAATTATGTGAACACAAATGCACAGAACAGCTGAGCAGAATTAGCTCTATACTAAAAGTAGTGGGAGAAGCAGGTGGTGGTCCAGTGGTAACGGCCCTGGTAACGGCCCTGACTTACGTGTCTTAGTCGTGAGTTCGAACCAAGGCAGGCGCTTTACTTTGTGTAAATTATTTCATCACCACTGCTCTTAAAACGGTGAAGGAATCGTGATCAGCATGTCCTAGAACCAAAAATTCGAAGACATTTATTTATTTATTAGTAACAATTGCTTGATGTACTAACAGTTTGCACCAAAGCGTACAGCATGTGACATCCACGAACCCGCACTGGGCCCGCGTGGTGAATTAAGGCCCATTACCTCTCTCACAGAGAGGATACCTGTGTCCTAGCAGTGGGTACATTATAAGGCTGATGATGATGATGACTAAAAGTAGTTGACTACTGCCATCCCTGACTGATCAACCAGAAACAAAAATTCAACCTGTAATACCCTGATGAATGACTTTTGCCTTGAATGGGTATTTGAGAAATACATACTCTCACGTCATGTAAAACAAGTTAAAATCTCAGTTTTCCAAAGCATTGTCTAAGTTGCCGCAGCTATTTTACGCAGATCAAACTTTCTGTTGACAAAATTTATTCATGGCGTGATCCCTCGTAAATACATTCGGGATTTTACTGTCGTAATGAATTTGATATGGCTTATGAAAACAGACTTATCTTTTCCTCTATTGTGTTAGTTCATTTTTAAATGTTTGTTTTATCACTTTTGGTATGTTGTAATTTACTTTGCTTTGGTTTTAATTATACATATTAGCATTACTTAAAACTGACAGGTGATAGTACCTGCCCGCCAAGACGAGCCCAACAAATAAGCATTTCTGCTCTAATTTTAAAACCTATTTTATTTGTTGTTTCTATTTTGTATTGTCTTGTAATTAATTACATAACAGACATGCCAAAAAGCAAGAACCTAAATACTGCCAATGTCATTTTTAGGGTTCCGTACCCAAAAGGTAAAAACGGGATCCTATTACTAAGACTCCACGGTCCGTCAGTCCTGTTTGTCACCAGGCTGTGTCTCATGAACCATGATAGCTAGACAGCTGAAATTTTCACAGATGATGTATTTCTGTTGCCGCTATACAAAAAATAATATTTAAGTGGGGCTCTCATACAACAAACGTGATTTTTTTGCCGTTTTTTGCGATAATGGTACGGAACCCTTCGTGCGCGAGTCCGACTCGCACTTGGCCGGTTTTTATTTTTGTAGTCGTGATTTCGATTCACTGAACAAGATACCATTCAAAGACATAGCCCGCGTAACATAAATAGTTTAGTAAAAAGACAAAGTATTTCAAATATTAGTTCTACCTTCATGCTTCTTTGTAGATCCAGAATTATTTAAAAAAATCTCTTTACTGTCAATTCTATCTAATTTATCACAAAAGCAAGAAATCGTCTGATAAATCCTAGTAAAATCAGTTTCCTTTTTAAATTATTTCCTTTTGTCTACTGCAGTATTGTAGAGGTGAAAAGCGCGAGATAGCACATATTTCTTCACGCTTATTTTACCTACTGGCTTTATACAAAATTGATACAATAAATTGGGAACTAACCCAGTAGAAGGCAGACGGTACCGGCGTGCGTTCTCTACAGTACATGCAGATTTCAACGTTTTGTTCTTTACTTGTGGTCGCATTCCACGATCAAATTGAAAATTCCGTTCGGATATCTATGTACCCTGTGCGATTCTTGTACAAAGATAACGACTTGCACCTTTTTTTTTCTTTATAAGTTATTTCATAGGTACTGAACGACGCCAAACTAATAAAAAAGCTTCAGAAAAAAAATTGAAAGGACATAAAACAACTTGTCTTTGAAGCAGATACAAATTTAAAAAGCATTTCATAAAAAAAACTGTTCGCAGAAAAATAATTTCAATAAAAACGAGACAAATTACTTTGAAGCATTTTTAATATCTCATTGCGAAAAATGTATTCACAAAAGCTGTATATTATTGACTGGTTTCGTAGTTACCTGTTTGGCCGCCGGCAGCGTATTTGCACTGATGAATCTTTCTCTTCTTGGTGTCACACCTCTGCCGGTGTGCCGCAGGGTGGCGTTTTATCTCCTCTTCTCTTCGCACTATTTATAAATGCTATCACTCAACGGCTTTCTTCTTTCTACCACCTGTATGCTGATGATCTCCAGATTTATACCCAAGCCCCTCTTGGAGAGTTAAAAGATGCCATTGAGATGATTAATATAGACCTTGCTCGAATAGGTGACTGGAGTGCTGAGTTTGGGTTGAAGATTAATCCGACGAAGACTCAGGTGACTGTTGTTGGTAGTTCCCGGACTGTCTCTAGGATTGATTGGTCGACACTTCCCCAGGTTTCTTTCAACAACACCACTATTCCTATAGCTAACACTGTGAAGAACTT
This sequence comes from Orthosia incerta, assembly GCA_948252205.1. Lineage (NCBI taxonomy): Eukaryota > Metazoa > Arthropoda > Insecta > Lepidoptera > Noctuidae > Orthosia > Orthosia incerta. Next base: position 14,625,114 of record OX411744.1, read on the forward strand.
GGGGATTTATATCGACAGCACTCTCGCCTGGACCAAACAACTGCAGGAAGTCAGTCGTAAACTGTTTGCTTCTGCGGGCTCCCTGAGACGTCTTCGTAATTTTCTTCCCATCACCACTAAAATTGCGTTAGCACAATCTCTTCTTCTCCCTATCCTGGACTATGCTGATGCCAGCTATCTTGATCTAACCCAAGACCAATTAGATAAGCTTGAGCGACTTCAAAATCTCTGTATTAGGTTTATATTTGGCTTGCGCAAATATGATCATGTTTCTGAATTTCGTACTAAGCTCAGATGGCTTCCTATTCGCCTTCGCCGGAATGCCCACATACTCTCTTTGCTTTATAATGTGCTCTTTAATCCTTTTACTCCTTTTTATCTTAAAGAACGTTTTCAGTTCCTCTGTGACACCCATTCTAAGTCCTTGAGATCATCGGAGAATTTAAATTTGAGTGTTCGTATGCATTCCACTTCTTTCTTTGACAAATCTTTTACCATTCAAGCAGTTCGGTTGTGGAATGCATTACCTGTAGAAATAAGACGTGCTCAAACACTGCCAACGTTTAAGCAAATGGTGAAGGAGCATTTTCTTTCACTATAATTTTTAGCCTTTTCCTTTATCTGTCATATATTCGATATTTATTAGTATATTAGATATGTAGTATGTATGTATTTTATGTTATTATGTATAAGTAAGTAATATTATTTATGATCTATTGTACACTGACAGCCCTAAATTCTTCTCCTATCGTTCAGTCCATCCAAAGGTTGTCTGTAAGAGATTGCCCTGTGCGATAAGACCGCCCATTGTACACTTTGTTTTTTGAAAATGTTTGTCCTGTATGTTTTTTATTTTGTGGTGTACAATAAAGTTTATAATAAATAAATAAATAAATAAATATATTAAAATTTAAAAAAGTTCTGCTAGTTGAAAATCAATTTCGCCTGCAACTATTACATGGACGACCACAGATTGATAATAAATAAAACCGCTTAAAAACTTTTAATATGAGGAAAGAAATTTATTCACGGAGAACATGTCCTATCAAAATATCTCGGGCCACACGTTATGTCGGCACATTCTTCTCCTAAATTGAAATTCTCGAACGCTCTCCCTTCGCAAGTGGGACGGGTTCAGCGCCAAAAGACAAATACTTTGAATGTTCGATAAATGTGATCAAATATCATCTTTTCTTTAACGGATTATTTTATTAAGCTTTTTCTGTGTATTTATTTTTTGCTGTTACCCTTTTGAGGGTAATCTGATATTAGAATTTTGCAAAAGAAAAATGTGGTAAATTGCTTGAGAAGATTCGTAATAACAACCGATTTGATATTGCGTAAGTTTATAAATATATAAAAGGAGTACGTAGGCTTGAGAGATTTTTAATATTAGCTAACTGTTATCCAATCTATACTAATATTATAAAGAGGAAAGATTTTTTCGTTTGTTTGTACCGAATAGGCTTCGAAACTACTGAACCGATTTGAAAAATTCTTTCACCAATAGAAAGCTACATTATTCCTGAGTGACATAGGCTATAGAAAGAGCAGGTAAGTACTAGATATTTAGGATAAACTATAGTTAGCCATTGACGTAATAGGTTTTTTGTATATTTTTTTTACTTGGTATTTACGCAAAGCAAAAACAAAGACAATAATATACACGTGCTTAGATTTTTCCAGAGAGTTAGCAATAAACCTTTTTATCATTTCTTCTCTACTACTGAAGACTCTTTTTAGGGTTCCGTAGTCAATAAAGAACTCTTATAGTTTCGCCATGTCCGTCTGTCCATCCGTCCGTCTGCAGCTTAGCTCAGAGAGTCTTAGTACTAGATAGCTATAATTTGGCATAGATATACATAATGATCAAGCAAATTGGCAAAAAAAAAAAAAAAATTCGGTACCTCCAGTACACGTAAAGTGGGGATATTTTTTTCTCGTCTATCCTTTGGTGTGAGGTATCGCAATATACCTGAAATTAATTTGGATAGGCCTTTCAAAAATATTACGGGTCTGTGAAAACCATTTTTCGATTCAAGTTTGCGTAAAATTAAGCTTTACGAGTAAATTGCTATTTTTGTTAGAGTTAAGTGTTCCCAGCTTCCAGCTAAATGGTTCCTTTTGGATATATGAATAAAAAACTAAATTAAAAGGAAAACTATCACAGCTAAGTAGGCTTTATAAGTTTACGAGCAATAGTCGACCAACTTATAAAATGTACTTGGAAAAGTAAAAATTTTGTATATACACCGTGAAATTTAAGTGGTTGTTTTCCCGCGGCAGAACGACTTGCCTTAAGGAGTACTTTCGAAGCATAGAGTTAAAGTAAAAAATAACGATGTTTTTATTTTAAAATAATTTAAAAAATATTCATCAACTCGAAAAAGTGAGCAACAATAGTAACTTGTTGGTACTAGGTACTACTCGCGTCACCACCGTATTATTTACCGTAGTACCGGTAAAGTACTCCTAAAGGCAAGTCGTTCTGCCACGGGAAAACAACCACTTAAATTTCACGGTGTATAGGGACAACAGTTTTCGAACGGCAAAGATAATTTTGTCCCTTAGTTAGAGCAATGTTCGGTGCTTTTATTGTATACTTGCTGTTTCCCGCGGTTTCTCTCGTGGACCACCCCACAGGACCCGTTTTCGAAATTAAAAAACGTTAATTAGCCTATGTCACTCAAGAATAATGTAGCTTTCTATTGGTGAAAGAATTTTACAAATCGGTCCAGTAGTTTCGGAGCCTATTCGGTACAAACAAACAAACAAAAAAATATTTCCTCTTTATAATATTGTTATTGTATATGAACGTTAATAATATAACCTATTTATTTGGTAAATGTAGCTGTTCAAACGGAACCCTGTGTGCGTGAGTCAGACTCGTACTTGGCCAGTTTTATTTCATTTGCCTCGATCGAATTAATTTGTTGTTAAACGAAAACAGTAAAAAACATCTTCTTTCTTCGGATTTGTTACAATTGTTTTATTTCAAACAATTGCCTGTTTCCCTTTATTTCCAAGCTCTGCATATTTTTGTTTAAAACGTCCATCAATTTTTGTTTTTATAGCGACGGTTTTCCTTGTTTCACAGATAAAATCAAATCACTACAACATAGATATGAAACAACGATATTTTGTTTTTTATAAGACGTCAGAATTATATTTTTTTGTTCGAATTACAACAATATATTTTTTGAATATTGTGGTGTCTGCGCTGCGTGTTCAGCAGTGGACCAGTTTTGAATTAGGCAAGTCAATGATGATGATGGGATAAAATGCAATTTCCTTAAAACAAAATATAAAATAACAGAGCGTATAACCTGATAAATGATAGGTGATTATTTATTTTGCAAATTGGTTAAAAATAACACCTTTGCACGTCAATCTTTTTTGTCAATTGAAACTAGATGAGGCCGGTGCTAACGAAGTTGACGAGTCAACAATTATTATTATTTACTAAAATACAAATTTATAAAAACTTAATCTAAGAACCCTCCCCCCCCCCTCTCTGTTGGAGCGGAACAAACAGTATTACACAAAAAAAACAGTGAAAATTAAGTGTCCGTGGGTATAGAGCGGACACTTAATTTTCACTTTTTTTATTTTTTATTTGTGATGGGTTTGCTCTTGACTTTAGTCTAGGTCAGAGGTGACAGAGACAGAGTCGACGATGGAGTAAGCTTACCCAGAAGAAGCCTGTTCACTCTAACTTTGAAGAGATTCGGGTTGAATGCGTTCGGAAACACACCTATTGAACTTATAAAATAACTAACAATAATATTTTATCTTATGAAAAGTTAGTAAAGGAACTGCCTTATCTTATATCACATGACCCATCTATACCAATATTATAATGAGGAAAGATTTTTTTGTTTGTTTGTTTGTACTGAATAGGCTCCGAAACTACTGGACCGATTTAAACAATTGTATCACCAATAGAAAGCTACATTATTCCTGAGTTACATAGGCTATTTTTTTATCCCGAAAACGGGTCCTGCGGGGTGGTCTACGGGAGCGAAGCCGTGGGGATCAGCTAGTATGTTATAACACTACTTAATTACTTATTTTCTAACTCCCCCCCCCTCCCCCAGAATCTGCAAACCACTTTCCTAAGAACATCATTAACAAACGCCTGAAAAAGACTTTCGCCTTTTATTTCCTTACTTCTTATATCAGTAGGCAACTGGTTGAGAAGGTATGGTACTCTTTTATCAAGCGTTCTGTCGCCAAAATAATTCCTTATTCTAGGTACATCAAATTTACCTGCTGATACCATCCTCGTTGCTGCTAGGTAACTAGCGAGTGACGCTCCCAGCTGCCATGAGCCAGTAGTAGTAGCTGCCAGTAGTAGATATTTATATTTTAAGCTGATAGGGAATTTAGCAAATTTTAAATAACTTATTATAATCATCTTTACATTTATTTTTAGTTTTATTACTTAACTAGCTGTCCCACGCGGCTTCGCTCCCGTCAACTGGCTACCTACCTACCCTACCCTACCTACCGTACATACATGAATGTTGCGTAAGTTTAGCCGCTTACGCAGCGCACGCAACAAAAACTCTTAAGTAGCAAGATTTTGCCCGTTTTTGCAACATTTTTCATTTATGCTCCGCTCATATTGGTCGTAGCGTGATGTAATATAGCTTATAACCTTCCTCGATAAATGGACTATCCAACACAAAAAGGTTTTTTCAATTACAACCCGTAGTTCCTGAGATTGGCGCGTTCAAACAAACAAACAAACTCTCCAGCTTTATAATATTAGTATATAGTATAGATAAAAGTTTAAAAAATCTGAATTGTTTGTTTGGAATATTTGTGTTAGTCCTGGATAATTAAGATAGCTTACTTACAAAAAGGATCGCCTAAGTATTAACAACGCGGTACATACTTCACATCTTAAAATTCAGACCATCAAAGTAAACACAAAACAAAATCACAGATGACGTCAGCAGTTCGAAATTCAAAAACAAATCGCAAGCGGCTCAGAAAAAAAAACACGATAAACGTCCTCACAGAGGGATAAGAAAGGATGTGTTTTGTGGCAAGTGCTCATGATTCTAGGAAAGAGGAGCCTCTATACTCTTGTACATTGATCTGAGTGAGAACGTACGGCTTGTTTCGCGGAACATCCTTTGAGGCGGTGAGGCGGTCGGGCGGACGAGCCTTTGAAACGGTGCTCGGTGCATTTTGATAGCGGTATCGATTTTAACAGTGAATAGATTTTTACTTTGGTTCTTTTAGTTTTGTAGTGTAAGTGAGGAGCTTTTGTTCAGGCATATGCTTATGTTGAACGGATATCTATGTGAATTAACATATGGGTACAGTGCATGTTTTTGGCTGTGTGATATTTGTATAACAGATAGGTAGGTTTTTCCAGTCTTCCAGTCTGTGTTTCTTATGTGACTCACAAATAAATATATTTCTTTCCAATTTACTTTATTTGTATCTTTAGATGTAGTAAGAGTTAATTCATTCGGTTTTGTTAAATATTTATATCTGAAAAATATTTCAAAGTCTAGCATTCAAGCTTCAGGTTTATATTGCCAGTAAAACTCTAGAACTTATTGCTTCGAAACTATTCAAGTAGTCCCTACGCACCACTTGATTTCTGTACCTTAAAAATAAATAAAAACAAGCGTAAAATAACATAAACAAACCCTTGCAATACGTCTAAAAGCCTGCAAATAATCAAATCGTATAAAGTCACCCTCAATCATAACTTCCTTCCTACGCAGTGGGGTGACTATGAGCCCCTTACATTTTTCATTTCTCTCTATTTTGAATAAAATTACTGCAGTCGAGCTAACGGAAAGTAATAAATAATAGCATAGCTTCCGTATGCATTCTAGACGCGAAATTTAAAAATGAGATGCGCGGAGTTATTTCGAATAAATTTACATTATTTTTTTAATATATATTCCGACGATTCTAGATAAGTTTCGTCGTCGTGACGAACAAAATCCGCGAATAGGACGATGAGGTAATTATTCAGCTTAGTCATGCATTGTATTTCCGCTCATTAGGTGTATATTTATTTAATTTACAACGGCTGGGGGCCGACGATAAGCCGCGGAGCGTGCGCCTCTGCGACTTCGTCGACTGAATAACAATGCAAACTGACGACTAAAATGCTGCTCCTCTGTTATGCAAAAGAAACGGGAAAATTGTGTTATCTGGTGGTATCGTTACATTTTAGAGGCGCTGATCTGGTTGTCGATGATAAATTGAAAAGGAATTCGCTTAATACAGTTTACGGTTTGAATTAATTTTATGTTCTTCGATGTCAATGTATTTTTAGCCGACTTCAAAAAAAGGAGGAGGTTCTCAATTCGCCGGAATCTTTTTTTTTTGCGTATGTTACTCGATTACTCTAATTTGACTGAGCCGATTTGGAAAATTCTTCTTTTGTTTGAAAGGGTATACTGCCCAGGTGGTCCCATGTTCATCAAGTTAGGATCTGATGATGGGATCCAGGAGAAATCGAAGGAACTCCTCAAATATTATAGGTAGGCGTACATATAGCGATTTTCATCAACAATTCAATCAATTTTGAATATTTAACATCGTTGTGAATATCATTACACTATAGTAGTAGTATTTCTGCATAGTTGGGTTAGGTTATGATGCCCCAATATAACTACGGATATCGTCATAAACTTCAATTCCCACATAACCTCAAAGCTTCTCAATGAAACATACGAGTACCAATCCCAGCATAAAATGTCACACAGCATAAAAACTCCTAATTCACACCTGGGGTGAAAACAAACCCTCGCTAATCATGTGCCGTGGCAAATACAATTAACTCAAATTAAAAGCGCTTTGTTAATAAACAGAAGTGTAACAACGTTAATCTCAGAAACAATGAGATTATGAGAATATTTTTCAAACAATCCTGGCCTTATAACTTTTTCGTTGGCGCGCCTTTCGCGCATACTAAAACAGCGCGAATTGTACCTGCGTGAAAACGTGGAATTTTCATTTGTTGTAACGTTTATTAGTATTTTCTTTATTACAAAAAGTGTCACCGTGACTTGGATTTTGCTTTATGATTTCATTGGAGAAAGTTTAAGAAATGTTCAATTGTTCAGTTTCGTTGGAAGAACGTTATTTGACTAAATCTTCATGCACAATGGGTCTGTTATTATTTAAACAATAACAGTAACACTATTCATAGTATGTGGATCTCCATTATATCCGACTGCTCGACATCAAAGATAGGGTTATGTTTTTGCCATAAATGTTACAATAAAAGGGCGACAATACACATGCCTGTAAATTGCATTTTTAGATTTTTTCACCAATTGTTTTTTGAATTTGTGGACATTGTAGGCCTTCTAGATTTCTAGATGCTTGTTAACATTTATTTATTTATTTATTATATTCTTAACTTATAAACTTTAACTTATTTATTTGTTAACTTTTTATCTCGTTTTACTTTCTTTTATTTCTTATGTTTATTTAATATATAATCTTTTTTTTATTTTAGTTTCTTACGACTTATTGTCGGGCCTACGTTATCCCCCCATATCTAAGTACTAATTAATGCCATGGAAATATTGTAAACCAAACCATTTTTTTAAAAGAGTAACCGTGGGGTTTCTTGCCGTTTCTTCTCCATAGGAAACGACCAACCCGAACCGTGCACCTTTTGTCGACGTTTTATAAGTGCCCATGTAGGCCTATATGAAATAAAAAAATAAAATTTTGATTTTGAAACGTGAGCAACTAACTTATAAAACTTATTACTGTGCCATAATAACTTCTGATTAGTGGATGTCACAATAGCATGCATGCTACTAAAAACATGCGTTTTGTCGCCTCTCTCTCACACAATCTAGCCTCAAGAGAAAAATAAGTAATAACCCAACTAAGGCCACTAAATTCATTTCAAATTGTGTGAAACCGTGTACAGCATGTCGAGTGGCCCCACAGACCCACGTCATAGGGAAGAGCAAAGTGGCTCGATAACCGCACGAAACCACGGCCTATCGCTTTTTGATAGCATCACTTTTCCCAACTTGCCATCTGTCGGCCATTAGGTACGGGATATTGAAAAAGTGAGCCTCGCCGATCGGTATGTCCGTATTTGTGACGTCATATGTTAGCGCTTTTATCGAGATAAGATGGTCGATAGTATTGGTTTTGAAGATCTGTTTTAGATCATAGTTTGTAAGTTTTCATTGGATTTTTTTGTTGATCTTACTACAACAGCTCGTTACTAACTGCCGCATGAATCGATCTAAAAGGTAAGCAACGGTTATCGAGGTTGGTCCTTCGATGGGTAACCACGCTTAACATATCGTGCCTCAGAAAGCAAGTTAAGCTGTAAATCTTTGACAAACGTTACGGATAGTCTTTCCCACCCCACCTTCACACGCTAGGAATCTGCGTTCCTCCAAAAATCTTCTCCTACTTTGTCCTTCTCATACTACTGATTTTGTTCAGTCTTCCTTTCATATTCAGTCTATTCTTCTCTGGAACGTGATTCCTCTCGAAATCAGGACGTCCACCAGTCAAAATGCTTTGAAGCGTAAATTGCGGTTTTATTTTCAATGGGGAGAAGGGACATTTTGATAACTTCTATTCATTACTTTATTAAAATATATATATATTTATTTAGGTATGTATTAATTAAAATATATATGTATGTGTATTTTAAGCAACTTATTATTTTATTAGTATTTCTTTGTTTTACTTTTTTGCTTGTCACAGTTTAAATAATGCACCTGCCATGTTATGTCTTCAACACCCTTGGTTGACTGGTAGACTGACTGACTGGCCAATGTACCTTGGTGCATGAAGTTTTAAATAAATAAATAGTCAGAAGCCAGACAAATCTGTTACCGGTCTTGCCAAGAGGTATAATATTAAAAAGTACACACAGAAACTGGGTAACACGTGTTACCCAGTTTCTGTGTGCTGGAGATCAGATAGGTAGTCGCACTATGTAAAATACTGGTATTCTGCTGCATCAGGATAGACTGGAGACAGACACCAACATAACGATTTATCACTCCACTAAAATTGACTTTAGCTTCAATCTGTATTTTTTATGTTGATTTTAATTTTAATTTTATCCAATTCATTTAGTTTAATATGATTTTATATACTTTTTAATTTAATTTGACATTGTATATTTTAAGTTGATTTATTTGAATTTGATTTATTTAATTTTTATTTTAGTTTGACAGTATTTATATTCTAATTTAATATTATTTATATTTTAGTTTGATTAAATTTTAAATTTATTTTACTTTGACATAATCTGCTTTTTAATTTTATTTGATTCCTGTATTTTACATTTTTTTTGGTTTAATTTGAGATAACCTGTATTTGTACTGTACTTCAATGTTATTTTGATTTTAATTTAAATAAATATGTGTATTTTTTTATGTAGAGCATGTATATTCAATAATGTGTAAGCTGTGGTTACCTATAATTGAGTGTGCATAACATGATAATATTTTTCAATTTATATATTTTTGTAAGTTGTTGTTATGTTACTCGTTGGTGATCCTAAATAAAATAATAACTGAGAAAAAGCTAGGCAGTTTGAGATATTAATAAGCAAAATTCTTTTAAATAACCAAATTGTGTAGGTACTTGATGCTATTTCAACTGAATTAAATTTAAACTCTCCCGCCTTCCGAACGAAAATACATCGACAGCTTCTCACTTCACTAAAGCTGGGAACTTCGAAATTTATTCACCTCAATTACCTTGCCGAACTTGATAGCTGCAATTTGGCATGTATTAAATTGGCTTGTATGGATTTAATTACTTACATGATGCTTAATTGATAATAAATTATTAAAGATGCAGACAGTACCGATGTTGATGAAGGCGATAAAAAAACATGAGTGAAAATTTTCGGCTTTTTATATACCTCGAAAAAGTGAGAAAGAAGTTTTACTATTATTTATTTTATAACTCAGAAGAAATTTAAGTCTTCATAGTACATACAAGGACTTACCTAAATACTAACAATTACCTTCCAAATATTATTTGATTAAGATACTATTCAAATGATTCAATTAGCCATGAATTTCAATAAGGTAATAAAGTATAAACCCCACAACCTGCATCCCCAAACTACTAATATTTCAACCATAACCTAACGGAACACTCGCATAAAAAAATCCAATAAACCAGAGAAAATTCGCCCACCGAGTTGCAAGACAGAAAAAATCTTTCATATAAAAATTCACCGAACTTCGGCAGCCCTGCGTACTCGCTAACACAATAATAGAGGGCAAATTGGTTTGTTATCGATAAACATGTGGCTAACACGAATCACGTATAGCTCTGGCAACACATCATTTTCTTTGTAGGTCAATTTTGCTAATAATCAGAAGGGGAGGATTTATTGTCCGTTCCGATTATGTCTTGTTTTGTTAGTTTCGGTCTCTTGATCGGAACGCCCAACGCTGCGGTGGTGAACATATATTCGAATGCAAAACGTGTGGTGGTGTTGTTGGTGATGGTGTTTTGTTCAGTCGCAGTATAGTCACGTACAGATGATCCTCCTTACGCTGACGCAGCGTAAGGAGGATCATCTGTACGGCACCGCATCCGCAACGTTGTGCGTTTCGAATTTCCGATCAAAAGACCAAAGCTTCGTTGCGAAGAACTTACTTACCTTCACGATAAATTATTTGGGTTCAAAACCCCGATGAACTACAAGGATCTTTCCTAATGATGTGTGACTAGGTCTATCTAACTACTATTTACCTAAAGTATTTTTTTTTACCAATATTACCCGTCAAAATTGTTTTCGTGTCATGTGCTGATTACTTACATTAATTATAAGTTTGTGTACTACAAAGAATGGACTCCAAAATTGTCTGAATTTGAAATAAATTTAATTTAATTTTAAATACCCTCGAGTAAAGTTACCCTCTTTGTAAGACCTATCAACCAAAATGATATTATAGATATCTGAGTAATGTTGTTGTGTACCTTTATCTATGCTTTGTCTACTAGTTACCGTAGAGCACAAAAGACTTTTGTTTTTTATTTTTTCTTTCGTGGTAACATGGATCTTTCAGAAGGTTGGTAGGTCCAGCTAGCGTAATTGATAACAAAGTATCCTGTAATTGGATAAAAGTCGCATTAAAATTCGCTTTGCGGCTTTTCGTTTTAACCATTGTACAGAAGTTGCTACTCGTAAATAAGTTTTTTTTCGAATTGAAATGGTCACTAACTTCTTGTTGTCTCACTGGCTTACGTAGAGATTTGCGGCAATCCTTCAAGTAATTTATCTTAGTTCTTTTTTTTGTCTTTATTTTGATTCAGGTTAACAAATCTGTAAAAGAAATAGACCTAGACCTACTAGATATTATACGGACATTTTTGCGTATATACCAAAATAATCAACTATTAGGTACTATCCTACGGCATTACAAAACAAAAATAGTATTTCAGAACCCAGTTTAAAAAACCGGCCAAGTGCGAGTCTGACTCGCACTTGGCCAGGGTTCCGTAAACAGTTACATTCACCAAAATAATTAGGTAACATTGCTAACGTTCATAAACAATGAAAGCACCGAACATTGCTCCAACGAAGGGACAAAATTTGAAATCTTGCTGTTCGAAAATTTTTGTTCCCATACATCAATATACAAAATGTTTGTTGTCCAAGTATACGTTATAAGTTGGTCGACAATTAATCGTCAACTTGTAAAGCCTACTTAACTCTGATAGTTTTCCTTTTATTTTTGTTATTTACACTACCACCGTGTATTATTTCACATATCCAAAAGCAACCATTTAGCTGGCATACTTGACGAACAAAAATTTGCCATTCAAAGTCTAATTTTAGGCAAACGGATCCATGAATCGAAACATGTTTTTCATAGACTAGTAATATTTTTGAATGGCGTATCAAACGATACCCCACACCATGGGATAGACGAGAAAAAACATCTCCACTTTACGTGTACAGGAGGTAACTGATTTTTTTTATTTTTCTGGCTTTATTTTGCCACTTTGTTATGTCCATGCCAAATTTATAGCTTTCTAGTTCAAAGAGTCTGAGCTAATCTACGGACAGACGGACGGACATAGCGAAACTATAAAGGTATAGCCACACATACCAGGGCCGTACCCGGGACGTTTAAGGGACGCGGACAGACCGTGCCCCGTCAGGGTCTCAAAAAAATAAAAAATATCGGTTGGTTCATTTTATATGAACTCGTTCACACATGTTCGTGAACGGGACGTGCACGGGCCTGTGCACGGACTTGTGTGAACGAGTTCATATAAAATGTACCAACCGATGTTTTTTTTGAGCCCCTGACGGGGAACGGTCCGGCCACGTCCCGGGCACTGCCCTGATATGTGTGGATAGACCTTTAGGGTTCCTTGTTGTCTACGGAACCCTAAAAACAAATAGTTATAAAACGTCCCTACAAAGTTTCAATACTCAGAAAGATAAATAGGTACAAAATCCCAACATGTATTGACGGAAATATTTTACTATTTCCTCTGTTAGCGCTCCCTAAGTAAAGATTCTTCGAAATTCGACCCGCAAGAATAGAAAGGTCTGTAATGCGTTCACGGACGGTATCGCCGGCTTGTTTATATTTATATAACTTGTGTCTGTGTTCACCTCCTTGCCCCATGATATCACATTTGTTCATGTTCACCCTCAATTTCGTTCCCACATACTTTGCTGAATCATTGAATCCTTTTTAGTCGGTGGCTTTTGTATTTGTGTTGTTTTTTTTTCAGATCTTTATTATATTTGTACGTTTCATTGGTGTGTTATGACCACCTATATTAGAGGTTCTCCCTCATCTCAACGTGACTCAGTAATCATGATTTTGGAAAATCTTTTGATAACTGTCAATGAATAACAAGCTGTAACTATCAATTGCATTGAATCAAGTGGAGGTGACTTAGAATAAAGGTATGTTGTAAAATCGTGAACGCGCGCCGCAAAGCGGCTCGTAAGCCTTGCATGAAGTACATCACGAATTTAATTAAAATGTGCTATGGCAGTACGTGCGTAGCTTTAGCGATGTTGCGCATAACTTGCACGGTAATCCTAGATTTACCAGTGTATACGCACCCTTAAAACGATAAAAACACTGGCCAAGTGCGAGTCGGACTCGCGCACCAAGGGTTCCGTACCATTATCGCAAAAAACGGCGTTTGTTGTATGGGAGCCCCACTTAAATATTTATTTCATTCTGTTTTTAGTATTTGCGGCAACAGAAATACATCATCTGTGAAAATTTTAACTGTCTAGCTATCACGGTTAATGTGATACAGCCTGGTGACAGACATACACACGGACCGCTGAGTCTTAGTAATAGGGTCCCGTTTTTGCCTTTTGGGTACGGAACCCTAAAAACAAAATAGCAATCGTCAAAAATAATCCTCTCACTATAGAAAAAACATAAAACGAAATGGCAAAATGGTTGACTCGGTAAATAATAAATGAGGACTAATGTAAACAAAGTACAGTCACGACCATTAACGTTACAGTTTTTATTCCTTTTTTTAATTGTTCTACGGTTTATTCTACGGCCTGTTTCTTTTATATTTATATATAGCAGGTAATTCGTTTACCCGTGAGAATAGTTTCAACACGTGCCGAGTCTAGACGAATTGACTGTAATGGACTTTGTGCCCGCAGTAGCCCGTCGTAGCCGTGTGTTTACACAAAGAGGGAAATATTTATCGAGAGAGGTTAACGCTGAAATAACCGCAAGTTTTTTATTTTAGTTTTTGTGTGAACGTTTTTGGGCATGGCTTAAAATAATGGAAATTTCGTGGGATGGTTATGGGCTTATTTAGTTTTAAGTCAAATCGAAGTGCAATATCCTAACATTGCTACGCTATAATATGATATTATCAATGAGAGGCAGGCGTACCGAAAGATGCAGCGCTGGAAGGCCTCCCACGGGATGAGAGACGCACATGACCGGTCGATGTGACGACACTTAGGGGATGTTCAGCAGTGGATTTCTTTCGGCTGAAATAATGATGGTGATGATGATAGAGGCATAAATTAATGTTCTATCTAGGTGGTGAATTTTTGTTCCTATAATAACCAGCCCTACAGCGCGGTTGGCGCCTTCGTGAGTTGCCTAGAATGAATCAGTGCGGTCTGTTGCGAACATTTTAGAACGTTCGTTTCACTTTTCTACCCGCCAAAGGGCCTTTTTTGCGATGGGAACTCATACAATGTCTTCGCCCGCTCTTTGTCTCAGACTTTTACTGACTAAAACCCACCCGTGTTCCTTCTGTTGCTTGAGCCAGGACCGCGGTAACTCTTTTTCAAATCAATCCGCGACCGAGACAGGCATCGGCCCTCGCGGACCTCGTCAGTTTTTGCTGAAATCTCTATGAGGCGCGCGTGGAGCACTACGCGCCGCCAACTCGGGCCTGGTCCTTATCGAACGGCGAGCTACCCATTACTCGCCGTACGCAAGCCTGCGCCTACGGTGGCCCAGAATCGGCTTGCAACTCCCGACGCTCAGGGCCTCTCCTGCGGTGACTAGGGCCAAGCCCTCTCGCTCTGTACCATAACCTGAACCAGGGCTGGACGCGAGAGGTCACCACAACCGATCGCCTCCACGAGGACACGGTGGTGCTCCGTCACTGTGGGGCAGACCTCCATCGTATGCTCCACCGTGTCCTCCGGGTGATCCACACAACCGTGACACCTCCCGCCTAATCCTGAACAGTAACCTCCCGAAACAGCCGTGTCTGGTGAGGACCTGCGTCAGGCGGAAAGTGAGGACGCCGTACTCGCCAGAGGGCCTAGTGTGAGATTGTATACTCTTTCAATCAATAATCGTAAATGTTCACTCGTGTCAAAACGTATGGAACAATTGTAGTTCACTGTAGTGTTACAAGAGGGCGCTTATCTAATTTTAATACAAATTGCGCGGTCTCACAACTTGCACTAAGGCCACAAGCGCCTTAGCGAGTTTTTGGCTCTAGGCGCTAAGCAACCGCCTGTCAGTGCGTTTTCGCCAAAAAATATATATTGTGATTATAAAGTCATGAAAATAAGGTACTTAACCTATATCTATCATAAGATTCTCTAAAACTATCCTCGTGCATTTGACCCCATAATAGTTAAGAAGTTAACTGTGACATAAATAAACTGCCAAAGATCATAAATAACAATAACATTTCAGACTCATAGAGAGAAATGGCGCAAAAGCAGCAGACAAATTGTTTCTCGTCCACTTCGAAAACCATTAATTAACCCATTTTCTACCGTCACTTTACAAACTCTAGAAAATAAACCAAATAAACTAGGAAAATGTGTAAACTGTTAGCTTGCGTAGGTATATACCTAGTTCTAGTTTGCTACGTATTCATTTCATCATCATTTTTCGTTTAGTTTTCATGTACGCTTCTGATGTTCTTCAGGTTTATGATTTTTTTTAAAGTTTTAAGCGAAAACCTGAAAATAATGTGTATAAGATTACCTGAACTTTGATTTGCTGTGGAAAAATAATAAAAGGGCATTTGATCTGGTTTTGTACGAAGTGCTGTGGAGGAAGTTGCTCGATAGGCAAGTTGCGCCTGAAATTGTTAAAATCTTCCGGCACTGGTACGGAAACCAGATCACTAATGTTCAATGGTCTGAAACTCTGTCGGACTCATACAGGTTGAAGTGCGGGGTGAGGCAGGGGGGATTGAGCTCATCAACGCTCTTCAATCTGTACATCGATGAACTTGTTGCCGGGCTCAGCAGCCGCCATGTTGGTTGCCATGTTGATGATGTTTGTTTTAACAACATCAACTATGCTGATGACATGGTGTTGCTGAGCGCATCAATACGGGGACTCAGAGAACTAATAAGCATTTGTGAAACGTACGCTCATACGCATGGCCTTAAGTATAACGTTAAAAAGAGCCAGCTTATGGTTTTCAATGCGGGTTCTAAGTGTCCAGCGTTAGGTTAAAAGGTATGAAAAAAAAATATTATTAATTCATGTACATTATTTATGAAACATGGTTTTTTCGTGTAACTAATAATTTTTCTTTAAAAAAATAGTTAACAACACGATATTTTTTCGCACCTTTTGGAAACTCCTCCGAAATGACTTGGATGTTTAAAAATATTTTTACACAGAAAAATTTATGGCTGGAATTTCTTCATAACTGAAATAGCATATGTAAATCAAATAATATTTTGCAAACAAAACTGTTCAAAAGGAGGTTCAATATTGATATTTTGGCATCGAGCGGGCGCACGGCCAGTACTGCGTTAACATTGAGGCTTATATATCGCCTTAACATTACGGAATATATACGCCTTAAGCTGGTGGCCGCGACTCTCATTGGTAGATCTTTGATAGCCGTTATGGGTAATGAGAAGCCAGCAAATCTGAAAACAGTCTTGCCAAGGAATATTGTTAACCCAGTTTCTGGGTTGTGGAGGTCAGATTTAGATAGGCAGACGCTTTCCGTGCGTTCAAGCGTTTTTGCCATACCTATTATTGGCATCAAATATAATAAGCTCACAATTTTAAGACATATTAATATAAATGCTAATTTTTATCCGTGGTGCTAGGCAACTGGGCTTATCCCAGTTGTAAACGACCCTTTGTGCCTATTGGCCTTGTTTGTTCTGTCTCCTGCTTGATATGGAGGGCAATAGAAATTTGTATTTTTTCCTAGTCCTCCATTATTCTTTTCTGATTATATATATATATGTCTTGGATCCTGTCCAAGACAGATAAATTCATTCGCCGGGACTTCCTCGTGCTTCATTGCCTAGGCGCTTTTCTGGTGGTCGCCACTAGGTACGCAGGCATGGATTGTCTTATTCCACGCGGGTGGTACCCAGTACCGCCTAATTACGTAAGTGAATTCGGCAAGGCAAAGGCAACGAGTATCTTCACCAATGAAAGCGTCCAATAATTTTTAGCTGGCCCTAATTATTTACAGAGAATTTCTCATACTCTTTCATGGGGCCCTTTGCCTTGCCGAATTCACTTACGCAATTAAGCTGCTGATGAACATCGTGATGGCTATCGATAGCAGATGAGAGGTCATCTGCTATCGATAACCATCACGTCTAAAGAGTTTTGCTAGCTTATTTAAAGTACCCTCTCAAAAATTTCTAGACTTATCATCAAATTTCTAGGTGTTTGTTATTTATTTAAGGATTTTAAGTGTTTTTTTTGGGGATTTATTTTGTTTGCATTGGCCTACAAGGTCACCAGAAAAAATCTAAATAAATTTTAGTGTTTTATTGTGTCATATAACCGAGGTATAAATTGCATAAACGTCACGTATAGATTCTAAAAATAAATAGCTTTTAACCGTACACGATCTAATATTGATATCAAAACTAAAAATACTCTTCAAAAGTTGACGCAAAAATCCTCAGAAAAGTATGCAACATAAAATTCCGAGTACATTGTCAAATGCTCAAAGAATAGTAGAAATCTGTTCACATCAAAACTTGGTAGACGACCGACCTCAGCAATTAAGTCACTCGAAATATTTAATGAACAGTGCTAGTTCCGCGCCGGAAATGACACTTAATCGGCTTAACTGCGCCTCAGAACTTACCCCAGGCAAACACCCCCCACCCACTTCCCCCCCCCCCTTTCTCTCCGTACCTACACTGCATCAAAGAAGTTGGAGAATGTGCAATTATGAGATTGTTTTAATTTAGAAACAATGTTGGTAAAGAATTTCCTTACTTCGAATGAGCTCTCTGAAACCCCAAACCAGAATTCTTGGTTTCCTCCCACATTGTTTAGCCTCCGTTATTGCTTACTGTCGATCTTTAATTTATTTTTCTCTAGTTAACAGTGTTCCTTCGGTTATGTTTGTGTTTGCTTTGTTTATTCCGTTGAGATTGTATGCTTTGTTCACACAGACATTATCCGTTTTGGAGTATGAACTGAGGATTTAAGTTTTAATATTTCCTAAAGTTTGTGTTCAGGTACTGACGTTTATATTTCCTTGTTGGATGTTAGTATTCCTTCTAAATAACTTGTAGAAAATCATGTTCCTTTATAGGAATAAAATGTATTGTGATTTTTTTTTTGTCAAGTCCCACGGTTGGGCAAAGGCCTCACCCCTTTTCCCGCTTTTGATTATTACAAAGTTAAAAAAAAATGGTATTGTAAGGCTGCAAGGCAAACGATCCCCAAATGGGAACTATAGCAGTTTTATATGAATAATGAATAAGCCAGACGAGTGTTAACGGTACGTCTGGACCTCTCTAAATATACTTGAACAACAATAACAAGGGTACAACATCTCGGAGACTTCGACGTCCGAAATAAAGTTTGGGCCAACATTTAACTAGTTGGAGCAAACAAATCCGGAGTGCGAGTCTAGTGGCGCGAATTGCACTCGGGCCGTGGACCGGCCGTCTAACTTGTTCGTAACGACTTCAAAAACGTCTAGGAAAATATTTGTTTTCCAAACCAAGATACGAGTATACAAGATCTGAAGCCACGTCTGCTTAGATGTATTGTTTGTGTGCCGGTGGCCGGGGAAACTTTTATTGCGAATGATGTTGTGTGTTTGAATAACGCTGGCTGATATAGGTTACTGTAAATGTAGAACAGTGAACAAATCGCTGAAAACATCGTCGTTTTATAATTTCAGGTTTTAATAAAAATAAAATAATTATTTTACAATCTCAACGCGATTACATAAATAAATATTATTTAAAACAAACTTTTCAAAACAAGATTTTTTTAGAATGATATCACTTGGTAATCGTTAAAAGCGAAAGTGGGGATAACTGTTTTTAAATTTTGGTGCAAGATTCTACCCATACATATTAACTAACAAAGCATGTTAAATAAAAACTTGTAAAAAATCTTAATAAAAAGTATTATCCCATTCAAATCCAAACAGAACTATGCAACACCCCATTCCAGACTTCTTCAATAAAAAGCCACGTAAAACTCGTAAAATTAACTCAAGTAAGAAATCTAATCTGCCGTCAGTACTTATCAAGTTGTAAGAGATAACCTCTGATTGAGATCCGTCGACAGCCGTAAGTGGCGGGAATCGGCTTCCCCTCAGCGACAATAGGCGATTTACCCACTGATCCACTCACTGATATCATAAGTCGATTCGTCTACGGCGGGAAGGTAAACCTTTGGCATGTGTGTCAAAGTTTACATGCGACGGTAGATATTCGGCGTATAATAAATAATATGTTATTAATTGACATCACATCATTTATTTCAATTATATCATTTGGAGCCACTTTAAAGTTTGCAAGTAGTCAGTCTAAAATTTGAAGCTGGTAAAATGAGATATATATTTATATTTTTATTGCAATAATTTTATTGCAGCTACCTATTTACTTTTACGTAATTCTGAATTCGAATTGTCTTAAAAAACATGTCTACGCGTAGGTATGACTTCATAAACTAGCTTATACCGCGGCTTCACTCTCGGGGCCTATCCCAAAGAATCGAAAAAATGGCTTATGGTATGCAATGGCACACAGCCAAAATGTATGGAACTTTATTTCAGAGATAGAACTTTAGGGATCGAAACAGTTCTTTCAGAGATTTTCATACATAATATTTATAATACAATCAATTCTACCTATTTATAATATAAGTTACATAGATTATTATGTGAGCATATTTTTTCTTAACTCAACTCCGAATACGAAACGTCATAACCAACAGAAAATCATTCATCCATTGGCACGCACATGCAAAAAGGTTCGTCATCCCTGGCGTATGGACTCGCACGATGTCTGAACAAATGTATCGAACGTAACTGATTGTTCGTGTAATTTATTGAGGATGTTAATGTGATCCCCACTTGACATATTGCTTACGTATTATTTTGTAAGTAGCTCTTCAATGGTTTTATTTTTGGAATAAAGAAAAGGTTTTTTTTTGTTAAGTTACCTAATGTGAATATTTGTATTGCTTAAATGTTGTGGAAATATTCAGCATTCGGTTAGTCACCATACAGATTTTTAAAAGGTTGTTAACCTTTCCAATACATGTATTAATTTTCCAATACTACCCCAGATTTCTGAACTAATAATTCGAAGTAGAGTATTTTGCGAACTCTACTTTAGCCTGAAAGCATGTTAGAATTAAAAGTAGGGTTTGACACGATCTTAACTCCAAATGTTTCATTCAGAAGAAGGGGTGATCCCTTACCATTAAAATACTCTCTTACCTCTAACTGTATTGCCATGAACATGTACAATAATGACAGGAGCTTCATTTTATTTTTCTTGGTTTTAATTAAACGTTTATGAACCTGAGCTTTACTCAGAAGAGCTTCCGATAGAGTGGGTCTTAGAATAAACATGTACAAAACCAAGGTGATATTGAATGCCCATGTTACACCCACTCCTATCAAGGTCGGAGACTCGAAGTAGTGGATGGCTATGTCTACCTGAGACAAACGATTCAGTTAGGTAGGACCAACTTCGAGCAAGAGGTCAACCATTGAATCCGACTCGTTCGAGCAGTTGCGCGGTATATTCTCGTCCAACTTACCACAGTGTCTCAAGACGAAAGTGTATGAACAGTGTGTGTTGCCAGTGATGACCTATGGCTCTGAGACGTGGTTGCTTACAATGGGCCTCTTCAGAAAGCTTACAGTCACCCAAAGGGCAATGGAGAGGGCTACGCCCGGAGTTTCCTTGCGTGATTGAGAACCAGGGTCACCGACATAGCCCGAAGAATTGCCAAACTTAATTGGCAGTGGGCAGGAAATATTGCTCGCAGAACGGATGGCCGATGGGGCAGAAAAGTTCTGGAGTGGCGACCGCGAACCGGAAGACGTTGCGTTGGAAGGCCTCCCACTAGGTGGACCGAATGCCTGTGGCCTGTAATAAAACAGTTTTCAATTTGCTTTTCATTTAAAATGATACTTCTGCTTAGTTTCACCTTTTTTATTTTGTAAGCTTTTACCCAACTTTATCCAAAATGAGTAGAAAAAAAAAACATCTCAAGAACTCAAATTAATTCACCGAATAAGAATGAATAGGGACGTTTTAAAAGCAATTTCTGTAAAAGGACGTCGAATATCTGCGAACAAGGCACAGTAATGCATCCTTTGCCACTGGAACAACAACAATAGGCATAATTCACGGCCAGTGTTCCCTCAGTGGGGCCGTGGAGAGCTCCAACGAAATCACTGAACCAAATTGCAAATGAAGCGCCTGCCTAACTCTAGTAATGCCGTATATCAGATCTTATAGCTACGCTACGTGTTTGCTCGCCTAAGTGATTAATATTCGACTTTATTGCACGTTCTAGGAATGCTAAGGATTTGTTTCATGTGTGCCGTGTTTTATCACATCTTATTCGTCGTGTTTCGCCTACGGTGGTACGAAATTATTCGGGCTCGATTACTGCGTAGGTGTAAGTCCTATTTGCAAATAAGAACCTAACTTTAGTTAGCAACTATACTGAACTTTATAGACAGAAAACTCTTTGAATCCACAGAGACCCAAGTATTTAACGCTAGATATACTCGTAGGCGTATTACATACAACTCTATACATTTCAAACAGTATACTTGCAAAATGTTAAACTACCTGTTTGCCCTAACTTTTGAGACGGTGTAAATCAAATCTCCATGTAGAAAATCGTCCAATTAAGCCGTACGACTTTTGGCCAAGAGTTGTTAGGTGTACCAACTCCAAATCTCGACGAAAGTACGAAACCGTGTTAGCAAATTGTTCGCAGTCGCACACGTGAGCACATGGCGTACCAAAATACGTAACGGGATTAATTTAACAAATTAGAACTATTCATGCGATTATTATACGATTGCTGACGATATGAACACGTAGATAATACACAGGGGTCCTTTATACCCGCTCCCAATGAACGCAACATCTAAATAACCGTCCATTGTTTTTAGAATTTATTTCAACCGCTCTGAATGGAAAGTAGAATTAGGCTCAGAGTCGGATTACCATAGAATTTACAAATATCAGTTGGTCGGGCCGGTACTTACGATTTCAGCTGGTATCGACGCCGGCATTGGCCGGTTATTGGCAGTGCGAACTCCCAACCTATACAAATCCAACTCTACTTGCCGAACGTCTGTACGATTCGGACATTTGATATTCACTACGAGATCGTGGAATCATTTCCGCTGAGATATTCCAAGAGCTTTGTCTGCATTTCAACAATAATACCGATGCGCTGCGCGCTGGATAAATAATCGTCTGCTTACCGGTATTAATTGTAGTTTTCAATCCTCCTTACAGGAGTATAAAATTATTTGCCGTCTGACCGTATTTAACCATATTTTATTGCTCGATTACCGCCTACAATTGTAAATTTGGTTGAATTAGCTTTTCGCAGTTAATTATATTTTAATTGCCAATGAATATTTGAAAATTTAAATGCGGAATGTTAACACGGCTGTGAAGCCAGCGGACATTTTGAGTGTTCCCAATATAGAACGGGAAAGGCTTGTGTATATCGACGACATAGCCTGGCGACATTTGCTCTGGTGCTTCAATTGACCCATTCCGTTTGCCACACATGGACGTGAACAAATAAGGGCCGAAATGAATTTAACTCCGTTATGTATTGAAATTTATTGGACCCAGTGATGTGTTTTTCCGATCTGTTAATGAAAGGAAAACATAAAGAGCTTATCTTTCAGTGCAAATTGTAGTCGAATGAGAGAATGGAGATACTATTGAGTCTGTATACGTAAATTACTTGTAGATTATGTTGTTATTGTAGTATTTAATATTATTGTTAGTACTAGTATAACCTTAAGATAATATTTTGTACGTGTCTAGATTATGAAGTAATATTTATCATTTAGTTAATCGATCCCAATAGAAACATAACTGTTACCTACTTGGAACTAAATAACATCGAGTCACCGACAAGAAAATTGCACCAGCCCGGCTCTAACCCTTAAACATAAACGGATCGAATGCACCATGTAATCCGCTTCCTGTCGCGTATGTAGACGCGAATAATTCAACAGTGCGATCGCCATTCTATGGGCAAACAGATAGTCTTCACTTCCGACACATGTTTCCGTGGCCGACACAAGTAACTGGTCACGTAGAATATTGACGCCTCCAGCGGCCCCGGCAACTCCAACGGCCCCGACGGCCCCAACGGCCCCGCTATCCATTCGCCCGGGACAATACCTACGGCGCTAAGGGAGACATTTTTATGCGCAACTTACGTATATCATTCTCAACATTCGGTGAAGAATAACGAGTATTTTCTGCGCTTTAAATTCTGTGAACGATTCGTTTGTGATGCCGAGATCTGCCCGTCCGAAGTTGTTTGGTACTGAGTTTGGAAGGACTTCTGAACGCCTCTGGGAGTACAGTTCTGTGGGTTTCTAGGCAACAGGGAATGGAAAATACGTAGACTTTGCATCAAACACTGCTTACGAATAAAAAGATCTCATAGTTAGACTAAAATTATATCAGAATAAATGAATAAATATTTGAAAATGTATAGATACAGAAATAGGAGCCCCGCCTTTTTCTGTTCGCAGGCCTTAAAGGAACCTAACACGAAAGGGATGGTGGGGACTTCGTTCACTTTGCTCACTCACTCATCACTTTCGAACCTAGCCTTTCCGTATAAGAATGCCCCAACTTCGCGAGTTCGCTTCGCTCGCTCTTGGACTAACTTATTTATTAGTTGGACTAACTTATTGATTAGAGTTTGCGTGGAAATGTAGAGATCGCGTTGTCGCCCACTCACACTCAACCAAAATAATATTGATAAGTGAAGTGACACTTTAAAAAGTCGTGTTATTTAGCCGGGCACACTCTTGGTGCCGCTAAATTTACTGTTTCCCAACTGATAGCGATATAATGACGCTTGCGGCACTCCATACACTGCCTAAATATTTTCCGTTTTGTTGAGAAGAAAAATAAAAAAACGAGCCAAGTGCGAGTCGGACTCGCGCACGAAGGGTTCCGGTATAATGGTAATTATCGCAAACTAGTTCTCTAAATTATATGAGCGGCCATACAACACAAAGGACTATCTTAATTGGCGTCAAATATGAAAGTATGGAGACACTCTTTAATTTTCATTTATTTTTTTGTTTTTTGGCATTTTTCCTTTATTTGTGCTGTAAGGACCTTACTTTTTGCCAAATTTCGTGATTCTAGGTCAACGGGAACTACGATATAGTTTTCGACCCAAAACCTATAGGGTACTTCCGGTTGACGTAGAATTGAAAATTTTGGTTAAAATCAAGGTCTTACAGAACAAGTAAAGGAAAATTTTGAAAAATAAATAATGTTACCTACTGCCTACTTACAAGTTTTCGTGAAAATCTAAAGGGGAATGCCCATTTTGTAAGGGAACTTGGGCCCCTTTGAAGAAATGGTTGTATCTTGATGAATTTGGTAGTATATTGTAGAAAAAACACGTTGTATTCATAATTAGAAAACATTTTTTATTTATTTTGCGGGGTTCACGAGAAATAACGATGTTTCTGTTCTTGAAATGAACCCTTATTACAATGCAATAAGGTGCATACAAATGTCCAAGTGAAGGAACCTGATCTGTTGTTGTATGTACATAAAAAGTAAAGGACACGGATGGAAAAAAACACAAAATATAAATCCTATTATTGGATAATATTGAAATCTTAGACATGATACCTCGTAAGGGGACTGTGTATGGGCAATCTCCTTTGCCCATATCTTTTTATCGTGTTGACTCAGGACCTTGAAATTTATACACCTAATAGGGACTATAGACCTCAGTATCAGACCTCAGACGGAGAAAAGAGTGATCATATAAGGGTTCCTTTTTGATCTTTTGAGGTACGGAACCCTAAAAATAAACATTACGTAATTAAATTTAATAGAAGTGATATTCTATCTTACCTACTTTAAAGACAACAGCCTTTGTAACATTGATCAATATTTATAGCCGTCTGTCAACATAATTTAATATATCTCAAAACAATTATGCAAAATATAAGCACGATCAATTTATATTTTGCCTTTAACCCTTTTCATAATTTTAGTGTTAAATAAATTTAACGAAGTACATTTTGTAATATAATATAAGTTTTAGAAACCAACTTAAATAAGCATGTTCCGTATCATAACTACCGATTACGATTTTAAATTCAAATTAAATTTATTGCATCCATAATGTACGTACAGGTGGTAAATATAAGTTACAGAAACAATTATGGAGCCTGTCGGGCACAGCAACATTCTAGATACAGGCAGTGTCTAGGAGAGAGGAATAGCGCTCAATACTCCCTTATCTATTAACATTTTAGTTTTCTATTCCCTTTCTATCTGTTTTTATTTGGTTTAATGTACTAATACGTACACCTTTTTATTTTCATGTCGAACAAATATTATTCTTAAATATTAATTATTTGTTTAAGTTTTTATATTACAATAAGTATATTTGATTAAGTGGTGATAAAGCAGTGGTGGCCCAGTGGTATCGGCCGCGACTTACAAGTTGTAGGTCGTGGGTTCGAGCCTAGGCAGGCGCTTTACTTTGTGTAAATTATTTCATCACCACTGCTCTCAAAACGGTGAATGAAAA
This sequence comes from Orthosia incerta, assembly GCA_948252205.1. Classification (NCBI taxonomy): domain Eukaryota; kingdom Metazoa; phylum Arthropoda; class Insecta; order Lepidoptera; family Noctuidae; genus Orthosia; species Orthosia incerta. The sequence continues at coordinate 14,650,646 of OX411744.1, forward strand.
CATCGTGAAAAAACTGGCATGGCCTAGAACCAAAAATTCGAAGTATGTGACTTCCACCAACCCGCACTGGGCCCACGTGGTGGATTACGGCCCATTCCCTCTCACAGAGAGAAGACCTGTGTCCCAGCAGTGGGAACATTAATAGGCTGATTATTTATTAGATATTTTTAAACAAGTGTTTTAGCTTACTGCGCATTGTCATCCAAACCAAACGTGTATAAAAAATTTCATCATAATTGGTTGAGGATAACCGCTTTAAAATTCAGTTGCAAGATTTGCCCAGAACATATATCCACACTTGTAGTAGGCGTTTTTTTTTTGTTCTGTTATCTACACATATATTGCAAGTTAATAAAAAGTTTGAAAATACTAAGAAGCCCATTAGACATGCTCTCGATTTCATATCTCTCTTGGTTTATGATATAATACATAACAATAATTCACAATTTCAAGAATTCTCACGTGTTCATGAAAACAAACTTCCAAGTCTGAATAATAATTCAGAAGATGTTCATTACTAAGCAGGTCATGTTCGAAAATTTAGTCTAGGTACCTACAACTTGAGGTAAAATGTGAGGCGTTATATTAATGTAAGTCGACAATTTAATCGTATTCACTGAAATTGAAATATTATTAAAATACTGAATGTTTAAAAAAAGGTCTTTTTCTGAGGATGTTGGTATTCAAGGATAAATTAAATAAATTGATAAAACTTATTCAAGGTAACATTTACTTATCGGCTTTTTTGGGAAAAACCCACCGCACTATTCCCAAACCACTGCAACTCCTGAAAGCCAGAATCAACAGTGGCCACCACCAGAAAAGGTTCGAGGTAATGAAGCTCGACGAAGTCCCGGAGAATGAATTTAACTGTCTTGAATCCCGCTACGAAATTAATCAGAAAAGAATAAAGGTGGAGTAGGAAAACAAAAAGATAATTTATAGGTTAAAACTTCAGCGTAGTGATGAGTATCGTATCTTCGGTCGATGATCCCTAAAAACCACAGTGTATTATGAATTAGTACATTGTGATACAAGGGTGGAAAGTACACCCGTGTATCACACGGCGTTTTTCAATACAGTTGTGGGAATTAGGTAACAATAAATAGGAAATAGGTAGTAATAATAAATATAATTAATAAAAATACATTAAATTTCTACATAATGTTGATTCTAAAATGGTAGTACACTTTTTTTTTAAAGAGGTATATGTTTCACTAATCTCCTTCCAACAAAACTTTAAAAATGAGAAATAATTATTGATAGCATGCATCTCCTCGTAAAGTGTTCATTTTTTTTTTTATACTAACTCTAATGGATAGACAATTTGATAACGAACATTTTGTTAGTTTTATTTTTTTCAAAAGAGCAATATTCGATTTTATAAAGATTTTATTCTAAAATCTGGGCGTATTCACTACCGTAACTCATGCGTCACCAGTGCCTCTAGGCCAATAGGAATGCTCATATCTCATGCTGATTTTTTGGTCAGGGTACGGCCTTAATTTCTTTTATTGTATACTGTCTGACTTCAAGAAAAAAAAATGCTTTTATGGTAACTCATGAATTTTGTATTCGTAGAAAATTCGTTGTCTTTATTATATTAAACTAAACTATATAATTTATTTCCTATTAGATAGGTACATTATACCTTCGTATTATCATGAAAAGCATTTACTATTTATCCTCTACATATTTTTATTCTTATATTCAAACTGCAGCTGCTTCGAATCTGTATCGAGACTGTTTTTGTCTTAGTTGTATGAATATTTTTTAAGCACAAGAAAGCGTACCCATCTTACCTAACAATATCGGCTAGCAAGAATTGAGTCTAAGAGCCGCACTTAAGATAAATTGCTGCGTTCGTAGCGTACGATTGTCATAGAAAACTATATTTCTGAGTGTTTGAGGTCAATTTGGATTTTCCGACTCTCTGATATTGTATTGCATTCGTGTATTTTTAAACTTAAAATGGCTAGGTAAAATATTTAATACCATATTGCTCATTTTAATAACCCTAGTATGCTTCTTCAGAGAAAATCTGTGGAAACAACCAGTCGATATGCCACTAATGCTTAAAATGGCAGTTCCCACTGTACGACCTATGTACTAAATGTAGACTTCTGAACAGAGCGGCTCCGGAGTCACTAGCGCCGCGACATTAAAATTTGCGGCAAGAAAGCCCTAACGCCGTATTTCTGGAAGCAAAATTAATGTGAAAAATGTCAAGCACGCGTTATCTGCTGTGATTTGCTGTTGAAAATACATTCAACCAATCACGGCAGATAACGCGTACTTGACAATTTGCCACATTAATTTTGCGATAATTTTGCTTTTAGAAACTCGTGGTATGCTTCGTAAAATACACGTCACTTACAGGTTTGAGTCAAACCACTTCGATCGTGGCAATAGAGTCGCACTGCTCGGAAGTGCACCTTGAAGGACATGAAAATAACACTTAAGTCTAACTCCGCATAAACTGATATAAGGCTGCCGTAGACATGCACGACGCGACAACCCATCTTATGGATATTGTATTAAGGCCGTACCCTGACCAAAAAATCAGCATGAGATATGAGCATTCCTATTGGCCTAGCGGCACTGGCGGCGCATGAATTACGGTAGTGAATACGCCCAGATTTTAGAATAAAATCTTTATAAAATCGAATATTGGTCTTTTGAAAAAAATAAAACTTACAAAATGTTCGTTATCAAATTGTCTATCCATTATTGTTATTATAAAAATAATTAATGAACACTTTACGAGGAGATGCATGCTATCAATAATTATTTCACATTTTTATGGTTTTGTTGGAAGGAGATTAGTGACACATATACCTCTTTAAAAAAAAACTGTACTACAATTTTAGAATCAACATTATGTATAAATTTTATGTATTTTTATTAATTGATATTTCTTTTTAAATAAAGAGTAGATAGCTCTTAAAAACTGCACAAAATTCGACTAGCGCGGCGTTTTGTTCGGGGACGCGCCTTAATGAAATGTTTGTAGAACAAATTCTATTAAAACGCGTTGTCGCATTGTTACGTCGGGTCTGTCTGCGGGAGTCTTTAAAACGAAACGCTTAAATCACCCTGTAACCGAAATTCACCGCTCTATTTTATTAGGTCCCACATAAAAGTTAGAATCTAGGAAATAATGTACTAAAGCAACCCGTTGGAAAACCAGCATTGTAAATCCGAGGTTAGCTTAATCTCAGGAGAAACGGCTCGACTGCGAAAGCTTTCTTTTCCTATAAAAACGGTTCCTATTTGCCTGGATACTACCGAGAATTCAACCATGGCTTCAAACGACTTTCAAATCTAAAAAATATTGCTAGTAAGTCCATTTTCGATTAAGCATTATAGCTAAGCTGAAGTAAGTAACAGAATTTTATGTGGCTAGTTTAGTTGTCACAATTTAAAATAAATATTATTTCCATTGATTAAGTATGCATTTATTTCGCATGTGTACTTACCTAGCTGAATTCGCTCAATTGCTTCGACAAAAATGTTCTTGAGCGAAGACGGGCGTATATTATTTCCTAGGTTTTATTTTTTAGATTTATGCACATATTTAGTTTCAACTTCTGTGTAAAACACAGAAGGTGAATTTATTGAGTTTTTTTTGACCCCTTATGACCCCTGCCCTTTTATACGCGTTCGTAGATTTATTTAATTTTTATTTAAGTGTACATAGGTAGTTATTGTTAATTAAGTATTTTATACTAGGTAAATTTTAATTGAGATAATTGAATAAAACTAAAGACATATGCAGTTTTTTTATTTTGTTTTATTTTTGTTCCTTTTCCATAAGTGGGTCCGTGGCATCAACAGTGGGCCTTACCAGAATACCAGCGGGGCATTATTTATTCTTTTTAAATATCGCTGAGATTGCAGCCTGTTTGGTCTTGCACGGGGTTTAATTGTTTTTATTATTGTTTAATTTTTTTGTTTTTCTTTTATCTCTAGTATCTCCTGTGCGGTGCATAAATACAATTCTTTCTTTCTTCTTTCAATTGTATGTATTATTACTATAATTTGAAATAGCAAAATTTTCCAAATAAATAGAATCCCCATTTCAATTCCCAAGGCAGGCAAGTGGTATTGTGTTTTTTCTTCTGGAATTTCTCAGTGACAGCCCGGAGTCTTGGATTTGAACCCGATTGCTGGCAAAAGGCTTACACCCTATTACATGACTGGCGAAATGTGGGTGTACCTCTGCTTAACCCTTTATAAATTCAAGCGTGATGTTATGTTGTTTATCTGAAACAAATAGAAAACATAATTGGTTGTCAAGAGCTGAAAACCAATAATAGTGGGTTTTTGGCTTTTTTTTATCAAACAAACAACTGCCTGGCAAACATTGGGTCGTAGAATTTCAGGAATATTTCAATAACTGCCTGTTGCCGTTTCGATTGCAACAGGAAAGTTGATGTAAAAACGAGCGAATGTTAAAATAGTTTTCTGTTTAAAAAAAAAACCCGTGGCTTTGGGCTATCCCACAGAGACCGTGTATAAAACTAGCCTATGATGGCCTATCTATAATTGTCTTCATCATTGGATCAGTACTTACAAAGATACCCTAGAAATAAGCAACAAATTTTAAATCTGTACGAGTATAATGTTAGTTATGAGTGACACTAACATAACCAAATGTGAGACACATAATTTAAAAAATAATAATAATTAAAGATTAAAAACGAACGCTTCTTTGGCCGCCTGAAGAAGGTATTTAATAGCCTTCTTTCAGGCGGAAACAAGGGTGCACCTTCAAAGGTTGGGTCATGCCGATTATATTTACGATATTGAAGTACTCTTTCGGCATACTCAAATCGACTTTAACGGAACTCTACGCCCTGGATAGACGGGTCCGTACACTACTGACTGCGTATCGAATGCATCACCCACGAGGGAATATTTTCTAAACACCGACGTGGGTATGCATCGAGATGTAGTAGCAGTTGACAAGGGGCTCACCCCGCTCTCCTTGGCGAATAAGAACTGGCGTAAATAAGCAATTTTATGAATAAAGGAAATAATAACTAAAAGTATTTACATTAATTGAATAAAGGAAATAATAATTTAAATCGGATTATAATATTACTCCATTTCTCTTGACAAATAGCCCAATATCATGCTAATAGTCTTTCATATTACTTTACGAGTCCACAGACTAATAATATTTTTTCTTCCAGCACTAGGTCTGGAGCCGGACTTCCTATATCCTCTGGAGAACGTGACCATCGCACAAGGAAGGGACGCGATGTTCACCTGCGTCGTGAATAACCTGGGCGGTTACAGGGTGAGTGGCGACTCCGCCACAGCCAGGGTGTGTATCAAACCGACTCATTACAGCTAGCCCTAGTGGAGCACCGTCACAGCACTTTAACTTTGAGATCTATAATTTATTTCTACTCAAACGTCTACTGAATTTCTAGAAAGTTCCATTTTTAAATGGAATTTCTACGATTTTTATTTGATTATTTTAATTTTCTATCTTTAACTTCTAGTGAATGAACTCAACTATTATAATAATAATTTTACGAGGCATGATTTATTCTGACTAGATTTCATTCTTGGAGTTTTCTTTTTAATCGTCACTTGACAACAGTAAGTAGACTGTTCTCTGTCTGATTTAATATTTGTTTTACTAATCTCTCTCTAACCTTTGTCTTAGAAATGAACAGGCATTTAATAGCTAGTGATTTCAACTCTAAAACACATCCAAAATATAAGAGTCATGGACCACATTGCTGATAACTCATAAAAATTATAGATCTCAACAAATAGACTTTGCACCACTTCCACACTTCTTAGCACACTACCTTCAATGCACCTTCTTCAGCACTCTCTGAGACTCACAGCACCACTTTATAGAACCTCTCTCTATCCTAGAATAGAGCCACACCGGTACTATATTTGCACAAACCTACTGTAAGTTTGTCCACATAGCCGTAGTGTTGAAACACTGTGCACAACTGCATTAGACACTAACACTTGCACATAGAAACTAAGATCCAAGAATGTGATAAAAACAGTGATTTATGCAACAGTGAACGAACGTTACGAGAACAATTCTTGGGTTTTAAACACTAATGCACAATTCCGTTTATTTTGGAACACGAGTTTTGAGCATGTTTTTTTTATACGAAATGCACTTTACGCGACCTTTTAGTTGGAAAATAATTTAATTTAGCGATGCACGTCGGACATTTTTACGTAAGTCAATCATTGTCGGAACAAAAACCGCACCCCACTATGATCGGATCACTTTAGTCCAAGGAATTTACGTTGCAAAACAGTCACTTTAGGAAATTAAAATAAAGCCAGGACAAACCCCCTCGGTCCCCGTTCAATCATTTCGAGAGGCGGTGCTCTCAAACTGTCCCGGGAGTTAATCTAGTACACTATCATTATGATATGCGATACTGTATCGTATACGATATGTGAAATCGTCGAATTCAATGGCAAGAAATGACATTGGATACCTACTTTTACGGTTGCGTACCCAAAGGATAAAAACGGGACCCTATTACTAAGACTCCGCGATCCGTCTGTCTGTCTGCCTGTCTGTCCGTCTGTCACCAGGCTGTATCTCATGAACCGTGATAGCTAGACAGTTGACATTTTCACACATGATGTATTTCTGTTGCCGCTATAACAACAAATACTAAAAACAGAATAAAATAAATATTTAAGTGGCGCTCCCATACAACAAACGTGATATATTTTGCCGATTTTTGCGATAGTGGTACGGAACCCTTCATGCACGAGTCCGACTCGCACTTGGCCGGTTTTTTATATATAGTTTTGCGCATTCATGTTATTTCATTTAAACACTTTTATAGAAATCCAATGAGTATCTAACATTAAAAATAAAAATATAGGGACTATATTTAATTATTCTCAAAGCGTTTTTAACAAAATAAATCAGGCGATATCAGCCAGCCGAAAATATAAGAAATACAACAACAACACTAGATATAAAACAGAATCTCCTACAATAAACCCACACAGATATACATTATTCTCGAATCTTTCCTCCACGAGAAACAAGATTCGATAATAGCCTCACTGGGGCCGTTAACTCAGGTCACTCGATTCTACACGACTATCGATACATATTTGCTTTCTATATCGACCCCGCGTAAGTAATTACACAAGACTAATAACATCTTCGCATGTGTTTCTCAACAAATCCCACGTGGATATCGAGATGAAATTTGTATCAATACGATGGCAGTATATGTATGCTAGTGTTATAATATATTATCTGTGGTATAAGGAATAACAGCCAGTAGAGATTTCCATTGAAAATGAAAGGGAGCAACATTGTTGCGTTTATAAGTTGCAGTTCGCATGTTAGATTATAGGAGCAATATAATCTATAAATAATTTAAATAGAATGGAACTTTATAATTTGCACCTTGAAGTTTTAAATACCGCAGACTAATAATTCCTTTGTAATTCGAGATAATACAATAAAGGCAGACACTTAGATTCGGTTGTTAGCACGAAATTAACTGTATAAGATTCAAAACAACACAAATACAATCTCAATACATAACACAACAGTAATCAAAAGATTTCAAACACATTTTCGATATGCACCGCTGGTATGGAAGAGTTCAAAATTTGGTAAATATACATTATTTTATACCCGTTTATTTCTTGTGTGTTTACGCGATGCAATTTCTGAAGCGTTTTGAATCTGAAATTACATCGCTCAACAGTTCTACTATCCTTACTTCGCTCATTTCAATAATACAGACTTAACAAAATGCGAGGATTGTAAGGCTGTTGCTACAAAACAATTATTGTGTTCAAGCACTCCGATGTTTTAGTTATATTTGTTCTGATTGTAGTTTCTAGGCACCTAATTAGTGACTAATTAGAGTTGCACAAGCACTATACGATTGTAGTACACTTTCTAAGTCGCACCTCTATTAGTGCACTTCTTCTTGCACTTTCTCTATTCACTTACGATACGTATTTAAATGTAAAGTTAATAAGTTTCGAGCAATCTATAACAAGGGAAAAGCAAATATAATCCTTAGTTTGTTAAAAGTATTTTGACTGCCAACTTTAGCAGATACATGAAAAGGCTGATACCCATATAACTCTTTCAATGGGACCATTGAAATGAAGTACTTACGCTCACATTCAGCAGGAATTACGAAAAAAACATCGCTCCGAATAATATTTTCAATAATAAAGTTATAATACCGAGGGCGACGCGTATCGTAGACAAGTACAAACGCCGTATTTCTGTTCGTATTTTTTGTTACGCGCTATGCAGGAAATTAGCTTCTATTGCGATGTCGACGCTTTTGGTAAAGCGGGTGAAACGAGGGCGTTTTCAGTGCGCCCGCAGCCCGCCTCATGCCGGCGACCAGACGAAAATGTAATTAAAAATTCCGAGGGCATTTTGCGCGGCGCTCGCAACAGGATAGTGTTGCCGGCTCGAGGATCGTTGTCGTGACTGCCTCTCGGGAAGCATTCGCTTGTAATTAGACTTGTTTGTTGAAAGTCTTCATCGTTTACAAACACAAGATCATACGTGTAACGGCTAATCGTGACAAGAATGCGGCGTTTGTGTTTCTTTTTGTTCTTTGTACTTACGATGTTGTTTTCTCCATGCACACTTTGGGCGTACGATTTCCTTGTCGTCTGTTGGCGCGGGATGTTCGCGGGGTAGGTAGCATGGATCAAAGCAGACACGAAGGCGATCCTGGCGATCCACGAGCACGTGATCACGAACAACGCGCGGCTGAGCGTCACCCACAACGACTACAATACGTGGACGCTCAACATCAGAGGGGTGAAGCGGGAGGACCGGGGACAATATATGTGCCAAGTTAACACTGACCCAATGAAAATGCAGGTAAAGTGCTGCTAAGTTTCAGCTATAAAACCTTTTACTCGTTACCTTCCACGATTTATGTCAGTACATGTATTACTTCTACTGTGTATTTTTTGCGCTGTGTACTTAAACGAGAACTGCTGATAGTTTTTCGGAACGACTCTTGTAGTGGTTCGTGAATGCAGAGCTTATCGGCTCGCCCGTGTAATGGTGTCACTTCTCCGAAAGTGTATTGAAGCTATAGTAAGAATAACGATACATGCTAGTGGGGCAACATGCAATTCTTAAATCAACATACATACTTAAAAGTTCAAATAACTGAATTAATGATTTCATGGAAACCTTGTTATGATAAAATTATGTTGAAAGAGCTTCCACTTTGTAGATGTCGATTTTTATGGAATTTTAATTGGAAGCCGCTGGATGCGATAAGCACAGGGCCAGCCATTGTGGCGACACACGTGGGATGCCTTTGTCCGATAGTGGGCGTCTTTCGGCTGGAATGATGATGATTATTCATTACATTATAGATATTAAAAAGCATTTTGTATTCCAGACAGCATTTCTGGAAGTTGTGATCCCACCAGACATAATCTATGAAGAGACGTCTGGAGACATGATGGTACCAGAAGGAGGGTCCGCTAAGCTGGTCTGCAAAGCCAGAGGGTACCCTCCTCCCAAGATTGTATGGCGTAGAGAAGATGGAGGTGACGTCATCTCAAGAGGAGGACCACAAGGAAAGACGAAAGGTATGTGTTGCATTTATCTATTTTTCTGATTCAGAAAACGTTAAATTTGGTCAAGTGCATGTCAACCAAGATTATAATCCACAGTTTCTCGTACTATAATGACCGCAGAATTAATGTAAGAATTTTCATTTTTCAAGCTGTTTTTTTTTTAAACTTAATTCAACATACAGGTACATAGGTGGAATTAATGTCAACCAAAGGATAATTCATTTTGTCACATTCGTAGTGCGATAATTTTCATTCGAGTAACTGGGAGTTAAACCTTCCAGCAACAAACAAAATCCAATTTATCTATTCAATTCAATACTCACAATTTTCAAATCAAGTCATTCAATGACCATCCTTCATGTGTAAAGAACAGGAATTGCCATACCAGAACATGATTTGACAGTGTTAGAAATCCTGTACAAGCTCTGCGGTTCCCACAATCACGAACGATTTGCGGAAAGGAGCGATGCATTGATCTTGACAGACGCGATTGAAAGGGTAGAGGCAATTTGCGTGTCGCTCACAAATCAGTGACATGCAGGGTAACCATATGGGAATAAAATAAAAGACTAACGATTTTCTATAGGCCGAAAAATTTACTGTTTCTTGGTAAGCGAGAACAGCTTGACAGATTTGGCTAACTTTTATTATAAAATATTCGTGATAGGATAAAATATTCGTAATAAGAATTTAGAGAAAAAGATTTTCATTAAAATACTTTTTTTAAACGAGCTTTTTCCGTATTCTTCTCAACAAACCCTTTTATTTGATACCCATATCATGGTAGTGCACAAAAAATAACTAGTCCGCCATCTTAGGCCGTCCGCCATGTTGGATTTAGAATGACGTATACAAAATTTCATCTTAATCAGTAGAGGATAACTGCTTTAAAATTTAGTTGCAAGATTTGACCCAAACATACATACATACATAAATACATTGCAAGTTAAATAAAAGCTTGTAAAGATTGGACTTCCAGAAAATCGGAAAATCAGGGAAACGTGAAAGTGCTTTTTTCTATAGAAACCTTGGTGAACAGGACAACGTGTCGGACCAGCTCCAGGTTCAAAATGGAGGTTTGACAGTTATTGTATAGAAAATAAGTCAATGCGCTACATTTACTCTTTATGTAGATAAAATTTTAAGTTAGAACAATTCACAGTGAAGCTTGAATTCACTGTGAATTGTTGTTAAGGTAGAAAACAATTATACCTGGTTTACCTAAATAAATATACCCAATAAACACCAAAATTCATTAAAAAAACTGCATCGTTGGTCTAATGGTCGCAAGCACTACTGGTGAGCTCGAGGTCCTGGGTTCGTTTCCCGGGGCGGGCAAAATGTCATATTTTTTTTTCAAATGTATATTTCTACCAGAGTCTGGATTTAGTTCAATCCCCGGGGTGGGCAAAATGTTATTATTTTTTTTAGTTTGTATTTCTACCGGAGTCTGGATTGAGTTCAATGCCCGGGGCGAGCAAAATTTTTTTTCATATAGTATTTCTACGGGAGTCTCGATTAATGCCCGGTTGGTGGCAATAAGCTCGCCCCCTATTACATGGGACTTACACATAAATAGCGAAGTGTTGACACGGTTGGCGTAGCGACGATACGGTTGGTCGCGGGTTCGATTCCCGCACGGAACAAATATTTGTATGGCCTACAGATAGTTGTTCCGGATCTGGGTGTCTTGTGTATGTGAGTTAAAATTTTTGTAAAAGCGCTTACGATATAGGAAGAAATTCGTAGTGTGGGGCAAAGTTTTCTAATAAAAAAAAAGAAAATTCTTCACAGAACACTGGCGTGATGTTATGTAATGTATACCAAAATAAGACAGCGAATAAATACATAGATTTGGGTCACCCGTAACCTTATAATACATCTTTGAGACCGTCAATTCAATTATGTAAGGCTCTACGATACGTCTTGACGGCTCTACAGGATATCGAACCTAGACGTTTATATACTAGTAACTCAATACGGCTTCCTCCGCTGCAATCTATAAATCCAATATTTTACCATTAAATATGGTCCAGAGCATTGACACAAACATATATCGAGGCTGCGTAGAAACTCCACGACTGAGTTTAATTCATCGCTAAGCGTAAGTCGGTACTCGGTAACTTATACGAGAACTTGCTCTATTAGCACCAAACTCATGAAATCTGCAGTTTGATTTTCAATACGGGGTATAATTAGAATCCATGTGCAAAACTGGTCTTAAAGCTTACACTGGCCGCTACTAAACGCGAACTTTAACACAATAGTATATTTGACTGGTTTAAATTATTCAAAGGTTTGAGAAAATATAAGACACAGTAATAACTGTTTCAAAAATCTCAAAAAATTAAATATCTTGTGACGGTAACGTGTTGTAAAATCTAATGTAGAATCTAATCCATCCCCAGACTTTGCAGACTTCTTAATGATTGCGATGAAGGAATTGATATTTGTTGCACATCACTTCAAAAACTCAAGCGTCAAGTCCACAAAAAATAATTAATCACCATACTGTTTTTTTTTTCTTTTCTTTTTGTATCTACCTACATAAAAAAAATATTTTCGAGTGTATTGATTTCTAAAGACTTACTGTTTATGAGTGTTTTTTCAGCACTATTATTGTAATTACTGTCTGTTATTATTTTGTTTTTGCATGCTGTGTCTATCGCATCATATTGTACACTTAGTATATATTTTTGCTTGTATTAGATATAAGGTTATTTTTAGTGTAACAATTGTAGATAGGCCAATAAATAAATAAAATAAAATAAAATAAAAGAAATAAAATAAAATAACATCACTATGATGCAACACCATAGCGACTTCGTTAAATATTGCTGGGAGCATTGACACATATGAATCAACGCTGCGTAGAAACTCCACGACTGAGTTTAATTCATTGCTAAGCGTAAGTCAGTACTCGGTAACTAATACGAGAACTTGCTCTAGTCTATTAGCACCAAACCTATGAAATCTGCAGTTTGATTCTCAATACTGGGTTAAATTTGAGTTGATTATATGTAAAGCCGAACTTAATATGTGCCATTGTATAACCCGAACTTTCACACAATAGTGTACTGACTTGATTTTTTGCATAATATTTCTCAAACTCATGCTATACATAGATATAGATAGATTTATGTACAATCTGACGTTACTATGAAGTAAAGCCATGGTGACTTCGCGCCATTCAGTACAAAAGTCATTTTGTGTGAAAAAGATAGAAGAATAACTTCGAAATAGTGTAACATCTCCATTTCAACACCTTGTTTATTTATTTTTTCACAAATTGTATCGGGCTATGTTAGTAACCCTGGTTCACTTGCAACGCCGAGCATAGCCCTCTCATTGCCCTTTGGGTGACTTTAAAGGTCGTAGTTCACTTATACGACTCCGCTCCAACACCGCTCCCACACAACACCGCCTTAAACGGAGATGGCTGCTCGCTGTCCATGCACCGACAGCTAGCAGGCAACAAGCTGTCCACGCGCTTATAGCTAGCAGTCAACTAACTGTCTCCGCACCGACCACTTTTGTAAAAAAATGTGAGCTTCAGGGCGTCCTCTGTAGAAATACTTAACATTGACAACACAAATTAGCAGACAGCTCGCCGTAAGCAAGCTTACCGCCATCGTACCACTCGATAGTTGACGTCTCGCTTACCGCATGCTTACCACGCGCATCAAGCGGGCGATCCGCGCGTTGTACGCACGCAGTCCGAGTGGACTGCGTGCGTACACTTGAAGCACGTTGCTAGATTGTCGAAAAAGGAAAAGCAAAAGTGGTCGGCGCGGGGACAGTTAGTTGACTGCTAGCTATAAGCGCGTGGACAGCGAGCAGCCATCTCTGTTTAAGGCAGTGTTGTGTGGTAGCAGTGTTGGAGTGGAGTCGTATAAGTGAACTACGACCTTTAAAGTCACCCAAAGGGCAATGAGAGGGCTATGCTCCGCGTTGAAAGTGAACCAAGGTTACCGACATAGCCCGAAGAATTGCCACACTTAAGTGGCAGTGGGCAGGGCACATTGCTCGCAGAACGAATGATCGATTGGGTCTAAAAGTTCTGGAATGGCGACAGCGTACCGGAAGACGTAGCGTTGGAAGGCCTCCCTCTAGGTGGTTAAGACTGTTGAAATCCGGTGGATGCAAAACGCACAGGACCGATCAGTGTGGCGACGCTTGGGGGAGGCCTATGTCCAGCAGTGGACGTCTTTTGGCCGAAATGATGATGATGATGACCTAACTATTATAGAAAATAATGCAATAAAAATATAATTAAAAAATCTTATTTTAATAATCATACATTTTGAGGTTATGTGAAAAAGTGTTAATACAAAAGTTGTAGATATTTTTATTACGTACAACTTCGCCATTTAAGTTTTTTCCATAGGACTTGTAGTTTTGCCGGAAGTCGAGATAAACCGTTTACACCCTTAAAAACTCACCCCCTTTCCACAGCCCGACCTCAGATCGCCCGTAAATTATTTTTCCTTTAATTTTTGTTATATTCTCTTCCTTTTCCAATGGATTTCATCCTACTATATTTTTTTCACTTTTTGCCATTTTCAGAGGCTTCAGTCCTGGTCTAATTGGCACAGTTACAGTCTGATATTATTATTCGTTAAAGAAAATAATATAATCATGTAATTGGCTTTTAATATTTCAGTTCGACCATAATAGCTGTTATTAGTTAGGCTTGATTTATTTTATCTGCAGAACGACCGTAGATATTTTTATTTTCAGTAATTCACAGAAAAACAACAATTTAATTTAATAAATCAGTGGTGTATAATGAACCATTTATTACAAACCATGTAATGGTTGAGCAAACACGCATTTTCATTTTATAATCGGTTAATCTTATTCCAATCCAATTAATCAAATAACATTATAATGTCAACACATTAGTATCAATTAATATATGTTACCAAAATCCGTGATGGTAAATAAATTTAACTGTCATCTCGTTTGAGCCTTTGACCAATTATTTAGCTGTGATTACTTACTGTAACAAGTACAGAACGAAGGTACTGTTGGCACAGTGCCTGAGGAATTCCGTCCTACGGTATATGTTACGGCTTAAGGCCTCCACAGATAGGCGCAACACTACAATGTGATAGCGACGCGACAACATTTTTTTTTTTGTAAATTGATGCACGAAGTTGTTGTATGTTATGCGTAGAATAATTTCTATGCACATCGTCGTCGCATCGATGTCACTACGCCTCCCTTTGCTTTGTGGAAGCCCTTACAAGGACCAAAAGTAGAATACAATTTATTTAGCTTTATTTTTTTAGCTTTATTTACATAAGAAAAAGATAACAATTAAGTGAAGTCTCTGACACCTGTGTTTCAGGAGCCAGTGCCTTCTCTCGGCAACAAATACAGTTCAATCTTATGCAAATATTGCAAAATGAAATTAAAACCAAAGTTGTAAAGAGAAACACAGAAAAACAAAACACAGTAAAACAAAAAGGTTTGTTAGTAATAAACTGTATTGGTGACTGAGTGTGCGTGTGTTGTGTATGTGTGGTGTGTACCTACATCAGTTATATGTACTGAGGCAATGATAGGTGCCACAACAGCAGAGCTGTTCCGCATATTGGAGCATTAACATCATGCCCTGCTGTTTATCACCTACTAGATATCTCCCTGGCTTCTTACTTTATATCACACAGGACTCGTGCATTTTTCGGGATAATAAATTGTAGTTCTAAAAACTAAAAAACACGCTTTAATGGTAAATTGAACTAAAAAGTCGCTAATCCTGAAGATCTTGGTAAGGCTAATGGGACAAACAATTTAAACGCGCACGGTAGGATCAACTTTTATTACTTGTAAATTTTAATTTTTGTTTGACTTTCAAAAGTACTTTGACTTTGACTAAATTATTGTATTGTCATCGGTTCTTGATAGACGTGCAAAGTTTTAAATCAATCCGACGTTTTGAAGTGGGTGAAAATCACGTTCAAAGATTGTTACATTGATACATAGTTACATAGATACATACCAAGCTAATAAAAGCGTGTTAAAAATAAGCTTATAGGACTCAGTGATAGTGTAGCTGTCTTATCAGTAAATTATGTTTTTGATAGGTTTCTGACTAGCTCAATTGGAATTGCTATCGACACTAACTCCTCAAGTTACTTGTTCTGGCTCTATATATTTTTGCACTGACCTGGTAAAGGTTTCGGGGATCCACTGTATGCAAGACGCACGAGACCGGCGGTCAATGTGGCGACGCTTGGAGGAGGCCTATGTCCAGAAGGGGGCGTCTTGCGGCTGATATTTTTGCAAACGCACCCGCCGACGCAGCGAAATCCTTAAAAAAGTTTGGTGATCGCAATTTTAAAAGCGAAAAGAAAACAACACAATTTTGCAAGCGAAATCAAGCAAAATTTACGTTCTGCTAAGGTCACTGGCTATCGCGTGCTATAAACGAATCATTTACTTCTATGAAGGAACTTAAGGCCTCTTAACACGATAACTTCTGACTAATCTATCGTAAAACTCACACTAAGGGCTGACGTTCCGATTGCAGTTTGTTTTAATTAAAATTGGTTAGAAAAGTTTGTTGTTGATTATTCGCAAAAAAACCATAGTTTTATTATAAATGAGAAAATATCGTTGTTTGTCTGTTTGATTGTTATTTTTTCACGCCTGAACCACCGTGCCAATTCTGATGAATTTTGATATAGTGATAGATTGTACCTTGAAAAACTATTTATTATAATTTTGATTCAGGTAGTATGTTTTCTTTGGGTAATTTCCGATTTTCAAGCCGTGGAAGCCACGGGAATGGTTAAAATATGTGATTCAAAATGTATGTTTGACAAAATATTTCACCTAGAAAAATTTCAAGCATTTTTCTTTCTATTTATTCCACCTTTCTAAGATAAGATCATAAATATTCGAAGTCTTATCGTCAATCAATAAAACACTAAATGCACAATCCCATACAAAACTTCTCTTTAAAACTGTCGCTAATTGTATTCCTACGTGATTCTAAGAATTCTAGTTGAAATAAATATACATGAATGCAAAACCAAACTTAAAAGCAATGCATAAAGGTGAACGCGCACCTAGACGCACCGCAGGAGCCGAACGCGCCGCAGTCATCGCATTTTATATCGCAGTCATCACATTTTATGCTATAGGTATACGGAATCCACCACGTGCGTGCGGATGACGTCATCAGATTCGGCGGCGCGTTCGATGGTTACGGCGAGTGCAATGCGGGCGGTGCGGGTACGTCATCCGTATCCGTATAGAAAATGTTGTTTAAGATGTACAAATGTGCGCGCGTTCGGCGCGGTTTTCGCAGGGCCTTGAGGAAATGCGATGACTGCGGCGCGTGCGGCTTCTGCGGCGCGGATAGGTGCGCGTTCACCATAAAGTTGCATTCACAAAGCACTGTACAAAAAGAAATAAAAAATGTATGAACTTTCTTCGCTGCTTAACATACATGAAAACAAATTTAATCTTACACGCATGTTTTTAAGTCTAAATCGAGATCGATGTTTGTTGAATTGTAAGGTTGTCTGTAAGAGATTGCCCTGTGCGATAAGACCGCCCATTGTACACTTTGTTTTTGAAAATGTTTGTCCTGTATGTTTTTTTATTTTGTGGTGTACAATAAAGTTTATAATAAATAAATAATAAATAAATTGTTGACGCGTTGTCGATGCAAAAGATGCAGATGTTCAAACAATCATAATATTTGGTAATTGATTCATATTTACTATTTATTTCGGTTTTTACTATATTAAATGTGGTGGACATGGTGGACATCGCACCAAACGTTTTGGGAATACTTATAATTATGCGCACAGCAAAAGAGTGGCATTCCCTGCCGGAGTCTGTATTTCCTGATAGCTACAACCTGGGAGTCTTTAAGTCAAGAGTGAATAAGTTTCTTCTGGACAAGCGTGCCCCATCGTCGATATCATCGCTTACCATCAGGTATGGATAGTGGTCAAGCGCAAGCCTATAATTAGTAAAAACTAACCGAAAAAAAGATATTTCTTCCAAAATATCAGTTTCACGATGGTTATATGCACAATTTTTGCACGCACACTGCGGCATTTTGACGTCTCAATGTTGTCTATGATTGGTCCATACTACTTTGAAATAACACCACAACCGTATTTGTAGCTTTAATTTTCGGCCCATTTTTGAAGCGCTTTTCGGTCATCTAGTGTATTATTGATCGAAGATCGAACTATAATTTAATTTCATCAACGCGCATGTGTTCCAAATAAAATATCAAATTCATACCAGCTGGCAACTGTTTCAACTAAATCCATTTGAATAAAAAGAGCTTAAAAATAGTAACCCCCGTTATTACAAAATACGTGTTTCTAAATTAATGCATGAAAAAACAGGTTCCTAAAAAAAAGTTTCTCTATCCAGGCATCACAAAAGCGCTTTCGCAATTTATATTTCGATTAAACTATAATATTGCATGAAAATGCAGGCCGAGTTCAAAGGTTCATATAAGTTGGACAAGCCCGACCCTCCTCAAACTGTGGAGCAGTACTAGGCAGAGCTTAACCTAACCCAGTTTCTGTATTATCCACCTCTAAACTATTCCAGCTTAAAATGTCGTTAAGCACATTAGTTTTAGAAGCATTACTTGCAAATATGATGACGGGCGCCGAAGTTATACCTGAGTTTAGCTTTTAAACGATTTATTTTAAGTTTTTTTTTGCATTGAATACAAAGGAAATTAGACTTTGAGATCTTTTGGAAAAAGTTTATATAAGTAGTTATATGAATAAATCATGGATATATAGGTATTTAAAAGTTGTAAAATGTACTTATTTTACCTGTGTTTAATATAGAGTTTAAAGATAAAAAATAAACACCTAATTAATCTAGTTTTATGACCGCGTCTAACTATTTTTATCTGAATCATTTCATTTTACATTCCATGTTGAAAGATCTGAACGACTTCAAGAAACGACTAACAAATAAATCAGCGCTTAAAATATTCACTATTGAATCTTAGCAGTAAATCACACCGCAGCACCTCAGGAACTCCTATTACCATTCACACCGCCCTTCCTAATCCCGCCGGATTACAATCTCGAGACGGTCCGGGAATAATTACTTACCTACTCATCTCTGCACTCGGTCAAATAAAAGCTGGATAAAGGGTTATCACTGACCCCCAAATTAACCCCAGAGTTCAAACAATAAAACGGTTTTCATTAAAACAAATAGCAACGCACATATTTATGCACTTTTATTTTTAATATGACAATAAAATTAATCGACCGTTGCCTAAAATTCGAACATCCATTCCATTTATGAAATTGAAAACGTAACGGTTTATTTATGGAATTCTGAATTCAAACGTTGCAGTAAAATACTATTGGATTGCTATGGGAAAGTAGGTTTAAAAATTATGCCGGGACAAAGGGAATTCGTGACGAGTGGCAATTGGAAACTGTACTGACAGGGGTGATTAATCAGCAGGTCCCACTTAACCCTACCACTGTTCAGACCTCCTCCTGCCATCAGTCAATTCATTAAGCTAACAAAGTACTACCGGTAATGACTTTCACAACGAACCGAGCACTTCAATACTACAGCTAAGATTAGAGCACACTTAGACCTTTTCAATTCTGCACGTTGGGAATTAGTGTCAGTGTATATCTTGTGCATTCAGGTACTGTAATGAGTGCCAACTATGTGATTTAAATAATAATATAATTAAGAGCATAATGTGAAATGACATAAGATGTTAAGACGAGTAAGAAATTGTTTTTGTAATCAAAAAAGAAAGAGACAGACATGTTGCATATTAATAAATATCATAAAATGGAAAAGTGCATTTTATCTAGCCATACAAAAAATGTTAGCCCTTCAAACATTTTTGTGTTTATATTACCAGAAAAATAAGAAAAAAATAAACTAAGCTACAAAATTCATATTCTGTATACTCTCCGTGTAGTGAATGCTAATACACTATGAGAACACAAAAGCTACGAACTTACCAAATTATCGGTAGGTAATTGAATGAGTGGCAAGGTGAAGCCCGCCTCAACCAATTTTAAATGAACTAACATCAATAACAATCATCAATTTGAGTGAAGAAGTCTAATTAAAGAAGCCGTTACAAGTTACCTCCATAAATCTGAACAGAAAACAATACAAGCTATTCATTACTTGGGCCTATGTTTCTTCACGAATATTCCAATGAAGAAACTTTTAGGCCGGCCAAGACAAATATAGTTTTTTAATGACTACCACGGCCACTTTCCAATTTGTTATCGCCCACTAAGGGCCAACTTCAGCCACATAAATCAAATTTAAGTGCAAGAATTTAATATTGCCATGATATATGATATTGCTGCATCGATGTACGTAACTAATAGCTTTGGCGTGTCGCGGAATCGCGGGATTGTGAAACCGTAATTTTAAGTAATTTACTTCGTTATCTATTTTAACAAAAATATCTATTTCACTATAATTCTATTCCTTTTGTCTTTTGGAAATCCTTTGATATTTATTTAATTATCTTTACCTTCCTTTGAATTGTTTTGAACGAAGATTTTTTATAAATCTCATAATTGTTAAACACATTAGCTGTCCTCTTTGTTCTGAATACAAATCTGAAAATCTCGAGACAATCACATTTTAGTAAATCCGAGGAGAACGAAATACGTCCTATGTTGTGTAAGGTAATAATAATGATAGCGGCGACAGAAAACAGCGTTGCCAACAATAGGGTATTATTCAAAATTTGCCCTTTATTGTTTCGCATAAAACATGTTCGTGGTGACAACGGCGTGTCGCGTGCCTATTTGTTTCATGTTCAACACCAAATTATGCAGATAAGCGAATGAATGGTGGAAACTTAGTCGTAGACTGATGCAAATTAACTCAACCATCCTTCCATTCGACGCTTTTCATCAGCGCCACAAAGTTTGAAACAGATACGACTACGTTCTACAATATCTAGAACTGTTAATCCCAATTATCGAGTAAGTTGTTCAGCGATGGTGTTCGATTTTATAACAAGGATTTGCGTGGTTCAGACAAAAGTTCTTTGAGATCACACCAGTTAATAGAAAGTCCATTAAGTGCTGTACTTCTGCTTATTAAATTCAAGTACTTCGCTTAGAAGGGTGGTACACCCACCCTAATACAAAATAAATAATTACCCACTCAGTACAGAACGTTTCGAATTCATAATTAAAATTATAACTTTGGAACAAGGAGTGATGAGAAAATGTTGGTTTTCCATTTTACTCGAGGACACTTTACCAAAGTACTGGACTTTTGTCGCCTTTACCGTAGAGTTTAGCGACGACGCGATTAGTGCCAATATTATTAGAAAACTTTGAAGTTAACTTTGAATCAGAAATGTAATAAATTGAAATTCCTTTTATCAGTTATTTTATTGGAAAATGTTGAGGCAACACTTCATTAATTAAACACCGTTTAATTTAAAGTTGGGTCACAATATCGTGAGAAGCTTCGTTTTATAATTTTCTCATTAAATATTTATGATCTTGTCTCATTTGCGTAACGATTCAGCCGTTTAATTCGAACCAGCCAAAAAGAAGAAAAATTAAAGTAAAAAATGTTAAATTATTATGCAGAAAATTTTCAAAGGATTCTTTTAAAGATTTCGTGTGTCTGTGGCAAAACCACTAGGGTTCCGTGGGGCTCAAGCGTCACTTGACTCATGACACATCGACAGGCCAAGTTTATTCAACGGTCCGCTTCGAAGACAGCACAACAATCTGTGGAGAAGTGTGCGATTTGGTATATTTTTTTTAATGTTTTTTTTTTTTTGTAAATGTTGGTTCCAAGTAACCAATTCCTAACCTTTTAATATCAGCGACCTGTAGGTACATTTTATACTCTCGTTATAAAGAAAAATAAACATTATTTCACCAACACCTTCACAATTTTATATTATTAAGTTTTTATTATTGAAAATTAAGTTAATTTCTTGCAGTCAAATTTTAAGTTGATTGTGTTTCTTCTAACATGATTGAGGTTTATTTTCTCATCTTCAACCCATAATTAAAAGAATTACAAAAACCTATTTACGAGCCATTCCAAAATAAATTAAAACTACAATAACGCGAAGCGACTCATCAGCCGCCTCTGTGCGCGCATTGTTTGCTAACGAAGCGTCGTCGTCCCGCCACCGAGAGCTCTACACTTTAAACCATCAACGGTGTACAGCTCCTTCGGAAAATATTGCCCTAGCTTTTTATCCTCTTGTTTGAATAATGGCTGTAAACGTACTTGGCCGCCATTCGAGCAAGGTGTCAGGAAAACAGCTCGAGTTCGAACCACTAACGGCACTTGTTTACACAACCCGTCAACTTTTGGCGGTTCACAAGTGTTTTCCAACAGTTACTGCTGGAATGTAATGTAAGCACTTCGACAGATAGTGCTCAAAATCGTTTTCGTGAGTCTTTGCTTTGGCAATTTCGTAGTGTGTACGTAGGTAGGGTTGGGTGTCCCTAATTTTTTTGTGTTAGATCGGATCGTTTCTGCCTTTTACATTTTGTAGGTCATACCTTCGTCTCTTGTCCTAAACAGAGACACATTTGAACAGATTTTATTCCGATTCGGTTCGAAGTTTTTACTTAAAATGTTATTAAATACCTATAACGTTCCTTGTGTTATAATTTATGAAAAAAGTTATGGTTTTTCTTAATTTATAACTCTATTAAAAGTAATTCTGTAACGAGCAAAGAAAAGATTAATTCAATCTTAAATTTTAAAAGAATATTTATATGCAGAATTTGTTATGTAATATTAGATTTGAGAAATAATATGCTTTTACTACAATTTAAATTAAAGACATACAATTGGTATTTCAGTTCGGAGTTTAATAATAATCTACTTAGGTGCTTCCTCAGTCGCCGATTCCCCTTAAACTAACGCAAACCGGTCTCATTTATTTTCAAGTCATGCTTCAGTGATTGAATGAACTGAACTAAACGCCCTGATTTCTTCACTCTTTTAGGATTCTGTTTAAAGGTTGCTCCAGACAGATGTGATGCGAAAATGCTTTTTCATGGCAATTGGTTTAAGAATGTATTATTGCTGAATAGTAGTGACGCGCCTGTTTGTCTGAGCCTTTAAACTTACTCAAGCGTTGTTATGTTACACTCGCTGCTGAGATAACTACAGGTACTAACAGAACGAATGACATAGAAATATTCAATGGATTTTGTCAAGGCGTTGGTAAATGCTAAATTTACTCATTATACCATTTACCATTATAGTAAGTTTTATATAATTTTGTTGGATTGAAATTATTTATTTTGTGATCAGATTTACTTACATGGGTATATAAAACATGCGACCCACTGTACCTAATGTAATTCAGTTTTATTCGTAATTATTATTAATACATTTATTTCAGCTATCAAATCCATACACTGTCAATACAAAACACAAAATGAATGAATAATAGAAATCACAAATTAAAACAAAGATTTATAAATTGTTAATATAATTATTAAAACAATTCCTAATGAGTTATAAGGTTTTATATTGTTGTTCAAAATTTTTGATCCAGTTTCTCCCATAATTACGTCTTTTTTTTTGTAATGTTTACACCGTTCTCATAATGTTGTGTTAATTCATTGCTTTATGTACAATTTCTCTTTTGTCCACAGTAACGTCACTGGAAGGTGAAATAGTCAACCTAACGAAGGTGACTCGCTCCGAGATGGGCGCATACCTGTGCATCGCAGCCAATGGCGTGCCCCCCTCAGTCAGCAAGAGAATAATGTTGCATGTACACTGTGAGTATTCATTGAGGTAGACAGGACTTCCGACTAAAACTGCTCCGACGTCGCATCCAGTGATCCACCTAGTGGAAAGCCTTCTAAAGCATCGTCTTCCGGAACACGGTCTCCACTTCAGAACTTCTTCGGCACTATCGAACATCCATTCTGCGAGTATTGTGCCCTGTCCACTGCTACTTAAGTTTGGCAATTCTGCGGGCTATGTCAGTAAAGGTCCAACCTCCTGCGGGTATTCTCATGTTTGATCCGATCACGCAAGGAATCGCCGAACATGATCCGCTCCATTGCACTAAGGGTGAATTTAAGCCTTACGCGTAAGTAACGTATATTTCAGTGTCACGCCTGTCTGACGCCGGCGCGTTTATTCGGAAGTCTACCTTACCAGATAAGACAAGTAATACTAGGGGAGACTAATGTGACTGTAGCTGTAATGTAGGGGAGTGAAATGAGTTATTATTATTATTCTGTGTCTCTAGTGTGTCGTGGTGTTATGATACAGTGTGAGACGATGCTAAGAGGTTGAAAGGTTATGGTAAACGCGTGTGTGTGTTTTGTGCAATCGATTGTTTATAATACTTTTAAAAGACACGTCAATGATACTTTCTTCTTACAAAACAGTCAAAGGTCTGAAACTTCTGCTGATATTTAGGAAAAATAGACCAAGTAAAACATACATAGGTACATAAACACGCCTTTTTATCCAACTGTCGTAGGAGGGTTATGTGTTTATCAGTCTATGTATGTGTGAGAGGTGGGTGTTAAGAGGTGATATCAAATATAAAACACAAAACACTTATATGTTTGAATATACCTAATTCGAAAAAAATATATTAACTAAAAAGTTTTAAATAAAGAAAGTTAATTAATAAAAACAAAAAACCCGACTGCTTCAGAAAATAACTCAAAAGACGTAAACAAGAAGAAAATAATGCTGTGCAGTCGGAGGATACATCTGGTCAGCCAGCACGCGAATATTTGATTTTTTTAATTAACTTTTTTTTCTCATATGGAAACCTTACATAACACCTGCTACGAACCTTGTTATACTCCATTTTATTTACGTTCATACCAGAATATAAATTCTAAAAATTAAATGAAAACATGTTTTAACAAACTTTTATAACCAGAATTATAAAAAAAAAATCTGAAATCAGAGTGATCATTTGCAGTTACTAAAAACTGCAGCTAATTCAAATGAAAAGTGGAACTAAATCAATCACACAAAAAGTATCTGAAAATTAATTTCCTAACCCAACTCACGGAGACCCACCCGATTACGCATTCACGACATGTATCAATTCGATCATCGATAAAGTCTACTCGCCTGCGTAAAGCAAGGCAAAAAGCGTTACGTTGCGAACTCACTTATCAAACGATCGTCCTAATTTATAACTGGGAGTTATTCAATGCTCCGGTGGTCTCAAGTTCTCAAATTTTGTCATGGAGTGAGAAATTAATGGAGTGTTCATATAAATTATTTTCTTTTGGTAACTGCTGTTTCATTTTATAACTAAAAAGTCTCTAACATTTGACGGACGTTACATCCATATTTCCTTAAGTTCCATAAGTCCTTTTGTGAAGGCGACTTCCTTACTTAACTTGACTGATGAATGTGATGAAAATGTCTTAGTATTAATAGAGGAGTTAGTTTCGCACAGTTCCACAAGTACTTTACAATATTAGAAATTTTTACTTAATAACATTTATTTTATAGGTCAATCTGCGATCGGTCCTTGGCCTTCAGATGGATTGAAGTATGTAGAGGTATTAGTGAGTTAGCGCCATCGCCCTAGCTCTCCTTATTAGAATAGCACATTTGCTCTTTTCAGGCGGTTAATTGGATTACACATTAGAAGCGTACTTGTCAATGGGAGGTCATATTTCAGTCAATCTGTATATTTGTCTTTGTACTGTTTGGATTCTTCCATAACAGTCTCCATGTTGAGATATTCATGAATCTCTGAGTTGCGGGTGAACCACAACTATTTATGATATTTTTTTTGTTCAATGTAAATTTCCACAGTAATTAATACGTGCAGATTTTCAGAATTTGTACGACTCATGAACTTATTAAAAGTAATTGTCAGCGTTTCAAAATTAACCAGGTAAAGTTACTTCCGAGTACTCTCAAGTATAAAATAAAACCAAACATGCCAAATTGTTCACCGCACCAATGTCGACATTTCACCTGAATAACTCACAAGTTACCACTCCATTAGTTCTCTACTCCGTATCAGTAGTCCACCGGCCCGCCAGCACGAACACGTAAGCAATTGGGAGATTTTCGTGTTATCACGTATCATCTTCGGTGCGTGTCTTGCATCCGAATTACTCGCACCAAAGCGTAGAAAGTTACTACCCCGTTGACTATTGGAATTTAGTTTTAGTACCGTTTTCAATTATAGATGAAATCGTCTGATAAATTTGAGTTACAATATTTTGTGCGCTGTGTATTTTCGCTTGGGAGTGAGATGAAATGTTTTCTGAACTATTATTACAAAGAGTTTATTTGTTTTTTTAGGAGATTCTTTGAAGATATTGATCCGAATACGAAAGATCTTGCACTTATAGAAAGCTACACTATAGCTGAGTCTAAAAGGCTTCAACTTCAACTTCATGCAAACAGAGCCCTATTATTGTCACTCACCGTTTCCGTCTGTCTGTCTGTCTATCTGTCCATCTGTCTGTCCTGTCACAAAATTTTGTTCCAAGGATTTTTTACCTTACCTGACCTATGAACTTAAATTTGGTGAATATTTTTATTATTAATTAAATTTTACTAACAAATACTAACATATTCTACATCTCATACGGAACCCTAAATGGGCGTTTTTAATTTTTACGTTTCTGTGATATTTGCGATGGAAGCGCAAAAAACTAGTCTAGCCACGGGAAAAAACTAGTGTTAACTATCACAATTTTAATCATATTCTCTTGTTGCTTATATATTAACACAGATAAACGTAACAGTACCGTAACTTAAATACGAGCTACGAGATACGTAGCGTCGCTCTACGGCGTAGCAGAAGTCTACAGCGTAGCAGGGTTTACTAACGATAAGCATAAAATATATTCCCATAATTTACATTGGCCTAACGAAATTCAGCATAATGATCATTATGCAAAATGTTATTAGGCATAAATGCTTTGCCATAATATATATTGCCATAAATATTGTTGGCATAATAATAATGATGCATAATCGTATTAAGCATAATGTTATAAACGCATAATGGCATTTACACATAATGTTCTTTGGAATAAAACAAACATGTTCGCGGCTCAAGTGTGACCCAAGGGCCACCCCGCCGCATCTTAACAAAATTTATTTGAGTCCTTATATCAAATATCATTAATTTGTCATTTTAAGCTTAGGTAAAACAATTTTCAATCGATTCAAATCGATATTAAAATTTTCGATATTTTGAAAATTGTCACTTTACCCGTAGGTATTTTAATTTTTGACGCTCAAATATGCCTGACTAAAAAAAATATGCCAAGGGGGGGATTCCCACGTAGTAGATATAACTTGTGCTACAATTTATGCTACAAAGTTTAAAAAAAATACAACTGTAACGTAAATTTTAGAGAATTAAATTTCTAGTCCCATAAAACAAAATCTCAACTTCTTAACCGATGTTTACCAGTTTATTTTTTTTGTTCTTGTTTATTCTGGTGTATTATAAGTACATCAGAATAAAATTGAAAAAAAAAAGTATTGTATGTATAAATAATAAATAAATAACACAATTCTAGTTAGCTTTACAAACATTTCCTTAGACACAATGCATTACAGAAAAAAGAAAAAAAATGTACCTATGTTTAGCTCGGCACAGCACTCAGACAAATTAATCTCCTATCTGGCCGGATCAACCGTTCGTATTCGCACGGCGATCGCAAAATCACTGCAGGAATTATAGTGTAGCGCTCAGGTGCATACGCCCATTTCCATTTGCATGGATAGTGTTATGCTACTGGGAATTGACGTTGATCAGTTCATGAATCTGAAAACCGATGACAGTGTAACCATTTTGTATTAAAGTTTAGTTTGTTGGAAATATGTGTTCGATTTTTTATTCATGTAGTGTAATTTAATGGGCACGAGTATTTAACTTAGTCTTTTTAATCCTGCTACTATTGTAAGTATACCTAAATGTGAAAGTCTGTTTGTAGGGATGTTTGATTAAATAATCAATCACGCCTTAATGTTGGAACGGACTTGGATAAAACGTCATCATCATCATCATATCAGCCGAAAGACGTCCACTGCTGGACATAGGCCTCTCCGGATAAAACGTGGATACATTTTATTCCGGCAGTTCGTTCTCTTGGTATGATAAAATAATTTTGCCACGGGCGAGGCCGCGGTCTGAAGCTAGTATGTATTTTTATTATGTCTAAGATCAACACCCTATTTGAGTAACGTCAAAGAACGTGTGCACTTGTGCTTTGCTCGCATTCATTGCCACATATTTATAAATCCGTCTACTATTCAATAGCGTAAAACAAGCAATGAATACTATATTTGTATAATGAGAGCATGCTCACATTATTTGTTTTTTTTTTTTATTGGGACAATCCCACCGCACTATTCCCAAACCACTGCAACTCCTGAAAGCCAGAATCAACAGTGGCGACCACCAGAAAAGTGCCGAGGCAATGAAGCCATTTGATATTATATAGTATTACGCAATTTAGGGTGGAGTCTAGAATCTCTTTCATCCATACTAAACGAACAAAGATCACTTTCTTTCTCCTTCACCATCTTTATAAAGCCAACCTAGAAGAGCAATGCCTTAAGGCTTCCAAATTAACCCTAATACCGACAAACAGAATAATACAGCCCCATAAAGAAACAGAAGTCACCTGTGAACTAATAACATGGTCGTGATTGCACATCCAGATCCGGCTGAGTTCATTATAGCATTATCCCCGAAGGTATGTTCGGAACAAATGACTTTGAGGACCGAGTTCGGGAGAACAATTACAGCTTGATTATGATGAAAGTGATGATGGGGAAAAGGCTAAGGGTAAGGCGATTTTATCTGAATGTACGTATAAATAGATTTGTTATTAATATACAATAATAGATAACATTATAAAACAACCGGCCAATGATATTCTAATAAACAGATACGTTATACAGATACCTACACACTTTTAGTATGAGATACCTTCTGTTTTATGAACTTTGGTATCATAATTGGCACACTTTCTAAATACACACGATGGCAATTTTTAAATTTTGTTTTTGTTTCAACGAAGCCTATCGCTCTTCGCCATGGGTGACATAGACTAAAGACCCCAATTAGGACCTATTCGAGTCTTCACAATGCACGCGCTCATAACATATCTGTATACTAGAATATCATTGCAACCGGCTAAATAATAACAGCCACACGGGTTGATCTTCAAGGTTAAGCAAAGCTTGACGATGTCGGTCCGTGGATGAGTCAACATACAAAGATTCCTCCGTGCCTCGTAAAGCACGTTAAGTCCCGGCTGTCATTTGAAGATCTTTGACAGTCGTTACGGGTAGTCAGAAGCTTTAGATCTGATACCAGTCTGGCCATGGGGTATCGTTACCCAGTTACTGGGTTGTGGAGGTCAGATAGGCAGTCGCTCCATGTAAAACACTGGTACTCATCTGCATCTGGTAGGACTAGAAGTCGACCTCAAAATAATTGCAAGGCAGATTGATTATAAAACAACCATATCTTACCAGCGTTTGTACACTATAAAGTTTACGATTTATTACAGCCTCATTTATAAAACCTTTAAAACCAAATGATTCGTTTAAACGTGGAATAGCAGGTTCTAAATTCAAATACACCATAGGAAATTTCAGTTGTGTTTAAAGCAAACACATCAACACGGTCTAGGGATATTTCATACTCAATTAAATAACTCGAAAAGTACTGGCCGCATTGGAATCTTTTATACACCGATTTGTTTGTAATTTATCTCAGACTAATTCCAAATTCAAATTTTTGAAAATTCTTTTTTTTCGGTGTCATAAAAATGTCTTGATGTGTAGGAGAGGGAATTTTCATTTGTGCGAAATTTAGAAAACAATACGAATTACGTTTAGTTACAGTTTTTTTCATTTTTAAACGAAAGATAAAGTTATAATTGAGGTATTGTAGCCATGCAACGCCAACATTTGACGAGGGCGGAGATGTTACGAGCTGTGGGAATGCTGGAAGCTGGGTCTGTTCAGCTTAATGTTGCTGAGGCCATAGGGACCCACGAAAATGTATTTTCAAGATTGTGGACACGCTATCGTGCCACAGGTGAAGTAGCGGAGAGGCACTGGGGGCCAAGTCGCATCACTACCCCCAGACAAGACCGATTTTTGCAAATTACTGCGCGAGCTCAACCAAATGCAATGGCGACTCAATTGGTCCAAAGGCTGCGAGTGGAACACCAAGTGCTTGTGAGTGACCAAACGGTAAGAAGGCGACTGCATGAAAGCAA
Organism: Orthosia incerta; assembly: GCA_948252205.1. Classification (NCBI taxonomy): domain Eukaryota; kingdom Metazoa; phylum Arthropoda; class Insecta; order Lepidoptera; family Noctuidae; genus Orthosia; species Orthosia incerta. The sequence continues at coordinate 14,680,513 of OX411744.1, forward strand.
TCTACGCTCTCGTAGACCACTCCGGGTCCCACCTTTACGGAGAGGCAATCGTGGATGACGATTAGAATGGGTTCGGAACCACGTGGACTGAGCCCGTGAGCAATGGTCCAATGTGCTGTTCACGGATGAATCCAGGTTCGGCTTCCATCTAGATTCACGAAGGACGCGTGTTTGGCGAGTTCCTGGACGATGGAGCCGTCTTCAGAACCCTCAGGAAGTTCAACCATACCAAGGAGGAACAATTATGGTTTGGGCAGGAATTCGTCTTGGAGGACGGACGGATCTCGTTTGGGTGCGGGGCAATATGACGGCAGAACGATACGTCCTACAGGTGCTGGGGCCCGTAATCTTGCCCCACAGAACACAAATGGGGCAAGATGCTCATGCACGACAATGCCCGGGCACACACGGCGAGAACGGTAGCAGCTTGGTTACATACACACAATGTTAGGGCCTTAGACTGGCCTGCTCAATCGCCAGATCTAAATCCCATTGAGCATGCGTGGGATATGCTGCAAAGAAGAGCTCTGAAGGAAGTTCCTGAAAATCTGGCTACAGAAGATCAACTTTTTGCGCATCTCAGAAGGACATGGGACAATATTCCGCAGCAAGACATTGACAACCTTGTTCTGAGCATGCCGAATCGTTGCCGATGTGTTATGAACATCATGGGCGCTTTCTCAGACTACTAACTTCAAGTTTATAAACACAAATTAAATGATTTTTCTATTTTTTTCAGTTTTTACTCATAAATTAAAAGTTAATTCATATACGGTTTCCGTCTATGCTTCATTTTCTTTCCATAAAATCCTGAAATTTTAATCGAAGTACCTTAACCATTATTAAAAAATGGTAGAATATTAAATAACGTATCTTTTAAATATATACATGTCATATAAATAATTAACACATTGATAGTAATTCGCTTTTTTAAAAATATCCCTAGACCGTGTTGATGTGTGTAGTAATATGATTAAAAACTTTTTATAAATACGACATTATTTAATGGTTTTACAAACTAGACCGTACTAGTATGAAGGTATAGCCGTTGACCTGTCTCTTTAAAATAACTAAAGACAAAGCTTATTATTTTATTTTATTTTTTTAAATAACAACAGAAAAAAAAATGAAAACCTTAATGAACTGACTCTTTCTGTGTTCAAAAACGAATACAAGTAAATAAATCACAGGGCATGGAATTAATATAAGTGTATATATCTTCATACCATTCCCCCTCTAAAAAGCTTATTTTATTCACTGAAAACAGTGAATAAAAAGCGCTTTTACTCACTGTTTTGGTGTATGAATTTAGAACACACCAATAGTATATTATGCAACTACTGAATAAAGGACGGTTTTAAAGCGAGGGCCATAGATGAATCATAAACAAGTAAAGGATGTTATCAACTGAATCACGACCGCAGGGAGTGATTCATGATGATTGAATAGTAAATTTTGTAGGTAATAAAACATTTATTTATTATTATTCCTAATGCTTTTCGCTTAAATCTTTCTTTTTCTCTTAGTCATGGTATAAAATATAGTATGCAACTCTTCAATAAAACGGATTTATATCGAGGGCCATGAATCACTCGCGTCGCTCAGGATTCTAACACTAGAATCACTCGCTATGCTCGTGATTCAATCATCATGAATCACTCCCTACGGTCGTGATTCAGTTGTTAGAATCCTTTACTTGTTCGTGATTCATCTATGGCCCTCGCTTTAAATCCGTCCTTTATTCACTAGTTGCATAACATACTATTATATTGATGAACAGAGATCTGTCTTACACCAACTCTCGTTTTGGATTAGGAAGGAAATGCATCGGTGTTGTTATGATTTCTATTTATAGTACATGACTGCAGAATCCAGTAAGTAAGCCTTCCTGGCCAAGTATGAGTTAACCGGACCGAACCGCAGGTGTGGTCCGGTTATATTCGAAGGTTGTCTTGAAAAGATCGCTTTTAGCGATAAGGCCGCCCATTTTGTCACCCAGTGTAATGTTTTCTTCGTCTATACATTCTGTAACTTATATGGTGTACATAATAAAGAGTATTCTATTCTATTCTATATTCGAGGCCAGGATGGCTTTCTTACTGGTTGAGGCTTGTATAATGCTTTTCTCAAAAATGAAAGAAAGTTTAACAACAAATTCGTTTAATTTTTATCAAGGTTACATTCATATTAGGGCAATTACCGATAGATATTGTGATCGATTTACCGGAGGCATATATATATTTTGTTTGTTGTACATCTTGATTAACGGACTCAAAAATATATCTATCTCATAAAATGTCATACCAAAAAGAGAGATAGATATATATTTGGAGCCTCCGTCCTATAACCATGTTATAATGGCTAAACTCTAATATGAGTCTGGCTGGTACAATGTTTTTTTTTCTAAGCAGATCTGAAGAGGATGACCTACTTTCTAGAGATGGGTGTTTTCTGTTTTTTTCACAAACGGTTATAACGGGTATAACGGTTATTTAATATCGATATCGAAAACAGTTTTCAGATATCGATATCATTTAGTACAGTTTGCATAAGTTAAAATGTTATTTAGATGAGCAAACTAACAACGAACAAGAAATAATACTTAGAAAGAGAGGTAGCGCATAATTATGGTTCCTATCGTTTGTGAAGTTTGCGTTTTGTTCGTAGTTCGTACGTTTCCGCATTGTTACGGTTTTAAGTTTTGACTTATTCGTTCTCGCAAGCTAGTAAGGTTTTTATTAGGTACAGTTTTTGTAATATCGGTTATTTTGATATAGATATTGATATGATATGATATCTAACACATATCCGATATAAGTTACGTTTTGATATATCGGACCAATCCCTACTACTGTCCAGTAAGTAAATTACATACTTACTTACTGGACAGTAGGAGATTCCAAATTTAAAATCTCGCTTCTTACTGGACAGTTGTGAATAAGTCTCCGGTAGAGTTCACTTTCTGGATACTTTTTAGAGATGTTATGACAACATTACATAATGTTAATTTAATGTCTTACAATTTATATCTTCTATACTATATAATACTATAAAGATTGAAGAGTTTGTTTGTTTGAACGCGTTAATCTCAGGAACTACTGGTTGGAATTGAAAAAATCTTTTTGTGTTGGATAGTCCATTTATCGAGGAAGGTTATAAGCTATATAACATTACACTACAACCAATAGGAGCAGAGCATAAATAAAAAACTTGCAAAAACGGTTATTTGATTTGATTTTATTTGACTGCTCTTTAAACATGACAACGAGACATCTAATCTTTTATCTGCTTCCGTCAACCCAGTTTAATTACTCGCAGGCTACGACTAAAATATCTAACAAAGTACCGCAATTTCACAACTACAATTCCCACACAAATGGTCATTCTAAACTACATATTTACTACCTTCAGAAAAAAATAATGTATCTTACAAATATTGATAAACACCAGTTCGCTAGAAGTTAAAAAAGTGTTCGCAACTGTAGTTTTACAATTTCTTAAAGCCTGTCATAAATTATACTCTAATATAAAAAGTACATCCAGCCTACAAACAATTTTTCTAATTTCAAATATAATTTATAGTTTAACGGCTTAAGCGAAATTAAAATAACAAGCGCCAAACATAATCGCCAAGTATATAGAAATTGCCATTGTATAATGTACGTATGTAGGTATTTGCAGCGATCCATCAACGTTCAATGAAAATTTATAAAAGGGTTTTTATTATTAAATGATCAAACAAAGCCTTCAATCACCAAAGCTGTCAGGCAAACACACGGTACTAAATTGTGTTATCTTTTTTGTATAAATTACCGACTATTTTATTAAGTTATGTATTGGTGAAAATGTTAGATAAATACTTAATTTTCCCAGCGGGTTCGCCCGCGTGAAAGTTGAAAAATATATGATTTGTAAGTAGGTAGGTTTTGAATACAAAGTATCCTTATCCATGCCATAATCTATTCGTGTTCTTAATTTAAAATTAAGTGAATTGTCTATCAAAAGCACTTAATTTTTTTTTTTACTATCTATTTTTACACTGAAACATCAAGCGTGCCTCGTAAATATTAAACAAGAAATCTATTTCAAATTAGAGGGAACAGAACTGTTATGGTTTCATACTTTGTATTACCACTTCAACCCCAGACAATAACCGTAAAAGACGCAAAGGTAATAATGGTATAATTCCAGTTTCTATCTGCTTCCCTCACATTTTACTTCAAAGTCGTGCCTATAAAAGTTTCGCACAGTTAGCGGGTCACTGGACTCTCTGACGCGTTGTCCACTACTGTATTTGCATTCTGTTATTGGCAGTCCGGTGTAAACATTCTGATTGGAATACGAACGAACATACCTACTAAATAACTCAACAACTTATTTAGGTTCAATCACAGAGTGCTTCAAAGGCTTGAATAAAATACTCGTTTGACATAATCCTAATCAAACTCACATTACGCTCTATAAATACACACTTCAGATACTTGACAGTTCATATCTCGTATCTATAGAACAAATAAAAGCCAACGTCTCTTGACGACAACCGAGAGAAATTCACTTCATAGGAAACGCAATTTCAAGCGAACAAACAAACTACTGCCGTCTGAAACCCTTCCACTCAGTTTAATTACTTCACAAAGAATGCGTCGCGTTCGCTCGATGAGGAGACAAAATTAACGCTCTCAAATATTTAATTTAAATTTCCTCCCTCCGAAAACGAATGATAACAGCGGGTTGGGTGGACTTGTGGCCGAGAACCTACATAAAAAACACTTTTTAGAAGCAGAAGTGAAGCAATTCATTCGTACCAGTAACTGCTACATAATGCGATGAGTTTCTTTTAGTTGATTCACTGGAGCCGGACGACGGCAAATTGAGTTTAGAGAAAAAGAAACACGCCAAACGAAGTGAACAAATCGCGATCAATTTGCAAAGAGGATCCAGCAGTTAGGGATAATTAATTTTAGGATATATATTCTCTTGTAGTGTTAATTCCGAGCTCCCTCTGATTTATAAGTTTGTCTGCGTTCAAATAGCGAAGTGAATACAACGTATTTGTAAGGATTGTTAGGTTAAAACTGCAGCTCAAGAAATTCCGAAGTCAACTAAAACAGGTAATAGCTACAAAACGCCAAGAAATCCGAAAACGGCGAAAGCGTGTGCGCCGCTCGGTTAATCAAACTGTCACTTCAAGAATTCCGCGCGGAATCCTTCCCGAGAAAACTCCCCTAACTTTTGATTGCTGCGAGAATTCCTATCTACTTATACAGTTAGGGATTGCTTAATCACGTTCTTTAAGTTATATGCTGCGCACTCAGCACACACGATATAATTTCAACGTGAAATATACCTCGACTTTAACTCTAATAAATACAAGTGAATAAAACGCAATTGCAATTAGATTAACATCTCGACTGTTCATTATTCCGCTTTATTTAATAAGCAAAAGGCTACCCTCGTAGCCCCTTGGAGTTATTAATTAGAACAAAAATTCTGATCGTTCAGATTTTGTTCGCTAAATTGGCCACTCAAACTCGTAAAAGCCGTCCAAAGGAACTTAACGACGGTCAAAGAGAATAACCGCAAATAAGCTCCGATCTAAGGTCGTGGAAGAAAATTCCGTTTTCCTTAATTCACCCTAAATAGACTTTTGGGGATGCTGGTGCGATTGTTTACATTTTCGAAATAATCCGTTCGCTTTAAGAACAACTTGACGCTTTCGTTCCGACATTTCAACCTTTCGGTATCTTTTCGAATCAAGGCCTTTGTTAATTGCGAAACATCTTTTGATTCAAATAAAAGCTTTGTAATTGTAAAAGTCTTTATGCGACTTATCATTTTGTTCGGTACAGATGAGTAAATACAATTTTCAAAGTTATACTGAATGGTGTTGTACGCTGAAGTTTGTATTGGATTATCATCATCACTATAAAAACATGAATGTACTCTGCAAACTAACCGTACCGTGTCTGAAACTGTAGTTTAATTGCGTGCAAACATCTAGTCCGTTAAATAGTTAATGCATACAGAAGTAATGCAGCCAGGCGGGATGATATTCAGTGTAAACACCTGACAGACGCAGCGGAGTTTTACCAAAGTGGCGGAGCGGGTAGGCAAACAGAGTGCGCGAGCGACGCCACGCTGTCGTGGCAGGGACGTGGCAGGAACGTCGCGATGGCGGCGCGGTGCGCAATGTCAACAATACCGTGAGTTGCCAACTACTCATGATTTTGGAGAAACTGACGTTTCGTACACAAACATTTCCTGTACGCGTCTGTTCATAAGCTAGAGTAAACGTTACATGTAAGGAGATTATAAAGTTTAATAGAAGTTACTTTACTTCCGCCCGATTTTTGAATTGAGTATTTGGAATTGATCATGATGGAATTTTTAAAATAGAAAAAATGAGAAACGTGGTACTTTTAAAATCACTTAGGTACTCGATAATTTAAGTGAGAACCTCTTGCGCTGGTATGGACATATGATGAGGCGATAGGATGACCATATGACCAAAAGAGACATGAACATAGGAGACGTAAAAAGAGGCCGTGCACGACCACCAATGATCTGGATACAAACAATACAGAATGACATGATAGCGAGCATCACAATAGAAGAGACAATCTACAACCGCACGGTGTGGCGCAGAAGTACTAGGAGGGCCGATCCCAAATAAACTGGGCTAAATAGCCAGGAGAAAGAAAAAATTATAAATTTGGAGTTAATAAAGTGAACCGGTTTTTAGAGTAGAGTAGAGTAGAGGTAGAGTTTGTCGAATACTTAACTTCAAATTCTTCATTCAGAAATCTGGTGTTTGTCTAATTCGCGACTGGCTACGCTGTCGTAGCAGCGGCGTAGATGCGGCGTAGTAGCTACGTATGAAGTGTAGCCAAATAGTCTTCAGCTCAATAAAATCAATCATCGTAGTTGAACAGTTTCATAATGTTTTTATGGTCCGATAAGGAAAGAAAACTGGTTAAATATCAATTTGTGACCTTTGAAATAAAACATCATCATTTCAGTCCAAAGGTTGAACATTCCATTTACGAAACCGAAATCCTCTAAACGAAAACACTTTAAGCCCACTACGAAAACACTCACAAATTACATATTCGCAACTGTACAGTCAAAACCATAACTCATTACCGGAACAGATTAGATCGTATCATGTTGGACGCTCACATGAATGTAAAAGTTTATTCGAAACTAATGCAGCTCACCCTGCAATATATTAACGTCATTTTATTATTAATGTGAACGGTTCATTAACTACGGTTAATAATACGGTGTGCACTTGACTGACTTATATTGAATGATTTTAGTGCTATGCGGTAAACGTGGCAGTTGTTTTATTAGTACAACTAGTGCGTGTGCTGGGTTTTTCTTGCTGTCCCCCCAGCGACGCCCTGAGCCAAGGCCCGTCCCCATAGGGGGTGCCTTCAGCGTTATTGCTTAGGTTAAGTGTTTTGTTGCCCTGGCTGGAGGCTCTAGTTTAATAGTCTCAACAGGATCGCCCGGTTAAGCAGTAGCCAATCACTCTGATTGAAATGCGAGAAGCACTCCATATAAAATTCTGGGTTTGATATCCAGATCGGACTAAGTTTTGACGGGTTTCTCATTGGCAATTTCCCAGTGGAAGCTTAGTAGGAGTTTAAAAGTTCCCAGTGTGATACCCCCGTGCCTCGGAAAGCAGGTTCAGCCGTTGACCATGCACCTGATATTCTCCGGCCGTGACGGATTGCAATCACAACGGACATAAGAGTGAGGGAACAAATATTTCACCCTTTTTTTTCGTGAAGTTGTGCTCATGCATACTGCGCTACCACGGGTAAATGGTCCAGTTATGTGGTACTCCAAGCCACTAATACTCCACGGTGTTCTCCTGTGTCGCTTATACCGGGAACACGGGCACGCGTAAGCACTCATCCGCGAACCCGTCCACTCACCCACTGTCCGTCACCTCGTCCTCGGGTTCCTCTTCGCTTCACCGTAGTTGACCAGGCCACGGCTACTGACATTGTTGAGGCGGGGGGGGCCTCAACAATGTGGGTACCCACGGGGGGGGGGGGAAACACATATTGCGCCTTTGTTTAAAAATTACAGAACAAAATGAAACGAAGTCCTAAACTAAAATTAACAATAAACTCACTTAATAAAACCGTCAAAATACAATACCGGTTCTGTCGCTTCTTGACTGTCTTTTCAAGATAACTATTGGATGAAGTGGAATTTTACAGAAGAAAATACTGAGTTTTAATCAGAGTCTAAAATTACTTGTTTCTTAACTCGAAACTTCCTTCTCAGAATGAGAAGAGGCCTTTGCTCTGCAGTGGAACTTTACCGGATGGTGTTATTATACTATTTATTATTATACTTGAAACATCGCACGTACTCGTAACGAAATCCATGGTTTTAGTTTTTAACACCCGACGGAAAAAAGGGATCTTGTAACTTTGATGTGTTTACCTGTGTATTTGTGCATCTATCTGTGGCATCATAGCTTCTAAACGGATAAACCTATTTTGATTTGGTTTGTTTTTGCTTGAAAGGTGACTTCAGCAGGAGTATTCTTAGCTATGTTTAATGAAAATCGGTTCGGCCGTTTAAAAGTTATGGGTGGTTTACTGTTTGAATCGGGGTATTTTTGCAAGATATCGTGTCATAATTAGGTATTCGATAGATTGTCGATCGAAGCTTGTCTACTTAGATAAATTATGTAGGTAGTTTAAAAAGCATGAAATAAAATTGTGTCGATTACGACACGACGATTACGAACTACAAGTAAAATTTTAAGGTACCCTTTTAAATTTTTAAATTGTACTTGTAATTTATCAGGAATTTTCCTTATATTCCAAAAGCGGAGCGAAAACCCTAGTTTAGGCAAAAAAAATCTTTACTTTTGTTACATTGATCCTGGCACCGCACCTATAAAAATCACAAAATTAAATAGCTATAATATTATTACATAAACAAAACCATGGCATATTAAACTAAACCACAAACGTAAAAATAACCGTAACATGTTTATAATACGCTAAAATTCAACTTTGGGTTATTTCAAACATTTTGTTACCAGCGCATTCCCTTTTATTAGTGCGAAAAGTAATAAATATAGAATAACATGTTCTGAAACTGTGCAAGCAAACCAAATGGTTGGGGCGTATGTTCACCATGCCAAATGCAAAGGCTTTGAATGCGTAGAAGTGGAAGGCGGAAATAGAATGTAATGTTACAAAAATGTGAATGAAACCACTCACTGGACCGGCTCGTGTTGTTTCTGGAACATTTCGCGGTGTATGAAATTATTTGATATGTTTTCTTACTGTGTAACTAACTTAAGGCGCCGATTCCCTTGAGTAGCTGATTTTAAAATGAGAATCACGTCTAAACGGCTAGACATAATTTTTCGGAAAAAATATATGTTACATTAGACCATTTTCTTAATAATTTGATTCAAGAAAATTTTGATTTTTATTCGTATAACATAGTGTAATTAATTTGTAAAGTTATGTCTAAAACGGACAAAAACTGGACAATCGCACCAAAATCGCTGGGCGTATTTTAATGAAATCGACACCATTTCAAAGACAATTTAATTATTTACATTTTGATCTGAGGTTTTTTTTTAACGTCATAGAATAATAAGGAAAGTACAAAAAACTACGAAATTTTGGGTCGCGCGGGTGTGAAACGAGTGCGCGTTTTGTTCCCTCAAGGTCGTTGGCGTTAGCCGTCGTCTTAACTACCTACTTTAGTAGTGGATACTATAGTTGTGACAATCTAAGAAGTCCGATGACGTTTCTCATTTTACATCCCGCGATAACTTTGTACGTAGGAAATTGAAAAATCAAATGCATAATCCTAATTAATTACTATGCTACCCATACACTAACAACGAGTATCATTCGTAAGCATCAAGTTAAATTATTATTAAGTAGTTTTATAGCTGTCAAATCCGACTTCTTAAATTGCCACGACTATAGTTCTTAAAAAACAACCTGTACGTATTATACAGAATGATTTCATTTTTAGTAAACTGTTACCAAAAAATATGACTGTAAGGCCCACTTGCGCCAAAAATGTAGCTCTCAGTTATATGCTAATACGAGGTTAAATAACAATTGTGTCATAAATAACTGGCCGGGTTAGCTACTAACTCGGCGTTAGTTAGATATTATTAGCGGATAGCCCAGGATAGCGCAAGCGGACCTAAGTTAATTAAAAATATAAAAAAGTATTTTATAACTTATAATATTTTATAATTCTCTTATAATACAATTGAATTATCATTTTCATCAAATTTTAATAATGTTTTAAAATGTCAATACAACAAAGAAAAAAACTCTTAAGATTTTATCAATTCTGTATTTTAATATTTACAATTTAAGCATTCTTTTATGTGATATAAAATAAGTGCTGTTTCTTATCTATCTGCTAACTAAATGGAGTTAGCATGAATTAATAGATAAGAAAAATCGGTGCTTTAAAATCTTTCTGAACAAACATAAAGCTAATTTTAAAAGCCTTCAACTTAATCAAGATAGTCTAAAATATTATTGCTTTACATTGAATAGGTTGACATTATAATATTCTTTACAAAATAGCTATTATTCAAAAATTTTAGATAATTTTGAATACTAAATTAATTATTAAAAGAAATTAATTATTATTATGCGTTGGAAGGCCTCCCACCAGGTGGACCGATGACCTGGTGAAGGTTGCGGGACGCACGAGACCGGCCAATGTGGCTACGCTTGGGGGAGGCCTATGTCCAGCAGTGGACGTCTTTCGCCTGGAATGAGGAAGATAAAGATAACCCATAGCACTGTATTAGGATAGTCACAGAAACCGCTCTCAATGTTACTCAGTATCACTTGATTCTTCTATAGTGATGATCACAATTGTACAGTTGATTTTGATGCAATACATTGTAACCTTGGTATTTTCTTCTTATTTAGCTTGACCGACACTCACATTATGTAATAACTTTGTCCCCAGTTCATCCATTGGTGCAAGTTCCAAACCAGCTGGTGGGCGCTCCGACGGGCACTGACGTCACTCTTCAGTGCCACGTCGAGGCGTCTCCCAAAGCCATCAACTATTGGACCAGAGAAAACGGTGAGAGTTTGTTTTTTACTATTCTGCAGGTAAAATTTAATAAAGTAAAGTCACCGCCAGATAACAAAATAATAAAAGTCGTTAACACCTGTCTACCAATGTATTCAAATATTTCAAAACGATATGAAAAAACGTAAAGGCGGTGTCGCTAACACGATCAAAAAAACGTATCGCGGTAAGGGGCGTCCGTAACTAACCCTTTTCACTTGGCGTTCAGTAATGAGTTAATAGCTCATAAACGCATGAATCAATTTACATGATTTAAACGGATAAAATAGTTCTACGCCTATACCTTTAATTTGAAACCAAAATTATCAAAATATCTCAATAAACAAAAAATCATGTTTACAAGTTACTTGGTCAGATCAATGAATTTTATTTTATTGTTATCTGGTGAAGACCTTAGTGTAACACCGCAGACGTGATGGATATCGATTTAATGACCATAAAAATCTAAACGTTTAACTGAGCCACAATGTGGGTCCTGGAAAATGTCCGACGATATCATGGTAGACCCAAGTACAGATGGCGCGGCGAGCTTTATGCTATGCTATCTGTGGATTGGTTCACAGTTGGCCAAAATCGGGCAGAATGGAAGGAAAAAAAGAAAGGAAATCATTTTCCCTGCAGTGGGACAGAACAGGCTTTAAATAAAATAAATAATAAACTTTAAAACTACTTAGTTAAGAGATATAATTAACCGAGCGAAAAATATACTGAATGGGCGACTATTATACTTAGTAAGCGACTATTTATCCGATTTGAGTAATACCTTTTAGGAGATTTTTGTGAGCTGCGGTAATAATATTGTTACATACTTTAATTGTATTTGGGTTTCTATTTTTTCTATTTTAGAATATTATTATTTTGAAAATAGCTGAACAACTATCGAGGCGACATCACTGTGCAGTGCGGGAGTTCGGGTTTATTCGTGTCCAAGAGCGAGCGAAGCGAGCTCGGGAACTTAGGGCACCCCGACACGTTACTTTAGACCCTGCAGACAGAAAAAGGAGCCCTGTCGACAAACTTATATTTTCAAGTCGCTGTTTTAAACATTTGTATTCGCCCACTGTTTGTCGCCCACTTAGTATTTCAGTAAGCCATATTCAGTATTTTTTACACCTTTAATTTGTTTTTTTTTTCGCTCGTTTTCCCTTAGTTAATTGTCAACATTTGCTTTCAATTATATTTGAGCAGTGGAGGCCCAGTGGTATCAGCCGCGATTTACAAGTTGTAGGTCGTGGGTTCGAGCCCAGGCAGGCGCTTTACTTAGTGTAAATTATTTCATCACCACTGCTCACAAAACGGTGAAGGAAAACATCGTGAGGAAACCGGCATATCCTAGAACCAAAAATTCGAAGACATGTGACATCTGCCAACCCGCACTGGGCCCGCGTGGTGGATTATAGCCCATTCCCTCTCACAGAGAGGAAGCCTGTGTCCCAGCATTGGGAACATTAATAGGCTGATGATGTGATGTGATGTGATGATATTTGAGACAGAGGTAAAAAAGACGCTGGTCTGTAGATCCTATCAAGATTTCGAAGCACACTTGATTTTATTGCCAAGCAATATTGTCCCGCCTCGCACATTCATATCATTTTTCCTCAAACTGAAAGCAAATTTATATTACTAATTAGTTAGGCACACTACATTTTAGTCTATTAACCTTTAAGCATGATTAATGACGTTAACTTTATACCAAGACTCAGCACACACTATAAGTTAACGGTGATAAACTATCGCTATATCAATTTAAATAGGTCTGTGCTGAAGTCTGAGACTATCATAACATGACTGGTTATTGCATTGAGACAAAATGAACAGCAATAACGGGACACTGTTTCAAATTATCCGAAATTAGCTAACCTTTATAGCACCCACGGCTGAAAAATGAAAACCAACTTTTCAACAACATCAACTTTAAAAGTTTTAATCGAACTACATAAATAACTTGCCGAAATTAACTATACGAGTATTAAGAGCTATGATAAATGCGAATGTAAATCTAGCTGTCTGTTTCTTTGTTGCCTAAACCGCTATATCAATTTCGATGAATCTTGGTATAGACTTGAAGATTGGATCTTGGAGACTGTAATTTTTTTATGCCGGGAATACATTTTCTTGGGATAAATTCCAGCATTTACGAGGGCAAAACCAGCAGAGACTAATATGAAATAAAATAGCCGAAACAAAAAAGACATAAATACATCAAAAAGGCAAAGTTTAAGAAGCTTGAATAAATCTCTTGGAGTCTAGTTTTATGGTGTCCAAACTTGGACAGTCACCAAGTAGACTTAGCTGTAAGTAGTGGCAGTACAAAGAAACACTCAACATTAGTCTGTTCACTTCGTCTTACATATTGAAAAGTTAGCGACCAGGAGAAATTGGTGGCTCTTTGGCTCAAACTTAAAGGATGCAACTTTGTTCTATATAAGATGTTAATAAATGAACTCTAAGAAATTTAAGGAGTTGTATAATATAATATTTAAAAAATAATCACGAAGTAACAGGACATGTTACTTCGTGATTATTGTTTATATGCGGTTACTATGCAATGCATTTGCGTCTGGATACACGCATAAGACAAACGCTGTTTCTGAAGTACGTCTGAAGGTCAGATTAAAATATAAAACAACGACAACTGCAAGAACGTATTGCTAAGGGAAAAACCTCTAAAATAAAAGTTAAGGTTTTAAGATTATCGTAGATACTATTTTTGAGCTGCCAAGTGTCATGTCATAATGCTGAATGCATCGAAAATATATTCCAAAGTGTGTATCCGAACGTTCAAGTCATTTTGACGTTTCTACGCGCGCGCACTGTTCTGGTGCGATCTAGTCTGTGGTGCAGTCTTGCGTTGATCTTATCACGATGTTATCTTATTTATAGTGTCTCTCGTTTATTCTCTGATTATAAAACTTAAACTATTGTAAAGCCATACCTCTAAGCTTTAATACGACGTACTGTATGTCAATGTACATGAATATTTTTGTTAGGGCACAGCTCCATACAAATTCTGGCCATGTCTTTTAAAAAAAGCAACCGTGCCAATGATATGCAATTATTTGTATTATGCGTAAATTATTGAATTTGCGCACCATACAACACCCAGGCAGTCAGCCGGTGATGATTAATCCTCATTCCTTCTCTGAATAAGAAGAGTGGGTACCAATAATGTCAAACTGTTATACAACTATATGGATATGGTCGCCCTGAATGCCTCAATAGTATGACGCATTAGCCTACCTACCCACACCACATTTATTGTCACCACTCACCTCATTTATTTATTCTTATGTAGTGTACATGTATTTTTTAATATTTTTAATATAAACATCTATTCTTATCTTTTATGTAAGTAAGTACTTGTTTTATATACACATTTAGTTACTGTGAGACTGCTTTACGTCCGTCACGTCGTCGGTAGCAGGTCCAGTTGAAAACCAGCGTCGGGCACTAGTTGCCCGACATTTTGCTGAACTGGTCCTATTTGGCGCAGCCGTGGGACACACAATGTTACTTTTATATTGTTTGATTGTTTTTTTTTTTCTTTTTATATTGTTGTTGTTTAGTCTAATTTTTTCTTTTTTTATGTTTGTGTTGTGTGCTCTGGCTTGTGTCAAATAAATGTGTTTTCTTTCTTTCTTTCTTTCTATACTAGTAAGAAAACATTTAGTGATCGATGAGTTCCACCCTTATTTCACGGTTCGCTATCACCGTCAAGAATCAGTTAACGTAAGCTATAATTAGTATAATCTCTGATTGTGTTCTAAGGATGTTTACGAGCGGCGCAACTCATAAACTCTATTAAGTACTAAGCACGAACCTCGAGAACGGAATAAGCAACTAATTTAATTATTCATAAAGCACATTGAAAGCGTTAAAGCAGTCATTAAAGGAACCGTTATTCATGTTCCTACTATCCTCTTTGACAGGCCACGGGGGCTAGTGCTTGCTTACAAGTTATTGCCTTTTTATGGACGTATTTAAAGGGAAAAAATATGCGGTTATTTCATGTCCGTTTTTCATTTCGCAAAGATTTATTTTTACTTTGATTATATGGCGCCTGTGTTACGGCTTATTAACGACCTCGTAATTATAGAGACGATGACAACGTAAAATATTGCCGAGCCACGAATTAATAAATGGACCTTGTTTATTGACCAGGTTTCGGTTTTGAAAGAAAAACAAATGAAATACAGCCTGGTTGTGATTGAATCGAAAATAAACTCATTTCTTTTACGTCTGTTCGTGCTAATTTAACTGTGCTAGCTTAAGGCGCCTCCCCGAGCAAAACGCCGCGCTAGTCGGTTTTAGTGCACTTTTAAAGAGCTATCTAATCTTTAATTAAAAAGAAATATCAATTAATAAAAATACATTAAATTTCTACATAATGTTGATTATAAAATGGTAGTGCACTTTTTTTTTAAAGAGGTGTAAGTATCACTAATCTCCTTCCAACAACAACATAAAAATGAGAGATAATTTTGATAGCATGCATCTCATGATTTTTTGGTCAGGGTACGGCCTTAAATAAGCACGGTTTTTGAACGTGGCGTTACTTTTTTAGCGTTTTCTTTACAATGCCTCTACTATTTGTAGAAATAACGACTCCAAAAGCCATTTCAGCATTATTAAGTCGGCCGGCTAACATAAATAGTCGACCGTCAAAAGTAAAACTAAATTGGACAACGTGAAATATAACCTGTGAAACACCTATATAAAAACACGTGCTAACTAATACAAATAAGGCTCTTAACCTAACAAAACATCAGAGAGGTCGGCAACTTCATTATTTCTCATTAAAATGACACCCTCAGGATAAAAGTTGCTTATTTAGTGCTTGGGTGACAGAAGGACAAAAGCACTCGGAGAGGAACGGAGGGAGATGTGCCGGAGATAAGCTCAATATTTACTTTACGTTTGTTTTACGTATGGAGATGAAGGAAATAAAGATCAAATGCCAGAGATTATGTCGCGACTTTAACAAAACTGACCCAACGCCCGAACACGACCTCGTAAATCCAAATATTCATAAAACTGACAATGCAGTGCTGGCATTTGTATAATTTCGCAATGTTTATGGAATAGAGATGCAGCAAATTGACGTTAGTCGGGACATACAGCAAATACAAGAAACTGAAAAAAGAATAGGCAGTCATAGGGACTGCTGACAGAAGTGAAAACATAAAACATTAGCACGTCGATGACGCTGCGACATTGACATGTCGCTGACGCCCCTACCAAATATCGCACGACACGGCTCTAAACAAAGTTTTTACTTCAAAAATGGAGTGTTATAGGTATTATTTTTCGGTTTATTGCGTTGAAGACAGGCCAACGCAATTGGAATCCGACATGCCGAAATACGTTTTAGTCGAAACGCTAGTTTTCAAGTGGATAATGCGTTGCAACAAACAGCCGGCACGGTCGGCGGACAACGGCCGGCCACTAAAGTCGAATTAGGAATGGATTTACGGGTTGCGGGCCGTCCGGCGCCGTCCAGTGCCGTCCAGTGCCGTCCAGTGCCGTCTAGTGCCGTCCGGTGCCGTTCGCAGTCATCTGCCGACCGCCACCGCACCGCATGCCGCGACATGTGTGAACGGTCCTCGACCAAAGCCCGATAAAACGAACAAAACTTTTTCGCAATGCGGTCTTTAAACTTATATTTTTTGTCGGTCTAATCGAACAGTTTATGCGGTCCAGTGCGAGTGCAGCCGGACTTTGCTGAAAGTTAGACGCATGGAAATTGAGATTTAGAAGCCATTTTTTTAAATTGATTGTTAGAATTGTTAAGAACAATCCTGGTATGTTAATGTAGACGCATCAATCTATATATTTATGATAAACGCGTCTACAGTATAAATAGTCCAGAATAGATAGTTAATAGAACGGAATACTTATAAGAAATGAATGTTATATTTTTAGGGTACCGTATCTCAAAAGGCAAAAACGGAACCCTTAGAGGATCACTTTTTTGTCCGTCTGTCTGTCAAGACCCTTTTTCTCGAGAACGCGTAGAGGTATCGAGTTGAAATTAATATCGTATACTCAAGATTGCAACCTCTTGCAGCTGTGAAAAGATTAAACTTCTAGATCAACGCAATCAAGAGATACAGCCATTATTGACGCATATTTGACACTCGCAAGAGAATCAAAATCTACGGGGTACATTCTGTTGACCTAGAATCATGAAATTTGGCACGAAGCAATGTCTTATAGCAGAAGTAAAGAAAAAAATCGAAAACCATAAATTTGAACCATCCGACATCAAAAAAAAGATTATTTACTTATTTGCAGTTGGTAAACTGACCGAGACTTATGTCGCTGTATGGGGACTACAGTTTTCCAACAGCAAAGTTAATTTCGTCTCTCAATTCTGTTTATCTTATCGTTACAGCAATGTTCGGTGCCTCATAGTTTATGAACTCCAGTAATGTTATTTAATATATTATTTTGGTGAATGTAGCTGTTTGTACGGAACCCTCAGTGCGCGAGTCCGACTCGCAATTGGCCAGTTTTAAAAGATAAAATAATTAACTGGCTCTTCACAACTTTATCTCGAAACTCTGAATTGCAATCTACCAAAATAATAATACATTTACACATCTTGTTATTTACGTCAATTTAGGAACCTTCCTAGATAGATCCCTTTAGTCGTCTGCTCTTAAGGTGTCTTGAAGGTAAGTGTTATGTTCTATTTGAAGTTAGACATTCATATAGCTTTAGTTTATTATTGCCCCTCGTTTTGCCAACTAGCTTAGAACACGGCTGAAAATGAGCTTTTATCTATTGTCATTTTTGAGCAGTATAAAAATGCCTGAAATTTTGAAAAATAACTTATCTCTATTTGTAAAAAAATGGCGTAACTGTCATATTTTTGTGACACTGTATAATAAAGTTTTTTTTTTTTTTTTCTTTGGCAACTGAGCCGATGCCGACTATTCTGCCAGTTTCATGTAGAGACGACAGCGCAGTGAGGCGAGTCGTCGAACTGTGCTTATTCTTTCGGTGTCATGTAGAGAAGACAGCGCGATGAGGCGAGCCGTCAAACTTTGTCTGTAAAAAATGTGTGAAAGAATACAAATCTGTCAGATAATATAAAGTAGGCCCGTAGTAGAACCATTGGTATTATTATTTTTATCTGATATAGGCTCGCGCTTGACCACTATCTCACCTGATGGTATGCGATGATGTGGTCGATGATGGAGCACGCTTGCCTAGAAGTAACCTATTCACTCTTGACTTAAAGACCCCTAGATTGTAGCTATCGGGAAACACAGACTCTGGCAGGGAATTCCACTCCTTAGCTGTACGCATAATAAAAGTATTCTCAAAACGTTTAGTGCGTATGGGTGGGATGTCCACCATGTACCGATGGCGCATCGCCGTACGCCTGGTAGTCCGATTATGAAACGGGCTAGGCGGAATTAGTACATGCAATTCCATCGCACACTCCCCGAAATGTAATCGATAAAAAAACGACAAGCTGGCAACTCGGCGACGATGTTCAAGGATCTGGAGCTTTGACTTAACCAGAGCCTCATCGCATTGTAGAATTGTAGTTCTAAAAACTAAAAACACGCTTTAATGGTAAATTGAACTAAAAAGTCGCTAATCCTGAAGATCTTGGTAAGGCTAATGGGACAAACTGTTTAAACGTGCACGGTAGAAGGTAAATTTTAATTTTAATTTTTGTTTGACGTTCAAAAGTGGCGCTGCTTATTGGCCCTAAGATTAAATATAGTTGACTTTGACTAAATTATTGCATTGTCATCGGTCATTGATAAGTGTGCAGAGTTTCAAATCAATCCCACGTTTTGAAGGGGGTGAAAATCACGTTCAAAGATTCCGTTACATTGATACATAGATTCAAAGATACATAGATATACATACATACCAAGCTAATAAAAGCGTGTTAATAAGCAGCACTTACAAAATAAAAATAAACAACTGATCACATCTCCCGTACATCTTCAAAAGAAATAAACACGCCACAAATCCCTAACCCATAGGAGTACTAGGAAATAATTGGTTATACCCTAACCAGGCCGATGCATAGTGCAGGCAGATTTAGATGCAGTTACAAAGGCAACCGAGCCCACTATTACGCGGTCGAAGCGACCACCCACGCAAAAAGCGGACCAAATTCTATTACGGCCCGATATGCAACAAAGACCGCTGGCCCACCCGCTTCAAATTGCTTTAGGCTACAGTCACAATATTTACTCTCACGTACGTACCACAATATTCGTACAAATCTAAATTCAATTTCAAATATTACTCGCCGAAACTAAACCGCCCGGATTTATGGAGTTTTAGTTTTCTATATCGACTAATCGAACACACGTTCTGTTAAAATCCACACTGGCAATACATAGACAATAACTAATTCCAAAAGATCGTATTTCGAAGATCACGTTTTTGATCTCTGGCGCACTCCCTAACGCATTTGCACATTTAAATATTCATTATAGCATATTAATATTCATTATTTTGATAATATTCAATATTTTTTGTATGCACAACGATAAAAAGTATTTTTATTGGATTCATAATGCAAATTGCGAGTTTAAGCTTTGTTAGCCTCAAACTTTATAAATGTTAGTCAAACTTTATGAATGTTAGTCGTTAACACCTTGTGTAACTGCGGAACTTTTTAAGCAATTAACAATCAAATGCTGAAGTGACGTACGGCACATATGTTTGGACCGTTACTAACAAACAGAGGGAGTAGACGGCTCTTCTGCGGCCCATAAATTGCGAGGACTACAAATTAAATTAGGTAATACACGGGCGTGACGAGATGGGACAAGCGGCGTGCCGGCCTCGCCGGACATGGAATGGGAGTGTCCGCCATTCGCAGCCAGGCCTTACGACAACTTTTTGTTGTAATTTCAATCGGGTTTTATTTAAATAAAATTGCTTACTTTATTGTCGTGATGTACAGGTTATTTTTCGATGGCGCTTTTAACGGACTTTTTTTGTTCCAATTTATTTATCACTGTCCGTTTAAATTCTGCGATGATTACAGGTTTTATTCTTTTTGTTACGTAGTAGACCGACACGTTCTCCCTAACGAAGACATAAATGAATAAAAACATCCAAAAAGACAAACCAGACAAAAACTTACACGAAAACAGAAACAACAATATCATTGGCGCACCAAACACAAACAAAGCGAAACTATTCAAGAAATTCACAATTAATCTTTACTTCAGCTCTTCAACATCACCCATTCATTACCATTCGATACGCCTTCAATTGAATACTGTAAACTGACAATTAATTAACAAAGTTGTCAACAATAAACAAAAGAGGGCGTGTCAGTGGCGGCTGGCCACCGTGAAGCCCGTAGAGGTGTCAGTTGCATCAAGCGGGCAGGCCGCCGCAGATTTGTGGTCGGCTGGGTCGAGCGGCAAAGCCACGTCTCATGACAGATCTCGATGTCTTCGGCTCTGACCGCAGTTATTAATGAAGCTATTGTAATCGTGTTGGTATAATAATTGCGTAAGTCATGTTTTGGTCTATTAAATTAATTATCCTTACAAAATTAAGCACTGTTTGTTTTACTAACACTGTCCGTGACAGAAGATTCTGAATCAAAGACAAACTAATTTATTTTCTTTTTCTTCTGTAAATCTATTTTTACCTTCTTAAATTGTTTACTTCAAATTAATTTATCATCCTATGAAACCACTGTAACAAAATTATATTTTTGTAGTTACAATTAGACCAACATTGTCAGAGACGGGATATTTTGACAATGTGAGTGTCAAACAGAATCATAGCATACCCAAAACTTTCTCCTTTCTTCGTAGGTTATTCGAGTTATTTAAAGCGCAAAGCTGTCTCCAAGACTGCCTTTAACTCATTATTTTCTTACCAAACATAAATTGCACATTGCAATCCCCAAGTTGACTTGTAATAAACATGTATTAGTATTACTAAAGATTTATTCTCAATCTTAGCAGTTAAACTATTCGGAGCAGTAATAACATGTGATGTTTTGCTACCATTTGCTTCGTAGTAATATTACAACAGTAATGTGTTGAGCTCTAACGTATGATAGCGCCTTAGGAGTAATAGTGCGCTAGTATTCAACCCCAATTTCAGTTCAGTTTTGGTACAGGACAATTATGGATATTAATTTATGCTTTTGATTTATTTGCGTGGTGTAACTTTTGGGGTTATGACATGTAACAATAATTATGAAGTACCCTACTTACTCAAAACGCTAAATCAGGCTGTAAATTGAGATGAAACAAATACTTATCTTTTTGCAAAATAGCATCCTTGCATTTTATATATTATTTTATTCGATTTTATATTATATTTGCAAAAAATAAACACCCATGTAAAATTTGATATTACCAAGCATGCAAGGTAACTTTTTAATACAATCTTTCAGGGGGTGACAATTACATGAATGTGAATAACTATCACTATTGGACCAACCCTGAGATCATTATACGTTATGTCTTACCTTTTATTAAATTATACAAACATAAAATTAATGAACATATGGTTTTTGTCGATATTTCGATGTTGCAACACAGTTAAAATTAATCACAAGTCAACCTGTTTAACGTGTTTCACATTTATAAAAAAAATACTAGAATAGTCGCGAGCTTCGTGTGGAATTTTCCTTTAATCTGCGCAAAATATATTTTTTCCGTTGAGAAAGTAATCATATTATCCTATGATAAAGTATTTACATTGATACTTATAGTACAACATTACACCAACATAATATTGACCTATTCAGAACAATCATTTCCAGGATGGCGCAATGGCGTATAAATAAACTTTATTCCGAACTAAACTAATGCAATGAACTCACCCCAGCAATAAATTAATGCCATTTCATGATTAGAGCGACACCTTTACCCTTCGCGGGGGAATAATATATAATCATGAAGATGCTTTGTGTACCTTCCTTTGGTATTGTTTTTTCTAACTTATTGTTAGGGGTACGGCTTCCCTTGAGAAATAGAAGTGTATACCGACGGACTGCAGTCTATGAAAGTATGACTGTTTCATCAAGCTGTTCATCTGTCTGATGGTTATGGCATGTATAATTGACTAGCTTCTGCCCATGCCTTCACCCGCGTCAAAAGTTTTCTAATTCCAAAGAAGATACTGTAATGATGAAAAGTAGACTATGACCTAATCCAGGTTCCAGCTCCATGCGGTCAAAACCCTTTGCCTTGCCGAATTCACTTACGTAATTAGGCTGCAGGTCTTATCCGACAACTCTGTGCCAAGTTTCATTTAAACCCGTCCAGCTGTTGAGTTGTGATAGTAACAAAGGGACGTTCACATTTTTAATATAAGTAGTATTACATTTCATCATCATCATCAGTCTTTTAATGTTCCCACTGCTGGGACACAGGCCTCCTCTCTGAGTGGGGGAATGGGCCTTAATCCACCAAGCATGCTCAATGCAGGTTGGTGGATGTCAGTCATGTCTTCGAATTTTTGGTTTTAGGACAGGCCGGTTTCCACATGATATTTTCCTTCACAGTTTTGAGGGCAGTGGTGATGGAATAATTTACACAAAGTAATGCGCAGCTGCCTGGGTTTGAACCTACGTAAGTCGGGGCCATTACCACAGGGCTACCACTACTCTGTGCTGCACCTCTTATATTATATCATGAAAACATGCACACTATCCCCTTCACATTTCTCTACGCAACTGAGGTTTGCTGTTAGAGAACCCAACTATAAGTGAAGCTCGCCTTTGTACATAAACTGTCCTATTGTATTTTTATGTTTTTTGTACAATAAAGAATAAGAATAATATCAGTGTGTAATAGCACCCGCCGTCTTATGGTGTGATCAACGATTACATCAACAAACATCCAAGCATACAGACTTTTACATTATAATACTGCCCTACGTGAAAATTATCGCTAATGGCATATAATCCTGAGATAAAAAGACAAGTTTTCTATGCGCTAATTCAAGACATGGACTACCCGTGTGTCAAGTTTCATTCTAGTCCGTTTAGTCCTTAAGAAGGATACAGTTAGTTTCGCATTTATAGTATTGAAAGCTACAAGAAATCTGAAGAGGTAATAAAGTTGAACCCTCAAATGAAGCCTTCAACTGAAGTAAGATCAACTGTCGAGTGGGTATATCAGTGTGTAATAGCGCTCACCGTCTTATGGCGTGATTAACGATCACATCAAGTTGGCGGCGACGACGTCGAACTCACCGCGTACTGTGGAGTCGGTATCAACTGAATATTGAATGAGAGAGTTTGTGATATAGTAGGCGGTATAAAATAAGAAGCAGATTCGTAGAGTTGATAATACTGCACCGCACTAGCATATGGTCATTATAATGTAATAGAAGTATTATTATAAATATTCAGTGGCCGACTTCCCAAACAGGAGGAGGTTTCCAAGTCGGATGTTTAAATATATTTTTTACTAGCTGTCCCACGCGGCTTCGCTCCCGTCAAATTGGCTACCTACCTACCCTACCCTACATACATGAATGTTGTGTAACTGTAACCGCTTACGCAGCGCATGCAACGGGAGCTCCCAATAAGGAATAATTTTGCCCGTTTTTGCAACATTTTGCATGTATGCTCCGCTCCTATTGGTCGTAGCGTGATGTTTTATAGCCTTATATATATACCTTCCTCGATAAATGGACTATCCAACATAAAAATAATTTTTCAATTCCAACCAGTAGTTCCTGAGGTTAGCGCGTTCAAATAAACAAACAAACAAACTTTTCAGCTTTATAATACTACTATATATATAAATATATAGTATATAGATATATAAACGGATTTGTTAAGTTTTTTCGAAAGGCTCTGAAAAGGTCCCATTTAAATTTGGTAAAAATCTGATGAAGAACTTCGGAGATATACAACATAACTCTTCTATAAAGGAAGGCAAATCTCTCCGGTTTGCTGCAATTGCAGGTCCGTTCATAACATACCATCACGCCAGTACGCTCTAAATGGGAACGCAGATGTGTACAGTTCATCTTTGAAAACCAGTACCCGAACCCTAACCAGTACCATACTTATGAAAAGAGGTAAAATGCTAGCACAATGCAGTTGATTCATAAAATGTAAGTGAACTAATTTCATTTCAACTTATAAAGTAATCTAGTTGTGCTTGTCAACTTGTTTTTAATTTAAAGTTATTTTTAGGGTTCCGTACCCAAAGGGTAAAAACGGGACCCTATTATTAAGACTCCGCGGTACGTCTGTCTGTCTGTCTCTCCGTCTGTCACCAGGCTGTATCTCATGAACCGTGATAGTTAGGCAGTTGAAATTTTCACAGATGATGTATTTCTGTTGTTGTATAACAACAAATACTAAAAACAGAATAAAATAAATATTTTAGTGGGGCTCCCATACAACAAATGTGATTTTATGAACCGTTTTTTGCGGTAATGGTACGGAACCATTCGTGCACGAGTCCGACTCGCACTTGGCCGGTTTTTTTGCCGTTTTTGCGATAATGGTACGGAACCCTTCGTGCGCGAGTCCGACTCGCACTTGACCTTTTTTTCGCTCATGTCATAGAATGATTGGCAATATAAATGAACTGCATATTAATACAAAACATCTACAAATATAATCCACATATTGTTAATGTTTTGCTTTGTTCGCGGACGCACCATTATTTGTTATGATCCATTGATCCTCCATACCAACGAATGAAATAATGCAGATTTAGTTTGTACTACAAATAAAATACATAGCTGCCACATTTGCCAACGGCAAACAAAAATCATCCTTAAACACAAATGTCATAATTAGAATTCCTACAGCACAGGTAACATAAGAAAGGAACCACAGCCAAGTAGATTTTATAATTTAAAAAATGCCTATAACCAAAATTTTCAATTTCATACCAGAAAGCCATGGTCACTGGCTGGCAATAAAAAAATAAAAAGCTACCCACAAAATAAAGCGACGCAAGAAGAATGCAAGCAATTTTTAATGTAGAACGAACGAAGCAACAAGGCATCGCGACCCGCCACGGTAATAATGTAGCTTACGACAAATATTCCACGGAATAGCTTAACACCGGCTCTACGAACACATTTGTAATATTTTCTTTCAATGACTATGTTGTTTTCATAACTGGGATTATGACCAAAAGATTTGTGCAGCAAACAAAGATTGAGAACTCATCACCTAAACTAGGATGCCAGTACATCTTGGCTGAATTTTATCTATAACGGTGACAGTCTAAGAAGTGCGATGACATTTCTCATTTTACATGCTGCGATAACTTTGTATGAACGTCTAAGAAAAATCAAATTTATAATTTTAATTAATTTCGATGTTACCCACTATAACAACGAGTATCATTAGTAAGCATAAAGTTTAACTTATGTAACGTATTTTTATAGCTGTCAAATCCTACATTTTAGATTGTCACGACTTTAGTACAGATCTCGCCAAACTTCTTGGCCGCCCTGAAGTTGGCTACAATGGCTACCCAGTAGTAAATCTCATACAAAAAAAGCACTGATCCGTGCCTTTGCGCATCGGAAATAGAGAGCGAAGGTAAAGATTGGGCAATGTATAGGTGTTCTATAGGTGCATCTCTGATAAACCCTTCGGGGACTACAAGCATTATTTTATTTTATGTGTGGAGGCACAAACAATATTTCAGACTTTCCATCATCATCATCCTTTTAATGTTCCCACTGCTGGGACACAGACCTCCTCTCTGTGTGTGATTTATATATATATATAAATCACACACAGATATAAAGGTATTTATTACAGTAAACATATATGTATGTTTATTTTAGCTACAATATATATATATATGTTGTTATTCACCTTTATTTCAATAATTATTTCATTTTTATGCACCTGCCATGTTATCCTTAGCCTTAGGCATTAAGTCCGCCTATGTACCTTGTATGTTGCATG
Organism: Orthosia incerta; assembly: GCA_948252205.1. NCBI lineage: Eukaryota > Metazoa > Arthropoda > Insecta > Lepidoptera > Noctuidae > Orthosia > Orthosia incerta. Next base: position 14,706,551 of record OX411744.1, read on the forward strand.
AAGTTTTAAATAAATAAAGGGCTGTAATTCCACCACGCGGGCCCAGTTCTGATTGGTGGATGTCACATGTCTTTTTCGAATTTTTGGTTCTAGGACATGCTGGTTTCCTCACGATGTTTTCCACTTGCCATAAATGTGACTATTCATCAAAATTTTATTCAACACAAATTTTTCTCGAGTAAATTACAAAAAAAACATTCATGAAATAAAATGAAAAGTACATGATACGTGTAATAACGTGTTCATTGGGTTTGTTAAAAATGTGTTTGTGTTTGTGTGTGTTTGTTAAAGAAGCGTGGTTCAAAAATCTCCTCAGTAAGGTCATTAGAATTTAGAAATGTTTAAACACTCGCAGACAGATGCAACAACCCTTTTTCATACAAATTATTCTTCGTATATCCGTTCTCACAGCACTTATATACCCGAACAATCTGTGGCTGTATGCTAACTCCTCTAGCTCAATCACATTACAGTATGCATCGAAAATCCATTACGAATAGATAGGAGAAATATGTATAAACCGGTAAATAGTAGGTTCGTACAGTGCAGATCAAAAACACCAGCGCACATCGTATCTATTATTCAGAACGTTGACTGTGTTTAGATCCGTACACCGATTGTTTTCGCTGGATTTTCTAGGCACAAATCCTGTAGAATGACTTTATTTTTTATTCACCACATTTTCGATATCATTGACCTAGGATTGATTCCACTCTAGAAAATAGGGATAAAGGGTAAGGTTATTTTCTGAATTGGACGTTTGATTCTTGAATTTGAACGCTAAAAATAATGTCTAAATAAAATAGATTGATAAGATAAACATTTAAGTATTGAAAGGCGATTTGACTGTGACAGCCCACATGGCATAAGCAGCCTCAGGCCATCAACCTGAGGCTGCTAATGCCATGTGGGCTGACACTTAAACTCGTCAGCTGTTAAATTAATAAAAACATAAATACTTGAAAAACTATATATCACGGGAATTTAACGCCATGATTTCGATTATTTATTTACCTATTTCACCCGACGTTTCGGCCGTGTTGCAACGACCGTGGTCCCGGGTAGACTGGTCATCAACTAATATATAAAAGATTGAGAAGACTGGTGTCTCGATGTACTGGCTCCGTTGGGGCAGAAAATTCTTCCTCTACCCTCACATTTCTACAAAAAAATAAAAATGTGAGGGTAGAGAAAGAATTTTCTGCCCCAACGGAGCCAGTACACCGAGACACCAGTCTACCCGGGAACACAGAGAAAATAAAACGCCCGGGACCGCGGTCGTTGCAACACGGCCGAAACGTCGGGTGAAATAGATACATAAATAATCGAAATCATCGCGTTAAATTCCCGTGATATATTGTTTTTCAAATATGAAACGCGTAAGTTTTAAAGTGAACATACATACTTTATGTACCACAATCGCCAACCACTAACAATAACATAGAAATTTCGATTTGAATCACACTGAATAGGAAATCAACCCTATAATACAAAACGAATGAATAGCCAATATTCATAACAAGGCCCCACGTTTTGATTGGCAAACAACATGTCCTCAACCCATGATTCAGTCGTACATACACCACTATTAATGGATTAACAATCGCAAAGCGGCAGTTTATCCATGTAATTACTATTGTTTTGTGAAGCACATTAAGCTTTCCGACTGACAAATTGAACACGAACGAATAATGTTAACACTTGCCCCAAAATCAACATTTGTTTGTTGACATTGCAACATGGGATGGGATGAAATTGAATATTATTTTAACCGAGTAGTACTGTTAGCACATACTGCAAAGTAGATACATTATGTGAGCATACAGTGTATTGTTCCGCACACGACATACCGAAACAATATTTCAATTCGATATCGGGCGGACAATGGTCGGAAGTGGCCGAATATAAATGGACGGAAAGGCTTGTGCCTATCGAATAAAGGATGAAACAAATGACTGTATCAACTGAAACCAAAGACTTTGTCGCTATGTAAACATAATTAATAGTTGGTTGTACTAATGGATGTATTAATAATTTAATAGTTTTGTTTTGAAGATTTTATTACCACAATTTTAATGGATTCATCAAAACGTACTGAGTTCAATGACCATCAATTTGAGGGGGATCATATTTTGGGGGTTATACAAGGTCATTAAAAATACCCAAACTATCTTAGTAAATTGAACTTACTACACGTATACAAATTGAGTTTCAGTTACTATTTTGTGTCAATTTATAATTTTATTATGATTATCTCCAATATATTTACCACCATTTCTTTTTCAGGTGAAATGATAATATCAAACGACAAGTACCAGATGACTGAGATCAATAGTTCTGCATACAGCGTGCAGATGCGTCTCGTTATTCGAAACATTCAGAAGAGTGACCTCGGAGGGTACAAGTGCATATCCAAGAACTCTATAGGCGACGCCGAAGGCAACATTAGGTTATACGGTGAGTCTTGGACAAAGGAGGCGCCATACTGTCTTTGTATTGTCAATGGAACTTTGTATGGAAAGGAGCGATTGTAAGCTATGGACTATGTTGTTGTAGGCAGGTTCGGTTTAAAGATAGTTCAACTATTGTACGCGTTGGAATATCAGTGTCTGTCGTACAAGTTTAAATTTCAAGCAGAAATGTTGCATTATATCATGTGAAAAGTCAGACAATGTCACAAGTGCCCATATATAATGTAAATATATAATTTTTCATGTCTATCTAACCGCATACTGTCCTTACGTAACTTAAACCTATATCGAGTCTCAGAATCAGAAAGATAATTTTCCTTTATAGACGAATCTGCTGATTTTGGAAATTTTATTAAAGTACTCTTTTTAATACTTAACACAGAAATGGAGTTGCCAAACCGAAAACGCGACGACGACGATCGCGACTACTCTAACGAAGAGACAAATGACGTCCGTTCCAGCCTCCAGGGTCCTCTCCGGGAAGGTGGACCAAGAGACGAGGACGCCGGCTACTTAGGCGGAGGCGGACCCGCCACCGCTGCCGCGTCCGCTCTCACCGTGAGCGCTACCTTTTTAATAACGACCTTAGCCCTCGCCACATGCTAAACTTTTACTTAAAGCCATGTGCAAAGTTAAGACTGTGAAAAAATCGTAAAAGTTACTCGTTGTTTTTATGTATCAGTCTCGGGTTTACGCATGTAGAAGAGATGCGTGCTGACCGAGAGCATATCTCACTAAGTAGATGGGATATGCTCTCTGTGTTTAAACATATTGCAAATCGAACTTGGTGACCAAATGTTCGTTGCATCGGAGGCACTCACTTATACCGTGCTCCCGGTCAGTCTCCCATCATACGCCAAAATATCATAGACAAGATGAGCCTTTTTATCAGACAACCCCCGGGATTGTAACTGTCTTTACCAAACAGAATGATAATAAAGAACTACTGGCCTTATTTATAAAATCTTTAATGATTAGCGGATTCTTTATTCAAATTCTTTAAAGAAAATTTGAATATAGAATGTGCTAAGTAATCAAATAAACAGTGGCGAGTTTTTTTTAAATAAGTAAGGATATATATGTAACTCTAGTTAACGGCAAGTCTAGACCAATCAGCCAGTAACTCTATCAACTTTTCTACTTCATAAAACGTAATACCAGCATAATCTCAACATAATTCGTCACGTACACACGTATTACATAATTGAACCAATTCTTTTGTATGAGCGTGTCTTAAAATTGTGCATGGCTCAGCATTGTTCGGCAATTAAGTGTCTGTGTCTCACTAATTGGACGTGAGACAGTGTTTATCGTTTAGATTAAAGACTATTGTACTGATATAGTACGTTTTATAGCAAACGGTGAACGAACGGTAAATAAGTGTAACTACGTAATAGTCATTAGCATTTCATCAGGTGTCAGCTTGTATTAACAATTTAAAGGCTTATGTAAATGGAAATAGTATTGTTGATTTACGTTTTACCACAGACATAAATGTAACTATATACCGCGTCCATATGTATGAAAACTAAGCGTGTCACTTTTTTACACACAATTTATGAACAAAACTTACCGATGATAGAAAAAAAATTCATTGTCTTGACCAAATTTTATTTTAGAATTTTTACAGCTCAATACGCTACAATTAGGTATTTTTCTCGAGTTCGGTTGATGTCCAGTGCCTATTGCGCTAAATGAAACAGCTCAATTGACTCCCTTTTTTGACACGCGATGTCTTCTTTTGACTTCGCGTTATTTAGTTAGATTTGTATCTGTACTTTTCACAATACTGTTGGAACTTTAACGTATTGAGTGTACTAATACTACATCAATTTTTTTTCATACCTTTCTCTAAAATAAGTTATTGCTATTGTAAAATATTTTTCACTAAAATACAAGTATTCGTTTGTCTTGCGTCGCGCGCGCATGTAACTACTCAGTGTCATAAAAATTGTATATCTAAATAATAAACTGTTAATGTTTATGTACATAATATAATGTAGCTAAGCGGTTATAAACGTTAGAACTTTATTTGCTCATTTATATATTTTGTTATCTATTAATATTTTATAGCTGTATTAATGAGAATGTATGTAAATCTGAAATGCTATAAAATATAGGGAAAATTTTGTAAATTGTTAACGTTTTTAATATTGTTGAATTTATGAGAAATAATTTGTAAACTGTATCTAAAATAATAAGTGGAAGTTTCGTAGTCGTATTTTACGCGGATGCCTTTGTTACGTTATTTTATTTTTTTGTGAAACTGGTAAAGGATTGTGTATCTATACTGCAGCCAGTATTTATTTACTTATTGGCCTTATGTAAATGTATAATATTGCCTGCGAAACAAATATAAACGAAGTAAAACTTTTGATAGTGTTTTTCTTTCCTACTGAGTCTAAACCCTGGTTTCTGAATTAAGGTTACACTAGTCGAAAATTGTTCCATACAAACGTAGTCTAGGGATTATTCCACTGTTTGACAATGTACGTTCAAAATAAAAAGTGATATCAATTGGTCTCATCATTATCTAGCCCTGTATGGAAACAAAACAATTAAAAAAGTCTATGTTTGAAAGTTATGAGCGTCGAAAGTTCCACATTTCGACATTAATTTTAACGCATTTTTGGGTGCGAATAAATACCATAAGAAGACGGAAAATTGCAAAATGGCCACCCTATAGGGATAGATTAGTAGTTCAACAATGCAAATAATTTTATTTTGAACAGATACGTTTAGTCGTTTTTTCATGATATCCAGACTCCCAAAGGTCTGTTTATAAAATTTCACGCTTTCGGTTTCGTCCTAAATCATTATCTATTTCGCTACAAATTTGCAAAAGTGTGTCTTCGTACGCGAACTAGCTTCCTACTGCTCATCACAGCATCTATCTCTTCCGCACGTGTTGTCGGTTGATATAAAATGCATTTTAACCCCGCGCACAAAATAGTTCGTGCCTTTGACTAGAGTAACCTTAAGAATTTCAAGTTAAGGACTTTTCAAACTCTAGCATGAAAACCTATCAACATAATTGTAGAGATCAACACTTCAAATTCACAATTCTGAAACTGGGGGTTAGCACGAAACTGAAACGTGACAGAGAGGCAAGGTAAGGTAATAATTACTTTAACACAATACTGCTACCGTTCCCAATTTCTTAGACCATTCGTACTCTCAAACTATCTACAGTATCTTCACCGCCTTAATATTAACACTTAGTCAAAATATAGCAGCGAAGGGCTGACAATATCCCGTGTGTCGACCCTCTTAATAGGTACCTTCAGGCGAAGGCTCTGTAAGTGCGATGTAGATAGGGTGTTACCACTTGCATTAGCGAAATTACCTGAGGCTTTGTTATTTTCATTGCGACAACCGTAGGTAGCTTATATGTTAGTGAAATAGAAACTTGTCTACGAGGAACAAGGGCCGTCGTCACGTAATACGCAGGCTATATAGAGGCGCTGAGTTTTCATTGACTAAGGCCTCGTTAACACGGTCAGTGGTGTCTCATCCCATACAAAGAAACCGTGCCGACGTTCTATACTGATTATTCTGATTATTCCGTTCCGTTCCACGGATATTGATGGTGATCTATCTATCGCCGTGGAACGGAACCGAAAGCGATCGATTTACAAAAAATAATCGGTATAATCAGGTGAAAAACGCCAGTTACGTCGGCACGGTTTCTTTGTATGGGATGAGGCATCTGTATGCTAGTATTATATTATCTGTACACGGTGATCAGTCTACATCTGTGGTAACTATTTGATTGATGATCGTTGCAGATAGATTCGTAGATGTGTCTCGAATGGAGACCGTAAGATGGGACGCACTCAGGCTAGGTGGACGACGATCTTCGAAGGGTGGCTGGTAGCAATTGCATGACAGTTGCCTCAAATGCATGGCGTGCGGGAGAGGCCTTTGTGCAGCAATGGACTGCTGTAGGCCGATGTTGATGAAATGGTAGGATACTTTCGAAGTGCAAGTGTTGCCACAGATTTGCGGTTGACTGTACGATATTTTACTGGAGCTATAATTTTGGGATCACATGGCAATCACATTCATTTGTTGTTAGGCTATGTAAGTGTAACCATTTGCATTAGTGAAATTACCTGAGGCTTTTTATTTTCATTGTGACAACCGTAGCTAGCTAATATGTTAGTGAAATAGAAACTTGTCTACTAGGGCCGTCGCCACGTAATACGCAGGCTATGAGAGGCACTGGGTTTTCATTGACTAAGGCCACGTTCACATCGAGACGTATGTATTATCTCCATATTTTTATTAAATTACAGCAGTCTTACATTTAATAATTGCTCCACAAAAGTTATTTTACAGTTTGTGATCACTATCTGTGGGAACAGATTATACAACACTACTAATGTTAGAGTGAGTAATTTCGGGATCATATTGCAGTTCTATACGTCATTAGATTTGTTTTTAATCGCAAAGAGAGTGGTATGTTTCCAATGTTTTTTTTCAGTATAAAATTCCCAATGATCATCACTGTGTGAACGGAGCCTGAATATGGTAAACTAAAATCGGGTTGAGTATGCTATACTAGATGTAAATTTCAGGAATCATTTGAATACCTAGTAAACCCTTATGAATTTGCATGGTGAAGGAGTATAATAAATAGGCTTTGGTTGACATCACCAAGTGAATGCACAAAATAAAGTCTGCAGTTTTCCCAAGATATTTATTAACATTTTAATTTAAGAAAAAGCCCAAAGTTTCATATTTCAGTTTTCTTAGTAAGAAAATAAAATAAACCTGTTCTAAAAGTAACTCAAAAGCTTTTAGCTACACCTTACTAATACACATTAATACTTCCCAAGAGTGGACACAGCCACATAGAAGTCACCATTTTATTAATGGTACCCTTACAGAGGTTTCCTTTGAAGTCTTTGTCCAGTCTATCAAAGCCGAAGTTTAGGCGCACGACTGATATTCAGCGATCTTTGTCCTAGTAACACAATATCGGATACGTACATTTCCGTCCAATGAAACTCCCTTGTGTTTCGCGATTTGGATGTCACAGTTTGCATCTTAAGTGCTGGAACACCTAGCGACACACACGGTGTAATATATAGGAATAGAGTCTTTTTGTGACGTTTCTGCGTTTTCCCTGCGGCACAGGGTAGTTTTAGGCGCGTATATAATGCGTGAGGTACAAAGGTGTGCTATTGTTAGCTTGAGTTGAATTCCCCTGGAAGATTATTTCAATGATTCAATACTGGGAATTGTATTTGAGTGAGATATCTCACTATATAAATCCTACAAAGTTGTATTGTGAAGGAATATTGCATCACCTGATCGCATGTTCTTCTTGACGTCTCTTTTTATAAGTAAAGTAGCCACACGCCCCGGATTCCCACGGGTGTAGTCACTTATGTGGTTAAGACAGAATAAAGGTTAAAATGATTACTGTAAGACAATCTTAAGAGTTACACTTATGCCATCGCGGACTCATCTGTAGGTTTTACAAAAAACTACACTTCTTTAATACATTATTTTAACTTATATCTTAAGGTCTAGTCAGTTTAAGCCATGTAGATTCGCCTTTTCCCTACTATCTCATTGGTAGTATTATTCTGTAAAGTTCACTTTAACTGCACTCTAGTATCAACAAGTTCGAAAGCAAATTATTTTGTACGAATTTGCACCTTAAACTTATATATCATTTGCATAAAATAACTGCTACTGGTAGGAATTAAGCGATGAAAAAAACAGTTTCCTAAATCTATCCTATTGTCTTGTACCTTTCTAGTAGTAGAGAAGAGTTACAGCGTTTTTGGCTTTTGAGAATGCCTTAACTGATTGCATTTTGATGAAACACTTCACACGGACTCATGGCTGATTTCACAGAATGCTCGTAGAGGATATACTCAGGCAAAAACACGCTAAACATTTGTACGTTCATCAATAAATCCTAATTGTACGTTGACTATTTTCGAAAAATTTAAACTAACTTCAATTGAAAACACATCGTATATTTCCGCTGTGTAAAGTTTGAAAATTGAAGCAAACTGCACGTTTTTGAGACATGACTTTTATAACAAAGAGTTCTAACTCCGCAGCTTTTCCGCAAAAGTTACCTAGTTTCGCATTCAATGGAATATATAGGTTACAAAGGGGACTTTCACTGCATACGAAATGTTAATGTGGTCGTTTTGACATTAAATCGCGCTGTAAACTCACTGAACTATCTACATAAAGGTGTGTGTAGTATTTATTCCAACTGTGGAAAGCACAAAACTTGGTGGCAATTTTCGTAACTGACTGGACCACGTTTCAAATCTCTTCTCTTTCTAGCTTTTGAACAAAGGCGTTTGTTTTTTAAATCGGCGAAGGCTTTCAGTATTTCCATACGTACCCTAAAATTGATATGAGAAACATTAAAAAAGATTAATTGAGTTTTCTTCGATAATGTGGTTCACATGGTCAAATCTAATAAAAATAATCTGAGCCTGTACAAAACGGGATGAATGAGAAGTATATACAAGCTATTTTTTTTTATAATTATTAGTGAAATTGGCTACATATATGTTTTTATTTATTCCTGTACTTAAAAAGTGTAATAATGAAACAGAAGTTAGTGCAGAATTAAATGTACCTAATTCGAAAAAAAAAATTATCTAAAAGATTCTAAATAAAAAAAGTTAATCAAAAAAACAAAAAACACGACTGCTTAAGAAGCGAACTACAAGACGTAAACAAGAAGAAAAGTATGCTGTACAGTCGGAGGATACATATTTGCGAGCTGGCTGACCAAAACCAGATATATCCACCGACTGCACTGCATGATTTTCTTATGATTTACCTAATTTTAGTTCGCTTCTTAAGCGGTCGGGTTTTTTTGTTTTTTGTATTAACTTTTTTTATCTAAGATTTTTTAGTTAACATATTTTTTTCGAATTAGGTGCATTTAAACATATAAGTGTTACATGTTTTTGAAATCACCTCTTAAAACCTTTTATTTTGATACCTCACACGATGGTTTGGCAGAAAATAAATATTTGACCCCTACAATATGGCGTCCAAAAACCGCTTTTTTTATATTTTCCAATTTTAATGTAGCCAGTGACACTCGCAAGGTTAAGACGGATCGATTGACGTAAGAATAATCAAAATCGGCTAACGCGTTTGGTCTCTAGAACGCCACATAGAAACAAACATACATACATACATAGACTGATAAACACATTACCTTCCTTCGGCAGTCGGGTAAAATTGTCCTGACCTCCTACAAATCCCCCTTAATCATACTATCAAACACTGAATACACTCAAACAATGTCAATGCACTTCACATTACTCAACTAAACTAACTTAAACAAGACAAGAGCCAAACTTCACCAACGACTATCACGATTTGCATACCCAAGAACAATTAGTAACAAGCGGTTATTATCGATGTATATTTGTTTGCAAACATCTCATATTGGAGGGTAGTTCGCCGACGTCCGGCTACAATCTGCATAACAATGGTGGCCATAGTTACGTACTCTCCAGACGGATGCTAATGCCATCCATTCATAATTCATGCCTTAATGAAGTGGACGAACGAGCCCCAGCCATAAGATGTCACGACCCTTTGTCTGGAGACCAGTTAATGTGATGCTGTAATCGGATTTGTGTGTACGGAATATGATAGAGCATCAAGTATGGAGTGATAGAGAACTCTGCTTTGTAGACAAGTTAAGGCTTCCCACACACAGACACTTTGACAACGACTTTTGTTGAAATTTTTCTAATCCGTACAACAATTTCTACCACTTAACGTCTTCTTTAAAATAACAGCATGCTCGAAATGCATTAAATAATGCAAGCTTACCCAAAACTTGAGTAGTTATCTAGTTTCACATGCCCCAATTTTATCTCGAATTATTACAATTTAGGTAAGACAGGTATTTAAACTACTCGTATCTAAAAATTAACACATCGATTAGCATTGAAAATATGGCTCCCTTTGTAAAACAGAACTTTAATCCATGTAGAGTTGATTATAACGACGCGGTGACGTATTTAAATCCTCTGAATGCATTGCAACATTTTGTGGTCCATGTCCAACCACGATACTGTGCAATGAAACTGAGGTGGGAAATCTAGCTTTCCTATCCATTCCATTCAATAATTGAAACCTTTGACTAGTTTGGATCTATCCTGAAATTGTGGACATTTCATGGCCTAGTAAATTTTATTTCAAATAAAGCTTTGAGTAAGTACAGGGATGATATAAACAACAACATGCAGATTGATGATAAAATGTACAATTCTAGTATCTAATTTATAAAAACTTTTTTACAAAAACACTACAAAGTGAAAAATAACTTCAATTTCGGAAGTCAGTGTTCCTGTTTTCGTTTCTTCGTTTTTTGACACCGACTGCCGAAATTGAAGTTATTTTTCACTTTGTAGTGTTTTTGTTTGGAAGTCGGTTGTAATTTTTGTAAATAAGTTTTTTATTTTTCACTTTTTAGTTGTGGTACATAATGGACCACTTTGTGCCTTATAGGTACCTAGCCTAGGTACCTATAACGCCCAAAGTGAAGCCAGAATAGATTAACCCAATAACATGAAACTTAAATAAACAAAACCGGTGGAATGAGAGTATACCAGGGTGAACTGTTCACACCTGCGTACCCCTTTAAAGCGTACCAGCGTGATGTTATGTTATGAAATGGTATAAACAATAAACAGATATGCGATTGAAGCTATCCCGAGTGATTTGCCGTCATTTAGTGAAGAGTTCAGATGTACATCTCCGAAGTTCTTCATCAAATCTTGATGAAAATTAAATGGGACCACATGACAAACACCAGCTTTTGAATAAAAAAGAATCAATAAAATCGGTTCACCCAATAAAAAGTTCTGAGGTAACACACATAAAAAAAAGAACATTCGAATTGATAACCTCCTCCTTTTTGCGAAGTCGGTTAAAAAGGGACCACAGTTTTACGAGAAAAAACTTATATTATAGATAGTTTTAATTGATTTAAATTCTACTTATTTGAGACTACAAGAGGCTCAATATAAATTTACATTAATCAATCTGCCTAGCCTTTTCCAACTATTTTGAGTTCGGCTTCCAGTCTAACCGGCTTTAGCTGAGTACCAGTAACTTGGAGCGACTGCCTATCTGACCTCCACAACCCAGTAACTGGGTAACACAATACCCCTTGTCTAGACTGGTGTCTATCAGGCTTCTGACTACCCGTACAGCCGGGACCAACGGTTTAACTTGCTTTCCGAGCAACGGAAGAAACTAGCTATGTCAAGATATTTACCCATCGACGGACCGACCTCGGAGAGTGTTGCTTATCGTTGAAGATCGTCCTTTGTGGCTGTTATTATTTAGCCACGAGCTTTACTTCTAGAAAAAATTACAAGCATTACCAAAATGTCACCCTTGACTTTTTAACAATCGTTATTGCTAATAGGACGTTTATTAGTGAGCCTCAGAGGCTCTACACAAATGTATTCAAGCACTATCGAAAAGTCACATGTTTAAACCTCTACATTTTCGATTGTCGACATCAAAATTATATTTTTTTGGATAATTCAGGTTAGTAACATAATAACAATACTAGTGGTGTTCAATAGTGTATACAGGGATAATTACTGGTTGGTGTCACATTTTATCTTACATGCCTAACAAGGCCTCTGCGAGTTGATTTTGACCCTGGTACGCCTTTCAAAGGGCCGGGATCCTAGGATCCCGAGAATCTCAAAGAAATAAATAATGATAATAATACCAGCCTTTAACTGTCCCACTGCAGGGCAAATGCCCTTCTCATACAGAAAAGGCATAATCATGAGCATTGATCACCAAGGTCGCTCAATTGCAGGTTTCCTCACGATGTTTTCGTTCACCGATGTCAACGATGTCCAAGATAAACTTAAAAAGTACAAGATAAGAATTTGAAAAAGTCACATTGGTACTTGCACGGATTGGAACCCACGATCTCAAGCATGAGAGGCGTGTGTCGTGGCCCAATGTCTTAGCCATTGGGCCACGACAGGTCACACAGGTGAATAAAGGTGCTACAAATAAAATTCGATCGATACACTGTATGCTAAAATGATACTATGCCTGTAGTCTCTGGTCTCAAATAACCCCAAATAGGGAGAAGTTGATGAAGAGCACGAAGTACGGTACTTTTTTGTGCAATAGGTGTTGCTCGCAGAACGGATGGCCATTGGGGCCGAAAAGTTCTGGATTGGCGACTGCGTACAGGCAAACGCAGCGTTGGAAGGCCTCCCTCTAGGTGGAGCGGTGACCTGGGCAAGTCTGCGGGAGTCCGGTGGATGCGAAACGCACAGGACCGATCAGTGTGGCGACGACGCTTGGTGAAGCAGTGAACGTCTTTCGGCTGAAATGATGATGATAATTATGTAAGCTCTACGCTATTCTCTAGAACAATACGTATTCAGACAGACAGTTCCTGAAAATCTTCTTAACAAAAACGCCTTCAAATACCCGATGGTAACTGAAACCCAGTCACAGCCCTACCCCGATACTGATGTATTTCCAATAGGTGGCAAAGTGCTCGATTGCCTTTTGTTTTCCGCTTCAACTCTCTATCGGCGAATAGCGAAGTAACCGATTCTTCCCAACTTCCTCGGAGTAGTAAAACTGAAGAGCACTGGGCTAGAAAACATTGCACAGATCAACGGGTGGAGGAAAACGGGACTATGGCATGGAAAGTAAGTATGTAACAGATTCTTGCTCAAAAATATAAGAATACTTAACAATATTTTCATCGAAGAATCATTTTTGTAGCGAGAAAACTATATCTCTTAATAAAATTTACCTGATATCTATCTTCATAATATTATGTAATCTAATACCCAATAATATTGATCTAAAAGCAGCCTAGCGTGGAATTAAAGAAAGCTACTCAACAACTGTCTGTACAGAACATAAGTATTCTATTAGAACTTCTTCAAAAATACGCAAAAAACTGCCTTGTTTTTTTTTTATTCACCTATCCGACCCACGATACCATTACACAATTCAGACCTTTTCTAGTAAAAAGTGGTTTATTGTGTTCTTAAATAAAGTTATTCAGTTTACTTCGCGGGGTATTGTGCGGGTCCATTGTTGGGGGCCCAGGTGCGGCCCTTACACATTCCCCTACAATATAACGTTATGAATGTCAAAAACACGTTATTTTTATTTACCTTAAACGACGAAATTGTATTGTTATGGCCGATAAAGTGGTACAATATTATACGATACGTTTTTAAAATTATGTTTTCGAAGGAAATGGAGAATTTGAAGAGTACGGGGAAATCGTTCAGTTGGGAAACGAAAAGCCTCTGATTGGTATTAAATTTGTATTTCTTAGAAGCGATGAAAAGCTAGATCTTTTTTTTATTATGATTGAGTCGTAGTTTGATATCGTTGTTTCGTCATGTTAAGGCGAGGCAAAATCGGTTATTGTTCTTTAGCTAATCTCAGCGTCGGAACACGAGCAATAAACTATGTATCGTTTTTAATTTGCAAAAATGTTGAGGTTTACAATAAAAGTCAATTCAGAACGGTATTTCCGTTTTTGGAATAAAAATCTCAATAAAATATGCAGGGAGGTCAATGCCGCTTTTAAATTGCTAAACCCCAACAGAGGCTCTAGACACGTGGCATTCGATGTCAGTAAAGGCGATAGTCAAAATGTCAATATGTAAAGGATTGATCACGTGATTTTTCGGTATCGCTTGTCAATCCCATACAATTTTGACATTTTGACAATCGCTATCGCCACGCTTTCGATGATAGAATGTCACTTGTCTGGTGCCTCAGCTATAGGTGTAAGTTTAACACAAAAGAAAAACCAGAAGTGTTATAACGATTGATTAAATTGTGTTTAGTAAACGGTATACTAACACTTACATCATGACATATTCTTTTACAATTCTAGATCACCTTACAGTTTTTTATGCTATAGATTGAATAGTATTTCGTCCAGAGGCTCTAGACAAGTGGCATTCGATGGCAGCGAAGGGGTTAGTCGAAATATCAAAATGTAAGGGATTGACCACGTTATTTTTTGATATTACTTGTCAATCCCATACAATTTTGATATTTTGACAATCGCTATCGTCACGCTTTCGATGATAGAATGTCACTTGTCTGGTGCCTCAGCTATGGGTATAAGTTTAACACAAAAGAGAAACCAGAAGTGTTATAACGATTGATTAAATTGTGTTTAGTAAACGGTATACTAAAACTTACATCATGACATATTCTTTTACAATTCTAGACCATCTTACAGATTTTTTTAGTATAGATATAACCGTATTTGGTCCAGAGGTTTTAGACAAGTGGCATTCGATGTCAGTGAAGACGATAGTCGAAATGTCAAAATATAAGGGATTGATCACGTGACTTTTCGATATCGCTTGTCAATCCCATACAATTTTGACATTTTGACAATCGCTATCACCACGCTTTCGACGGTAGAATGTCACTAGTCTGAGGCCTCAGGTCACCTTAAGTAAGCTGCTATAATGTGGTCGACGATGTAGCAATCTTGCCTATAAGTAACTCTTAAAAACTCTCAGGTTCTGCCTATAAAATAACGACTCCGGCAGGGAATTCCACTCCATAGCTGCAAGTGCAATGAAAATTTTCCCAAAACATTTAATGCGTTTGGGTGGGCAGCTCTTTTCTTGTAGTACGGCACCTTCTAGATCTTCCACAGAGTGCGAACATCGTGACCTCTTTACACGTTGCGATACACGTGTAAAATAAAAGACGTTAATAATAAACTTTTTGTTTTTGCCTCATTCCTCCTTTTAAATTTTACAAAATTATTATCATCGGGAAGTAGGTAACATTCGTTGGCGTTCTAAGATATTCGCCAATCAAATAATAAAAAAAATGTATGTGGTTTCTAATGTAGGTAATAGTGATACTTGAGTACTCTTTGAAGCATTAATTTATGCTACCGTGACTGCCTCGTTAGTCTAGTACTTGTCACTTAAAGTAACAGGCGAAGTAAGAGTTTATTTTATATAGAAACCCTTCTGCCTATCCTTTCGAGGATTCATTACAGGCATGGTGTTAAATATACTATGTGATAAAAACTTTCAAGGTTATTTTTAAATAATTAATAACAGTAACCGAGAGCAGTGCTAGCCCGGTGGTATTGGCCGCGACTTACAATTTGTGGGTTTGATCCCAGGCAGGCGCTTTACTTTGTGTAAATTATTTCATCACCACTACTCTCAAAAACGGTGAAGGAAAACATCGTGAGGAAACTGGCATGTCCTAGAACCAAAAAATCGAAGACATGTGATATCCACTAACCCGCACTGGGCCCGCGTGGTGGATTACGGCCCATTCCCTCTCACAGAGAGGAGGCACGTGTCCCAGCAGTTACATTAATAGGAATTATATACAGGACCATTTATAGACTGATGGTGATTGACAGTAAGGTATAATTTTATGTTTCACCTCATTTATGATTGCAGTCCATTAAAACTGATCAAATTCAACATAAAACAATAATTTACGAGGCCGAAATTGATAACAACTGATTCTGTCCTATATTTAATCAAGCTCAAAAGCTGTCATTAATTGTGCGCACATATTGTATCTCATATACATGTCTCGTATACATACAAGGAAACATACATTATCGATCAGTATCGAAATAGGCGTAAATATATAAAACTACAGAAATCTGGGATGGGTTAAAATATCAAGGGAAAATTATATCAAGGAAACGTACTACCGCTACCATGATAAACGGCATCCTATGTCCTAAGCCAGGGCTTGATCTACCCTTGTAACAAGTTTCATCCAAATCCGTTTAGCCGGTGAGGCGAGATTATTTAATCAACATCAAAACGTCTTATCATCAGGATCTTAGTTACAAACATCTCTCTGGTTTTAAGCAACTCCTTATTTATTTATTTATATTTATTTATTTATTTATATTTATTTATTTATTTATTTAACCATTAATGTACACACACATAATACACAGACAAGAAGAAGGAACAGAAAATAGGTACAAAGGTATGCTTATTTCTAACGAAATCTCTTCCAGCATACCTGCGAGAGGAGAGTTGAAAAAATATATGTAGACAACGTGTGTAGAGGGGAATAAAAAGAAAAATTATATTAAACAATTCACAATAAAGAAGAATACTGTATAGATAATAATATATACTCTTATATACATGCATATTAATAAAATAAATATTACAATAATAAATACTAACTAATATCACAAATACTTAAATAATAATACATAATTATATGCAACTAAGACGGAATGGAAAGACGGATGTAGCAGATTCTAAATTAAAATACCAATACAGAATGTGTTGAACGTTTTCGAGATTTTTATAAATAAGGGTGAAAGACGTTCAACTTTTTATTTTATCAGAATACTGTTAAGTAAGATACTGTAGTAAGTAGTTAAAAGTTGTATCTAACCAATAAAAAATGCAAAGAAGATTACTTCTCATCTCGCAAGCTGTAAAGGACGGCTAAGGAAATTATCGATTTAATAGGGCCGTCACCGAGTATACTCCAGTCTTTTAGGAGGGTGTCCAACCAAAGTAACTGCTCCACAAGACTGGTGGGATATGGGCCGTATCTTTAAAGTGATAACGAGAAATAATTAAACCTAGACACAGACTGAGTAAACTTTTAACTGCTACAAATGATTTAAGAATTCAATAGAATAGACATCATGACGATCACCGTTACATGGTGAACACTCAAATATTTTGGGAACACTTTTAAGCGAATAGCTAATAAGTAGGGTTACCTACGTGTCGGATTATATATTTCTTTATAGCGATATTTAATTCAAAAGTATATAGGTTTCTTCTGGGTAAGTGTTCTCCATCGTAGGCCATATTGGCAGCGAATGTAGGAAAGCTATTGGTGGGTCTCTGGAAGAGCTGAAAGACATAACTCAAGAGTGAATAGGTTTCTTCTAGGTAAGCGTGCTACTTCGTCGATCACATCATCGCTTACCATCAGGTGAGATAGTGGTAATAAAAAAAAAACGTAACACACGCTCATTAACACAACATAACACTGAACAAAATGGCATGTGGGTAAAAGAGCACGATTCCTATTTTATTTTATTTTTATGGATGATGAATGATTTCTTCTTTCAAACACAAATTATTCAAATAGCAATAAATAATAAAATAAATCTATGAATAATAATAAAAATAATAATAAAAATAATGCATGTCAAATCAAACTAAAATAAAACAAATACAAATTGTTAGTATCTAAATTTTATTTGTTTTTAATCACAATCAATAAATTAATTATCTAACACATTTAACACTATCAATCAAATGTCAAATAATGTATGTTAAATGAATTTGCAAATATCAATTACATGTCAATGAATTTACACTAATTGTAAACAGGGAAGAATAAAACTGGCCCACCGTAGTACAGTTTAGAACTAGTACGGGGGTCAGAGAATTTCACATCAACCTGGTTGGAAATTGGCAAATGTATTATGTTAATGTGTAAACTTGATGTAACCGTTTTTTATCTGTGCCAATAAATGACATCTCTCAAATTATCATTATACCGATATATGGCCAAACCACTGGGCCACCACTGTGGCCCATTGGTATCGGCCGCGACTTACAAGTTGTAGGTCGCTATAGGCTGATGATGTGTGTGTGTGATGTAAATTATTATGATTATATCACCGCTTACCATTAGGTGGCATAGTAATCTAATGTGACGCAGATATCATACTCTTAATATGCAGAATTATTATGTAGCCATTCGTTACAAAATCAAAGGATAAATCTAACCACGCTTTCGAAATATATTGCCAGATAGATGAACCGTTTGCGATTTGTTGACTTATCTTCCAAAAACTAAACACATTCCGTAACAATTAAATTTTAACTCCTACTTGTACTCCTACTCCTTTACTGTGCACGCGTTGCGGTTGTGGAACTCGTTACCGCCTGATATTAGGGACTGCCAAACTCTTGCAGTTTTTAAAAAGAGAGTGAAAGAGCATTACCTTTCCATTCCGTCTTAGTTGCATATAATTTATGTATTATTATTTATGATGTTAGTTAGTATTTATTATTGTAATATTTATTTTATTGATATGCATGTATATAAGAGTACATATTAATTATCTATACAGTATTAATGTTCTTTATTGTGAATTGTTTAATATATTTTAATTTTATTCCCCTCTACACACGGTGTCTACATATCTTGTTTTGCAACTCTCCTCTCGCAGGTATGCTGGAAGAGATTTCGTAATAAATAAGCATAGCTTTGTACCTATTTTCTTTTCCTTCTTTTTGTCTATGTATTATGTGTGTGTACATTAAAGGTTAAAAAAAATACTTTAAAACATTTTCTAAAGTTCCTTCATTATAATATAATAATATATCGTTTATTTATAAAATAAGGCATATTTTACAATAAAATATCTTAAAAATATAAAAGAACATAGTTGCTTATTTGCCTGAACTAGGTTGAACCTGTGTGTCTGTGAATACCTTACAGTTATTGAGAAATTTTCGCTGAAAAACTAGCTGTTTTCTGGTTTTGGTTCGTGAAACTTGTAGGGGTTCTTAAGTGATGATATGGTCGAAGGTGAAGCACGTTTGCCTAGAAGTAACTTATTCATTCTTGACTAGAAGACTATGCTAGTATTATATTATCTGTGCCTAGGTTGTAGCTATCAGGAAACAAAGACGTCGGCAGGAAATTCCACTCCTTTTTATATATTTATTTAAAATCGTTCCACCTTTTTATTTGAGGACTCTGTACTTATATTCCTCAGTTAATTAACGTCACCTATAGGGCATTACAAAAACAAAAGCGCCATTTAACAGCCACCCTTCAGTATTCCATTTCCCTGAATAAATGATTAGGAAGCTTATTTTTTGTAAGGAAACATTCAAGGTGGGGGCTTAAAAACATTGATAATGACTTTTTTGGCAATGTCACGAATTCCTTTGAACAAATTAAACTTGGCTGGTCTCCCTCATCTAATTAACTTCTTGAAGCACAATTTAAATAAACAACCTGTTGGGTTCCGCTTCTAATTTATAAGATCGGCTGGGAAGTGAACGGATATCTCACTAGTGGCGGTTAGAATAACTTTTATTTTTTAAATGGGATGCCTTGTTAAATTAAGAAAGAAAGAATATTTTTATGGGTTTCGAAATCAAGTAAAATGAAGGACTTCGAGTGGATTTGGATATAACTTGGCCCACTAGATGGTATAGACCATGATATAAGATACATTTGGTCTGTTAGTACGTTCCTGGATTCAATTATTAATTTCTCGCGGGCGAAGCCACTGGCATAAGCTAGTTGTGGCTAATTATGTTTGTTTTCCTATAGCTACGTTGAATACTGTAAACAAACCTGTGGTTAGTGGAAATGAAACTGAGTATCCAAAACTTAAATTTGGTAATCTCTGAAAGTACTGAACTAATTATGAAAATTATTACAGAACGCCATAGATTACTTTTATCCCGTAAAAATGCACATTTCCTATGAGACAGGGCACTTAAATAAGATAGAAACCAATACAAAATTTCGACGACACGGTTCGCGCAGTGACTGAGTGATTATATGCTGCACTTCGTGTGTGGGTTCGATGCCCACACGAAACGAATATTTGTATGGCTTGGAGATAGCTGTTCCGGGTCTGGCTGATTGTGTATTATAATTTTTTTTTGTTTGGGAAATCATCCAATGACTTCTCCCGGGTGTTCAAGTTCTTCTGGGTGATGCGGGAGGGCGTGTCAGACTTTTACTGACCAAAACTCTACCGTGTTCCTTCAGTTGCTTGTGCCAGGGCCGTGGTTACTCTTTTTCAAATTTATCCGCGACCCTTGTAAACACACCCATGATACAGATGAAAACTCAAACTCATAGAGTGGGGCATTTTTTTTGTATCTTTAGTACAAAAGAAACCATTTTCTGATCCATGTCTGCAACATGTAGATATCTACGTGACACAGCCCATCAAATACAGTAACGCACATCTTAATTGAGTTACAACACTCTTTCTTGGACTCTCCAACGGAGTGATCGATGCTTTGTTCTGATACCTACTAGTACTCCTATTGATATCATGCTGGTTGTCCTTTAGATCAGTCATTCCCAAAGTGGTTCAACCTGGATCCCTAGGTGTCTACACAGTCCTGCAAGGGATGTATGACGGCGAAAAAACAGGTTGTTGTTAGTGGATCATGAAAAACAATTTTGTTTTTTATCAGTATTACAAAAGCAGGTGCAAATCCGAAAATAAAAATTGTTAAGGGTTCTACGGGATTAAAAAATTTGAGGACCTCTGCTTTAGATAGTGAGCAGGATTTAAGTTAAAGCGCATCGCTATTTTGTTGAAATCATGATTGGATCATTGTAAGGAAACCGGCATGTCCTAGAACCAACGTTTCAAAAACATGTGGCATCCACCAACCCGCACTGGGCCCGCGTGGTGGATTATGGCCCATTCCCTCTCACAGAGAGGAGGCCTGTGTCCCAGCAGTGGGAACATTTAAAGGCTGATGATGATTATGATTGGAGATAATGCGGTTTAACGGGAACGATATTTACAATTTTGAGTGAGACAAGGACTGGCTTATAGAGTATTTTATTAAAGCATTTTTTAATGCAATTTTTCGCGCCTTTAATGAAATGGTTGTGAGAGCAGTGGTGGCCAAGTGGTAATTGAATTGACCTTTTTTTGTATAGGGTCGCGCGTGACCACTATCTCACCTGATGGTAAGTGATGATGTGGTCGAAGGTGAACACGTTTGCCTAGAAATAACCTATTCACTCTTAACTTAAAGACTCCTAGATTGTAGCTTTCGGGAAACACAGACTCCAGCAGGGAATTCCATTCCTTAGCTGTACGCATAATAAAAGTGTTTTCAAAACGTTTTGTGCGTATGGGCATCATGTACCGATGTCGCATCGCCGAACGTCTGGTAGTCCAATGATAAAATGGCTAGGTGGAATTAGATCGTGCAATTCCAACGCACACTCCCCGAAATGTTACCGATAAAAACCGACTAACTGGCAACTCGGCGACGGTACTCATGGCTCTGGAGCTTTGTCTTGACCAGTGCCTCATTGCCGATGAGCCTCTTGGCCCGCTTTTCGATCGACTCTAGTGCGTCAAGTTGGATTTGGCATATCCGTCCCAGAGATGAGAACAGTACTCCTTACAAGAAGTGTGCTTGATACAAATTGAGGAGCTGTTTCGGCGTGCAGTATCTTCTCACCTTTCGAAGGATCCCCAACTTTTTGGCAGCCAGCTGAGCCTTTGCCACAATGTAAGGGCGAAAATTGAGAGTCGATGTCAACGTAATGCCAAGAAGCTCAAGATGGTTCCGTTAATGGCACGGTAACATCTCGGAAAGTTGGAGCCGGTTAAAAGCCAATTTTTTTGCAGACTTACAAGTTGTAGGTTGTGGGTTCGAACCCAGGCAGGTGCTTTACTTAGTGTAAATTTTTTCATCACCATTGCTCTCAAAACGGTGAAGGAAAACATCGTGAAGAAACCGGCATGTCCTAGAACCAAAAATTCTAAAACATGTGTCACCCACCAACCCGCACAGGACCCGCGTGGTGGATTACGGCCCATGCCCTCTCACAAAGAGGAGGCCTGTGTACCAGCAGTGTGAACATTAATAGGCCGATGATGATGAAATGGTTGTAGAAACATATTCAGAGGTCATCTTCATCTCATTCTTCATTTCTTCATCTCTGTAATGGACGGTCACCCATCCTCGGACCAACCTCGACAAGCGTTGCTTAACCTCGAAGATCAACCCGTGCGGCTGTTATTATTTATCCACGATCCCCTCACTATGTTTTGAACTATTGATGTTGAGGTATTTTAGTCCTAAAACAGTGTGGTGGGCAAAAGCCGAGCACTTTAATAAGCTGTCAATTTGGCGCTCAATGCAAAGTTTAAAAGCGTTATTATCTGACGTCATTTAGTATAGACCGCGGCGCATTAGAGTAATTAACCAGATAGGTTTTGCTTAATTTTAATAAGCGATGCAACATTATTTACGTTGGGCTTGTTAAATTGTAATGTAGAATTATAGGGCATGCTTTTAGATGGTTGTTTGTAAGGCCATCGTTTTTTTTTTGGGAAAAATCAGGTACGAATTCGAACCTTTTGCTAGGTACAAAAATTTTGATCACAACATTTTTATTCCATTCGGTCAATGATTTAATATGTACAGTGTCAAACACATTATAAGCGGTAAGTTATGGGGTAATTATCATAGACCAACCAAGATAATACCAAAGATTACAATCTAGTTACGACTAAGTGAAATCGCAGACAGACACTTGTTACAATAAGTCCTTACCACGTAATTGGAAGTTGTATGCCATAGAAATATACGGCGGTATGAACCGTTCTTTTGTCGGCGGCAACTGTGCACCCATAGGTACGGCGCGGCGGCGCGACTCAGCTACCTAGCGTGCTCATGGCTTCACTTGAAAAAATCCATGCACTTAGCGCTGAAAATAAGCGCGGCTTTCGACCGCATTCACTTTTAGCGATGTAGTTTTTCTCCTTTTACACCCTCCACACCCATTCTCCCAGCTGCCATCCCCCATCTCACTCCAACTCCGCATCTCTTCAACTATACTCGCTCCGCTTTAGCGTTCGTGACACAAAGCAATATGTGAGTTAACTTCAGTGTAACGGTTCTTGTTTGAGTTGCGATTTAATGCCTCCTTAAACTGAGATGGTTTACGGGTTAACCGGGTTGAAAAGGATAAAAGTATCCGCAGTTGTTTACTTTTTGGATCTGCTTCGTTTCAATAAAAAACTTTGAATCCTTTAAAGGCAATCGAGCGCTTTAGACATGTACGCTTTATTGTAGCGAGATTTAGTAGAACTTTTCACTTAGATGAAAATGGAATATTGATCCGTTATACCGCTTTCTCATTAGAGTTTGTAAAAGAGAAAATTAAATAAAAAGGCGTTTGTTTCGCAAGATATTATTGAACTTTCTCGCGATTATGATTCGCTTGATTATGTGAATATTAAAAAGAGTTCTTTCTTTCGTAAATACAGAAAGATAATTAACATTGTAATTGAATGACCTTCGATGTCCTTGTCTGCCCGCTACCTGCGTAAGTATTACAAAAGCTACTTGACCCGAACGGCCCTGTCCCGCCGCCGTAGACCGAACCCCGTTCATCTGGAAACAATTTTGTGCGAGAATCGGTCAGATTAAGAGCTAATCTATATTTACCAATGAAACAAGCATCAGTGTCGGCCACAACTTGTCCAATTTACATGACGAAGGTGGCGATATCGCAAAAGAAAGTTTCCGACAACTTTTATCAGATCCGAGCCCACTGCGGCTGATGAGTTGGCACCGAACTTTATTTACTGATACGACGATTCAATTTAATGGAGTCGGATACGGAAATCATTTAACATGTTTAATTTTTAATGCAATTTTATTGCAATATATTATTATCATGAGTTTTTTGACTTCATTTGAAATGCATTTTCTAAGTTCAATAAAGAAGGCAGTTCCACTAATTATGAAAAACCGCACGCCTAACTCCAAGCTCGCGTACGTTTGAATAAGATTTAAAATTCTAATTAGTCAGCTTCAAAAATGTGGACCGACTATCAAAGTACTTTGAGAGTTGAACATAAACGAAAACGTAGAGTCCCACTCCATATTAGGCGAACCTGCTCGAGACTCGGGCTGGCTCCGAGGGACTGGGATTAGGTACTGCCTACAGCCGAGTACGTATTAGACGAAGAGATTTAAACTGAATTAACCGTTCGATCGTAAAATTGGAATGCCACACAGATAATTACCTGACACTCACAGAAAAGGAAGTCGCTTAGAAAGGGGATTCAAATAAGCGTGTAGGAAGGACCACCGAATCGACCGACCTCAAAGATTGGGCGAGATCCGATCACGGCAAAAATAACTGATACCGTGCTATCAGAAAGCGATCGACTGGAACCCGATACTAGGTATTCAATTGAGTCAAAGTGTTTAGAAATGCCAACCGAACTCTCTTATTATAAAAATCTTTTTCGTTTGTAAATCTGTCTGTGCCATGTCTGAAACATTTCATTGTAACATGAATTACATTTTATATTACGATATTTGGTTCTCTATCGTAGTCGAATAAACATATTTGTTTGACATTCCACTTGTGGTTACCTTGTACGGTAAATCCCAGGGCACATTTTGTGAAAATAAAGTAAAACGCAAGCAGCAAACGACCACCACAGCTGAAAATTGGCGTCCCTGTGGACCAACAGAGAGATGAAACAAGGCATAGGAGAGGTCATGCTTTAATTAACACATTGGAAAGATTTAATAGTGACTAAGTGATACACGGAGTTTTACCAAGGGAAAATAAAATTAGAAACCGGAATTATGAGTTGTTGCACTGCAAATCCGTATTTTCATAATCTCTTTATATTATCAGTAGTACACTCTCTCTCTCATTCTATCAATTTATCAGTCTTGCTTAGGGGTAGATATTGGTTAGCCATAGTAACACCACTGGGTTGAGGAGATCAGCTGCATCCAATTAGTGCAGGTACTTTATTTCGGGTACGCCTTTTTGCAGGATCCCGTTTAGTAGTGTGTGTTTCAATACTAGCTTCACACGAGTATCCTGTTTACAGTATCCTGCAAAAAACCGATCAATTCGAATTTGACATTCAGTTTTACCACTACAAAATGGATTCAGTTGTCCAGTAAAAAACAGGATCTAGTTAAATTACACGTATTGTTTAATGGAAGTGTTTCCACCACCTGCATACTGTTTTTTGCTGGATGGGCCGCACCCCATCGTTGTTTTAGCATAGGGTGAACCCAAAATCTTCTTTTTTTATATTGCCGGCGGCGGTGCTAATACCAATATAATATCAAAAACGTGTTCAAGTCCATCCACGTTTGAATTTTCTTATGAGACTTATCTAATAATCTAATAACCGCTCTTTGTTCTACCGCAAAAAACAGGATGCCAACTACTGTGTGTGAACACACAAAACACCGTTCCCGCGGAACTGGACGGGGAAAGAGCCCTTAGGGATCCAGAATAAGACCTTTACAGTCTGTCATGGCTTCCCGATAACTAATACTAAGATTAAGCTTGTTGTACCTATATGCTGTATGTATGGTCATAGATGATAATATATAATAACTACGTTTGGAATTCAGTTTCCTGATAGCAGTATTTCGTAATCAGCGCAATATTGCGCTGGTGGATAATGCAATAATCCCTTATTTGCGTTTAACGATGCTAATGAGTGAAAACTTTTATATTCTGGCGTATCCACACACGTCAAAATCCTTGCATTACGAAGTGCAATATGAATAAATCATATGCTGAATTCAAAGTTCTTGGTCTTCTTCTTTCAGTATGAGGATGTGGCCACCTCAGGTGTCAGAGTTAATTAAGCCGCGTCTGGGAAACCCACAGGCCTCTGACTTGGCTATTACAGACTTACATTAACTATATATGTCTAGAACTTGGTAAATGGTAAGGACAGTGTCATCAGGAATTCTCAGTATTAAATAAAATATGGGTTATTATAATTATAATAGTCATCGCAAATTATCTATTTAAGTTATACTTTTGTTAAAGAGGGGTTTTATTAATTTATTTTATCATCAGAGCAAATATGAAACATGCAATCCGGTTTTACGCGAATACCGTTATCATACATCGCTATAGCTCTCCAGTTCTATTGACACTTACCTAACTTGAGAGCGTTTCATAGTTAATGTTTTACTTTTCCATATAAACATGGAATATTAGTTACAGTATTAAAGCTGGAGAACTACATATACAGGGTGTAATGAAAATGGGTAATCATATTTTAAAAACTGCTTCTGCTAACGAAACTGAAAAAATTTCGTCAACAAAGACTTAGTCAAATCCCAAAATAAATTTATCATCGGCTGATCATTTTTTGATCAGTATGGAAGGTAATTTTAGGGTTCCGTAACAGAAACGTCCAAACGGAGCCCTATTGAACGGTGACAGCACCGCGTGTCGGTCTGGCTTTCCGTCTGTCCGTCGTCTGTCACACAATTTTGTTCCGATGATTTTTTTAACTGCCCATTGACCTACGGACGTGAAATTTGGTGATAATGTTTATTATTACGTATACTTTTCTAACAAATACTCGTACCAATACATTGATAAATCTGATATTTTCTTTGGTACTGAACCCAAAACATTTGAAGTCCAACACGCACTTGGCCGGTTTTTATTTTTGAGAATTCACTATAGCTTCCATAGAGAAAGTTGTACACTGCCACGTGTAGAAGCAGTTTATAAAATATGACGACCCATTTTCTTTGCACACTGTATTTAACCACTAATGGCTTAACATGCAATCAGTTCGTATTCCTTTGAGTTCTTAGTATAAATGTGTTGTAGAATAAAATTATTTCTTAACCAATAGTACTTTTAAATCGAAACTTATAAGTTTTAAATCGGATGTAGCTCTTGCAAAATATACGTAATAAGCCTGCGAGGTTTTGAAACACGTAATGTTGATCGCTTACACCATATTTCTTCATCAGTGTATCACAGTGTAGTTAGACACTGAGATAAAGATACATTAATTGTTTTACAATGCATGTCCTCGAAAAGAGCGTTTTCCAAGCAGCCAAACTGTGTGGAAAGTGTCACTTTTTTTTACTAGTGCTTTTTACTTTCCTGTACTTTTTTAATTTTTAACTCCAACGTCAGCCCGCCGCATAGAGTTTTTATTATTTGAGAAAAGTTTTAAAAATTAGTTAAGTACAGACACATACAGTACTTCATTAAAGACGTTTCTAATTACTTTAGATTTAGATTTTGATCAATAAATAAATTTTAAATATTCATTAAATATGTTTGGCAGAATGAATATTTTGCTCGTGTCTTTTTGCGTTACGACGTGACAGCTATTTGCACATGCGCAGTAGATATGCCCGAGGAACTCTGAACTATTAAGCGCAATTTTATTAATTTCTTGCTTGGTTCAGATATTTTTTTTATTGCCTCGCACAATGCATAGTAAAATGTTGTATGATACACGTGCGTAAGATGATTTCCGACTCGTGTCGATTTATCCACTCATCGGAAGTCACCTACTTTCCGCACTTGTAGCATAAATAACTATATTAGAAAACATAAGTGAACAAAACACTCACTTATATGTAGAAAAGTTCGTTTATATAATAATACTGAGAAAGTAGCTACATATTTTAATTGGGACCATTGTAGATGACTTTAATATTAAATAATATTGTTTAGCTTACTTGTTTAAGCGTACTTAGTTTAACTACGAAAAATACCAATTTAATCATCTTTCTGTTTATCAAAATCCGTTCGCAGAGCATACAGCAACGGACAGGATTATAGGAGCTAGCGGAAATCATCCTACGGATACGTGAGCTACGTTATGGTTTCATGGCCTTTGACTGGTCCATACTGTGATAGGATGGATGAATGACTGAGGGGGATTAATTTCAAATCATAATGATTCCATCTCCGAAATGGATGTCATTGGTACCAAATTTGTAATGTGGTGGAGTACAGAATTTTGTGCAGGAAAATTTTCATTGCAAAAACAATGTTATTAGCGAGTTTATTTGATTGTGTAATATAAGCCAAGAATGTAATGAAGTTTAATATCAAGCATTTACTTATTTAAAATCATTTTAAAATGGGAAATTATTAACCGAGGGAAAATATACTGAATGGGCGACTATTATACTAAGTAAGTAACTATTTATCCGATTTGAGTAATACCTTTTAGGAGATTTTTGTGAGCTGCGGTAATAATATTGTTACATACTTTGATTGTATTTGGGTTTCTATTTTTTCTATTTTAGAATATTATTATTTTGAAAATAGCTGAACAACTATCGAGGCGACATCACTGTGCAGTGCGGGAGTTCGGGTTTATTCGTGTCCAAGAGCGAGCGAAGCGAGCTCGGGAACTTAGGGCACCCCGACACGGATAGGTTAGGTTCGAAGGGGATGACGGGAGCTGAAGTGAGCGAGCAAAGCGAGCGAACTTAGCTCCCGTCATCTCCTTCATGTTAGGTTACTTTAGACCCTGCAGACAGAAAAAGGAGCCCTGTCGACAAACTTATATTTTCAAGTCGCTGTTTTAAACATTTGTATTCGCCCACTGTTTGTCGACCACTTAGTATTTCAGTAAGCCATATTCAGTATTTTTTACACCTTTAATTTGAATTTTTTTTCGCTCGTTTAAATACTATCCTTTTAAAATTACGTATTTTTACCGGACTTTGCTGAAGAACATCACCTTAGGTCTTTGTAAGGGCTTCTAAAGTATCCCGCCAGTGTTTCCACTCACGTCTGCCTTGTAAATCTATATATATAAAAGACTAGCTGTCCCACGCGGCTTCGCTCCCGTCAACTGGCTACGTACCTACCCTACCTAGACCCTACATACATGATTGCATAACTGAAACCGTCTTCGTCGTCGTTCTTTCCCGTTTTTGCAACATTTTTCATTTATGCTCTGCTCCTATTGGTCGTAGCGTGATGTTATATAGCCTATAGCACTCAGGAATAATGTAGCTTTCTACCAGTGAAAAAAAATTTAGAATTGGATCATTAGTTCCAGAGATTACCCCCTACATACAAACTTACAAATTTTACCTCTTTATAAATAATTAATTAATTAATATATTAATATTAATTAATAATATAATATATATGTAATATGTATATATGTAATAT
The DNA here is from genome assembly GCA_948252205.1 of Orthosia incerta. Classification (NCBI taxonomy): domain Eukaryota; kingdom Metazoa; phylum Arthropoda; class Insecta; order Lepidoptera; family Noctuidae; genus Orthosia; species Orthosia incerta. The sequence goes on from OX411744.1 coordinate 14,735,797, forward strand.
GTAATATATGTATATGTAATATGTATGTATGTATGTATAATGTATAATATTATTATTATTTTGGTAAACATGGACTGTTTCTTAGCTCTTTGGCTAGTTTAAGCTACATCAACGGGACAAAGCCAAGTCAATGTAGCGTGTCGTGAATTTTTATAATGAAGAAGTGTTGTGAGCTGTTTCATTTTCTTCAATTTGCATGAACTTCCTCACTATTCTGCAGGTGTTCAAAATTGCGGCTTTTTGAAGTGTAATGTAAATTGAATCTTTTACGTCTATTAGTTTGAGGCTATGGTGGAGATGATTGGGTATAACACCTGTAGTGGAGACAACTATGGGTACAACGTAAACTTTTTCTTGTCTCCAGATTCTGGTCACCTCTTCCTTTAGTTCCGCATATTTGCTTATTTTCTCTCCTATCGTCTTTTGCAAATTATGCGTGTTGGGGACTGAGATATCTATAAGGTAAGTGATTTTATTAACTTTGTCTTGGAGAGTAATATCTGGTATGTTGAAGTGAACTGTTCTGTCGGTTAGGGTTGCGCGATCGAAGTAGAGTTTATGTGTGGTGTTTTCTAGAACAGTTTGTGGAATATTATTATTATATTATTATTATTATATTATTATTATTATTATAGTATATTATAGTATAGATAAAGTATGTACGTATGTTCCTTATATACTCCGAAACGGTTGGACCGATTTTAATAAAATTTTCAGACAATCTTTAGATTGATCCAGTGGATATTTTTTTGCAACATTTTACGCAGGCGAAGCCCCGGGCAGAAGCTAGTATTTTATAATTAGTCTCTTTTCATCCATCCTCTCAAATTGATAAAATTATGATAACAGAGTAGGTTTAGATGATTTCGCTCTTATCATATCAAAACTAGTGGTATACACACTTGACGGACTCAAAGAAAAGTACCTGAACGTTCAGAAGAACACCAAAAAGATCTGCATATTATTCTAAGGCGTCCCCTTCCAGGATTTCCACCTTTTTGTTTACCTTTTGTTAGTCACCTTTCATTTATTCTTCCAACATGAGCAAACAATCTAAGCATATCAAAATTAGTGACGCTACGGACACGAACACTTGAAAGACTCAACAATACTAAGCATCACTCTCATTCACAGGTGTGCTTGAGATAGCACGTCAGTCTCTATCTGTGACGTCACAAAGTCAAAGTCAAATGTATTTATTTCAACTAGGCGATTAAGCGACACTTTTCTGTTTGAACACTAACAATTTTTTTTATACACTGTAGGCTCGCGCGTGACCACTATCTCACGATGGTAAGCAATGATGTGGTCGACGGTGAATCACGCTTGCCTAGAAAAAACCTATTCACTCTTGACTTAAAGACCCTATTGTGACACTATTGTAGCTGACGGGAAACAGACTCCGGCAGGGAATTCCACTTCTTAGCTGTACGCACAATAAAAGTGTTCCCAAAAAGTTTTGTGCGTATGGGTGGGATGTCAACCATGTACTGATGGCGCATCGCCGTTCGTCTGGTAGTCCGAGGATGAAACGGGCTAGGTGGAATTAGATCATGCAATTCCATCGCACACTCGCCGAAGTGTAACCGATAAAAAACCGACAAGCTGGCAACTCGACGAGGATGTTCAAGGCTCTGGAGCTTTGTCTTGACCAGTGCTTCATCGCCGATGAGCCTCTTGGCACGCTTTACGATCAATTCCAGCGCATCAAGCTGGAATTTAGCAGATCCCAGAGATGAGAACAGTACTCCATGCACGATCGAAATTGCGTTAGATACAAGTTGAGCAGCTGTGCCGGCGTGAAGTACTTTCTCACCTTTGCAAGGATCCCCAACTTTTTGGCAGCCAGCTGAGCCTTTGCCTCAATTTATGGGCCAAAACTGAGAGTTGATGACAAAGTAACGCCAAGCAGCTCAAGATGGTCCGTTATTGACACGGCCAGATCTCGGAAAGTTGGAAAGTTTTCAATTAAAATTTACAAGTAACAAAAATTTATTCTACCGTGCATTCGGAAAAGTAGCTTGTTATAGAGAAGAACGCACAAGAAACTCCATACATACTCTTTAAAAAAAAAATGTTTTACAATATTTACATAAATACATAAATTCATATACGTGAGTACGATGCACCCCGCACTACTATACTACAAAAAGGTATAAAATATTACAAGCACTAACAGGTAAATTCCTTCACTTGATAAATAGGCACATGGTTCTCACATACTTACAAATCATTCAAATAATTTCAGCGTTACCCATCCGATCTCTCACAACCTGCCTTCGACAGCCGGCTGACATAAACACAACCAATACATTTTAAACCAGTAATGCTCACTGCGAACAAGAAATATCTGACGTTTCTGAAGAACAGCACCAATAAGGTATGTTTGTCCTTCTAGGGTGTCTCCTCCCAGTGTTTCACCCCTTGCGTTTGCCTTATATTCATCATCTCGACATGACCAAACCATCTAACCATGCTTTCTAAGTGCATCAAAATTAGTGACACTACGAACATAAACACTTGACGGACTCAACAATACAGGTGTGCTTGAGGCAGCACATCACCCCCAATCGGTGATGTCACTTCAGCGTTATACATTCGATCTCTCACAACCTGGCTTCGACAGCCAGCTGACATATGACGATAATTCCGCACAACCAATACATTTTAAACCAGTGATGCGCACTGCTCGATGGATTGCGACTTTGTCGATTACAGACACGAATTGAATGAACATAATAGGCGTGAATCATTCGTATTGTGTTTTGTTATGATTTGGGTTTGTGTTTACGGATTATGAAAGCAGGATTTGGTGGACGGAGTTAGAAAATTGAGATGTCAATAGTACTTGCCTTTTATAATTCAGAATATATAATTATTCATTTAAAATGGGTAACGCCCAATGAAACTACTTAATGTCCACTGAGGCTTTTCAGAATAATAATGGTAGTAATACTAACTGGTTGAGAATGTCAGATAGGCCGTTTCTCCATGTAAAATATTGATTTTCAGAAGCATTCGGTTAGACTGGAAGTCGAACCTAACAAGTTATAAAAAAGGCAGAAATGTATTTTTTTAATGATGGCAGTGTTAAGGAAGAAAAGATAATAATGATGCAGATGAGCAGATGTCATATGTGCGTTATTGGTGCACAACGAAAAATAATATTTAGAATATTTTTTCACGGAAGACGTCTAATTTCAGCAGTCATACCATTCAAAATATATTTAAAACGAACTGCTTCTTTTAATCAAGTGTACAAGGATATCATACCTAATATTTACCAGACATGCAATTTAAAAATTCTGCCCAAAATTCTGTACGTAAACAAAGGTAAATAACTCATAGGTGTGCTTACCGATACGAGCAACGGTATTTTTTTCCTTATTGCTATATGGAGACACCACTGAAATATAAGCCAACCAATTTTTGCACGCACCATTTTCCATGTAGGGACAACGTACTAAAAAGATACTTCATACTCATAAGTTCAGGACAAAGAGAATTATTTAAAAACACGCCGTGTGCCTGATGGGATAAACTCATCGGGAAAAATTCAACTATGCACGATTTCATCCCCATTTTGGAGGTGTATTGTCAAAAATCCTTCCTTGAGGTTACACTAGTCGAAAATTATTCCATACAAACGTAGTCTAGAGATTATTCCACTGTTTGACGATGTACTTTCAAAATAAGAAGTGATATCAATTTGTCTCATCATTATCTAGCCCTGTATGGAATCACTACCTCTCTCTCTAATAGTTGTTATTCTTGATTTCTATGCTTTTTTTTTTTTTTTTTTCCATACCTATTACTGTATATATTTGTCTATATAATATAAATATATATTTATTTATAAATAGTACACCAAAGACTACCTACAGTACTGTCTTTCCTTTCATTTTTAAATCCATCCAAAGGTTGTCTTGAAAAGATCGCTTTTAGCGATAAGGCCGCCCATTGTGTCACCCAGTGTAATGTTTTCTTCGTCTATACTTTCTGTAACTTATATGGTGTACATAATAAAGAGTATTCTATTCTATTCTATATTCTATGGAAGCAAAAAAGTAAAAAGAAAAAATATTTGAAAGTTATGAGCGTCCGAAAGTTCCACATTACGACACTAATTTTAACGCATTTTTGGGAGCGAATAAATACCATAAGAAGACGGAAAATTGCAAAACAGCCTCCAAACAGGGATAGATTAGTAGTTCAACAATTCAAATAATTTTATTTTTAACAGATAGATTTAGTCGTTTTTTCATGATATCTAGACTGCCAAAGGTCTGTTTATAAAATTTTGCGCGCTCGGTTTCGTCCTAAAACATTATCCATTTCGCTACAAATTTGCAAAAGTGTGTATTCGTACGCGAACTAGCTTCCTACTGCTCATCACAGCATCTATCTCTTCCGCACGTGTTGTCAGTTGATATAAAATGCATTTCAACCTCGCGCACAAAATCGTTCGTGCCGTCGACTAGTGTACCCTTAATACTCAATTTCGGTAGAAAAAGAATTTCTTATTCTAGACCCAGCACCTGAAGCCAAGTTGACAATCTACAATCGATAACGCTAGTAGAAAACAAATCAATGTATGGGAATGACTCATCTGAACGTTAAGTCACGTGGTCAGACCATACAAATAGAAGGTGTTAACTATTGTAGAAAGAGATTCGATACAAAACATTTGTAACTTGACTAGGGGGGCTTCCTAGTTTAGACTGTACGTTGTCTATCAGTGAATGATTGAATTGAAAAATTCTACTAAAGAGAAGTTTACATGACATTTTTATATGTAGAATAGAAACAATTGTCAAACGCTCTGTGTTTCGTCTTTCCGAGCCGTGCACAAACCGGAACTCAGACCGTTTGACCCGTGGTCTTTAAAAACTCTTCGATACGACTTTATGTATAGGTATTATGCTGTATAGTATTAGAGATCTTTGAGATGAAACTATAGAAATAATATTTAACTATTGATCACTCCAATAATAATTAATTAATTCATTTATCGCATTGATATTTAATTGAATCTATATTTTATTGTTAATATTGTTTTTAATTTAATCTGAATTGAATTGACATATGTATTTTATATGAATTTTAATTTAATTGACATAACCTGGGAGGTGACCATAAGCTCTTAGAGTAAGGTTATTTTGAGTCTGTGTAAGGGACAGATCACTTATGCGATCTCAAAATAACCTTACTCTAAGATCTTATGGTCACCCCCCTGTGTTTTAATTTGATTTGACATTTTTTTATATATAAATTGACATAATCAGTATTTTGATTTGATTTGACATTTTCTATAATATTTTAATTTAAATAGACATAATCTGTATTTTTAATATTTATAATGATGATTAGGTTGATTTACATATGTGGCAGAATCTTTATTTTAATTTAACCGGAAAATTAAAATACAGGATATGTATTTTAATTTTAATGTTGATTTTAATTTAATCTTTATCATTTTATGTATAAATTCAGTTTCTTTGTTATTCTAATTTTATTGTTATGTTATTAATTATATTTATAAAGAGCATGTTAACTCGAACAATTGTGTAAGCTGTGGTAATAGTTGAGTGTGTAACGAGATAAGAGTACAAAATGTTTATATTGTCTGTATAAGTTAATATTGTGTAACTCGCTGGTGATCCTTAAATAAATAAAGTAATATTGAGAAAAAACGACAACAAATTTGATTTCTCTCAATGTAACAAACAGTATTTATTAATACTGATATTGATTTATGAGGACTTTCGAAGGAATTCCGGGGTCATGGGCGGTCAGATTGGGGACTCTGTTCGCCCACCAAGTGACTCCAGGTAAGATGGCAGCACAGTGATCACGTGCAGCCGTGCACAGCGAGGCTCAGGGGAGGTGAATTATTAATCTCCCCAGGGATGTGCCCTAACATGCGTTGCACAAAGGGGGTTCCGGGGTGGTCTTTTGAGAGGCCACGGGGTCCCTTCTCCCACACTCCCTGGTCTTTCCCCAAAATTCCAGATGCCTTTTGCGGGTTTCCCCCCGTAAACAAAAAAATAAAAAAGGACTTTCAAAATATTTTCTTCAATTAATTTACTACATTTCCGTGCATGACTTGATCCTTGTTAACACAAGTACCCTCAGCCCCAAACACAAGGGAAGAAAACTCAAAAACAACTTACAAGTACAGGCAACCGAACTTTCAAGTAACATGTGAACGGGAATATGTTAACTATGAGATATTAAGTTAAGGGACCCGTACCTTTCGAACAATTAGGGTAGTTAGATCCAAGGCACTTGATTAGAAGGATGTCCGTATCCTCGCCTTGGGCTACGTCCTGATATTGTTTCAAACAAATGAACCAAACACAGAGGCCTTTAATAAGCTAAACTTACCATCTGCATGAGGGGATAATTTGCAAGCACATAAGTATGAAAAGTGAGAGAGATGTTCAAAATTGGATTAGCTTTTTGACGTGACAACGTCTAATAAATCGATGAACGCCGGCTGCACGCACGAAAAAGGATGACTCAATGTAACGTTACGCACAATGTAACGTCACGTTCAATGTAACGTTACGCTCATTGTAACGTTATAATCGTAACGTTACAATGACGTTAATTGTATCGTTAAGTATGCAATCATTTCATCAATGTTTTGTTATGACGTTGTCACGTTAAACTATCGTCCGTAAACCGACTTTACAGACAACCCATTTTTAAGCAGAAAGGAATGGGGCTAGATTGCAAGGATGCACTGGGCGAGGTAGATTAGGTATCGAAATTTAAATAATTATACCATCACGACGTCAACAGCCATGAACAACATGGGAGTCACATTTGACCGGCAAGGAATTAGAGTTAAGCTTGTTTATGGAGAATTATGATGTTCATGTGTTATGTTTAACTGAACATTGGCTGAAAGAGCATGAAGTAGTGTTTATCAATGATGATTTATTTTCTGTACAGAGTGCATTTGTGAGAAAAACTGCTATTCGCGGTGGATCTTTAATTCTTGTTTCAAACAAGTTAAAATGTAAACAACGGTTAGACCTAGTTAATCTTTCCATTGAGCGCACTATCGAGTTGTCTTGTGTTGAACTTGAGCGGTACATAATAATTTGTGTCTACAGACCCCCTTCAGGGGACTTTACTAGTTTCGAATCTGCAATGGAGGATGCACTTAATAAGATTAAATGCAGTAGTAAAAATATAATTTTATGTGGAGATTTTAATGTTAATATTTTAGATGTTACTCCACTAAGTACTAGGCTTCTGAACTTATTTAAATCTTTTAATTTAGTTAATTTGTTTTTCGAACCAACTAGGATCACGGCGTCTTCGTCGACTTGCCTTGATAATATATTTTGTGATTTTGATGCCGACAATAAATTGGTGTTAAGTGATTTATCATCAGATCACTGTGGATTAATGGCTAGCTTCCCTATGCCATTAAGTAAAAAGCCGCGCAAAGTAGAATGCAGGCCTTATACTGTTAGTCGTTGCAGTAAGTTTAAAAATAATATAGCTCTTAAAGTTATACCGTCAATAATAGAGTACGAGAACCCAAATGAAATGTACGAGGCCCTTTTTGATGTTGTGCAAAATGAGTATAAATCCGTTTTTAAAACTAAAACTATCAACATTACTGGGACTTCCGCTGGTTTCAACCAATGGGCTACACCAGGCATTTATAAAAGCCGAGCGAGATTGTATGAGTTGTATGGTCTGAGACAGTACAAGTTTGATAACAATTTTTTAGAATATGTTAAAAATTATTCAAAATTATTTAAAAAGATTTGTCGTGTTGCAAAATCAAAATTTCTAAGTGAGACTATTAAAAATTCTAATAACAAAGTAAAAGCCACTTGGAAAATCATAAACAACGAAACGGGTAAATCGGTTAAAAAAGAAAATCAACTCGAGATCATGGTTGATAACAAATTAGTTAATAAACCAGCTGACGTAGCTGAGGCGTTTAATGAGTTTTTTACGAGCATACCTGCAACGACGACTTGCTCCTTATGTTCGTCGCCGTCTAAGGCTGAAAACCTATTGCATAGTAGCGTCCCTAAATGTAGTTATGTATTGAGATTCGAGCATGTAGCGCCTCGTGATGTAGTTAATGTTTTTAATTCTCTTAAATCTAAAAACACGGGTGATTACTGGGGCATATCTACCAAACTTTTGGGCAATATAATAGACATTGTGGCCCCCTATCTTGCTGTTACGTTTAACAAATGCATTGATTTGGGTACTTTTCCTGATCTCATGAAGTGCAGTAAAGTCATCCCTCTATTTAAATCCGGTAGCAAAAATGATATTGGTAATTTCAGACCAATCTCTATTTTGCCTGCATTCAGCAAAATATTTGAAAAGTTAATTCTTAAGCAGTTACTCAGACATTTTAACTTACATAGCCTCCTTCACAATGACCAATATGGGTTTACGAAGGGTCGCTCGACTACAGATGCGGGTGTTGCTTTGTTGAAGCACATATTTGACGCATGGGAGAAGTCGCGAAATGCAATTGGTGTTTTCTGCGATCTTTCTAAAGCCTTCGATTGCGTTCACCATGATACGCTTTTGCGTAAACTACGCCATTACGGTGTTCAAAACGAAGCCCTAAATGTAATTGAGTCATATTTACTTAATAGATACCAGTGCGTAGACGTTAATGGCGCTAAATCTTCCAGGTTACCTGTTGAGCTGGGTGTACCTCAAGGCTCAATACTGGGTCCGTTTTTATTCCTGGTTTATATTAACGATCTGCCATTCTATTTAAAGGATATTTGCGACGTTGTACTGTTTGCAGATGATACTTCTCTGATCTTTAAAGTAGATAGGAATAGACAAGTTTTTGATGACGTGAATAACGCACTATCAATGGTCACAGATTGGTTCACAACAAATAATCTTGTTCTTAATGCCAAGAAGACTAAATGCATAAAGTTCGCTTTGCCCAATGTTAGAAATCTGGGTCCCAACATTGTGCTCGGCAATGAGAAGCTCGAAACTGTTGATTCAGCTGTGTTTCTGGGTATAACAGTAGACTCAAAAATTCAATGGGGGCCACATATATCAAGCCTAGCGGGTAGGCTTAGCTCGGCCGCCTACGCCGTTAGAAAGGTTAGACAATACACTGACGTTGATACAGCAAGGTTGGTCTACTTTAGTTATTTTCACAGTATCATGTCCTACGGTATTCTACTGTGGGGCAGAGCCGCTGATATTCAAAATATATTTGTGCTTCAAAAACGAGCTGTTCGTGCCATTTACCAATTAGGTGCGCGTGTTTCTCTAAGAGATTTTTTTAAAGAGATTGGTATTCTCACAGCGGCTTCACAGTACATATTCGCCAACATTTTATATATTAGGCAGAACATTCATTTGTACAGTAACAATAGTGATATTCACAACTTTAACACCAGAAACAAGGACAAATTACGAGCTCCCTTTCATCGACTTCATAAGGTGCATAGTTCATTCGTTGGGGTTGGTATAACTTTTTACAACAAGTTACCGTCTTCTTTTCTAGATTTGCCATTTAACGCATTTAAAGCAAAGGTAAAAGCTAATCTCTGTTCTAAGGCATACTATTCTATTAATGATTATTTAGATGATAAGCATAGTTGGTCGCTGTGTTGAACTCAAGACAATGTTCGTGTTCTTTTACCAAAATTAGCTTGCTGTCAGGTTAAATATTATTATTTTTAATTTCGTTTTTATGTGTATTTTTTAAATTTTATTTTTTGGTAAGACTGTCGTAGGTATCGTTTACTGTTATTGTCGGAGCTGATGAAGATTGCTACTATCTTTGCATTATATAGAGTTAATCTTTCTAGTATTATATAGCAGCATAGCCAGCATTGTGTGAGTACCATGTACTTCAGAGCTATCATTGTCTAGATACCTACGTCTTCTATTGACTTGAATGACTCCGGTGGTTGAGAGTATGTCATGCCCACTCAAATGTCTCGCCGATGGTGGCGCGTGTGTCGGATCATTTAGCTCCCTTCAAAATGGTTGAGCTGAATGGTGCTGATACATGTGTCATGTTCGTGAACGGGCGCTGTCGGTTGGGACTGGTCATCTCTTAGCTGCCATGGTTTATTTTAATTGATTCTAATTTTATTTCTGAATTGTCTTTTTATATTTACTATGGACACTTTTAACTTTCTACATCGTTCTCACATAATGTGTAATCTCAACATGAATGATGTAACAAATGATTTGTAATAATTACCTAATTGAAAAAGAGTGTCCATGGAGTTTCTTGCCCGTTCTTCTCCATAGAGATCTACGCCTTGGAATGGGCATCTACGGTACTTTCACAGTTATTATGTCTTGTGACTGGGACTGTAGCACCATAATTTTGTAATATTTTATTTTGTCTTTTGACAATTCAAAAGTGCCTGTAACTGGCCTACTTGAAATAAAGTGCTTTGACTTTGGCTTTGACTTTGACTTTGACCAAAAGCTCACCTACCGGCTATGGTAGCTAACAATCCAACCAAAGGTTAGGTTTTGTTCTGCGTAATTGACGCAATTTTCGCACCGCCAATGCCATCAAAATGATATTTAATGCGGTCGTAAGCTGAAAACCCGCTCTTACGTGTGGAAAAAGCGTTTTAGGTACGTATATTTTAAAACAATGAATATATATTTGTTAAGTTTAACTCTATGCTTCAATAGTACTACTGATGGCAAATCATTCTGCCGCGGGAAAACAACCATTCAAAATTTAGCCTATATATACAGTAACTACATGCAAATACAATTAAATCAAAAGCTAAAACTAAGTCTAAAAATATACTAATCTAAAATATGGCGCCGAAAAACCTCCACATCGTTGTCCACTGGTATTGTGCCCAAAAGACTGGCAGCATGGCCACGTTGTATGGCAATGCTTATCCTCTGACCAAGATAAAAGCCAGCCCTTGAGTCACGCGAAGTGTCAACTAGGCATTTGGAAAGATCTTCAAGTAAAGCTTGAGTACTCGGATATTTAAAACCAAATGTTGATATTCCTTAAATTAATCAATCTGCCTAGCCTTTTCCCAACTATATTGGGGTTGGCTACTAGTCTTACCGGATTCAGCTAAGTAACAGTGTTTTACATGGAGCTACTACCTATCTGACCTACGCAACCCAGTAACTGGGTAACACGATACCTCTTGGCAAGACTGGTGTCAAATCTTAAGCTTCTGACTACCCGTAACGACAGTCAAAGATCTTCAAATGACAGCTGGGACCAACGGCTTAACGTGCTTTTCGAGGCAAGGAGGAATCTCGGTATGTTGAAATGGTCACCCATCCACGGACCGACCTCGTCAAGCGTTGCTTTACCTTGAAGATCGAACCGTGCGGCTGTTATTATTTAGCCACAAGCTCCAAGCTCCGGTAAATTAATATAAAAATAAATTTGCCTAGCACTACTCTGCCCTATTACGAGAATGTTAGGGAAGGTTTCTAGTTTAACAGTGTTTTTCATGAAGCGATTGTCTATGTGAAACAGAGGCTTTAGACAAGTGGCATTCGATGTCAGCGAAAGCTTTAGCCGAAATGTCAAAATGTAAGTGATTGATCACGTGATTTTTCGATATCGCTTGTCAATCCTGTACAATTTTGCCTTTTTGACAATCACTATCGTCACGCTTTCGATGATAGAACTTCACTTGTCTAGGTCCTCGTGACAACCTTGGTAACATGATACTCCGCAAGACTGGTGTCAGATTTTCTTGCGACCAAATCACAGATCCGGGCAGTTTGGAGGCCTGAGGCCCTAGACAAGTGACATTCTATTAACAAAAGCGTGGCGATAGCGACCGGATAAAATGTCAAAAACGTATGAGAATGTCAAATGGTATCGAAATGTCATGTGATCAAACAGCATTTTTGCATTTCGAATATAGCCATCGTCGACATCGAATGACACTTGTCTAAAGCCTCCGGAACCCTGTAACACATGTGTTCCTAGTACTGACTCCAGCCCCCCTAGCCAAGTTACAAACGTTTCGTATCGAATCTCTTTCGATATTCGTTAACGCCTTCTATTTGTATGGTCTAACCACGTGACTTAACGTTCAAATGTGACATTCCCATACATTGATTTATTTTCTACTAGCGTTATCGATTGTAGATTGTCAACTTGGCTACAGGTGCAGTCTTCACATCATCAATGAAAAGTTACATGTTTAATTGTAAGCATGTACCTACAATGATATGAATTTATGTTGTTTTGTACATTATGTAGTGGAGAAAATTTAATGCTATATTTATAAAATAATTATGGACAAAAATACCGTTCCTTTATATTTTGCCTATAATAACAAAAGATCACTCTATATGAACAGAATAAACAGCTTATATGAGAGAGCTTACGGCTTTTGAGTTAAATTTTATTTGATTGCTGCCTCGTCACGCCGACACGGCTGATTGATGTATTGCCGCCGGGCCGGCCTCCCTGGTCAAAGATTACTAAATTGATGCATCGTGTTTGCAGATATTCATATTAGGTAGTATATCACTTTTGTAAATGATTACGGTTTTGCATGTGTTTTAAATAGTGTTGATTTATGATTTTATCGCCTGGGTTTGTGGTTACGTTGAATTAAACTCTTGATAAATGTTTCAGCACTCTGAAGTACAACCTACAACAGTTTTCTATTTTATCATGGACTAGCTTACGCCACAGCGGCTTCACTCGTGTTAACGTAGGATATTCTCCCAACGGAATACAGTCCCAGGACAGAAAAAAACCGGCCAAGTGCGAGTCGGTCTCGCGCACGAAGGGTTCCGTACCAGTATCGCAAAAAACGGCAAAAAAATCACGTTTGTTGTATGGGAACCCCAATTAAATATTTATTTTATGCTGTTTTTAGTATTTGTTGTTATAGCGGCAACAGAAATACATCATCTGTGAAAATTACAACTGTCTAGCTATCACGGTTCATGAGATACAGCCTGGTGACAGACGGACAGACAGACAGACAGACATACGGATCGCAGAGTCTTAGTAATAGGGTCCCGTTTTTACCCTTTGGGTACGGAACCCTAAAAATATCCTAATCTAGGACATGGTCGACCCATATGCCTAGTTAAGACGTGAAAAGGCGACAAACAAAAGGACAGAGTTTCTTTCCGTTTATATTATTAGCATTAGTATCTATGGGTGTAAGGTTATATTGAATCTTAAGAACTCAAACTCCTCCCTGCGGTATCTTAGTTAGTAGCGAAAAGTAATCCCACAGAGCACGGAAACACAGTGCTGGCAGCGACTAGAGATGCCATTACAGGTTTCGACGATCATACAGTTATACTCACTGACAAGCTTGGTTTGCCGTTTCGAAAATCCCACCTATACCAAAAGTCACCAACGGGATCCTGCTGGGAAGTTGACAAAATTGCACTACCCAAAAAAATTTTAGCAACCTTTTTTATGCCAATGCAATATTAGTAATTATTTTAGTACGCGCATTTTCATTTGGTTAAGTTTTTATTTGGCCAAGGATAGTGTCATTCAGGCATTTGGTCTTTAATCAAATGATTTATTACAGCAAACAATCTTTCGACAATAAATGTTTGGTTAATTGATTTGTTATGACAAAAATATAAAGGCAAAAATTAGATTTTATGGGCATCGTATAATAAAAAAAATGCTATTTAATTTAAAATAATCATTTATTTATTACAAAATATTTGTAACATACATTTTTTTTTTTTGCTTTGTTTATTAGCAATTTTGCCGCGACAGCGGCCGCCAAGCACCAGATTTCCTCTTTTGCAAAGCAAGCATGCATGGTAGATTAATGGTAATTCGATAATTATGGTCACTGAATTAGACCAAGAACGAGCGAAGCGAGCTCGGGAGCTTAGGGCACCCCGACACGGTTACTTTACACCCTGCAGACAGAAATAGGAGTCCCGCGCAGCGGGGTAACCCGTTACCAACGCATCTCGTTGCTCTGTGAGTAATCTCTAATATCTACTTTCATGTCGAGCTTTATCTTGAAACAATGAAGCTAGGGTAGTACCCCGAGCGCGCTACACACACACTCCTATTCCGTATTCCAAACAAACAAACACTCACTACTAATCTTTCTCAAATCATAATCCCTGAGCTAATAGATCAAAAGTCACACATCCTACCACTAATCATCGCACGCCCCTAAAGGCCACGACACACGAATCCGCGATTGAGATAAAGCAATAGCGCCCCTTTCATACGACATTAGCTGCGTTAGTTACGCCACATTTCGTAACAATCTGCACCGTGGCCCAGTCGCGTGTGAATCCTTAGATACAGACGCTCATTTCCTCTTACGTTCGCGGGTTAATATTGTACATGGAACACGATCGAATTTGCGATTTATTCGCTGTGTGACGTGGTATTAATAATGTGACAATGTATTGTTGTTATGTGTTTATCGACACAGGAAGAGCAGTGGTTACAGCCGCGACTGACGAGTCGTGGGTTTGAACCCAGGCAAACTCTGCCAGCATTTGTTATTTTTATTTTTTTTATTTGGGAAACAAACAGATGCAATAACAAACATAAGCATACAATTAGTTCAACACAATCCAGAAACAGTTTCCACAGATTAATAACAGTTTCCACAAATTATCCCTACCATCTTAAGGCCCGTGAAAGCAGCTCAAAATATTTATTTAAATTTTTCATTCACTTTTGAGCTTTAATCGAATCGGTCAGTCGAGATCAAACTAATAGCAGATTCCAAAGACGAGGTAGTTCTCTATGGAGAAGAATCTCTTGTATCGCTTACCATCTAGGGAGATCGAGATCAAGAACAGGGTCACCAAGAATACAAAAAACAAATTGGTGTCGAAACAATTATTTCAGAAATGGAAGTCGTGTGCTTTTGCCAGACCTGAAATAAGCGCCGGCGCCGTCTGGTGACGATAATGAAAACACAATTATTTCATTTAGAAACTCACACTAATACTCAATTGATTGTATTCTAAAATCGACAACGTTAATGTTATATATTTGTACGCCTCCGTGCAAAACATAGAGGATCTACCTATCTGTAACATCTCGCACACTGTTGTAATTTGACCTATGTTTACAAATAAAGCATTCATTCATTCATTCATTCATTCATTCATTCATTCCCTATGCTCGCCGGTACCTACTGCAATTTTTAGATTATTTCCTGCGATGTACATAACCAACGTTATAAATAAAATTTTGTTACAAAATTTCATACGTTTTTCTGGGTAAGATATCGCATAGAGGAATTGCATAGCACCATAAGTCTTCTGCTGCAACAGGAGTTGTCATCATCATCAAGTTGGCCTAAAGGCAGTCTCCTGTCTTTTCGGATACGATTTTAGGTCACGTCTTCCTATCTCCGTGTGCGAAAACAAAACTTCCACTTAAAGTTAACTTCAACCATCCTCGACAAAGTGTAAAATATCGTTTTACGTACATTCTCATACGAGAGGATCGTAAATTCCACATATTTTGTTTCATGTACACTGTCGAATTTGGTGTCAAAGAAGTCATTTTGTAAAGCATCTCCTTCGCCCGATACGATAGTTATTGCCAGTACGTTTGCACGGCAGTAGCGTGTGCGAATGCCGTGAAAATTTTAAAGAAAGCAATAAAATTTCATAGCTTTACTCGACGGGAGTGACAATAAAACTGCATCTCGATTCTGATCACACTCGTTTCAATATGTAGATGCGGGAACACCTGAGACGTCGGCCCGCCTGAAAAATGCTTATTATATTGCTTCCCCGTAAATAAATGTACATAGTTACATAGGTAATAGGTATACGTGTTTATTTGTAGAAGACATGACCCAATTATCGTTAATTTCGCCGTTTCGCACTTCAGTCACGTTGAGATTGTTTCAGTTGAATAGTTATGCTACAATTCTGGCTTGGTTAATAATGCTATTCTCAAACTTGAAGCGATTGTTACAATGATTTTTTAACTATTAAATTTTATTTTGACCACTTGAATCAGCCGCATCTATTTCTAAATAGATACAGATAATAAGACATAAACTGCTATTGTTCTGTTTCTATTTCTATCACAATAAATGTTATCTAGCAACGGCAAACCACTTGATCTCTCCATGCACAGGGTCGTTAGTAATTACATTTCATTTTGAAGACATTACATCTACTAAACTTCAATCGCGTACAGTAGTTTTGGTTTACTAAACCAAATCTACAAATTCTACCAAGCTTTTAAATGCTTTTGACTCCAAAACGATATTTGCAAATTAGCATGAAAATATAACATAAACGAAAAGTAAAGACGAGCACTTGAAGTTTTATATCGTAATATCGACTAAGAGAGATGGCTCGATACAGGAAGCATGCACTCACATTAATGGTTTCGAAGCGAGCGACTATTTCTGTACTACGTTTTTTGACGGCCAGCAGATTAAAAATTCATATGATCAAAATGCCCGGGACTCTTCTTCTTACCTACGGTTTATTCGATTTTCTCACGACGGGTTATATTCAGTCTCGGTTCTTAGAAACGTTGGGGACAGTTTGTAAGCAGAAATAACTAACGCTTACTAAATTGGCGTGAGAGCCGATCATATTTAGATCCATTCAATAACTAAATTAAAAATGTCGACAGAGAAGCGGTATACTATGTATTTTGGGATATAGTATCATCTGGAAATATTTTAACGGATCTGCTTTCACCGAGCTGGAAAAATATGACGAATTGTCATATTTTTAATAAAAAAATATGACAATTACACATTCGTTTTATTTTTATATTCGAATTTTTTGACGCCCCGTAATTGTACATATGTCTATTCTTATTTTAGTTCTAATATTAGTTTGTAAATAATAATGTACATATGTAAATAAATAAGTTTTAGCATAAAAAAGAACACTTAAATTTCAATTTCGTGCAAATTTCGTGCACATTTTCTCGACGTTTTATAAGTGCCCATGTAGGCCTATGTAAAATAAAAAAAAATGATTTTCGTTTTGAATTACAACTCAGGTTTGTGATTGCCAACTTCTTGTTATTCTTATTATCAAGAAAATAAATAAGCCTGATTAAGTCCTGAAAAAAAATTATCATGTGGATGAAATAAAATAGTAGAAAAGTATGTAGCCATTCCTAACAATGCACAATATTGATTTGGTTGGCTTACTTAACCTCCACGACTAAACAGCATTTTTTTACATCGTGATATTTCATTCTGATTTTCTTCCATCAGGGTCAACCTTGGTATGTTTAAATTGTTTTAACAGTTGATGCAAACATAAAAGTTTTCCTTAGACACCCACAAGGTAGACCGCTGACCTGGTGAGAGCGCTGGCAGTATACTGGATGCGAGAAGCATCTTTCGATGTGGCCACGCTTGAGGGTGGCCCTATATCCGTAATTCAGCTGACACGATGACGATGATGATGATTAAAGTTTGCCGTATGGTACCAAAACCTACTCATAACATAACAATAATTTTAAACCTTATCGTTCTATAAATTAAGTCTGAAACGCGAGGCTTATTTTAGCGTTAGGAAGGGATGTGCTTGCACAGACTCAACAAGCCGCAACACTCAACAGTGTCAAGTGTCACAGGCTGCTATTGACAAGGTTTTGTAGTTTTTAATCTCCTGTTTGATTATGCATTCCGCACACGCCTATTCCTTGTTGGATTGGGTGCGTTCACTTGACTCGCCCGAAGTCGAAGCAGAGCTCAACTTTTCCAGCTAAACTAAGTTTTTGGATTTTTATTGCTTTTAAACAACGTGAGATGAAATAATATTATTTTAAATTTTTGTGGTCTCGGGAGCGCGGTATTGTGGTTGTGTGTTTTCCCTAACCAGGGTTTTTAAGAATGCGTGCAGTTACTAAGTGACCTAGTTATATCAACCTTGATTGAGAGAAAGATTAATTTAAAAACCATCAGGCTGAATGAAGACTCTGTATTTGCCTTTGATCGTAGCCGATCAATTTACAACTTTTGACAACATGTTTGTTAATAAACAACCATCCTCAAAGCCAATTACCATTCACACCCACTTCACCACACCAATCAAACAGCCTCCCTTCAAATCACGCTAAGCAATATTTAAAAAAGTCTCGTAAACATTGATGTCGATCCACGTCGCGGGATCATTCGTCTCTCGCACAATCCGTCTGCAGCCGACGTGCGTCGTACTTTCGCTAAAAATGCAAATTGTACGTCGAACAGACACCACGCCCAGGGGTCGTGGAAGCTGACTTAGGGACTCAGCGTGAAGGGAGGCTCAACATTTTTCACGAAACGAAAATGAGCAAGACACACCCCTAGGCCTCGTTGAGTAGAGTATTCCTTCGTCAGTATCTCATTATTAGATGCTGCTGTGATTTTGGCTACTGTTTGTTTGTCTTCTTAGGTTCTAGAGAAAGTTAAATAATATCACCTAAAACTATTGTCAAGAAGCCTTAAATGTATGAAATGACTGGCGCTACCAACATGCCACAATAAACTTATAATCTGACTGTTCTACAATCGTTATTACTAATCGAATGTCCCTGTATTTTAAAGCCGTATCTTGCATGAATGACTCGATTGTCTAAATGGTCGGAAAAGATCAAGTGGTCGAAAAAAAAGTAATCCTTTTTTTTATTTTATTGATAGGCTCGCGCTTGACCACTATCCTCATCTGATGGTAAGCGATGATGTGGTCGACGATGTAGTACGCTTACCTAGAAGAAACCTATTCACTCTTGACTTAAAGACTCCCAGGTTGTGCTCTCAGGAAACACAGACTCCGGCAGGGAATTCCACTCCTTAGCTGTACGCATAATGAATGTTTTCCCAAAACGTTTGGTGCGTATGAGTGGGATGTCCACCATGTACCGATGACGCATCGCCGTACGTCTTGTAGTCCAATGATGGAAATAGCTAGGAGGCATTATTTCATGCAATTCCAACGCAAACTCCCCGAAATGTAACCGATTAAAAACCGACAGACTGGCAACTTGGCGCCGATGTTCAAGGCTCTGTTCCTATGATGTACTTGAACTTTTGAAGTTGACATGGCAATAAGCTCAACCTAAATCACATGGGACTTAAACATAATCTATAAAAAGTTGGTGAGCTATACGACCACCTGAATCTCTTCCCGGAATACATGCTTGTTGAAGAGACAGTCTTAGGTGATTTCATATTTAGTCTTGCATTCGTAAGGAAGAATAAATAAACAAGTAAAATTTAAAAATACTCCTGCACATTTTTATTTCATGTTACATAATTTATCTAAGAGGAGTCGTATCTGCAGAGGAGCTCGTGGCTAAATAATAACAGCCGCACGGGTCGATCACCAAGGTTAAGCAACGCTTGACGAGGTCGGTCCGTGGATGGGTGACCATTCCAACATACCGAGTTTCCTCCGTGCCACGAAAGCACGTGAAGCCGTTGGTCCTGGCTGTTATTTGAAGATCTTTGACAGTCGTTATGGGTAGGCAGAAGCTTGAGATCTGACACCAGTCTTGCCAAGGGGTACCGTGTTACCCAGTTACTGGGTTGTGGAGGTCAGATAGGCAGTCGCTCCATGTAAAACACTGGTACTTAGCTGAATCCGGTAAGACTGGAAGCCGACCCCAATATAGTTGGGAAAAGGCTAGGCAGATGATGTTACATAATTTATCTAATAGTAAACACTCCTCGATCGGCAATCTATTGAACACGTAATTATGACACGATATCTTGTGAAAACACCCCGATTCAAACAGTGAAATGTCCCATAACTTTAGAACGGCTGAACTGATTTTCTTCAAACATAGCTAAGAAACACACTCGATAAAGAAAACATTCAAACAAAAAAAAAACAAAATTTCATTCGATTAGGAGCTATGATGCCACAGACAGATACACACATACACACACATAGGTGCATACGTCAAACTTATAACACCCCTCTTTTTCCGTCGAGGGTTAATCTCTTTATAATAATGTATATTATATATAATGTTATAAAGAGGAAAGATTTTTTGTTTGTTTGTTTGTACCGAATAGGCTCCGGAACTACTGGACCGATTTAAAAAATCTTTCACCAATAGAAAGCTACATTATTCCTGAGTGACACACGCTATTTTTTTATTTCGAAAACGGGTCCTGTGGGGGTGGCCCACGAGAGCGAAGCTGCGGGGAACAGCTAGTACAATATATAAACAGTCTCATTTTTTCAGCCCTGTTAAATATATATCTACCTAGTAAGAACTGTTTTTTCAGTACAATAAGATCGTGCAATCCTAACGACGTCACATTCAACAGCGGCATAACAAACAAACACATGTCCTGTACTTAGACCTTGTTTCATATATAAGTATATATGAAACAAGGTCTGCGCACATACATTTTGTTCACTTATAACTTAACCACGACTTAAATTTCTTGCGGTTTTCTTTATTATACGAAGCGGCTACGGAACGCTAGTGAAGCCATGTACCGACCTTTATACACTGCGTTAAGTATTTTTGTGTTGTTTCTACAAGCCATTTAAACAATTTCTTGTATAACACAGACATGTATTGTACGTTTTTATTGTATTCCTGGTGTCATTAACTAGTTTTTTTTTGTTTTTTCTTTAGAGCAAGAACTTCGTATTTTAAGTTGTATTTTATTAATTAGTAGCTGCCCGCAACTTCGTCTGCGTAACATTAGAACTTCAAATAGCCTATATTTTTATAACTCGCAATAAAATTGTAGATGCGTGGGACGCCTTACTTGAGAAATTATTAGTTCACAAGCTGCCACCCCCATTTGCACCCCCTTAAGGATTATTGCCGGGATAAAAACTATCCAAATTTTATCTAAATCTGTTTAGCGGTTTAAACGTGAAACGGTAACAACGCAAAATGTGCACTTGACGCAAAATGTTCGCAAAATATCACTTCAACTTCTCAAAATGAGCAATTCTCAGAAACCCAGACAGAGTTACTCATTTATAATATTAGTGTGTGTTTTGATATCGTAAAAAGAGCAGGCCAACAGGCAGTGTTCCCACACCTCTTAGTAATAATAATATAATCACAACTTATCTACCACGATCAATAATACATTACCTATTTGAGTCCATGCGGCGATATTTGAATTTAAGAATAAGGCCCCGCATCTAGCATTCAGACTAGCTAAAATTAGCAAACCAACTTTCGTAGAAAACATAGATATCGAGTATAATATCGGTAAAATATGTATATCGGTAAAAACAAAAAAAAACCGCTTATCCAACTGCTATTCTTTCATTTTCTTTAGAAATAAGCATCACCTTGGTACCATGTTTCTGTTCCTTCTACTTGTCTGTGTATTATCTGTGTGCATAAATTGTTAAATAATAAATATTATAAACGCAAAACATTATAAGGATGGATGGATCTTTAAAACTATTTCACGCAAAAACTACTGAAGGGATGTTGATGAAACTTTACAGTAACATAGCTTCAACATCAGAATAACACATAGGCTATAAGTTTAAAGATATTGTTACGAATTCCAAACGGGTGGCGCAGCTGGTTATTTTTTTTTTTTTTTTTGTTTTTGGTAGGCTCGCGCTTGACCACTATCTCACCTGATGGTAAGTGATGATGTGGTCGACGATGTAGCACGCTTACCTAGAAGAAACCTATTCACTCTTGACTTAAAGACTCCCAGGTTGTAGCTATCAGGAAATGCAGACTATGGCAGGGAATTCCACTCCTTAGCTGTACGCATAATGAAAGTACTGTCAAAACGTTTGGTGCGTATAGGTGGGATGTCCACCATGTACCGATGACGCATCGCCGTACGTCTTGTAGTCCGATGATGGAACGGGCTAGGAGGAATTAGTTCATGCAATTCCATCGCACACTCCCCGAAATGTAACCGATAAAAAACCGACAGACGGGCAACTTGGCGCCGATGTTCAAGGCTCTTGAGCCTAGACTCAACCAATATCTCATTGCCGATGAGCCTCTTGGCCCGTTTTTCGATCGACTCCAGTGCATCCAGCTGGTACTTGGCAGATCCATCCCAAAGATGAGAGCAGTACTCCATGCATGACCGAACTTGCGCTTGGTACAAGTTGAGCAACTGTTCTGGCGTGAAGTAACGTCTCACCTTTGCAAGGATCCCCAACTTTTTGGCAGCCAGTTGAGCTTTTGCCTCAATGAATGGACCAAAATTGAGGGTTGATGTCAGCGTAACGCCAAGAAGCTCAAGATGGTCCGTTATCGGCACGGTCACACCACGGAAAGAAGGAGCCGAGTGGAATTGGCTCCTTTTAGTGGAAAAAAGACACGCCTGGGTTTTAGCAGCATTAAACCTGACCAGATTGGCTTCGCCCCATTCGGAGACTGCCTGCAAGGACAGGTTCAGGCGCTCCATCATGGCCTCCCGGAGAGACTGGATCTGAGGCCCGGTAGCACGAGCGTTGGACAAGTATCTCTCAGCAACAGTGCTGTCGTCTGCATACCCAAAGGTGCCAGGTTTTAGCAGATCATTTATGTGCAACAAGAACAGTGTTGCTGAGAGTACCGACCCCTGGGGGACCCCGGCATTGATATCCAGTTGGTCAGATGAGCGGCCATCAATAACCACTCGTATAGACCGGTCCTTCAGGAAGTCTGCGATCCAATCGCACAGTCCACCGGGCAGACCGAATGAAGGAAGCTTACCGATAAGGCTCTCGTGCCAGACCCTGTCAAAAGCCTTCGAGATGTTGAGGGAGACAGCAAGCGCTTCCCCGTGTCTCTCGACGGCCTCACTCCAGATGTGAATAGCATACGCTAGAAGACCCCCAATTGACCGATTTTTGCGGTATCCATATTGGTGGTCACTGAGGATGTCGTTAGCTTCTAGGTATGCCAGGAGCTTGGAGTTGAGCACCCGTTCCATACTCTTGCAGAGGATGGACGTAACTGAAATGGGTCTGTAGTTGGCCGGGTCAACCCGACTGCCCTTCTTGGGCACGGGCTGAACGTTAGCTAGCTTCCATGCAGTCGGCACTTTTCCAGTCTCATATGAAATGCGAAACAGGCGTGTCAGGATCGGAGATAGTTCAGGCGCACAAGTTCTCAGTACGATTGCCGGTATCCCGTCGGGGCCACTAGCTTTGTTAACGTCAAGGTTGCGCAGCACCCTACGGAAGTCCTTTTGATGGATGCGAATGTCCGACATACTCGTCTCGCATCCATCAGAAGAAGGAGGGGACTGCGCGTCACCAGAATCCAGGCGTGACGATTCCGCAAAAAGAGAGGCAAACAAGTTCGCTTTCTCCTCAGCGGAGTGGGCCAGTGTTCCGTCGGGGTTCAGCAGTGGTGGTAGTGAGGGACGGCAGAAATTCGATTCAACCGACTTAGCCAGGGACCAGAACGCTTTACTACCGGCTGGGTAGGAAGCAAGTTTGGTCCCAATACGGCTTATGTGGTCAAACCGGGCCCTTCGCAATACCCTTTTGCAGGACTTGGCAGCCCTATTGAAGGCTTTCTTCCGCTGGCTCAGGTCTCTAGACCTTCGCGTCCGAGCGTCGACCCATGCCAGGTACGCCTCATGTTTGAGCGTGTTGGCGCGATTGCACTCGGCGCCAAACCATGGCCGGTCAACGCTAGACATTGCTACGTCAGAGAATGGAATGAAGTACTCCATTCCCTGACGCAACACATCGGTCACGGCGTCCGCAAACGACGAGGGATCAGCTGAAGAAAAGCAAGGGGCCTGCCAAGGATAAGATGCGAAAAACGAACGCATCCCATCCCAATCTGCTGACCTGTACCGCCAAACCCGCCGAGTGCCTCTTGGGCTGGGATCGGGCGGGGAGTAGACGGATACAGATTTCACCAGACAATGGTCGGAGCTACCCAAAGGTGAAGATACCGACACAGAGTAGCGGTCTGGATCTGTTGTCAGCAGAAGGTCCAAGCAATTGGCAGTGTGCGAATCAACATCCGGCACCTTCGTTGCTCCCTGGACCAGCTGGGCGAGATTTAACGCAAGCGCAAGCTTTCGCGTCTCTCGCCCAGCATGATCAGTGCACTGGTATGGGAAGAGCTACTCCTGGTGGTGGGCATTGAAATCCCCCAGTATCACTAATTGGGCAGAAGGGTACCGCTGCTGTGCTGTATCAGCCGCCTCACACAGATGTTCCGTAAGCCTGGTTGTCTCCTGATCTCCACTGTGCGATCGGTAGACACAGGTAATTTATAATTTGACCCTGTATAAGTCGTGCCTATACGAGAGAAGAAAGTCCCAATATGACTACAAATCGTGACGAATATTGATAAATTTACTTGTCAGCAGTAAGTTTCATACGATTCCTATTTCCGCAATTTACGTGGCAAACTTAGTACATACCATTTTGATATTTTCGTGCTACATTTGAGTTAAATGAATTCAGCTTGAATCAACTAAAGTTAGCATTCCCAAGCGCGGCGCGTTCAAGTTTGAATTCCCACTAACCCTACTTTGTATTAAGCGCATAGTAAATCTGAATAGTAAATTTTAATCGTGGTACATATTACAAAATGTAAGTTATTCCGAGTGTAACGGGAAGGTGTAGTCATATTTTCAGAACATCTTCTGAATTGACTATGACGTCCTTAAAGTCAGTTAATTCAGCTATTGAATTCCACTGACAATAGAGATTTTCAAAATATGACTGCTCCTTGCCATTTGTAATCCAATACATTTTACTAAAAAAATACTGTCTGGTACAATTAGAAACCGGACACATAGCATGTGCGATAGAGAGCTCTAAGTATATGAGGCAAACATCTCTAATAACTTGAACACCTCCTCTTTTTTTACACCGGCATTAATTCGCAGGTTCTTGTTATGTATGTATCAATATAAATCAATTTTTCGATACAAACAGCAATCAGTACAACAATTTCGCATATAAATTTAAATGTTAAATTTCTAAGCTATTAACACATTAGGAGTGCACAACGGACGCTATCGTAAATCAGAAGTACAAACAGTGTATTAATTACAAATGCAAACAGCGAGTGTGGTCTGCCGCAGCCGTCTCTATCCTGCTAATGATTTGCAGTGTAGCCGTGTAGCCGGAGCATAACGCACACACGGACAGTTGGCGTTCACTACGATACTACGATACGACACACGGTTAAATTTCTTCGTATAAAATAACGTATTTTTGTTGAATGCAATGAGCCTGATTGTTATTAAATCAAAGTCATTAAATTAGTAAGCTAAACTTTGCAGACGTGATTAATTGACTGAATGATGATAGCGACAAAAAAAACAAATGCAGACAGCGAGTGTGGTCTGCTGCAGCCGTCTCTATCCTGCTAATGATTGCAGTGTAGCCGTGTACACCGTGTGTAGCTGGAGCCTAATGCACACACGGACAGCCGGCTACTACAACACTACGAAACGACACACGATCATATTCTTGGTAATATTTTGCAAGTCTTTTACATTTTTTTATAGAGCTCAAACACAGAGTCAAATTAACGCAGAAATGGTAGATATCGATATCTTATGGCAAAAAAAAATAAAAACATATGGGCGCGAAACCATTAGTCGATTTAATGTTTGTTTTATTTTGAACATTCTATATTTCCTTTCTTATTACTTAAAATGTTGCGATATCCGGTTCAATTTATATTAAGCTTTAATTTGATCAAATCCTTTATAATTCTTTAAAAACAAAGGGCTTTCCAGTTGACATTTTATAAGGATTTAATTTGACTGTTTCCTTTTTATTTCTTTAAAATATTGTAACATCCGGTTTTGTCTAAATAAGAATTTACTTTGACAACTTCCGTTCCATTTATTTATTTTAAATGTTTCTCTATCGTCTGAGTACCTAAATATTGTAAGGATTTATTTTGATAACTTCCTTTTTGAGGTTTCCCGCCTAATATTGGTGTTTCGCGCCTAAACTGTATGTTTACCTACTTAATTTTAATAATTTTTACATCCGCTGTAATCTTTATGCTTGTTATTTTTTTTTTTTTTTTTTTTTTTTTTATTTGTGATGGGTTTGCTCTTGACTCTAGTCTAGGTCAAAGGTGACAGAGACAGAGTCGACGATGGAGTGAGCTTACCCAGAAGAAGCCTGTTTACTCTAACTTTGAAGAGATTCGGGTTGAATGCGTTCGGAAACACTGACGCAGGTAGCGAGTTCCATTCATTCGCTGTGCGCATTATGAAGGATGTTTGTTTTTTGTTTGTTTGATGTTTTCTCTGTATAAAAACCGATGTAATTATAGAGGAAGAACATTATTTCGCTACCATGGAATAAACAACCTATACTGAACTAAAGTATTTCTTTATTCTCCATTTACTCTGTCAACTGTTACTGTGCATAAATATTGGTGCAAACTAATATTACGTGTGAACTCTACGACGATGGCGACCACGCGCCGACATACACAACCTGAGGCTGAGGTGGTAATGGGCCAGCCATATTAGCCGTAGAACCAATGATCGTTTAGATAGCCGTGTTCTTGAGTGGAGACCATGAATGTTAAAGTTGTTATAGTAAGTTAGGACGCCTATGCCTAGGTGTAGCGAATTATTTTCGCAGGGAGACTGGATGAGAACTGCCGAAAACCGCGAGACAAATGCTGTTCGATTGGAGACGCCTATGTCCAGCAGTAGACTTCTATAGGCTGATGATGATGATGGTTGCCTCGTAGTCCGCTGTAGTATTACATGAATGTTTTTGTTGATGTTGAAGGAATATGTCTGTGCAGTTTCGGTAATTAATTTAATGATGCTAATGATGATGTATTTAGAAAGAAATAAAGTATGTTGTGGGGTAATTTTCTAGTTCTGTGTTTAGCAATTAACTGGTATATAGTTGAAAAGAAAAGAGTGTGATTATAATCTAAAACAAATACATAGAGCCTACCGCGCCGCCGCTTACGTACTTTGTGGTTCTAAGATGCAAAACGATCGAAATGTTTTGGATCAAAAACTCGTTTTATTAATGATTGGAGGCCTTTACTGAAATTATATGCATTCAAACTTGGGACATTAACGAATAGGTGAAAATCAAGAAAGTATTGAAAGTTCTCTAAATGCCAGAACTAATCAATCAAAAATAATAATATTTTTAATTTCAAGCGCAAACAGTATTTGTGGTCTTTCACAATCTCCTCTGGTGCAGGTACCTATAGAACAGTACGATACCAACACGATGAAAATACATGATGACGACTAGTTCGTTACTAACACGATGAAAATACATGATGACGACTAGTTCGTTACTAACACGATGAAAATACATGATGATGACTAGTACAATACCAACACGATGAAAATACATGATGACCAGTACAATACCAACACGATGAAAATACATGATGACGACCAGTACGATACCAACACGATGAAAATACATGATGACGACCAGTACGATACCAACACGATGAAAATACATGATGACGACCAGTACGATACTAACACTATGAAAATACATGATGACGACAAGTACGATACTAACACTATGAAAATACATGATGACGACCAGTACGATACCAACACGATGGAAATACATTATGACAATGACTTGCCTTTTCCCAACGAATTCGGAATGGGCACCAAATCTTAACGGATAGAGCTGAATTTTACGTTAGTTACTTACCAATATTTTACACGGGCCCTGAATATCTGATCTATACAATCCACATCTGTAACCACTGTCAAAAATCTGTAAAGACAACCCAATTAACAGCTAAATCAATTTACAACTCTGCAGATGATAATTTGGCTGTTCATGTGAGATATCAAATACGAGATAGATACACATCACATCATCAGCCTATTAATGTTTCCACTGCTGGGACACAGGCCTCCTCTTTGTGAGAGGGCATGGGCCGTAATCCACCACGCGGGTCCAGTGCGGGTTTGGTGGATGTCACACGTCTTCGAATTTTTGGTTCTAGGACATGCCGGTTTCCTCACGATGTTTTCCTTCACCGTTTTGAGAGCAGTGGTGATGAAATAATTTACACAAAGTAAAGCGCCTACCTGGACTCGAACCCACGATCTACAACTTAATAATAATCAATAATATTAATTTCACATTCCGATGCATTTTGTATAAAAGCCTACCTAATGAATTTCATGGAATAATGTCAAAATTACAATAGGAAAATGACATTTGAATAGAACGATGTAATATCAGCACATTTTTATTTCAGTCTACATAATTTATATAATCTATTGAACACGTAATTATGACACGATATCTTGAGTTTGATCCCTGATTCAAACTGTAAAACGCCCATAACTTTTGAACGGCACAACCGATTTTCATCAAACATAGCACTCTCGATAAAGTCAAACAAAAAAAACTAAGTCAAAATCGATTCATCCATTTAGAGGCTATGATGCCACAGACAGATACACAAACACACAGGTAACACGTCAAACTTTTAACACCCTTCTGTTTCCTTCGGGGGTCAAAAAAATAATTTTCGTAGCATAGCTATCGGCTACACACATACACACGCACACACGCAAACCATGACCAAATTATTTGACGACACTACAGACGAATTAGCCTTTTCGACTAACCATTACATTGAATTCCCCTCAAAATCAACAACGCTTCAACCGCCACCAATTTACCTTTTGACGTTAGGATTTAAATTGATTCTGGTATGAGCATTTTATTCAATGACTTACGCCAGAAATGGTTTGATAGGCAGCTGATACGCTCCTTTGTTTTCCACCGAAATGAGTTTTTCACTGTAACGAGTATTTATCGAGTTTCAAGCAATTCGCTGCGATAATTACTCAATTGAGTATCGTGCAAAGGAAAGGGGAGAATTCGTGTTTGTTGTTGGAATATTAGTGATATTGTACACGTAGCGGAGTAACAGGCAATGTTCACAACTTCGCATTATGTAATGGAGCTTCAACAACCTAGGCTTACTCATAATCTGTCGAACATGAGAAAATATCCCCCAGTTTACCGCCGACTCTCTGCGTTTAGTTACAGCTCCTTTAATCTGCATAAATTGTAGCGTTACGCATATTGCAGAATGAATCCCGCTCTTTAATGCAGCCGTTAAAAGTGATTCAGTTGACGCAGTAGCCGTTTTGAATTGGAGAAATAGGCGAATAAAATATATCTTAAGAATTCAATTAAAATTTCTGATTTCGTCCTGCTTCAGTCAAAATTATGTTATAGAGGTGGATCGCTTTTTGATGGGCTGTATTTTGTTATGGGTTCGGGGGTCATACTCTTTTAGAAATATCTGTGAGTCTAACTCTACAGACATACGTAAAATGTAGGCAGATGTATTTCACACATGGCGATGCTCCTCACACATTGTCTTAGCACTTACCTTTTCCACTTTCAGATATGTCTACCGGTATAAAGCTCAATTCAATTTTCTACAAGCCAGGTGACAAGTGGGAAATAAGAAGCAATATTACAGATGTGCTATCCATTTGCGAGATGAAAAATGCCTTAACATAATCTACTCTACTAGTGCCATATCGTTATGAAGAAACGAACAAAACGTTCTACTAAAAGCTCCATTTTAATTTCATCACCATAACTCAGCCGTGTAAAGATACGGTTTTGCATGAAAACTGAAATAAAAAAGGTGCAGGTACGACGTCGAAACAATAATGCACGATTGTAGTTGCTTTTACAATGGCAGTCGGAGACATGCGGGCGGGTACCCGGCGACGTAAAGTGAAATCGGTCCTTTCAAAACATTTTACTGTGCGAGCTTGAAAAATAAAACGGTGAAGCACTATTCAACTACCCACAGTGATCGTGGGTAAACTGTCCGCGATAAAGGGCCTTCACAAAAAAACTTGCCTCTGTAAACTGGGCCGGCTCGCACGGTAATCAACTTTATTCTAGCTTGTGTTTGGTAGAAAAAAATTGAATCTATCCGCGAGGTCTGTGTTATTTGACTTCGCTTCTTGAAACGGATGAAACTGCATCACAACGTCAAAAGTTATGTAATTAAATGGAAGTCTGTAGTCAAACGTAAGATTATGTGGAGTTAATTATGTATGTTTTATTTATATAAATACATTTCGTAGGTAAAAGCGATCGTAAACAAAATGATAAATATTTATAACTCGCCTGGAAGAGATCGCGGAATGCGATAAGGCCGTCAATTGTAATAAATAAATACCTTTCCACACCATAATTATGTAGTTTATCGTAATTTATTTAAGAATCTAATCGTCTAGGTAGGTCTGCCCAAAACGTGAAGGCAAAGTTAACTCAGTTCATAAAGAACTACCAATGAAATAAACAGTTCTACCAACTAAATTCAGATGACTGAACTACGTGATTCCAATACATTTTTCAAACATCCGAATTCGATGTATTCGCCAGAACACTCGGTTTAAAAATACGTTCCACCTAGTTGGACCAACTAACCAGTATAATATCCGAAATTGAGTTCGAAGTCTCGTAACGGAACCGACACAGAATAGATAGACACAGAATGCCTAATCCCAGGTTTCAGAGCAGACGCTTCACAAATTAAACGCAAATCAAGGAATATGATTGTCGGTTCAAAATTCATTTAATCAAGCAAAGCAGCTAACTCGAATTTGACAATTTCTCACAATAATTTTGCGATACATTTTTGTTCTAGAAACCAGCCCGTAAGCGCAGATGAATTTTAGCTCATCGTACAGGGTGGGCCTTCTGCACCTGATTATTCTGTGTAACCGGGGTCGCATTGCCGAGGCCCGCGAATATTCGATTCAATCGTCTCCGCCTCACCTAGCCTTAAGTGTACGAGAACTATTTTCGTAACGGCGTGATAGCGACACACTGGAAGAAGAAGGCTAGTCTACCAAACCAACCTATTTTCTCGGGACAATTTAAATAGTAATGTTCTCAGCGTATCAGGTCGTAAGATCGTGAGATGAGGTTTACTGTTCGCGACCTTGTTCTTGGATTATGAACTGATAAGATCGTGGCTTAAATCTGGATTTTAGACGAGATTTGAAATGCTAACGCATTCTACAAGTTTTCTGGATAAATCCTTTACTGTGCAGGATACTCTTCTGTGAAATACGTTGCCAGACCCAATCAAACCCGCCCAATCGTTGCCTGTCATAAGATTGGTGAGGGAGCACTACGTGTCACTGTGATTATGAATTGATTGTCATCATTTTATTTATTGCCTTCATATTTTAGTATGTATGTATTTATTTATTTCTTTTATTTATTATATATTTATTTAATAGGAGGAGCTCGTGGCTAAATAATAACAGCCGCACGGGTCGATCTTCAAGGTTAGGCAATGCTTGACGAGGTCGGTCCGTGGATGGGTGACCATTTTCAACATACCGAGTTTCCTTCGTGCCTCGGAAAGCACGTTAAGCCGTTGGTCCTGGCTGTCATTTGAAGATCTTTGACAGTCGTTACGGGTAGTCAGAAGCTTGAGATCTGACACCAGTCTTGCCAAGAAGCACCGTGTTACCCATTTACTGGGTTGTGGAGGTCAGATAGGCAGTCGCTCCATGTAAAACACTGGTACTCAGCTGAATCCGGTGGGACTGGAAGCCGACCCTAATATAGTTGGGAAAAGGCTAGGCAGATATATATATATATTTATTAAATACATAGCATATTCTGTATGTATCTGCGTAACTTTTATAACATTTTTTAACACTGATATTTTCACACCAATGGATACGAAGGGGGGCCCCCCTTCGTATCCATTACTGTCCATACCTGGTTGCCTGAAAGAGATCGCGGAATGCGATACGGCCGCACTTTGCATGTGTTTTAGTTTTATGATTCCTTTATAAATGTAACGTATGGTGTACAATAAAGTAAATAATTAATAAATAAATAAAAGAATCACTGTCTTGGACGAGTAATGAACTATCAGCATATTCACGTTAGGTATGTAAGGTAGGTAACCTGCTTGGCAACTGATTTTATCCAAGTTCCTAAAGTCCCATCTTAACTATTGGCCGATCTCTGTTCTCTCAAATCAAGTAATAGACAAATTTCTAGTAGGAAATTATCTCTTCTCTAGAAAGAAAAAAAATACTTGCGACGAAAATAGGAGTACCTCTATTCATTCCTCTTTTCATTGCTGGATATTTTTTTTTTCAGGCGACATCAAGCTTTATATCCTTGCTTGTCTGGTGGTCGATTTTCAGGAGTTGCAGTAGTTAGGAATCATTCGATGGGCTTGTTCCAATATTAGTATTTAAATAGAATATATTTATTATCGAAATAAATAGGCTGTGAACTTGTAAGCGATGGTGTTATATCATAGTTCTTTTGAACAACATGCAATGAAGAATTGACCGTGCATTAAAATATACGTCAATTTATCTTTAAATCCATCTTCGCAAACTTTGTATAACCATTAATCCTCATGCAGAACCACACTCGCAATATTTATCTTACACACGCATAGATACCGGCTATATATTTACCCACTCATATATATCAACCCCCCAGGAAAGTAAATTCATACACTGCGCATTTCCTGTTCCACAAACAGAATATTAAAATAAGTATTTAAATAGCATTGCCATGTTTTACGGAGATTTTGTCTTAATTTAAATTATATTATGCCACAGCTGGGCTGCTTGCACGGTATTTGAGTTCAGAGAAACCAGATCAAATTCCTGTTCTTTGAATGTTTGATGTACATTATTCCTAACATAATTAGCTAAACCTAGATTGTAATACAATAATAGGATGCAATTGTATTACTAAAGAAGACTTTAAAAATGAAAACATGGTGTGCAGTAATTTATTTCCGTGAGGTTTTGTGGTGTGCCTTAAGGAAGAAAGGCGTGCCTGGGATGTATGTACAGTTGTTCCGAGCGATGTACAGTCGATGCAGCACCCAAGTCCGATCTACAGTCTGTAGGCACTACTAGCAGATTCAGTGTGACAGTCGGCTTGCACCAATGGTCAGCTCTCAGTCCTTACCTCTTACTGATGATAATGTACGCTCTGACGTCGGACATACAGACATACAGTAAGAGGCACCCTGGCGTATACTGTTTGCCGGTGACATCGTGCTGGTTGCCGAGAGTGGCCTAGAGGTCCAGAGCAGATTGGAGGTGTGGCACAGACTGGAGAGTTTTGGCTTGAAACTGAGCAGAACCAAAACAGAATACTTGTTCTGCGATTTTGGCGGTCTCTCCAGTTCCGGGCTTATAGCTCTCAATGGAACACCCATACCGATCTGCTCCAACTTCCGGTAGCCAGGGTCGCTGATCCAAGGGAATGACCGAGAACGTAACGCACCGGATCAACTCGGGATGGATGAAATGGCGACAGGTCACTGGAACAACTTGCGACCCACGGATGCCCCTCAAGTTAAAGGAGAAAATTTACAAATCTGTGATTAGACCTGTCTTACAGTATAGACCAGAATGTTGGGCTGTGAAAAATACGGATGAAAAGTGATGATTGACGTAGCAGAGATGAGAAATTAGTATATTAGAGGAAATATGAAAGTGGCACCAGTGACAGAAAAGTTGAAAGGAAACCGTGTGTCGTGGAACACCTAGCATGTAGTACCGTCTTCACCATAAGGGCACACGGGGCCCGTGCCCTGGGCCCCCATCCTCAAGAAGCCCCGAAGGACCGACAATTTATCTCACATTTATTTTCGAAACATTTTTGTCGGGCACAGTAACAGTGAGCACCCGAGTCGAAAATAAAACTTACTTTTATCTTAAAATTCAATTATGACGATTTTATTTAAATTCATCCATTTCATAAATAGGAACATGGTACTCACATACCTACAAATATTGCAAACATCAACAACAACGGAACACTGTGCGAGTCAATTTCATAAACAAAAAGAGAAGAAAAAAGGTTATACTATTCTTATAAATAAAACGTGAAAAACATAAAAAATTATTTAATAAAACTCACAAAAAATTACAGTAAAAAATAAATCGACACGAAATGAGCGGAGAAGCAATGCTATAGGCAGGTCTACGACCGATGGAGAAAATGGACGAGTCCACGCAGGCTCCTGCCTTTTAAACGCCTTTTAAACCGTGCTGGCTGGTGGGGAGTCTTCAGTGTTGTCATCTAATACTATAATTATAAAAAAAAAAATTAACCAGTTTGATTCTGCCTACACTAAAAATTGCACTTTAGAGCTGGACGAGCGTTTTGCCTAGCATTCTTACCTTGAATATAATAATTAGAAGTTACTAGTTCTCTGTATAATAAGTCTGCCTCTAATTGTTGGACACACACATATTGCAACTTAGTTACGGAATGGTTTTTCTGTTTGCGAGCAGCATTTGATCTATTTTTATCTCGCATGCAACTGTGTTTATCTTTAAAAACGATCTGCATGGCACACAAGCGAAAAATTGCAAATAAAATTCGATTGCATTTTTTCGTTCCCCTACATGGCAAAACAAATACTTACGAACATTTACAAAGAAACTTCTGTGTTGTTTTGTTATTTAATGATCGCACGTTTTTATGTTTTAATTCACTAAAAATTCAATTAAGCTATGGAAAAACGTTCATAGACTGTTTTTACTTGTTGTATTTTATCACTTATTATATTGTGTCTCGAATAATCGATCATCGCTTTTCCCGAGGGCTGAGTGTTCGTCCAATAACATTCAAAAACATATTGGCGTAAGTGCTCGATATGAAATTGCATTTAAGCCAATAGGTGCAAGTATTCATCGTCCGTCATATTATTTGTCACCCGCCGTCAGTAGCAGGCGCCACCGGGCGTCGAGTGCGACCGACGCGCGACGTATGTATAGCGTATATCCAATTACCCATTCGCAATATTTTCTATGCGATGACGCATGTGGAAAACGTAATCAATCTACAATACGAATATTGTCTAAAATTATTTGGGCAGAGTTCACTCACACTCTTCTTGGTAAATTGTTTTACTGTAGAATTGGAAACGTTGTATGGTTAGGTTACACGACTAGTTTTAAAATACATTTATTGTACAACTAGTGTGATGGCTGTTCTGAGTTTCACTACTGCAAAATGACGAACTTCTTAACAAACTTTCATCTTCTATGTAAATTGTTGTTTAGTGCTCATCTCTAAAACACCTTTAAGCAACATTAGTGGTTTTGAATGCGTGTGGTCTCATTGGGTGTCAGTGAATGAATGACTAAAAGATTTTAATTAAGTAAATATTTCCTGTGATTAACAAACATTATAAAGTGGAAATTACTAGTATGATAAATTGGATACGGAAATTAAGTCATCATAATCATCATGAGCCTTTTACATGTTCCCACTGCTGGGACACAGGCCTCTTTGTGAATGGGCCGTAATGCACCGCGGGCCCAATGTGGCTAAATGAATGCGAGGCAATTAAATCCGTTGAATATATTTATTTAAAAAAGTGAGTCTACTATGTGTGTAGGTAATAACTAGATAGGTATAGTAACCACGGAACTGATAACTCCTACAGGTAATCTTTGTCCAACTTCTGTGAGAAATCGAAGAAAATAAGTTCAAAAACTAAAACCCGACGACTGAAAAATCATTCTCTTCTGAAATTGTTATGTACCCACTATTCGATATGTATCGGGTATTAAATAAACAAATTACATGTAATAAGCAATTTAATGTATTTGATACATGTTCATAGTGGTGTTCATAGGATAACCGTGGTCGTATGCCACTTAAAATACAATCCGCAAAATAGATATGCTATGCCAGACTATAATTTCTGTGCCAATTTTCACCCAGATCCGTTCAGCCATTCTATCGTGATTGTGTAAAAAACATACATCCACACACACATCTATCTAAACTTTCACATTTAGAATATAAGTAATATAATAAACATCATCGCTAATTTCAGATTCCTATGTCAATGGGAAGTAAAAAAAATCTTCGGGCGAAAATTTAAAAAAAAGACTGACTTTGGTTGATGGACGTTGGACTGATGACGGGCCTGGGCAAGTTTGCATTCTATCAGCCATTACGATTGTATAAAAATAAAAAACCCGACTGACTTGACTGACCAAAACTATAAATATTCTTTGACTGTACAGCATGATTTTCTTCTTGTTTACATCTTTGCAGTCGGGTTTTTCTGATTTTATTTATTTTTTATTAACAACTTTTTAGTTACACTTTTTTTTCGCATGACTTTTAAACATATAAGTGGTATATGTTTTTGTAATCACCCCTAAAAACCCTTCATTCTGATACCCCACTCGATAGGTTTTGAAGAAAAAAAATTGCTTTCCCTACAATATGGCACCCAAAATCCGCCATGTTTATTTATTGACGGCACTTAACTTAGACCACTTGGACGGCCTATCTAACGATGTCTTAATTATAAAAATCCGTCAAGTGGTTTGAAAGATACGAGGTGATAAAGAATATTACTGTTGTATGTAACATACAAGATACGTGCGAAAAATATAAACCTTTCCTTGTAGCCGGGTAAAAAGGCCAAAATGTATGGGATAGACCAGCGCTAACAAAAATGCCCACTTGGTATTTACACATCGATGTATAATATTTTTTTAACGTTTGACAATGACTATCGTTGAAAGAAAATCATTTTGTCTAGAGACTAAATTCATTTCATTAACTATTCCATTGAAAACAAATACTGAAAAAACATTATTATAATGCAAAAAACTCCGCTTCAATAAGTTAAAGACAGTCGTAAAAACACACGAATAAGAAAACACGGGACATTAGATTAAAAACCCAAATAAAAACAGTTTTGTTGGCACGCCTTAGGTTAACGAAACTTATTTTTCCTCTTGGACGAACTCCAGAGAGGGTAACAAAGTGATAAACGTTATTATTTTACTTGATACTTCATTTATAAACGGGTTTTACTTTTTGTGCGTATAGATTTATGAATACGAGACGATTTTTAAATCATTTGAAAGGTTTTTAAATTCATTTTAGTTTCTCTTTTGTTCAGGTATTGGATATCAACCAAAATCAAGATAAATGCAAAAACGGACTCTGAAACAAGAAAAAAACCTTACCTATGTAAAGATAAGTGAACCAAAACTTACTGAGCAGGTGTGTTTTTTTTTAGTTGATTGGTCATTGACCGAGCGAGCGCGAAGCGTGAGCGAAGCATCACCGTTTCAGCTTGGACAAAAATGCTTTCGTATGTCCGGATGCTACAGGACCTACAGGTCGCATTTCTCAACCGATTCTCGTGAAATTTTGTTAGCAGGATAGACAATTATATGGAATTTTTCGTAGATTCAGTATATGGTTTTTTTTTAAAAGGCTACGCTATTTTGACAAAAAATCAACTAGACAGATTTGCGAGAACTACAGATCACAAAGGCACTACAGATCACAATAAGTTGGATCTCCTATTGGGACAAGAGTAAGAAGATGAGGATTATATGGGAGTGAAACAACCAGCAAATAACAGAGTGTACCACATTTACACCTCGGACTAAACTTTTGGCCTATACATTGTATAGCTATTTCTTTAAAGTCGAATCAAACTTTATTACTAAACAAGTTCAGTACATTTTCGTTATTATTTGATTGCATCTACAACTACATTACGCTAAATCAAAAAACCTCTCTACACAGCCTTTATCAAGCCCTAATTCAATCCAGCGTTCCTAATTCACATCAGCCATTCATTACGGGCCGTCTAATTTGTTAGTATTCTCCTAACACGACCCAATAGGTGCACATCTCATTTGCACCCAATCTCTCTGTACAACAGTCACGACGTGTATACCTTCGTCAGTTTTCAAATTCTTATCTTTACAAAGTCCAGATACAATAACCTCTTTAAACTACGACACTGAACATATTATCGCATAGTAAACTTTCTTGATCAAAATTTATTGAATACAAAGGTCAAAAATAGCATAAAGCTTAAAAAAATTTTCTTCGACTTTTAAATAAATACTTTTTAAAGATTTGGTCGTTTTATGAAAGACTAGCTCCTGCCAGCGGCTTCGCCCGCGTGAAAGCAGGAAAATTATCCCAAGGGAACCTATTTCCGGGATAAAAAGTATATATATATATATATATCCTATGTGCTATTACAGAATATAATCTATCTCTGTGCCAAATTTCATCCAGATCCGTCCAGCCGTTTGAGCGTGAAGAAATAACAAACATTCGCCTTTATAAGATTAGTGTGATATATGAAATGTTTTATTAATTAATAAAACAGTATTACCTTTCTATTTAGCAACTGATTGTCATTCTACGACATTGACTTAGTCTGTAAAGGCCTGTAACACATTCTATCATGAACAAAGTAAACAAAAAATCAAAAAAAACCGACTGCTTCAAAAGCGAACTAAAACGATGTAAACAAGAAGAAAATCTTGCTGTGCAGTCGGAGGATACATATTCGCGAGCTGGCTGACCAAAACCAGATTTATCCTCCGACTACACAGCAAGATTTTCTTCTTGTTTATTTCTTTTTAGTTCGCTTTTGAAGCAGTCGGGTTTTTTGATTTTATTAACTATTTTTATGTACAACTTTTTAGTTATACTTATTTTTTCAAATGACTTTAAACATATAAGTGTAATATATTTTCGTAATCACCTCTAAAAACCCTTAATTTGGATACCCCACTCGATGGAGTTCGAAGAAAAAAAAAATCAGCAATCCCTACAATATGGCGCCCAAAATCCGCCAAGTTTCTTTTTTTTCATCGGTATTAAACAACACACACACATTAACACTTGGGCGGCCAAGACCTGTCTAACGATGTCTTAAATAAAAAGCCGTTAAGTGGTTTGAAAGATACGAGATAATAAAAAATATTACATACATACAAACATACAAGATACGCGCGAAAAACATAACCCTTTCCTTGCAGCCGGGTAAAAACAAATCTTAAGGTGACAAACCTATTATTACCCCAACTCCACCTTACATTACCAAGCCCGAGTTACTAGCAGTCACATAATCGCCGCAATCATAAAACACATGTATTGTTCCTGTCTCGTCGGGGCACGAAACTAATGAAATCGTAAATCAACGAGCATACATCGACAGATTTCCAGCGTGTAAATATTTTGCTTTTCAATATAACTCTCGACTCGACTGACGCCTTGTTAATTAATAGAATTAAAACCAGACTTGATGAACAGCTCAACAGCGAGCCAATTAAGCGCGGCATATTTTTTTCTCTGTCTCTTTAATCTAAGTTGAAATATTCGAGTCTGAACGAGTCAATTGTTGTATGTTACAAAATTGTAGTATGAAATTAAACAAGAGTTATTAATTTATTTATTATACAGAGTGTAGCGGAATGTTGTGGTCATATTTTAAAAACTGCTTCTGCTCATGTAAGTCATAGACAATTCTCAAAAAAAAAATGTCCCATACAAAATTTAGTCAGCTTTGAGAATTGTCTATGAGCGCACTTCTTTGGGTAATGCATTCCACAAACGAGCTGCTTGAATAGTGAAAAATTTGCAAAGAATGATATGCCTGCCTGTAAATAACTTATTTACACAAGATTGTCGAACTATAATTTATCTAAACTTAATTTTTAGATAAGTCGTTGACGTACTTTATATAAATAACTAAAAGGAGAATGCATGCGCTTATCAGTTTATTTAGTTATATTTGTGGCGAATACTCAGTTTATTTTTGAAAAGATAAATGGATTAACAGCAAACTGTGTGTTGAACAGATATGGACGTGTAATATCTCGGAGGCGAGTTTTACGATGACCGTCGCGCCAGACGGTGCACATCTTATTTCTTTCTTTATAATCATTTTAAAAACTTGTGGAACTGGTACCTAAATACCAATTGCCACACGGATCGTTTTTAGGGTTCCGTACCCAAAGGGTAAAAACGGGACCCTGTTACTAAGACTCCGCGATCCGTCTGTCTGTCTGTCCGTCTGTCACCAGGCTGTATCTCATGAACCGTGATAGCTAGACTGCTGAATTTTTCACAGATAATGTATTTCTGGTGCCGCTATAACAAAAAATACTAAAAACAGAATAAAATAAATATTTAAGTGGGCCTCCCATACAAGAAACGTGTTTTTTTTTTCGTTTTTTGCGATAATGGTACGGAAACCTTCGTGCGCGAGTCCGACTCGCACTTGGCCGGTTTTTTCCAGCTTGAGCAACGTTTGCTGAAGTCAGTGGTGTCTCATTCCTTACAAAGAAACCGTGCCGACGTTCTATACTGATTATTCTGATTATTT
This sequence comes from Orthosia incerta, assembly GCA_948252205.1. Taxonomy (NCBI): domain Eukaryota; kingdom Metazoa; phylum Arthropoda; class Insecta; order Lepidoptera; family Noctuidae; genus Orthosia; species Orthosia incerta. The sequence continues at coordinate 14,775,902 of OX411744.1, forward strand.
TTTGTACATCGATTGCGTTCGGTTACGTTCCGTTCCGTTCCACGGATATAGATGGTGATCAATCTATCGCCGTGGAACGGGACCGAACGCGATCTATTTACAAAAAATAATCGGTATAATTAGATGAAAAACGCTAGTTACGTCGGCACGGTTTCTTTGTATGGGATGAGGCATATGTATGCTAGTATTACATTATCTGTGCTGAAGTCAATCCATGGATGGGTGACCTTCCATTACATACCGAGGCTCTTCCGTGCCTCAGAAAGTACGATAAGCTATTGGTCCCGGCTGTATGGTTATGTAAAGGCTAGGCAACAATGATATTTTATCACAGAGGTATAAATAGGACCCCGTTGTCAGAAAGCGATAAACATACTGTTCAAACGTACGTTCGTGTCGCGGCCTGACGCAGGATGGACTGAGTTCACTCAAGCTGGTCAGCTTGTGTTTGTATTGCCGCGCAGACATCGGTGAAACATATTTACCACAGTATATATATATATAACATCATTGCTAGGCAGATCGTGTCTTATTGCAATTCGGTTCAGTGTACACCCTTGTATTATAAATAATAATATAAATCACTTACAGCATATTCATGCGAAAAAATATTTATAACTTGTTATGAGTTTTTGGCAATGAAACAAGAAACAACATTGTGCATTTATTAAATAGATGTTTTTGAAGACTGTTACAGAATTTATAACAATATTAAAACTGCCTTATTCTTAGACCTGCCCCCGTACCGTGACGTGTCTAAACTATAATAGTTTGACAGTGAAAAAGAGCCAGATGTATACTAGTCATATACATCTGTCCCGTACGCACACTGAAAATAACCTTGCTCTAAGAGATTATGGTCACCACCCTGCTCTTCTGCTTATTCTTATTCTTCATTGCTGGTGCACAACAACAATGTCGTGCCCATCCTGAAAAGCTTTGACGAGTTGCTTCCTGACCACTTTATCTTCGGCTCTCCTCAGGGCAGTGATCACCGTGACGGCTGCTACATATGATCAACATAATAATTGTATCAGCGAAATTGTATCCTAAAATATTTTCATGTTTCTATAGTTATACAAATGCCGCAATACTAGATAGTTACATCTAAATAATCTACATAACAATTTATTTGTATCTAGGTTCGTATCCGCTTGAGTGAACCCGGGATAACGCGACCACAGCTCAGAGAGTCAGACAACCAATTTTGTTCAGCTTTAAATCAACTACTCGTATGTACGATTAACGTTGTGGATTATTTATATCGGATAGCTCTCGACGTACACACGAGCGTGTCTGTCGGCACTCGGGCACTACATCAAAAACGGTGCACTCAAACTAATTGCATTTGCTATTGATGTGAGCCTATAGCCCACATTGCTGAATACCTAGACCCCGCGCTACCCGCTCTGTTCGCTTTGCCCGCTGTGCCCGCTCTCCCCGGTCATCGCATGTCGACTATTAGCAATATAATTCAGGGAACCATGTGCACTGAAAAAAACAATTGGGACTTGCGAACTTTTGTCTTACTAGCACCAAAACAGAGTTTTGCTACTTGCTAATTACTTTTGTATTATTTTATTAAAGTTTATTTTTTATTAACTAAAGTTACTTAAATTTAAATATGCAAAACTTGTTCAATTTTAAGCGAATATTAATTTAAGCATACAAATAACTATTTTTTTTTATTTAATTATTCAGAACTAATTTTCAAATAGCAAAACTCTGTTTTATTGCAATCTAGTAAGAAAAAAGTTCGCAAGTCCCAATTTTTTTTTTCAATTTACCGTGTATATTTGGCACGGCAAAATAGACGAAGGCATTCATTTGCTTTGATTCGATCTGATGCATAATATGTGCCCGATGTCATTAGCAATATGAATTGATATTCACCGCTAAGTGCGTTGATAATATTAGCTGAAAAGGGAGAATGGAAATTATACGTATTACGATGCATAATTACCGGCATTAATTAGTCATGTCAATATTGTAGATTGAATAGTAGTATTGACATGTCTGATTGGTAGTAACCCCAGTTAGACGAGTGCATCTTCTCTTCAGGGGGGTGACCATAAGCTCTTAGAGCGGTATCAATTTGATATCGAACAAGTCAGATACATCTGTCCCTTATTCGATCTCAAATTGATACCGCTCTGAGAGCTTATGGTCACCCCCCTGATAGATATAACACCTGTAAATTATAACAGCCTAGCTTCTGTCAGCGGCTTCGCCCGCGTGTATTATACATATAAACCTCCCTCTTGAATCACTCTATCTATTAAAAAAAACAGCATCAAAATCCGTTGCGTAGTTTTAAAGATCTAAGCATACATAGGGACAGACAGCGGCAAGCAACTTTGTTTTATACTATGCAAGGATAAGGATTAAACCAAATAAAATCATATCAAATATCAAAGTTTATTTGTGAACACAGGTGGGTTAAAATGGATCTTACAACTTGTAATGCGATTCTGGCCTGGTTTCTCACCGCTAAATTATGGCAGAATTAATGTGACAAATTGTCAAACACGCGCTATCTGCTGTGATTGGTTGAATGAATTTTCAACAGCCAGTCACAGCAAATTACCGGCGACTATTCGTCGATTATGTTAACAGCCCGATAATCGAGTGTTAAGCCGCAGATACCCCTAAGTACCTGATTTTAACATGAGTATCACGTCTAGACGGCTTCATCATCATCATCATATCAGCCGAAAGACGTCCACTGCTGGACATAGGCCTCCCCCAAGCGTCGCCACATTGACCGGTCCCGTGCGTCCCGCAACCAGCGGATTCCTGCAACCTTCACCAGGTCATCGGTCCACCTGGTGGGAGGCCTTCCAACGCAACGTCTTCCGGTTCGCGGTCGCCACTCCAGAACCTTTCTGCCCCATCGGCCATCCGTTCTGCGAGCAATGTGCCCTGCCCACTGCCACTTAAGTTTGGCAATTCTTCGGGCTATGTCGGTAACCCTGGTTCTCTTACGGATCTCAACATTTCTGATTCGATCACGCAAGGAAACGCCGAGCATAGCCCTCTCCATTGCCCTTTGAGTGACTGTTTCTGATAAGGCCCATTGTTAGCGACCACGTCTCGGAGCCATATGTCATCACTGGCAACACACACTGGTCATAGACTTTTGTCTTGAGACACTGTCGTAAGTTGGACGAGAAGACACCGCGCAACTTCCCGAACGCTGCCCAGCCGAGTCGGATTCGACGGTTGACCTCTTTCTCGAAGTTGGCCCTACCCAACTGGATCGTTTGTCCCAGGTAGACATAGTTGTCCACAACTTCGAGTGTAGAGTCTCCAACCTTGATAGGAATGGGTGTAACATGGGCATTCAACATCACCTTGGTTTTGTCCATCGAGCATTGTACTGAGGCTCTCCATGGTCTCAGCCATGACCACTATGTCGTCGGCAAACCGAAGGTGAGTGATGTACTCGCCATTAACGTTGATGCCTAGGCCGCTCCAGTCCAGAACCTTGAATACATCCTCCAGTGCAGCAGTGAACAGTTTCGGAGAAATGACGTCTCCCTGTCTCACGCCACGCTGGAGAAGGACTGGTTCCGAGGTCTGATCCTGAAGACGGACTGACATGGTGGCGTTTCTGTACAGACACTTCAACACCTCAATGTACCGGTAGTCGATCTGGCACCGTTGGAGAGACTGCAGTACAGCCCAAGTCTCGATCGAATCGAAGGCTTTCTCGTAGTCCACAAACGCTAAACAGAGAGGCAGGTTGTACTCTTCGGTCTTCTGTATAACCTGCCGCAGCGTATGTAAGTGATCTACGGTGCCTTTTTGGAATCCGGCTTGTTCGGGAGGTTGGAAGTCGTCAAACCTGCGCGCGAGACGATTCGTGATGACTCTTGAAAACAACTTGTAGACATGGCTAAGAAGTGAGATGGGCCTATAGTTCTTCATCCGGGCATTGTCGCCCTTCTTGAAGAAGAGTACCACCACACCCCTGCACCATGCCTGTGGCGTTTTGCCCTCGAGTACGGAATCAAACAGCTTCTGAAGGGCCTTAAGGACCGGTTTTCCACCCGCCTTCAGGAGTTCAGTAGTGATTCCGTCATCACCCGGAGCCTTGTTGTTTTTAAGCTGTTTCAGAGCCATCCTAATCTCGTACAGGCTGACATCCGGGATATCTTCGGTATAGTGTCGGGTCAATCTAGCTCTTGGGTCGTTTGCTAGATTCGCAATGGGTTTACTGGTTGACGTGTACAACTGCCCATAGAATCTCTCGATCTCCCTCAGAAGCTCCGGTTTGGTGGAAACGATCCTGCCATCATCGGTCTTCAGTTTTGTGAGCTGGCTTTGCCCAATAGACAGATCCCTTGCAAAGACCTTGGAGCCCTTATTCCGCTCAATCGCATCTTTAATACTTTCAGTATTAAAGCGGCGGAGGTCGCTTTTCAAGGACTTTGAGATCCGTCTATTTAGCTGCCGGTATTTCACCGCATCGTCTGAAGACTGCAGGATCATCTCACGCCTCTCCTTCATTAGCTTTAGAGTTGGATCAGAGAGCTTTTTGTTTCTATCTGTACGGCGGGTCTTGAAAAACTTAGACCCGACCGTATGGACAGCTTCCACGAACCCATCGCTGTAATCGTCCACGGAGCTCCCTAGGCACTCGAAACGATTCTGGAGTTCGAGCTGAAAGGTTTCGGGGTTTTGGATCTGGATATGTGCTGGACGGAGCGTGGACTTCATCAGTCGAGACCTTTCAAGCTTGATATTAATGTTCAATGTGCCACTTACCATGCGGTGATCGCTCCCGGTTTTCACCGAATTGATCACAGAGACATCATTGAACACTTGCTTCTTGGTTGACATGATGAAGTCGATCTCATTTTTAGTTACACCATCGGGGCTTTGCCATGTCCACTTCCTGTGCTCACGCTTTCTGAAGAAGGAGTTCATCATATAGAGGCCTTCCTTCTCCATAAAACTGGCCAATAGGTGACCCCGGTGGTTCTGACGTCCAACTCCAAATTGCCCCACTTGCAGCTCATCCTCGTCTCGTTTGCCCAGTTTTGCGTTGAAGTCCCCCATGACAACGGTGAAGTGAGTTTTGAAAACATGCATGGCTTTAGAGATATCCTCATACATGGTCTCTACCTCGTCGTCGGGGTGTGCCGAGGTTGGGGCGTAGACCTATATGACCTTTAGCGAATATCTTGCGGATATTCTGAGTATAAGGTACGCCACCCTGGTCGACACACTCTCGATCTTCACCACGTTGTTCACAAGGGACTTGTGGACGATAAACCCGACACCACCTTGGGACTGCCGGTCACCCTCTCGGAAATAGAGCAGGTTACCGGATTTGAGGATTATCGAGTCCTCCCCCTCTCTTCGGACTTCAGATAACCCTATAACACTCCATCGCAACCCGCTCAATTCTTCCTCGAGTTCGGCTATCTTCTCGTCGGTCCGGAGTGTTCGCGTGTTATACGTTGCCAGGTCCAGTCGTCGGTGTTTATTGAGGTAGCCGGGTCCACTCCGGGGATTCTTTGCACCCCTTGCCACGCCATCGCCTCGACCGCTACCGTAGTCAAGGGTAGAGGGGCTGCCGGGCACTTGGGGCCGTTTTTTTGTTGTTAGACGGCTTATCGTCTAATATTTTGGAAAAACTATATGTTACATTAAACCATTTTCTTAATAATTTGATTTAAGAAAATTTTGAGTTTTATTCCTATAACATAATGTAATTAATTTGCAAAGTTATACCTAACACGGACAAAAAAACCGCCTGGCGTATTTTAATGAAATTGCTATCTCAAAGACAATTTAAATTATCTACATTTGATCCAAGGCTTTTGTTAAAAGTCATAGAATAATAAGGAAAGTACAAAAAACTACTGAATTTTGGGTCGCGCGGGTGTGAAAGAAGTGCGCACTTTGTTCCCTCAAGGTCGTTGGCTCTTGTCGTCGTCTTAAGAAACCGGGAGACTGTGTTTTATGTTTATGTCAATTCTAGAAGCTTTTGACTTTAGTAACCAGTGACTTATGATAAGTTTTATAACTATAGTTTATAGAAATGTAACAAACACTGCTCGAATGCGGTTTTACTAGCGATTAATAACTGCTAGAAAGCATTTATTTATCAAAAACTCACAACTCAATCAGGCACATTATACTGCTATATATGTAGACAATAATCTTATCCGCGTTTGATCAGGAAAACTCCCTAAGAACTACATAGTAAATATTATAAAATATAATATATAAAGTATATAATATAAATAAATATTTATTGAAGTAACAAAAAACTGGCCAAGTGCGTGTCGGACTCGCGCACATATGGTTCCGTACCACTATCGCAAAAACGGCAAAAAACAACATGTTTGTTGTATGGGAGCTCAACTTAAATATTTATTTTATTCTGTTTTTCGTGTTTTTAGCGGCAACAGAAATACATCATCTGTGAAAATTTCAACTGCCTAGCTATCACGGTTTATGAGATACATCCTGGTGACAGACGGACAGACAGACAGACAGACGGACCGTGGAGTCTTAGTAATAGGGTCCCATTTTTACCCTTTGGGTACGGAACCCTAAAAAACGAAATTAAAATAACAACAAACTCCAAATCTAAAATCCACACTCCACTACTTGTAATCGCACTGTGGTACACTAAGATCGTTACCATGGCAACACAAAAGGTCCTAAACGTGCCGCAATTCGTACCTACCTGCCCCTCAAATTACTTAGTTAATGCTTATTCAACAACCTATAAAAACAAAGAGGCTGCCACGACAAGAGGGTCAGAAACTGTATTGTATATTAATGAAACCGGCGCCATTCTCGCGCTAGTTTTGGCAAAGATGCAATTTAATTTGAATATTGTGCAAGACTGTTATACTGCGTTAGACTCGTAACTGAAACACTTTAAATACAAAGTGGTCTTAAAAGTAGTGTCTGGGACTCAGGGTGTTGCTTTTTGATGGTGTTAATTGCTATTGTGTCGCAGTGTTGTAGTGATGAGTGTTGAGTCGTAGACAAGTCTGTTATAGGGATGAGCATGTGTTGATTCATGTGTATCATTTATCGGGAAAAGCTACAGCCATTCTAGCAAGCCAATTACCCTGTTTTTTTTATATCGATACGTCATTTCATCTCAGGGTCATAGGTACATGTAAAATCTTGTTATAAATGTAGGATATTTTTTTAACAATTTTTGACCCTCGATTTTCGGATCAATAATTTGAAGCCTGAAAGTCTGAGATTAGAACATGAACACGATATTTCTTAAAAATACGGGTGTTGTCCTCACAGACGGTTCATCAAATATTACCTATTATCGAGACCATTGACATTAAAATAGCACTTTCCGTACAAATTGTATGAAATGATGACTGTTAGCAATTAGTTTTTTTACTTCAAAGTTGGTGCCAAAGTTTCCTGCCTGACTACCTCTGAAAAGAAACTTAAAGGTCAAGGTGCTTAGTAAAGACCCAAAAATACTTTTACTAAAAGTTATTATACAAAATGGAAAAAGCGATACGAAAATAAATGAAAAAGTAGCACAACAGCTTATGATGTAAATAGAATAGAATAGAATAGAATAGAATAGAATACTCTTTATTATGTTTTGTTTGTCTCTGTATTGTGTTATGTGTCTCTTTGTTGTGTTTATGTTCTCTTTATTGTGTAAATAGTAGTTGTTAGTCTTTGAATAGCTATGAAAACTAAATTATCCTTCGAATCTTAATTTTAACTAATATTACAAACAGGTAAAATTGCATGTTTACTTGTAATGGCTTATCTCTGGTCCTATTTCGAAAATTATTTCATTGATAGAAAGCTATCACCGTGGAACGAGCACCAGGAGCGAAGCCGCGAGAACAAAGCGAGCATTAAATATAGGGCGTAAGCATGTAATTTTTTTATTTGCTAGTGAAATACTTATTAAGAAATAAAAAGGTTTTTTTAAATATCTCGATCAGAGACGAAGTTATAAAGCGTCAAAGTTGAGAATAAGAAACAGAAATCCGACGTGCCACATGACGTCAGATGGCACGACGCCTATACAAATGCCATAAAAAACGACGTTTTTGTAGAGAGTGACAGACATATTTCTTTAAATTGTTATATCTCTTTCGTTTTCGATCAATTATAATTCTGTTTTCACTATTAGTGTTATTCTGTTTTAGTATTTTTATGGATAAACTGGACAAATATTTTTCACATGCGTATTCCCTATTGGGATGTTCATTATTTAATCGCAGCTGAATAAACTCAGAAAAATTCAGGCATATTCACCACATTTTTTTTTTTATCTTATGTAGGCTCGCGCTTGACCACCATCTCACCTGATGATAAGCGATGATGTGGCCGATGATGGAGCACGCTTGCCTAGAAGTAACCTATTCACTCTTGACTTAAAGACCCCTAGGTTGTAGCTATCGGGAAACACAGACTCCGGCAGGGAATTCCACTCCTTAGCTGTACGCATAATAAAAGTATTTTCAAAACGTACATATATTATTACTCAGGAAGGTCTTCTCTGGGGCATAATTTTCAAATTCATCTGATTTTTCATGTCGAACGTCATAAGATAAGCGACGTAAAATAATAGCTACATCGTCCCAACATTGTGTATGAAAACGCTTGTCTCCAAATAGAATTATACGAATGGCAATACCTATCCGTATTAGGTAACAGGGTGATGTCGTACGTTCACGCGGAGACAATTAAAAGGAAATTTTAGCGCTTGCGAGGCGCAGGGAGCGTATATGTGTCTCATTCCGGGCGTAAGTGCGCCTTCTCTCGTCACCGTGTCTCCACGATTTATGCGAGCAGTATTACACGCCATTCGACACGTTGCCACTACAAGGAGGTATGAAGATAAAAATGTTAGTTAACAAAGTTATGAAAAATATAAATAGTCATTTTATAACGAAAAACACTGTTTATTTCATAGAGGAATCCAATACAGTTGAATCGTTTCACCCAGACTTGTCTAGCTTCATTGACTAGGTGTTTTCTGGTTGGCCAATGTTGATTCTTACTTTAAGTAATTACAGTGATTGGGAATAGTGTGGCGAGCTTGTTGATGATTAAAATTATCTATTGATTTAGGTCTGTAGTATCTAAATTGGGTATTGTAAATATTCCTACGATAGCTTTAATAGTTATTTATGCTACAAGTGCGGAAAGTAGGTGATTTCCGATGAGTGGTATTTTTATTCACGAGCGAGTGAGTGGATAAATCGACACGAGTCGGAAATCATCTTACGCACGTGTATCATACAACATTTTAGTATGCATTGTGCGAGGAAATAAAAATATATATCTGAACCAAGCAAGAAATTAATAAAATGGCGCTTATTCAAGGGTGCTCAGCATAGCCACAGATTAACTAGTTCATAGTTCCTCGGGCATATCTACTGCGCATGTGCAAATAGCTATCACGTCGTAACGCAAAGAGGCACTAGCAAAATATTCATTCTGCCAAACATATTTAATGAATATTTAAAATTAATTTATTGATCAAAATCTAAATCTAGAGTACTTAAAAACGCCTTAAATGAAGTATTAGTTTTGTTTTACCTTCTATATGAATGATAATCTGTACTTAACTAATTTTTAAAACATTTCTCAAATTATAAAACATTATAAAAATTAAAAAGTACAGGAAAGTAAAAAGCACTAGTAAAAAAAAGTGACACTTTCCGCACAGTTTGGCTGCTTGGAAAACGCTCTTTTCGAGGACGTGCATTGTAAAAATAGTTTTTATAACGAAAGCTTAAACACACTCGCAATAGATTCACGACGAGCTTTACAGCCTTTGCCGTCAAACTGCTTAAAAACTTTTTAGTACTACGCAAGCAATTATAGTTGACGGACACATATTAAGCTTTAACCTGCAACTCCACAGATAAATATGTACCTAATCGAATAACTCCTTTCCATGTTGTAATTCATATCCGCAAATTCCCGTGGGATAAATCCACATAATTTTATGTAGGACCGCTTACCCGGGACTTAGTTAACGAGACCGTTCATGTCATTCCACGTCCCAATTATAGTCAATTCATTTCGATTATTGTCTCATTTATTAGATTTATTCTGTTTTCCGACCTTTCTTCACGCCATTCACCTCGGTAACATCTGAAAGTAATCGTCATGAGAAGTTGCAAGAGATCATTTTTTATTCCTTATCTTTATTTATTTTTTTATTATAAACAGGTAAAATTTCATGTTTATTTGTAATGGCTAATCTCTGGCAGTACAGGTCCTGTTTGAAAATTATTTAATTGATAGAAAGCTTTCACTGTGGAACGAGCCCCAGGAGCGAAGCCGCGGGAATAAAAGTGAGCATTAAATATAGATATGCATGTAATTTTTTTATTTGTTAAATGAAATACTTATTAACAAATATAAAAGACTTTTTAAAATATCTCGATCAGAAACGAAGTTATAAAGCGTCAAAGTTGAGAATAAGAAACAGAAATCCGACGTGCCACATGACGTCAGATGGCACGACGCCTATACAAATGCCATAAAAAACGACGTTTTTGTAGAGAGTGACAGACATATTTCTTTAAATTGTTATATCTCTTTCGTTTTCGATCAATTATAATTCTGTTTTCACTATTAGTGTTATTCTGTTTTAGTATTTTTATGGATAAACTGGGCAAATATATAATCGTCATGAGAAGTTGCAAGAGATCATTTTTTATTCCTTATCTTTATTTATTTTTTTACCCGACTGCCGAAGTAATGTGTTTATCAGTCTATGTATGTATTTTTGCTCCTATGTGGCGTTCTAGAGACCAAACGCGTTGGCCGATTTTATCGAATCATCTTAACCTTGCGAGTGTCACTGGCTACAATAAAATTGGAAAATAGAAAAATGGCGCATGTTGGGCGCCATATTGTGGGTGCCCAATATTTATTACTCTTCCAAATCCATCATGTGGGGTATCAAAATAAAGGGTTTAAAGAGGTGATTTCAAAATGATACAACAATATGTTTAAATGTACCTAATTCGCGCATAACGCGAACTAAATAGACGTAAACTAGAAGAAAATAAAAAAACCCGACTGCTTAAGATGCCAGTCGAGTTTTTTGTTTTTTTTTATTAACTTTTTTTTTGCAGGAATACTAGCAGTTGCTCATGTTGATTGCTTCTACGCAACCATGCATAAAAGTTCTCTTCCCTGGTGCGCATGGTGTGGGGCAACTCCAAAAGTATCTTAAACATGATTTCGAGTAGCCTAGAATGTTTGTACGTGGGTCGCTGAAGTTCCATCTCGCATGGGTTACCGCAATGGTGATTATTTTAGTATTGTATGTTTTGTTTTCTTGTTCTTTGTTTAGTGTCAGTGCCTACTAACAAAGTTGTAAGTTTTAGTCCATTTTTAAGTCTTGATACTTGATTAAAGATTATTCTATTCTATTTATGTTCGGCGCAACGTTTCTTCTTCTTCCATCCTTCTCTATTAGTTATTATCTCAGAAGGTAGTCACCCTCATTTCTAGCCATTTCATCTTTCATACACACCATCCATCGTTTCAATAGGCTTTCTCTACTTTTACATAAGTCCATATTCATACTCAAAACATTTCCCACGCCACTATCCTTATTTCTCCGCAGCACATGCCCATATCATGACAACCCGTTGAATTGCATTACAGATCGTAATACTTCAATAGTCGACTCTACGACCGACGGTTACCATAGAATCGCTATGCGATTAAATTATTGCTACGAGCATAGCCGGCGTAGCGTCGCGCTACGCTAATGCTACGCCGTAGCGATACCGGGTAAGTAATTTATTTATGAAAAATAAAATCTACACAGTAACTTTCTTACATTTTGTAGAGTTATGCGAACATAATTAACAACACCTGTTATTCTGAATTTGTCCAGTGAAAGCTATTAATGAAAATTTACCATGTGCGAACTAATCCCTGCTTCCCTAGGTTTTTAGGACTTGACACAGATTGAGATTTCCTTGAATGTTAAAATCCGAAATCAATTCTCTAAATTATAGGGATTATCGCACCAGCTACATTGTGCTGTTTAGAAGGACTACGAAAACGCAATATATGAAACTAGATATTGTTCAATCTATAACTCACTTGCAAGGACCAGCATGGTAATCAACAATGTGTATGTTAGCCCACCAATACCCTGTCGGTTACGCTATCTACATTCTCAATGTTAACCGTAACTTTTCTCCTTGGTTTCTGAGAAATACCACATCCAAAGACTCGCTTTCTCGCTCGCTCGTGGCTCCTTCCCAGCACCTCAAGGATGATTGTGCCGCTTGTCTAATTGTTTCTTGCAACGCCGCTATATTAAGCAGTGAGATGCCGCCGACTTTATGACTTCTTGAATGAGTCATTAAGTTGTCGAATCAATTCGTCTTCGGCCTCGGCACTCGGTATTTGGCATTCGGTATTATTTCAGCCGAGACGATTTAGGAAGCATTATACGTCGGTTATTTTACAACTATCGTCGACGTTGAATTTAATACGTTTATGTAGGTAGCGTGATAAATCAGGGGAATTTATGATTTTCAAATGCTTCTGAACTTGATTCAGAGTTGAATTAAGTGGTAAATTTTAGTGTTGAAGCCATACAATTTATTTTTATAGGAATTTCGTGGGTTAATTTTATTATAAGAAATAAAAAATATTATATTTAATATGAACATAAACGTAATTAGTTATTAAGAAAGGATTCTGATTAAATAAGTCGAATTCAGAAGTTCGCGTGCAATGGCCAAAAAACTACAATACTTATCATTTTCTTCGTGTAAATAAGCAAAAGCAAACTAAATACTCTGGCTGAAGAATCCATTAAACTTTGCTTTTAAAAGAAATACATGCAAAGAAGAATAAACAAACAGATGGCAACATTCATAACGCTTAAAAAACATATGATTTAACTTTATTGGCAGAATGCAACTCAAGAAAAACAAAGCTAAAGAACTTGTTAATATTCAGAGTTGAGTCGGAAGAAACCTTAATTAAAAGAGAAAATTTATATGAATAAGATATGAAACTTATGGCAAGTAGTGGAGCATTAGACACTTAGTCATAACTTAAAAACTGCAACACTGGACCATATTAACAGTATTTTGCAACTTGAAAATTAATGGATGGAAATTGTACTACGTAACATCACGCCTGTCAGCCGCGATGGGTTGGGCAGAGGTGCGCCTGTAGTACACAGAAATTTTACCAATTATACTAACTTTTTATTGCATTTGTATTTAATTATTATTTGAATACCAGTTACTATCATCATCATCATCATATCAGCCGAAAGATGTCCACTGCTGGACATAGGCCTTCCCCAAGCGTCGCCAGATTGCTCAGTCCCATGCGTCTCGCATCCAGCGGATCTCCGCAATCGTCACCAGGTCATCGGTCCACCTGGTGGGAGGCCTTCCAAAGCAACGTCTTCCGGTTCGCGGTCGCCACTCCAGAACCTTTCTGCCCATCGGCCATCCATTATGCGAGCAATGTTCCCTGCCCACTGCCACTTAAGTTTGGCAATTCTTCGGGCTATGTCGGTAACTCTGATTCTCTTGCGGATGTCTGTCTCTAACTACTCTCAATCTAATTTTTTCTTCTTCCTTCTTTTACACTTTTCACAATGGTTTTCAATCATCTTTATAGCCCTTTGCTAAGAATAGTTACAACACTGATAACAACATTTGTGCCACATGCTAAATTTAGTATTGTTATACTTTTTTTTTACTACCTTTGTACAGATTATTTTACCGATTGTTTTGTGAATGTGTGAACATTCACAAAACAATCGGTCGGCCTTCTAGATTTCTAGATGCTTAAGTTTGTTTTTGCTTAACATTAGTTAACTTTTTATCTCGTTGATATAATCTTTTTTTTTTAGTTTCTTACGACTTATTGTCGGGCCTACTTTGTCCCTCCATATCTATGCACTAATGCTGTAACATGGAAATATTGTAAAACCAAACCAATTTTTTAAAAGAGTAACCGTGGAGTTTCTTGCCGGTTCTTCTCCATAGGAAACGACCAACCCGAATCGTGCACCCTTTGTCGACGTTTTATAAGTGCCCATGAAATAAAAATAAAAAATAAATTGATTTTTAAGTGTCTATAACACAGGTTAGTTCTTAGCGCGGGACTGAGTCTTGCTCTACCTCCTGCTGTGCCGCACCTCATTCACCTACTATATTTATGTAGTAGTCTTTAGGATGTTTATGTACTCAAAAGTTGATGAATATAATTGAGTTGAAGTCCCATGGCCTAGGGGGTGGGCCTATTGCCATCAACCGGTCAAAAAGCCGGACTCCAGACTGCTACTGACAAATTCCAGATCTGGTAAAACCCGGTAACACTTTGCCCGAACTAGTTAATGAAGGAATTCATACTGCTGGGATCAGGGAACACCAATTACTTTCATTCGGGGTTCGTTTTCTTTTACATAATATGGCCGTCGCGGTCCGTAAAGTATAAAGCCCGACCAGAAGCTGTTAAAATTGAAATAAAAATCTTAAGTACCTAAATATAGTATTTTTACTTTTTTACATATCTTGAAAGTTTTGATGAGATGATTCGTCAGTGGTCGGATCCACTCAGTAAAGACAAAGCGTGGGGTAAATGATTAAATTACGCACTCAAGTAGTACAAGTAGATAAATTATATTGTACTGTTTACTTAAGGTCCGCACAAAATAGGTCGGTGGTCCGGATCCGGACCGCGGTCCGCCATTTGGTGACCCCTGCACTAGACCAACATCATCATCTGCCAAGCCTTTTCCTAACTATATTGGGGTCGGCTTCCAGTCTTACCGGATTCAGCTAAAAACCAGTGTTTTACATGGAGCGACTGCCTATCTGACCTCCACAACCCAGTAACTGGGTAACACAGTACCCCTTGGCAAGACTGGTGTCAGATCTCAAGCTTCTGACTATCCGTAACGACTGTCAAAGATCTTCAAATAACAGCCGGGACCAACGAGGCAAAAAATTAAGAAGATTGAATTGAATTGAGGCAAGAAAATTGTGCCTTTATATGAAAATATGTTTACGCTTTAATACCACGAATAGTGGTTTAAAAACCAAATTATCATAGAGTATGCAAGTTCTTATTGGGTATTCTAATGCAACTTAGTTTTCGTAACAAGATGACTGCAACTGAAAACTAAGAAAAAAAACTGCTTACTGAGTTATCGCAGAATCAATCTTAAATGTTCCCACTGCTGGAACACACGCCTCCTCTCTGTGAGAGGGAGTGGGCTGTAATATACCACGCGGGCTCTGTGAGGTTTGGTAGATGTCACATGTCTACAAATTTTTGGTTCTAATAATACGATGTTTTCATTTACCGTTTTGAGAGCAGTGGTAATGCAATAAATTACCTAAGTAAATTGCTTGTCTGAAACTCGTAAGTCAGGACCGTTGCTACTGGGCCACCACAGCTCAACTTTCTGAGTTTTGAAATTGAAATTTTACCGTTTATCGTAAAGAATATTTCAAGTCCATAAAACCAAACCCATGACTTCCCATATTAACTTTAATTCTAACCTCAACTACTTAGTAAAAGCGTGACCTTAACAAAAATAAACCTACACCAGACTTCTACCCTTTTCAAATCACTATAAATGGAACGAAACGCCGTGGTCTAATCAATTTTATAATCATTCTCTTCGCCATCGCACAAGTAAATTGCTCCAACAATCAAACCGAGTCGGCCAACAGTATCCTGTTAAACTCAATCACAAGAATTCACAACTTTCAACAAATTTCATAACACTAATTTGTGAAGACTGCCAATATTTATTTCGGTATAAACAAGTTAATTTTGAGTAATTGTTGCTGCTATGCGGTTTCTGACAAAATTTGAAGAATATAAATGGGCTTAAAATTACAAGGTTGGGTTCGATATGACATGTGTTAAGATTATCGAGGGACATACGGCCGGTTTCTAAATTAACAATTTGGAGTAGAGCTTTACAAATATGGAACTCTAATTTCAAAATTCAGAAACCGGCCATTAGTCTGGGGTTCATATACTTATATGCATCAGTTTATTATTTTATTCATTTTTCTCGGGGATACGGAAAACATTTTTGCAGAATAAAAAGGAACCTATGGCGTAGCAGTAATGTGGTTTTTCAAGTTCAAAAATTTCTTAATCCGATTAGTACTCTTCTTATACAGAGAAGGCACGAGCATTGACCACCACGCTGGCTAAACTAACGGGTAGATGATTTCAAACTTAGGTTATTTATCTATGAAATTGCCGTTCTGCAGTACTGGCCATTTCAAATCAAAATATTTTTGGTTTGTTTAAGAATTCTAATTTCAAATTATTTTATTTTAAAAACATGACATTCTTTTTTCAAAATTACTCATTTGTTTAGTGATTAGCGTTATATTTTCAACGCATTTGAATCTTTTTCGACATCATCGACATAATTACTCTAATTAAACGTATCCATGCGTTAAAAAATCGTATAAATATGGGATATGAGTACTGTCGTGACAGCAACGTGGCACAAGTGGCACGCAACATCAACGATGTTTACGGAGCGAACAATGCCCGAGAGGCAGTACAAAATGCCTTTGAAGAATTTGTTGCCTCCCGTCCAACTGTTCTCTTCAAGATGGGCGTCAATAAACTGCCACTGCGTTGGCAAAGATGCATCGATTGCATGGATGATAAAAATATTAGATTAAAATATTATTATTGCGTAAAATCTATGAAAAAATCATGCTGGACCAGATGTTGTCTCACTTCAATTCAAATGGGATCTTGCATAGTCAGCAGTTTGGTTTCACGAAAGGTAGGTCGACAACGGACGCGGGAGTGAAACTCATCAGCCACATCTTGGAATCTTTCGAGCAGTCCCAGGATGCCATTGGCATTTTCTGTCATCTCTCAAAAGCGACTGCGTCGACCACAACACACTGATCTGTAAATTACAACACTACGGCATTCGAGGACAAGCTGCTGATCTTGTGCTTTCTTATTTATCAAACAGAGAGCTAAAAGTAAATGTTAATGGGGCGACGTCCTCCGGGTCTCTAGTCAAAATGGACGTGCCCCAAGGTTCCATTCTCGGCCCTTTCCTTTTTCTTGTTTACATTAATGATCTCCCTTTTATGGTAGCCAAATTATCGGATATAATTCTATTTGCTGATGATACTTCGCTAATTTTAAAATAGATAGGAAAGATACGAATGTCTTACATGTCAACGAAAGTCTAATTATTCTCTCAAAATGGTTCGCAGCTAACAATCTTTTACTGAATGCGAAAAAAACAAAATGTCCAAAGTTCTCTTTACCAAATGTACCTCGACGTGACCTAAATTTAAATCTTAACGGCAAAAATCTTGAAGTTATAACGGAAACTGTATTCTTGCGGATTACTATCGATTCAAAATTGCAGTGGGGCGCGCACATTGGAACTCTTTCGGGTAGGTTAAGTTCGGCAGCATATGCAGTAAGGAAAATAATGCAGTTAACCGATGTTGCCACAGCTAGGCTAGTACGAGTATACTATGCTTATTTCCACAGTATTATGTCTATAGCATTCTGCTGTGGGGATCAGCAGCAAACGTTGACTCAATTTTCATCTTACAAAAGAGGGCAATCCGCGCGATCTATAAAATGGGTCCTCGCGAGTCCCTCAGAGAAAAATTTAAAGAGGTCGATATACTGACTCTACCTTCACTTTATATTTTGGAATGTATTTTGTAAGTCCGCAAAAATCGTGGGCTTTTCAAAACTAGAAGCGACTTCCATAATTTAAATACACGCAGTAAGCACGAAATTGTAATACCCAAATTCAGATTAACGAAAACTAGCAAGTCTTTTCTTATAAACAGTATACGCATTTATAACAAGTTGCCAAAGTCAGTTATAGAACTGACCGATGGAAAGTTCAAAAACTACATCAAACGTGTCCTTATTAAAAAATCATGTTATAAAATCAAGGACTACGTTGAAGATGAAAATTTTGGCTTTAGCTCCTTCTGCGCATGTGGCTTTCCTGGTAACTCATAAACGGCACAAATATGTGGATGGAACGAAGTTCCTTATCGCGCGTTGCGAAAGGGGGCTAGACGGAAAAAATTAAGACGAAAAGTTGTAACGACACTTTTTGCTATAGTTGTAAGCCGTGCGGCGTGCGCGTGTTTCGTGTGTGTTCTAACCTATACGCTGTTGTGTTTACGAAGTCGAGAACTCAATCGAACCTCAATCAATCGAATTTAGTGATTCCAGCCACCGTGTCTTTTAATCTGGGTCATGTCTGCTCCTGAATCCGCCAATAGAGTATTACATATATATGTGTATACATATATGTATATATACTCACATATGTATATATATACATATATATATATATGTGTGTATATATACTAAAGGAACTTCGTTCCATCCGGGTGTCCCTTGACACCTCTCAACCCTAGACTTTTTACAATGGTTTTCAATAATCTTTATAGGCCTTTGCTAAGAATATTTACAGCACATATAACAACATGTTTTGTTTTTTTTATCTTTGTATAGATTGTTTTGTGAATGTGTGAACATTGTAGGCCTTCTAGATTTCTAGATGCTTGTTAACATTTGTTAACTTTTTATCTCGTTTTACTTTTTTTTTCTTACTTCTTATTGTCGGGCCTACGATGTCCCCCCATATCTAAGTACACACACTCACATTTCTGAATTTCGGACAAAGCTCAAGTGGCTTCCCATACGTCTTCGCTGGGATTCTCATATTTTATTTCTGCTTTACAGTATTCTATACAATCCTACAACCCCCTCTTATCTCAAAGAACGTTTCAAGTTCCTTCATGACACACATAATAGATATCTGAGGTCATCGGAAAACTTGGAACTAGAGATGCCGATGCATTCCACCAGCTTTTACGACAAATCTTTTACGGTTCAAGCGGTGCGGTTGTGGAATGCTTTGCCCGTGTCAATAAGGCGTGCTCAATCTCTGTCCATTTTTAAAACGATGGTAAAGAATCACTACCTCTCTCTTTAATAGTTGTTATTCTTGATTTCTATGCTTTTTTTTTTCTATACCCATTACTGTATATATTTGTCTATATAATATAAATATATATGTATTTATTTTTATGTATAAATAGTACACCAAAGACTACCTAAAGTACTGTCTTTCCTTTCATTTTTTAAATCCATCCAAAGGTTGTCTTGAAAAGATCGCTTTTAGCGATAAGGCCGCCCATTGTGTCACCCAGTGTAATGTTTTCTTCGTCTATACTTTCTGTAACTTATATGGTGTACATAATAAAGAGTATTCTATTCTAAGTACTAATGCTGTAACATGGAAATATTGTAAAACCAAACCATTTTTTTTAAAAGAGTAACCGTGGAATTTCTTGCCGGTTCTTCTCCATAGGAAACGACTAACCCGAACCTAGCACCTTTTGTCAACGTTTTGTAAGTGCCCATGTATGCCAATGTAAAATAATAAAAAAATATTTTGATTTTGATAATTTCGATTAACAGAAATAAAAAAAAATAGAAATAAAAATACGTCAACTTATTTCAAAACACGAAAATTTATAGGCAAAAAGCTAATTGCATCAAGTGTGTTCTGTATCTGTAAGTGGAGTGGACTGATAAGGATGGGACTAACCGGTGTAAATGATTTTATGTGGTGTGATTCTTCACCGTTGTCAGTGATGTCCAAGATAAACTAAGTACTTGCCTGGATTGGAACTGAAACTTCAAGCACGATAGGCAAGATATTATGAGCCACTGCTAGGGCCACATATTACTTGATTTTAATAAATAATGTCCTTTATTATATTAGTTAATTGTAAATATTAGCTTAGATTTAAAGAACATTTTACTAAATTCAGTTGATTTATGGTAGTTACTTACGACAACATCGCTCTAGCGGTACCGATCACTAATCCTGTTTACTAAGCGAGGTTTATGTTAATATAGGGTAGTATTGCCATCACGAATCTCACAGACATCTATGATGTGATGCATAAATCAGTACACTATGAAATGGCGACGAACAGTTTAAATGCTAAATAGTTTATTGTGCTATCTCTTTCTAATGCCATATCCATATAATATTAAAAACTAAAAAATGCAGTTTCTGTTCTCGTTGAGACGGTGATGGCCTTTTACCATTAGAGGAGCCAACTGCTACATCATTATCAGCCTACAGCATTTCATTGCTGGACCTATGCCTCTCCTGGCACGCCATTTATCTTGATTCTCAGCAATTCTCATCTAGCCGCTACCAGCCACTTCGCGGTTGTCACTCCACCTGCAATTTGTATTAAATTATGTTGTATATCGGGCTTACTGGGTTACTCAGGCCACAGTCTATTTTAAAGTCCAAATATAATCTTGGTCAGATCATGTGAAGATCATGTAGATTGGTGTCTGAAACGGTATTTTGAGGAAAGAACCAGACAGATTGAGTGGACCTGTCTAGTCAGTGCACGCATTTGTCAGTAACCGTGCAGCTCAACTCAGAATTTAGTGATTCCAGCCACCGTGTCTTTTAATCTGGGTCATGTCTGCTCCTGAATCCGCCAATAGAGTAGACGATGTTCTTCTGAAACAATGGCCCATGTAGAGCTCGGCATTTGTCAACTTCAGGTATTTCGCAATTTCTTTCGGCATGCTGCTGGTCTTATTATTTCCAATGACTTGCCTGGTGCACTTGCCATTATTATAAGCTACGAAAAATCTGTTAGTGTTTATATTGGAGGGACGTAGAGCTTCGTATTTTTCGATAATTCTTAGGTATTCTCCATGGACTACGAATTACCGTTTTTCTTTTATCTGAATGTTTTTCGATATCTTCGATTTTAATGTTTACGAGTTCATTTCCACGACAAGCGCCACTCCAAAAATCAATTCCACCTGTAACAAAAATAGGTACGTAGGTTAGTATTTAAGTAGGAAGGTAACTTACATAATATATTAATTATTATGTATTACATGTTATAAACTTTCTTAGATTTGACTGACACATGTGTGTCCTCGCTAGAGTAAAAATGTTCTATGTGTGTGTCAGTCAAATCTAAGAAAGTTTATTATTTCTAATAACAACACATAAACCTTACGAAGGTTTACAATAATTATTATTATTTAACTTATTTTTCCGGGGTGGAAAATCCTCATTGGATGTCCTCCGCCCTGGGGTGGGTGGAGGGGTCTGTCAGACTCGTACTGACTAAAAACCACCCCGGTGTTCCATCTCACACCTACGCTGGGGGTCGCGGGAACAACGATACTTCCGCAACACCCAGCTAGTGCCGGCCCGCCTCCGCGGGCCTCGATCTCGGGTTGGGGGGGAGTGAGGTGTTTGCACCCCCCGCAACGTCTAAGATGGGCGCGCGTGGAACACTACGCGCCACCACCTCGGGTCCAGATGTGTGGTGGACGACGGACGTCCCCGAGTCCGTCGCCCTAGGACCCATTTAGGGGGGCCGGAAGAGGGCGTCGTCCGCCCTCCGCCGACGCCCGGCGCGTCTGCTGCGGATCGGTTTAGTGGATGAAATCTCCCTCTCCCTCTCCGCAGCCTCCTTCTGCGAGACGACTGTTTCGCAGAAGGATACCACCGCGTCCCAGGACTCCTCGCTGCCGACCATAGACTCGACTACGGCCGGCAGCGACAGGTCACTGCCTACTTCAGAGATGAGGGCACGGCGTGGCCCCTCCCAAGCGGCACACTCAGCCAGTTCTACCGGCAGTCGACGCAGTGATGACACCGGGCGTCCGGCTCCCTGCTTATGCGACACAGGTACTTCCCGAAGCAACCATGCCCCGAGAGCACCTGCGTCACCCGAAACGACAGGGAGCCGTGCCTCCTCCCGAGCCAGCGCTCGAGCACTGGCCGGACCGCCTCGATGGTATTGAGGCCGGCGGTAGGGCGTGAAAGCCTGTCCCGCCATTCCGCCACCAGGACCTCGCGAAGCTGGGACTGACGCAACTCCATATGTCGCTGCATCAGCCATTCGCCCCGCGCCCGCGCTTCCTCGCGCCACCGATACAGTGACGCGAGTACCTTCGCCTCCAGGTCCCAGGGCGGGGATCCGGCCAGTGCACAAGCCGCCTCGTAGGAGATCGTGCGATACCCCCTGATGACTCTGACGGCCATCGCTCTCTGCGGCTTTCGCAGAACAGCGATGCTGCCGGCCGTCAGGTCAGCCGCCCAGATCGGGGCCCCATACAGGGCCATTGATCGCACGATCCCCACGTAGAGCCGCCTACAGGCAGCACTCAGGCCCCCCAGATTGGGAAGCAGCGTTGACAGCGCCCCAGCCGCGCCCAACAACTTGGGCGCCAGCCGCCGGAAGTGGGGGCCGAAATCCCACCGGCTGTCGAGCACCAATCCCAGGTACTTCATGGTTGACTCGACAGCGATTCGAGCCCCCCCGACGACGATGTGGGCATCGGGCGGTGGCGCCCGCCGGGGGCCATGAAAGACCATGGCCTCCGACTTGTTGAGGGCCACCTCCAGGCCAAGGCGCCGTATGCGGCTCACCACCTGTGAGACCGCAGCCGTCGCCAGCAACGCTGCCTCCCTGTATGAACTCCCCCGGGCGGTGACCTATAGTAAGTATTTAGCTATTTTAGTTATTAAAAATTGAATCAAAAGGTAGGTACTTACTTTTGTGGCAAAGAAAGCTGTGGTCAGGGGCTTCATTTAGAAACGTTTCCACATTTTGAGCTGTGAAAACGTTTGATTTCTTAGGTCGAAATCCTTTTGATTTCCTTTTTAAAAATGTCAGTAATTCGGTGTATGTATTAATTTTTTTTTTTTTTTTTTTTTTTTTTTTTTTTTTTTTCTTTTATTTCGATTTGCAATCGGTCGTCGGACCATAAGCGAATTAGTTCCATGACAAATGGCGTTGTGGTGGAGCAGCCGGTGCTGCGCCTCCCACTTATAGAAGGTGGTTCCTCTTCAGCCTTTTTACCACCGCTGTCGGGTTTAACAGTTCAGTAACTAGTGGGTTTGGATGCGAGGATAGGCGTGCCTTGTGTTGTCTTTTGTATCGCTCGATTTCAGAGTTTACTGATGGCACTTGTAGATAGTCGTGGATTTCGTCATTCCTAGCAAACCAAGGTGCATTTGCTATTGATCTTAGGATACCATTTTGCACTCTTTGCAGGCAGAGTATGTTGGTTTTGCTGGCAACGCCCCACAATTGGATCCCGTAGGTCCATATGGGCTTGAGAACCGAGTTGTAGATGAGGAGTTTGTTGTCTACAGAGAGCACAGAGTTTCTTCCCATGAGCCAATACAGGTTGCGGAACTTGTGGTTTATCTCATCCCTCTTGTATTTAATGTGATACTTCCATGTTAGGCGCCTGTCCAAGTGGAAGCCAAGATACCTTACACAATCTGTGTGTGGTAGGGTGTCAGGACCAAGTCTAACAGGTGGGGTGTTTCCGTGCCTGAGCGTGAAGGTGATATGATTAGACTTGGATGCACTTGCACGTATTCGCCACTTACAGAGCCATTTATGAGTTTCATCTAGCTGTTTTTGGAGTCTTTCGCTGGCCATTACTGAGTTGTCATCAACTGATAGATAGGCTATATCGTCGGCATATGTTGCTACTGTTATGCCATCCAATGTGGGCAGATCTGATGTAAAGATGTTGTACAACACTGGGCCAAGAACAGATCCCTGTGGTACACCAGCTTTTGCTTCTATCAATCTTGATCTTGCTTCGCCCTGTTTCACTTGGAAGCAACGGTCGGATAAATACGACTGGATGAGCAGGAACATTGAGTGTGGAAGTTTTTCTTTCACTTTAGCCAGCAGTCCTTTGTGCCAGACACGATCAAAGGCTTGCTGAACATCAAGGAATGCCGCTGAGCAGTACTTTTTACGTTCGAAAGCCTGTCTTCCTGTTTGGTATACTCGGTGAACCTGTTCTATTGTTGAGTGAGATTTCCGAAAGCCAAACTGGTGAGACGGAACAACATCATTGGCATCCATGCACGGTTTTAGACGGCTGAGGAATATCCTCTCCCACAGTTTGGAGAGTACAGGCGTTAGGCTTATCGGCCGATAAGACGAAGCCTCGTGTTCAGGTTTGCCTAGTTTGTGAATCATAACAACTTCGGAGATTTTCCACAGGTCAGGAAAGTGAGATGTTCGAAAGATTGCGTTGAACAAACTAGCTAGGAAAGAAACGCATTTTCTGGGAAGATTTTTAAGTATGCAAGGCGTGATCAGGTCAAATCCTGGAGCTTTTCTCGAGTTCAGCAGTCTAATTTCCTTCGCTATTTCTTTAGGTGTTGTGGGAATAATAGGCATACACATCTGTAAGTCTTGTTCCAATATTGCGTCAATTTCATGCTCTTCAGCAACACGCTCGTTGGGTTTGAATACAGAGGATAGATGCGTTGCGAATACCTCGGCCTTTTCCAAGTCAGTTCTTGCCCAGGAACCCTCTGATCTGATTGGAGGGTAAGATTGTTGAGGCTTATCTAAGTTTTTAGTGGCCTTCCAGAGCGAGTTCCCACCAACCCCCGTTGGTGACATCATCTGCAGGTTAGCTGTCAACGTTGTGTTAGTAGACTCTTTGACTATAGCCTTTAGCTCCTTTGCTGCCTTGTTGTAATTGAGTTTATCAAGAGGATGACGGGATTGATGCCATATTCTTCTAAGTCTGCGCTTTTCTAAGATTTTCTGCATTATGTCTGGTGGATGAGAGTGGTTAGTGTGACCTTTAAGCCGGGAGGGTGTGTTGATCCAGGCAGCCACCTGAATGGCGTTAGTGAGATATCTGCAGGCGTTATCTACATCATTTTGGTTCTTCAGTGGAATAGTTGCGGTAAAGTTTTCATTGAGGTAGGTCTTGAAGCCGTCCCAATCAGTATGGTTATTCGTCAGAGACTCAGTAATATCACGAGTAAGCTCACTAGTACTAATTGTGAGGATCACCGGTGTGTGATCTGATGACCCGTCCAGACTCGATTGGATAGTAGTGTTTAAGCTGTCTATACCCTTATTGATGAAGAAATCCAAGAGATCCGGCAGTTTCCTTGGGTCGCTAGGCCAGTAGGTAGCCTCACCTGCAGATATAGGTTTTAAGTGGTTTTCATCGACACAACGTTTCAAATCACGCCCACGAGTGCTGGTACAGCGGGATCCCCAAAATTTGTGTTTGGCATTCCAGTCACCACCTGCAATAAACCTATGGCCAAGAGTATTGAAGTAGGTTTTGAACATGTCTGAAGTTATTTTGTGTCTAGGTGGGCAGTAAATTGAGGATAGAATAATTGGGCCTGCTCGGTCCTCCAATCTAACAGAAGTAGCTTGTATATGCGCTGTAGAATATGATTCCATCAGTGAGTGTCTCAGGTTCGCTCTAATGGCCAGTGCTGAGCCGGCATGCGCACTACCATCAGGATGGGGACAGTGGTAAATGTTATATCCTTTGATACGGAACGAGCTTCTGGACGTCCCGTGCGACTCTGAAATTAATACGGCGTCTAGTTTGTTGGCTTTCATTAAAGTCTCCAACTCTTGGATATTGGGAGCCAATCCATTGATGTTCCAAATTGCGATTCGTAGAGAAGGCATTTATGGTGTTATTTTAGTGATGACGGTAGTCAGTAAGCCCATTAGGGTACTGA
This sequence comes from Orthosia incerta, assembly GCA_948252205.1. Taxonomy (NCBI): domain Eukaryota; kingdom Metazoa; phylum Arthropoda; class Insecta; order Lepidoptera; family Noctuidae; genus Orthosia; species Orthosia incerta. The sequence continues at coordinate 14,801,526 of OX411744.1, forward strand.
TTTGTTGTAGGAGAAGGTCGATTTTTTCATTTTGTTTAATCAAGAGTTGTTCCATGGCTGTTACATTTTGTTGAGGGTTTTCTACGTGGCTAGATGTAATGACGTTGTCTCGTGGAGGAACCTTGTGGTGACCAGCAACAACATCCGAGTATTTTTGGTCCGATCTGCGATAGGAGTTTGGCCGGGGTAGGGCGGAGCTTTCTGGGGTTATATTGGAGCAGATTGCTTCAGTAGGAAAGTTTGGAATGCCGGTAGCAATATTTCTTGGTTTAATTTTTCTTGAAATTATTTCTTTGTAAACTTTACAACCTTTGTAATTGGCAGGATGGTCGCAGGAGCAAAGAGCGCATTTGGCGGGAGTGTTTCTATCTTTTTTGGGGCATTCAGAAGTTTTGTGGCCCTCCCCACATTTGACACATCTGTATGGCCTCATGCAGTTGTTTTTGCAATGGCCATATTGTTGGCATCTTTGACATTGTACAATTGTCTTAGTTTTGCGTGGATCTTCAATTTTGATGCGTTGGTGATGGATATATTGAATATTTTTAACTAGTTTGTTATTTGGGCTAGGTTCTAAATTAACAAAAAATGTGGAAGTTGGTGTTTTGTTTGGTCCATAGCGGTGGTTGATGATTTCTCCTTTGACTCTGTTTCCAGATTTTTCCAACTCCTGTTTGATGGCATCGTGTGGAGTAGTATGATGGAGGTCTTTTATAACTACTCGGTAGCATTTCGTGTCTTTACGGGAGAAGGTGTGTCCAATTAATCCCTTCTGTCGTATTAGATCAATGACTTGCTTGTAATCATCGGTAGTATTTATCATTATCCGTAGGAGATTTTTATTAATTATTTTGTACCGAAACTCTTCCGGGTGAATTACAGACTCAATGAGTTTGGTGAGCTCGTTCAGATCCTCAATCCCATACAGAACAATAGGAGGGGGCTTAATTGGTAGTTTAGGCTCAGTGTGAGTGTCCTCTGTTAGGTCAACCGGTAGGTTTGAGAATCGGTTATTTGACTCAATTGGCGGAGGCGAGTTGTCGCATATTTTCCTTTTCTTAGAAGTAGGAACTCGTTGCCATGGTGGAGGTTGAGTAGCATCTGTACATGTCTGTGCGGCTGGCTTAAATTCTGTGGCTTCATCTGTGTCTTTCTCGCAGCCAGATAGGATGGGATTGTTGGCAGAACCCGACTGCTTGGATGTAGTTTCGCTTAGTGAACTAGATCGTTGCCTATTGAAAAGGCTTGGATGAAAGATTTGTTGGACAAGTTTCTTAGGCGAGGTTATGTTCTTTAGGTTTTCATTGGAATCGTTATTTTGACTTTGAGCCTGATTTCCCGCTCTAGTCAATTCAGTAGCATTTTTGGAATGCATGGTGGTAATTATTTTCCTACAATGGCAACACTTATCCAAATGTCAGATGACATCCTGACATGAATAATAAAAAAAAAAAAAAAAAAAAAAAAAAAAAAAAAAAAAAAAAAAATATGTGGGTGGATTGAAAAAACTATGTAAACTTGATTGTCACTTTTGTTTTTAGATCACTGTTTTTTGTTTCAATCACTTATTTTTTTAAGCTACAAACAATTGTTCACAGGTTTCACAGTTAAAAGTTCACTTTCACAATGTTTTTAGGTGTAAACTCGCGGTCTAACACACAAAAGTCACTTAATTCTCCAACAGTGCGCCTTCGCGTGTTGACAGTTGACAGTAGAAAGTATGTATTAATTTGTACATTATTTTTAATGCTTATTTTTGACCTGAACATCGAATAGATGCACCATAGGCTACATGGCTTCTATGTACATAATAAATGCTGGCAGTAGACTAAAAGCACTAATTCAGATACAGACTTGACACCCTTTGTAGTTTTCCATTTGTAAAAATCGTCGTAGGCTTTCATGTACGATTCCTTGTACTTTTCTTTGAGTAGATTATTGGCAATGCCAATGGCATTTGGCCATTGGTTTTTTTTTTTTTTTTTTTATTTATGGTTTGACTCCGGAGTCAAATCACTGTCGTCACTCGACATTTTTGTGAGAATTTGTATGTATCGTCACTCGACATTTTTTTTAATTTTCAGTATTCGCGCCTCTTTTTAATTTGTGTTCTATTTTTCTTTTATTTATATTCTACTCGTGGTGGCCAGTTCGATTTACGAACAATTTATTTTTAGTGCAGATCTTAATGATGAATGCATGGAATTAGTATGTACCTATTACCTATTGTAATAATGTTGGTATGCGATTTCTACTTTATGTTCCAAATTCAAATCACATTAATGACCAGCGGGTCCTAATAAAGTTCAGTACAATATTAATGCCCTGCTAGGATCTTAAATGACTTACTTTAGGTTACGTTTGCATGATGTATAATTAATTTGGCATTGTCGAGCAGGTGATGTGAAAATAATATAATACTTTAAATAGTAAATAATGTTAAACTAACTAAAAATATAAATTAGAGCAGCTCAATCCCAAGCCTTTTTATTTTGATGGATACATGAACATAAACCGGTGCGGCTATATAATACGTTATAATATAGCCACGAGCCCCTCAAAGTGCCAAAATAGTAGATTAGTAGCCAAGGGCTGTAAGGCATCAATTGCAGCCCGAGATATTTAGGCGCACGAGCGCAGCGAGGGCGCCTTTAGTTCGAGGGTGCAATTGGTGCTTACACCCGAGCTAACTATTCTGCTTTACATCTCGATTGTGAGGTAAGTAGAAAAAAACCGGCATTACAAGAATAAAATTGATGACTATTATACTCACACGAAGACAAGGCTGAATAGCAAAGCGACCTCTTTGGTCATTATGGGCTGAATGCATGATATCTATTGCCAGTATGATGGTTAGATGTTCGCGAACATTTTGAAAGAAAGAAGTGTTCGCGTACATCTAACCATAGTTTTTTTTTAATTACTTACCGCCCTAGGGCTTGTCTAGCTACATTATTACCCTAGAGCGCTAATTAGTCACCTACAAGCCCCATTTGGAGGTAATAAGAACCTACTTACCGAACATGAGAGATGTAAAATGTATTTAATGCTGATACTCATGTCATTAACCCGACATCGTGTAACCACGTGAACAAAACTAACAGTGCCATGGGATTGGTTATTGAGTTAATCTATTGGTAGTATCTCCCCGGTCGGTTCCCCGTCCATTCAGCTTGCTAACACTTATGTTATTCGGGTATAATAAGCGGTGAAAGGCTGGCAATCGACATTGGAATCTGTGCAGGACGTAGCGTGTTCACTGGCCCCGAGAAGAGAAGGGCGTAAACCTTCTGGCCATTGCCGCTGAACGCCCCATCCACATCAACGAAAACAAAGGTTCTTGGATGCCTAGCTGCTGCAGTGACGTAGGGTTGCAAATCGACTCTAACGATTCAACGATGTGTTGGGTGTACTCGAGTTATTTCCAGATTCCGGGTTGCCTACTTCTGGATCAGCACTCCTGGTGTCCAGGTTCCGAGGTTCAGCTCGACAGGATCGAAAAGGGATGTCTTCATAAGGGTTGAAGTTGATGAATTAAATGAAACACTAAGTTATTCAGTACACGGCACGATTCTAGGGCTCTCAACAATTTCTGAGACGTGATTCTATATAAGAATTACTTCTTATTTACTAAGACAAGTACAAGCGACTAGCTTTGGATGACTACAAATTCTATTTTGGGCCCGGGGGTTCTTTATACCCTCGCATCGTGCCATTATTGAGAGCCCCGCAAATTCTCGCCGAAAATAATTTTTATTTATGTAAAAAACCCTTATACATATTTGGTAAATAGGTTTACCGCACCCCTTCCATGGTGCTATCAATAGCTGGATTCCTTCGTACTGTAACACAGTAACGCCCCCTATCTATGTATCTAATCAATATACCTAATTTCCAGGTATTGATAGCTTCCCTAGACTATTTCCATGAAATGAAAGGACAATTCCCTTTATTTCCCAGTTAAAACCTTAATAGCTTTTAACCTAGCCTAAGGATATCTATAGGTTGGGTTGACCTGCTGGTGCCAATAGCAGGCTGTCTGTTGACGTCTAGAAAAAGCTTATTTTCGGGAATCTTCTATGGGATATCATCCCTTATGTAACGAATCTATAAATTCCTAAGTCATTTCACCGACTTTAGGACTTCCTACTTAGGCTAACCAGACAATCACCGCCTATTATGGGGATTCTGGTAGCCAATAGACCACACTTTACATTTCTAGTGTTTATGTAAGTCTATCCAGGTCATATGCACATAAGGTGCCTTGATATGTACAAATTTGATAGCTGGTCACTTTCTTTGCGCCCAGCTATCAGAGAAATTAGATATAAAAACACTAATAAGATTGGGACAACACGATGGTGCGTTTAACGGGCCATTGGGAGGTCCCCAAAAATTCCTTATTTTCGGAATTCCCAGGGGTGTATAGTCCCGGGGAATGCCAAAAACTGACTAAAAATTACATTTCCAGAAACCTATTTTCCGGAATTGTACTTAAACTACTTGAGCGATTTTCGCTCCAAAGTGATGGCTTGGTAGCTAGTCCAGCAAGCCATCCGAAAGTACTTACACCATGAGTACATCTATTCCCTTCATGGAGTTATTCCACCTGAAGGGTCTACAAATTTCAACGTTTTACGTTGTTTACATTTTTCACGACTGCTTATCTCGTTGACTATCCAAGCGATTCTTCCCATCTAGAAACCGCCTGGAAGCCCTTTTAGCAAGCTTTCCACTGGTAGTACTTTTACCAGTACACCTATATGTTTCTAGGTACTTAGGGCACCTAAAACCGTAAGCGATTGCCAAAAACCAGATAAACAGCAGTTTTTCTATTATATACTGACTTGATATCTCAAGTAAATGGGCTTTATATAAAAGACTACGCTAACTATGAGGTGTATATAGGCTTCCTGTCTCGGTCTAGGTCCCCCATATACCCTAAAATGACCTAAAACCATATATTTGGTGTTTGAGATATCAAGTCAATATTCCTATTTACATAGCAGAAACTATGTGGTCTTCACATAGTTTCATCATTATGTACTGATTTCATGTCCAGTACATAGGATAAGCCCTTAAAAACATGATTTTAATTACTATAATATTTTCAAAAACCACCAAAACTATAAATATCGTGTGGTTCCCTCTCACGGGTCATTCGGAACTAATCCGTCGTCGAGCACAGACGTATCGGATGACAGAAATTTATGTTTTTTACTATGATAACTCTTATCAGTATGCTTTCTAATGATTTTACTCTGTTAAGGGTGAACTATTGAACCCTATAACATACTGACAAACACTAAAAACATTATACTACTATCTCAAAAAATGTAGGTAAAATTTTAGTATAAATATAAACGTGCCTCTAAAATTCATTTTAGTATCAGGTGGCGCGCCGTGGTAAGCAGACATGTCTACACATACAAACTTCAATTTCTATGAACCATTTAGTATGGTTGATGACGCTTCGTCGCGAACATATCTCCCGCCGTGCAGTGCTGTGTCGACTCGCTGTGTCGACTCGAAGTGCTGTCGGCGCGGCGCTGCATTCCTTCGGTGAGCGACGGACGGCATTTTTCGGCTGCCGGCCAGGCCCACCGAGAGGACGGTCGCCGCTCCGGCATCTCTGGTTACTGGGGCAGTGGGACGAGTTTCTTCACCGGACGCTTCAAGGTACCGCCAAGCGTGCGTACCTCAGCGGTCCGGATTTCTCCGTCGATTCCTGGATACACGGCCACAATGCGGCCTCGCGGCCACGTATTGCGGGGCAGCTGGCCGTCGGCTATCAGGACAGGGTCACCCACTTTAAATCTGGGCCCACTACTATGTGGCTCCCGCCGGTTTTGGAGCTCCGGCAGGTACTCTCTGACCCAGCGACTCCAGAACATATCAGCGAGGATCTGTGATCGTCGCCATATTTTCCTGCTGTCTATATCTTGCTCGGTGAACGTGCCAGGTGTAGGTAGTCTGGCTGACCCACCGAGTAAAAGGTGATTCGGTGTGATGGATTCGTCATCATCACCATCTACCGACACGTGTGTCAATGGTCGGCTATTTACAATGTACTCTGCCTCACAAATCAGTGTGGACAACACCTCTTCGGTGGGGTGTTTTTCTGTAAGTACATTGTATAGTGTGTTTTTTACACAACGAACTAGGCGCTCCCAGGCGCCTCCGCTGTTGGTCGCATCTTTGCGACCCAGTAGTGCTGCCGTACCTCATTTAATTGTGAGTTCGGTGCCACTATGTTGTAGACTGCGATGTGTCCAGTCTATGTACAGCTGCGTTATGTGATGGTCGCCGTGTAATATAGGCGGGCGCATCACTTCTTCAGCTACCTCTTGCGTAGCTGCTATGCGACTTCTTAGTCGCAGCATGCTGTCGATATTTTTTTTTTAACATTCGCTAACTCTTTAATTTGGCGTAAATGTTGTACCCGAGTTGTAATGCCAGGTCAACATCTAGCCTCTGCTTCAGCTACGTCTTGCGTAGCTGCTATGCGACTTCTTAGTCGCAGCACGCTGTCGACGACCTGTATTTGTAAAGGTCGCAGCGAGCTATTCTTATTTATTTATTCAATAGCGTCGCTATCTTCAGGATAGCATCTTGATATGCTAACGTCTTTAAGTAGGCATAAATGTTGTACCCAGGTTGTAATGCCAGGTCAACATCTAGCCTCTGATCCCAGTCGACGCCTCGCCTCCATGCTTCTTGCAATATTTGCTTCGCCTTGATGGTTACTGGTGAGGCGAGTCCGAGTGGGTCGTATAGCGACGCGACTATTTTGAGCGCCTCTCGCTTGGTGGGCGCCTCTCTTGGTGGGCGCTGATGGCGTTATGAAGCGCCACACAAAGCCTCTACGACTTGCCTCTGTTTTGAAGGCGTCTCGCAGCTCTCTGTCGGCGCCGTGCATGTTGGTGCCATTGTCTGAGTGTATCTCAGCTGGTGGGCGCCTCTCTTGGTGGGCGCCTCTCTTGGTGGGCGCCTCTCTTGGTGGGTGCCTCTCTTGGTGGGCACCTCTCTTGGTGGGCGCCTCTCTGTCCAAGATACCCTCAGGCAGACGCGCGAGTGTGAGGTTGAAACCCAGCGTGTCTTCGCCTGGCCTCCATATGCGGCCGAGTATCTTTTCAGACGTATCTATATCTCCAACTATCTTTAGGTACGCCTGGCTCGATGGTGACCCGAAACTGGCCACCGTTTCCTGAGGATCCTTGCGGGATTCAGGAACATGGGGCTTCTAGTTGGCTTCCCCCTGCTGTTGCTTCTTCTTGTGAAGAAGCCGATGGTGCGTATCTCTGCACCCGTCTTGGCCACACTGTTTTCTCCTACAAGTGTGGTTGCCTCGTCGATGTTGAAGGCAGCGATAACATAGATCATGTTTTTTCGCTAGCTCCCATCTTTTCTCGACAGCTACGCCCCTGAATTGTGCACATCCAGTGGCGTAGTGATGTCCCACGTCGCAAACACGGCATTTTCCTACCGGTTGGTCCGTAGCGTCCTTTGTGTGACGCGTCTGTTGGTGTTCGCCTCGGCCGAAGCGATGCCTTCGGGTGGGGCGAATGGACTACAGAAGTGTGCCTGTTCAGATATGAAATTACTGAACAATGAAATATCTGGCACCGATTGGTACTTCTCCGAATATGATCGGTACCATTGTGCTCGTAGCGAATTGGGTAACTTCTCTGTTAACAATCGCATAAGCTCCGCGTTCATAAGGTAATGACCCTTTTTTAACGCGCGGAGCGTGACTACAGCACCTCTTACGCGACTTGCAAACGCGCAGATGTCTCTTGGTGACTCACTGCAGCGCGGCAGTCCGCGTAATCTATCTGTTTCAGCTTGCGCTATGGAGTCTGGACGGCCGAACTGCAGCTCGAGTTCCTTCATGATGTCATCGGGCCTGGCATGTCCGATGAGTTCTGAGCTGACGGTTTCCATTGCACGTCCATGTAAGCTTCTCCTCAGCCTCGCTGTATTCTCGACGTCCGTAAAATACGCTCGAGTTGTCTTTCTTTCTTTGTCACTTACATTCCACCTGAAGGGTCTACAAATTTCAACGTTTTACGTTGTTTACATTTTTCACGACTGCTTATCTCGTTGACTATCCAAGCGATTCTTCCCATCTAGAAACCACCTGGAAGCCCTTTTAGCAAGCTTTCCACTGGTAGTACTTTTACCAGTACACCTATATGTTTCTAGGTACTTAGGGCACCTAAAACCGTAAGCGATTGCCAAAAACCAGATAAACAGCAGTTTTTCTATTATATACTGACTTGATATCTCAAGTAAATGGGCTTTATATAAAAGACTACGCTAACTATGAGGTGTATATAGGCTTCCTGTCTCGGTCTAGGTCCCCCATATACCCTAAAATGACCTAAAACCATATATTTGGTGTTTGAGATATCAAGTCAATATTCCTATTTACATAGCAGAAACTATGTGGTCTTCACATAGTTTCATCATTATGTACTGATTTCATGTCCAGTACATAGGATAAGCCCTTAAAAACATGATTTTAATTACTATAATATTTTCAAAAACCACCAAAACTATAAATATCGTGTGGTTCCCTCTCACGGGTCATTCGGAACTAATCCGTCGTCGAGCACAGACGTATCGTATGACAGAAATTTATGTTTTTTACTATGATAACTCTTATCAGTATGCTTTCTAATGATTTTACTCTGTTAAGGGTGAACTATTGAACCCTATAACATACTGACAAACACTAAAAACATTATACTACTATCTCAAAAAATTTAGGTAAAATTTTAGTATAAATATAAACGTGCCTCTAAAATTCATTTTAGTATCAGGTGGCGCGCCGTGGTAAGCAGACATGTCTACACATACAAACTTCAATTTCTATGAACCATTTAGTATGGTTGATGACGCTTCGTCGCGAACAGAATCTTTAAATGAACTTACATTACAGATGACTGAGATTCTAACAGTTTTCATGGCAGATTATTCCTATTTAATTGCATCATAGCTTCTAAACGGATGAACCGATTCCACTTTGTTTTTGTTTGAAAGGTGACTTTATCGATAGTGTTCTTATCTATGTTTGATGAAAATCGGTTTAGCCGTTCTATATTTATGGGCGTTTTACTGTTTGAATCGGGATGTTTTACTGTTTGAATCGGGATGTTTTACTGTTTGAATCGGGATGTTTTCTTAAGATATCGTATCATAATTACGTGTTCAATAGGCTGTCGATCGGAGCGTGTCTATTACTAGATAAATTATGTAGCATGAAATAAAACCGGCCAAGTGCGAGTCGGAATAACGCACGAAGGGTTTCGTACCATTATCGCCAAAACACGTTTGTTGTATGGGAGCCCCGCCCCACTTAAATACTTATTTTATTCTTTTTTTGTATTTGTTGTTATAGCAGCAACAGAAATTCATCATCAGTGAAAATTTCATTAGTCCAGCTATCACGGTGCATGAGATACAGCCTGGTGACAGATGGACAGACAGACAGACCGCGGAGTCTTAGTAATATGGTCCCGTATTTACCCTTTGGGTACGGAACCCAAAAAAAGCGTCGGAGTATTTTAATTTTTTTAAATTTTATATATTTTTTTTTGTAGACTTCTCCTACGTCATCTGAAACCAGATTTAAATTATGAACAAGTGAAATTTAAAAACCCCCAACACATTTTTATTTAAGTTTTGATACAGTTACCTTTCAAACAAATAAAACCGGCCAATGCGAGTCAGACTCGCGCACGAAGGGTTCCGTACCATTATCGCAAAAACGGCAAAAAAATCACGTTTGTTGTATGTGAGCCCCGCATTTATTTTATTCTGTGAAAATTTCAACTGTCTAGCTATCACGGTTCATGAGATACAGCCTGTTGACAGACGGACAGACAGACAGATAGACGTAACGCGGAGTCTTAGTAATTGGGTCCCGTTTTTACCCTTTGGGTACGGAATCCTAATAACTAAATCGAAATCGGTTCATCCCTTTAGGCATTATGATGCCACATACACAAATAGATTAACACACAAACACACAGGTACACATGTCAAATTTATAGCACACTTCTTTTTCCGTCGGGGCTTAAAAACAAACAAAAAGAATTGGTATTAACTCAAATGTACTTTAATATTGTCAGTCTTCAATGTTTTTCAGTTTGCCTACCCATCAATAAGTCTTGTCCCATGTTACATAGCTGCAGCAAATTCTTCTTCTATTCCGTCCCGCCAACGGGCACACAACCACTGACTCTCTTTTCGGTCACTCTTTTCTTTCTTCTCGCTCTTTTTAGGGTTCCGTAGCCAAATGGCAAAAAACGGAACCCTTATGGATTCGTCATGTCTGTCTGTCTGTCCGTCCGTATGTCATAGCCAATTTTTTCAGTAACTATAAGAGCTATGCTGTTGAAACTTGGTAAGTAGATGTATTCCGTGAACCGCATTAAGATTTGCAAACAAAAATAGAAAAAAAAAATTGGTATTCCCCAGACTTAGAGTTGAAACTCATATTTTTTTTCATCAAACCCATACGTGTGGGGTATCTATGGATAGGTCTTCAAAAATGACATTGAGGTTTCTTATATAATTTTTTTCTAAACTGAACAGTTTGGGCGAGAGACACTTTCAAAGTGGTAAAATGTGTGTGTAACTTCTAAAATAAGAGAATGATAAAACTAAAAACAAATACATGATGTACATTACCATGTAAACTTGCACCGAAAATTGGTTTGAACGAGATCTAGTAAGTAGTTTTTTTTTATTACGTCATAATTCGTAAACCGCTATTTACCAAGTACGGAACCCTTCGTACGTGAGTCCGACTCGCACTTGGCCGGGTTTTATTTTACTTGGAGACCTACGACAGCCTAAATAAACTCTCTAACCTATCTAAACCCGTAAATAATTCACAGGTACAAAATATATCACAAATTGAATTTAGCTTCATGACCCTCATTCGTGTAACACCGATTTGGGAACGGTTTTTTCATTCAATGGGCTTTTTCGGTCATTAAGTCTGACGGCTACCCATACAGATGCAAATTGATTAGCTTCCAAAAGATATAATAATAAAATTGGTGTAACGATGCAATAACGTGCCTTTGTATTTACGGGCATTTTGTTTAATAGAACAAAGCAGAATAAATTGCGGTGTTAATTTTTTTTTGTCTTTTATCTCGTTTTAACTTATCATATAAAGGATTACTACTACTATAAAAAAAAAACATATAACTATCTTCATTCGGGCCTGTAGGAAAGAAAACTTTCTCATATGACAGTTTTGAGATACGTACATATAGCCTTACTAGCTTCATCCTGCGGCTTCGCCCGCGTGGGTAGTGTTTTCTTATCCCAAGGGTACATTATACCGGGATAAAAATGGAATAGCCTATGTGCTATAACAGACTATAATCTATATTTGTGCCAAATTTCATCCATATCCGTTCAGCCGTTCTGGCGTAATTGAGTAACAAACATACATCCACACATCTAAACTTTCGCTTTTATAATATTAGTAAAGGTGTCCTCACCTGGAGCGTTCGCCTGAAATTTAACATTTCAGATTCGATTTTGAGCATTACATTACAGCACTGCCTCTCTGCCTTGACGAGCATGCCACCTGTAATATAGTAATTCAGATTCAATTTTGAGCATTACATTACAATACAGCCCAGAGAGTAGTAGTAGTAATTACTGTTCGGTTCTCTGCCCTCACCAATGTAATGCTTGAATCTGTAACATTACAGGTTGCGCACTGTAATGCTCGGTTCTCCTCCATCACTGATGTAATGCTCAACTCTGAAACGTTACATTACAGACGAATGCTTCAAGTGAGGGAGCAGCTTAATATTAATTATATCTTTTAACCATATGATTAGTTTGAAAACTAATTAGCAGATTCTTCTCCATTCTTCACCATTCATCAATATTTAATCTATTATTTGGTATTTGCTCTATAATTTATTTTTTATACTAAACCCATCGTTTTTAACGGTTGACAAGGAGTTAAGATGTTAAGTTGAGTTTTTTTTTTGTAGTGGAAAGAGGTTTTTCTACCTTTAGTTTATAACATTTTCTTAGCAAACAGTCTTTTATGGAGTGCGATAGCTATTCCAAAAAAAACTTTTCCTTTAGTTCTTAAAATAACACATATTTTAATAAACTGTCATTAGAGAAAGGTTTATGGTATAAAACCATACAGTGTGAATCTCTTCGCGTGCCCTGGTGCATGAATAGTGATGCTAGTAGAAAACTTATTGTTACTGCTCTTAGACTCAGATCTGGACACATTCCATGCAAAAAAAATTGCCTTCATGATGAAGAAAATCGCTTCACCCAATTGTGAGAAATGTGGAGTTGTCGAGGACCTACAACATTTATTGATGGAATGTGTCCAATACGAGTCAAGTAGAAATAATTTAGTAAGGACCCTGAATTTGAACAGAACTGATGTAGGCATGTTCCATAAAATTCTATCGCGACCAAATGACGATGATGCGATAGATTTGTTCAAATACATGGCCCACGTGTTGTGAAAGTACAATGTCTTAGGATACGATGGGACTGACATACGCTATGCGTAAAAGACACTATGAAAAAAAATAAAAAAAAACTCAATCGAAATCTGCCACATGACAACTCAACAAGAACACCCCTTGTTCCTCATCCACCTATTTGTTCTCAGCAGAGCAACCCTAAGATAGGTATACATTACAGAAACGAACCTTCCCCTAAACCGCCACAGCCCTAAACTATCCTGAGGGTCATTTGCCATAATTACAACGGCTTGGATCGTTGGTATTTGTATCATGATATTATTACATAACCAGTGAATGCTCTATTATATTGTATCAAATGCTGCCTTATCTGTTATTTCTGCCCCGGTATTTGAATTAAGTTTTTTTTTATCTCTCTTAATCTATTTTAACCTGAAAAGTGGTACCCCAAATTTTCTATTCAGAAACCGAATGTGAGTCTCCTTTTATAAGCAGAAGAACAGATTTAGTTAAAGCTATAAAAACAATTCGATGTGTGGCGTAAAGCGAGCATAAGTCTGAATATAAAATGGTTTAAATTATGAAAACGTTTTCTTTAAAGCTTTTATTTGGAACCGGGGGAGTAGGAATTAATAAAAACAGGGCGGGAGAGTTCATAAAGAAAAATGTCACTGCATTGCAAAGTAATGCTCTCTCCTTCTAGCGGCGACTGAACAACGCGAATTTGCAAATCCTTGTTCGTAAATATTCGAAACGAACTTGATTTTATTCGCCCTTGTTCTAAATTTAAAAATTATGCACTTCGGAGAAAACGGCGCCGTTTTGTTTCAATTCGTAAATACAAAAAAAATGGTTTAACAAAAAAACACTACAAACAAAACAAAACACTACAAAGCGATTTTTTTTTTTTGCCGAAGTCGGTGTCTTTGGTACCTATTGTTTTAAGTTTTTCGACACCGAGTTCGATTGTTTTGTTGACGAAAATACTAAAATCGCTAAATGTATTTTTGTAATATTTGAGATGTTTCCTCTTTATCTCCAGGATCACCTGGAGAAATAGAGGGAACTAAGATATAAATAGATGGAATCACCTGGGAAGTATACCATTTCAAACAAAAGAATAATTTTCCAAATCGGTCCAGGCGTTCGAACGTTTTACTATATTTTATAATGGGTACTGTTTTAACAATATTCAAATAAAACAGAAATAAGTATAACACTGCTAACTAATGTAAAAATGATAAAAAATCTATTCAGAAACAACTAATAGAAAATTCAAAAAAGTAGCTTAAAATCTCACTCATTTCAGAGTATTCGCGGAACCGGCGTTTGGAAAACGCACCCCAACGGGCTGGATGTCAGTATTTTGTTAATATATGAATATATTACAGCAAGTTCGAGGAAACAGTTTCTCGCTAAATTAAAATCTCTCACGGGCGAATTAAAACTGGAAAGTTTTTAAGCTTACTAGGCGTAGCCGCTTAATGATATTAAACTGTTGATTTATAAACAACAGCGGTATGAAATACGACGCTACTGTGCTAGTTTCACTCGCTTTACAGAGAAACGGAATCTATGGTGGAAGTTCTTCGATAAAAATGAATAAATGATTTTCTATGTAAGCAGCCTTCTACGATTTTCTTTTGAATGAAGTGAAATGGGATCTAGAAACTTATGTATTCTTGGGATTCTCTAATCCTTCCTGCCAATATTGAATGTTTTGTAGTATTGTGCTAGTATTGTATTATTTTAGCTCAATTTTAATCACTATCAGAAGCATTATCGTCATTCAAACAAATTCGAAACACTGTGCGACATCAAAATTTAGAATGACGTCACTTAGCGAACCATGCTTTGTCATCCAAACTAAACGTCTATGCAAAATTTCATCTTAATCAGTGGAGGATTACTGCTTTAAAAATCAGTTGCAAAATTTGACCCGAACACACTTACATACAAACATGCATACATACATACATTGCAAGTTAAATACAAGGTAATAATCAATTCGATAAGTATGTATTGCGATGATCAACTCCAAAAAAATTGCCGAATTGATAATCGTTATTAGCACCGATACAATGTCACTTTATTAAGAGCCTAAATGATTCTGTCCTAAATCGAATAAGAATATTAAAACATTTCACGTAGCAAATTCACCGTTGATTCGCACATCCACAGCTCATAGCTCAAACACTACATAAATTCAGTTTTTCAGTCTGTTTAGTAGGTGTGGTGTGTACGCTAGTTTATAAGAGCGGCAGGGGCCGGGGGTGCGCGGGGCCCCGACCGTGCCGTATCTGTCATCTCCCGGGCGCAAACACGCCGTTACCTCGCCTCATTTTATTAGGGGCCCGTGCCGACAACCGACAAGCCGAAACCACTAACGCGATGCGCTAATAAAATTGAATCAGCCTTCTTTCTACTTCGGAAGCCGGAATAGTAATGGAATAAGATGGTTTAATTTTTTTTTGTTGGGTCTTCTTGATGGCTGCGTTTGAGGAATATTTCTTTTGTTTCGAAAAAAATAGTTGATGATTGAGGAAAATTTTCAGGAATTCAAACACTTAGTTAGGTGTCTCGTGCATCAAAAGATGACACTCGTTTGGATATTTATTACAATTCAACATTTGCATCTTACTTAGGTTCTAATTAAACTCTTACACAGAAAACCTACTTAACGGATTTTGATGAAACCTTACAGTAATATAGTTTATATAAATAGGCTTCAATTTCTAAAGATAGAAAAGCGAATTCCAGGCTTGCAGAGAAGCGGGCGGTAGCTGTTTTTTACCCGACTGCCGAAGGAGGGTAATGTGTTTATCAGTCTATGTATGTATGTAAGTATGTAGGTATGTATATATGTATGTATGTTTGTTCCTATGTGGTGTTCTAGAGACCAAACGCGTTGGCCGATTTTGATAGTTCTTACGTCAATCGATTCGTCTTAATCCTGCGAGTGTCACTGGCTAAATTAAAATTGGAAAATAGAAAAATGGCGGATTTTGGGTGCCATATTGTGGGAGCCCAAATTTTTTTTCTTCCAACCCCATCGTGTGGGGTATCAAAATAAAGGATTTTAAGAGGATATTTCAAAAATATATAACATTAATATGTTTAAATGTACCTAATTCTAAAAAAAAAATAACTAAAAAGTTATAAATAAAAAAAGTTTATTAAAAAAATAAAAAATCCCAACTGCTTAAAAAGCGAACTAAAAAGATCTAAACAAGAAGAAAAACATGCTGTGCAGTCGGAGGATACATCTGGTTTTGGTCAGCCAGCTCGCGAATGTGTATCCTCCGACTGCACAGCAAGATTTTCTTCTTGTTTACATCTTTTTAGTTTTGAAAGCAGTCGGGATTTTAGATTTTTTTAATTACCTTTTTATTAGTACCTATAACATTTAATTTTGAACCTATAACACTGTTCAAGCATCACACAGTTACCAACTTCTTTCCTCTGTAAGCCCAAAATTCATTACATTTTAAACAGGAAACACGTAGCACAAAGCATACCAATCCATTCTGATTCCTCTCCTGTGGTTTCTCAAACACAACGTACTGGCTTGCTAAAATATTGAGACATTTATAGGACACGCATACGAGATGATGAAAATTGACATGCTATCCAATCAGACCGGGCTCTAAGCCGAATATCCTATGGACATGCATTTATGACATCCATTTTGTACCTATAGATATGTTCTATAGATAAAGGCTATGCAAAGATACCAGGAAGTCAATAGTAGATAAAAGGCTAGACTAACATTCACCAAAGTTTGGCACCTTTTTATAAAATTCTAAGCACATTCTAAATTCAAATTCTTCTCTATAGAATTTTTTTATTTAGAAACACATCAGAGTTTTTTTTGTAAACTAGTTTCTGCCAGCGACTTCACCCGCGTGATTGTGAGAAAAAAATGTAGCCTATGTGCTATTTCAGACTATAGTCCTGTGCTAAATTTCATCCAGAGCTGTTCGGCCGTTCTGGCGTGAAAGATCCATCACAAACATCCATCCACCCAACCATCCTCACAAATTATCGCGTTTACAGACTACTAGCTTCTGCCAGCGGCTTCACTTGCGTGAAAGTTGAAATTTAACCCGAGGGAACTTATTTCCAGGATAAAAAGTATCCTATGTGGTATTTCCGATTATAGTCTCTGTGCCAAATTTCATCCAGATCCGTCCAGCCATTTGAGAGTGAAGAAGTTACATACATACAAACACACACACACACACTCACAAACTTTCGCCTTCACAATATTAGGTCCTTACCTATGAAATTGGCGTTTTGTTGTACTGGCCACTTTGATCTCAAATATCTCCTCTTTGGTTTGGAATTCCAATTTTAAATTTATACAGCTACTAGCTTCTGCCAGCGGCTTCGCCCGCGTGAAAGTCGATAATTATCCCGAGGGATCACATAAATACGGATAAAAAGTATCCTATGGTGCTATTCCAGACTATAATCTATCTCTGAGCCAAATTTCATCCAGATCCGTCCAGCCGTTTGAGCGTGAAGAAGTAACAAACATACACACTCACAGACTCTCGCATTTATAATATTTTCAATACAGTTGTTAAACATGGCGTACTTCCAGAGGCTATAATTATGATTCGAAAATTTAATCTTTCGCACAGGCATCTTTCTATTACGCGGTCGTGACTTTTGTTTACGAGCTCGATCATTAGTTTTGCAGTTGAGTTTTAAATTTATAAGTCAACTAGCTGACCCGCAGGGCTTCTTTCCCGTCAACTGGCTACCCTGCCTATCCAGTCTACCCTGCCTACCCAGCCTACCCAGCCTACACTGCCTACCCTGCCTAACCTCTCTACCCTGCCTACACTGCCTACCCTGCCTCTACCTGCTCTACCTAATCTACCTAATCTACCTAATCTACCTAATCTACCTAATCTACCTAATCTACCTAATCTACCTAATCTACCTACTCTACCTTACTCTACCTAACTCTACCTACTCTACCTACTCTACCTACTCTACCTACACTACCAACTCTACCTACTCTACCTACTCTACCTACTCTACCTACTCTACCTACTCTACCTACCTACTCTACCTACTCTACCTACTCTACCTACTCTACCTACTCTACCTACTCTACCTACTCTACCTACTCTACCTACTCTACCTACTCTACCTACTCTACCTACTCTACCTACTCTACCTACTCTACCTACCTACTCTACCTACTCTACCTACTCTACCTACTCTACCTACTCTACCTACTCTACCTACTCTACCTACTCTACCTACTCTACCTACTCTACCCACTCTACCCACTCTACCCACTCTACCTACTCTACCCACTCTACCTACTCTACCTACTCTACCTACTCTACCTACTCTACCTACTCTACCTACTCTACCTACTCTACCTACTCTACCTACTCTACCTACTCTACCTACTCTACCTACTCTACCTACTCTACCTACTCTACCTACTCTACCTACTCTACCTACTCTACCTACTCTACCTACTCTACCTACTCTACCTACTCTACCTACTCTACCTACTCTACCTACTCTACCTACTCTACCTACTCTACCTACTCTACCTACTCTACCTACTCTACCTACTCTACCTACTCTACCTACTCTACCTACTCTACCTACTCTACCTACTCTACCTACTCTACCTACTCTACCTACTCTACCTACTCTACCTACTCTACCTACTCTACCTACTCTACCTACCTACTCTACCTACCTACTCTACCTACTCTACCTACTCTACCTACTCTACCTACTCTACCTACTCTACCTACTCTACCTACTCTACACCTACTCTGCCCACTCAACCTACTCTACCTACTTCACCCACTCTACCTACTCTACCTACTCTACCTACCCTACCTACCTACCTAATAATTTTCTATGTATCATCAATAGTTTTCTCAGCGCCCGCCATGAATGAATTTTATAGGCAACATTTTGCTACCTTGTTTTCTTTGTAAAAAAATATGTCCAGTTGCAAAAACGCGCCATTTTCTGAAAATTTTATTTTTTGTGAATAAACAAATCTAATTCTTTGATTTGTTTTTACTATTTCCCACAACTGTATTGAAAAACGTCGTGTGACACACGGGTGGGTAGGTTATTGCAAACTCGTGTCATTAAAAACCCTCGCCTTCGGCTCGGGCTTGTTAATGACAGCTTGTTTGCAATAACCTACTTTCCACCCTTGTATCACAATGTACTATAGTGTGATTTACTCATGCTTTTGTGTTTGGAAAACCGTAATTCATTTGTTTTTCCCACTTTTGGTTTTTCTTTGCGCCAGTCAGTTTACAAAATGGAAAACTTGGAATATCGCGTTATTTACGAGTACGAGTTCCATCGTGGCACCAATGCTGCAGAAACGGCTCGAAGGACTAATGATGTGTATGGCGACGGTGTCGCAAAAGAAAACACAGTGTTTGTTTCCAACGTTTTCGACCTGCAGAACAAGCCCCGTGGACAGCCGGAGACCAAAGTTGATAATGAAGAATTGAAGGCTATTGTGGAAGCGGATCTATTGCAAACCACGTCCGACTTAGCTGCAGGCTGCGGTGTTAGTAATAAAACTGTTTTAATCCACTTGAAGCAAATTGGGAAAGTGAAAAAGCTTGAAAGGTGGGTACCTCATGAATGAATTGCCCAGTGCGGGTTTGTGGATGTCACATATCTTCGAATTTATGTTTCTAGGACATGCCGGTTTCCTAACGAGGTTTACCTTCACCGTTTTAGAGCAGTGGTGATGAAATAATTTACAATAAGTAAAGCGTCTGCCTGGGTTCGAACCAACAACACGTAGGTAAGTCGGGGCCGGCCGTTACCACTGCTCTGATGTTAAATAACGTTAAGAAAATGTGCAGCTAGACATTTTCCCTCCCAGGTAAAATATACAAAGAAAGCGATCCTAATAATTTTGCTTTTTCATACTCGCGCATTACCATAATGCGTGTTAGTTGCGAGTGCGAAACATGTGACCTTTTGAAGGGACACCGCCAAAAAGGTCAGTATATGTCCTTTTAAGGCACTTCTTACGATTGTGTTAATGGGAATGTATTATAAGACTGAGTTTTCCCGCGACTTCGCTTTAATAAATAGGCTATCTCTATATTATTATTTATTTATTTCAGACATAATTCCAGTCCATAGTTACACATACATCAAAATTATAAACAGATAAAAACCCAAAATAAAATGAATGAATAATTAAAATTTAAATAGTCCGAAATTCATTAAAAGTAATCATTAAAAATGTCCAAAATATATGTATCTGTTTTGCAAAAAATACTCGTGTGACAGTCGTGATGACAATCTGTTGAATAATCAAATAAACATTGTAATTTTAGCATTTCATATTATTTTTATCTCGTATTCATTCTATAATAAATATTTACCATAGAATGCATTTTTTGTGCTGGTCAATATCCTCCCCCATATCTTTCCAGCTAACTTTGTCTCCTGCCTTTGCCGGCCAATCCGGCTGGCACATGTCCAGATCGCCACGCATAGAATGAATACAAGATAAAAATGATACAGATTAATTAGCCAACAAATTTGATTTTAATTTAAACTGTTTTCTCCTGAAAATCCTAATTTTACAGTACAGCAAGAACATAACATAATATCTGATAATAATACTATATATATAATAATATACTAAAGGAATAGTAGATTGTTACACGAGGGTCGAAAGGAATCAATTCCTATACAAGGTATTTAGACTATATAGTCCGTGTCATGACATGTCTTTCACCCGTGTTGAGCACTCTACTTTTCATTTCGAATATAAGGAAAGTAAAAAATAGTCGTTTTTTGTAAATATTTATTGATAGTAGTAACATGAGTAGTACCTATTTAAAATTCATTGAGAAGTGAGAACAATTTGTGAAATTTAAAGTTACATTTTTGTTCGGAATATTTACGCTATTTGATATGTTATGAGAAATTTGAAGAACTTCCAATGATCCGCTTCAGAAGGGCTTTACGCAGGTGGTTAATAGAGAATTCCTTCTATACTATAAAAGAGTTCCTTCAGTTTAAATTTAAATGACCTCATTGTATACTTACCAAAAATTTGCATGTCATTATGCTATGATTAAATATGTTAAGCTACTATTATACTACATTGTAAGAACTTTTGTAACCATATTTATCTGCAAATAAATCTTTAACTTTGACTTTTGGCTGTTTTGAATTTTTGTAATAATAGGAGACTACAGTATTTGATTAGACGGTGGAATCCATGGTGCAGATTCCCTTCACTTCAAGTAGTTGGTTGAGGCGAAGTGGGGCGTAAATTTATAGTCTCAGTTAATTTGTTTGAAATTTTAGTTTTATTTTGGACTGAATCCTCAATGTAGCCTTCCGCAACTATGCTCGATATCCATCCTCCATGTCTTTTTAACATTGTCAAATTCGCCCCAGAATTAGCTAACAGTGTCGCTGACGTTCTTCTATAACAATGCCCAGTTAGTTCACAGTTTGCTAAATTCAAATATGTTGCTATTTGCTTCGGCATACCTGAGATTTTATTTTTACCGATCACTTGCTTATAGCATTTTCCCTTTTGGCAGTTGAGAAAAAAGCGATTCGTTTTTATGTCATTAGGTCTGATTTTTTTTAGATTTTTTTACTATTTGTGTAAACTCTTCTCGCACAACATACGTGCACTCAATATTTGTTTTGGTGAATTTTACGAGTAATAACTAGCCTTGATTTTCAAAGTCGTTACTTGTTAAATTTGTGAGTTCACTGCTTCTGCAGGCGCCGCTTATACCGAATATCAACACCGCCTTTGAAAAACATGATTTCTTCATTACTATTAATCTTTTAGGTACCTATGTAGATATAATAACAAGCACGGATCTTTTACTCCAGAAATGCACGCCTATCCGACGTCTTTATTACTCTCAATATACGCAATCTGGTCAGTTTGTTTAATTGATATGATAGCCTCTTTTTATGGAAAACTATCTAATATACATATCAGAGTAAAGTCGTTGGCATCGACGTTTTTTTTTAGAGTAAAAGACCTCTCCCTACCTAGATAAACGTTTATAGCTTACCTTCACTGCCAAATATATCTCGTCGGCTTCATTTAAAAAAAATCACTTCGTAAGAGGTGAAAAGCTTTCATTTTTAATAAGATAATAGTCTTAGGGCCGGTTTCTGATTTGAGTATTCGACGCTAAGTATGTGCTGATCTCGATTTAAGCATCTGTCACTCTTGATCATCTGCCACTTTAAGTTTTCTGCGATGCTGAGCAAGGTTTGAGTATACGTAGTCAAGTCATGCCAAAGTATACCTTAAGTCATACAAAAAACTTTCATTGACGTTCATTTGGGTTTCTCAACTGAGAAAACACATTTGATCATTCTCAAATTCTCAAAGTTTTCTCAAGCCGTTGTCAATGTTACATCAACAGTGTAGCCAGATTGGGCGACTTTTTGCCATTTAGGCTACTCGGAAGGGTGTCAGGGCGACCAATTTTTACGCGTGGTGGCAATTAGGCTACCTCAGAAAAAAAATGGGGCGATTTTAGACGATTTCGGAAGGAGACTATCTAATACAACATTATCTGAGGAATGATGAAAATAACTGGAAACCAAAATGCTTTTAACTGTTCATCACTATTTTACATTATACTTCAGTCGCGACAACACAGGAAAAACAGAGAAATGCTGAAAAATGTTTTATGTGGAACCTATAATGATTATTGTGTCTGACGCATTGCAATTCCGAAGAATGTTTCGTGGATTTAGTGAATAATGGTCGACTTGAGTTTTTTATAAATGGAAAAACGAATTTTTTGGCGACTTGGGGCTCGTCGAATCTGGCTACACTGGTTACATTTGGCAGTTGATAATTGACAAGCCTGTGCTTAAACGGTGATCAAGCGAAATAAATACAAAATAATATATAAACTTATGAAACGAGTGACGAAGATACATCCTTGTCTTCCTTGGAGATGCCTGAACGAAGACCGATGCGTGGAAGTGTTCGCCCTGAATTATCGAAAACATTAGATTGGATGCAAATATTTCACGCCTGATATATCTCAGATGCTCGAATAACGGATGGTCAAAGTTGCTGTTAAGTTCTGGAGTGGCGACCGCGTGGTGGAATACGCATTTAAGGCCTCCGTAGACTGACGACCTGGTCACGGGAATCCGATTTATGAAAGACGCACAGGACCGGTTGATGTGGTGACGATGGGGAAGTCCTGTATCATGTCATCAGTCTTTCGGCAGAAATGATGACGATGTGAAGAAAAATATTCAAAAAGTGCCAGTTAATGTGTTTGTGGTCGCCAGTAGCATTTCCTGCGCGAAAACCGAGAGTTGATCAACAGGAACTATGTGAAAAGTGATGCGCGATAACCAAGGGACATGGAGAAAAGTGACAAACTGGTACACAATAGATGGGAATAGAAGCCGTGGAAGACAGTGTCAGAGATGGGAATGAAATTTGGGAAAGACCGCTGGTCCACTGATGTAGGCAAAAAAGTAAGTGACGGTGCGCTGTGGTGTCGGCGAGTAGCTCAGGACAGACCCCAGTGGAAACTGTTAGTGGAGGCCTATGCCAAGAGGCACACTGAGATTAGGGACATTTTATAAACTATAAACATGTATTGTATAGACTACAGTTTTATATCTATGATTACAGAATAAAACGCTTTGTTATGCCGTTAATTTATTATTATATCTATTTTATTATATTTATTTTTGTTATTAAATCCTAGGTTTTAATTCTCGTCATTGTGTAATTGTTTTCCAAAGTATATACTTCTAAATACATTCAACCATTGAGATGTGATTAACAAATATCCAAACATACAGACTTTCATACCTATATAGTATAGGTATTACTAGGATCCACAAGACAAGAGGTTACAACGATGAAATTGTGTACAGAATTTGGCTTTTGTATGATACGATTTTGGTACCAGAACAATAAAAGTTGATAAAAACAACATGATAAGTCTCATTTATTTATTATTTTACAAAATAAGTAGGCAGATAGTATATTGTTTGTTAACACATATTAAAACACAGTCCTTCATAATATTCGACACATATGGCACCAATGGCACCGACCCTGGCTAATACTATATTTCTTCGAAGGCTCTTGGATGGCTAGCAAAGGCTTTGGTCTTGAAAACCCAGGTCACTCATTAAAAGTTGCATCACAATAGTAATATGGACTATGTTGGTAATTCACAATTGCAACCAGATTCCAATGCAGATGAACAAGGGGCACTTGAGAGATCTTGTGAAATTCTGAATAAAATACTCTGTAGTTCTATGAGGTATCACAAGAACCAGCAACTGCTCGCTCTGAACACATTGACTTCTAGTAATTTTAAGCTTCAATTCATGATTCTGGCAATAACAAATTATATTAGATATTATTTTCTTTCGATAAGACATCATTGACAAAATAAATACGGTTGCCATGACAATCTTGAAGTACTAGTGCCTAGGATCCATTTCATAATAAGGTTTTATTTTTTTTATTTAAGGAGGTTTATTCTATTAACTATAGAATTGAATATACTAAAAAAAAAACCTATATACAAATATAAAAGTGAGACGGAAAAGAGCTCATTGTGCATCAAAAATTTCGTCCACATCGATGTCAACGGGAAACGTGCCCAGAACGCAGAACGGCAGCATTGCCACGTTGGATGGCAATGCTGATTCTCTGGTTGAAGAAAAGGCCAGCTCTCTGGTCACATGAAGAGTCGACGAGCTTTGTGCTAATTTCTCGAAGAACACTATGCGCACTCGGACCCCATGGACCTAATGTTTCAACCCCAAACGGCTCAAACATATGATGAGATGGGAAAAAAAAACGTGGAAGACGCGAATGAAATATGGGAAAGACCGCTGGTCCAAGATGTAGGCAAAAAGAGTAAGCGACGGTGCGCTGTGGTGTTGGCGAGTAGCTCAGGACAGACCACAGTGGAAACTGTTAGTGGAGGCCTATGCCAAGAGGCACACTGAGAATAGGGACATTTTATAAACTATAAACATGTATTGTAAAGACTACAGATATATATCTCTGATTTCAGAATAAAAGGTTTTATTATGCCGTGTATTTATTTTTGTATCTATTTTATTATATTAATTTATATCCTAAGTTCTAATTCTCATCATTGTGTAATTGTTTTCCAAAGTATATACTTTCAAATACGTTCAACCATTGAGGTGTGATTAACAAATATCCAAACATACAGACTTTCATATCTATATAGAAGAGGTATTAGTAGGATCCACAAGACAAGATGTTACAACGATGAAATTGTGTACATAATTTGGCTTTTGTATGATACGATTTTGGTATCAGAACAATAAAAGATGATAAAATCAACATTATAAGTCTCATTTATTTATTATTTTACAAAATAAGTAGGCAGATAGCTAGGTGTAGTATACATATCCAATGGCACCGACCCTGGCTACTACTGTTTTTCTTCGGAGGCTCTTCGATGGCTAGCAAAGCCTTTGGTCTTGAAAACCCAGTTCACTCATTAAAAATTGCATCACAATAGTCCATATTTTTTGGTAAATCACAATTGCAACCAGATTCCAATACAGATGAACAAGGGGCACTTGAGATATCTTGTGAAATTCTGAGTAAAATATTCTATAGTTCTATGAGGTATCACAAGAACCAGAAACTGCTCGCTCTGAACACATTCACTTCTAGTAATTATAAGCTTCAATTCTTTATTTTGGGAATAACAAATGATATTAGATATTATTTTCTTTCGATAAGACATCATTGACAAAATAAATACGGTTGCCATGACAATCTTGAAGTAATTGACTAGTGCCTACGATCCATTTCATAGTTTCATAATAAGGTTATAATACCACTGACCTCTAATATACAAGTACGCTGGACTTCATATTATCGATGACAAAATTAAGACATTTGATTTTCGCCATTTTGGCGCTGATAGCAACGTGACTTAACGTGAGATTCCATGGAACTAATATTAGAGATGGGACATAGCCTTCGGTATACAAATACGTGAGAATAATTTAATACTTAGGAGAACAAGAAAATCCCAATTATTTTAATTGAGATTCATTTCTAAGTAATAGAAAACTTGCTGTAAAGGTTAACTGAAAAATACTTTCAATCAGATTGCAAGCTATAAACTAGTGGATAGCGTGCTACTAAAGTTATAGGGCATTACTGTCAGATCAGTGAGATTTAAATATGGGGATAGGCTAACAACTTATCCTTAAAACTAATATATTTGAGCAAGTATCTGCTCGCTCAAGTATACTATAGTTAGTTAATATTTACATTTACAATAGTTTGGATTCACTCGGTTGGAACATCATTCATACAAATATTTGCGTACGAATGAGATGGATAATAATTTACAACGGACATATTTCTCGCTCTTATCGCTGAGATCCTGTCTCTGTAGTGTTAAGGTGCAAATAAGAGTGACATCGCATTCCAGCGACGTGAAGACTTATATCAGTTTTCAACTCTGTTTCAGATGCAGATATAAATTGTTTGACTTAAAAACATTTGTTAATACTATTATAATTATCATGATATTATTCCAGAATTAATTCCAGACAGGAACGAGGTGATTGATACAAGAAGAGAGAGGCCTGTGCTCAACAGTGGGCGAAGTCGGACTATGGATGATCATGATGATGATTCCAGAATTTAGTATTACACATTGCTTTTTAACATATTATTACTGATTATTAGGCATTCATATAACATTCATTACTAATACCATTATGAGATATTTAGTTGCAACATATTATGAGAAGTCAATACAGTAGATGAGTGATACGCCTTGCCAAGTCTACTATATTGATATTAGTGTAATTTAAAAATATTACTCGTATTAGTTAAAATAATATAATATTTCCTGGCGAATATATAAGTTTTACCTAATCTTGAGAAATATCGGTATTAACCTATCTCTAAATGTGTCAATTTTAGTTCCTGAGAACCTCGAGTGGGGCGCTTAGATTCGGCACAAAAATCAACTGTCATTTCATCTAATATATGTAGTCCAGCGTACTTGTATGATAGAGGTCAGTGTTATATACATTTCAAATAGATATCTTTGAAATTACTTAAATATGAAAAATGAAGTTATTAAAGATTATAACATCTTTAATAACTCTATTTTTTACTCTTGAATGAAGTAATATAATACTATTGCACTTTTTATGGCTGTATAAAATTTATAAATAAAATTTATGCAATCTTGTGATGTCTCGGATTTCTTTTGTAAAACGGAACGTAAGGGTGAAAGAGAAAGTGAATGGAACTTTGGCAGGTCCATACATAAGTAGGTACTTACTTAACTGATCTAGGTAGATTCTCAATTGTGAAACGTAAAATACTCAAACGCTTCCTAAATTATTTGACAATACTCAACTGATTATTGCTGCTTTACTTAAATCAGAAACCGGCCATTAATCCGAGATTTCGATACAGCTTACAGAGTTTGTATCAAATTGTATAGCCCTATTTAAAATTTTAACTATGGAACACACCGCGTCACTGCCGCGGGCGGACGCGCTTAGTTTTATTTTAAATTCACACTGGCCGTTTATACACTCACAAGACCGCAGCATTTTCTTCTTAATTAGGTATGTTAGATTTTTTACAGCCGACTGTATTTTTTTATTTATCGATAGGCTCGCGTTTGACCACTATCTCGCCTGATGGTAAGCGATGATGTGGTCGACGGTGAAGCACGCTTGCCTAGAAGTAACCTATTCACTCTTGACTTAAAGCAAATTTTGTTCTATTTTTAAAATTTATTCCCATTCTAGGGAGGGCAGCAATTATTATGAGTCTTTCCCGCCCAAAGGTGGAAAGTAGCATCTTCCACCCGCTACTCGGATCAAATAAACACTACTTTCCAAGTATGAGAAATAAAAAGTTATATTAACATAGTTCGTACACGGCATGAAATATGCGGCTACACAAAGGTTCTGTGAAAAATGTCGCACTCTTAAGAGAATGAAAAATATTGCCAACTCATTGTACTCGCGTTATCTGTGGACTGATTTATATTTTACTACTAAGAAAATTTATGCTACTTCGATCTTTTATATCAAGTGATATTCGTATTTAATTATTAGAAAATATATTTAGAATGAGATACTATGATTTGGTCTACCTGACTGAACATATGTTGTATCTGCCAAAATAACTTTAATTAAACCTTCTCAAACCAAATCATTGTCTCAATAACACGGCTATATTCTTTCAATAGTGTTTCTACGAATAGGTAGCTAAAAACGTCTTTAATAAATAAATGGTCTAATGAAAGTCTCCAAATAGAAACTGACACAATCCCCATACTTCGCACTCTTGTTGTCAGTATATTTTACTCGAAGCACGCAGCAATTTAAAAATTATCTAACGATACCAAACCAAACATCCAAAAGAAACCAATATACCTACCTTTTTAAGTAAATTAAACAACCATATCTCATAATAAAACACACTAAAAGAAAAACGCTGAAAAAGTGTCCCTAGAGGAGCCAAAGCGCGATACGCGACTGCATTTGACTGCACGACTGCGCTCAAGATCGCAGTGACGCTTCGCTTCATCTGACACTTAACCAGTCACTGCCAGTTGCCACATCCAGTGCTTCGGTCACATAATTTTTTGACGTATCGTTCCCCTGAGTGTTCACCTTTTTTCTTTGTCTTCCACTCCTCGCAAATAGGGTTGCTTATTTTCTTTTCTGATGTTATCAATTTTCTTTGGCTGTTTTTTTTTTTTGTTAAAATATAAACTGCTTTTCTTTTAAAAGAAGCGCTGAACCTGCGTGTTTTAGTTGTAATTTACTGATAAGTTAATTTGGACGAATTTTAAATTTCAAAAATATGTTATCATAAAAATCTGGAAAAGTAAAAACACATCCTCAAAATCATCCGAATTCCGCACAGTACTTACCTTAAAACGCAAACTAACAATAAATCGATATGTTTGTACTGGTTTACGCGAGGTATCTGCTGATCAGCAATTATACGATGGTTAAGTGTACACAGCTCAACCCTGCAGGAGCCGATTGCGATCAAGAGCGGCTCCGTGGAAATGAGAACGGGCGGCCGGGGACCGCACAGATAAAAACTTTCACTTTTTCCGACAACTCTCGGCGGCGACATTCGCCGGCGACAATAACGCCGGCTGCGGACGCCCTTATTACGTTATTGTTTGCGTAATTGTGATAAACAAGTTTCGTCATAAATGTGGAGGTGGTGTTTCTTACTATAATTGACCGCAAGAAATTGTACGAATGCCGTATGTAATCTAAAGATCCAATAACGCCACAATGTTCTTTTTGCACGTCTACTATGCTAATGCTTCATGATTAGCTTAAGTATTCAAATCTTGAGAATAAATCTGGAATTGGAATTATGAAAATATCAATATCTGCTTCCGCCATACTCTACCCGAGTCTTCTTAAGGTGATAAGTGGAGCTCTCGCAGGGAGCGCGGCTGGTTTACCGCGGTGGCAGTTTTATTTACGATCCAGAGCAATATCTAGAGAAGGCAGCGTCGGGTATACTAATATCGGTCGTGTGGGCGCAACCGATAGCCGCTCGATAGAATAATATGACGGGCGCGCGACCGGACCGCTGGCACGTAGGCAATAAGCCACCGGCAGTGAGCCAGCGAGCCGCCCGGAAAAATAAGATTGCACCCGGACGCTTCTGACCCACCGCGCGTGCTTCCACATGCCCGGCGCTGCCCTACGCTACCCCGCGCTGCATCCCGCTGCCCCACAATGCACGGCCCCGTTCGCAGGGTTGTCTACGTACTCCACATTCCGCTTGTAACAAACGACCTTTTTAAAACGTTCCTACTATCTTGTTACCAAGAAAAATATCATCCGTAAAAATGCCGGACAAAGTGAAACTCAGTAAACGTTTAATTTCGTTGGGGTTTGTCTTCAATAATTCCTAGAAATTGGCCAATACCTATTCCTAGCCTATCTCATTCATAAAATAAAGTTATTCCATTCCAATAACTCTAACCCAAATCTAATATCAGAAATATATTCAGTGCCAAAAGCGCAACTGTGAGTCACGAGAAAATGAGCCAAGTCAAACTTTCACATTTTACACCCGTACGTGGGCAATGTAACTAACGTGTAACATATTCAAAAAGAAAACGTCCCGCCGAGGCGCGCCTTGTTTCATTTTACGATCTTATCGAAATAATCCGATCTCGCTTGTTATTTACTGCCGCCTTCCCTCGACTCCGGCTCTTACGGCAAACGTGACTGCCAACCGCAAATAATTATCGACCTTATTCCCATAACATTCGACGCTAAATGCTTTATCCTAATCCGACGGCTCGACTCCTTACATTCTCGACTTCATTCAGGAAACGACGACTCGAGAGCGATTTAGAGAAGTACATACAGTCTGACTTAGTTCCTGGTAAATATAATTCATTTTCGGTAGTTTCGTTGAAGCGCATACGATCTTTTGTTCTGCAGTGTTTCCGTAGACGTACCTCGAGAGATTGAGAGGAAAAATCTAGGTGTTTTATTTCACATGAGACTGCGGTTGTGAAGCCAGGCGCGCTATCACAATAAACACTTTGCGGTCGCGGCGGTCGTGTAAATTATTCATAGGCCAAAGGTTTGTGACAAGTCTTGGAATAGATACTGCCAATAACGATGCTTCCATCTAAGTGTTACCTCTGATCGGGAAGATATTAAGGCATCGCTTTCAATGTTAGAGGATCGCAGAGTGGATTTATTTAGAACATGCAATACTCGTTGTTTACATCGATTAGTAATCTTTATTTACTATTTAGGTTTATAGGTGATTTCTGTAAAAAATACATTTTATTTTGAAAATTCTGGCTTTCAGCTTCATCCACAATGAAGTTACAAGGGGTCGAAAATCTCCCGAATGACTAACAAAAGAATAGTATGGTTGTGCCTTTGTTTGCTTGTTTTTGCTTGACTTGGCGGGGGTACGGCAGGGCAGATAACTTTCTCATCAAGCATAGACTGGCAACATTAAAAAGCAAAACATTATTTATTTATTATTTATATTTATACAACAATAACGTACTTAGGGATTAACCCTCTGCGCCGCCACAATGTAAAAATACTATTATTTCAGTATACTCGACGTCACAGCTCCGCAACGTGTTGCAGCCACACCGTCTACGTGACAGAGAGCCTAGGTCGGTTATGTTTTAAGCTGAAACAAGAACAAAGCGCACTGGTCTAATGCTAGGGCGAAAAATTCAATATGGCAGATGCAAGACTCCAGTCTCTTGCCACTACACGTCTAGAAGCACCTAATAAGTGTGGATGAGGATGAAGTGAAAAAAATATAACTGTTCCAAATCCGTGTCCGTAATGATACTATCACTAACTACCGTCGCATGATCAGTCCAAGCAAGCATTTTTCTAAACAAGCCCAAAAAAACAATCTTATTCCGTTGACATACAAGAATAACGTACTTAGGGAATAACCCTCTGCGCCGCCACACTATGAAAATACTATTATTTCAGTGTTTATGACGTCACAGCTCCGCAACGTGTTGCAGCAACCCCGTCTACGTGACAGGGAGCCGAGGTCGGTTACTTTTTAAGCTGAAACAAGAACAAAGCGCACTGGTCTAATGCTAGGGCGAAAAATTCAATATGGCAGTTGCAAGACTCCAGTCTCTTGCCACTACACGTCTAGAAGCACCTAATAAGCGTGGACTGAAGAATGAAGTAAAAATTCCCGCCATTGTCATTCTTACCGCGTAGCACTGGTAATGAGCTAAGTTCGCCGTAACGCCTCGTAACTTACATACCAATCGGTGGGCTCCTTACCGGAGGTTGGGTACCTCCGTTTCTCCATTGGTAATCACGCCACAAACATGGAAAACAGGAAAGTTCTGGTCATGTTTCGTACTGGATTTGAAGGCTATTAGTTTGCGTGGAAACTTTTTTGTAAGTTTAAATTAATTTTCAGAACTGTTTTTTCGGCTGTTATTTTTGTTACTTGAACTTTTTGATGTTTTTAACGAATTCTGATAGCCGGTTTTATTATTAGTGGAAGAGGTATTGTTTAATCACTTGGATTAATTTTAGCGAATCTGATATTTTTTTTTGGGTATCAGTTCTTTTTTTTTTTTTTTTCATCTTAGAATGTACGTTTTTATAAAATAAGAAATGGTTTTTCTAGTACCTACTTAATGTTAAGCCGTCAAAAATTGGTCTCAACGTCTGAACAAGTCGTGAAAAGAAAAAAATTACAATAAACTTACGTGAAAAAAAATATCCTAGCTTATACCAAATTTAAAATGTTTAACATAAAATTTAAAAACCCACACGACATGTGTAGTTTCGTGTACAATTTTCCTAAAAGCAGTCGTAGTACACAACAAACTAGATATATTTTCAATGACCAGACCACATTCTAGGTAACTAGTCAGCTCCGAACCAGACAGCCACCGGTTTCTTTTGAGGCCTGGCCGCCGACTTTGTAAATGGAATTTGCAAGTAATTTCGCCACCACCCCGCCGCCCCTTCACCCCCCGCCTTTGCCTTGCTCTCTTGTCTCCGCGTGTCGCTTCCATTACAAATTGTGTTGGAATAAAAATATGGCCTGATTCATAAAGAGTGGTTGGAACTGTGTCTATGTTGACGTTCGGTGTGTCTGGATTTGTTTATGTTTTGGAGCCCAATTACGAATGTAGACAAAAGTGTTTGAAAAATTGCTCGGCCTGAGTTTTAAAGAAGAACCGACAAAATTATTCTAATTACGATGTTAGCAGAAGATTCCTTTTCTTCAAAGATTCCTACGTGCATAACTAAAGGTTGCGTATAATGTTGAACCTTTATACACAACTTATTTACTTTTAGTGCATAAAATGAACATAGGCATTGCTATTAACGTCACCACACCGGTTACCAGTGTAACTTTATAACTAAACTCAGTCAATCAATTAAGCCATTACTGGAGATAGGCTTCTCTTAAGCTGCACCACAACACCCTGTCCTCCTCTTTCCACATCTATACCACAGACAGACACACCACACACACAGATATCCCAGCTGCCTTTTTAATCTCGTTAAAATATCAAGCAACTCTATTGCCCGAACTTACACCGCGCTCTTTTCGTTCTACTTTGTTGAGTTCTAATAATAAGCAAAACAACTTTAAAATAATGAAATTATGTTTGAAATATTTTAGAAACATTCTTCGGACGATCGATCACTGGGCCGAACGTCTTTTGGACACTCGTTCGGTCGGCCGAATGCTCTTCGGGCGATCAATCATTCGAATGAACGTTCTTCGATCAAGTGAACTTCGGGCAATCGTGACGCACTCCTAAAACAAACAAACCTTACCCTCTAACAAACCACTCTATATAGATCTGATTCGTTCACGGAAAGAAGTGGGCGTGTAATAGGAAATGTTCCGCATATTGACTTCGGCGACGCCGACGTTCCCGAGATCTCTAAACAATGACACACGGATCTAACTTACACCATACAACATGCACTGATTCTTAATCTAATTTATTCACTTTTGGTTTTGATTGAAAATTGATTCTGCCTTTGAGAGCAGTGTTATATTCATAGATTGGGAATAAATAGATATTAGTATAAGTATTAGTCAAGAGCTAGATGGGCCAGGACCGTCACGCGTCAGACAAATGTCGTAACCAAGCCAAGTCTAAAAAACGCTGGCGTGACGATTTCGGCCCGTTCCTTACAGATTGGCTGAAGAAGGTAGGATATAAAGGTAACAGAAAAATATGGGAGACCTTGACCCAGCAGTGGGTAAACGCAGGCTAAGAAAGCGTCTTTTGTTTTTTTCTGAAGTTTTTAACCTAATTTTCAAAAAGGAGGAGGTTCTATGTTCAACTTCATGTTTTTTTTTTGTGGATGTTCACCGATGTCTCCGTCAATTGTCGACCGATTTCGAAAATACTTTTTTGTTTTTGATAGAGTATGTTCCAAAATTGTTCCCATTTGAATTTGGTGAAGATCTGGTGAAGAACTTCGGAGATATACAACAGAACTCTTCAATAAATAACGGGAAATCTCTCGAAATTGCTGCAATCGCATCTCTGTTTATTGTTTATACCATTTCATAACATAACATTATGCCAGTACGATCAAAAGGGGTACACAGTTGTGTACAGTTCACCTTGGTACACTCTCATTTACCGGTTATGTTCAAGTTTCATGGTATTCGGGTTATCTATTCTGGCATTATAAGTATGGAGTACCTTACATAAGACTTTCCTATAAGGTACAACTAAAAAGTGAAAAATAAAAAACTTTTTACAAAAAAATACTACCGACTTCCAACTAAAAACACTACAAAGTGAAAAATAACTTTCTTTTTTGAAGTCGGTGTCCATAACGAATAAAATTGGTACCTACCAAAGGTGTCTTTGGTAGGTACCAATTTTTCCGAGTTCGAAGAAGAAAGTTATTTTTCACTTTGTAGTGTTTTTAGTGGTAGTATTTCTTTGTTAAAACATTTTTCATTACTCATACTCGGAAAGTAGGTCTGAAGTTGCTTGAGGAGCGGGTTGAAAGTAATACTTTTCAGCCCTAGGGAGAATCGCTTTCAACTGACAGCTGTCAAATTATTTTAAAAAAAAACTAGTTCCTTTTCACATATCTATTGAACCATGTTCCAACTTTCTATACAACCACGAAGTAAAATTGAAATAATTTAAAGTTAAGTATTGATTAAAGAATATATATTTTTTAAATAACTTTATTATAATTTAGTTTCAACAATTTCTTTAAAATAACTTAGATTTGGGCAAAATATTTACAATTTTTTCAATGATGAAAATAAAAAAATAATGGCTGAATAGCAGGCCGGCCACAGAAAAAAAAACAAACAAAATAGGCGGGAAAGCGGCAATCATTTTTTCTTTAGCAAATTCATGTTTTTATTTTTATTGCCTTGTATTTGTAATGAAAAGCACAGTGTTTACCTCGGGTTAAAGCCTTATTTAGTCCCTCGAACTATTGGCGCCCTCACTTCGTCCCGGGCGCCAAACCCCGTCTCGGGACTAAATAAGTTACTTTCACCCCTAGGATAACAATGTACTATTTTTCATTATTCAAATATTTAAACGTAAATTTTCTTCTTAGATTCGTATTTATGACGGCGACAGCAGACAGTGTCTGGCACTGAACTTGAAATTATGCTAAAGGCATTAGGGACTCAGAATATCTGGGTTCAAACTACAAGGACTGATTCTGAAAATCGCAATGCCATTTCACACAGTTGAGTAGTCTATTCCAGTCGGGTTAGTTATGGGGTTCACGGCTTAAGGTTACACTAGTCGATCATTCTTCCATACAAACGTAGCCTAGCAATGTCTCCACTGTTTGACGATGTACGTTCAAAATAAAAAATTATATCAATTTGACTCATCATTATCTAGCCCTATATGGAAACAAAAAAGTAAAATAAATATATATTAGAAAGTTATGAGCGTCGAAAGTTCCATATTTCAACACTAATTTTAATGCATCTTTGGGCGTAAATAAATACGATAAGAAGAAGGAAAATTGAAAACACGCCCGTGTATGGTGGCCGCACGGTTGGCGCAGTGGTTGAGCGATTGACTGCTGCGCTGCGTGTCGCGGGTTCGATTCCCGCACGGAACAAATATTTGTATGATTTACAAATAGTTGTTGCGGCTCTGGGTGTTTGTGTTTGTGAGTTTATATGTTTGTAAACGCACCCACGATACAGGAGAAATTCCTAGTGTGGGGCAACGTTTTTTTTTTTTAATAAATAATAAATACAGGGATAGATAAGTTTTTCAAAATGCTAATAATTTTATTTTTTAAATATACATTTATTCGTTTTTTCATGATATCTAGACTCCCAAAGGTCTGTTTATCAAATTTCGCGCGCTCGTTTTTGCTAAAAACATGCAAAAGTGCTAATTCGTACGCGAACTAGCTTCTTACTGCTCATCACAGCATCAATCTCTTTCGCACGTGTTGTCGGATGAGATAGCACGCATTTTAACCCCGCGCACAAAATAGTTCGTGTCGTCGACTAGGGGAACCTTAATAAAAACATACATTCCCGAAAGTCTGACAATCGCATTACCCAGTAACTGTTTTGTGCAGGTCAAATATGCAGCAGCAACTGCATTTGGTTTGACTGAAGGTCGCCTCAACATGGACAAAAGTTGACCCTATCATTTCAGTAGTGCATTCGACAAACCATGAGTATGTTGAGCATGTTAATTTTTTTTAATTGCTTACCACATCTTGTTAAAAAAAGAAAATGTAAAAAAATAGCTCATCGGTTGTGGCTTGTTTGCACGCAGACTGCAATTGCTTGACAAGTGGGACTGTCATGCACTTATACCATATAGTGTAACGCTTTTAGACAAGATTGGCTGAAGATGACGTTGTGATGATGATCATGATGATATGTGTGATTGGCTGATGATGCATTGCATCTTATTCGGTTACTGCTTTAAAATTCAGTTGCAAGATTTGACCCGAACTCACTTATATAAAGACATACATTTCAAATTAAATAAAAGCTTGTAATGATGTCCCCCGCCGCGTTTGTACGCGATAAACTCAAAAACAACTGAACGGATTTTCATGCGGTTTTCACAAATAGAAACGAAAAGGGGAAGGTTTTTGTGTATAATTTGAAGCCGGGGCGGGTCGTTAAAGTTTGTTTATATTCGTGATTACCTTCACCCAGTATAAGATTTCTAATTAATTAATGGAATGGGATTGGAACCCAGGAACACGAGCACAGCAGCAGCGCTAGTGACCGCTAGATATTCTACCGTAGGTATCTATTTCTTCTTCCACAATGATGAACCAAACCAAAATCACTTTACAAGAAGCAACTACAATTTATTGTGTCTCATGTTTATTTCCTATTGTTTGCGACTTGGAGTCGTTTAATGAATAAATCTTAGGAGTAAATTTAAAACAATTCACTTCCGCGTGGTTCTTGGACAATTTCTTGTGATTTGCATCTTTTCAGCAATGTAGAATTACGGTACAGCTTGCGAATAAACCTTTGTAAGGAATTGGAATCAGTTTATTTTGAAAATTGTTACTGCTTGAATTTTTAGACCTATCTTCTCTCTCTTCTTCTTTTCTTTTTATCTATCTTTCTGTATGTTTCTTTAGGTTTCAGTTCCTAAACTGAAACCTGAAGAAACACACTGTTTGGTTGAGTGGCAAGAACTCATTTTCGTGTAGATGATTTTATCATTTAGAATTTCATGGGACTTAAACATAATCTGTGAAATGCGGTTGTACTGTAGATACAACTCTGCCTGTTACAATTTTTCTGATACCGTTATAAATGTATCATCATCAGCCTCTTCTCTGTGTGAGAAGGCATGGGCCGTAATATACCACGCGGGCCCAGTCCGGGTTGGTAGATGTCACATGTCTTCGATTTTTTTGGGTTCTAGGACATGCCGGTTTCCTCACGATGTTTTCCTTCATCGTTTTGATTGCGCCTTTCTTTGGTTCGAACCCACAACCTACAACTAGTAAGTCGCGGCCTTTACCAATGGGCCAAATATGTATGTGTAATCGGAAATTAATACAAGAATCTCCACTGAAATTATTATAAACTCGTAACTCAAACTAAAGTCATTAATTTCAATTAAAACCATTTAAAGATACTTTTGAATTGTCAAGCAAAATATGAAGCTCGTTGCACATTCACAAGCAAACTCACCGAAAAAATGAATATACACATTTTCTGTGACTTTCTTTATGAGTTTTTATACAACATCTAAACTGCAGGAAACAATAACAATATAACAACATTTTATGGAAAAGGAAACATCTGTCATATGAATAGAAATGTAATGTGTGTGAATTTAAAATCCAACTTTATGGACAATTAAACATATAATATATTTCTTGGGTCATGTGGGGAACTGAGGGAAGGAAAATATGTTTGAACACATTGAGTAGTTACTTATATAGGTATATTAAGTATATGTGTTTTACATGCAGTCTCTAAGGACCAGTTACAGAATTGAGTATTTTGAGTAAAAACGTGTCAAAACCTACTTTATTGGCAAAGTTGGACGGATTTTCATACTAAAGTAGTGTTTGACAAATAAACTTAAGACGACGACTAACGCCAACGACCTTGAGGCAACAAAACGCGCACTCGCTTTACACTCGCGCGATCCAAAATGTAGTAGTTTTTTGTACTTTCCTTATTATTCTATGACTTTAAAAAAAGCCTCAAATCAAAATGTAGATAATTAAATTATCTTTGAGATGGTGTTGATTTCATTAAAATACGCCCAGCGATGTTGGTGTGATTGTAGTGATTTTGTCCGTTTTAGACATAACTTTACAAATAAATTACACTATGTTATATAAATAAAACTAAAAATTTGCTAAGATCAAATTATTATGAAAATAGTCTAATATGACATATATTTTTTTCAAAGAATTACAACTAGCCGTGATTCTCATTTTTAACCGACTTTCGAAAAAGGAGGAGGTTCTATGTTCGACTTATTGTATGTGTTTTTTTTTTTTTTTTGTCTATGTTCACCTATATCTCCGTCAATTGTGAACCGATTTTTATAATTCCTTTTTTGTTTGAAAGAGTATGTTCCGATATTGGTCCTATTTTAATTTGGTGGAGATCTGATGAAGAACTTCGAAGATATACAACAGAACTCTTCAATAAATAACGAAAAATCTCTCGGGACTGCTGCAATCGCATGTCTGTTTATTGTTTAGACCATTTCATAACATAGTATCACGCCAGTACGCTCTTAAGGGGTAAGCAGATCTCTCATTTGATCGGTTTTGTTCAAGTTTCATTATATTCGGGTAACCTATTCTGGCGTTATAAGAAACTTACTAAACAACTCGCCTATTAGGTACCTAACCTAATAGGCGAGTTGTTTAGTAAGTTTACAGAATAGGTACAACTAAAAAGTGAAAAATAAAAAACTTTTTTACAAAAAAATACTACCGACTTCCAAATAATAAAACTACAAAGAGAAAAATAACTTTATTTTTGGAAGTCGGTGGCCATAACGCAAAAAAATGGTATCTACGAAAGACACCGACTTCCAAAAATAAAGTAATTTTTCTCTTTGAAGTTTTATTATTTGGAAGTCGGTAGTATTTTTTTTTTTAAGTTTTTTTTTTGTAAAATCATTTACTCAAGCGAATCTTAACCTTCAAATTCGTACTACTGTATTATTTTTTTAGGGTTTCATACCCGAAGTGTCTAAACGGAGCCCTATTGCTGTCACTCACGTGTCTGTCTGTCCGTCGTCTGTCACACAGGTTTTACAACCAAACTGTAGGAGCTACAGTCTTCACATTTTCACAGTCGTCATCATCATCATCATCAGCCAATTTTCACAGTATACGCATCTTATTGACCCAAAGCCATACAAATTGGCAAAAAATATTTTTAAATGTTTTTTATGGGGGCTCCCATACAGTTAAAGGGGGAAGCGAAGAAAAAAGGTTAACCTACTCCATTGAATGGGGTATCGTTGTTTAGAACTCGTTAAGTAAAAAAGTAACTTCGTAAGATAAGCACTGTATTTTTAACCGACTTACAAAAAAGGAGGAGGTTCTATGTTCGACATGTATGTTTTTTTTTTAATGTATGTTCACCGATATATCCGTCAATTGTGAACCGATTTTGAAAATTATTTTTTTGTTTGACAGAGTATGTTCCCAAATTGGTCCCATTTTAATTTGGTGAAGGTCTGATGAAGAACTTCAGGGATATACAACAGAACTCTTCAATAAATAGAATAGAATAGAATAGAATATTATTTATTTGCTCAGAATGTAGGTATTTACAATAAGGTGGTTACAATAATATCAAGAATCCTTGTACATTCTACCATTTTGGCATGCAAACATTGATGCAATTTATAATGACGGCAGATCTCTCATGATTGCTGCAATCGCATGTCTGTTTATTGTTTATACCATTTCATAACATAACATCACGCCAGTACGGTCTAAAGGGGTACGCAGATGTGTACAGTTCACCTTGGTACACTTAAATTTTACCGGTTATGTTAAAATTTTATGGTATTCGGGTAATCT
Source organism: Orthosia incerta (assembly GCA_948252205.1). NCBI lineage: Eukaryota > Metazoa > Arthropoda > Insecta > Lepidoptera > Noctuidae > Orthosia > Orthosia incerta. Next base: position 14,841,158 of record OX411744.1, read on the forward strand.
CCTTGTTTATTATATCTATGGGTAATCTATTTTGGCATCATAGGTACCTTACTAAAGAACTTGCCTATTAGGTACAACTAAAAACTGAAAAGTAAAAAACTATTTTTCAAAAAAATACTACCAACTTCCAAGTAAAAACACTACAAAGTGAAAAATAAATTTCTTATTGGAAGTCGGTGTCCATAACGAAAAAAAATTGTACCTACCAAAGACACCGAATTCCAAAAAGAAATTTATTTTTCTCTTTGTAGTGTTTTTATTTGGAAGTCGGTAGTATTTTTTTGCAAAAAAGTTTTAAATTTGTTTTAAAAATAATGGAAATCAATGAAATTAGAAGCCACCAAAGTCAGCTTTTTTTACACAATTTTGTTCCGAAGAATGTTTTAACTTCCCATTGACCTATCAACTACAAATGTTTGGTCCGATCTTGGTGATAATGTTTATTATTACGTATATTTTACTAACAAACACCAATATATTGAAAAATCTGATTTCCTTTGAAATTCCCTTATTTTTCCTATTAAAACCAACTTATTTTGCGGTTTGGTACGGAACCCTAAATGTGCGATGTCCGACACGCACTTGGCCGGTTCTTTGTAACTACAACAATCAATTCTATCAATGTATGAAATATTAGCTGATCCCCGCGGCATCGCTCTGGTCAACTGGCTACCTACCTACCTACCACCTACCCACCTCCCTACCCTACCCTACCTACCTACCTTCTAATTTGTTTAACTGTTTATTTGAATAAGAATTATACTACAATAAGTATGTAACCAACTTTTGTTACTACCGGCGATCTAATTAAAATTTTAAACATTAAAGCTGCTATTGTGACTTAACTATGATAGTTAGATATATTTTCTCGCAGTCTTTTTTGTAGGTAATAATGAGTATTTTAATTATGTAGTAAATATTTTTTATGTATCATCAATAGTTTTTTCAGCGCACGCCAAATAATGAATTTTATAGGCAACATTTTGCTTCTTTGGGTTACATTATTGCAAATTTTCATAAGGATCTCTATTTTTTTTGCAAATAAATTATAGCCTATGAATACACTCAGGAATACTGTGGCTTTCTACTGGTGAAAGAATTTTCAAAATCCGTTCAGTAGATCCAGTATACGTCACAAACTCACAAACTTTACCTCTTTATAATAATTATTAGTATAGATTTAAGTAATCTATACTAATAATTAGTATAGTATACTATATATTAGTATTAGTAATAGTAGTTGGAAAAAAACAATTGAATCATCATCTGCCTAGCCTTTTTCCCAACTATATTGGGGTCGGCTTCCAGTCTTACCGGATTCAGCTAAGTACCAGTGTTTTACATGGAGCGACTGCCTATCTGACCTCCACAACCCAGTAACTGGGTAACACGGTACCTCTTGGCTAGACTGGTGTCAGATCTCAAGCTTCTGACTACCCGTAACGACTGTCAAAGATCTTCAAATGACAGCCGGGACCAACGGCTTAACGTGCTTTCCGAGGCACCGAGGAAACTCGGTATGTTGAAATGGTCACCCATCCACGGACCGACTCTGTCAAGTGTTGCTTAACTTTGATGATCGACCCGTGCGGCTGTTATTATTTAGCCACGAGCTCCTCAAAAAAAAAAAAAAACAATTGAATAATGCCTAAAAAATTTACAATTATATAACATGTACATAGGTATTATCCTTAGTAATAGCTGAGCACAAATCACAGAGAACGTCACAATGTGGACCAAATGTATAATGTGGTATTACAAAGCGTATTTAAGTCCGGGCCTCAACCTTTCGACTTTCAGTGGCCCACTTCTAATGAATAACCCTTAAAAGTTAAACTCTCACAAAAAATAAGCAGCTAATAATCCACACTGCTACTATGTAAAGTAGAATGTAATATCCGAATAAAAAAAGAAAAGTAGCAACCTCTGTAGACAGAGCTTTGAAAGATAAACAGATTTTGATGAGCCCGCCAAAGCGGGAAGATAATTCGAAAATCGCTACCGCTGCTTGGTTAAAGCAAAGTTAAAATTGGAAAACCGTCTTGATGATCCGAGAAATACCTCCGGGCGAACTTTAACTTCAGACCCTTTGAAAACTGTAAAGCTGATCGACACGATAGACGTTATTGGAGAGTGTTTATGTTAACCCTTATCAATATATCTTTATGAACTACTTACTCGTCTGTAACAAGCTTATAGATCGACCGAGATACGGAAGCCAAACTTGCCAGCTACAATATCGTTGAAACTATATAGTGCAGAAGAGTCCCTAAATGTTTTGAAGTTACGCGTAAAATAACACAGTTCTCATAACGATCCAAGATCTCAATCCAAGTTTACCTAAATAAACAATTCCACGTAACCGTTTTCTATTCTCTAATACATATTCTATTCTACATTTAAAGTGCTTGTGAAAAGGATTTCCTAGGGTAAAAGTTTAAATAAGTTTAGGAGAGTTTCTCAGACCCCTTTTACGAGTGCAAAAGGGCAAAGAAGGCAAATGTTTATTCAAAGATTTTATAGATTCTGTGGAGTGAAAGGGAGACGAAACTAAAGTTCATAGATCAGTCGAGTGAGGAGTACGCGTACTTACATGTGTAAGTATGTATATGTGTAGTTACATACACACGCAAGCATGGACTGTAAACCTTTGGGAAATTGTGCTAAGCAAAGTTTTTCGATATTGCTCTCATCTTTATGATCGTTTGACGTAGCAAAGAAAAGTTGATAACGGCCTCCTCTTTTTATTTTCCAAATTATAAAACGAAACATCACTATATTATAGACCGTGCAAAAAGAACGTGATGCCACAATCAACATCCCAACTTTCTTGACACAAATTACGACGGATATAATTTAATCTGCGCGAACTTCGTTAATTTTATTTTTCGTTTGAATTAATTTAAAAATTCCTGCTGAAATCCTGGCAGTTATCGAACTCGGGACGTCGGAAACTTTCAACACTAGTAATATTAGCGAAGTAATTTCGAGAATTTCCGACTTTACAATCCTAGACTCTAAATTCGGAATTGCAGACGTTAATTCTTTCACACGTTGGTGGAAATCTACTTATATAACACCTTAGTTTCCACTATTTGAATAACAAAAGTTGAAATGGATATCTCAAAATCTGATTGTATTCGCGTCCGGAAATACGATAAGCACTTAAGTTTGGGTTATTCAATTCGGCTCTATTCGGCTAACGTTTTTACGGGGCGCTTTACGCGGCAGTAATGCGAAACAATATCGTAAACGTAGTGTGTCGTTGAGAATCAAAGCTATAAACTGTACGTCGGTAGCAAATCGGTGAACGTGTCGTGGAGCAGGGAGACAGTAAGAAGGCTTTAGGACAAGCGACGTGCGACAAAGTTTTTATTTCCCTGGGGACACACCGATCGCAGCGCCGCCCAGGTGCTCCCGCACCGATGGAAACCTATATTATTTGTTTGAACGAAACTTTCTGGTCTCGCGTGAGATAAGTAAATTATGTTTGCGTCCCGAACGCCGCGTTGTATTCAATGTCTCGCAACGTGATTTGCTTATTCAAACTATAAATATTTGTTTGCAAAAGTTTGCCAAAATTAAAGTTTTCGAAGCTAAATTAATTCGTGAATAAATAATTTAACCTTGACATTATGTGTTCTGGTTTCTCAATACAGGAGTGGGAGTCAGCAACGCAACATCTTCATTGAGCTGGAACAAACAACAGACTTTGAAGAATTTGATATTAAACAAACAAAGAAAAGAGATTATAAAATATTATACCGCATTCTACCTACAACCAAAGTAAAAATGAAAAAAGTTCTCAAAGAATGCGAGCAATAAAAAATATTATACAAACGATCGTCATATATTACCGATATTAAGCGTTGATGAAACTGTTTTAGCGGATCCGCGCACCCTAGATATTCGAGGAAATATTGCTTAAATAAAATATACAGACTGCAAATTATTCCGACATAAAGAAGCCTGAAAGCTTTATGGTTATACCATATAATCGCAATTTAAGAGTGCGAGTGTCGGTAGAAATTTGAAATACGATACGAATGGTAACTCTTGACTGGCGGATTGATCAATCTTTATCTTTGATGGCAGAAATAGCTCAATTGTGTCATCGTGTTTTAAAAAGTGTTTTCTTTCTTTCTTTTTTTTCTATCTTTCTGCCTACCCTTTTTAAACCCCGACGAAAATTGATAAGGGGGGTATTGTATAAGTTTGAGTTGTGTACCTGTGTATTTGTGTATATGTATATTTGTCTGTAGCATCATAGCTCCTAATCGAGCTTTATCGAGAGTGTTCTTAGCTATTTTTGATGAAAATCGGTCCAGCCGTTCAAAAGTTGTAGACGTTTTACTGTTTGAATCAGAGTTTTTTCGCAATATATCGTGAAATACTCGTAATTACTTGTTCAATAGATTTTCGATCGAAGCGTGTCTACTACTAGATAAATTATGTAGCGTGAAATAAAAATGTGCCGGGGGTATTTTATTATTTTTAATTTTACTTGTTCCAATTATTTTGGGTCCCGAATTCCTGACTAACTGGATGCAGGTAAGTATCAGTAATTTATATGGATTGACTGCCTATCTGACATACAGAACCCAGTAACTGGGTAACAATAAAACCCCTTCGCGAGTCTGGTGACAGATTTTCTGACTATCCGTAACGATTGTCAAAGATCTACAAATGACAACGGGGACAGAAGATTTAACTTGCTTTCCGAGATAGTCAATTGTAGCCATAGATTTAGTAAGTTTTGGCTACGAAAATAGCGATAGCGAAATGAACGCCCGTAAACAAATTTAAAAAGTCCCTTCATGGGTTATTACTAGAGAAGTGCTATACAGCGTAGATGAATCTTTAAACGATATTTTGCTTGTATAGAATTCTAAGTGTGCGTATTGATGTTTTTTATTTCAGTATATCTTACTCAAATTAAATTTAAATTTTAACATTGTAATTTAAATTTAACTTAAATTTTGATGTTGTGTTTTTCTGTATTGTTTGCAACTAATTTTGTACGCCATAATTGGCAAAACATGTAGCCACGTCATATTAATTATTATAACACCTCCATACTGTTCTCATGTTTTACAAAATAAATATATCTTATCTTATCTTGCCGCAGTTCTTTAGAGCAAAGCCATCTACAGCAGCATTATTTTGTACGAAGCAAACTTTTATCAGCACAACTCGATCATCTGCTCGAGCCTTCAATAACAGATCATTTGCATAATACACACATCGGATGCGTACCTACAGTCCCAACATTAATACTTACAAAGCAAAATGCAAAGTAACAAAAGTTAACATCACATTGTTCACGCGCTCGTTACGAACTCGAATCGAATTGGTAGCTTCGAGAATGTTTCGAGCCAAATGTGCCTGGAAGGCTGATGAATCTAATTTTTGTGTCGGGGCGCAGCGGCGCGTTTCTTATGAAAATTATGCCCCATTCGAAGGCGCGGAACAAGTTGAGAAGTTGAAATAAACTGTCCCGCCGTGACTGGCACACTGATCGGGTCAGGCGTGCGAGCGTGCGGAACGCGGCGTGCGGAACGCTCATTTAAATTTCGTTTACATTGTTACCGCAACGTGTGAAACGTTCGATTCTATTGGCTCAAATTAAAAGATGAGGTCAACGGCTTCGAAAAAGTTTGGCAAGATGAAAAGGTGTTCCGAATTTTCTTTTGTATATGTAGGAGGAAGGTATTTCTAATAATCTAGAACAAAGAAGTATGACGCATTTAAACTTATTAATTCAGTTTTGTTTAATTGGCAACATTTAGCCTACGATTCAATCTCAGTTCGATTTTATTCGATTGACAACACTTTATTTGGCTTATGTCAAAATACTCGATTTTGATTGGATGTTAAAAGCTGTGAACTTTGCCCGAGGTGTTCTTGAACCAATGAAAGCAGGGTAGCCAAGGATAATGGCGACCTGAGCGAAGTCGCCCGCCATATTTGGTCGGAAAAAGTTAGAAGAAGGAACGCGCGGGAGCGCGTTTGCAAAAAAGTTGAAAACAGGGTTGTGAGAGAAATAATTGAGAAGTAGCCTAAAGTGTGGCGTTATAAATTTGAAAGTGTGTTTTGTTGAGAGAAAGCGAAACGAATAGGTGGCCGAATTCGCTGCTTTGATAAGATTGGAACAAGGAACAACTATCTCCAAATCGGCATAAGTTACCTGCTTTGTAGCATGCATATACCCACGAAAGCCCACAAGATCGAGTGTTTATCCAAGATACCCCTCCTATTTGCGATATCAGAAGTCCGGGATCAGTGCAAATACAAAGCGATGATGGAAAATGGACCAAATGAGACGAGTAATGGCTGGCGCGCTCTCTTTGGTGCGCAAGAAAATGGCATGGAAGTAGCTCGAGCTACCTACTTATAGAGACGTTTCGCAACTCGTCGGCTACTGGCGACAGGAATTCATGTTGCCCGAATTCAACCGTATAGTGTGGCTTATACTAGACAATGTGCGAAGTCGGGCTGCAGATAATGTTGATGATGACATCGATGCCCAATCCTGACTAGATACTGAGGAAACGCAACTGTGGTGGTGATGTTCAGGGAAGTATAAACTTAAGTATTCTGATAATAATAAGTACCTACCTAATGTCTTGTGAAGTTTAGCTTGGTGTAAAGTGGCTAAAATTTAAAATAAAGTTCTATTTTCGTTATGATGCTAAATGAAACTCAGTCAGTTTCATACCGTCAGCGGAGTTCGCAAGAGATTGCAAACATCCTAAGCTACAGCTTGATTTAGCAAAACATCATTATGATTATGCTTGTGGAACACTTATTCATAGACATGAATTTTTCAGCCATTCGCACAACATGCAACAGATAACAGGGACGTCTGAGCCCTTAAACATGGCTGTGGATACCACAAGACCTGTTGTGACCAGCTGCGTGTGGTGAAACAAGTGCGGAGCTCGGGTTCCAATTCAAGAGGCAACATACAAACTGCAACCTACAGCGCTATGAATAAGGAAATTTTGTGGTGTTATACATGCCGCTGCGGTGATCAATCAATTTGATATTTTCTGAAAGCAGCTAGGAGTCTGGACAAGTGCATGGTCAGTGACAAAATTTTGCTTTTGTGCCGGGTGTACTAAGCGCTGCTGCCTGACCTTCCCGTGAGTACAGGCTTAAAGGTATGTGACTTTGATCTGCATTCAACTATCTGTGCATCGGCATACATTTGTGGCAGCCGAAGTATGTATTGGGTTTGGAAGTAGCTAAGTTTTATAACTAATTGCTGTTTTCATTGCAATTTATAACTATTGCATTATTTTATTTCATGGAAATGTGTAAGGTAAGTTACATGAAGAGAGTAGAAAATTCAAACAGCGCCATCTATGTAATGGTATTGATACTGTGTTTCTTTCAATAATCATCGAAATTAGCTTCGGGACCCCATTTTGCCGTAATATGCTGCTTGGAGGAACTTATTGAATAGGTGCATGTATTTTTTAATGATCAATTTAAAAACGAACATAATATTTTGACATAAACAGAATGAGAAGTTGGTGCATGTCACGCCATCTATTTAAATCTATGTTGTGTTCGGGCTTTGAAATATTTTGCTACAAATATTTTAATCGTTATGTTCACCAACAAAACAAACAACGAAACGATTTTCGCAATATTATCTTTAAAATGTACCCGGAGCATTGAAACGTGAGTACAAAACGCAAAGAAATCAAATTTCATTATGTTATGTTGCATGATGTTAAAACAATATACGGTTTTGTGACCACTAGTGCTGTCACAAGCGTACATACAGATTATTAAATAGGTTGTTAGTTTGCTGAAAATCGAGAAGTGAAGATATTCAAATTCAAATTCAAATATTTTATTTCAGATAAACATCCATATAATGTTAGTAGTAGTAAAACTTAGCCTAATGTTAGTATTAAAATTACAATAATGTATAACAACAAAACACACAGCTCCATGGCTCATTATTGTTGGTAATGAACATTGAACTGCTTGTTCCATGATAACGATTTTAACTGGGTCAGTGTGTCTGTACACTTACCCATCTTCGTAAGAGGGGAGAGTCCCACCGGTCTGAGAACACATTCAGGATGCCATTGGAGGAGGAGCGCAAACGCGCCATCATGGAAGCGCATCGCTTCCGCATGATTGCGGCGAACCCGTCGACGCATGCTTCCGCGAACATCCCTGACGCGCTACATCGCCAAGGCAACCCCAAAAGCACCCTGAATGCGTTATTGTACTGCACGCGCAGGTCGCTGTATGCCCGCTGGGTGTACTCGGTCCACAGGCTGCACGTGTAAAACGACTGGCAGAAGGCCTTAAAAAGCGTTATCTTGACTGAATCAGTACAACGTGCAAACCTGCGGGCCAGCATGTTGCAACGGACAGCCAGCGACCTGCGCTCCCTGTCTAAATCTACATTGTCTTTTAAGTCATCAGTGACCCAGTGGCCCAAATACTTGAACTTCGAAACTCGAGCTAAGGGAGACCCAGAGAGTGAGAGGTCAGGCAGCTGTTCGTAGGTTAACGTACCTGATTTAAAAACTAACCATTCACTCTTATTGGTATTGTATTTGAGCCCATGAGCCACTGCATAACTTTCACAGATTTTAAGTAGCCTTCTCATCGCACCGATAGATGGGCTCAGCAGCACCATATCATCAGCGTAGCTAATGTTGTTCACGCAAACACCGTCCACGTGACAACCGATTTTAGTGCTACTGAGCCTACCTATCAGTTTGTTAATGTACAGGTTAAAAAGGCGGGGGGAGCTCAGACCCCCCTGCCTCACTCCACAATCCAGCCCATACATGTCAGAATATGAGCCTGCCCACTTAACTGAGTTCTTTTGACTACTGTACCAATACCTAAACAAAGATATAACATCAGCCGGGACAGTAGTGTCGTGAGCTAGCTTATGCCAGAGCAGGTCATAATTGACCAGATCGAACGCCCTCGATAAATCCAAGAAACATGCCACTACCGGAGTTTTTCTGTCTACATAATATTGGACAGTCTGCTTAAGGCATAATATTGCACTATCCGTTGATAAGTTCGGTCTAAAACCAAACTGTCCATCCTCAAGATCGATATGTTTAGCTAGTATTTTATCAAGCAGACTATCCAATACCTTAGCACAAACAGTGGCGAGCGATATCGGCCTATAGTTGGAGATATCGGAGGCGTCACCAGTCTTATTCTTTATTACTGGCACTACGATCGTATTACTAAGTTCCTCAGGTAAGTAACTATGACTTAGACACAGGTTAAAAATCATAGCGAGTACTCGTGGTAAGTGTACCCCAGCGTATTTAAGGTGTTCGACGCTGAGGCCATCGTGACCGGGGGACTTTCCTCTCACCATGTTCTGTATACATCTCGCGACCTCTTTAGCGGAGAACCTGACAGGGGGAGCCCCAGTCACGGCCGCCCCCGCGCCGCTACTTGACGGTTCGCTATAGCCACACAAACGCGAGTTTACATTAAAATGTTTTTGAAAAGCATTAGCTATATCAGTAGGGTCGCTCACGCCCGCAACGCTCACCGGAATCCCCGACTTATGTTTTAATTTATTCGTTAACTTCCAAAACTTATTAAATTGTTTACTTTGATGACAAGATGCTAGCATATCCATTTTAATTTTTTCTTGATTGTTTTGACAATATTTTAGTTTATTTTTAAAAAGATTTCGCGAATTACACATATTTTCAAAAATAAATCCAGAAGTAGGTTTGTTGTATAACAGCCACATTTGATAACACAGTCGGGCCTCACGGTGAGCCTCGCGAACGTGTTTGTTCCACCCTACTATATAATTTCCTTTATGACGCTTTTTAACAGAACTCACATGAGTGAGTTCGGCTCCATTTTTCAAAATACAAATTAATTTATCATACAATCTATCTATCACCAACCGATGCTCAGGTAAGTGACACATATTATCAGCACATTTACAAAATTCTGAAGGAAAATCTACTTGTTTTAGGTTGCTATTACAGTAATCAAAATACTTATTTATCTGTTCTAAATCCCTCTCACCCCACACAACCTTGTTACAAGAAATGTTGGATCCAATAATTTTAGGTTTAATTAAATTAATGTTACACTCTATTAATAACGGAATATGGTCCGACATGTAAACGCCGTACAGAATTGACGCATTATTTACCAAATGTCTGGCGGCCTCAGTGACAACACAGTGATCTAGCCAGCGGAGGGAACCATTAGCTGAGCTAGTAAAAGTATGCGAGTCTTGCGGCAATAGTTCAGTATCAATGCAAGACCATGATTGATCAACACAGGTTAAAAGTAACTCACGTGAGAATCGTGTCCCTGGGTGCGCGTTAAAGTCTCCCAACACAAAAACCGACTCCACTTCACTGCTCTCAATCACTGAGATGATCTCACTTAGACAACTCGTAAACTCGGAACGATTTTCAACACAGTCGGTGGGCATATAAACACTAAATATTAGCAAAGACCGCTCGCCCTGTGCTATTTTAATACACACGATACGATCACTGGCACAGGTTATTACCGAAACCGACGCAAATAACGACTTCCTCCATAACAGCGCCACACCACCGAATGGTCTACCAACCAGAACACCGGCAGAGATGTCCACGGCTGATTTCCCAGTGTACGCGAAGTCTCCATCAATGGTCGCTAGGAAGGGCACGTCGTGGGGCAGCAGCCAGGTCTCCTGTAACGCTATCACGTCGGCTCGTGCACATAGTTGACGAACACAATCAGCTGATCGAGTAATACTTTTACAGTTGAATGTACATATATTAGCAGTCCGTTTTTCTTTTACATGTTTGAACACTAGCAATTTCAGCCATGCATTATTTTTTTGTTATCAATAGGTGTCACTTCAGATTTCCCGTAAATATTACTACCACTGAGGTTGTTGTTGATTTGATCACCAAGGGAATTTGTGAATATGCTTTTCTTTGAAATTAACTTACTTTCTAACTATTCGCGTTGGTATTTTTTAATGCAAGTGTGAATACAGTTACGGAACGCAAAAAGAAAAATCGTAATAATAGCCGATCTTTAAACATCTTTGGCGGATCAGGGTTGTTTTCACAACTAAATTAAAGTATCAGCATGGGGTCTCAATTCAAACAAATTATAATTAGTATTAAAAAAAGATCATAGATGGCAGCATATGTAACAAATGTGAAAGTAAAAATCACTTATAAATGTTAAACAGCAGATTTAGGCTGAAATAAGTTTAGTAAAAATCAAAACTTGCTTCTTTAATGTTAATTTATCCATTTACACTCATTAATCAGGGTTTTTGAACAAAAAAGATAAATTGAAGACTTTGTATGTTAAATTAGTTGAAAGTAGTTATCTACTTTTCGTTTTGTTTTGAGTTCTTTGCAATAGATGGCGTTTTTCACAATTTGTCGTAAACTATATATCCATCGTCAGAATCATTTTGTAAGACAGTTATTATTTAAACTTAAAATATATTATTTATTATATAGGCGTAATTTTAAGTATTAAAGTCTTGGTCTATTACTTAAAATCACTTTTATCTACACTCACAACGTAATGTTCCAATTATGAATTCAAAAAATATTGCATAAACACGTACTTTATATTCGTGGATAGGAAAAATTAAAAAAAAACCATTATAGTTCAACATTTTCCTTCGATTTTCAAACAACTGCATCATAAAATAACTTTTTTTCTATTATGATACAGGACAAATCCAAGAAGTTAATCACTAAGGAGATTCCATCAATTATTTATATTTTTTGAAATGCCATTTTTATAGTACCTGATAAAAAAAAAAATATTCCAATTTGAACTTGTCTGTAACAATGCCCGCTTTAGGCTTATTACGCACTGCCATTTTTATTTGCGCGAACTTTTGTCTCTTTCCAACTGTTCATAGAGTTCAAAATATTCGCGCGAATTATATTCGCGCTGCGATGCGGTGGATTCTGTTGCAAAACACAGATTTCATGCGGTATTATTGCCGCACGATTTTTTTACCGCAATTTATTGCGGTGATGTGCTGGGTTTTGGCGCCATTCATACGTTTTGCAGGTTTGTACTGAATTTCATGACTTTTTAAAGTTCTTGCTTAAAATGTCTGATATTAGTGAATGTGAAGAAAAATTGACGCCGCCAAATATTTATATGCGGCGAAGGAAATTACTCATAATCTCTTACCAGCAAAGTCGAGATTATTATATGATGCATTTATCACGACTTTATGGCATGGAAAATGCAAAAAATAAGATTAAGTAGGTTCAATCCCAAAATGTATGAGTGTAGATAAAGTAGTGTATGAAACTGCACATAACTAGGTATTAAAACATTCGTGTGAATACTATTAAAAACCTCGCCAACGGCTCGGTTTTTAAACTCACGCTCATGTTTTAATACCCCTTATTATGCAACAGTATCATAAACTACTATTTTGTGAAGCTTGTTTACACGTCGAATTAACTAGATAACTCGCTGGAACAGCATTCGTATCGCACTAGGGCCTACTCAAATCGCACGGGTTATAAAATAAGAGATAACGCGACGTGAGTCCCGCTTGCCGTCCGAGTTTACGCGTCGCCTAGTAGGTACAGTTTGATTCAAACTTAATGACGGCTCGAAACACTTCGTGAGCTACTACGAGCTAGCAATTTCATGTGACAGTGGGGGTGAGGGGTAGGGTAGGTACTGCGCAGCGAGTAGGGTTTTTTTAAAACATCACTAAGTTTGAATCGACGCGCGTACCGTTAGTAAATACGTAAATAATAACATAAAGTATTTTTGTCCTTGTGATTACATGGCTCCACTACTCGTACAGTTCGATTCAAACTTAATGGCGGCTTGGAACACTCGTATGAGTCGCTGCGCACCCCTAACCACCGCTGGCACAATTAATTTTACCCAACTGCCGAAGGAGGGTAATGTGTTTATCAGTCTATGTATGTATGAATATTTGTTCCTATGTGGTGTTTCAGAGACCAAACGCGTTGGCCGATTTTGATGATTCGTACGTCAATCGATTCGTCTTAACCCTGCAAGTGTCACTAGCTACATTAAAATTGAAAAATAGAGAAATGGCGGCTTTTGGGCGCCATATTGTGGGGACCAATTGTTTTTTTCTTCTAATCCCGTCTTGTGTGGTATCAAAGAAAGTCTGGGCGTATTCACTACCGTAATTCATGCGCCAACAGTGCCGCTGGAATGCTCATATCTCATGCTGATTTTTTGGTCAGGGTACGGCCTTAAATAAAAAGAACAAAAATCCTAAGATCCGACTGCTTAAAAAGCGAACTAAAAAGACAAAAACAAGAAAAAAATCTTGCTGTGCAGTCGGAGGATACATATTCGCGAGCTGGCTGACCAAAACCAGATGTATCCTCAGACTGCACAGCATGATTTTTTAGTCGGAGGATACATATTCGCGAGCTGGCTGACCAAAACCAGATTTATACTCAGACTGCACAGCATGATTTTTTTCTTGTTTTTTTTCTTTTTAGTCCGCTTTTTAAGCAGTCGGGTTTTTGTTTTTTTTAATTTTCTTTGTCTGTTGCGAGTCGCCATTAAGTTTGATTCTAGTCTACATCAAATTTGTTCAAGTAGCCCATGCTACGTACCTAACTAAAGTATAAAAAGTAATATTTTATTTAAAAATATCCTGTTCTTTCTAAGTACCTACCGAAAATAAAAAAGGGTAACCCTTATAGTGAATAATAAAATGACATGAAGTAGGTACCTATATCATGTCATTCCGTTGCTGCGGAAGCAAGCTACCTACCTACATTAAATTTTACAAGGAATTCTATAGTTTTGATTTGGAATATTCGTGAATATTGTGAAATTCGCTACACAATGCGACCACTATTAAGAAGTTACCGCGGTCTGAGCGGAGTGAGGAGTCTGTCCCGATCATACCTAATGTTATTATTACGAATACGAAATAAGCGTTCAAGGATAACTGGCAAATAACGTCTTTGAGTACCTACATGATGCGATTCCTCGCTCAAATTGCCATATGATTTAGTATCTACGCAAACTTCTAGATGGCGTTAAAAAACCACAGCCTCGGGCTATTAATGAGTCACTGGTGCTGCCGCCTGTTAAAAATATGGAGAAAGAAAAATAGCCCGACGAATAGCCCGACTTAAGGAGGTGACATTTCTTTGTATGTGATTGGGTATCTGTACTGTAGTATTATATTATCTGTGGTATCAGGTATAAGGGAAAGATATTTGTTTACGTTGAATTCACTTAAGTTTGTGTAATACATTAAATTATTCTTAAATAATATTTTGGTTCATATCATAACAGCAAAATCTAATCTCGATTTTGTAGGGTGAAATATCGATTCGCTGAATCGATTCAGTACTAAATATCGGTTGGAAAATTGTTTATATTTCTTTTTGTGCTTTAAATCGATTCGTCGATTAATCGATAACAGATCGCCATCCCTTGCCCATCTCTATCAGAGAGTGACATTAAGTGTCAACATTGAAAAAAGTTTGACGAAACAAAACAAATAACTTGTGATATGATTTTTAACTTATAAGTTACTAGTTATAGACTAGATTATTAATAAATCGATACAAGGTGTGAGTCAATGTGAGGATTAAACTTTTGCTTTGTTCCAAAGACTTGCGATAACTTTCAGTTTAGAGTTATATTGTGATCAAGATTATTTTCAAACCGGTGTTTAAGTTTAGTGAAATAGTTTGTTGTTAGACTCGATTTGCAACCTTACAACCCGAAAATATCACGAGGATTAACGTGACTATAGCCTAGAGAGTTGGCGTTTAGTTTTGTTGCTACCAACGGTTGAATAAAGGTAAAGTTAATGTCTGTAGTTGTTATATACCGCATTGTAGAGAACTAACCAAATAATAACATGTCATTCTAACGATACCTACAAAAAATAATGATTTAAATTGACTACGGCGAATGAAAGTGCAACTAGACATTTAGATGGTGTCTAGCAGACGTATTTAGGTATTATGAGATGCCCGAGGGCCAATAACTGTTGAAGTTGTGGCTGAAGATGAGATAAATGTTCAATTGGCAACATTTTAATTTACATAGAACAGTTTCTTAGTTTCATGGGTCAGAGAGCTGACGGTGTCAAGAGTTGATTCGGCAATTAAGTTGAAAGTGCATTCTGTGTAGTGAGTTAATTCTGCGAATGTATTTACTAAGTTATTGTGGATTGTGGACACTTGGGTTTTATTTTATTTACTTGGTACAGGAGTAATTTTTTGGAGGAAACTTGGAATGGTTTTCTTGTTCTGCGTTGTTCAACGATGCTTGGCCTCGGTAATCTTGAACATTATTCAAAAGTTTTAATAATTGTAACATCTCTTTAAAATAAAGGTGTGAATTTGTGAATTGTGTGATTGTGTGGTGTCATGTAGGAAGTCTAGTACCTACCTAACTTGAATAATAAATGTGGAATTTAAAGTGTCAGTAATGGTTGTGGTGTTCTAACTTTTTGAATGTTCTGTGCTGGTCATTGTGAACATACCTAACGTAATTTTGTGTTATTTGCTATCTGACCAAGCTGGATAAGATAATGTTAACACAGATGTAAAGTCGGTGACATGCGGTGCATGATTTCATTTTCTTTTTATTTTGCAAAATTGGTAATGTTTGATGATGGTAGTTAGTTGGTAGATTATACCTATCGCACTGAGGGTTTGGTATGAAATCATGAACATAAAATGGAGTTCTTGAAAATGCTTTTGGCTGGGTAAGAAATCCTGAATGTGAGGTTGCTGTTGTATTTTGTACTGAGAATAAAGTATGAAATAACAAATTTTGTTATGGTTTAAAGGTGCTGTTTATGGTTATTGGAGTTCTGAATGGTGGCAACTATGTGTTGAATTAAAGGCTTTGTTTGGTTTATGATGAGTTAGAGAAAAGCTGAAAGAAAAAGTACCCATTGGCGTAACTGAATGTACTATGTTGAAGACTGATTCAAATCAATCTAGCAATGGTGAGTTCGGTGTGTACGGTCAAAAGACTGACTGTACGGTGAGGTGTGTACGGTCAAAGGACTGACTGTACGGTGATGAGTAGTCACTGCGGTGACTGCTGTAACCAAGGAGGGTTACGAGGTGTGAGTGGTCAAAGATGACTGCTGTAACCGAGGAGGGTTACGAGGTGAGTGGTCAAAGATGACTGCTGTAACCGAGATGGGTTACGTGGTGAGTGGTCAAAGATGACTGCTGTAACCGAGGTGGGTTACGAGGCCTGGTCAGGATGACTATGGTTGCAGGATGGTCACAGGGTTGACCATCGGGAGCCACAGCGATTGCTGTGGGACCAAGAAACATTGCTGGATATGTGAGGGGGGGAGCCTGGTCCCTCTGGGGCTTCGGTGACCTGTTGTATGTCTGGGGAAGCCTGGTCCCTCTGGGGCTTCGGTGACCTGTTGTTTAGTGTATGTGGTATGGGTATCTGGCAGTCTTGTTGCTTTGAGAGGACCGGTTGTCTGGGGGAGCCTGGTCCCTCTGGGGCTTCGGTGACCTGCTGTCTGGGGGGAGCCTAGTCCCTCTGGGGCTTCGGTGACCTGTTGTGTGTCTGGGGGAGCCTGGTCCCTCTGGGGCCTCGGTGACCTGCTGTTTGGTGTATGTGGCATGGTATGTTGTGTTGGGTGTTTGGATGGTTTCTGGCACACTTAGTGCTTCGAGACCGAATGGACGCCTGTTGGGAACCTGGTACCTCTGGTGCTTCGGTAACCGTTTAGAATGTGGTAATATGGTTGTCTAAACGGTGAGGTGGCTGTTTCGATAGTACGAAGATGGTTGTGTACGGTGTACGGTGTGGAGACCTAGATTTACATGGAGAAAACAAATGAACAGTGTGAAAGCTATGAGAATTCCGTTTTCATGAGTAAAGAAGTACTTGATTTTTGTTATAGGCTGGTAATATAGGGTGTTGATTGAAGGTTTCACGTAGAAGGAAGATGTCACGACCACGTTATTTTTTTTATTTGGTCAGGAGCGGCCGAACTTAACCTATTACTTATTTTTTTATTGTTGTTCTGTCTCTGTCTGTTTTTTTTATTAAAATTGAGTAACGATTTCTCTCGTCGCTCAAACGTGGGACCGTTTGTCTGTCAGGTTGGCCGTGTAGGAGGAAGGTATTTCTAATAATCTAGAACAAAGAAGTATGACGCATTTAAACTTATTAATTCAGTTTTGTTTAATTGGCAACATTTAGCCTACGATTCAATCTCAGTTCGATTTTATTCGATTGACAACACTTTATTTGGCTTATGTCAAAATACTCGATTTTGATTGGATGTTAAAAGCTGTGAACTTTGCCCGAGGTGTTCTTGAACCAATGAAAGCAGGGTAGCCAAGGATAATGGCGACCTGAGCGAAGTCGCCCGCCATATTTGGTCGGAAAAAGTTAGAAGAAGGAACGCGCGGGAGCGCGTTTGCAAAAAAGTTGAAAACAGGGTTGTGAGAGAAATAATTGAGAAGTAGCCTAAAGTGTGGCGTTATAAATTTGAAAGTGTGTTTTGTTGAGAGAAAGCGAAACGAATAGGTGGCCGAATTCGCTGCTTTGATAAGATTGGAACAAGGAACAACTATCTCCAAATCGGCATAATTTACCTGCTTTGTAGCATGCATATACCCACGAAAGCCCACAAGATCGAGTGTTTATCCAAGATACCCCTCCTATTTGCGATATATATATTATTTTAGAGTACTCAAATCACTGAAATAGGCTTGTATTTTTTCCTTTTCTTTAAGTCATCATCATCTGCCTAGCCTTTTCCCAACTATATTGGGGTCGGCTTCCAGTCTTACCGGATTCAACTAAGTGTTTAACATGGAGCGACTGCCTATCTGACCTCCACAACCCAATAACTGGGTAACACACCTCTTGGCAAGACTGGTGTCAGATCTCAAGCTTCTGACTACCCGTAACGACTGCCAAAGATCTTCAAATGACAGCCGGGACCAACGGCTTAACGTGCTTTCCGAGGCACGGAGGAAACTCGGTATGTTGAAATGGTCACCCATCCACGGAGCGACCTCGTCAAGCGTTGCTTAACCTTGATGATCGTCCCGTGCGGCTGTTATTATTTAGCCACGAGCTCCTCCTTTTCTTTAAGTCTAAGTCTTTATTCAAAATGTTTACATTTGTAGTGTTCGTGATCACTAAAGATTGAACCCATCTTTCTCTATTGTCACGGAAAGAATTCGGCTGTCCAAATTTTCTACTATCACTACTAAATGTTGTAACTCTTATTAAACCCTAACAGGCGGTGCAGTGAGGCAGTCAGACCGCGAACACGCCATTATCACCGAGGCGGACAAAACGATGAAAACAGGTGGCCCTACCTGAGTGGAGTGAACCGTGCAACCGTTGATAACGAGATGAAACATGCCAATGATGGAAACAAATAATATACAAACTTCTTGGCTGAAATCTATAAATAGACTCGTTTATTGTTGTCAGTTTAAAACAAAGATTTCATTAATTTTAGATGGCGATGAATAAATTGCTAAAGATAAACTTGAAGGATAAGATAAGGCTTAGTCTGTTGAGGTCTTACAACAAAGAGAATCGAGGTATTTGAGGTAGGTTATGATTTTAAACAAAAGGAACGCAAGTGATATCTTATATACACACACAAACAAACAGTCTTTATAATACAGTAGGTATCCTCAATAATTGCGCAATATACCTTGCTTAGCTTTCTGCTCACACCGCACACAAATCCAAGCGCTTCCCATAATTACGGGCACAGTAGGCGATTCGGCATGTGATTCACAAGCGGCCTATGTGTTAACGCGTTGTGCAGACAAACGCGGCTCGAATCGACCGCAGCTAACGTGGGAAGAGTACATTTATTATGTCGAGTCACGGTACTCATTTGGGTATTAGAGATAAAATTAAAATTTACGCTTTGCCCAAAGCAATTTGTAACCGCCCGCTTTACTTCGCGCAGAAAATAGGCTTTGGTTTATCCTCGCTTTACATTAATTTTCATAAGTGGCTTACGTTCAACGAATGCGGCTGAGGTCCGGCTAGAGGCGGCACGGCGTCGCGACGGACTGGGACGTCCGCTTGTCGCCGCACTCTGAGGTAGCCTCAGAGTAAAACTGTACCGTACGTGTGTAGACACGTTACACCGCTGTGTTAGCCACTTAGGTTTTGCGAATTAAATGTTTTTGGTGGACTGCGTGCTTTTAATTTATTTTTGTATGAAGTTCTCTGTTAGAATTTGTGGAATATAATGTTAAGTAGATGCAGCAAAATAATGAGAAACTGGTTTGTAAAATATGTGGCCAGTAGAAAGGAGTATTTTATGTAAGTACCTACACAATAGCCAAACACGACCAAGCTAACCTCACCTAAGTCTTAAGCGTCTATTAGTCAAAAGAAAGGACCGTAGAACAAGAAATGCCAAGACAATTTGTCAATGAGAATTCATTGTTGTTTGGTTTAGTGTAACCCGCTAGTGAGACTGATAAATGTCCTTTCAGAGTGCGCCGTCAGTCAAATCGCGGTTGCCTGCCCACAAGATATATTGTGGACCCAAGGCTCGTCCTTGTGGAACACCCGGCCGGCGTTACTTTAAAATTAACCGTTTCAGTGATTATTTACTAAATAAGCATGTACTGTACAGAAATTTCAAACAGTTGCATGGTATACGTGTGTAGCTCAACTTGTTGGAGCGAATAAAACGCACTGAAATGTCAAAAGACCGCAAGAAACCCACGAGATAAATTGTTTTTTTTTTATTTGTAATGGTTTGCTCTTGACTCTAGTCTAGGTCATAGGTGACAGAGACAGAGTCGACGATGGAGTGGGCTTACCCAGAAGAAGCCTATTCACTCTAACTTTGAAGAGTTATTTATAAAATATACCATGACTAAATTCTTTATTCCATATTTTGCCATTAGTAGAGAAACTATAAGGTAAGAAGATGTTGGGAGCAGGAGCTGTTCCTATGCCTTTATTTCTCGTAATTTCGCGTGATACGATCAAATTGATTTCGTCGTTCATAAAAAATCTAGTAATGTTGCCCTCGGAAAGTATATTAGGTACACAAAAATCTAGGCTGAGTACCTTAAGTGTAACATGACAGGGTTGTGCCGCCCACTCATTCCAGGACAAAGGCCCAATAGGTTGATTGCCAATCAATCACTGAATATCGGCATCTGACACTTACCTCTTCAGTGGCCAAGCTTTAATTATTTCGTTGTGAGCATAAAACTATTCGCTCACTTTGACGTGGGTAACGTTTAATTTGCGAATGCTAACAGTTTTGGAAACGTTTTCGACTTAGGGCGACCGCAGCAAGCATCGGAGGCTGAACAAGAACAAACAAAGTAATTAAACACATCAAACGGTTGAAATTGAAGCTGTGACTCAAAGCGCGGTGGCTGCGGAGAAATGGCAACGGTCACGGTCCATATTATGAGCCGGGAATCACAAAGCACGTCACTATTACACGAATTATGAATGGCTAATAGAAAACCGCTGCTGACACTCGGCTGTTTCTACACATACAGAATCCGTAAGGTGGTTTTACAATTGTTTTTAGCTTCTATTGGGTAAGTATGTTGTTAAGTGAGATATTTCTGCTTCTTGGACTTGGATTATAAGTTTTAAAAAGAGAAAGCATAGTTCATACTGAATTTCAGTTTCCCAGGAGAAAATTTTCTTTGCAAAACATTTCCATACTTTTCTTGAAAACTCAGCATTTTGCATTCCTCGAAAAAGTGATTCTACCACTACGATATTTAGTGAATCACGGAATTCTTTTACACTGACACTTATTTTCTTTAAATCAGACCGATGTAAAAATAAATGAGTCTACAAACTAAACAGAAAAATAGTGGAGCATTCGGTCAGTGTAAAAGATCCGGAGAGAAGCTTAATGGTTCTAAACACAGCTTGAACAGAAGCCGACCACAACCAACTAAATACATAGACTTATGTATGTCCTGTGACTGGCTTTACTAGTTGTAAATACCTATTCAATTGAGGTTGAAAACATTTTCGTTTAAAGTGGCATGACAGTGAAGAAATCCTAAATGTTGAAAGCTATGTTGAGATAACTGGGACATTATTTCCTGTTCACATTGAAAGTTCAATATTCAGGCTTTGCTAGAGAAAACTGCAGCTAGGACTCGTTTGGGGATAAACAAAGGGCTCTAGAAAAACTGATAAACTAACCAGTTATAAAGATTTCCTAAAGACCGAAATACTTATAAATGGAATTGACTATAATTATCGGTAAAGCATGGTTGGACTTTTCGGCAATCTTTACCGCCCTAAGACAGGTTCATGTACGGTTTGATTTAGTTTTCCCAAAATTAAATAAACTTTTAGACATAGCCGCTATCTAAACGAAAACGGTCAAGCAGTGTATAGATATGGCAACACGATAACTACGATTAGGCTAATGGCAACATTTTCAGTATTACCTATTAGCGATGTAATTGTACGGTTACATTATAACGTACATCGCAGTAAAGAACTGTCGTGACAACGTACTTCGCAATGGTAAACTTTCGCAGTGACGTACATCGCAGTAAAGAACTTTCGCAACAACGTACTTCGCAATGGTAAACTTTTGCAGTGACGTACATCGCAATAAAGAACTTTCGCAACAACGAACGTCGCGATAGTAAACTTTCGCAGTAACGTGCATCGCGGTACAATAGGGTACACTCTAGTTTTGGAATTAGCTATTAGCGATGTAATAGTCCGGCTAAATTATTTATAGATAGGAACCTAATGAAAAATAGAGATAGGAATTTGCAACAGGTCCACATCATTATGCCAATGATGTGGACCTGGTGCAACTTTTTTTAATTCGCCTGCCTGAAAAAGCAATATTAGGTTATCAGGGTTCTTTTTAAAAACCACTGTTTTAATAAGCAATATAGTTTCCTCCTTTGTAAACGATAATTATAATAATCTCTTCGTCAATCATAACTTCCCTTAAACAGTGTTTTCAACAGCATCATTATTATCGTTATAATTTATTCAGTTTGAAATGAATTATATAAAATCACCATTTGTGCTCTGAAAATAATTCCACATTTCCTGATTCATTTCTCGAGGCTTTATTTTAAATTTACATTAACAGTACCTACTGTAACATACATTAAAATGTAGTATTTGAATCCGAATAACTATAATTCTATTCAAGCCTGCGGTCACCAATCCGCGAACATTGCTGGTCACTGCGGCAGAGGATTGCAATATGCTGAATTGATTGATTGATTCTAGTCGCATGGACCACACAGGACCACATAGTAACAACGACGGCCATTTTTGCTTTTAAAAAGTTCTACAAAAGAACTGAGATTTTACAAACCTCAGTATTTTTTTCAGATTTTTTATTTATTTATAAAAATAGGAAAACAGACATTTAAAAATAGAACATTGTCCGAATACTGGTGACAAATAAAAGTCACAAATTCTAATTTCAAAATTATTTTATAAAATTTAAACATTCGCAGATGGCCAGTCCAATTTTATTAGGGGCGAACGTTTAAGCCGCGGTCAGACCTGCCCGAGGGGGCTCGCGGGATGGACCCACAGACGTTTATAAAGCAATTGAACCACGCCTCGACGTCTTGACCGGTCTTTGTGGAGGGAGAATTATGGGTTTGCTCTTGACTCTAGTCTAGGTCATAGGTGACAGAGACAGAGTCTACGATGGAGTGAGCTCACCCAGAAGAAGCCTGTTCACTCTAACTTTGAAGAGATTAATCATTAATTAATCTTTATCTTTTATTTCCTAAAATAAAAGATAAACTTAGAGGAATTCATTTTATGAACCCTGAAGATGCCGTGGCTGCGTTTAAAAAAGGCGTGGCAGAGATCCCTAAAGAAGAGTGGGCCCAATGCTTTAGTCAATGTAGGCCGGTTCCAAGTGTGACGCACTTAAAATTTCTGAAGATCATCACCATCACCAATAAGTAATTTTTATTTTAGTCTTATTGCACTCTGTTGGCCTTGTTGATCGCTAATTAGTCTCAGAAAAGTCTTGTTGACATAATAATCGAAACTGTCATTCAATGCCACTCTGCACTAAAGGGGAAAGAAGAAAACGAAGAACAGAGCATAAATTGGGATAGAGGGATATATGAACGAAGCAGCCCCCAGTTCAGCCTAGGATATTCATAAGCTGTTATTACATATTAACATGCTTTATCTATAATTTGAGTGATTGCAGGACAAATCCTCTCCGACCGACTGCTTAGATTGATGGTCATTAACGACTAATCCCTCAGCTTGTAAGCGATATAACCATTACGGGATAATAATAATGGGCTGTACGATTGAATAGTTTATGAAATCGATTTGCCTACGGAGTATTGCGGAAAGAATACATTTACCTATTGGTTCCCTAAAGGTTCAAATCCGATTACAATAATTCATGTCTATTAAGTACACTTTTCTCTAAAATAAGCGCATGTGTATAAGATACAACAATTTTTGGTAGATATTTTCTCTATGAAAATCGGACATAAAAATTAACTAACTATGAAACTAAGCGTTACACAAAAAAACTTTCATGAAGATAGCTTAGAGTACTAATAGTTCCAAACCACCGAATTAAAATACTCTATATTATAAACATAACAGACACATAAAACACAGTAGTAATTACAGTAATTACAAATAACGAGGCATCGCCGCAAGCAATAGGTATATTTTATCGGCTTACACACACGTTATCAAGCCCGGCGCCACACGCCCTCAACGCTTGTCGATGATGTACTCACACCCTTATAACGCTCCTTGTCGTCATCAAACACTGATCGTCTTAAGGATAAAGCTGTGAACTGTGGTGGACCTTTCTTTATTTATTTTTCCTCCTATGTTGGCAATAGTGGTCTGGTTGACTTATTTACATAGTGCCAATATAGCATGGCAATATTTTGAGTAGAGCTACATAATACTTCATATCTACGGTGAAAAAAGATCGGTATTTAAATTAGTTATTAAGTTTTGTTGCCCTGGAAGGCAGCCTGAGGAAAGTCCGGCTAAGCACACACCAACCTCCTAGGTTGCCAGTTACTAACGAGAGGATCCTAGCATTTGTTTACCTGACGAAGCAGGCTATCCACAGCCGAATATCATATTTTATAACACGATCAAGCCTTGCTTGACTGTCTCAAAGCCTGTCAAATGTACCATATTACCAAACGAACTAGGTATATTCAAAAGTTATCTTAACCAACGTAAAAAAAGTACCTATTATAGATTTTTCACCTCGTCATCTCTATAAGTTCAGGTTTTAAGAAAACTGTTAATATTCGTTACGTCCTCATCTTTGACGTCCTCATTTGCAACAGAAATACATCATCTGTGAAAATTTTAACTGTCTAGCTATCACGGTTCATGAGATACAGCCTGGTGACAGACAGACAGACAGAAAGACCGCGGAGTCTTAGTAATAGGGTCCCGTTTTTACCCTTTGGGTAGGGATCCCTAAAAATTAACGAAACTAAAACATACCAGCTAGAAATTAAGTTATTATTGTACATACGAATGCAAGGAATAAAAGGCTTTTTATTGTATTGTTATTTATTTATCTCTGGCATTATATAGGTGTAGGCAATGTAGGCAGATACGAGTCATTCATCAAAATCTGCAGACACACCATTACGATAATTTTTATTTTATATTTATATTACACATTAGGATGTTTGGCGGCTAGTTATATTTTTTTGTATAAGACCAGGGGGGTGACCATAAGCTCTTAGAGCGGTATCAATTTGAGATCGAATAAGGGACAGATGTATATGACGTGTATACATCTGTCACTTACTCAATCTCAAATTGATACCGCTCTAAGAGCTTATGGTCACCCCCCCTGCCCGTTAATCAGCCTGATGATGATGAGCTGGGACAATATGCAAAGTTTTCTGCACGAGTGCGGATATGAAAAAGAAAGCACTGCTTATAAATTACCTACACTGCATTATATGCCTAAAAGCGGTGCAATACGAACCAGTTATCGAAAACAGTTATTTCAATATTAATAACTTGAGTACGACAGCCCTAAACCCTGCGGCCTTCACTTTGTACGGCCTTTGATTGGCAGACGACAATCCAAAAATTGTTTTAAACAACAATTTTATTGACGTCAAAATATTCCACTTTGGTTTGCGAATAAATTTTATCAGGCACAATAAAACGCAAAGCTCCTAAGTTTCAAAGGGCTGGATAGTGATTTTGATAGCTCGAATACCGAGTTGTGTGTTTAATTTAATATTTTCGGACTAAAATATTTCATGGAAACTATAACAGCTTCATCAAAACGAACATTTATTTAACAAATTTTAAATGCATAATTCATTTAATCTAAATGAATATTTACAGTGACATGAAAAAAACTAGAAACAGCAAAATTAATATTCTTCAAAAGGAACGTTTGTTTACTTAATCATTGTTTTGAATATAGTTGTAAAATAACAATCAACATTCATAATAGAATTATCTGAATTTTACAACATTGATATTACACGTAAAACACTGCATATCTCCGAGCACACAATAGACACCGATTCCAACAATACAGCCATAACCATCATATAAATATTGACAACAAAATCGTTACAAAGGCGCTCTATAACTTAGTCGAACCGCAGCTCCATACAACATGGATCTAATCAGGTTATATACTGCAGCAATATTTACCGACAATTTAAATATTGGACACTGGCCACTTTATCTTGGTATACGGGAAAATAACGAATTAAATTCAAATGTACTGAGCTTGACGTAACTTTGACGTTTGCTGTCAAATAGAGCGCCGCCATGTTGGATCAGGTTATAGTGGGCGTTGTATAGGCTTGTGGGTAAGCTGCGGACAGCGATGCGAGTCCGAAGGTCCGCTGACACGGCTCTACCCCTGACTAATGCGGGGCATTAATATTCCCGGTAATTAATTGTTTGCATGTCCGCCGAAGAAACGTCCCGTCTCATGAATTCTCTCGTATAATTTAAATTAGCGGACTGGCTACTTCACACGGACGCAAACAAAAATGATGATCTAACTGTCGTGGAACAATTGTTTCTAATCCGCTGGTTAAGGATTATAAACAACAGTTATTGTGTTATTAATAAAGGAACGCTTGAGTTTTCATGAACAGAGTGGGATCTCGTGGATCAGAAAATGCATTTAAACAAGAACAGATATTAATGAGCCCTTTCTTACCAAACTGGAATACATTTATTATAATTTGTTATCAATAATACTGTGTCTTCTAATACGTAGGTAGATAGTTCAGTGTGGGAGTTTTAGATAACTTCGAAATTAAACCATCGAATCGTATCTTAAACAGGCAACCATTCATTGCAGACTGTCAATAACTTTTAAAAACATACAATATTTTGTAGATACTCTAATATTATGTAAAAAGATGTTTGACACCACTTGATAAGTTGAGGTTAATTAAACTAATCATTGCTAAGTTGTTTCAGTATTTTTTTTGGAAGAAGAAAGCTATATATAGGCAAAAATTCATTATTAAAACATTTTCATCATATTATATATGATGAAGAATTTACTTAGATGCTGTCAAAGAAAAAAAATTCAATACATAAATCTTGTTACTGAAGCTCTATAACTTTTATTATGGAATGAGAATAAATGGTTTAAGTAATGTTAAAACAAGACGATCAACTTGTAAAACACGACGAAGGTAATTTTGTCCACTCGATACGGATGTTCGCATCGCTTCCATGGAAGTACCCTCGAGCGGGATGGATCGTAAAATATACGATACTTCAAAATGTATGGGTGAAAGCAGCCCGTTTACTGCCCACTTAGAAAAAAAAGCTGGCTTAATTCAGCACGTCATTTTCCCTTCCCCTACCGTCCATAAATACGAGCGATTCATGCGATTTGATGGCGGAACACTTGAACCGGTAAAGACTCCGAAGGGGTAATTAACTTTTACCTCTCTGTTTTCTTTCTGCAAAAAAATGTTGTTCAGAAATCATTCGATACGCGTCCACGGTCTCGTCAGCATATTTTCTTTCGTTGTACGATGTTTGTGAAAAGGCGACGCATTTCTATTAAAATTAGCATAATTTGAAATGGAAACGTTATTTCTTTGATACTCTCGTTTCTATGTAAATCGTATTATCTTAAAGCTTTTAGTATAAAATTAATTCTTGTATCTGCTTATTGAACCACACTAAAGAAATAAAGACGTATGTTTTTGGTGAGCGAGTAAAAATAGAGCTTCAGTATGATGCGAGGCAACGAGGCGATGTTCCTTTCAATAACACGTTGTATTCGGTACACGTCATCGATTTCCTACTCGAGCGGCGATCTGGACAATGAAAGGAAGAAGTGTGGTCCCGAGGCGAGCGAGCACAAAGGAGAGCATACCTGCCGTGGAAAAATAGTAGCGCTATGAAAGTGTACGTCATGCGGACGATCATACGCGGCCCTTCGGCGCACCGTCTGCAAAAACACCCACATAATAAAACTGATTCTTTCTATTTTTCTGTTCACTTTTGAACGGTTTGCGTCAACACACGAGGATCGTGGAATATTTGTGACCGAAATCTATTTCAACGAGTGGTTTTTGAAATTCAATGTTCTTTAGTTTTCCGTCCTTTCTGAAGGGAGGTAGCAGTTTTAATGGTATCAATAAAATACTGCGTGCGTGTTACTAGACCGCATTGAGAGACAGCGTGTACAGTTTAAAGCTAAAAGTGAACACTCAATGTTTATTCGCTCGTCTCCTAAGAGCTGTTTTGTGTTCGGACAAAATTTACGAGCTGCAAGTGAATACTAGAACTGTATGAAAGTCACTGCTTTATTGTCATGGCAGATTGGTGCCTTTAGGGTTCCGTAGTCAACAAGGAACCCTTATGGTTTTGCCATGTCCGTCTGTCCGTCCGTCCGCAGCTTAGCTCAGAAACTCTTAGTACTATAAAGCTATAATTTTGCATGGATATAAATATTAATCACGACGACAAAGTGGTAAAATAAAAGCATGAAAAAATACTTTTTAGGGTAACTCCTGTATACGTAGGGGATGTTTTTTTTCTCGTTTATCCCATGATGTTGGATATCGCTGGATAGGCCATTCAAACATATTACGGATCTGTGAAAACCATTTTTCGATTCGGGATCCGTTTGCGTAAAATTAAGCTTTAAATTGCTAATTTTTGTTAGAGTCAAGTGTGTGTGTGGTTGACCTACCAGCTGAATGGTTGCTTTTGGATATGTAAAAAAATTCACGGCAGTAGTATACAATAACGAAATTAAAATGAAAACTATCACAGCTAATTAAGCTTTACAAGTTTACAAGTAATAGTCGAAGAACTTATATAACATATATCGCACCCCCTAGAAATGTATAAAAAGTGACATCTATGGACAAGAGGATATACTTCGATGCGCCACGTGCGCGCCATCTCTGTGACATCAATGAAACTGCTAAGATATTCTAAATAGAAATTTAAAATAAACTGACGGCGCTCATGCAAGCGACCGCTAGATAATATCCATCGCATCCTACCGATTGATAATTATTTTATAACTTCCAAACGTGTTCCACAAACATTATACTTTTTTACAGATTTCTAAAAACTCACAACATAGTTTTAAAATTTATCAAAATCGTTAGTCCGGATTAAGAATCCTGAAGAACCTAGATCCTATAACTCACGAATCGAATGGTAGTGAAATCATCGATATGTTCATGAATCATCGTATAAATTATAAAATAGATAATGAAAAAGATTGAGGGTGAGCTTATAATTTTGTTAAGTTAGACATGGCATCGCATCATAGCATTACTCGTCTGCTTGTGTTGTTCGAATAACGGCTTAATACTTGACTTAAAATTACAATACAATTGCCTCGATTGAGTAACTTTTTAAAAGTGATAGAAATCGTCCTTTGGGAACAAAATCAAAGTTTACAGAGTATTGCTCGAGAATTAAATGTCGACGAAAATGTAATCTAAAATAAATCAATTTATATTTTCTTTTTTTGCATTATAAATCTAAATGATTAATTTACTTCTTTATAGAGAAACACTGTTCGTTTATGAGTGCGACGGTATCGAGAAACTGGTGAAGTGAAGAGTAACAGCCAAGGGCCATGTCCGATTGTTTACACAAATCAATCCAGCCGTCATCGCGATTGTGAATAGCCAAACCACGGATTTTTTACAACCACCCGATCTGGATCTATAAGACATGGCATTTTCATGCAGGGATGCGGGATCCATAATTATAAACCTGCCTTAAAAAAATAAAATCGAAGCTCATCGTCAAGCCAGGATAGGATTTGCAACCATTACAATGTGTTTGTCTGTTTATTTCAAACATGAGTAACATGTTGGTTTTCTTGTGAAATCTTCAAAACTAAATTACATTTTTTTCAGTAAATAAATATTTGTTAATCTGAATTGGGTTACTATATTAATTAATACCTTATGAACAATACTACGTATATTATTGAATCTCCTTTATTTTGAAATATCGCCTTATAAGCACCTACCTACTTCCTCTCAATCCGCAACACCCCTCTATATCAGTGCTGCCAATATGATGATGTTGGTTAGTGCATGACAATTTTGTATCAATAACGTAAACAATTATTTTAAATGGGTATTTTGCACGCTTACCTGTAGAATCGATGTCAATAATTACAGAAAACTTACTTCATTGATGTCACAGAGATTTCGCGCTCGCGGCGCACGTAAAAAACGTAGTATATCCTCCTGTTCATAGATGTCGCTTTTTATACATTTCTAGGAGGTGAGGTTTCTCTGCAGCTGTATGTACATGGAAAAGTAAAAAAAAATCTTTTCGTTTGAGCAATGTTCTGTGCTTTCATTGTTTATAAACTTCAGTATTTTTACCGAATTATGTTGATGAATGTGGTTTTTGTACGAAACCCTGTGCGCGAGTCTGATTCGCACTTGGCCGGTTTTTTCTTCAAACTCTTCAGTAGTTAACAATATAACAAACGAGTAAAACAGAATTAAATTATTTACCACAAAAACCCTCAAATCACACTCTATTGTTACCCGTAGTTCAGTTTATAGACGTCAGCGTTTCAATACTTAAAATATTTTTATTTTTATCTTTTGGTCATGCTGTAGTAATTGAGCCTTTTTCTTTTTTTCCAGTCGGTGTCAGTGATCGGTGTCAGAACTTAAAAGCCTCGATACAAAGGGAAACACACATCCGGCCTCAGGACTATTGTGACCGCCCTCGCTCCGCAGACCTCTTCAAGACGTCTGGTCGCGTCGCCTTATTCTTAAAAAAAGGTTTTTTTATAGAAAAAAAGTTGAAAGCATACGTTTTTTAAACATTTAAATACGCTGCTAATTATAAGCTGTTGATATTATAATTATTTAAATGTAAGTATTTTAAGAAACCGCAATAATAATGCCTTTAAGAAGCAATAATTCAATGAATTAACTAACGAACATCAATCATCAAAAGTTATACTTAAATAAATACATTTAAATGTATGAGTAAAAACAACCTTGTGTTATTTTGGTAAAAAAGCACCGCTCAGCTTTTATACAGTTCTGGTGAATTAATTACACACGTCCGAAACGCCACTAATAAAATTCATATTAAAAAGCACAGTGTAACAATATACAGACCTTGTGTCAACCTCAAATATTAACATCGAAAACATTTTACTTTAAAAGCAAATGCCTTTTATTGTACCGAAAAAGTTGCAGCATGTATGCTATGTGTCAATTAACACAACAATCGCTCTGACCCTAAACAAATGCCAAATAAACCCAATTAAATAAACATCACATATACTTTATGCCCATTGAACATGAACTGGCCTGCGTATTTACAAAACTCGACCTCATATGAGTACAAATTCATTTCAAAGGAATTTCTAAACAACCGGATCCCGAGTTCCCAATGGTATTCCAACAAAGCCTGGAAGTTGTAGAGGTATTCCAAATTGTTTACAAAATTCAATCCTAAAGCTTCGAGCCAGATTAAATCTAATTTCAACTTCAAGGTAAGTCTGAAATAAGTCTTCATAAAAGCGGAACCCTTTGATTTAACCCTTCTCGAAGTTGAGCTTACTGATTGCCCGAAAGTTAGTCCTCGCTTGTATTTCGCGTTGTCTTTTTTCACAGGAAAAAACAAATCGAAAACAAGCAAGTAAGTAATGGCTTAAAAGTGACTTCAGGGATCGAGACCGGTGCGTCGCCGATCCGGGGTTTAGCGGGTGCCTCTCGAAACGTCTTAGCGTAGCGATTACACGCTGCCACTCGCGTAATCACTTTTCCTTGTTTGCTGTACTGTTATCCCTCGCTAAACCTGTTTGATATTTTGTGACTGCTCATTGATGGAAATATTTTGTGTGCTTATTGAATACTTATTTATGAGTAAGCATTAGATAAAATTGAAGATTATTAGATCGATTTAACAAATTTTTTTACGATAATTGCAACAAATTATGGTAACTCCATCGAAAATTATTCATTTTCGCATAGCATTACCTTGCGAAAACCACGAGTTACTCCGCGCTCCAAATAGGGCCCGAAGGAGCGTTCATTTTTGTAACGCTTCATTTGCAACACAACTTTTAAGTAGTTGAAGCTCGCTCGCTACCTGTTTCCTCAAAACAAATACTTAGTAGGTAGGCAGCTTTTTACTCTATCCTCAACTAAATGTAACGGGGAAATTTTCGCAAACTTGTAAATAAATTTCCAAGTAAAAAATTAGATGAAGTAAATAAGAAACTAGTTAAGAGGGGCCTTTTTATTTGAACAAAATATTAACTAGTAAAAAATGGTGTAAAATATATTTCATGAGGAAGCTGTCGGCAAAAGTGAAAACTCACATCATCAGCCTATTAATGTTCCCACTGCTAGGACACAGGCCTTCTCTCTGTGAGAGGGAATGGGCCGTAATCCACCACGCGGGCCCAGTGCGGATTGGTGGATGTCACATGTCTTCGAATTATTGGTTCTAGGACATGCCAGTTTCCTCACGATGTTTTCCATCACCGTTTTTGATGGTGGTGATGAAATAATTTACACAAAGTAAAGCGCCTGCTTGGGTTCGAACCCGCGACCTACAACATGTAAGTTGCGGCCGATACCATTGGGCCACCACTGCTCTCAAGTGAAAACTCAAATCTTTTTAAGAGTATATCTTAATCTGATTGTTCCGAATTGAATAGACTTTAAATTTTGACATGAAACGAAATTGATTATAAATAATAAAAAAAATCTTATAGTCATGTGTTAATACAATCAGGTACTCAAATACGTTAATAATTATATTGTAGTAAATTTATATTTTAATTTAAAAGTACCCATTCATATAATTGTATTTTTTTTTATAATTTGTATGTCAATTGGCAAAACATAGCGCACTACTTTTTAAGATCTTGCATGTCATTATTACCTATGTTTTACAAATAAATGATTTTGATTTTTAATTTTTAGCTTTTCATTGCCACAACACGTCACATTACCTTGTCGGTGACGCGAACCCATAAGTTTGCCCTACCAAAAATCTCACAACTAAAGAAGTTTTCACTTAAAAAAAACCGGACGAAGGGTTCCGGAATCGCGCACGAAGGGCTCCGTACCATTATCGCAAAAAACGCCAAAACATCACGTTTGTTGTATGGGAGCCCCACTTAAATATTTATTTTATGCTGTTTTTAGTATTTGTTGTTATAGCGGCAACAGAAATACATCATCTGTGAAAATTTCAACTGTCTAGCTATCACGGTTCATGAGATGCCTGGTGACAGACGGACAGACATGCAGACAGACAGACAGACGGATCGCGGCGTTTTAGTAATAGGGTCCTGTTTTTACCGTTTGGGTACGGAACCCTAAAAAGCGGTTACCATCGAACCGTTACATTTCTTTCCAACAGACAACCTTACATTTACCACCCCAACAATGGAAAAAAAAACAACACACTCTGCCAATGCACCTAATAATTCGCCAACAAAGAAAACTGCGAACATAAATATTTGTAGAGTGCGCTCGTATTTTACAGATGGGTGCCGACAATGTTCTAAGCGTCGGAGTTATGAATCTAAACCGGAGGTTGACTGCCGTCGTCCCGGAACCGGATGGGATTCAGCAATTGACGCTAGAGTCCCGCTGGGAAACCTCTCTGATCATACTCCTATATATTTTTAAAAAGAGATATTGACACAAGTTTATGTGACAACTTCGAGAGAGGTTCTAATTTATAAAAATGTGGGTAGATGTGTTTTGTTGACAGTGTGTTTAGCAGGTGAATATCGTTATACCTACTAAGTCTATAAATTATTGAATAATTTGTCATAATTTTATTTTAATTTGTAGACATATGTTGATCGGCGATCAACGGTCAATGTCTATGTCAACAATGAAGCTAGGAATTATTAATTATCTATCTACACATTCGCAAGCGTCGGTAGGTCTCACGAACGATTCTCGATCGTGGTACTTGATAGAATGCTGCTTATAATCTCGTCATAAATCATTGTGACTCTGACAACTTTACCAAACGACAAGTTAACAATAATTTTATCATTCCAAAAATAACCCACAACTTACTTTAGTCAAAAAACTTTTTATTTCGACCGCAGTACAGATAACAATTTTAGCGAGTTGGAACTCGCAATCATAACGACAAAAGGGAAAAGTTTATTTATTAGAAGTTTATTGCATGCTAACACCTGTTTGATGACCCCAACTTCAAAGTAAGTAAACGTAAAAAAGTTTTTGTAATTTTACTCAGTCTTTTTTACAATCTTGGACTTGGATCATAAAACATCCCTACCTAGTTGGTATGATAAAAATAAGCAGGAAACAGGATTACAAAAAAAACCGGATAGATCGAATACTGAAATCTATATGTACAATCAAGTAGGTAGGAGAAGTCTTAAATAAGGTACAACTTCATGGCATCTATAAAAACTGGCCATGTGCGAGTCGGACTCGCCCACGAAGGGTTCCGCACCATTATCGCAAAAAGCGGCAAAAAAATCACGTTTGTTGTATGGGAGACCCCCTTAATTTATTTTATTTCAATTTAATAATTATTATTTTTTGAAGTGAATATACAAATAAATATTCTGTGAATATTTCAAGCGTTTACCTGTTGCCGTTATTAATATCGAGCAAAAAACGGCAAAAAACACGTTTGTTGTATGGGAGCCCCCCTATATTAATTTTATTATATTTTTAGTATTTGTTGTTATAGCGGCAATAGAAATACATCATCTGTGAAAATTTCAACTGTCTAGCTATCACGGTTCATGAGATACAGCCTGGTGACAGACGGACAGACAGACAGACAGACAGACAGACAGACGGATCGTGAAGTCTTAGTAATAGGGTCCCGTTTTTACCCTTTGGGTACGGAACCCTAAAAAGTAAAATCATGGCACGAAATCTAGTGCTAGGAAATCCTTGTGCTACGAAAGCGTGTGCTGGGAAAGTCTATGCTACGAAAGCTTGTGCTAGGCAAGCGTGAGCTTAGAAAGCTTATCCTACGAAAGCGTGTGCTATAAAAGTCTATGCTATGAAAGCGTGTGCTAGGAAAGGGTGTGCCACGAAAGTCTTGTTACGTAAGTGTGTGCTAGGAAAGCGTGTGCTAGGAAAGTCTATGCTACGAAAGCGTGTGCTAGGAAAGCGTGTGCTGCGAAAGTCTATGCTACGAAAGCGTGAGCTACGAAAGTCTGTGCTACGAAATCGTGTGCTAAGAAAGCGTGTGCTAGTAAAGTCTATGCTACGAAAGCGTGTGCTACGAAAGCCTATACTAGGAAAGCGGGTGCTACGAAAGTAAATTACGAAAGCACAAGTTACGAAACTACGAAACCGTGTGCTAAGACAGCACATGCTCCGAAACCATTTGCTACAAAGGTCATGCTGCAAAAAGGTGTGCCACGAAAGCTCATATTCCGGAACCGTTTGCTACGAAACTTGTTGCTACGCGGCCCTGTGCTATGAAATTAGTAACAAATAATAATAAAATAATACAAAAATAGATTATGGCACCAAAAATTATATTACCAAATACTGCGAAGGTTGCTGCGAACTGAGCTACGAAATACCGATCATCGAAAAATACACAGTTCAGCATAAAATTCAACCACTTAGCGCAAGTAGTAAACCAGAGCAGACAGACATCCCTCGGCACCGGTATTATCCTGAGCATGTGCTCATCGAGCACGAGACATCGAAACAGTTTACACGTTGAACCATAAAGTAAATAATAACGATAAGGTCGGTTCGGCAGCGGGATTTAAGGGTTCCGTACTGGTAAAATTGTGATTAGGCTCGATTTAATATCTCTTATTTTTTTTTATTTTTAGGTTTCCGTACCAAAATGGTAAAAAGGAACCCTTTTGGTTCGATTCAGTATGTCTGTCACAGCTGGATATCTCAAGAACTACTAATGCTATCACCTTGAAATTTGGAATAGTTTTAGATGACGTTTACCCAACAATTTTGCAAATAAGAAATAACTTTTTATTGTTTTTGCTACTAATAGGGCTACTAATGTTTTACCAATTAAATTTTTTAGGCCACAGTGTTTTTGAGATTGACGAAAAATTTAAAAAAAAAACCGACCAAGTGCGAGTTGGACTAAACCAGGCTGTATCTCATGAAACGTGATAGCTAGACGGTTAAAATTTCACTGATAATGTATTTCTGCTGCCGCTATAACAACAAATATAAAAAAAAACCGGCCAAGTGCAAGTCGGACTCGCGCACAAAGGGTTCCGTACCATAATCGCAAAAACCGCAGAAAAATCACGTTTGTGTAGGGTTCTGTACCCAAAAGGTAAAAACGGGATCCTATATAGAGAACAATCTGAAAATATTCTATGTGATAGAAGTTTATGCAAAGATTACTGGCAAAATAAAATAATGTCTCTCAATAGCATACTTTTTCAGAAATCGCAGTGTTAAAGTTCTCTGACGAATATGGGCCTCGCCGATGAAAATTTTCCTATTACCACCTATATGATTTTGTGCTTTGGTACGGAACCCACTTGGACGGTTTTTTCATTTGTCATTATTATTGATAGGCTCAGGTAAGCGAAGATGAGGCACGCTTACTAGGATCTTTGTAGGACTTAACTTGCGTGTATCTTATTGTAATAACTCACGAAAATGTCACATCTCTGAATCAATCCCAATCCAAACTCTACAGAAAACGGTTTCACAGTTTCCATAACAGAGTTCTGCGGAACCCTAAAAAAAACAATGTGGCTGGCTGGCTGTCGTATTGCTCCGTTTTACACGACGCATTTAGAATCGCTTTCAGTTTAATGTGGACCTTACTGCAATATGCATCGACAATAGGTAATTTTATCGCTCGCTTTGGAAAGAGAGGTTTTGTCGAACAATACTTAACTGATTCCGTCTGCCACGTAATGTTACGGCCTGGAGGTACGTTGATGGCTTCTGTACTGGCTGAGTTTATGTGCAGTCAATGAGGCCCGAAAGTACTTTAAAAGGGTATAAAAGTGTGGAACTTACGGTTACATGAATATTCAATGTTCTCAAGTAGGCGAAGCGCCTATAGACTATTTTCATAATATCCTGTACCATGAACACTATATTTTTGTACTAGTCTTTTCCGGCGATTTTATTCCCGTGGCCTATCCTACTGGGCTGAGATAATAAAAAAACTTTTTTGCAGAAAAATACTACCGACTTCCAACTAAAAAACTACAAAGTGAAAAATAACTTTATTTTTGGAAGTCGGTGTCTTTCATAGGTACCAATTTTTTGTGTTATGGACACCGACTTCCAAAAATAAAGTTATTTTTCACTTTGTAGTTTTTTATTTGGAAGTCGGTAGTATTTTTCTGCAAAAAAGTTTTTTTATTATCTCAGCCCAGTAGGATAGGCCACGGGAATAAAATCGCCGGAAAAGACTAGTATAAAAATATAGTGTTTTTTTTTTATTTTTCACTTTTTAGTTGTACCTACCTAATAGGCAAGTTGTTTAGTAACCTATAATGCCAGAATAGATTACCCAAATACCATGAAACTTGAACATAACCGGTGAAATGAGAGACCTGCGTAACCCTTAAGGGCGTACTGGCGTAATGTTATGTTATGAAATGGTATAAACAATGAACAGACATGCGATTGCAGCAATCCCGAAAGATTTGCTGACATTTATTGAAGAGTTCTGTTGTATATCTCTGAAGTTATTTATCAGATTTTCACCAAATTAAAATGGGACCAATTTCGAAACATCCTCTTTCAAACAAAAAAGAATTTTCAAAATCGGTCCACAATTGACGTAGATATCGGTGAACATACACAAAAGTCAAAACATACATAATGTCGAACATAGAACCTCCTCCTTTTGGGTAAGTCGGTTAAAAAGAAGGCTATATGCATTATGTAGTGGTATAGACTACTAGATAGAAAGCTACATTATATACACAAGGTTGCACTAATGTAGCTTCTATTAGAGAAATAATTGTCTTAATTGAATCAGTGCTACCTTTTTCAAACATAATAATTAGAAATAAACAATTTTACCCCGTTTTAATATTAGTCTATACTAGCGGATATTCGGCATGTGCTACTACGCTAATAACCCTTTCCATGCAGTCGGGTAAAAATAAAACATTTTGTTTTTTAGTACATAAAGGCTTTTTTTACTGTTTGGCGCACATCGGTTGGATGGTTTCAGAGTCTGTAATGGCCATAGGTAGTGTTAACGATCAACAGTCGCTCATTAGGCAAACATAAATATTGTTTATTTTTAAGTTGTACCATGACGCAACTAGATGGCATTGGCGTCGAAATAGAAGTCGCAAGGGAGATTGTTTGCCGATTTGGTATAGGGTCTTGTGAGTTTGAGCAAAATATACTTACTTTACTTAGATCAGTATACAGTTCAGTTGTTTTATTTACACCATCAACCCTGCTAGTAATACACTTTAGTTCAACCTTAAGTACTGAGTACCATTTCAGTGTTCGGTATTTAACATTGGTCCATCGAGCCCGATAAGTTTCGGTTTTTTTGTGAGTTCGACCGTGATACTCGTAGTGGATCGCTGCGGCAAAGTACACGGTTCCCCGCATCGGTAGCGACAGCTTCGTCCAGTGTTGTGGAACGGGGTAAGCAGCAGCGGAAAAGTGACGTCAAAGAGGGCGCCACTTGCAACCAGTTCTAAAGTGAGGTGACTGGACGTCATCCTCGCGGAGCTCAACGTGTCGTCATAAGGACGTCACACACCCAGTTCAACGTGATTTCAGAGGACTGACGTCACATCCAAAGTTGCCACTCGCCACCAGAGTGCGCCACATACACATCGTGTTGTGAGAGTGAGTGAATGATTGTGAGTACATTTTACTATATAAACAAAGGCAGTTAGTGACAAGCCATTTTGGACTTTATTTATTTGGACATTTTAACTTTGAAGTTTTTAGAAGAATTTTGGACATTGAAGAATTATTTTAAGTAGATTTTTAGACTTAGAAAATTTTACGTTTAGTTTTAGAGAATTCCATTTATTTGTGCATGTTAGTTTGGAACTTAGAATAGTTTCTTAAAAAACGACGGAACGGGAAACCTATGCCCGACTTCCGCCAGATTATTAAGTTGTTCCAAACACTTATAAAATTTTGAGCAGTTTATTGGAACTTAGAATATTTTGGTCTTAATGGACTTATATTTTATTTTGAATAAGTTGGCTTTATTTTAGAAAAACATTGTCATTCTGCGTCAGATCCGTTTTTATACACTGTTATCATTAGTTTAATTTATTTACTGAACTTATTATTATTTTATTAGATTTTATTGAGTGTCATACCGATTTAAAATTATCATTTATACACTTTTGACTCAGTTTTAATTTAATTGTTTGCATTATGGAGGGATTAATAAACTTATTAAAATGTTTTCAAAACGTCATTATTAAGGGATTAGCTAATTTTAAAAAGAGTCCACAAGAAAGATTAATAATAGAATATATAGAAACTAGATTAGAATCATTAGAAAAAGATTGGGAATCGTTTCAGAGTGCCAATAGTAAAATTTATCAAAACTTCAAATTTGATGAGGTTGAGCAAAAGGTTGTTGAAATTTATGATGTAACCGAGGACACTTATTTTACTTATAAAAGTTTAATGAAAGCAATGCTTAATAAAATTAGAGTTATAAGTGAACCAGTCCATGAGGATGGTTCTTCCAATAGTGCGTTTAAGTCTGTCCACCCTCAAGTCAAACTGCCAAAAATTTCTATTCCAACGTTTTCTGGCAAATATGAAGAATGGACGACATTTCATGACCTTTTTGTATCGTTAATTCATAAGAATAGTTCATTAGATAATGTGCAAAAACTGCATTATTTGAAAAGCCACTTAACTGGTGAAGCTGAGCAGTTAATACGGAATACTCCAATAACTGATGCCAACTATAGTAAGTGCTGGGATCTGTTAGATAAACGGTACAGTAACAAAAGATATCTCGCCAACTGTATTTTAAAACGGTTATTTAGTATTAAACGTATGCAGGTTGAATCGGCGACAGAATTAAAGGAGCTTTCAGACACCACCAGTGACTGTTTAAATGCGCTAGCAAACTTAGGAATAAATGTGAGCACATGGGATGTTATTATCATACACATCGTGACATTTAAATTAGATCCTGAAACGCGTAAGCAATGGGAATTAAGTGTCAGTAGTAGAGACTCCAGAAATGATTTTTCTACCGTAGATCAATTTAAAATATTTTTAGAACAACGATTCCGCGCGTTTGAGTGCATAGAACCAAAAAGAGGTTCAGTTCACCAGGTCAGTTACTATCATACGCCTAAAACACTGTTAGCCACCGACTCGTCATCGCCATTGAAATGTGAATACTGCTCTGAAGGTCACAAGCTCTGTTTCTGTAAAGGGTTTGCCAAACAATCTCTCGAAGTCAGACGGGATTTTGTAGCTAAGTACAAGATTTGCTTCAATTGTTTAGGCAGTAACCATACAGTTAAATACTGCAGAAAGAACACCAGTTGCAGAATTTGCCAAAAACGCCATCATTCGTTGCTTCATTTGGACAGTAAAGACCCTGAAGCAAGACCTCCTACTGATAGTGCTAGTTCAGCAACTAGTGCTACTCAGATAGTGTCTTACTTGTCAACAGGGAATGTAGCAAAACCCAGACAGGTTTTATTAGCCACTGCGCTACTAAAGGCCTCGTCAAAGACGGGTCAAGATTATACGGTCCGAGGTTTGCTCGATCAAGGTTCGCAGGCTTGTTTTATAACAGAGGCGACAGTTCAGCATCTTAACTTGAAAAAGATCCCAATTCAAGGATTCGTGTCAGGATTAGGAGATAATAGGTCAGCCATGACAAAGTACATGGTACAATTAACGATAAAATCTCGTGTCGATCCTGGCTTTAAGTATCAATTACGTGCATATGTATTAAATAAGATCACCTCTTACCTACCTGAGCGAAGTATTAACTCAGACAACTTCGACTGGTTAGCTATAAACAATCTATGTTTAGCAGATCCGGAGTTCAACACACCAAACAAAATAGATATTTTGTTGGGTGCTGATGTTTATAGCTGCATCGTCAAGGAAGGTTTAGTTAAAAGTCCTTCTGGTACCCTGATCGCTCAGAGCACTGCATTAGTGTGGGTCCTGTCAGGTGCTGTTGGTCCTGACACGACCAGCACAAGTAACAAATTAAATAACCTAAATATAATGCATTATAAGGTTGACGACATTTTAAGAAAAATCTGGGCAATAGAAGAAAATAGTACAACAAAAAACAAAAAATAGAAAAAAAATATACACAACACAATAAATTAAAAAAAAGGACGATTTGCCGCCAAATCGTTGGTAGTTAGATCGCGTAACAGATAAAAATCCCGGTGATGATAATATCATCCTTGTGATCACATACCGCTCTAAGTCTACTACCATTCAGAGACCAACATCCAAACTTGTATGTTACTGGTTACTGATCAATGAATTTATTATATTTTTATGTTAGGTCAACTTTTACCAACTTTTATTTATACAAGATTATCCATGTTATGCTTTCTTACATTGTTTACATTTTTACAAGAACTATAATTATTGTTTAGATGTATTTACACATTAAAATTGTATACTTTTACAACGGTATTTTACACTTAGCCATTTATTTTCCGGCAAGTGCAACTTAATGTTTGTAATTTAGTTCACGTTTACCATAGAATGTAAGTTATACCTAGTTGAAGGTTTAAGATTTAAAATTATTTTTTTAAGATCAATAGTATGTTTAAGATCAAAGTTTTATGAACAAATTGTTTGCTACCTACAAATGCCGACCTATAATGTAGTTCAAAAAGGACATTCCGTCAGTAATGTCCTTGGTGGGCGGTATGTTAACGATCAACAGTCGCTCATTAGGCAAACATAAATATTGTTTATTTTTAAGTTGTACCATGACGCAACTAGATGGCATTGGCGTCGAAATAGAAGTCGCAAGGGAGATTGTTTGCCGATTTGGTATAGGGTCTTGTGAGTTTGAGCAAAATATACTTACTTTACTTAGATCAGTATACAGTTCGGTTGTTTTATTTACACCATCAATCCTGCTAGTAATACACTTTAGTTCAACCTTAAGTACTGAGTACCATTTCAGTGTTCGGTATTTAACAGGTAGAAACAATATTTG
Organism: Orthosia incerta; assembly: GCA_948252205.1. Taxonomy (NCBI): domain Eukaryota; kingdom Metazoa; phylum Arthropoda; class Insecta; order Lepidoptera; family Noctuidae; genus Orthosia; species Orthosia incerta. Next base: position 14,882,840 of record OX411744.1, read on the forward strand.
TGTGTTATATATTAGGATTAAAAAACAAATCAAAATGCGCACAAACAAAGACCTTATTTAAATCCTAACACAGTACAACCCCTCACTTATTTATTCTTTCTATAAACAATACCCCGTTCTGACGTTTCTGCCGAAGCGCACCTCCCATCAATAAGGGTCAATAATTTGCCTCTTTATTTTATTTGCTGCCCTACGGTCTTGTACTGACAGATGGGGCAATCAGCCCGACCCTGGCCGATGCTGACGCAGATTTCACACCAAGCTCTCACCCTGACAGGGGAATTTATTTATCACGTTGTAAATCCACTCATCTTGTTTATGTGCTACAACTACACGGACAGGCAAATTCGATTTCTTCCGGCGTTTTAGATGAAGAGCGACGTCATAGGATATCCTTTCTATATAGGAATTAGTTTCTCAATCTGAGAAAAACCGACAAACGCCTTGAAGAATCAATAGCTGAGTGTTCAATTAAGGCAGCCTCTGAACTCTTTTAGTTTTTCGTAATGACTCAACTCTTGGCCTCGTACTCACCTGATGGCAATGGATTAGATCTACGGTGGAACGAGCGAGCCCAGACGATGTACAGCCATTTACTCATGCTTTGTAGGCTGTCGATTGCAATCAATTGAAACTACTGTGTGTATTTTTTTCCGTTTTTGGCGAAGCCCAATAGGAGGCCCTATAGGGCTTCGCCGAAAACAGAAAAATACTACACTAGCTTAGAAAAATAATGAGTCCCACCTGCTTCCAACTTTTCTTAAATTCTTTCATACTAAACTACTTTTAGCCTTTTATTTTTGTTTTTAACTTGCGTAGATTTGTTTTACCGTACGGGTACGGGTTATTTTTAGGGTTCCGAACCCAAAGGGTAAAAACGGGACCCTATTACTAAGACTTCGCGATCCGTCTGTCTGTCCATCTGTCACCAGGCTGTATGTCATGAACCGTGATAGCTAGACATGCAGCTGAAAATTTCACAGATGATGTATTTCTAGTGCCGCTATAACAACAAATACTAAACATAGAATAAAATAAATATTTACGTGGGGCTCCCATATAACAAACGCCTTCTTTTCCGTTTTTTGCGATAATGGTACGGAACCCTTCGTGCGCGAGTCCGACTCGCATTTGGCCGGTTTTTAAATACCTTTTTTGGTGGTACTTTAAAAATGGGTGTAGTTTGAAGACAAAGTGTTTTTAAAGTCTCTATAAACTTACAATAGAGCATCTCTAAAATTCCAAAGCAGTAATCTTTATATTCGAGCGAATCAAACGAAAGGAGAGTTATCACCGAACGTGTGGAGGGTGACGAGTGCGCCACCACTACCTGTTCCCGACAAGCTGATTTAAAGCCAAAGCTGCAAAAAAAAGCTGCTTAATAAGAGCCTAATAGCATCCAGTTAGACGTTAGAGCTTTCTAGTGGGTTTAACGATAATTTTACAGATCGTATCTATTTTAATTGATTTAATATTCGCTGAGAGAGTTGTTAGTTTTTCCCGTATCTCTGGCAAATAAATGTGTAGATTTTCAACAAAATTTTGATTGTTTTATGGGCCTTATATAAGCTAATAATGAAAATAACAAATAATGATGTTAAAGCCTGTTAGTTGTTGTTAAATTACGCATCATCATCACCAGCTATTTAATGTTCCCACTGCTAAGACACAGACCTCCTCTCTGTATGAGGGAATGGGCTTCAATCCACCTCGCGGGACCAGTGCGAGTTGATGGATGTTACATGTCTTAGAATTTTTGGTTCCAGGTCATGAAGATTTCGCCACGATTTTTCCCTTCACCGTTTTACGCATACCTCATGAAAATTCAAGTATATGGCAGAGATATGATTAACTCATAACACCTATCACAATTTACACGATGTCAGAAATACAGGCCAAAACCATACAGATCGTGTCATTTTATTTTGCAACTAATCCCCAAATGACCGTGAACGGCCCTCAACATTCACTTAAACCCAGAGCATGCTCGTCGACTGCTCGATATCGACACGGCCCATCACTCGCGATCCCGACCCGGGATGAGGCGCACGTCGACACTTTTCACCCCATTTGGGGCGGTTTTTACGACACCCACTCATCCGGCCCTTTCACAACAAACACTGCGTTCAAACGTTTTCGTCTGAATGCGATACTAGCATGGATGATTGTCGTTTTGAAATCATTGTTGCATTGTATGGAAAACGGTTTTTTGGACATTGTGTGTATTGTTCCCGTAGGGTTTTGGAAAGAAAATAATTGAATATATCTAAGACTAACTAAGAGTTACTACGTTGTTAAACTTGAGTAACTTAGAGTTAGTGACTATTACAAGGTTAAATAACAAATATGTCATGCATAATTGGCCGTGTTAGGTACTAACTCGGAGTAAGTTAGATAACCTAGGATGGCGCAAGCGGGCCTAATGCACTACTTCAACGGTCCGTGGCAGTTACTTACTGAAATTGTATCCACATAAAGTGGTTTTAAGACCTTTGTGGCCATATTTCAGAACAAAAAACTATTTTATCACTAAGAAAACCGAAAAAAGTCACAATACATCTCAGTTTGAACGTGCCTTGCTTTGAACTCTATCATAGGTTTACAAAAAGCTCCTATTAGCCATAAATTCCAAACGTTTCATTTTTCCGTCGCCACAGTCTATACTCTAGCTAGGGTGTGAAATACAACATAATTCACGCCTACTGCATATTTCTAGCGCACAGGCTAAAGAAAATAAAAGTTTGTATCAGATACGCTTTTTCGTTGCCAAGCAAACGGATTAATTCGTTTCTCACAAACCTAGATGATATTTTTTAACATCGAGCACTAAAACATTATCCTTCTTTTAGGCATGGTTGCAGTCGGCTAAAAGGTATTATAAAAGGTATTTAACAACAATCAGGTAGGTAGTTCAGCAATCCTAATAATTTTCTGAATGATAGTCCAATTTTCAGTTCGCAAAGTGAAAACCAGCAATTTTCGAAATTAGGTAATAAGGCCACCACAGGACATGAAACCAAATGTTTGACAGTTGTAGGAGCACTGGTGTTGGTGGTTACATTCACACTTGAACTGACAAAATTTTTTCATCGAACGGTATTCAGATATGTATAAATATGTAGTTTAAATCACCTGAGCGTGCGGCGCCAAATGTACGTGAGCTATGCGTGCGCACAGAGTATATAACCACTATGTTTTATGCGTGCGCTTGTAATTATACAGTACCTGGGTGACCGTACGGTACAGTACGGTTGAAAATAGAGAAAACGACGTTATCTGAAAGTGAAACTTAGCTGGATTGATTTATCGCCCCCGAAGAGTACGTATTAAAAGCCCGAAATTTCATAATAACTATGACTGAAATACCGACGTCCAAAACAACGAAATTCAAAATACCGAAAGTTTTAAATGCATCGGCATTTAAAACTTATAGCCGTTACATCGAAACACAAATTAAGATGTTAAAATGCCCGAAAGGATGAAACCCCGAAGGGACGAAATCCCGAATCAACGAAATAGCGATGGATGAAATCCCAAAGAGCGGCGACGTAGTTCCTGCGATTACTCATGGATGGCACTAGAACACAGTTATTATTTAAAAAAAAATATGTTAGAAAATGGTGAAAATTTCTGCGAGCAACTTCGAAGTAGCGCTCGCCGGCTGCTGCCGCGGCACCGCTCGCTTCGCTCGCTCGGCTGGCGCGCGGTTGGTCACAGTTCTAACCTAACCTATTTCACCCGGTGAAAACAACGAATCATACGACTGCTTGCGACTAGATAATTAGACAATGGTGACAACATTTTTGCGGCAGATTGCAGGTATGATTCGTCATTTTGAACTGGGTGAAACAGGTTAGGATAGGTAGGTGTGAGCGAGCGAAGCGAGCGGTGCCGTGGCAGCAGCCGGCGAGCGCTACTTCCAAGTTGCTCGCAGAAATTTTTCACCATTTCGGGCTATGGATCTTCGTGATTTTATGCTTTCGTGGCAATGAACTTTCGGGATTTAAAACTGTCGACCAAACAATCATTCAGCGTTAAATTTTTCGGGATTTCTTCTAAAATTTCGATATTGTAATACTACTACTACTAAAAGCCGTTTTCGAGATTCAGATTATATATATACAAGAATTGCTCATTTAAAGGTATTATTAGATAGATAGATTAGATTTGCATTTGTGTGGCAGTGACGCGGCATCCGTCGTCCGAGCAAACAACCACCCACGCATGCTTACCCACACATAGCGCCACGCGCAAAGATTAGTTGAACTACCTTGAGTATACTTACCCACCTAGTTAAGTGACAACTGGCAGACCAAATAAGTATAGTATAGTGTAGTGTTTTTGGTCTCGCACGGGGTTTTTATTTTTAATTTTATTTAATTTAAAGGTGATTTCTCGTATCTCCTGTGCGGGTCACAAATAAATACTTTTTCTTTCTTTCTTTCTATCTCAAATTGGACTCCACATTTTAGACTTATAATCAAGGATGGTGAATACAACAATCTAGATTTAAGAAAGACACCTTTCAGTTGGGCCGAAATAGGTAGCAAAAACAACATCGTAGGTACGAATACGATTTCAAATTCAAAACAGATATTTTCAGCAATTCTGCAAAAACCTTTGAAACAAGCATCTACCTACATGGCATTGTACATTTCGATTGAATTTCCAATGGGAATGAAAGAATATCGTAAAATATCGTCGCTAACGTAAATGCTGTTGGTTGCGTTATTTACACTCCGCTTTTGAACGGTGCCCCTTTTAACGGCAGTTTTAAGTGCTACCCATGGTCCAACCGGATCGGCGATCGCAGTAAGTGAACTGCTTTGAGCGACAGACAAAGGTAATTTGCATAAACCAACTGTAGATGGCATGGTGGATGTATTGTGCCGACTTGATATATCACTGGGAAGTTTGAAGAGTCGCAATTTAAATCGGGAAGGTTCTTTGTCTTCGAGCGCTTGCGTCACGCTGTAAGACTCCGCTCTGCTGAGTGTGTACGACCCACACGTACGGTGGTTCTATATCTAACTTTTATAAACCTATAGAACATACAATGTCGATCGTTTACCCAGCTGAGCGTCGTGATTTGCCCAACAAAACTTCTTAAGTATCGCCCTTCATTTGTGCGTAATAATCCACACTAGTAATTTTCAAAATAAACTACCTCTATCGCGCCTTTTACGCTGTTCACTTATGGTTTGCACCATCCGAACAATTCAATGGAAAATATTGTAAGTACCTACCTACCTATGTACAACATAAACATCCTACAATACTTTATTTAGTAGATACCTATTGCTAACAATAAACCCACGTGTGAATCGGTACACATGGGGAAATCATTATACAGGCTGTAACGGAAAGATGTGATCATATTTTAAAAATTGCTTCTACCCATATAAATAAACTAGCACTTCGCCCGCGATTTCGTTCGCGTGATCCGTATTTTATCTTACAGATGAGTTTTTAGTTTCACCCCCTTTAAGCTTGATTTGCCAAAAAACCCTTCTTAGTGCTCCCCTACATCATAAAAAGAAGCCCTGTACAGTAAAATTCTTCATAAATGTTTAACACCCCTAAAACGACTTTTAGGAGTAGTTTTGAAAAACTAATAATGAAAACCTTTACTACATATTTACTTGGGTTAGTATATAAGCCAAGTTTCAAATATATAAGCCCAACAAACGTTCATCTTTTCACCTCCTTAGGGGTGGAATTTCCAAAAACCAATTAGTACATGGATTCTTTTTATCAACTAAGAGCGTAAATCTAAAATTGCCTGGGTCCAATTTACAAACTGTAAAAATTTTATACAAAATTTTAACCCCTTTTTACAACTCTTTAGGGGTGGAATTTCGAAAAACCAATAAATATTAATCAAGAGCGTAAATCCAAAATTTCACGTGTCTAATTTACAAACTGTAGAAATCTCATACAAACTTTCAACCCCCTTTTACCTTTTAGGGGTGAAATTTCCAAAAATCCTTTCTTAGTACGCACGTTTGTCACTTGAGGAACCTCCCTGCGAAATTTCTTATTCTTATTCTTTATTGTACACAAAACAAACATGTTCCCTGCCAAATCTCGTCTTTATACGTCAAGCTGTTTTCGTTTCGTGATAAGTGAGTGAGTGACCTTTCGCTTTTATATATTTAATATAGATATATGACGTTACACCATACACCATAGGTTGGGCTGGAAAATACGACGAAAAGATTTGATGAAGTTTCCCGACCGTCTTCGTATAGTCTTCTCATCGCTTTTTTCACTTGAAGCTATACTAAAGGTAGTGCAACTGACCACGTCTCGGCTATATTACAGGTGGGACGAACTGATTGAAGACCTTAGACTGAAGGCCTTCAAGACTAAGTTGGCCTCTCATAGCACGGCTGACCCAAACTTAATTATAGTTAACTAAAAATTATTATATTTATATATTATTTTTTAATTTCAACGGAGGTCTACGCTGATAGGCCTTTTATAATTATCTAATTTCATTAAACACTTGCACTTATCAAAATAAACTTCTAGCACAAATCGTCACTGTATTCAAAGAAAAAATTGTCACGTACCGAGTAAAGCCTTTTACTTGCAAGTCGCTGCTAACGCCATCTATAGCCGTAGAACGGAACCGAACCGATTGATGTACTTATAAAAATAATCAGTATACCTACCTAATCAGACGAAAAACGCTAGTTATGTCGGCACGGTTTCTTTGTATGGGATGAGGTATCTGTATGCTAGTATTATATTATCTGTGCTTCTAGGCACTTCAATAAAACATCTGAACATCTGTGTCAAAGATTATTTTAGCAAAAACATAAGACAATATCTCATCCAGGGCGTAACATATGTGGGTGTGAAGTCGCCGCCACTCCGTCGGCGGTGGCACTTCTGCACTTCCAGCCGTGTCCGACAAACTCGTTAAAAGTTGGCGAAACAACGGAAGCACCGTTACTTGGAGACACCGAGACACCGACACACTTGCGACTCGAGTCTCGACGTTAAGTAGAAAAGTATAACACGACAATAATATGAAACATTTTGTTGCCAGACAAAACTAACGCGAGGATATTTAAGCTGATATCCACAGTTCAAGAAGTTTGCACTATTGTATTTTTCATTTTGTTGTTTGTTCTTGAGTTTTGTGATGATGCGAAATAACTTTATGATGGGATAAATTATCTAAAAATAATCATAAACTACATCAACACTTGAGATCTTTTCGCATTAGGACTTTGTTTAACCGGAACCGTGGACAAGGGAAGACTTAAAAAAATAAGTTCAAAAAAGCATGAAATAAAAAATGTTTTCTTGTTTTTCTTTTTAGAGCGTGATTTTTTAGTAGTCGGGTTTTAGTTTTGTTTAATTTGTTTTTTATTTAAATTACTAGCTGACCCGGCAAACTTTGTTTTGCCATAAAAACACCAAGATACACCTACCCTACACCTACCCTACAGCCGATCTCGAGTTATAAGTGTAGTAACAAACCCGTCTTTCTTTTATATATATAGATTTTGGGGTTTTTGCACAGCCACATCACATTTTTTTTCTGTTTAGTTTTTGTTGTTTTATATGTATCTATATAATGCATAAGTTACGAGATTGAACGATAACCATGTTGATTTAGGAGTTTACTATTCACTAAGGGACAAGGGAAGACTTAAAAAAATAATGATAATACGTGTGTGATATTTGTGTGTAGTTATTTATTTATTTAAACTTTATGTACAATGGTAATACATAGGCGGACTTAATGCAGCAAGGCATTCTCTACCAGTCAACCTTTGGGTTAAAAAAGAACACAACAGTGGTACAAAAAATATATATATATGAACAATAATTAAGGCGGATATTAATAAACTATCTAACTAATAAAATACATAAATAATTTCTAAAACAATAGACTAATAAATATTAAAATAAATATCCTATTCTAAATGAAACAGAAAATTTAAATATAATAACTATGACGAAGACAGAGCTATGTAAGAGAGGACAAGTAATAGTTCCGTAACCTACGCTTGAATGAAAATTTACTCTCTGCCTTTTTTATGTCAAGGGGAAGGACGTTCCAGAGTTTAGTTATGTTAGCTAACGAAACATACACATAAGTTTATAATTCGAAATTTGTGTAATGAAGTAACAAATAAACATAAATTTATAACTGCATACATACATACATACCGATCAACAAACACTGCGACGCTGTAGTCGGGAAAAAATATGTATTTCATGACTTTGACGGGATATATCTCGCAAACGGTACACTTAAGGCCGTACCCTGACCAAAAAATCAGCATGAGATATGAGCATTCCTATTTGCCTAGCGGCACTGGTGGCGCATGAATTACGGTAATGAATACGCCCAGATTTTAGAATAAAATCTTTATAAAATCGAATAATGATCTTTTGAAAAAAAGTAAAACTTACAAAATATTCGTTATCAAATTGTCTATCCATTAGTGTTAGTATAAAAAATAATTAATGAATACTTTACGAGGAGATGCATGCTATCAATAACTATTTTACTTTTTTATGGTTTTGTTGGAAGGAGATTAGTGATATACATGAACACATATACCTCTTTAAAAAAAAAGTGTACTACCATTTTAGAATCAACATTATGTAGAAATTTAATGTATTTTTATTAATTGATATTTCTTTTTAAATAAAGAGCTACATAGCTCTTAAAAACTGCACAAAATTCGACTAGCGCGGCGTTTTGCTCGGGGAGGCGCCTTAACAAAAATATTATGTACCAAACCCTTCCTTCATTTTAAAATTCCTGTTCAACAATACCACACATGATGAAGTGGGGTGAAAAATACATTTTATTCTTTACTTCGGCTCCCCTAGAGGGGTATATTCAATTTAATGTAACGTCACAAAGCCTATAATCAGCGGACAAACAAGACGCTTCCAACGACGCCTCATTTGTCAGATTATGATGAGTAGTTTAGAAGTTATGAGGGAACAGATGAACGTATATACATACATACACACATACCGATCAAAAACAAAACCCTCCCTTTTGCTTCACCGTAGTCGGGTAAAAATCATCTTCACTCATTTGCTTGTCTTCGTATTGAGCGCCGCTTGTTATTTCGAACTGCATTTTTTTTTGTGAAGTGGTTGGAATAACACGGTCACCAAGCTAAAAGCTCCACTATTTTAACTTTTTACATTTTCAGCATGTCCGCTTTAACGCTTTTTCATTCTGCATGAAAATTTTAGTTAATATTCAATACGCAGTTTTAAACTGTGAAAAGAAAATATTTTAACGACTCAAATAAATGCGTAGGTATTCCAACAGTAATCTAAAGAACAATAGCGGTTCAGTGTGGTCGTCGTTAAAATTATAAATACCCCCGGCTCACTAACTGCCCCTGTATTCCGTTAAGAGGATTCCCAAAGCTGTAAATTGCGTGCGCGAAATATTTACGAGACAGGCTTTCGCGGCATTACAACGACTATGTGCATACATTTCGCCGCGCGCTTGTTGCAAAAATGCAACAACATGGACCGGCTATTGCATTAACAATCCACCACCAACTAGATAACTGCGCTGTTTATTGGCCATGACGCTTTGCAATTGGCACTTACCTTTACAATAAATTCTGTTAATAACTTTACATGACTATTGCTGTTAGCAGTTCAGACTATTTAAAAAGTGTGCAGCTCTTTTATTTTGTTTCCATGTCAATGCACTTTCTTTCTGTTTAATTACTGAAATAATAAATTCTTACTAATAAAAGCTAATATCATCTGCATACGCTATAACCAACATACGAACGAACGAACTCGTGAAAGCTTGCAAAAAGAAAACGGGTTTAAATAAAAAAGATGGTCAGATTTTTCTGTTTTTACACTAGTCTCGCTGCAGCAGGAGTACGGTCAGTGAAAAAAGGGGAAACAAAAACGATTCGGCTAACCGCCAAGCGTTAATAAATTCTTCGAATTTGCGGAGAGAGGACTGCGCTGCGGAAAATGCTGTGTCCGAGCACGGCCGATTGTCCGCCAACACTGGACATAGCACACAGAACACACCACAGCTCTAGCATTTAAAAAATGTATGTTTTACATTTGAGTTTTACGTAAAGTGGTAAAGGACAAACCTTCTTACAAACAAGTTTCAGATACATTAACTTTAATTGTAAAATTCGTGGTGGCCCAGCGGCTATAAGAACTCGCCTCTCGTGTAATGAGGTCGTGGCTTCAAATCCGGGCAAGTACCTACCAAAGTGTTTTACCGCGGGGCTTCGCTCCCGTAACCTGGCTACCTACCTACCCTACCCTACCTACCACATATACGCACCCAGCGGAAGCTCCCAAAAAGGAATATTTTTTCCTTTTTTGCAACATTTTTCATTTATGCTCCGCTCCTATTGGTTGTAGCGTGATGTTATATAGCCTATAACCTTTCTCGATAAATGGACTATCCAACACAAAAATAATTCCAGTACTTCCTGAGATTAGCGCGTTCAAACAAACAAACAAACTCTTCAGTTTTATAATATTAGTATAGATTAGTATAGACCGTTGACAGCGTTGTCAACGGTGAAGGAAAACATCGTGAGAAAACGTGGACTTATTACACTAATTTAACAAAGGCGAAAGTTTGTGAGTGTGTGTGTGTTTGTATGTTTGTTACTTCTTCACGCTCAAACGGCTGAACAGATCTGGATGAAATTCGGCACGGAGATAGATTATAGTCTGGAATAGCACATAGGATACTTTTTACCCCGGGAATATGTCCCTTGGGATAATTTTCGACTTTAACGCGGGCGAAGCCGCTGGCAGAAGCTAGTATAGTGAATATAAGTCTGAAATGCTCATGCCTTCTCTGTATGAGAAGAGGCCTTTGCCCTGCAGTGAGACAGTTACAGGCTCTAGTTGTAGGCTGGTATTATTATTATTTTATGTCTATGAAAATCTCCTTTGAAAGGCATGCCAGGGGCCGAAACCAACTCGCAGAAGCCTTGTTAGACACGTATCGTGAAATGTGACACCAACCGACCATTACCCCTGTATTCCTTTTGTCAGTGCTCCTAAGAACAATCCCCGGTTGATGCAGGACTGTTGCAAAATATGGAGGCAAAATAGATTGGGCTATGGGTTTGGGCATTATTATTATTATTTAACTTTAATTTGCCATTGTGGTCCTTCAGACCGCGTTCTTGTTCCAACGTTTGAAACAGTTTTGTTTGCTGTTCCCCTCGGCAATATTTCTGTTACTCCTAAGGCTAAGCTAGTGCTGGCAGTACAACATAACAAAACAGCAGCAGGACTAAAGTTTTCTCAAAATACCAACAACTGCAAAGCAAGATTTTGGCTCTCTTCGAACTTATCAAGCAACTGTTTAATGAGCGCTATAAAAAGCTACAATAAACCATCAGTGTCGAAGCAATCATCTTTAATATCTTCTACTTCACCATTACAAACTGTCCAACTTTAATGAGACCTGTCAATTTTGTTCCTCTTGCCGCGGCGTCAAAAGATCACAGATTAAACTCAGGAAATCTTTGCTCTCATTTCCTATTAAATCACGGCATCGATTAAAATTAAAACTTCTTAGGAATCGTCTTCGAGACGCTAATATTAGCTGACAAAAAGAATTTTAAATTAAAATAGAAGGATCAAAAGTTATTCTGAGAACTTTTGTTAGGATCGCTGCTAAAATTGTTTGGAAACTTCGTGAACGTCAACATTAGGTGCACACGAGTAAGTAACACTTCTGAAATTATATTATTTTGGTCGTTTTGTTATCAAATGTTGATTTATAAATAAAATATAATACCTACCCAAGTAAAACAGACTTTCCTAGAATCTGAAAAGCCACACGCCATAATTTGAAGCTTTGGTTCCTTAACATCATTCTGTCTAGCCATCTCACAGCTGCATATGTTATATATTACACTTCATAGCTGCATGGTTTCGTGCTCCGTGGCTGCATGTGTTATTATACAATTTTATTGTGAGATGGCTAATGAAGGTTGATAATGACAGATAATGGCGGATAATGGTGAAGTGACTTGTGCAACTTTGCCAACTATCTTGTTCGACGGTAGGATTGTTCCATTCAGCACTGATAGGTTTGCACATCGATAATACCCTTAACTGGCGTAATGTAGTCGCCAGTATGAGTCAGAAGGTCACTGGAACGCTGCAGGCTCTGTATCGTTTGAAAATTTTATTGCCATCGAACACGAAGGCAATGCTTGTGCAGACCCAAATTTTTCCTATCATCGATTATGGTACCGTGTGTTATTATGATCTGAATGCAGATCTCCTAAACAAACTAGACCGTCTTCTAAATTACTGCATTCTATTTGTTTTCAATTTGCGTAAAAACGATAATTTACTCTGCGCATCGGGCACTTGTAAAGTAGTTGCCCATACGCCAAAGCAGAGAGCAAAGGGCACTAACTTCTCATTTCTTGACTCTTTCAATTCCTCTAATTATCTGGCTCCTCACTTTCAATACATTTGCGCCAACCACAACAAAAATCTTCGCTCTGCACAGAATCGTCTTCTTCAATGTCCCCCTCGCAGTGACTTCATGCACTGTTCGTTCAGTCAATTTCTCTGTGGAATGCGCTTCCCCAGGAAATTATGATGGCAACCAACCGATTGACCTTCAAAGTTAAAGTTCGCGAGCACATTCGTAAGAAGTAGGCAGTGGCATTGTCACAGCGCTAATAGCTTTCAATATTTATCTATTACTACTAATGTTTAAATATATTTATATATTTAGTTTATTCTTTTGAGTATATAATAATAATAAGTGTGTAATAATTGTAGTATATATTCTATAGTTTATAGGTATACTAATCACTTAGCTCAGAGTATAATATTCACAAATGAATACCTATTACCAATGACATATCTATGAGTCATTCGCTCAATGATTACATTTTATCTTTTAAGTACCTATTCGACGCTGTATGTTGATTTACATATTCGCGATAACCCAGCTAGTACTGTCATTAGGTAGGTAATGATGAGATGAAATCAATCATATTTTATGTTACAAAAAACGTTTTTGCAAAAAAAATAACCGATTTCCAAAGCAAAACAGTTGCCGGTCGGTGCCAAAAAGCAATAAAACCAATACCTACCAAAGACACCGACTGCCGAAACGAAAGTTATTTTTGCACTTTTTTGTGTTTTGCTTTGGAAGATGGTTTATTTTTGACTGACTTCAAAAATAGCAACTGCGCAGGGTCTTGCAGCCAACTTCAGAGACAGAAAGATCCACTGTGACTACTATACCTAATTTTTTGTGAAGTTGGTAAATAGGTTGCATATTCTCAGGCTCAGGCATTTACTAACTATCTCTGATCTCCACGTTACTGTGGCGGTTCTTGCTTCTTCTTGCAAAAACCTTGGCGCTCAGTTCGGAGAAGTTGGACATCTTCTACGCTGGAACTATCTTCTTTATCACTTTCGTGATGGCAGTGTGATGTGGGAGCCTGCATTTTCTTTGATCTGGCAACTTACGAGGGATTCTTTTTCGCACCATATTAGCAGGTGGCGTTCTGTTCGGTGGAGCTGCCATCTTGCGAGGCTGCGGGGATACTTCCCATCTTGATGGCTGGATTCAGGTGCGAGTCTGGCAGATGAAGAAGTCGCACTCTGAACTCATAGAGGACTCGAGCAGAGGTGGTGTTCAGGTTTCAGCTGGCGAAGAGATAAGATATTTTAGTGAGTCAATGGTTGAAGATTTTTCTGTGTGTAGGGTAAACACGGAGAAGGGTTCAAAATGGGTACAGAAGTAGTGTTATTAAAATAAGATATGACCTAAAAAAAATTATTTGTTATGGCACGAAAAAATTGATTTAAGTAAAAAACTAATGTAACAGATCAATTATTTTATTATTATTAATTATATGTTACATACGTTGAATGACAACAAATACTGAAAAACAAGTGGTGTTATACGTATAACGACGGAATGTTCTTTATTTACTTTCGCTTTGCAAATAAAGTTGGCTAAAACATTGCAAACATAGCAGACAATTAACATTATCCTTTCAATGTTACAGTATTGAAACATCTACATAGCTGATCAAACATACAAGCTAATATGCATAAAAAATATATTTTGCCATCTATAGTAATAGGTTTTCAACATCTGTGTCAACTGCAAAAATTGCTAATTCTAGAATAGGTTTTTTTCATTGCTGTCAGCAAGCATCGTTCGGAAAATTATCATAGACTAAGTTAAGTTAGCATAGACTAATCATACACGCGGGTAGCTTCCAAAGCACCATCTACTATCTATACCTCAATATGCAATGAATAGGATAGTATATGGTCATAAGCTGTAATGGGATAGGATGGAAGTAACTTAAAACTCGCAAAAAAATTACAAAACAGCCTAAGAATCTTCGACAGTACCTACCTCAAATAATTCTACAAAGGACGAAACAGGTAGCAGATCAAGCAAGCAAACAACGTTCGCGTGAGAATCGAAGACTAGGGCACCGAGCAACTAAACTATAGTCTAGGTACTATGGAGATTTTTTTAACAAGGATGAAACAGGGACTCGCCCACCAAGTGACTTCAGGAAAGACAGTGGCACAGTGATTACGTGTAAATGCACAGCGAGGCTCAGGGGAGGCGATTTTTCAGCCTCCAGCCTCAAAGGTTGTACCCTAACAGGCGTTGCAGAGGGAGTTCCAGAGTAGTCATGAGGTCTCGAGGCCAGAAGTGGCCCGCGCGGGGTAGTTTTAGTGAGAAAAATAACCCACACTCCCTGGTCTTTTCCCAAAAAGTCCAGACGCCCTTTGGTTATCCCCCTCTATAAAAAAAAGAAACTCCAAGTTATTTTGCGGCACCTGCCCATGTAAATAGTAAAGCATGCAAAAACTACTAAACGAATTTTGATTAAACTTTACATTAGTGTATCTTATACATAAGCTATTTTTAAATTGATATAGTAAGTACCTACTAATTTAGGTGATATTGAATGTCCATGTTACACCCACTCCGATCTAGGCCGGACACTCTACACTCGAAGCTGTGGACAATTATGTCTACCTGGGACAAACGGTCCAGTTGGTAGGTCCAATTTCGAGGAAGTGGTCAACCGTCGAATACGACTCGGCTGGACAGCGTTCGGGAAGTTGCGCGGTATCTTCTCGTCCAACTTACCAGTGTCTCAAGACGAAAGTCTATGACAGTGTGCATTGCCAGTGACTGCCTATAGGACTGAGACGTGGTCGTTCACATAGGGCCTCAACAGACGGCTTAAAGTAATTCCTGAAGATATTCCTTGCGTGGTAGCTTCAAAAATGAGGATATACGAAGGTGGACCAAAGTTACCGACATCGCCAGTAGAATTGCGAAAGTGGTAACTTAAGTGGTGATGGTGACATTCCTCACAAAACGGATGGACCATGGGGCCGAAAAGTTCGGGAGTGGCAACCGTGAACCGGAAGACGATGCTGGAAGGCCACCCCCTAGGTAGACCAATGACCCGCAGCGAAACGTAATACTTACCTACCTACTGGGATAAAAAGCATCCCACGTCTCGTGTGGCCCGTGGCCGGCTTAGGTAAGTTGGGTTAGAAGGACATGCATCGTTTAAGACGAGAGCTGTCGTCTGCGGGAATCCGCTGTATGCGAGATGCACGGGATCGGTAAATATGGCGACGCACGGGAGGGGAGGCCTATGTTCAGCAGTGGACCTCTTTCGGCTGAAATTATAACGATGAATTAGTACTAATTTCACGCGGGCAGCGCTGCGAACGGTACCTAGCCAGTTAGTAAAAATAGGCATAGCTTTGTTTCGGAATACTTTAATCACTGCTTTATACAAAACCCTACTGTCCACGATTGTATTGTAGACCAGGGTCGATAATTTTTGAAACCTAAAATATTATAGTACGATGAAACCCATTGGAAAAAGAAGATGAGAAGATAACAAAACTGAAAGGAAATAGTAGATTGTTACACGAGGGTCGAAAGGAATCAATTCCCATACGAGGTATTTAGATGCCCGAGTGCAGCGAGGGCAGCTATAGTCCGAGTAGGAATTGATGTCTTTCACCCGTGTTGAGCACTCTACTTTTCATTTCGAATATAAGGAAAGTAAAAAATAGTAGATTTTTGTAAATATTTATTGATAGTAGTAACATGAGAGTACCTATATAAAACTAATTGAGAAGTTAGAACAATTTGTGAAATCTAATGTTATATTCAATGTTATATATGTTATGACAAAGGACATGGCTAAACAACTGCCCTTAGCATGAATGGAAATTGTTCACTAGCTCGTAACATTCAAATATTCATTAATGAATTATTACAGTTTTATTATTCTTCTAGAACTTTCGCGAATTAATCAAATAATTAAAAGTGTTTTCATGTTTTTGTTTGACACGTTTTACGAAAACTTGTAGTCAATAAACCTACTCTTAAAGACATTTGCGTAAATTGAAAGGAACAGTATTTATTATTATTTATTTATGTACCTTTCGCTATACACCTCAAAACCTTAGAGATAGAGTCTGGCAAACGAAAGTAGACACTGGCATTATTTGCAAACTTTCTATATGGCAATGTTAAACTAATGTCAACCCCAATTTTCCGTAAGACGCTACTAAGTTGATACTTTGTTTTAATTCGTAATCACTATTTATATTTATGTTAAAACATTTTCTCTATTTAATAATTTAAAAAGTTTCATTATTAATGTAGAAAACAATGATTCCTGTGACTCTTATGAATCTTTTCACATGAAAGTCTTAGATTCAGATTTTGATTGATAGTGAATAAACCAAAATTATTATAGAATACTGTTGCTTTTTTTTATTCAGATTGATATATCTAAAGTATTACCTACCTAAATGTACCTATAGTATTTTATTTAGACGAAGTATCAAATTAGTTTATTCCAGGTATTGCATACTAGTTTTTGGGGTTGCTATGCTGATATTTTTTAAATTTGCCGCGCTTTTTCAGTCTCTACTTTCATTTGCCAGACTCTAGAACCTTATATGTTGATTTCTTTAATTGCATTTATCTGTTTTCTAGAAATTATTGGCAAAAACTGGAAAGAAACGGCACTTCTAGATTACACTTGATTCGATTAGAACCATTTAAAAAAATACATGTTGGGGGTGTCGTGGGAACTCACTTTGAACGAAGTTCCTTTCGCCGGGTATTATGTATTAATACAGAGCCAACTAGTATGGCCTTAAGTTTCAATTGCGTATTTATTCATCATGAGATGCATAAACTGTGGTGTAGCCACAAATGACAGATCTTCAAATGACAGCCGGGACCAACGGCTTAACTAGCTTTTCAAGGAACGAAGGAACCACGGAATGACCTCGGCTAGCGTTGCTTAACCTTGAAGATCGACCTGTGTGACTGTTATTATTAAACCACGAGCTCCTCTAAACGCCTTAATAAAGTATTATAGCAAAATCTTATTATTTTAAAAGTTTGTATACGTATTAATGTAGGAGTTTCTACGATTTTATTTTCAGGATTGTGACGATATAAAAATTTCCAGTAACTTTTTTCATACGAAATACTAATATTCAGCTATTCAGCATTACATATTACTAGTTAAAATGTTCATATATTGCTAGGGCAGTCGTCCATACTTTATTCGGTGCCTGTGCACTGCCGCACCTGGTTGGTGCCGTGCACTGTTGCACCTGATCGGTGCCGTGCGCTGTTGCACCTGATCGGTGCCGTGCGCTGTTGCACCTGATCGGTGCCGTGCGCTGTTGCACCTGATCGGTGCCGTGCGCTGTTGCACCTGATCGGTGCCGTGCGCTGTTGTACCTGGTCGGTGCGTGTGCGCTGTTGCACCTGGTCGGTGCGTGTGCGCTATTGCACCTGGTCAGTGCGTGTGCGCTCTTGCACCTGGTCGGTGCGTGTGCGCTGTTGCACCTGATCGGTGCCTGTGCGCTGTTGCACCTGATCGGTGCCTGTGCGCTGCCGCACCTGGTCGGTGCGTGTGCGCTGTTGCACCTGGTCGGTGCCTGTGCGCTGTTGCACCTGGTCGGTGCCTGTGCACTGCCGCACCTGGTCGGTGCCTGTGCACTGCGATCCAGCATCTGGTCGGTGCGTGTGCGCTGTTGCACCTGGTCGGTGCGTGTGCGCTGTTTCACCTGGTCGGTGCCTGTGCACTGCCGCACCTGGTCGGTGCCTGTGCACTGCCGCACCTGGTCGGTGCCTGCGCACTGCCGCACCTGGTCGGTGCCTGTGCACTGCCGCACCTGGTCGGTGCCTGTGCACTGCCGCACCTGGTCGGTGCCTGTGCGCTGTTGCACCTGATCGGAGCTTGTGCACTGTTGCACCTGGTTGGTGCCGTGCACTGTTGCACCTGGTTGGTGCCTGTGTGCAAGTGTAAGTGCTAGTCGCTGTGGTACTAGTCACTCAGGCGTTCGTCGCTTGGCGTTTGTCGCTACACTTGATCCTTTTGTCCTTTTGTCATGTATGGACATGGCCTGCATGTTGGACAGGCTTGCACATATGAATACGGTCTGCGTGTCAAGCATTTGCTTTAAGTGTAAGTGCTAGTCGCTGTGGTACTAGTCACTCGGGCGTTCGTCGCTTGGCGTTTATCGCTGCACTTGATCAAAGTTGTCCTTTTGTCATGTATGGACCATGGCCTGCATGTTGGACAGGCTTGCACGTATGAATACGGTCTGCGTGTCAAGCAGCTTGACGTATGAATACGGTCTGCGTCAAGCATGTTTTACCTTTTGCTTAAGTGTAAGTGCTAGTCGCTGTGGTACTAGTCACTCGGGCGTTCGTTGCTTGGCGTTTGTCGCTACACTTGATCCTTTTGTCCTTTTGTCATGTATGGACATGGCCTGCATGTTGGACAGGCTTGCACGTATGAATACGGTCTGCGTGTCAGGCATTTGCTTAAGTATAAGTGCTAGTCGCTGTGGTACTAGTCACTCGGGCGTTCGTCGCTTGGCGTTTATCGCTGCACTTGATCGAAGTTGTCCTTTGGTCATGTATGGACCATGGCCTGCATGTTGGACAGGCTTGCACGTATGAATACGGTCTGCGTGTCAAGCAGCTTGACGTATGAATACGGTCTGCGTCAAGCATTGTTTCGGATAACTAAGACTGGTCGTCAAGGACAGTCGGCACGAGGTGCAGGGAGCTGCCCCGAGGACAACGGAGACCTTCAAAATAAAGGGCTCAGTCGGGTTTGAATTTTTAAGAGATGAATGCGAGGTTGCTGTGTGAATCTTTTGATAGATGATATGTGAATTAATTGAAAGATGACGTAGAGAAAGTTGTGAATGGTGAAATGTGTTCATTTAGTCTTGTTGAATTGTCTTCTTAATGTAATTTTGTATCCAGGTGAGCATGCGGAATCGGATGAGACGGTGCCTGCAGCCGGATCACAGCGTGTGGCGTGGCTGACCCGTCTATGCCTTTGCTGGATGACTACTCTGGAGGATGTGGGTGAGCCTTCAGGTGCATCTGCTGGTTCTACTGGTGCTTCGACAACGGACGGGACAAAGTCTGACGAAAGCGGCGATCAAGCTCTCGCTGTACCTGGCAGTGCTTCCGAAGAAGTACATGGTGCAGCCGAGGACGGTGCAAGATCAGGAGAGGCCGTATAAGCAGAACTTATTGTTGGCAGTGGTGGTGCCTACCGATTAATATAAAAGCGTGCGCTCGAGCGAGTATCGCCCCTTTTTATCCTGAGTCGTCGCACGGTAAGGTTATCGGTACCTTCGCTACTTTCCAGTAAGTTCGTTCCATATTGTGCTATTTGGGTTTTTGTGTTATTGGTACTGGTTTTGAATATAAACGGTCGTTTGTGATTGCTCGAATTTTAATGATTACTTGAACAATTGTTAAAATAAAGTCTATTCTGAAATAAATTCGTTTTAGTTTGTCCGAATTGTTATTTTTATTTGTTTTTCCATCCTGGTCGCTAAAAATATATTTATTTAATCAAAGTATCATTGCTATCTATGCACTTTTGCCATCTCATAGGTAGTTCATTGATCCCTTTACTAAAAAATACCATTCGGACGGGAATCAATAAAATCTTTGAAGGCGCTTTGGACTGCCCCATCGAGTAGATTTTTTTCCCTTGTAAGAAGTTATCCAAATTTCGAAAAAAAATTGTAATATTGTAACGTTGAATAGTTACGGTCAACGTTCCTAACTAAATCACCATAGCAACTGCGGTAAAAAAAAAAAAAAAACGCACAGATCAACAGAAATAATAGCAAGAATCTTACAACCTAATAATTTAAAATAATTAACAAACAAATAACAAACACATTGTAGGCGATATTACTACTAGGATAAATTAAATCTAATATCTATCTACCTACACATTATACCGAGATAAAAAAAAAAAATCGGCTAGTCATTGCACTACGTTACAACTCGATAACTTCCCGTGTGGCGGCAGTCACACATGTATATGAAAAAAAAAAAATATTATGAGACATGACAACTCGGGCTTTTCATCAAGGCACCGGACGCGCATTGACGTTCGGACATCTGAACAGTGTGCACGGATACTCGCTCCATGGTATCATTACCTCATATCTAGCGTGTCTTTATTCGTGTACCTTTTTTTTTAAAAAAGGAAACAGTCAAAATCGTTACCGTGTGTACCGATTATAAAAAAAAACCTAAATTCAATTTTAACCCCGAATTGGGTAAGTGTTGACAATCATTCTTTGCTTATTCATGCTGGTTACGGTCATTATTGTAATCTCTGTTGGTGTTTTAGTTAGGTACCTATTGTTAAGCTATTTCTTTAGCGCTTACCTGCCTAAAATGTTTTTATGTTTACCGTTACAAATTTAATAAAAACTCTCTAGAGCTCCGGTTCTGATTGTGACAAACACATATTCGCCTTAAGCGCCGTGGTACATCCTCTGCCCTACGCTTACGCTGTTGCGGTCACAATCAGACAAGGATAAGCCGGGAGACAAAGAGACTAACACGACGTTTGGAAAATTCCAGGGTCCAAAGTCCCGGTTCAACTACCAGGCACCATCATCGGAGGAACCTGCCTGAACCTCAAATCGTCGTCAGCTCTGCGGGACGTCCTTCTGCTGGCCCCTAGTCCTCGGCCTTTCACGACATCGTGACCGCTTCTGCTGCCAGGATAGTACTCAGCGCCTACCTCCATAGAACAAGATAAAAGATAAATAAGAAACGGCCTTTGTACCTGCGACCCTAAAATTAAATTGTTGTAGATAGTTTTTGCGTATTATTTCTCTCTATTAGATAATACCCGCAAACGCTACACTGGCGCCCTTATCGTGGTTTTTGTACAAAGTTTCTTTATTTTATTTTCTTTTTTGCTTCTGTGGAGGTAGTAATGCTTAATGGTGTTGTGTGTGTTGTCTTATCTTTATGTTGTAAAACGTTTTATTTTATTTTGGTTGATCGTAACTAAGGTGTACGTATTGTTTTTAACCGAAAAATCCTGGGTAGCAGTGACCATAGTAAAATCAGACAATTTAAAAAGTGTCTAAAGGATATTTTTTTTACTCTGTTAATTTGTTTTAATGTTATCCACGTTCATTAATGTGATACATTTGTTTTTAATTAGTACAGTCGGCAACAAAATTTTGTGAACATATTTTTTTACCTTCATTTCGAAAGTTTTGTCAAACGTACGTACACATTAGTTGCAATTTTTTGTGTTTCCTTTTGTTTTTTGGTTGCATTTTTTTTTTATCAATGCTTTTCTTCATTCAGATGAAAAAACAACCAAGACGTAAATTTATTTAAATAACAAATTGTAACAGACGGAGTGCTTTGTTTCTAGAAGTTTTTTCGATCTTATTGTTTTTTCACGTAGGTACCTACTAAAATTGTTCGACACTTACCCAAACAATTTTTTTTCTTCTTTCACTTCCTCTTATACTTACAAACTTATTTAATTGTGGCTTTTGCTGTTAAATTTATGTCGTTGCAAAAGGCAGAGCTAGAGTATGAGGTGGCTATTAGAGGAGAATCACCCGCTGCCACAGTGCAGGAATTACGCAAACAAATTGCTAAGTGCGGTCCATTGTTTCCGTCTGAGGACATTCTTACTAGCCCTTTCGACCCAGCGGACGATTTGAGTGGTGTTGTAGATGTTTTAGAAAAAACTAACGTCATTTTAGAATCCCCATCGTTAGATAAGTTACTCAATAATTTATATCATCGGTTGAACCGTATTGCATGCGACGACAAATTAAAGGACAGTTATGACCAATGTGTCAACTTTTACAAAAAGACGGCAGCAAAACTTATCTCGCTTAACGATTCGGCTATAGACCCCTTGGCTATCGCGAGTAACGATTCTTCTCCCGCTATTGCTTCGACGCCTGTTAATGTCACCGTTACTTGTGAAGGTACCCTCAATAAATTTATAAAGTTAAAATATGACGGTAAGTCTTGCGTGCGAGCGTTCATTCAACGTTGTGAGGAATTTTGCAACTCAAAGAGTATCCCACTCAATAAAATTCTGGCTAATGCTACTGAAATATTTAGTGGAGATGCATTGCATTGGTACAGGAGTATTAGGGATTCGGTAACTAGTTGGGACGAACTCGTATTGTCGCTGAAACGTGATTTCGATCAGTCTGATTTTGACTACAGACTGCTGTCTGAAATTAGGTCTCGCACACAAGGAGAAGGGGAGAATATAGTTATCTACCTTTCCATTATGTCTGGACTTTATTCGCGATTATCGAAAAAAAAATCAGAGGAAGATAAATTGGAAATTTTACTACATAACATTCGCCCAATTTATGCTAATACCCTTTCTTCTGCTTCCGAAGTTAAATCCATCGATGAGCTGCGAACGTTGTGCCGTAATTATGAGAGTATACAAGCACGGTTTTCTCAATTTACTGAACCACCAAAGCCTGGCTCGAATACCTTAGCACCTGAATTCGCTTACGAGGGTCAATCAAATAAAGACTATAATTATAAACAAAATAAAAACTATAATTATAAGCAAAATAAAAGCTATAATACTACAAATAATAATACATCAAATTCTCCTAACTATGTACATGCCGTTAATGATACTAATACTAAACAGCGTTACTGCCCCCGTTGCCGCAATGACACGCATAATCTTAGGCAGTGTACAGCTAACAAAGATGAGTTAGTATGTTTCAAGTGTGGCCGTAAAGGTGTTAAAGCTCCAGACTGCCCAGACTGTGGCAAGACGAATCGTACCAACCGAAAAAACTAACTACCGGGAACTGTGTATATAATAAAAACTTTGATAGCGATTATTGGAGGAATTGGCTCCATACCATTAAATTATTTTTTGAATCGTATAACATCTACGCAGTTCTCGGTAATAAACATGATCACGATGACAGACCCTACGTTTCTGTTCAGATCAATGGTCTTACAGTTTCGGGACTTTTGGATTCTGGCTCTGCTGTCACAATCTTGGGTAATAATGCTCATTTGGTCTTAGAAAGGAATGGTTTGCCCCTTATTAAAGCAGATTGTATAACGGTTACAGCGGCAGCAGGTCAAAATATAAAAAGCGTAGGTTTCATAAATATGCCAGTTTATTTTGAAAATCAGTTCCACATTTTAAAAGCATATGTCATTCCGGAAATTACAAAGAACTTGATATTAGGCATAGATTTTTGGCGTAAATATAAACTATGCCCCAAGTATGTCGGTAGCATTGCTATGGCAAAACCTGACAATTGTTCCCTAGATACAACGCATCATCCCTTCATACAAGGCTATGCGAATCTTGATCAGTCACAGAAACAACTTGCTGACAATATCAAGATGCAATTTGAGGAGATTTCATTCAATCGTCGGGTCTAGGTGTAACAGGTCTCATCACGCATCGGATTGATACTGGTGGCTCAGAACCAATTCGCCAGAGGTACTACCGTCTATCGCCTGAAAAACAAAGTATCTTAGTGGAACAGGTCGACGAGATGCTTTCACTAGACGTTATCGAGCCTTGTGAGAGTGCGTGGTCGTCTCCTGTTCTGATCGTTTCTAAGAAGAACGGCCAACCGCGGTTTTGTCTTGATAGCCGTAAGTTAAATTCTAAATTACAATCTCCCGTATATCTCTGAGATCCTAGACAACCTTCGGGATGCTCGCTACCTATCTAGCATCGACCTATCCAAAGCTTTTTGGCAAATCCCGATCGCTTCAGAAGATCGTGACAAAACAGCTTTTTATGTTCCTGGCAGGGGCACTTTTCGTTTCAAACGTACTGCTTTTGGTCTAACTAATGCACCAGCTATTCAGCAGCGACTAGTTGACTTACTATTTTCGGAGTTCGAGCTCAAGGTATTTGCATATTTGGATGACATTATAATCATTTCCAAAGATTTCAATAGTCACGTGACACTTCTTTTGCGTGTCCTAGATAAGTTGAAACAAGCAAACTTAACCATTAACCTTGACAAATGTAATTTTTTTAGTTCTCAACTAAAATATCTAGGTTATGTAGTCGATGAGTCTGGTTTACGTACTGATCCGGCCAAGGTTGAGGCCATACTTAATTATCCTACACCTACTTGCCGTAAGGACCTCAAACGTTTTCTTGGAACGGCGACGAGGTACAGACGTTTTGTCCCAAATTTCAGTATCATTGCTGGGCCCTTAAATAAACTAACGTCATCCAAGAAAGGTAGCCCTTCTTTTAAATGGACTCCTGAAGCCGACTCTGCATTCCAAAAACTTAAAGAATGCTTAATTTCAGCGCCAGTTCTTTCATGTCCAGACTATACTAAGCCATTTGAAGTGCATACGGATGCTAGTAGTGCTCATTGCGTTGGCGCAATGCTTACTCAGTCTATAGATGGCAAAGAACACCCAATTGCATACATGAGTAAGTCACTGACTGCAGCTGAGAAAAATTATAGCATAACCGAACGCGAAACCTTAGCCGTCCTTACCGCTCTTGAACACTGGCGTTGTTATATAGAAAACGGTCAACCTTTTACAGTTTATACTGATCATAGTGCTCTTAAATGGTTCTTGTCCCTTAATAATCCTACAGGCCGACTAGCACGATGGGGTGTACGCTTATCCGCTTTTAACTTCGTCACTAAACACCGTCGAGGCGTCGACAATGTCATACCTGATGCTCTGTCTAGAATTTTACCAGTGAGTTCCATCAGTACTTCCAGATCACATTTGGACACTAAAGACTGTTGGTACAAAAAAGTTTATAATGGCTGTTTAAACGACCCATCCAAATTTCCAAACTTTATAGTAAAAAACGAGACTTTGTTTAGACTATGTAAGAGCAAGTCTGAGCTGACTGCCGAGTTTTCATGGAAAGAGGTCGTTCCTACCGAATTTCATGAAACAATTATAAAGGAAAATCACTCGGAGCCTGCGGCAGGGCATATGGGCATTTTCAAGACTTACCGACGCCTGGCATTACGTTATTATTGGCCTGGTATGTACCGGGACGTCGTTAGATTTGTTGGTGCTTGTGATAAATGTTTAGCATATAAGTCCCAAAATCATCAAGTTCTTGGAGAATTGGGCCGTCCTAAGCATTGTTCAAGACCATTTCAGATGATATCGATTGATCTTATGGGACCCTTACCTACTTCTAGGAAACAAAACAATTATATTTTGGTCGTTACTTGTTGTTTTTCCAAATTTTGCTTAATTTATCCTATAAGGAAGGCCACCTCGGAAATAATAACAAAAATATTAGAAGAATCCGTTTTTCTAGTCCATGGCATACCTCAAACTGTACTTATGGATAACGGCACACAGTTTACCGGCAAGGTAGCAGAGGCTCTGTTTAAGCAATATAATATACCAAATGTACATTACACACCTAAATATACCCCTCAGGTAAATCTGGTAGAAAGGTACAACAGAACCATCATCACCTGTATTTCAACCTTTGTTGATGACGATCATAGATCATGGGACCTGTATATACCAAAGGTACAGTTTGCAATCAATAACTCTGTTAACGAGGCTACAGGTTATACACCCTCCTTCTTAGTTTTTGGCCGTGAGCTTGTTACTTGCGGTTCTCATTTCATTGATAACGACCTTGGGGACGAAATACTGTTCTTGCCACGAGACATTTACGCTGAAAATTTAGGCTGTCTTTCTTCTATTTTCAATAACGTTCAGGCAAAATTATGGCAAGCTCATGTAAAGAACACCTCTCATTACAATTTGCGGCATAAATTTGCCGAATTTAAAGTTGGGGACGTAGTAATGAAGCGTGCTTACTTTCTTAGTGACAAGGAGAGCCGGTTTTCTAAGAAGTTAGCTCCAAAATTTATAAAGGCCAAAGTTATAGAAAAGAAATCTCCTTTAGTTTATGTGCTGCAAGACATGTCAGGCAAAAACATAGGCTCATGGCACATTAAAGATATGAAACTAGCAGGTCGAAATATATAATTCGTTGCAATTAGGTAGTTTTTATTTTCTAAGAAGAATTTTTATTCATGCCTATTACCCCGTCTCGACTTTTATCCACCTGTATTTGGAGCCACTATTTGTAAGGTAACAAGTTTTGTAATAGCTAGTTACCTATTTTATGTCATTGTGCGTCAGTTAATATAGTAGGTAGGTACTCACTCTACAGTAACTGCTGCTTGTTTGTTTTGCGAGAAGTATGAAAGATTTTTTTTTTTTTTGGAAGAGTATACAAATAGTTTAGAACTAGTTCTTCATGCGGATTTTGCCATTCCTTAAAGATGACAAAATCCTTGACTGCGCGAGGGGGTATTGTAACGTTGAATAGTTACGGTCAACGTTCCTAACTAAATCACCATAGCAACTGCGGTAAAAAAAAAAAACACGCACAGATCAACAGAAATAATAGCAAGAATCTTACAACCTAATAATTTAAAATAATTAACAAACAAATAAACACATTGTAGGCGATATTACTACTAGGATAAATTAAATCTAATATCTATCTACCTACACATTTTAACGAGATAAAAAATAAATCGACTAGTCATTGCACTACGTTACAACTCGATAACTTCCCGTGTGGCGGTAGTCACACATTTATATGAAAAAAAAAATATTAAGAGACATGACAACTCGGGCTTTTCATCAAGGCACCGGACGCGCATTGACGTTCGGACATCTGAACAGTGTGCACGGATACTCGCTCCATGGTATCATTACCTCATATCTAGCGTGTCTTTATTCGTGTACCTTTTTTTTAAAAAAAGGAAACAGTCATAATCGTTACGTGTGTGCCGATTATAAAAAAAAACCTAAATTCAATTTTAACCCCGAATTGGGTAAGTGTTGACAATCATTCTTTGCTTATTCATGCTGGTTACGGTCATTATTGTAATCTCTGTTGGTGTTTTAGTTAGGTACCTATTGTTAAGCTATTTCTTTAGCGCTTACCTGCCTAAAATGTTTTTATGTTTACCGTTACAAATTTAATAAAAACTCTCTAGAGCTCCGGTTCTGATTGTGACAAACACATATTCGCCTTAAGCGCCGTGGTACATCCTCTGCCCTACGCTTACGCTGTTGCGGTCACAATCAGACAAGGATAAGCCGGGAGACAAAGAGACTGACACGACGTTTGGAAAATTCCAGGGTCCAAAGTCCCGGTTCAACTACCAGGCACCATCATCGGAGGAACCTGCCTGAACCTCAAATCGTCGTCAGCTCTGCGGGACGTCCTTCTGCTGGCCCCTAGTCCTCGGCCTTTCACGTCATCGTGACCGCTTCTGCTGCCAGGATAGTACTCAGCGCCTACCTCCATAGAACAAGATAAATGATAAATAAGAAACGGCCTTTGTACCTGCGACCCTAAAATTAAATTGTTGTAGATAGTTTTTGCGAATTATTTCTCTCTATTAGATAATACCCGCAAACGCTACAATATGTTGGAGCAAGGTCCGGGGAGTACGGTAGATGTCTTAGACATTCCAATTGAAGCTCCTCTAATTTGGTAGTAGCCGTCTGTTGTGCAGTGTGTGGTCTAGCGTTGTCCTGAAGCAGCAGTGGCCTAGAGCGATTGACCAGCCTCGGCTGTTTAACAGCTAACTTTTCCATTATGGTTTGCAGTTGCTGACAATAGACATCTGCCGTAATCGTCTGGCCAGATTTAAGAAAGCTGTAGTGAACGACACCGGCACTAGTCCACCAAACACTCGCAAGTAATTTTTTTTTAATCAATTTTCGCTTGGGGCAGGATTTAGCTGCTTCGCCAGGGTTCAGCAATTGCGATGATCGTTTCCAATTATTGTACAGGATCCAGTTTTTATCACAGGTAATGATACGATTTAAAATCCCTTCATTATTGTGCCGGTTGAGTAATGTAACGCAGAAGTCGATGCGCGTTTGTCGGTTTGCTGCACTCAATTCATGAGGTACCCACCTTTCAAGCCTTTTCACCTTCCCAATTTGCTTCTAGTGGATTAAAACAGTTTTATCACTAACACCGCAGCCTGCAGCTAACTCGGACGTGGTTTGCGATGGATCCGCTTCCACAATAGCCTTCAATTCTTCATTATCAACTTTGGTCTCCGGCCGTCCACGGGGCTTGTTCTGCAGGTCGAAATTTCCAACCAAAAACGCACTTTGTTTTCTTTTGCGACACCGTCGCCATACACATAATTAATCCATCGAGCCGTTTCTGCAGCACTGGTGCCACGATGGAACTCGTACTCGTAAATAACGCGATATTTCAAGTTTTCCATTTGTAAACTGATTGGCGCAAAGAAAAAAAACAAATGAGGAAAAGACAAATGAATTACGGTTTTCCAAACACAAAAGCTTGAGTAAATAGCTGTATAAATTTAAAATTGGAATTCCAAACCTGACATATTTGAGATCAAAGTGGCCAGTGCGACAAAACGCCAATTTCATAGGTTTCTACCGATCACTTGTTTATAGCATTTTCGTACTTAGTTGAGAAAAAAGCGATTCGTTTTTATGTCATTAGGTCTGATTTTTTTATATTTTGAAGCCATCGAGAGACACGGCGCACTTGCTGTATCGCTTGATATCTCGAAGGCCTTCGACAGGGTCTGGCACGCGAGTCTGCTCAGTAAGCTTCCTGCCATGCTTATGGCATCCCCGCTGGTTTTTGTAGCTGGATATCAAGACTTCCTTAGCGAACGGTCGATCCGAGTAGTCATTGACGGCTGCTCCTCGGACCTTATGGCTATTGATGCCGGAGTTCCTCAGAGGTCTGTTCTCTCTGCAACTCTTTTCCTGCTGCACATCAATGACCTACTTCAGCCTGGTATTATTGGGTAAGCAGATGACATGGGTACGCAGATGACAGTACTGTTTCAGAGAGATACTTGTCCAGCGCAAAAACCAGCGCGGATGAAGTTCGTTCCTTGATGGATGGAGGCTATGGTGGAGCGGACAAATTTGACCTTAAGCCTTGTCTCCCAGTGGGGTGATGATAATCTGGTCTCTTTTAACGCCTCCAAAACACAGGCGTGTCTTTTTACCGCTAAAAGGAGTCTGTTCGATCAAACGCCTACTTTTCGGGGTGTGTATGTTCCTGTCACTGATCGGCTCGAGCTCCTAAGCATGGAGTTGACATCCAGTCTCAACTTCGGCGCCTCCATTGAGCCCAAATTGCGGCCAAAAAACTGGGCATCCTAAATAGAGTAAATAGCTGTATAAATTTAAAATTGGAATTCCAAACCTGACATATTTGAGATCAAAGTGGCCAGTGCGACAAAACGCCAATTTCATAGGTTTCTACCGATCACTTGTTTATAGCATTTTCGTACTTAGTTGAGAAAAAAGCGATTCGTTTTTATGTCATTAGGTCTGATTTTTTTATATTTTGAAGCCATCGAGAGACACGGCGCACTTGCTGTATCGCTTGATATCTCGAAGGCCTTCGACAGGGTCTGGCACGCGAGTCTGCTCAGTAAGCTTCCTGCCATGCTTATGGCATCCCCGCTGGTTTTTGTAGCTGGATATCAAGACTTCCTTAGCGAACGGTCGATCCGAGTAGTCATTGACGGCTGCTCCTCAGACCTTATGGCTATTGATGCCGGAGTTCCTCAGAGGTCTGTTCTCTCTGCAACTCTTTTCCTGCTGCACATCAATGACCTACTTCAGCCTGGTATTATTGGGTAAGCAGATGACATGGGTACGCAGATGACAGTACTGTTTCAGAGAGATACTTGTCCAGCGCAAAAACCAGCGCGGATGAAGTTCGTTCCTTGATGGATGGAGGCTATGGTGGAGCGGACAAATTTGACCTTAAGCCTTGTCTCCCAGTGGGGTGATGATAATCTGGTCTCTTTTAACGCCTCCAAAACACAGGCGTGTCTTTTTACCGCTAAAAGGAGTCTGTTCGATCAAACGCCTACTTTTCGGGGTGTGTATGTTCCTGTCACTGATCGGCTCGAGCTCCTAAGCATGGAGTTGACATCCAGTCTCAACTTCGGCGCCTCCATTGAGCCCAAATTGCGGCCAAAAAACTGGGCATCCTAAATAGAGTGAAGCTATACTTTTCGCCTGGACAGCTTTTAACCCTATACAAAGCGCAAGTCCGATCCTGCATGGAGT
Source organism: Orthosia incerta (assembly GCA_948252205.1). Classification (NCBI taxonomy): domain Eukaryota; kingdom Metazoa; phylum Arthropoda; class Insecta; order Lepidoptera; family Noctuidae; genus Orthosia; species Orthosia incerta. The sequence continues at coordinate 14,913,360 of OX411744.1, forward strand.
ATTGCAGCCACCTTTGGGATGGCTCAGCTAAGTATCAGCTTGCCGCGCTTGACTCGGTGGAACGCAGAGCCACGAGGCTCATTGGCGACATTGAGCTGGCGGATGCCAAGCTACACAGCTTGGCTCATCGCCGCAAAGATGCCTGCTTGTCGGTCTTCTACAGACTGTACTTCGGTGAGTGTGCTCAAGAACTCCACGAACTCAACCCACCAGCCCCCTTCTACCATCGGACATCTAGACGCACTGCAAGTTATCATCCATACCTTGTTGCCATTTCACGTTCCTTTTGCGTTGCCATTCGAACCAAGCGCTTCCAAGCATTCTTTATAATGCGCACAGTGAATGAATGGAACTCACTACCTGCGTCTGTGTTTCCGAACCCATTCAACCCGAATCTCTTCAAAGTTGGGCTTCTTCTAGGTAAGCTCACTCCATCGTCGACCGTCTCTGTCCGTGACCTAGACTAGAGTCAAGAGCAAACCCATTACAAATAAAATAAAAAATAAAAACACTTTCGGAAAATGATTTTATTATTATTCTTATCTGATCGCCACTACATAAAGTCATTGTATGTATTTAAGTATCTTCCCTTAGAAATGTCTGCCAAAAGAAATGTAATATAAATAGAAATAGAATTACTTTGCCACTTCTTTTTTCCATAGGTCTTGTAGTTTTGCCGGAAATAGAGATAAACCGTTTTTACCCTTAAAAACTTACCCCCTTCCACTTCCCGAGCTCAGATAGCCCGTAAATTATCTTAACTTTCATTTTTGTTATATTCTCTTCCTTTTCCAATGGGTTTAATCATACTTTTTTTCACTTTTTCCATTCTCAAAGGCTTCAGCCCTGGTCTATTGTCGTTAAAGAGCTTGGTGTAACTGCTTAGGCGACAACCGACCTTTTAACAAACTGCCAAGCGTAGTAGGTTTGTTTTAAACTAAAATACCAAAATATTATAAACATCGATTTATTTATTATCAACAATTACATCATATATTCTAATCACAGGATATCAAATTACATTAAATCAAAATATTCTATCAATCACAATACATTATAGAAACTTATCTTTAATAAAAAACATCAAATACAAAGAGATTGAGTCGGCCAAATATTAGTTTACCTAGTCATTATCAAGAAAATACAAGTATATCATTACTTTGGCTACCTGTCAATATTAGAATATATTATTCTAGTTTTTTATCTGATTAAAATAAGGCGATTCAGTTGAATTTATTCACTGTCACAATAGGACCTAGTTATGCAGAGAGCAGCCATCTGGCATTTTTTCCAAATGCAGCCATACTAATTTTGAAACCATGGCTTTTTTGCAGACACTCACGCCCCAAAAAATTTAAAGCTTATACCAATATTTTTTAAACATAAAATAAACAAATCAATGAATAACTGAAGGACACCTATCAACAGAAATAAACAGAAAAATTATTATAAGCTCTGTTTATACTTTTCCCCACAAAGCTGCTTTCTGCATAACAAGGTCCAATTTTACATACAACTGACGTCAGCACAGTATAACGTCAGGTTATAAGAGGAAATAGACGAGATTTCTAAAATCTCAATAAGTTAAAAAGACAATACTTAGTACAGAATTAAAATGTTTTGGTTTTTCGTGTCGGCGGCATAACAGCTTTATTCATAAATATAAATCAAAAACATAATTATTGTTTGAAGAGTGTGGAGGCAATACATACACATACATAAATTACTTCGTCATTACCATTAAGTTAGGTCTCAACAGTTAAATCTCATACAAAATTATGTCTAAAAGTTAAATTATTTCTAAATTATAACTAGCAAACGAAACCAGGTACCTAAAACAAACCTTATATCAAATTCAGTCGTTTGTCACAGAACGCCTATAAAATATCGTCAATACATAATGCGTCACAATGACTGTTCATACTGATCACACTAGCACACAAAATAATACCAAGTCTAAGAACTCGATGACATTTTAGCTAGTTCATAGATAGTTTCGCCTCTAAGTTGGGGTAGGGTGGATACTTTAGCTAACGATGTATCAGCATATTTGTTGTATACTGCCCTATATTTGGAGTTGTCTACATTGATGACAATTTTGGCGAGTTTCCTAATGATGGGGTCAATGTGTTCTAGGGAGTATCCTGAGTAGTATGAGAGAGTGGGTGTCCATACGTCTTCGAGCCTCTTGCTCGAGAGCAGGTAAAGCGACAGGCAAATGGCGGCGGCAGCTAGCTCGGATGGCCGGTAGTGGGCCATCGCGTACTCAATCAGGCAAAGATCTACGAAATATTTGGCTAAGTGGTGATTCTTTGATGTTCCATGTGCAGCTTTTACAAACCTGGAATAAATTTATTTATTTATTTATATATACTTTATTATACACCAAGATAAAAAATTACATACGGAAACCTTAAAATAACAACAAACATACAACAGGCAGCCTTATGGCATTCTGCGATCTCTTCCAGGCAACCCAGAATGGAGAGAGATAGCCTGGACACAACATGGGGTTGCACTTGGTGCAATTTTAAAATTAAATAATAAGTAACAAACATAGGAAGAACCAAATATAAAATACTAAAATAGATACATAAATACATACATACATTTATAAATATACAGTCAAGAAAACAATACAGCTCCAACAAGAATAAGATCACAATGACAGGTAGTGCTCCTTTAACAGTCTTTTAAAGATCGGTAGTGATTGCGCGCGTTTTATTGTCACAGGCAATGCATTCCATAGACGAGCGGCCTGGACAGTAAAATATTTGTCTAGGAATATAGTGGAATGCATTGGCATTTTAAGTTTCATGTTATCCGATGACCTAAGATAAGAACCTTCGTATGGGAGTCACATAAAAACTGAAATCGGTTTTTGAGGTAAAGAGGGGTAGTCAGGAAAAAGAGTATATTAAAGAGGAGGGAAAGAATATGAGCATTCCGGCGAAGGCGTATTGGCAACCACTTGAGCTTTTCGCGAAATTCAGAAACATGGTCATATTTACGCAAACCGAATATGAACCTTATACAAACATTTTGAAGTCGCTCAAGTTTATCAAGTTTTACTTCAGTGAGGTCAAGATAGCTGGCATCAGCATAATCAAGGATGGGTAGAAGTAGAGATTGTGCAAGCGCAATCCTGGTGGCAGTCGGCAGAAAATTACGCAGTCTTCTCAGATATCCAGCAGATGCGAAAAGCTTGCGGCTAACTTCCTGCAGCTGGGCAGTCCAAGAGAAGTTCCTGTCAATAAATATCCCCAAGTTCTTCACCTTTTCGCTAAAGGGTACAACAGAGTTGTCAAAACAAACTTGGGGAAGTCGTCCAGTCGATCCTTGAGACCAACCTTGAACTGCCCACCACCAAAACTTGCGTCTTTATAGGGTTCACCGTAAGTCCGTGCCTCTTGCTCCAGTCGCAGATCGGGCCAGATCACTATTTATAGTCAAGATAGCCTCAGATAGATTACCAAGAGGAGATCGCGTGTAAATTTGAAGATCATCTGCATAAAGGTGGTACGAAGAAATTAATTCGTTGGATATTGAGTTAATAAAAACTGCGAAAAGTAAGGGGGATAGAACGCCGCCCTGAGGTACCCCGGCAGAAGTACTACACCAGGAAGACAAGGTCTCCACGATGCAAATTTAACTGTTAGCAGCAGCCTTTTTAAATATATTTTTTTTCTATAACCTTTAGATATCGCAATAAGACATACGAGGCACATAGAATTATGCAAATAGTCGCGAAGGCGGAGCTTTGTAACACTGAGTAACAAATTATTCAGTTTTTTACAAAGTACACTTTGTAAAAAACTGAATAAAAAAACAAGAGCAGCTTGTCAAGTTTCCGTATGGTGCAATCAAAGAGCGCGTCTAAGAATAAGACAGTAGGTAGAACACCAGAAACTTGCCATTATCACAATAATAGCAACCTGTTATCTTATGGAGGGGCCGAGAAATACCTCGGACACTTCGACCCATTGGGATCTTTTGTGGTCATAGCAACCTGTTACTGAATGCCTCTTCTCACACAGCTTCTCTGTTAGAAGCGTTTGCGCACGAGCAGTAATCACCATGCTTGGTTAAGAAGTATTCGCGAATGCACACTAATAATTACTGTAAGTCTAGGTTTCCACACTATGTTTTCCATCACCAATGTCAGCAACATTCAAGATATAGTCGTCGGCACGGTACTTGGCAAGAGTCGTTAGAAGCGCACAAGTTATTGTGCGCTTCTAACGACGTCGCGTCCACGTTCGCCCACTACGCCAAAACATTCTATTACATACCTTCTCGAAAAGGTGAGTGGAATGGGTCTAGCAAGGCAGAAGCCTAGTTTCGACATGATTTCCCTCTCGCACTGGAACACATCAGATTTGGAGTAGGCGTTGTCGGTGACATAGACGAAGTCGCCGACGTCTGGCGCGTAGACCTCCTCGTACTTGCTGGCGATGAACATCGCCGTCACGCCGATGAGCTGCAGCTGATTCCGTTGGACGTTTGGTACCGCCTGTAATTTATAAATTTAAGTATTAAATAAATCATTACTTAAACGAAATTAATAAATTATTCATTTCGCAGACATATATTACATGAAATGTATGGACGGCGCCGCCGAGGCAGCTCCAAAAAGAGTCAGCGACAAGACAAGTGCTAGTTCGAGGTTGCTCAGGAAAAGGTTACCTGGTAGGATTTGGGGAAGGCCTTTGCTTAGCAGCGAGACAGCGTAATATAAAAAAAAATTGCTGCCGAAAGATAATAACATTTTCTTCCAATCAACTAATTAAGGCTCAGTTTTCTGCATATTTAAATTTCGGTAAAATGCGTTGTTTTATCAGTTTTAGTGAAATAAATTGTCAAATAAGTTGAAGAATTGATTATTTGACCAAGTTACAAGTTGATGAAAAATCGCATTTTAACTAAATTTTGAACCATTGGTTACTTGAGTTAACTACTAATGAAAACATTGGGCCTTAGCATGTCGTAATCAGTAGCTTAGCCCAATGTACAGCACTTATACAAAAGCATATTACCATCTTTATGATTTAATCAATTTAAATGAAGTTCAGCAAAGTAAAAGGCACAAGTAGTAGCATTAAATAATTCAATGACTACACCGCTCTGCCGCCTTCATCCTAGTTTCGAAATGTTATTCAATGTGTGGGTTTGAAGATACTTTTGAACATGAAGTGCATATTTACCTGTAAGTATCGGTCAATGATTCCAACAGTCAGATGGAATGTCTCCGGCACTAATGAGAACTGCCTCTGCACCTCTACAAGCCAGTCAATAAGAGTCGCCCTCATCTTACCAGTGATTACAGTCTGAAAGGGATAAAATATCTATATTAGTTATCGACTAGTGGTGCCTCTATTTATTGGTAATTTTATATTTTTACAAAACATTGTGAGGAAACCGCAACCGAAAATGTCTTAGAACCAAAAATTTTATTTTAAAGAAAAGATTACAGCCTCTCACAGAGTCCTCTCTAAGTTTTGGCCTCCTGGCCTGCACACAGCACACACAACAGACCAAATGACAGTAAGTGCAGCTAAGTGGTCCATCTATCCAGTCCTATCCAGTTAAAGATAGATGTTTTTAATGAATCTGTCCCTACTGGAGGTGATGATCACACCACATTTACAGCACCGTTTTAACGGATCTGTTGCTATCTGTTCACACCAACCAACTTTCTACAAGGATCGACGTCTGATATAATGGATCAGTATTTTAATACTGTTGTGTATCTGAACTTGCTCATACAACTACGCCATTGCCGAATAAAAACGTATACGATAAAGCAGACCTGTAAAATGGACAGCTGTATATTTTGTTGGATCAGTAATTGTATTTTTTACTGGATTTGGAATAAAGTCATGTGTGAACTTGCTCATACAACTACATGCACCAGCACCAAATAAAAACGTATATGATAAAGCGGACCTCAGTGTGAAGAGCACTAAATCATTGAATCCCCAGTGTTACATTCTACTACAAAACTAAAGCTAAGTATCTTTACAAACCTGTTTCCTCAAATGGTCATTCTCAATAGGGTACTTCTCTTCTAACTCAGTCAAATAATTGTAAATATCCTTAATGTAGATTGACATAAGCAGGGGGCTGTTATTATCTCTAGCGTCAATATCTTCAATGTCATCAGGCAATTGAGGAGTAGCATCAAAGTCCTTCAAGTCATTATTCAATAAAGCTGCATATTTTTCAACCTTTTTCCTGTCAATTATTGAACACTTGTCATAAGCCTCATCCAGTTTTAACTTTCCTAGTGATTCTAGAGATTCTTTCAGGATTGGTTTCAGTGATTTGGTCTCCTTATTTTCTTTTAGCGTTGGCAGCTTAGAAGTCTTCTTTTCTTGAACTTTCTTTGGCTGAATGTAAATGTTGATGGATTCTTTCAGTTCAGTGGGTTTGTTCTGAGCATCTTTCAAGATAGCCTGTAAGTTAATGTATTTAAAAAAAACTGTTTATAAACATATTGAATTGTTTTGATTTTTACAAATTCAGAATATATTAGTCAGAATGGTTAATCAGACAATATAAATTTTAAATTGTTCTTTTGGGAAAACCATTGTAAAGTCAATGAACTTTTTCTCTCAGTTATTAAACAAAGCCTCAGTGGTAATTAAAATCACTTCTAAACAGTTTATTTGAAATTGAAAGGATCACAAAATAAACAATACAGACAGCAGCTGTGTAAATAATTCTCACTGACCAAAAGTAGTTTAAGTTCTGCGACAGACACATGTAAGTTTTTATGATCTAAATGCTATAATAGTGGGCATATATTTACTAAAGCCTATAGATACCTGCACATAATTATTGAGATTGATATATCAACATTGCAGCCCACATTGTACAAGTGTGTTGCAATACAACTGCCTACCTTCTAAATATTATCTTCATAGAAAACCTTGGCATGGCCTCAATTTGCTGGCAACATGATAAGCATTGGCTATTATTATTAATTTTCTGACATAATCATTCTAATATATAACTGTAGACTTACCAATCAAATAAAGATAATTGAGACAATCATGTCTCTAGATGCATTCAGTAGTTAAAAATTAATAGATAAACATCATAACAGACATTCTTAATGTCCTGTGATATTAATCCTGTCTACAGAACATTACTATAAGAAAATAATAGGACAGCAAAAACATACCCTGTTGCGAGCAGCGGCTCTAGAAGCTAGTCCAGCTGTGCTCTCCTCACGGCGCAGAGGAGGCCTTGAGGCAGGCTGAATGGGTGCTGCCTTGGCTGCCAAGCCAGTGTCCACCTTCGACTGCACATGACTGTAATTACTGAAATTTAAAAAAATTATTACTTCTACCTACATGTCACAGTAAAAAAAAACTCAAATTGTAGTTTATTTGAACAAGGACCAAGAAATACTAATGCATGTAAAACACCGTGTCCTATCATGCCCATGTTAAAAAAATTGAAGATATACCAACAAAAATATAAACCAGCTGACTGGGTGTACTTAACAATAAGTCTCAAAATTCTACCTTTTCACAGCAGCACGATTTAGAGTAGCTTTCTTCTCGTACTCCGCAGCAGCAACAGCAACTTTGCCACCGATTTCACGCTGCGTTTGAACGTTTGTGTTGATATCCCCCAAGGCTCCTCGAACGGTCAATCCTTGCTTCTTGGTAGGAATCACCACGTTAGCTTTACCCTTGATCGCATAAATATTTTCCTGGTCCTGGATCTGCGCCTAAAATGTTAGTGTCGCCGTTATTAATAGGTTCTAAAACAATCACCAGTTGGTTTGGTAATGACTCTTTAACGAAAATTTCTTACCGTTCGGTGTCTCCTCATTTGGATTTCCATATCGACGTGTATCCTTGTATAGCCCGTACGCAATTTAATTAACAGTCTCGAGCAGATCCTCGTTTCTGCGTATAATAATTAGATTACATCCAGCTGTACCGCCACTGTCTTAGTTTTTTGTAATATTTGCTTGCTCCGCTTGCTTAAATCCGTTCAAAATGTTCAATTAAACTCAAAAATAACGGCCACTATTTTTTTCAATTTTTAACAACCAATTCTCTATGGTTCGATAGGATTGGTTGGAAATTATGATTGGTTCATTACCACATCCGGAAAGTAAAATAAAAATCTAATTAACAGTCACAAGAAAATTACATACTTTTTTGAAAGTATGTAAAATTGATTAAATAGACTACAAAATATTTGTGAAAACTAATCGAAACTAGATTAATTTAGAGAAATACTTCCGTTCCAAACATTATTAGTACAATTATTGATCTCAACATCCGCAGAATTCTTTGACGTTTAGCTTGTTGTCTATGCGGTTTTGGATGATATTCTCACCTCCCTCAATAAAATTTTAGGAAATAATTCGCCCGAGGGCCGAGGCTCGTTCGCGTTCATAGTTTCGGACTGGAATGCCAATACTATTACCACATAAATGCTTCATATTTTTTTCTAATTTCTGTGAAATATATGTGCCTATTTCACGTTACGAATACAGTGGCGAGACTGTGCCCTACATAATTATGAACATTTTGACGAGTGCTCGGCTGAGGGTTAGGCCGAACAGAGTGTCGAGAGGGTCACTAGAACCACGATTTGTTTGCTAGGCCGAGTATCACCTCCCCGCTTTATTTCTCCGTTCCCGCAGCGACTCGCTATCCCGGTTGACACGTATGAATACTTGGCCGTTACTCGCCACTCGTTCGCCACTCGCCAGTACTGTGGTTTTGATTTTGTGTTTCACTAAGTTAAAAGTTAAATGTTTTGAAAATGGCTAATTCGGGTAAATGGAATTTAGATACAACTACAAAATTCATTCAATGTTACAAACTACATGAATGCCTGTGGAATTTTTCATTTGCCGGTTGAAAATTCTCTAGTCTTTTCTTCTGCGATTAATTTTAGTCGGTCTCCAACTGACTCGCCAAACAGGCAACTAACTTATAAACACCTAGTCGTTCACCCGACTGTCTCGGCCTAGTATCGTTTTATTTGTTTCGCCACTGTACTTGTTAAGTGAAATAGACGCAATACGAATTGAATACGTGTACCTAATGCGCAAATTACTGTATCTATACTAATCTATACTATTACTATATATTTATATTATAAAGAAGAAAGATATTTTTGTTTGTTTGTTTGTTTGTGCCGAATAGGCTCTGAAACTACTGGACCGATTTAAAAAAATATTTCACCAATAGAAAGCTACATTATTCCTGAGTGACATAGGCTATATTTTAATCCCGAAAACGGGTACTGTGGGGTGGTCCACGGGAGCGAAGCCACGGACAACAGCTAGTATAATATAATATAATCTATACTAATATTATAAAGCTGAAGAGTTTGTTTGTTTGAACGTGCTAATCTCAGGAAGTACTGGTTGAAATTGAATAAATATTTTTGTGTTGGATAGTCCATTTATCGAGGAAGGATAGGCTATATAACATCAAGCTAGTGAAAGATGTTGCAAGAACGGAAAAAAATATTCCTTTTTGAAAGCTTCCGTTGCATGCGCTGAGTAAATGTCATGTACGATGGAATTATTCCTCTTTAAAAGTTCTAAAAAAAGTCCGCAATAGCATATGTCCATGGTATAATAACACATGGTATTCTCTTGTGACAGCTGGGTCACGTGATTGGCCCAAGACTTCTTCATCAATTCCGTTCTCAAACTTTTTTAGTGGGGAAAAAGATAAAAATGGTACAATAGGTACTCAATTTTTATAATTTTTATTATTCTACATATTTGATACTTTTTGTATATTTTTACTTTGCTTCTTTTTTAATTGATTGCATATTATGGTTTTATTTAGTTTCCTCACGCGTAGATAGAATGAGATGAGAATGTGAAGATGGATGTGCGAAGTAACGAGAATGGATGAAGTGACAAGAAATTAGCATATTAGAGGAAGTTTGAAAGTGGCGCCAGTGACAGAAAAGTGGAAAGGAAACCGTTTGTCCTGGTATGTGATGAGGAGGGATGAAACGCATGTTACTAAAAGAGTTATGAATATAAACGTGGATGGATGGAGATGAGAGGACGGCCAAAGAAAAGCTGAATGGACTGTGTGAGGAGTGATATGAAAGAAAAGGGAGTCAGTGATGGCGTGACGAAGGACAGGACGGTATGGAAGAAGAAAACGTGTTGTGCCGACCCAAAGTGACATGGGGCGAGGGCAGGAAGATGATGATGACTTGTAGATCGGTTCTCGTTTGAACTAAACAGAGTACTACCTCATAATGAATTTGAGTATACAAGTTCTTTGTGGCATCATGAACAATCTGAGTCAAATTTGTGCAAATGAATTTTTCATTGTGCAACGTTTGACCGTGGTATTGATTAAATTCTTTCTCCATTACATCAGCAACCCTGATCGATTCTTTGCAAGGGTAAATCAGTTTACCTCTCGACACAAAAAAAAACAATCACAGGCACAGCTACTAATTTTATTTTTGTTTGCCTGGGGAAATGCTCATGCATGCTATACTGCCACGGGGAGATAGTACAGTTATGTGGAACTCCAACCCATTAAAACTCCACGGTGCCCTCCTGTGCCGCATATGGCGGGAACACGGGCACGCGTTAGCACTCACTGCGAACCCGCCGCGGCTGTCCGTCACCGGACCCTCCTTCGGTAGGATCACCGGTGCACCATAACACATTGCACACCGTGACCACCTCAGGGACCAAACCAACACATGGGCGCCAGACGACCTGACCGTGTATGGTCCCACTTTTCGGCCCACCGCGTCCGCAATCCAGGTGGCGACCTCGTCCAGGCCGCGGAAGGTAGGGAGAGCGGCGCACCGTAATAACGGCACTCCTCTCCCGCCACGGTCTCCAACCCTCAGCCACGATATCGTATGGGACGCTCTGTATGACATCGCAGCTCGCCTCAGATGCAATTTCACCTGTTGCCAAGCGGCATCGCAACCTTCTTGTTAGCCGCTACGTCGTCGGCTTAATCGGTCAAAGCCCTGAAGAGCGGCCTGTCCTCGCCGTGTTCCTCTTTGCTTCACCGTGGGTGACCAAGCCACGACTACTGAGACACGGAAAGAAACTACGCCTTAGCTTGTCTATCGAGCTTTTTATTTGATCTGAGAGCTTGACTGACAAGCTAAGGCGTAGTTTCGTTGTACGTGTAATTGTGTAATGTATACGGCAAGGCGAAGTTTTAACCGGCGTCACCTTGTTGTTTGTAACATTCCATCTTGACTTTTCACTTATCGTGACGTAGTCTTGGGCCATCCTGTAAAGAGCCTACCAGGCGAAGTATACGGAGTATATTACCATGCATACCATGCATATGTCTATCTTTTAAGATTGACTCACTATAACCTTTTTTATGGTAATCAAATTTGTTCATTTGCGAAGGAGACTTATCAACATCAGTCTATTTCTATAGCAACATCTAGGTATCTATGCTGAAGAGTTTGTTTGTTTGTAGGGTACGTAGTGGTAGGTAGATAGATAGCCAGTTGACGGGAGCGAAGCCGCGGGTGTCAGCTAGTTTTAAATAAAATTACAGTGTGGTACGAAAATTTTGATTAAAACTACGATCTGTTTATTTATTCGACATTTTATTTTCAACAGCTAAGGGGTTATCGTTATCTGGGCGTAAAAGGGGCTGACAGAATAAGAAACGCCGAAGCACAGATAATATAATATAAAATCATATAATACGGCCGAAGTAAAAACTGCCAGGCTAAAATAGGATTGGGTGAACAGTCTCCAAAAATTGGGTGCCTGAGGATGGACTGCGACACCACCGAGGCCAGATGGCGAGACGACCTAGACGCCTACTGCAGGGGCTGGTCTGAGGTGGCCCAAGAAAAGAACACTTGGAAGGATTTGGGTTAGCCCTTTGCCCAGCTGTGGGACCGTATAGGCTAAATTAAAATAACTAAAAACATACTCTAGTTATCCACCCTCTCGCTTGCATTCCTTGGATTGTGGTCAACAAAACGAGCAGAGAGTGCTCGCCAAATTTCTGGGCCGCCCTGAAGTAAGTTGGCTTTCCGATGCGCAAGGCACGAAACGATAGTGTTTTTGTATGATATTTACTACTGCGCAGCCATTGTAGCCAATTTCAGGGCGGCCAAGAAGTTTGGCGAGAACTATACATAATTGCAGTTCTAATGCCATGATTACACGCTAACCAAGCCTCGTCCAGCGTCCACAAGCTCCCAAGATTATACAAACGCAAAGAACTATTTCTCTAAAGTAGGTATTTAGTAAATTCTGTGTTACGCACAAGTACAATACCACAGAGTACTTTTTAGGGTTCCGTACCCAAAGGGTAAAAACGGGACCCTATTATTAAGACTCCACTGTTCGTCTGTCTGTCTATCTGTAGGCATGAACCGTGTTAGCTAGAAAGTTGAAATTTTCACACATAACGTAGGTATTTCTGTTGCCGCTATAATAACAAATACTGAAAACAGAATAAAATCAATATTTTAATTAACTGAAAAGAGAAAAACAAGCACTATATTTAAATTTTTTACATTATTTCAGTAGTTATTTTTTAGCAGTCTGTTCTGTTTTTGTAATTATAATAATTTGTTTTATTTTAGAAGTTTTAGTTTAAGTAATTTACGAGTTCACCAAATAGGTTTCGTGGCTATATTACTAACAAAGTTACGCTTATCTTGGATTTGTGCCAAAACAGGAACATAAAAAAAAAACTGTTACAGTATATTTTTGGAATGGCCTATTTAGTAGCTTTCATTTATTTTGATACCTATATAGTTAAGAAAAAATTGTATAACCCCTTTTTTTAGAGGGGTTTTTTTACTATTTAAAAAAAATATAAATAGGGTTGGGCAAGTGAAAAAAAACATAGATATTTATCGTATCGATATTCTTAAACAGTATCGATAATTATCAAGTGATATATATATCGTCAGTTTTCACATGATTATTCATACATATTCCTAAATCATTCAAAATTCGTAAAAAAGAATAGACTTTTTATTAATCGTCGAGCGAAAGAGTTAACGATGCGCGAGGTGCATGCAAGAAGTATCTAGTAACATTTAACACAAAACCAAAGTTGCGTTAAAAAAACAAAGATATTGATACGAATTCGATACTCTAAAATAAACATCGAATATCTATTTATCGCTATTAAAATATCGACGATATATATCGATAATTTGGAAAAATATCGATATTTTGATATATCGTTATTTTGGTATATCGATATTTTTAGCCCATGCCTATTATATAGTCCATGTTACTCCCACAATTGAGAGGAATCCAACGACACGTCGACACCTCATATTATTAAGTCTTAGTTCGTCAAGCCGTTTGGGCTCTGGAGCGTGCTATAGAAATGGACATACATACATACGCTCGAAAAACATCACCCTCCCGCAGTCGGGTAGAACCACAGATTAAAACAGTCACAGTTTCGTAGCTTAGCACATCTTCAGTCTCATTAACCCCCGACAAAAACAAGAGGTGTTATTACCTGGCTGCAAGGAAAGGGTTATGTTTTTCGCGCGTATCTTATACGTAAGTATGTTTGTATGTATGTATGTAATATTCTTTATTACCTCATATCTTTCAATCCACTAGACGGATTCATAAAATTAAGACATCGTTAGATAGATCTTGACCACCCAAGTGTTCTTAGATAGGTGAAGTTAAAAAAAAAACAAATATGGTGGATTTTGGGCGCCATATTGCGCGGGTGGGAGCAGTGGTGGCCCAGTGGTATCGGCCGTGACATACAAGTTGTAAGTCGTGGGTTCGAGCCCAGGCAAGCGCTTTACTTTGTGTAAATTATTTCATCACCACTGCTCTCAAAACGCTGAAGGAAAACATCGTGAGGAAACCGGCACCTAGAACCAAAAATTCGAAGACATGTGACATCCACCAACCAGCACTGGGCCCGCGTGGTGGATATCGGCCCATTCTCTCACACAGAGAGGAGGCCTGTGTCCCAGCAGTGGGAACATTAATAGGCTGATGATGATGATGATGATTGTGCGGGTCCTTATAATTTTTTTCTTCCAAACCCATCGAGTGGGGTATCAAAATGAGGGGTTTTAAGAGGTGATTATAAAAAAGTATATCACTCATATTTTAAAAATAATTTGTAAAAAAAGTTGTAAATCATCATCATCATATCAGCCAAAAGACGTCCACTGCTGGACATAGGCCTCCCCCGCCACGTCGACACATGACCGGTCCCGTGCGTCTCGCAACCAGCGGATCCCCGCAACCTTCACGTCCCCCTGGTGGGAGGCCTGCCAACGCAACGTCTTCCAGTTCGCGATCGCCACTCCAGAACCTTTCTGCCCCATCGGCCATCCGTTCTGCAAAGCAATGTGCCGTGCCACTTAAGTTTGGCAATGTCGGTAACCCTGGTTCTCTTGCGGTTCTCTACATTTCTGATTCGATCACGCAAGAAAACGCCGAGCATAGCACTCTCCATTGCCCTTTGAGTGACTGTAAGCTTTCTGATGAGCCCCATTGTAAGCGATCACGTCTCAGAGCCATATGTCATCACTGGCAACACACACTGGTCATAGACTTTCGTCTTGAGACACTGTGGTAAGTTGGACGAGGAGAAGATACCACGCAACTTCCCGAACGCTGCCCAGCCGATTCGGATTCGACGGTTGACCTCTTTCTCGAAGTTGGCCATACCCAACTGGATCGTTTGTCCCGGGTAGACATAGTCGCCCACAACTTCGAGTGTAGAGTCTCCGACCTTGATAGGAGTGGGTGTAAAATGGGCATTCAACATCACCTTGGTTTTGTCCATGTTCATTCTAAGACCCACTCTTTCGGAAGCTCTACTGAGGTCATCGAGTGTACTGAGGTACTCCATGGACTCAGCCATAACCACTATATCGTCGGCAAATCGAAGGTGAGTGCGCCATTGACGTTGATGCCTAGCCCTCTCCAGTCTAGAACCTTGAAGACATCCTCCAGTGCAGCGGTATACAGCTTCGGAGATATGACGTCTCCCTGTCTCACACCTCGCTGCAGAAGGACTGGTTCTGAGGTCTGATCCTGAAGTCGAACTGACATGGTGGCGTTTTTGTATAAACACTTCAACACTTCGATGTACCGATAGTCAATTTGGCACCGTTGGAGAGACTGCAGTACAGCCCAAGTCTCGATCGAATCGAAGGCTTTCTCGTAGTCCACAAACGCTAAACAGAGAGGCAGGTTGTACTCTTCGGTCTTCATATAACCTGCCGCAGCGTATGTATGTCTACGATGCTGAAGCCTTTACGAAATCCGGCTTGTTCGGGAGGCTGGAAATCGTCAAACCTGCGCGCGAGACGATTCGTGATGACTCTTGAAAACAGCTTGTAGACATGGCTAAGAAGTGTGATGGGCCTATAGTTCTTCAGTAGGGCATTGTCACCCTTCTTGAAGAAGAGTACCACCACACCCCTGCACCATGCCTGTGGCTTTTTCCCTTCGAGTATGACGGAATCGAACAGCTTCTGAAGGGCCTTAAGTATTGGTTTTCCACCCGCCTTCAGGAGTTCGGCCGTAATTCCGGTGCCTTGTTGTTCTTAAGCTGTTTCAGAGCCATCCTAATCTCATACAGGCTGACGTCGGGAATGTCTTCGGTATAGTGTCGGGTCAATCTAGCTCTAGATTCGTGACGGGTTTACTGGTTGACGTGTACAACTGCCCATAGAATCTCTCGATCTCCCTCAGAAGCTCCGGTTTGGTGGAAACGATCCTGCCATCATCGGTCTTCAGTTTCGTGAGCTGTCTCTGCCCAATAGACAGATCTCTTGCCTATGGTGATCTAATACCTTGGAGCCCTTATTCCGCTCAATCGCGTCTTTAATACGCTCAGTATTTAAACGGCAAAGGTCGCTTTTCAAGGACTTTGAGATCCGTCTATTTAGCTGCCGGTATTTCAACGCATCGTCTGAAGACTGCAGGATCATCTCACGCCCCTCCTCCATGAGCTTGAGAGTAGGATCAGAGGGCTTTTTGTTCCTATCTGTACGGAGGGTCTTGAAAAACTTAGACCCGACCGTATGGACAGCTTCCACGAACCCAACGCTGTAATCGTCCACGGTTCCAGTCCAGCTTCCTAAGCACTCGAAACGATTCTGGAGTTCGAGCTGAAAGTTCTCGGGGTTTTGAACCTGGATCTGTGCTGGAAGGAGCGTGGACTTCATCAGTCGAGACCTTTCGAGCTTAACATTAATGTTCAATGTGCCTCTTACCATGCGGTGATCGCTCCCGGTTTTCACCGAATTGATCACAGAGACATCATTGAACATTTGCTTCTTGGTTGATATGATGAAGTCGATCTCGTTTTTAGTTGCACCATCGGGGCTTTGCCAGGTCCTCTTCCTGTGCTCACGCTTTCTGAAGAAGGAGTTCATCATGCAGAGGCTCTCCTTCTCCATAAAACTGGCCAGTAGGTGACACCGGTGGTTCCGACATCCAACTCCAAATTGCCCCACTTGCAGCTCATCCACGTCTCGTTTGCCCAGTTTCGCGTTGAAGTCTGGGGGACTTCAAGTCGGAGGATATATATTCGCGAGCTGGTTGACCCCCTGATCCTCCGACTGCACAGCATGATTTTTCTTGTTTATAGCTTTTTAGTTCGCTTCTTAACCTAGAACATTTTTACTCTAGCGAGCTTCATAAGCAGTCGGGTTATTGATTTTTAAATTAACTTTTTTTTACGTTCCGTTTTTCATTTCCCACATCGCACCGAACAGTTTCGTTTCATGCGCGCACTACTACTTGATCTTGACACATACAAGTATTTTTTATTTATTTTTTGTTCCTTACGGAACAGGCTAAGGTCTGAGACCATGCTGCCTAGTCATAAGTATTTTTCTTGAATTCTTTAGTATGCATTAGAATGCGGATGTAACGTATTCTAATGTTTTTTGGAGTATTTGGCAGCAAATTGTATCGAGTCAGCCTTCCCAGTAAGCTTTGCGGAGGTAGTCAATACTACAATAAAATTCTCCGCTCCATTACACCGAGATCGCTTCTGTCAATGATTTCACATATTGTCCAGTTGCGTAGACAGTTGAGACACAAAACTACACCACTTTTATATCACAATATCCACTAGGAATCAATTTGCAAATAGTATTAACAGCCGCTGAAGTTCACTCGAAAAAATCCCGCCAAAAACTCGACACATACAAGTATGATTGACACATTGACAGAACCTTCTCATATTTTTATTTTGTACTCTGTGGACAGAACAGATCATAGAGTTGACACTGGTTGACACAGAGTGAAGCTGTGGAGCACAGACTACTTAGAGATACTACGCTGTGGAGTGAAGTGAGTGAACCAAACCAAGAACTTGCTGCTTGCTGCGCGTTTTAGACACAGTAATTAGGGGTGTCCACTTTGAAAAAACATCGATGTTTTTTTCGATTCGATAAATCGGAACTGTACATCGATGCCTTTCGATGTATCGGATGAAAACATCGATGTTTTGTAAACATCGAGTACTTTTTCTAACATTATATTACAAAGCTGTACTGTATGTAGTCATGTGAAAAGTGATAAATCTCAAAACAGGTCATCTTTCCAGAGTAAAATTTTTTGTATATGACGGTTTTGAAAAGAGCTAAATCCATTATTTTATTAAAGTTTAGATTTTAATCTGTCATAAAATAATAATTCTAACTCCTTTCATAATCTGTAAGTACATACAAAAACATTCACTTTGATAAGATGACCTTTTCACACAAAACTAATATACTACTTTTACAACTTTTCATGCAAACCATCGCTAATTCAAACATTGTTTATTAAAAAAAGTAAAAGCCATGTATGAGAAAAATCTTTATTATAATTTACAAAAGCAAATTAAAAAAAAAACCTACGATATAATTTTGCTAAGTCTGTCAAAAGGAAAGAGAAAGAAGTTAGAAAACAAACTTTCAGATGGGACTGAAGTTCCTACTATGGTTAATTTGTATTTGTACGCCATTGTATGAAGTTTAGGAAGCTGAATCTTGAGATCATTCCAAATTTCTAAAGGGTTCTCATTTAATCTGCCTACTGGGCTACGTAAGGAAATAGATAGTTCATCAGAAATAGAATCGTCAAATTTCACAGTTTGCCAGCTCTTGTGGACTTATTTGTGGTGACCTTCCATGATTTGAGGTGATCGATGTTTTATGAATAAACATCGATACATCGAGTATATCGATAGCTTTTCAAAACATCGAATCGATTCGATGTATCGCATTGTAAACATCGATGTTTTCGATGCATCGATGTATATCGAATATCCCTAACAGTAATTCACAGTATATTAAGATTGCGTCAATGTTTGTACTGATACTGAGTACCTAACTGGTTTCGTACCATTATTAAATTATTGTATTGACGGGTCGATTTGCACCAGAGAGCTCTAAGTTAATAAGTTCTATTAGCTATTGCCACAACGATTCTTATAAGATGTAAGATATTCTTTTACAAATCCATTCAACATTAACCTAAGCGGCTTTTGTAACATTATTTATTTCTTCATAGTATTCTCAAAAATGGTGCAGAAGGGTCCTCGTCCTTTGGTGCTGTGCGGACCCTCGGGGTCTGGCAAGAGCACATTGTTAAAGCGCCTTTTAAAAGAGTTCCCGGATAAATTCGGGTTTAGTGTTTCGCATACTACAAGAGCTCCACGTCCAGGCGAGAAAAATGGAGTGCATTACCACTTTACAAACAAAGAAGACATGACTGCTGCTATAGCCAAAGGAGAGTTCTTAGAAACTGCAGCTTTCAGTGGCAACATGTATGGAACCAGGCAAGTAAATTTGTTTTATGAAGAATCTCACTTGGCCATGTGCTTGTTGTTTTGGGCGCATTGGCGTGTTGCCAACAATGAGGTGTACTTATTCATAAAGTCATTGTTTTGTTAAATTCATTCACTGCGAAATTTCAATAATTCCTCAGTAAATACTCATTGCCACATCATCTTCAATCCCCTGTAACAATGTGTTTTTTATGATATCCCATAACTCTAGGGTTATATTCTTTAAGTAAAAATAATACAAAAAGTACAAGAATATATGGTCCAGATGTCCAGATGCATAGTTTCGAACATATCATTAAAAAGTCCTTTCCACTGTGTCTTTTCGGATGCTGTGATTAATTCCAACACGTGTAGAAAATAATAAATAAAAACTATATGCCAGTTGATTCTTTGATAATAATATGGTCTCATTCATCAAAAAAAAACATCTAGTATATATAGAGGTTGGTGACCCGAAACCAAAATACCACTGGTCTGCCGTCCTCAATATTTCTAAGCGACCTATTAATAAAAGTTATTTTGAAACTTACAGTAAACAAGCAGTGAATGAAGTACGTTGCTCGGGAAGGATCTGTGTTCTTGATATCGAGATTGAAGGAGTCAAGCAAGTGAAGACAACTGATCTCAACCCACTGCTGGTGTTTGTGATGCCACCTTCCATTGAGGAGTTGGAGAGGCGACTGCGTGCACGCAACACGGAGCTTGAAGAAGCTTTGAGGAAGAGGTTGGAGACAGCTTGCAAAGAAATTGTATATGGTCAGTATTATTGTTTTGCAGTGTTTTTCAATCACCAAGTTAAACTTAATTATTTTAGTTATATCTACTTATTCATCATTATCATCATCATATCAGCCGAAAGACATCCACTGCTGGACATAGGCCTCCCCCAAGTGTTGCGGTTGGTTGTGTATCTACTTATTATTTTTTATCAATTTGTGTCTACTTCAGAGCTCTTGTTATGATGGCTAGTGATAACAAGCTGCTAAATTTCATTAGTAAATATATTCTTTCATTAATCACCTTCTTTTGTTTAATCACTCGTGATGCAACATTTTAAGTCTTATTAATAATCTGTAATTAATCTGCCTAGCCTTTTCCCAACTATATTGGGGTAGGCTTCCAGTATTACCAGATTTAGCTGATTTATTATTTATTAATAATCTGTAATTGCGCATTGTAAAAGAACCTGTAGTAATTAAAAATGCAAAAATTCTTCAGTAGTTATGAGTAAATGATAGCTGTATGCATACCTGTAAAAATTTAATTATTTTGATTAGTAATAATTACAACTTATTTAACTAATAAATTAACCTAATTGAATTACATTCTCTATTATTAGTCTAAATTATTGACTGTACTCAAATTATTTCACCATACTTTTAATCTATAAATCCTTCCATTTACTAATAATAACATTGAATAGGATTGTTTATAAGAATGTGTTGCTTACACAATTGTGTTATTATCAATAAAATAATAGATGTTTACAAACAATAGTATGAAAAATATAACACATCTGATGCAATGATTTCAGGTCAGGAGCCAGGAAACTTCCATATTATCATTCTCAACGATAATTTGGACAAGGCGTACTCAGAGCTGCGTGAATTTATATCGAAAAACATGGAGGAGAAAGAGCGAGGTTTGTTTGTTTTATCTTAATGTATATCAATGCTCTCAAAAATAACTAATAATAGCATTGAATGTGAATCAGCATGTTGTTCCATTTGCTGGGCAGATGTAAATAATGTGTCAATGTGTGTGTTCCTGTTTATTTACCACCTTGGTTGTGCTGTGTGTGAAACGAGTTTCATGAAGATACAATCATATAGACAAAATTTTCCGTAATGGTTTTGATGTAATCAGTGCTATCACATCAAGCTATCAGCTAAAGATTATCTATTCTTTAATTTTCTAACATCTTTTCTTTGTAGTCAAATTATCAATAGGTAATACCAGAAATATACATTAACATAACAAACAAAGCACTTAAGTGCTTTATCAATTATAACCTTTCCTTGTATGTAAACTGATTATAAACTCGAAAGATATGGAACACTTTGCATACACTAATATAAAACGATATAAGTACAAGTTTTGTGGAACAGATTAAAAAGTCGAAAAAAATTACTGCACAGAAAATACATTTAATGGTAGAAATAAAAAAGACTTTATACACAATGTTAAGATAAGAATATGATTGCATTGTTATTTTAGCAACACCATAAAATAACCATGCTGTTTTAGATTATTTTTCTACTTATAAAAACTTATTATTAACCATATTATTATGTTTAGTTTAAGCACTGAATAGCAGATTCTTTAATTCAAATAGAGAGGTGAATCGTGATTGTAGGAAAATAAAGTTAACCCTCTTTGTTATTAGTATAGGTTTGACTCCACACGTTGCAGTAAAATTTTTTATAGTATGGTTTTTATGTAAACCGTTTTGAAAAATCTCGAGAGATGTAAATTGTTGTTCTGTTTGTTTCAAACATGAGTAACATGTTGGTTCTCTTGTGAAATCTTCCAAATAAAACTATCAACTTTATCAGGTAAACCCAGCTTTAACTTGCCAAGCTACTGATTTTAAGGAGATTTAGGCTAATCTTTCCACCGCCCTATCAGATCTCAGCCAGTATTATGCTGACAACACGCTAAAGCCAAATCCCTCAAAAACACAGTCGTGCGCCTTTCACCTACGTAATATACAAGCGGCCCGAACGCTTAACATTTCATGGCAGGGGGTGCCAATCCTCCATAGTTCCCACCCAAAATACCTCGGCATTACTCTGGACAGGTCCGTCAACTACAGAAGTAACTGCGAGAATGTCAAGTGGAAGGTGCATTCAAGGAATAACCTGCTCCGCCGACTAACGTCACCAGATGGGGGGCGTCTCCTCAACTCCTGCGAACGACTGGCATGGCACTCTGTTTTTCCGCTGGTGAATATGCAAGTCCAGTATGTAGCCGCTCTGCCCACTCCAAATTAGTGGATACAGCTCTGAATGAGACGTGCCGGATTGCCACAAGTTGCCTCAAACGGACTCCTGTGCGAATGCTGTATCCACTTATCGGCATCGCGCCCCCGAAATCCGCAGGACTGTAGCAAGTCGCACAGAGCGGGCGAAACTAGAAAACGACCCACGCCAACCAATGCACAATTACCGCTCAGTGCCCTAGCGCCTAAAAAGCCGGTAAAGTTTTCTTGGATTTGTGTGTCTATGTGATGGCAACTCTTCTTCGGCGAGATGCGACCTTTGGCGAGAGAAACTCAAGCCTCCTGAAAATTTCATTCAGCCATCGGAGAGCCTTCCACCTGTACACACTCTGCCGTGGTCGACCTGGAAAACACTAAATAGACTCCGCACTCTGGTTGGCCGCAGCAAGGACAAACTTTACAGGTGGGGGTTCTCTGATGGCACTAGTCTTCAGTGCAGCATCTCTCCGCAGACCATGGCCCATCGCACGGAGTGCGCAGCATGCCCTGCCACCTGTACTTACGAAGACCTTATGACTGCGTCACCGAATGGTATTGCCGTGGCTAAATTCTGGGCCAAACAATATTTACCCTTTTGTATTTGCCATATATACCCAGAACAACAGGCGTTTTTTTTTTTTTTTTTTTTTTTTCCTTTTCTAGGGTTCATCAATAGGATGGACCCTAATCGTATTACAATCTAGCCTTATAAATAGACTAATAAGTAATTTAATTATAACATAAACTATTAAATTGTCTTTAGTAAGAATGTGTCCAGTAGCACTTTTCTTATTGTCTCTATTAAGGGGAATACACTTCGTTCTTGTGTTTATTTGGTAGCACTTTCGTACGTTACACTATTCACATTCACTAAACACTAACTCGAACGGTTTTGTTCTTTTTAGTCTTCTCACTATGTTTGTGTGGTCGAGAAGCTGGATTGCCTCGACGTTCACATGCTGATGAAGTCTCTTTTCGTGAGCTTCTGCAAATTTTTTGATCACTTTTTCGATGAACTCAACTTTTAGGTCCCGATGGATGTCATCATTTCGTATGTACCAAGGTGCATTTACAATTGCCCTTAGCACTTTGTTCTGGAATCGTTGTATAATTAATATATTGCTCTGTTTGGTGCAGCCCCATAGCTGAATACCATAAGTCCAAACTGGCATCAGGACTTGTTTGTATAGCAATAATTTGTTTTGCACAGACAGCATGGAGTTTCTTCCAAGCAGCCAATACATTCTTTTAAATCGGAAGTCGAGTTCTTCTTTTTTCTTCTTGACGTGGGCTTTCCAGCGTAACTTTGCGTCAAGGGTCATACCGAGATATTTGGCTGTATTCTCGTATGGAACTTGTTTATTATTAATATAAACTGGAGAATACTGGTGTTTTTTGTTGGTAAAATCTATGTGAACAGATTTGGATTCATTTAGTTTAATCCTCCATTTTTTGGTCCAGTCATAAACTTTATTAACAGCCATTTGAACCTTTTCTACTGCTTCGGCGTGGTTGTTTCCTACAGCCATTATAGCTGTATCATCAGCAAAGGTCCCAATCGTGTTTTGCTCTAATTCAGGAATATCACAAGTGTATAGTAGGTACAGGACCGGACCTAACACACTTCCTTGCGGTACGCCAGCATTTATTTGTTTCAGGTCTGAGTAAGCATCTTCTTGTCTTATTCTAAAGACTCTGTTTAGAATGTAGGACTCCAATATATCTGCAAACTGCTTCGGTAACAAGTTCTTCAATTTATGTATAAGGCCTTCATGCCATACTTTGTCAAACGCTTGCGCCACGTCTAGGAATACGGTAGAACATACTTTCTTGTCTTCTAGGGCGTTTTCTATTACATTTGTAATCCTATGCACTTGATCAATAGTAGAATGTTTTTCTCGAAAACCAAATTGGTGCTCTGGTATTATGTTTTTGCAATCTATTATAGGTTTTAGTCGTCTGAGTAACAGCTTTTCAAATAGCTTGGACATTATTGGTAGCAAGGAAATAGGCCTATATGATGATGTTTCGTGAGCCGGTTTACCTGGCTTAGCTATCATTATTACTTCAGCCACCTTCCATAAGTCTGGTACATATTTAAGCCTTAGTGCGGCATTGATAAGGGTCGTTAATTTAACCAGACCCTTTCTTGGTAGGTTATGAAGAACTTCTCCTGTTATTAAATCGTACCCTGGTGATTTTCGTGTGCTTATATTGTATTTTATTTCTCGCGCGACTTCTCTCGGTGTTACTAGTTTTATGGTAACTTCATTTTCCGATGTCACCATATTAGGCAAAGTGTGATCTTCAATGATTTCCCCGTCGTTTGGTTGGAAGATATTTTTTAGGTGTTCTGCAAACCTCTTCGCTTTTTGTTCGTTAGTTATTGCCCACTGTCCATTTTCACATTTGATAGGTGGGATTTGGGTAATCGGCCTTTTTAAGTGCTTAGTAGCCTTCCAAAGAGAGTAGTCTGTCCTTTGATCGTTACTTAGACTCTGAATATAGGTTTTGGTTGACTCGTCTTTAAAGTCTTGGATTAGTCTTCTTATTTTTTTTGTTAGATTATTCAATTTTCGTTTGTCTTCAGGGCACCTAGATTGATGCCACGTTTTTCTCTGTTTTCTTTTCTCCATAATGAGCTGCTTGATACTGAGCGGGTAAGTATTTCCCTTCGTCCTCTTGTTGCAGTCAGGTGTATTTTCCCACGCTGCTTGCTGGATATGCATTATGAACTTTTCGACTTCTATGTTTAGATGTTCGGGTGTTTTTAATGGAACTTTAAGGTCTATCTGATCATTCAATCTGGACTTAAAGCTCTCCCAGTCTGTACATTTATTAACAAGAGTGGGCCTGTTTTCTTTATAAAGAATGGTTTCGCTAATTTCTAGATATATTGCAGAGTGATCTGAATTCATGTCATAGCTTTGTTCCGATTTTATATAACTAGTTGATAGGTCCTTGGTTATAAAAAAATCTATTAAGTCCGGTATTTTATTTTGATCTGTTGGCCAATAGGTCGGCTTGCCAGTTGATATGACATCACATTTCAACTCTTTTATGGCACTTAGTAGTTCTTTGCCTTTAGTAGTTGTTAATCTGGAGCCCCAATACGTATTTTTAGCATTGAAGTCACCTCCTAATATAAATCGACTTCTAAAGCGAGTTAGAAAGTTCATATAGTGGTCTTTTTTTATCACATACCGTGGTGGACAGTAGATGGCAGATACTGTTACAGGATATTTTTTGGTTTGTAGACAAATCGCCACTGCTTGGATGTCCTTCTCTTCGTATTTGAACTCTTCATAGTGCTGTAGGTTTTCTTTTACAATAATGGCACTACCACCTCTTGCAGAATTGTCTGGGTGGAGTGCATGGTATACTTTGTACCCTTTAAACTTAATGTGAGATTGCTTTGTGAAATGACTTTCTGATATGAGGCACACATCAATATTTTTTATGTCTAATACTACTTGTAACTCGTTCTGATGTTTTTGTAACCCATTTGAGTTCCACGCCATAATTTTTAGTGCAGTATTCATTTTTGTGGCTTAGAAGTAGCAGCTTTGTTGCTATTTTCAATTTTTTTCAATCTCTCGTCGAATGATGTCATTAACTTTAAGATTTCATCCAACTTTTTGTCACTGTTCATATCAACCAAAGGCGCCTTGGCTATGCCTCTTGTCGCTACCTGGGCATAGGATACGTTTTTTGTCGTAGTTTTCATTGTGCTTTGACTTCGATTGTGCTGGATGGGGACTTCGACTCTTCCCGTACGTGTATTTTCTTGAGGGGCAGTATTATTGCCTTTCGATTTTTTGTTTCGTATCTGCTGGATTTCTTTCGCTACGATACATCCCCTATAGTTAGCTGGATGTGGCGCTCCACAGTGGACACACTTTGGCTTCTCCTCTTTTGATTTTCTGCAATCCTTCGTGAGATGTTTGCCTGTGCACTTTACGCACCTCGGCTCCTTGGAGCAGTACTTTTGCGTATGGCCGTAAGCCTGGCATCTTTTGCACTGAGGTACCAGTTTTGTGGATTTTACTGGTTGTATTTCCACATTACACCCCAATACAGTTTTGATGTTATAAATTTTGCTAGTTTCTTCATCGTTTGAGAATGTTAGCATGAACATATTGAGTGGCTCTTTGGTTTTCCAACTCAATTTGTTGACTGCTTCTAGAATTTTGTAGCCTTTGCCACGCAAGTCTTCAACAATTCTCTTCGGAAGGCATGTGCAATGCAATTTTTTTGCCATTACTCTAATTGGTCTCTCTTGCTTGTTCTCATACGAGTGCCAGAGGCAATTGTTGAGTGAGAGGGCCTTTGTAATTGCTCTGTACGAATCATCGTTTTTGGCATTTACTTTGATTGTATCGCCGTTCATCATTTTGATGCTGAACGCGTCAGCTGGTTGGCTCTCAGACAGAAAATCGTAGAATTTCTGGTAATCCTGGATACCATCTACTACAATTGGTGGTGGCAAAGGAATTTTAATGGGTTTTTCCTTACCCTTATTATTTTCACTTTCTTGTTCATTCAAAGTGGGTTGGGCGGGAGAGGTGTTCAATTTTCTTTTCTTCCTGCTTTTTTGCCGTATCCATCCTGTTTCTTGAGCGAGTTCTTCTTCATCCGTTGTATATTCAACAGGCGGGGAAGAAGTCTCAGGGGCGGTTGTAGTTAATGATTTCGGTGGGGTCTCCTCTTGATGTTTCAGCTGTTGCTGGAGGTTTTCTATGTGACTTTTTAAGTCATTTAGGTCTTTTTGCAGCTTTTCGCGCTGCCTTTGTTCTTCACAAAGGTACTTGTACAAGAGATGTTCAGTCTCTGTTGATAAGTTCACGGTAAATTTTTCCTTTTTCGAACTCATTGTGGAAGTTAAGCGAGTATTAACTACGCCTTAACAAAAACTATTCGCCTGCAACCGTCAGCATTACGCAATAACTAGGTCATTGCGGTGCATCCGACTGGCCGGCGTTATTTTGATGCGTTAGCACTTTTACACTGTGATACGCGCGCGATCGCATGTAACACAACTGCTCTCAGCAAAAATCGAACGCGTACTTGATGGCGTGATGTTATCATCATCAGCCTATAGCCGACTGCTGGAGCTGGACATAGACATCTCTAACGCACACCATTTTTCTCGATTTTCGGCAGTTCTCATTCAGAAGCCACCCTGCGACGATCGTCTCTCCACCTAGCTTGAGAGCATCCCATGTTACTTTTACCCATTTGTGGACTACAGTTCTACACTCAAGAACAACTCAACCCCAACGGTCATAAGTTCTACGGCTAATATGGCCGGCCCATTGCCTCTTCAGCTTGCTTATTCTCTGAGCTATGTCAACAATTTTGGTTCTCTGCCGGACCACCTCGTTCCAGACACGGTTTGCGTGAAATGTTAATTTTTAATTCAGAGAGTGGGAGAATTTTAATTTAGTATCTGCTAATCTGTGCTTAAGCTTTTTTACAAATAAAAGCTGTTTTTGTGTATAATAATCCTTAATCCTTTTGGCGTGAGTTTATTTAATAAGGCGTGTTTTTTTAACTTTACTAACATTATTCAACAGAGATCAAGGAGAGTGAAGAGAAGGAAGAAAAGTGAACAGACTCTGCATGAAGCATGATATTATCCCTCGGATACATAAGATGAGCATAAATGTTATCCTCTCTTCTTGATATTTTGAAATTATTGGTGTTAGTTGTGTGTTTAACACTTAAGTATGGCCCCAATAAACCTAAGCATATACATATTGAAACATGTTTTAAAAATAAAATCTATGAGAAACTACCTCCTATTAAATGTTTAAGACACAGTATTGTAAAACCATAAAATGGTGATCTTCAATGGATTCAAATTGATGTTAGGTGTTTAGAGATGCTTATAGTGATTCTTCGAGTTTATTAAATGTTTTAAATGTTAGAAAACAATCACGTAAAGCAGTGTGTATTTTTGCAATGGTCAATAAATTGCGCATCTTGCCTCATTTTGATTAATGAGCAAAAAGCATAATATTTATGTAAAACATTACCAATCGTATTGAAGCTTCTAAAAGCTTTAAGTGTACAAATTTTGAACATTATTAAATATTTCTTGAAGAACTTATAATGACCTACCGAAGTAATCAAAAGTAGGTATGGTATTTTCAGATAAATACGGAAGACTTAATTATAACTTCCTGGTCTGTTGTCCTTCTTACTCATGGAATTAACAGTTTTGTACTGGGCTGGAATTTGTACAACCTAGTCTTAAGGTTTAACCGTTTAGTTAAGTGTAAAGTAGTTTGTAGTTCAAATTTATATGACCTATGTTATTTTGTAATATTGAAATCAAATGTCGTGTTACTATATTGACAGTATGCATTTAATTTAAAAACATTTATGAATATAAAAGAATCTCAGACCAATACATAACTAGGCATATTTTGAGATGATATTGCACTTGAGTCTTGATTATAACATTTTCTAACTCTAGTGCGGTAAATTTATATACCTCACAAGACATTCCATGATAATAGCCTTCATCATAATAAATATACATTACCTATTTAATATCAGACAAATGATTTTATTTAAATAATTAGTAATTTTAATGTTTTGTTCAACTTACCATTTTTCGTGCCAAATTTTATACAATTTCGGCTATTTAATAATATTCTAAGTCAACAATTTTGCAGGCAGTGTGCAATTTTATTATAATAGCTTAACATGTGCTTAGAAAATGGTAGTAGAGAAAATATGATGTAATAAATTAAATTTCTCAGTATGCAAATAGGCAACAATAAGATTTTGCATTTTTTTTTTTTCGATTTATATTAATCAACTTCTTTAAATAAATATTTGACCTAGACCTTAGATTCTTGGTGTGTAGGTATATAGTATAAATGATTACCTATTGTTTGTATGGTAATTCATTAAACTAAACATATTGTGTAGTTCGGTTTGTTAGTAGATGCTGTTGACTTTTGAAATATTTATGCAAAATGAATAACATTATTTCTTAATTTTTTGCTTTTAGCTGTTCTTCGAGGTTTCTAAAGGAACTACGCGCTGAAAGATTCTACTCTACTTAATTTATATAAATATATTCTATTATAGTATTTTTACTAATGAAAATATTCGTCGGTTAGAATTCGTTACCACTAAATACTATAATGTATGGAGCTACGACTTCTAAAAGCCTGCTTACAAACTTATGTTATTTATGGAATGGGAACTTTGCGTGAAGTTACATTCTACACTAGTGTTATATTTTTGTGGGGCTGTTTTTTGTAAACTATCTAACAATCTCTATTTTTGGTGTTCAATTTTAAACCATTCCAAGAAGCTAGCAACGCTGTTTTATACTCACATGAAATTATATTGTGATTTGCATAATTCTTATTATAATTTATGAACTTACCTACTATTTATTCCAAAAGGATGTGTTGCGTTTCCAATTAATTTAACGCAATTGTATGTAATAAGTGTTGTCTGTATATAAAATAAAAAGATTAATAAAATATATGCTTGTTTTTATTAAATCATTTCTACCGTTGCTGAATATTGTATATAAACATTCTGTACATGTTTGTCTATACTGCACATAAGTGCCAACTGTTGTTTCGTCTGCCAAGGCTATGCTATACTGACGACACTGTTGGCGCAGTGGCTACTGCGCTGCGTGTCGTGGGTCGATTCCCGAATGGATCAAATCTTATACAAATATTTGTTCCGTGCGGGCATCGAACCCGCGACATAGCGCAGCAACCGAACGCTCAACCACTACGCCACCCGTGTCGTCAATATGTTTGTAAACATCCACACAATACGGGATAAATTCAGAGAGCAGTGGTGGCCCAGTGGTATCGGCCGCGACTTACAAGTTGTAGGTCGCGGGTTTGAGCCCAGGTAGGCGCTTTACTTTATGTAAATTATTTCATCACCACTGCTCTCAAAACGGTGAAGAAAAACATCGTGAGGAAACCGGCATGTCCTAGAACTAAAAATTCGAAGACACGTGACATACACCAACCCGCACTGGGCCCGCGTGGTGGATTACGGACCATTCCCTCTCACAGAGAGGAGGCCTGTGTCCCAGCAGTGGGAATATTAATAGGCTGATGATGTGATGTGGGAGAAATTCTAAGTACTTTTTTTTTCAAATAGAATAAAATATGTACTAGGTACATAATTTATTTACCCATTGGCTGAACGGACATGGCTACAATTAAACTACAGTTTTTATCAGTGAGGAACCTATATAGTGCTGCTCTTTCTGACTAGGTGGTCAGGAAGTTGTTGCCAGTTTCCATTGACACCTTTTTGTATTGTATTTCGGGCTGGCTTCTGTAACTCCGCACGCGCATACCTACTTCCTGCAGCTTAGTGTACCTAATATATGGGTACTTGTGTGTACAGTTCTCGCCAAACTTCTTGGCGGACCTGAAGTTTGCTTTCCGATGCGCAAGGCACGGATAGGTACTGTTTTTATATGCAATTTACCTACTGCACTGACGTTGTAGCCAACCTGGGACGGGAATTTTGGCGAGAACCTATTGCCGATCTACCTAGACGCCTAGTGTAGACGCAGTTTTAGTACCTAATGCTAGTGCTGTGACCTGAATGTATGAACCGAGAAATGAAACTGCAGTAGAGGGTGCATGAAAGTGACGCCAGTGACTAAAAGCACCTAAAAGGGAATCGTTGTCTTGGAATGAGCATGTAACCAAAGAGTTATAATTATAAATGTGGATTAATGGAGAGACCAATGAAAAGATAGATGGAATTTGTAAAGGGTGGAATGGAAGAAAATATATTGCGCCGACCCGAAGTAACAGATAATTAGGTAGGGGTATGATATAAACTGCACAAGGTACATGCAATATTTGAAAAAATATTTATTTCAAGTCTATCAATACAATATTATTACTACTAGGAAAAATATAACAATATCAGTTTGTTTCTTTTATTGAAAGTCAAGAATTACTTATTGGCAACAACGTATTGGCATTGCAGACAATAATAATTGCTAATTAATTTCAAACAATAAATCAATACAAGAAATTATTCTGAGCAACATTATTCAAAAGTGACATTTCACAATAAACATAATAGTAAATTTATAATCCAAGTATTAAGAATATCCTACAGCATACTTGCTGTTGTAAAATTTAGAGTACAATGCTGTTATCTTTGTCCCAGCGATCACGATGTGAATGGGGAGGTGTATTCTCACAATCTCCACCAACTGCTGCAGCTTTGGAAAGACTTTTTAAGGAAATACTACTTCCTGCAGGTAAGTTAGACTGCTTTGGTAAACACTTCAATCGTGGAATATGAGACACTCTTTTAGGGATTTTAGAACCAATCTTCTGACTTTTGGGATCATATACAGTGTTTGCTGATTTAGACCGTGTGTGTCCTGCATCTGCCTTGTTCTTCATGCATGACAGTGGAGTTCTAGAGCCACTGTTACTTGCTGACTTTGACTTCTTTGGTGTTTCATTCATGTTAGTTGCTTCATCCTCATATATGAGCAGCCCATCAACATTTTTGTCTGTCTTGGCACCAGTTTGGCGAAGTTCTGCATTAGTGCTTTGTAGCACTTTGATCAAAGTATCATCCGACATAGTTTCAATATTTGAGTCCTCTTCTAATTTAGCTACAACAATGGGTGTTCTCTCAATTCCAATAGAAGGTGACCGAGGATCTTCATCAAGGATCTGAAATTCTGGGCCGTCATCCTCAACTTCATTTATAGTATCAATATTGTCAACACTATTAATATTTTCTTCACTGTCTTCAAATTTATCCTCACTGTCTATATATTCAAAGTTTGTTTCCAAAAATGTTGGTTGTTGTTGACCTTCACTTGATACATTGTTTTCTAATGCTTCATGAGAAGCTGTGGATGATCCTAATGGCTCTTCAGGTTCTTTTAAAGTATCATCTAAAGTAATGTTTAGGAATCCGTCACACAAATTTCGGGATACTACTAAATCTGGGCTCTTTTCACATGCTTCAGAGCAGCTATCACAATTGTCGTCATTTCCAGCATTCAACACAGGACTGGCGCAGTTATCACTTTGTAGTCTAAGTAATTTCTTTCCATTAGCTGCTTCATCAGACTTTTTTGAAATTATAATAGGTGTGCGTTCAAAGTCCTGAGTAGGAGAGCGCGGGTCGTAAGACTGCAAATGGTTCTTTATCACAGCAGAAAGAATAGGATTGTTGTGTATCAGTTTTTCTTCACCATTAGCACCTTCGAAAGTCTTCCTCAGATCAACGTTTTTAGTGATATTGTGTTTACCAGTTGCCTTATTCTGAAAGCCATATTACAATAAATTAGTACTAAGACACATGACACAAAGTAATAAATACGTTTCGAACACAACAAAAAAAAAACGGAGGGAATACCGTGGTATTTTTAGTTTACGAATATTCATAACGTGAATTCATATACGCACCTGAAGCGGAGTCCGTGATATTTCTTGTGTTGGTGATCGAGGATCAGGATTATTACAAACGTCTGAAACGTCCAACTCGTTCTTTATCGAAACAGTAGTTGGTGGTTCATTATTATTTGGTTTACTTGCGTTGGTTCCCATTGTTATTTAAAAAAATAGAAACCACGAATGTAGTATAATGCGGTACTGCTGTTTCTTATAACAAACTAGTCATTTTATTAACTAACAGATAAAACGATTAGCTAAATTATTGCTTTTTTTTCTTCCAACAATCCGGTTGACGAACTCAAAACATTTAACGGCCGCAAATGTCACACACTGGATTCTATTTTTGAAAATATTTCGTTCGGAAAACTAATTTTGTAATGAACGAATAATTATTAAATTTGATCACAGATAATATAATACTGATTTGATAAAACGTGCATTTCACAAAATAACTAAATAAAAAGCGAAATTAGAGACTTGCGAAAGAAAAGTAATTATAATTATCCTTTTCTATTGCCGCGGGATTTATCTCGTCAAATAAACGTTTTTTAAGGATTTTGGGTGTTTGAGAGGATACAAATTATAAAAATCAAAGCCAATAATTAGTTAATAAAATAACATTTCAAATTTCGTGAACCTAATTTGGTTACTTAATTTAATGATAATATGTGTTTTAATAGAAGTAAAGTCTACACAATCTATTATATTTAAACAAGTTGTAACATTGTTTTCAAAACACAATCACTTCTGAACGAATTCTGAATCTAATTGTTCTAATTGTTGTTTGTTCTGTGGCTATAACTATATTCTGTTGCTAACAAAGTTGCCATCCTAAAAAAGAGATGTCGTTTAATAAAAATAAAGATTATTAAAAAAACACTAATTTTAAATGTGTATTGCCATTCAATTCAAACCAAACACGTATGCAAAATTTCAGTTCAATCAATTTTGGATAACTATATTAAAATTCAGTTACAAGATTAGCTCTTAGTTTAGTTTCGACGGGCTGTTTCCGCAACTCCACGTCCAGCGCGTATTTTGCGTACGGATGGGATTCCATTACTTCATTCGATCCACCCCAGCTCCTGCAGGGTACCGGAGTCACTGAAGTATTTGGCACTATAACTAGAGATTACAGGACACAGTTTAGGAGTAGGTGTGCTGCTGTCTCGTCGTCCATCATGCATGCTCTGCAGAGTGGGCTGTCCGTGATTCCTATGACAAAAAGTTGCTTATTAAAGGTCCCGTGTCCTGTCGTTACGGCTGTGACTGCACGCATCTGTGGCTTAGTCAGTCGTAGGGCCTCTTTCGTGAACCGGCCGTCGATGGCGGGTAGTGCCTCCTTGGCCTGCCTACATTCGCTATGGTCCAACCATAGCTCGCTGTGTTGGTCACTGGTGCGTTTCCTTACCAGACTGCGTAGGTACCCGAAAGATAAAGGCACGATGGGCTCCGGGCCCACCGGTGCCATACTAGAGCCCCTTCGGGCGAGCTCGTCCGCAGCATCGTTCCCTCGGGAGTCGCTGTGTCCCTTCATCCTTGGTTAGTTTATTTTGCATACTGACCATCAGCCTAATTGCGTAAGTGAATTCTGCAAAGCAAACAAGTCGATTCCTTCCCAAAAACGACTTTACGTATTAATATGCAATACGTAAAGTCGTTTTTGGGAAGGAACCGACTTGTTTGCTTTGCAGAATTCACTTACGCAATTAGGCTGCTGGTTCAGGCTTCGGTGACAATCGTAAATCAGCGCTGAGTTGACCGTGTGGCTGTTTAGTGCTTGCAGGACGGCCATGCTGTCCAAGAGAGATTTACCTCCCTCGCTAGGACAGCTGAGGCTGCCATGAAAATTCCCAAGCATTCGGCCTGGAACACCAGGTTGTGGTGTGGCCACCTTATCTCCAGTGGTGTGGCTAAGTGGATGTTTAGGTCCTCTGAGAAGACTCGAGCACCCGTACCAGTACCTGTTTTGGATACGTCTGTGAAGATCCGCAGCTCATCGGGGCGTAGCCGCTCGCAGCGGTTATCCTCGTGTAATTGGATTCTGTATTTCTTATCGAAAATGAATTACTTGGATATCCGGTCATTAATGGATCTAGTAAAGGGGAATTCACGGTGAAGACCTTCGAGCAGAGCGGTGTTTTGTGTATCTCTCTTACCCCAGAGATCCAGTGTCTTTAGACGTACAGCTGCCATCGTCGCTTCCTGCTGTATAAACAGACGGGGGAGGTCCAAGTATGGCTTCGAGCGCTGCGATAGGGGTAGTTCTCATGCAGCCTGTTGTTGCCATGCTGGCCGTATACCCAAGCAATTATATACGCTGCATTCACTGTAGCTTGTTCACGGCTGTAGTTAGTTTAGTGCGATGCCACCAAACCACGGCCCATAGGTGATCATGGGTCGAATCACCGCGCTGTATAGCCAGAGTATGATTTTGGCGGATAGGCACCATTTCTTACCTATCATTTTTCTGCATTGCCAGAAGAATGACTAAATGGCTGCTCCAACTCTCTTACTATCAAGGATGTCTCCCAAATATTTGACCTCGTTGGAAAGCTGGAGCTCTGTATTGAACAGCTTAGGGAAGGGGCCTAGTGCCCTTTTCTGGGTGAACATAACCAATTCAGTTTTAGTGGGGTTTCCTGATTGATCGTACTCCCTGCACCATTGCTCTATGCGTAGCGCTTGCTGAGTAAGGTTGCAAATTGTTCCAGTCACCTTCCCAGGTAAGAGGATTGCGAGGTCGTCTGCATAACCTTTTGTATAGTAACGGTGTTCGTTGAGCCTGGTGACGAGAGGTCGTTAACTACCAGATTCCATAGAAAGGGGGGAAAGCACCCCTCCCTGTGAGCAGCCCTTGGCTATCAGGGCCTGCTGCTGCTCTTCCTCTAGACGAACCGCTCGTTTGCTTAGCATGTTAGTGCTGCTGCTGTGATCTGTACTCTGTGCTGCTGCTGCTGTGACGCCTTCTCTACGCCATGTTTGGAGAGGGCAGCACCGATGCTAGAGAAATTTGTCTTGTCGAAAGCCCTTTCGATGCCTATGAAAGTGCCAAGGCAGGTACATTTCTGATGAATTGCTTCCTCTAGTTGGGTTACCACCAAGTGAAGAGCAGATTCAATAGACTTACCCGAGCTGTAAGCATGTTGGTTACCATGTAGAGGTAATGTTATTAGAGTGCCGTCTCTGAGTTCGCTCTCGCACAGTCCTTCCATGGTCTTGAGCAAGAACGAGGTCAGGCTGATGGGCCTATAGGACTTTACATTTGTATAATCACTCTTATTTGGTTTTGGGATGACTATTGATTTCACTTCCCTCCATCCTTTAGGGACGTATCTAAAGGCCAGGCACGCTCTCAAAAGTGGCACCAGTCTTTCTACCAAGAACCTACATGCCTCCCCATTGTAGTAGCGCTGGGAACACCCCGTCTGGAACGGGCGCTTTGAAAGGATGGAAGCTTTGGATGGCCCATTGGAGTTTCTCCTTCCTTCCTATAGATTATTTATTGCAGCTTATATACGTTGGTTCTTTGTTCCAATCTTTGAATTAAAAAGTTTTTGGTAGTTGAGTAGGTTGTTTGAAAATACTCATACTAAATATTTGCTTTCGGTTTGTAAATATTTGGAGATTTTAACGAAGACTTCCGTAACGGCAATACTGCAGTATTCAAATTATTAAGTGACGCTGGTTATAAATCTTAATTACAAACGCTTTCCTCTACTCACGGTGGTACATAATTATATAATATTTTTTCTAACTTCACTTGTGAAGTTGGATTTTATAACTCCTCAGTTACCATCGTCCTATGTGGGCTCGTTTTTAGACGTTGTGAGCCGCTGAAACCGTTTTAATGTTCATGTAACAACAAAAAACCCTCTTCTTAGTCTGCATTACTATGCAACTACGGAACCCAATTACTGCGCGTGGCCCGACACGCACTTGGCCGGTTTTTTTATTAACCGACTTACCAAAAAGGAGGAGCTTCTATGTTCGTCTTCAAGTATGTATTTTTTTTTGTGTTTGTTCTCGGATATCTCCGTCAATTGTGGACCGATTTTGAATTTTTTTTTTTGTTTGATGGAGTATGTTCCGAAATTGGTTCCATTTTCATTTGGTGAAGATCTGGTCAAGAACTTCGGAGATATACAACATAACTCTTCAATAAATAACGGCAAATCTTTCGGGATTGCTGTAATCGCAAGTCTGTTTATTATTTATACCATTTCATAACATAACATCACGCCAGTACGCTCTAAAGAGGTACGCAGGTGTGTACAGTTCACCTTGATACACTCTAATTTCACCGGATATGTTCAGTTTCATGATATTCGGGTAATCTATTTTGGCATCATAGGTACTTAACTACTAGAGCTTATCCCCACGGATGTGTGCCGGGGTGGTTTTAGTGAGGTAAAAAGTCCTGGCGCCTTTTGAAAGTTAACAAAAAAAGAAGTGGCAGATGGCGTCTACAAATATCCACCATCACGATTGGTCTTGAGATTCACGCTTCTTAATTATTTATTGTACACCAAAAAGCAACATTACATACATGTGCTAATAAAATACATGTACAAAGGCCATCTCACCGCGCTTCACCTCGCTCCACATCACCGAGCTAGACTGGGTATTGTGTGGTCTTTGGCGTGTCCACCTACTGGGCCCAAAATATTAAAAGATGTAAAAATTAAGGGAAAATGAAGCTGGAGTTCGGCTCCGGGGCGCTCTTTTTTTTTTTCGTTTGCTTGCGTTTGACCACTATCTCACCTGATGGTAAGCGATTAACTTTACGCAGAGGCAATTTCGTAACCAATGAGGTGCGATTATTGCTAATTGAAAACTTTACCCATACTCGCCGTGTGAACGTGAAATACCGTCCGCGATGTAAAATTCACAGACTACTTAGACATATGGTAAAATTATTGAATGGCCGTAACTGGCCTGAGAAATTGAGAATTCCCTTAAAAGACCCGCTAGGCCGCTACCGTTCCCAGAGTTAGTGTTGCACTGACACCATATACTACTATTTTATATAGACGATGACCAAATAATCGTGGATCAAACGAAACAGGGCGATAGTACAAAATAAAAAGTATACTGAAGGGCCAATGCCACCATCCTCAAAAACTGTAATCTTGACAGATTCACTAGGGTTGCTACTTGCTACTATATAGATTCTGAATTTTTAAAAGGAGCAGTAATGGTTTACAAACACAAATACATCGATTCGTCTACACATAAACACATCAACACGGTCTAGGGATATTTCAAACTCAATTAAATAACTCGAAAAGTACTGGCCGCATTGGAATCTTTTATACACCGATTTGTTTGTAATTTATCTCAGACTTATTCCAAATTCAAATTTTTGAAAATTCTTTTGTTTCGGTGGCATAAAAATGTCTTGATGTGTAGGAGAGGGAATTTTCATTTGTGCAAAATTTAGAAAACAATACGAATTACGTTTAGTCACAGTTTTTTTTTTCATTTTTAAACGAAAGATAAAGTTAAAATTGAGGTATTGTAGCCATGCAACGCCAACATTTGACGAGGGCGGAGATGTTACGAGCTGTGGGAATGCTGGAAGCTGGGTCTGTTCAGCGTAATGTTGCTGAGGCCATAGGCAGTGAACGGAAATAAACATGGAAGCATTCCTAGCTTTAAAAGATGACCCAACGCAAATTGTGCCCCGGTGGGCGGGGCTTACCGATCGTGCCGCTCACGCTTTTAGTTCGTCCGCAGTAGGCAACAGCGGCGGTCGACTAATATTTACTGTTTTTCGCATGTTAAATATTTAAAAATGCCTTCTTGTGCAGTGAAGTGGTGCATAAATAAATCACATTTGCATAACAAGAATGTTGGAATTAGTTTTCACGTGTAAATACATCGCTATTCATTATATTTCTATTAAAAATGAAGTATGCCACGAAATCTATAGGGATGATGTTATGCCAACCAAACAATTAACTTTTTTACCTGACAATAATGGCAAATATAATTTAAAAAAAAAATGGCGTGTATTTTTTTTTCTATGGGGACGGCACTATGCAAAATATACCAAGTTATTGTAGGTACATAAAAGTTCCTTTAACAGCATGGAGAAAATAGATATCGTTGCTGTATCTTTATCTTTTCTAATATATTTTTGACCGTTCCAAAAAGATATATTTTTAATACAATAAAAGATGGTTCTTTAACACGAATTGCCGTAGGATTTGACTGGTAGAAATCATCACGCGAAAAAGCATTCATACTTCTATGCGATATCCTTCTTTCGAATTTGGTCAAAATATAAATCCAAAATGGCGGCTGCGAAATCTTTCATATTTTTCATCATGGGTTTAGTTTTCGAGGATGCTTAAGTCGATTGTGAGGCTAAAATAATACAAGACGGCAAAAAAAAAAAAAATGTTTTTGTTTAAATCATACGTGAGAAGGAACTTTGTTCCTGACGGTGGTACCCTGATCACACACGTTTATTTATGCTTCTATATTTTCTTTCATATTACTTTAATACCATCACTATCATAATTAATTATTGCGTTGCTCCATATTGCATAAAGAATCCCGGGCGACGCGATTGGTGGACGCAGTGGCGTCGTAGAAATGTCGTTAGCGGCCTATACGTTAGATGATAATTTAAACCCAAACTTTAAGTAAATAAGGTCTATTTTTTACTGTGCATCATGAGTTGTAATAATATTGTTTGTGTACTTTGGCTAGTTTGACGAATCAGTGGCGGGGTTTCGATGTGTGAGTTTGTTTGGGATTTTGTGTCAGGATGCGCGTTAAGTTCCTTCGAAGTAATGCTTCCATGTTTATTTCCGTTCACTGGCCATAGGGACCCACCAAAATGTAATTTCAACATTATGGACACGCTATCGTGCCACAGGTGAAGTAGCGGAGAGGCACCGGGGGCCAAGTCGCATCACTACCCCCAGACAAGACCGATTTTTGCAAATTACTACGCGAGCTCAACCAAATGCAACGGCGACTAAATTGGTCCAAAGGCTGCGAGTGGAACACCAAGTGCTTGTGAGTGACCAAACTGTAAGAAGGCGACTGCATGAAAGCAATCTACGCTCTCGTAGACCACTCCGGGTCCCACCTTTACGGAGAGGCAATCGTGGACGACGATTAGAATGGGTTGGGAACCACGTGGACTGGGGCCGTGAGCAATGGTCCAATGTGCTGTTC
This sequence comes from Orthosia incerta, assembly GCA_948252205.1. Lineage (NCBI taxonomy): Eukaryota > Metazoa > Arthropoda > Insecta > Lepidoptera > Noctuidae > Orthosia > Orthosia incerta. The sequence goes on from OX411744.1 coordinate 14,952,785, forward strand.
ACGGATGAATCCAGGTTCGGCTTCCATCCAGATTCACGAAGGACGCGTGTTTGGCGGGTTCCTGGACGATGGAGCCGTCTTCAGAACCCTCAGGAAGTTCACCCATACCAAGGAGGAACAATTACGGTTTGGGCAGGAATTCGTCTTGGAGGACGGACGGATCTCGTTTGGGTGCGGGGCAATATGACGGCAGAACGATACGTACAACAGGTGCTGGGGCCCGTAATCTTGCCCACAGAACACAAATGGGGCAAGATTTCCTGCTCATGCACGACAATGCCCGGGCACACACGGCGAGAACGGTAGCAGCTTGGTTACATACACACAATGTTAGGGCCTTAGACTGGCCTGCTCAATCGCCAGATCTAAATCCCATTGAGCATGCGTGGGATATGCTGCAAAGAAGAGCTCTGAAGGAAGTTCCTGAAAATCTGGCTACAGAAGATCAACTTTTTGCCCACCTCAGAAGGACATGGGACAATATTCCGCAGCAAGACATTGACAACCTTGTTCTGAGCATGCCGAATCGTTGCCGATGTGTTATGAACATCATGGGCGCTTTCTCAGACTACTAACTTCAAGTTAATAAACACACATTAAATAATTTTTCTATTTTTTTCAGTTTTTACTCATAAATTAAAAGTTAATTCATATACGGTTTCCGTCTATGCTTCATTTTTTTCCATAAAATCCTGAAATTTTAATCGAAGTACCTTAACCATTATTAAAAAATGGTAGAATATTAAATAACGTATCTTTTAAATATATACATGTCATATAAATAATTAACACATTGATAGTAATTCGCTTTTTAAAAAATATCCCTAGACCGTGTTGATGTGTGTACATCATAATTATTATGCTTGATAATATCTGTCTTAAGAACTACAGTAGGCATCTTTATGTAATTTCAGGCTTCCTTACATTGGCTGTATCTACATCGCTGGCATGTGTCTAGATTAAGCTGTGCACCCTTTACCAACAATTATTCAACCAATAACCGTGAATCAAAACGTAACTTATATCGGATATGTGTTAGATAATATATATTAGCGACATCTATATCAAAATAACCTGTATTTATTACAATAACTGTATCTAATAAAAACCTTACTAGCGTGCGAGAACGAATAAGTCGAAACTTAAAACTGTAACAATGCGAAAACGTACGAACTACGAGCAAAACGCAAACTTCACAAACGATAGCAACCATATGCGCTACCTCTCTTTCTAAGTATTATTTCGCGCACGTTGTTAGTTTGCTCATCTAAATAACATTTTAACTTTTGCGAACTGTACTAAATGATATCGATATCTGAAAACCGTTTTCGATATCGATATGAAAACTGTATATCAATTACATAACCGTTTGTGAAAAAAACCGAAAACGCCCATCTCTACACAGTAGGTCATCTTCTTTAGATCTGCTTAGAAAAAAAAACATAGTACCAGCCAGACACAGATTAGAGTTTAGCAATTATAACATGGTTATAGGAGGGAGGCTCCAAATGTATATCTATCTCTCTTTTTGGTATGACATTTTATGAGATAGATATATTTTTGAGTAACGTACTCAACTCATCAAGATGTACAACCAGAGACATTACAACAAACAAATATAAATGCCCCCGGTAAATCGATCACAATATCTATCAGCAACTGCCCTAATATGAATGTAACCTTCAACATTAATTAAACGAATTTGTTGTTAAACTTTCTTTCCCCAAGTAGCACAAAACTGCATTATAGGATGTCACAAAGGGCAACATCGATAACTTTAGCATTTATGAAGACTTACTACAGTACACACGATCTGCAATAGCTGAAAATTACGCTTTCGCCTGTATAATAGTGCTTTAATGCGTCACGGAGACAACACTGTAAAGCTGCAAGCGTTAATATAGGTATGCAGTTCAGTGTTAGTACTGTAAGCTGCAATTAAGCATTTTTATGGACTTTAACTCAGCTATATTCTGAATTGAAGGCCACAAGTGTATCCTTAGACCGCTTGCATTTTAAGAAAGAACATGTGAGCTACTATAATGCAATCAGCAGCCGAATTGCGTAAGTATATTATCCAAAGCAAAAGAATCGATTCCTTCCCAAAAACGACTTTACGTATCAATATGCAATACGTAAAGTCGGTTTTGGGAAATAATCGACTCTTTTGCTTTGTATAATATACTTACGCAATTCGGCTGCAGGTATTCTGTGACTTCAATTAACAATGATATAATGCGTCTTGCTGTACATAGTTGAACTTTAAAAGTGTCAATCAGCTTGTTACACGCAATCTTATAATAGCACTTATATAGCCCACATGATAACTATGGGTGAACTTATATGATGCTAAATTACAGCAAACTGCTATAAATTAGCTCACACGTAACCCATAATCCCGGTTAGAGCTGAATACTTGTAGTAGCGTGGGCAATTAATCTACTAATGCAGTTAAATAAGATCTTGTAGACTTATCTTTTCAGCGTCCCAGTATGCAAAAAGATATTAGGAAAATCGAAGGAGTGTTTCTTGGGATTATGTAGGTAACCAAATAACATAAAATGATATACGACGATAGACGTATAATTTTGTAAAATAAATCCATGGATCCCTAGAATTCCAGCTGAGACTTTAGTGATCACTGATGATTACCTACAATATTTGCGTTCATGTTACCCAATATCAAGGCTGAATTGTTTCACACAAGAACTACCCGTATCAGCTCGTTACTGATTTATGTAACACGACTGGAGTGATTTATGTAACACGACTGGAGTGGATACTTAAACAGCCCATACCGTTTAATTGTGTTTTATACAGTGCACATTGTTTGTCTGCTGTTTTTTAGGTTCTAACCTATGCAATATAATATATTAACAATTTTTCTTTGTTTATAGTCAACGAAAATAACAACTGGTTTTCAATAGAAAATCTAATGATTTTATACGTATACAGCTTATTGTCAAATTACAAATGAAAAATAAAAGGATTTCTTTTTTTATAATATATCATCAACTTATTTTATACTATAAATTTCAAGTAAACAGTGATATTTTGAGAGCGAATGAAAATTTTCGCCTATATTCATATATCTACTACCTATTTGACAATAAACTCTCTTTCCCATTCGAATTTCACGCACATGGAGGAAAAAGCAAGGTTTTTTTTACGAAAACAATATTTGTCTATTTCACGACAAAATCTTTAACAGAAACAACTTATCAAATTATAAGGAGTAGGGTGAAAATGATTCACAATCTTGCCACTTGTGATTTTTCAATTCCATAGTAGCGTTAAAAATATTCTGGTGTATACCTTGTGCTGAAAAATAGGTAACAAGAACTCTATTAATCGGCCATTGTGCTATATAAAAGGTAACACATACTCTAATAATCAGTCAATGTTCAGCTCTTGGGATGACTGTTACCTATAATAATGCTCAAATAATGCTGATATAATGTAAACAGTTACAGTTATTCAGCTAACAGCTGTTTAATTTGTGCCCAAAGCAGGGTTATATCAGCTGAAACAGCGCCTCTAATGCTCTTATTCAGAAGGCTTGTACAGCTTAGGATTCTATTGTGGACAGTGATTCAGCTAATATACAGCACTTCTGTGCTACTTGGGTCATTTTTGAGAAAAGCATTATTTAAGCCTCAACCAGTAAGAAAGTCATTCTGGCCTCGTATATAACCGGACCTCACCTGCGGTTCGATCCGGTTAACTCATACTTGGCCAGGAAGGCTTACTTACTGGATTCTGCAGTAATGTATTATTTCAAAATCGGTTAAGTAGTTTTTGAGTTAATCCATTACATTGTTAGTAATCAAAATTTACAAACTTTAAAATAAAAAAAATAAACTCTGTTGTGTTTAAAAAAATAAAAGACTGGTAGATTAGAATTATAATTCGTCGATTGCAACCTTGTTTAAAAATGCACGATTATTGTGTAGAAAATTCGCATTTTCTTTAAATACATGATGGGGAAATATGTGCACGGCATTGAAAAATTTATATTTTGAATTTCTTCCAAAAGACTGAATGACGTTACAAAGGCCCGCGCTAGCACTCGTGACAGCCGCGACTGAGCTTTGCCGCCGGTTACTTACTTTGTGGCGATAGTTAGGGGGCTAGTTGAAAGTACTTTAGGAGTTAGGACCAACTGCAAATAACCCCAACTATCACCCTGTTTCGTTTGATCCACGATTTTTTGCCCACCCCGTATACTAGAGACTCACTGGCCCCTGCCTTGTACCATTACGTGTCAAAACTATAATGGTTCGAAAAAGGGACAGATGTATAAAAATCATATGTCCATAACGCACACTGGAAATAACCTTGCTCTAAGATGTAATGGTGTAAGCAGTAGCGGCGTTAGGGTAGGGCGCGGTTGGGCGATCGACGGATAAAAGGGGCGCCTCAGGTACCCCTTTGTAGCCTATAGCTCATAGTTCGAGGTCTACTTACTCGCAAATTACGTAAATTAAGCGAAAAAACCTTTAAGTCTGCAACACTTAAATGGAACGCAGTATTCAATCTGTTCGATTGGAACACTGCATGGAACCGGGAATCCCCAATCATAGAGAAACCCATTGTCTATCTCTTTTTTCCTTTTTTTGTTAAAAAGCGCTTTTTGTTAGCGTTATTTTAACTTGAATTTTTCAACTGTCTTTTGGACACCACATTAATTAAAGTCAATTAAAGGTTCGAACAGTTAAATGAGTACTCGAAATCTTAGTCTTTTTTGTACAATATTGAACAGATTCCGGAAAAACCCGAACTTGTAAAACTCTGTGGTGATCTCCAATTAAAATTAACTGTAGAGTGCGCGCAAGATAAGTCTGCGCGCGACGGGTGGCGTGCTTAATGTCGCCAGCATAACTCGTCTTTTTTCCTTCATTTAATCAATAGTAATTTTTCATTACTCGAAACTTAAAGTAATTTAAGATAAGCATAATTAATTAGTAGCTTTTTCTACCAGCATAGAATATGATGAAAAAAACTTCATGAAATTATTGTTAATCTTTTATTGAATACTTAGTAGTACCATGATAGTACCTACTGTTACATTTGGTCTAACAATGGTCCTGCAGTGGCTAATACCGTCAAATTCAATTTCAATTATTTTTTAATTTCTTCTTCAACATGTTTTGAAGAAGTTGCTGGCACATAACCCTCTTGAGTTATTTGGGTGTCGGTGCGTTCAGAAACGCCTAAAACAAAATAACAGTGATGCTTACTAATTACATGATGCCGGTCCTGTCCCGCTGGTAAATTTATGCACCACCCAAAAACCAATACTGTCAGGCACCGGTAGTACGAAAGTTTAGGGAAATTTTAGTGTAATGGTATCCCTAAAAGTTACCTGTCAAATAAGTAACGTGGGCTCTATCTTTGTTAAACGGTACCGTAGGCCCGTTAATGTCTTGTTCACTTCAAGTTATCATCACTGCCAGCACTTAAATTACATTTGCCATAATGATGGCGATTATTTACTTCGGAAACGAATAAAAACACGGAATACAACACACTCTCTTGACACCTGACATAAATGACAAACGATTAGTTCAGATTTTGGCCGCGCGCAGACTTATCTTGCGCGCACTCTAGACTCTAAATCAGACATAGATGGTTGTATGTTGTGTGATGAACTCGTAAGTCTGATATCCTATTTGCCTGATGAATTTGTGGTTACTCCTATGTTTGTTTTAAATTTCATCAAAGATCGCAATTTACAAGAACTGTATCCAAATGTACGGATAGCATTGCGAATATTATTGACATATTATATTGACTATACCTGTAACGGTTGCTGGTGGGAGAGGAGTTTTACAAAGCTGAAGTTGATAAAAACTATCTTCGATCAACAGTACCTATCTCAATCTAGATTTACAAACTTAGCAACTTTGTCAATTGAATACGAAATTTCTAAAAACATCGACTTCGATAACCTTATAAAAGAGTTCGCTGATAGAAATACCAGAAAAATAAAATTTGATTAGTTTTTAGGGTTCCGTACCTCGAAAGGAAAAAACGGAACCCTTATAAGATCACTTTGTTGTCAAGACCCTTTTTCTCAGGAACGCGTGAAGGTATCAAGCTGAAATTTATATCAAATAACTACTCATATACTATATACTACTAAAATATGTACATTACTATGGTAAATTTAATTTAATTTAAAAACGAAATAACAGTTAGTAATGCCCAGACTCTCTTAGTCCCTTCCCCACTTCTCTATGAAATACTTTTGATGGGCTAAAATTTTCCTTAGGTCAGTCTCACTCAGGTATTATTTATTTATTTATGTACACACACAATTAACAGAGAAAAAAAATAATACAGATAGAATAGCACAAAGGTACCTACTGCTTATTTCAATAGAAATTTCTTCCAGCAGACCTGCGACAGGAAAGTTGGATGATATACGAAGACACAGTGTGTAGAAGGAAATAAGGAAACTTAAAATAGAATATATAACAACTATATAACTTAACTAATTATGTATAAATAACACATATACCTTAACTAAATATATAGAAAGTACATAAAAAAGTAAAGTAAAGTACATACATAATTATATATAATAATTACAATATGGTGGAGATCTATATCATATCTATGAGGTATATCAGTTATCTTAAAATAGCAATAAATAGGCATCTACGCATATAATTTAAAGAAGATTCTACAATTTTATCAAAATATTGTAGATGTCTTATTAAACATAAGTTTATTTTTTGCATTTTCTGAGAAAATTTACCATAGTAATGTATTTTTTTTTTTACACCATCAGAAAGAAGAATTAGAAGAAATAGACGTGAGAATTTTCGATTGAAAATTAGGGTGGTTTTTTCGATATTGTCAAAATAAGGTGAAAAATTAATATTTTGAATAAAAAAAAATTACAGTTTGTTTGGGACATGAAAAGGTAAGTTTATAACAAATTTAAGCAAAAAAAAAAAAAAATTTAGAAGGTAAAAATAAAAAACCAAAAACTTGGTTATTTGAATTTTCACATACATTTTGAGGTTATGTGAAAAAAGTGTTAATGCAAAAGTTGTAGATCTTTTTATAATCTACAACTTTGCGATTAAACTTTTTTCCATAACACTTGTAGTTTCGCCTGTAATTAATTTTTTCTTTAATTTTTGTTATATTCTCTTCCTATTCTTTTCCTTAGGTTTCATCCTACTATTATTGTTTTTCACTTTTTACCATTGAATAAAAACTCAAACTTCTAAGCCAACGCAATCAAAAGATACAGCTGTTTATGCCGCAAATTTCCGAAAATTTTCGACACTTGCAAGGGTACTTCCCGTGAACTCAGAATCTTGTAATTTGGTAAGAAGCAACGTCTTATAGCACAGATAAAGGAAAAATTGCGAAAACCGTAAATTTTTAGTTACATAATATTATGATAAAAATATTTTTAATAATTTTATACTTACTACCCTGTGCAGGACGTAGCGTGTTCATTGGCCCCGAGAAAAGAAGGGCGTAAACCTTCTGGCCATTGCCGCTGAACGCCCCATCCACATCAACGAAAACAAAGGTTCTTGGATGCCTAGCTGCAGCAGTGACGTAGGGTTGCAAATCGACTCTAACGATTCAACGATGTGTTGGCTGTACTTGAGTTATTTCCAGATTCCGGGTTGCCTACTTCTGGATCAGCACTCCTGGTGTCCAGGTTCCGAGGTTCAGCTCGACAGGATCGAAAGGGGATGTCTTCATAAGGGTTGAAGTTGATGAATTAAATGAAACACTAAGTTATTCAGTACACGGCACGATTCTAGGGCTCTCAACAATTTCTGAGACGTGATTCTATATAAGAATTACTTCTTATTTACTAAGACAAGTACAAGCGACTAGCTTTGGATGACTACAAATTCTATTTTGGGCCCGGGGGTTCTTTATACCCTCGCATCGTGCCATTATTGAGAGCCCCGCAAATTCTCGCCGAAAATAATTTTTATTTATGTAAAAAACCCTTATACATATTTGGTAAATAGGGTTACCGCACCCCTTCCATGGTGCTATCAATAGCTGGATTCCTTCGTACTGTAACACAGTAACGCCCCCTATCTATGTATCTAATCAATATACCTAATTTCCAGGTATTGATAGCTTCCCTAGACTATTTCCATGAAATGAAAGGACAATTCCCTTTATTTCCCAGTTAAAACCTTAATAGCTTTTAACCTAGCCTAAGGATATCTATAGGTTGGGTTGACCTGCTGGTGCCAATAGCAGGCTGTCTGTTGACGTCTAGAAAAAGCTTATTTTCGGGAATCTTCTATGGGATATCATCCCTTATGTAACGAATCTATAAATTCCTAAGTCATTTCACCGACTTTAGGACTTCCTACTTAGGCTAACCAGACAATCACCGCCTATTATGGGGATTCTGGTAGCCAATAGACCACACTTTACATTTCTAGTGTTTATGTAAGTCTATCTAGGTCATATGCACATAAGGTGCCTTGATATGTACAAATTTGATAGCTGGTCACTTTCTTTGCGCCCAGCTATCAGAGAAATTAGATATAAAAACACTAATAAGATTGGGACAACACGATGGTGCGTTTAACGGGCCATCGGGAGGTCCCCAAAAATTCCTTATTTTCGGAATTCCCAGGGGTGTATAGTCCCGGGGAATGCCAAAAACTGACTAAAAATTACATTTCCAGAAACCTATTTTCTGGAATTGTACTTAAACTACTTGAGCGATTTTCGCTCCAAAGTGATGGCTTGGTAGCTAGTCCAGCAAGCCATCCGAAAGTACTTACACCATGAGTACATCTATTCCCTTCATGGAGTTATTCCACCTGAAGGGTCTACAAATTTCAACGTTTTACGTTGTTTACATTTTTCACGACTGCTTATCTCGTTGACTATCCAAGCGATTCTTCCCATCTAGAAACCGCCTGGAAGCCCTTTTAGCAAGCTTTCCAATGGTAGTACTTTTACCAGTACACCTATATGTTTCTAGGTACTTAGGGCACCTAAAACCGTAAGCGATTGCCAAAAACCAGATAAACAGCAGTTTTTCTATTATATACTGACTTGATATCTCAAGTAAATGGGCTTTATATAAAAGACTACGCTAACTATGTGGTGTATATAGGCTTCCTGTCTCGGTCTAGGTCCCCCATATACCCTAAAATGACCTAAAACCATATATTTGGTGTTTGAGATATCAAGTCAATATTCCTATTTACATAGCAGAAACTATGTGGTCTTCACATAGTTTCATCATTATGTACTGATTTCATGTCCAGTACATAGGATAAGCCCTTAAAAACATGATTTTAATTACTATAATATTTTCAAAAACCACCAAACTATAAATATCGTGTGGTTCCCTCTCACGGGTCATTCGGAACTAATCCGTCGTCGAGCACAGACGTATCGTATGACAGAAATTTATGTTTTTTACTATGATAACTCTTATCAGTATGCTTTCTAATGATTTTACTCTGTTAAGGGTGAACTATTGAACCCTATAACATACTGACAAACACTAAAAACATTATACTACTATCTCAAAAAATGTAGGTAAAATTTTAGTATAAATATAAACGTGCCTCTAAAATTCATTTTAGTATCAGGTGGCGCGCCGTGGTAAGCAGACATGTCTACACATACAAACTTCAATTTCTATGAACCATTTAGTATGGTTGATGACGCTTCGTCGCGAACATATCTCCCGCCGTGCCGTGCTGTGTCGACTCGCTGTGTCGACTCGAAGTGTTGTCGGCGCGGCGCTGCATTCCTTCGGTGAGCGACGGATGGCATTTCTCGGCTGCCGGCCAGGCCCACCGAGAGGACGGTCGCCGCTCCGGCATCTCTGGTTACTGGGGCAGTGGGACGAGTTTCTTCACCGGACGCTTCAAGGTACCGCCAAGCGTGCGTACCTCAGCGGTCCGGATTTCTCCGTCGATTCCTGGATACACGGCCACAATGCGGCCTCGCGGCCACGTATTGCGGGGCAGCTGGCCGTCGGCTATCAGGACAGGGTCACCCACTTTAAATCTGGGCCCACTACTATGTGGCTCCCGCCGGTTTTGGAGCTCCGGCAGGTACTCTCTGACCCAGCGACTCCAGAACATATCAGCGAGGATCTGTGATCGTCGCCATATTTTCCTGCTGTCTATATCTTGCTCGGTGAACGTGCCAGGTGTAGGTAGTCTGGCTGACCCACCGAGTAAAAGGTGATTCGGTGTGATGGATTCATCATCATCACCATCTACCGACACGTGTGTCAATGGTCGGCTATTTACAATGTACTCTGCCTCACAAATCAGTGTGGACAACACCTCTTCGGTGGGGTGTTTTTCTGTAAGTACATTGTATAGTGTGTTTTTTACACAACGAACTAGGCGCTCCCAGGCGCCTCCCATGAATGGCGCTGATGGCGTTATGAAGCGCCATACGATGCCTCTACGACTTGCCTCTGTTTTGAAGGCGTCTCGCAGCTCTCTGTCGGCGCCGTGCATGTTGGTGCCATTGTCTGAGTGTATCTCAGCTGGGCATCCTCTGCGTGCGGCGAATCGGCGCAGCGCCAATATGGCGGAGTCTGCGCTAAGGCTGGCGGCGATTTCAAGGTGCACCGCCCTTGATGTGAGACACGTAAATAGTGCTACGTATCTCTTCTGATGCTGCCGACCGACGGTGACGGATAGCGGGCCGAAATAGTCGAGCCCGGTATATGTAAACGGCCTCTTATGGTGAGCGAGGCGCGTTTTCGGGTGGTCGCCGGTCGCAGGTACTGGTGGCTGTGCCTTGCGTATACGGCAATGCAGGCATCTTGCTATCACCTTCTTCGCTGTTGGTCGCATCTTCACGACCCAGTAGTGCTGCCGTACCTCATTAATTGTGAGTTCGGTGCCACTATGTTGTAGACTGCGATGTGTCCAGTCTATGTACAACTGCGTTATGTGATGGTCGCCATGTAATATAGGCGGGCGCATCACTTCTTCAGCTACCTCTTGCGTAGCTGCTATGCGACTTCTTAGTCGCAGCACGCCGTCGACGACCTGAATTTGTAAAGGTCGCAGCGAGCTATTTTTATTTATTTCTTCAACATTCGCTAACTCTGAAGCGAACGATTGTTGTTGTGCGACCTGGACAAGTATTTTCTCAGCTTCTTGGAGAAATTCTGCTTCTATGATTTGTCTGTTGACCTGGGTTGGTGCTCTGCATGCCTGCTTCTGCTTCTGTGCAGATACAGCGGGCTTCTTGCGCCAGTCTGGGTCCTTTTTAGCGTTTTTTCTCGTCCGTTTATAGGACGTTATCTCTGTTCTATTTTTGCAAAGAGATATAAAACGCAGAACTGTGGCGGTCGCACGAAGCAGTCGCTCCCATCTGGAGAATCTGCTTGGCTCTGGAACGGCTTCTATGAAGCTCTTCTTGTCCCCTTCTGTGACAACGAAAGTTTTTTCTTCTCCCGTGTCGTTTGTAGTCGGAGGTTTCTCTGTGGGCCATAATTCGGGCCCAAGAGACAAAAAAACTCGGCCCGCAGTACCACTCGTGGTCCGAGTTGAACCGCAGTGGCACGTCACGGGTTGCTGCATCAGCGATGTTCATCTTGGTGGGTATCCATCGCCAATCTTCGACTTTGCTATTGTCTTCAATAGCAGCTATTCGGTGAGCAACGAAAGGTTTGTATACTCTCGCTCCTCTTCTAATCCAGGTCAGTACGGTCTTGCTATCTGACCAATACGTTACTGACGTGGGCTTGCAGTCGTGTTCACTCATCACTGCTGCGGCTACGCGGGTTCCCAATACCGCGGCCTGAAGTTCGAGTCTCGGTATCGAAAGCAGTTTCAGTGGGGCCACCCGCGCTTTCGCCATAACAAGACTTATTAAGTGCTTGCCTTCCACGGTCGTGGCCCGCCAGTATATAGCGGTAGCATATGCCATCTCGCTTGCATCAGTGAACACATGCACCTGCATTTCTATAGCGTCGCTATATCCAGGATAGCATCTTGGTACGCTAACGTTTTTTAGTTGGCGTAAATGTTGTACCCAAATTTTCCATTGTAATGCTAGGTCAACATCTAGCCTCTGATCCCAGTCGACGCCTCGCCGCCATGCTTCTTGCAATATTTGCTTCGCCTTGATGGTTACTGGTGAGGCGAGTCCGAGTGGGTCGTATAGCGACGCTACTATTCTGAGCGCCTCTCGCTTGGTGGGCGCCTCTCGGTCCAAGATACCCTCAGGCAGACGCGCGAGTGTGAGGTTGAAACCCAGCGTGTCTTCGCCTGGCCTCCATATGAGGCCGAGTATCTTTTCCGACGTATCTATATCTCCGATGGATACCATCTCAGTTTGTATATGCGATGGGTCCATTTTTTCTAGGAGCTGCGAGCTATTTGAAACCCATTTCTTGAGTTCAAACCTCGCCTGTAGGTGTATTTTTCGCACCATACTAGCGACTTCTGCCGCCTTCTCGATAGTTCTATAACTATCTAGGTAGTCATCCATATAATGACTACGTAGTATAGCATCCACAGCTTCAGGGTGCTTCTCTATATATTTGTTTGCGTTCCAGTTCTTTGCAAAAATTGCTGTGCAAGGCGAACTGGCTGCGCCGAAAATGATGGACGTCATTCTATATTCTTCTGGCGCTCCTTCTCTGCGGTTTCCCCTCCACAGGTAGCGAAGCGCGTCTCGGTCTTGGCTCCGCACCTTCACTTGCATGAACATCTCCGCTATGTCACCGGTTATTGCGACGCAGTGGCGGCGAAACCGCATCATTACGCCTGGCAGCGACTGTAATAGGTCGGGCCCAGTTAACAGGAAGTCATTCAGTGACATTCCTCTCGATTTGGCTGCAGCGTCATGTACGATGCGAAGTTTGTCTGGCTTCATTGGGTTGAAGACATCGAAGTGTGGGAGGTACCAAGTTTTGCCCGGCGTGCTAATTGCGGGTGCCCTTTCAGCGTACCCTTTCGCAATTAGCGAGTCCATCTGGTCTGAGTATCTTCTTAGAAGTTCCTGGTTCTTGTCCAGCTTCTTTTCTGTTGAGACGAGCCTCTTCAGAGCTGTCTCAAAGCTATCTGGCATCTCAGCATGCTCATTACGCCAAAACATGGCGGTTTCGATGTGTCCATTCTCTAATTGGACAGTTGATCGATTCAAAATGTCCTCTGCCCTTCTTGCTGGGTCAGAGGCGGGTCGCTGTGGGTTTATGCACAGCGATTCTATGGCGAAATATTCGCGCAACTGATGATCCAAATTGTCATCAGTTGTTATTCTATTGACATGATGTACTTGTTGTCGTAGTAAACTACTATGCGCGCCATGTAGTGTCCAACCCATAGCTGTAAGTGACGCAATTGGTTGGTGTCTTGGACCTCTGCGAATCTCGCTGGCCAATAACAAATGCCAGTTGTCTTGGCCGACGAGTATTTTTGGCACGCCATTGTTGTACATCAACTCTTTTCTCAAGTCGGTTAAATGCTTGCAGCGTGCGACAACCCTATCGCTCACTGTTTGTTTTGCCAAGCTGAGTTTAGGTATAGTACGTGCTTTAAATTGTACCCTTCTCTCTTGCGGGCTAACCAGCGTCACCTTAACTCTTCTTGAGCATGGGGTGGTGAGCATGGTGTTGCCTATCGCACCGATCTTGAGCGGGTCCACAGGGCCCTCTGCCCCGACTTGCCTCGCGATGTCTTCATCCATCAGCGAAACGGTGGACCCATCGTCTAGGAGAGCGTATGTTGCTACCTCTCCCGCCGGTCCGATTACCCGGACCGGCACTATCTTGAGGTACGCCTGGCTCGATGGTGACCCGAAACTGGCCACCGTTTCCTGAGGATCCTTGCGGGATTCAGGAACATCGGGCTTCTTGTTGGCTTCCCTCTGCTGTTGCTTCTTCCTATGAAGAAGCCGATGGTGCGTATCTCTGCACCCGTCTTGGCCACACTGTTTTCTCTTACAAGTGTGGTTGCCTCGTCGATGTTGAAGGCAGCGATAACATAGATTGTGTTTTTTCGCTAGCTCCCATCTTTTCTCGACAGCTACGCCCCTGAATTGTGCACATCCAGTGGCGTAGTGATGTCCCACGTCGCAAACACGGCATTTTCCTACCGGTTGGTCCGTAGCTATATGCGTCCTTTGTGTGACGCGTCTGTTGGTGTTCGCCTCGGCCGAAGCGATGCCTTCGGGTGGGGCGAATGGACTACAGAAGTGTGCCTGTTCAGATATAAAATTACTGAACAATGAAATATCTGGCACCGATTGGTACTTCTCCGAATATGATCGGTACCATTGTGCTCGTAGCGAATTGGGTAACTTCTCTGTTAACAATCGCATAAGCTCCGCGTTCATAAGGTAATGACCCTTTTTTAACGCGCGGAGCGTGACTACAGCACCTCTTACGCGACTTGCAAACGCGCAGATGTCTCTTGGTGACTCACTGCAGCGCGGCAGTCCGCGTAATCTATCTGTTTCAGCTTGCGCTATGGAGTCTGGACGGCCGAACTGCAGCTCGAGTTCCTTCATGATGTCATCGGGCCTGGCATGTCCGATGAGTTCTGAGCTGACGGTTTCCATTGCACGTCCATGTAAGCTTCTCCTCAGCCTCGCTGTATTCTCGATGTCCGTAAAATACGCTCGAGTTGTCTCATATATGGCCCGAAATGATAGCCATTCAGTATGAGAACCATTGAAATTCGGCAATGTCATGACGAATTTCGACGCAGAGGGGTTCGATTGGTCCCGCTGTTCTATTTTTCTGTCGGCTAGCGACGCTATAGCGGACGTCAATTCCGTCAGGAATGGACGGAGACTATCCCTCTGACCTCCTGTACACTCAGCTGACGCTGCAACTGGAGGTTTTCGCACTTCTTTTTCCTTAGGATGCTGACCTTCTATTTGCGATTTGGTGGCGGTCGCAGTCAGGGGTCTATGCATAGAATTTCTGGTTCCCCCTTCCACGACGTTATCCTCCTTCTCAGGCTGAGGTTCTGGTGCCTCTTCTAGCCATGAACGCACGTACTCGTCATTCGAGTTTCTGTCATCCAGGTATTCAGCTTCGGAACCCTCTTCCTCCGCTCTCTGAAGTGCCAGTTGTGCAAGCTCCAACTTAATTTTGAGTAAGTCTTCGCGAGCTTTGTCTATGTTTTTTCGTGACCGAGTCACTCTAGTTGACGGCGGACGGCTATGTTCGATACGGGCGTCACCCCGGGTAGTCATCGGCATCGCTGTACATCTGTCTTCTTCGAAAATCTTCTCTTTCTGAGAAGGTTTCAATGTTGTGTCTGAAGCTCCTTCTAATCTGGTTACTCTGGTAGAAACCGCTTGATCAGTTTCTATTGGTTGATGCGTCGGAGTGCTTTCAGTTTGAGGCGCTAGATGGCGCTGCTCGTCCGACGGCTCGGTCCCTTCGGTTGTGGAAGGTGAACACGGCGGCAGCTCATGTCTGATGCCAGCTGGCTGATCCAACTCCACGGTCCATGCCTCCGGCGTCTTGCCTTTGGATCTGGTTATCGGCATTGTTGTTGAAATATTTTCTTTTGAAAACTCGAAGTTAGTTTTCAAAGATAAGTCCCAGTTCCGGGCTTCAGCGTTCAAACCGACGATCTCCAGAAGTTAACCTCCACTTCGATTGACTATAATTCAATCTTCAAATAAAAAATCACTAAAAACTTACGGTCAGTGATAAGTCTTCAGGAAACTTCAGGCATTTGCTATACAAGTTTATTTTTCCCATAAACGTGTATGTTCCATTTGATTGACTATAATTCAATCAAATTCTAAATCACCGAAAAGTCAAGGTTACTTTTCGGTGGTGATGCTTCATGAACTGCTTGTCCAAAGCATCAGAGCCGTGCATCAATCTTCAGAGCACGTATCTTGCTTGATTGAAGAAAACTCAATCCTCAAATAAATCACCGAAACGTCAAAGTTATTTTCAGTGATAGTGCTTCAGGAACCGCATAGTCAGTACATCCGAAACGTATCTAAGTCTTCAGAGTACGTTTCTTCCATTCACTGACGAAAATTCAGTCTTCAAAATTTTCCTGAAAACATAGGGGTTGTTTTCAGTCATAAGGCTTCAGGAATTATTCTTCAATCATCAAGGATGCACATCAGCCTTCTAAACGCACGTCTTGTATTTTTCTGACGGGCGCTCGTTTTTTAAACAAATCGCTAAAAACATAAGGGTAGTTTTCAGCGATAAGTCTTCAGGAATTATTCTTCCGCGTCAAAGACGTAATCCAATCTTCTGAACGAGTATTCTTGGTTGAATAAACAAGCGTTCAGTTCTAGAACAAATCACTGATAACATAGGGTAGTTTTCAGCGATAAGTCTTCAGGAACTATTCTTGGGGCTTCAAGGATGCGCATCTGTCTTCATACAGCATTTTGCGGCTCACAGAAAATTTCTTCTATTTTCTTACAATTATTGAAAAAATAGGGTATTTTCAATAACTGTCTCCAGAATTTTACCTCTTGGATCCAGCGGCAAATAGGGCACGTAGGACTTGTTCCCTGCAGTGCACGTCGATTTTTGGTTTATTTGTGAAATTAATTTCTCCAAAATTCGAAAAATTAATTCCACCACTGTTTCTTCCCGACGTCCTGGGGCGCTCCAGACTTCGAATTTCGGCTCGAACGGGTCAACGTTGTGTTGCACGTAGCCGACTTAATATGCAGGCACCCAGTTGTTTTTTCTGGATCTACTGTTCCCGACGTCCTGGGGCTCTCCAGGCTCCAAAATTCGGCTCGATAGGACCATTAAATGTGTCCGTCGTCGAATTTGCCGGGACGCCAGGCTCCAAAATCTGGCTCGCAAGGACCATTAAATGTGCAGGACGTAGCGTGTTCATTGGCCCCGAGAAAAGAAGGGCGTAAACCTTCTGGCCATTGCCGCTGAACACCCCATCCACATCAACGAAAACAAAGGTTCTTGGATGCCTAGCTGCAGCAGTGACGTAGGGTTGCAAATCGACTCTAACGATTCAACGATGTGTTGGCTGTACTTGAGTTATTTCCAGATTCCGGGTTGCCTACTTCTGGATCAGCACTCCTGGTGTCCAGGTTCCGAGGTTCAGCTCGACAGGATCGAAAGGGGATGTCTTCATAAGGGTTGAAGTTGATGAATTAAATGAAACACTAAGTTATTCAGTACACGGCACGATTCTAGGGCTCTCAACAATTTCTGAGACGTGATTCTATATAAGAATTACTTCTTATTTACTAAGACAAGTACAAGCGACTAGCTTTGGATGACTACAAATTCTATTTTGGGCCCGGGGGTTCTTTATACCCTCGCATCGTGCCATTATTGAGAGCCCCGCAAATTCTCGCCGAAAATAATTTTTATTTATGTAAAAAACCCTTATACATATTTGGTAAATAGGGTTACCGCACCCCTTCCATGGTGCTATCAATAGCTGGATTCCTTCGTACTGTAACACAGTAACGCCCCCTATCTATGTATCTAATCAATATACCTAATTTCCAGGTATTGATAGCTTCCCTAGACTATTTCCATGAAATGAAAGGACAATTCCCTTTATTTCCCAGTTAAAACCTTAATAGCTTTTAACCTAGCCTAAGGATATCTATAGGTTGGGTTGACCTGCTGGTGCCAATAGCAGGCTGTCTGTTGACGTCTAGAAAAAGTTTATTTTCGGGAATCTTCTATGGGATATCATCCCTTATGTAACGAATCTATAAATTCCTAAGTCATTTCACCGACTTTAGGACTTCCTACTTAGGCTAACCAGACAATCACCGCCTATTATGGGGATTCTGGTAGCCAATAGACCACACTTTACATTTCTAGTGTTTATGTAAGTCTATCTAGGTCATATGCACATAAGGTGCCTTGATATGTACAAATTTGATAGCTGGTCACTTTCTTTGCGCCCAGCTATCAGAGAAATTAGATATAAAAACACTAATAAGATTGGGACAACACGATGGTGCGTTTAACGGGCCATCGGGAGGTCCCCAAAACTTCCTTATTTTCGGAATTCCCAGGGGTGTATAGTCCCGGGGAATGCCAAAAACTGACTAAAAATTACATTTCCAGAAACCTATTTTCTGGAATTGTACTTAAACTACTTGAGCGATTTTCGCTCCAAAGTGATGGCTTGGTAGCTAGTCCAGCAAGCCATCCGAAAGTACTTACACCATGAGTACATCTATTCCCTTCATGGAGTTATTCCACCTGAAGGGTCTACAAATTTCAACGTTTTACGTTGTTTACATTTTTCACGACTGCTTATCTCGTTGACTATCCAAGCGATTCTTCCCATCTAGAAACCGCCTGGAAGCCCTTTTAGCAAGCTTTCCAATGGTAGTACTTTTACCAGTACACCTATATGTTTCTAGGTACTTAGGGCACCTAAAACCGTAAGCGATTGCCAAAAACCAGATAAACAGCAGTTTTTCTATTATATACTGACTTGATATCTCAAGTAAATGGGCTTTATATAAAAGACTACGCTAACTATGTGGTGTATATAGGCTTCCTGTCTCGGTCTAGGTCCCCCATATACCCTAAAATGACCTAAAACCATATATTTGGTGTTTGAGATATCAAGTCAATATTCCTATTTACATAGCAGAAACTATGTGGTCTTCACATAGTTTCATCATTATGTACTGATTTCATGTCCAGTACATAGGATAAGCCCTTAAAAACATGATTTTAATTACTATAATATTTTCAAAAACCACCAAACTATAAATATCGTGTGGTTCCCTCTCACGGGTCATTCGGAACTAATCCGTCGTCGAGCACAGACGTATCGTATGACAGAAATTTATGTTTTTTACTATGATAACTCTTATCAGTATGCTTTCTAATGATTTTACTCTGTTAAGGGTGAACTATTGAACCCTATAACATACTGACAAACACTAAAAACATTATACTACTATCTCAAAAAATGTAGGTAAAATTTTAGTATAAATATAAACGTGCCTCTAAAATTCATTTTAGTATCAGGTGGCGCGCCGTGGTAAGCAGACATGTCTACACATACAAACTTCAATTTCTATGAACCATTTAGTATGGTTGATGACGCTTCGTCGCGAACATACCCCTTTCCTCATGAACGAGTGGAGGTTTTGATTGAAATTCATATCAAATACTCAGGTCTATAATACCTTTAAGCTGAGGCTTGTACGGAACCCTCGGTGCGCGAGTCCGACTCGCACTTGGCCAGTTTTTTTCTAATAAACGGTTATTTTTTATAATAAATAATTATTTATTTTAATAAATGGTTATTTCATTATATCCTTTAATTTTTTTAGTATGGGTTTGAATTGCAGTTGGGGGGCGCCGTAGAAATCTTGCCCAGGGCGCTGGTAGTGTTAAAACCGGCACTGGGTGTAAGGATGGTTATATTACATTTTATATTTAAAAATGGTTGAGATGTTTTTAATGTAATTTGGGCACTAGCCCAAATTACATTAAAAACATCTAAATCAAAAAAAAAACTATTTATACTACTAAGTATAAATAGTTTTTTTTTTGTTTTAGGAAAATTCTATCACCACTAGAAAGCTACACTATCCCTTAGTGTCTAGGTTACCGTTTATCTGAAAAAATGGAACACAACAAATAAAATACAATACGAAATAAAAATAAAAGCACATCTCAATAAACCAATTTTTATTTATTTAGGTTAAAAGTATCACAAATTAAATACTTACCTACATATTAGGTATTATGAATTGATTATTATTGTTTTTAATTCTAGGTATAGCAATTAATACAGGTAATGACACGCGCATTAATGATCCCTTTCCTACCCTAATGTACATTTTTAGTAACACTAGGCGATACTATTAATTGCCTAAATATGATTGCACGATTTATTTACGCATTCATTTAGACATCACCTTGCGTTAGTGAAAATTGGAACCATTGTTATTTAATACTTATTTAGAAATAGGTTATCCACGTTTTCTTTCTTAGGTACTACAGTAAACATTAAACACATAGAAGGAGAACACTTCTCATTATGGGCCTATCGGCACACATCCTAGATCGTACGTCCAAGCTCCGCGTCGACACACAGCGCTAGACCGAGAGCTCCACTTCCAGCCGCGAGCGCATCTCACGCGGCAACTAGATCCCTCATTGAGCCCCCAGCCATTCGGTGACGTCACTCCTTTGCAGCTCACCCTCCCGTGTTCCGGGGGCGGGGGAGGGTGACACCACGTGCGAACTGAAATGCAGCGAGATATTTGTAAATACATGGATAATAACTGCTAACAAAGTCGCATTCCTTTCCGTGTAGTAGTGTAAACAAATGGGCAATTTCAGGAGCGGTAGAAGGTGAAATGAAATCCCACCAATGACATTTTCATGTAATATGTGGCCAAGACGAGACCATATGGCTCGTACTGTCAAATAAAGTTATCAGATCTCATGTATAGCCAAGCGTGTAACTCTACACGCCCTAACTCTACATACTCTACTAATTTCACAAACTCCTACACCTTAGTCAAAATTTGTGGCTTGGCCGTTTCAGCGCTAGAGCCATAATTTGTGGTCTCGTCTTGGCAACATTTTACATGAAAATGTTTTTGGTGGGATTTTACTTCTTTTTGAAAGTTGTTATACGAAGTCTGAGTACTTGTATAATTTTCAGATCTCGATGAAGTTAGTATGGAAAAACCCATACAAACTTCCATTCCTTAATTTAAAGAGTGGGGGTGATTTACTGAAATATAATTTTTATTATTTATAAATAGGAGTCCCCATATAAATTTTGAGACCTCTAGTATTTAAATTTGCGGAAGTTTTATACAAATTTCCATCCCTAGTTTTAGGGATTGGGGAGTCAAAATTCCAAGGTTTAGTTTTTTTTTGTTTGTTTGTGTACTAATACTAGCTTACATCCCAAATTTCAGCTTTCTAGTACTTCAGAAAGTACCCTAAGAATTTTTATGATCATCAGTGAGTGAGTGAGCTAGTTAGTAGCTTTATATGTTTGACTAGTATTTGCTTGGTGCGCGAGCTGCAAGCAGCTCGCGTGTTGTTGTCCCTACACCTACCCTACACCTACCCTACACCTACCCTACACCTACCCTACACCTACCCTACACCTACCTTACACCTACCGTACACCTACCCTACACCTACCCTACACCTACCCTACACCTACCCTACACCTACCCTCCACCTACCCTACACCTACCCTACACCTACCCTACACCTACCCTACACCTACCCTACACCTACCCTACACCTACCCTACACCTACCCTACACCTACCCTACACCTACCCTACACCTACCCTACACCTACCCTACACCTACCCTACACCTACCCTACCCTACCCTACACCTACCCTACACCTACCCTACACCTACCTTACACCTACCCTACACTTTGTTCCAAAAAACATAACCCTAATGTTTGCTTGTCGTTGCCAGGCACTGAGGTTCGCTCCACTCGGGATCCCTACGCTGAATCCGTAAAAAAAAACAAAAAAAAAGATTCGCCAAAACGGGGGAGGGGAGGGGGAGAAGGGGGACAGGGGGGTCAACTTTGAAAAATGGTTTGTTTTTAACTATAGCATTGCCCCTTTATATGAATCTGAAAAAAGAAATGTTCCAAGTCTCTCAACTTCCGAGATCCGCTTAAAGGGGGGGAGAAGGGGGGCGAGGGGGTCAACTTTGAAAAATGGTTTTTAATTTTCCGAACCTCCTCTAAACGAATCCGTAAAAAAAACAAATAAAAAAGATTCGCCAAAACGGGGGGGGGGAGGGGGGAGAAGGGGGCAAGGGAGTCAACTTTGAAAACTGGTTCGTTTGTGACTATAGCATTGCCCCTTTATATGAATCTGAAAAAAGAAATGTTCCAAGTCTCTCAACTTCCGAGATCCGCTTAAAGGGGGGGAGAAGGGGGGCGAGGGGGTCAACTTTGAAAAAAGGTTTTTACTTTTCCGAGCCCCCTCTAAACGAATCCGTAAAAAAAACAAAAAAAAAAGATTCGCCAAAACGGGGGGGGAGGGGGGATAAGGGGGACAAGGGGGTCAACTTTGAAAAATGGTTTGTTTGTGACTAAAGCATTGCCCCTTTATATGAATCTGAAAAAAAAAATGTTCCAAGTCTCTCAACTTCCGAGATCCGCTTAAAGGGGGGGAGAAGGGGGGCGAGGGGGTCAACTTTGAAAAATGGTCTTTACTTTTCCGAGCCTCCTCTAAATGAATCCGTAAAAAACAAAAAATACGGGTACCTTAGTTTCCGAGATACGATAGAGGGGGGGAGGAGGGGGGGGGGAAAAGGGGAGGTTTGGCACTTTTCCCATACTCACGGGAGTTACTTGTTTACGAATCTGTCAAAATATACCCACCTCCCCCTCCACCATCTGGGAGAACAATTATGTCAATGAGTCAGTGAGTCAGTGAGTCAGTCAGTGGTAATGCAGTTTTATATAGTATAATAACTAGTATTTGCTTGGTGCGCGAGCTGCAAGCAGCTCGCGGTTTCGTCGTGTTATTGAGAAGTATTCCTTAACTTACCCTACACCTACACTACACATACCCTACACCAACCCACACCTACCCTACACCTACCCTACACCTACCCTACACCTACCCTACACCTACCCTACACCTACCCTACACCTACCCTACACCTACCCTACACCTACCCAACACCTACCCTACACCTACCCTACACCTACCCTACACCTACCCTACACCTACCCTACACCTACCCTACACCTACCCTACACCTACCCTACACCTACCCTAAACTTTGTTCCAAAAAACATAACCCTAATGTTTGCTTGTCGTCGCCAGGCACTGAGTTTCGCTTCACCCACTCAACCTTCGTTACGCTACGGAGGTCGCCGGCTCGCTTCGCTCGCCACCTCCCCCCTGCGCTGCACTCGGTCTCGTAGGTTCGCTCCACTCGGGATCCCTACGCTGAATCCGTAAAAAAACAACAAAAAAGATTCGCCAAAACGGGGGGGGGGAGGGGGGAGAAGGGGGGCAAAGGGGTCAACTTTGAAAAATGGTTTGTTTGTGACTATAGCATTGCCCCTTTATATGAATCTGAAAAAAGAAATGTTCCAAGTCTCTCAACTTCCGAGATCCGCTTAAAGGGGGGGAGAGAATGGGGGCGAGGGGGTCAACTTTGAAAAATGGTTTTTACTTTTCCGAGCCTCCTCTAAACGATTCCGTAAAAAAACAGAATACGGGTACCTTAGTTTCCGAGATACGATAGAGGGGGGGAAGAGGGGGGAGGAAAAGGGGAGATTTGGGACTTTTCCCATACTCGCGAGAGCAACTTGTTTACGAATCTGTCAAAATATACCCACCTCCCCATTCACCATCTGGGAGAACAATTATGTCAGTGAGTGGTAATCCAGCTTTATATAATATAACTAGTATTTGCTTGGTGCGCGAGCTGCAAGCAGCTCGCGTGTTGTTGTCCCTACACCCGCGTGTTGTTGTCCCTACACCTACCCTACACCTACCCTACACCTACCCTACACCTACCCTACACCTACCCTACACCTACCCTACACCTACCCTACACCTACCCTACACCTACCCTACACCTACCCTACACCTACCCTACACCTACCCTACACCTACCCTACACCTACCCTACACCTACCCTACACCTACCCTACACCTACCCTACACCTACCCTACACCTACCCTAAACCTACCCTACACCTACCCTACACCTACCCTACACCTACCCTACACCTACCCTACACCTACCCTACACCTACCCTACACCTACCCTACACCTACCCTACACCTACCCTACACCTACCCTACACCTACCCTACACCTACCCTACACCTACCCTACACCTACCCTACACCTACCCTACACCTACCCTACACCTACCCTACACCTACCCTACACCTACCCTACACCTACCCTACACCTACCCTACACCTACCCTACACCTACCCTACACCTACCCTACACCTACCCTACACCTACCCTACACCTACCCTACACCTACCCTACACCTACCCTACACCTACCCTACACCTACCCTACACCTACCCTACACCTACCCTACACCTACCCTACACCTACCCTACACCTACCCTACACCTACCCTACACCTACCCTACACCTACCCTACACCTACCCTACACCTACCCTACACCTACCCTACACCTACCCTACACCTACCCTACACCTACCCTACACCTACCCTACACCTACCCTACACCTACCCTACACCTACCCTACACCTACCCAACACCTACCCTACACCTACCCTACACCTACCCTACACCTACCCTACACCTACCCTACACCTACCCTACACCTACCCTACACCTACCCTACACCTACCCTACACCTACCCTACACCTACCCTACACCTACCCTACACCTACCCTACACCTACCCTACACCTACCCTACACCTACCCTACACCTACCCTACACCTACCCTACACCTACCCTACACCTACCCTACACCTACCCTACACCTACCCTACACCTACCCTACACCTACCCTACACCTACCCTACACCTACCCTACACCTACCCTACACCTACCCTACACCTACCCTACACCTACCCTACACCTACCCTACACCTACCCTACACCTACCCTACACCTACCCTACACCTACCCTACACCTACCCTACACCTACCCTACACCTACCCTACACCTACCCTACACCTACCCTACACCTACCCTACACCTACCCTACACCTACCCTACACCTACCCTACACCTACCCTACACCTACCCTACACCTACCCTACACCTACCCTACACCTACCCTACACCTACCCTACACCTACCCTACACCTACCCTACACCTACCCTACACCTACCCTACACCTACCCTACACCTACCCTACACCTACCCTACACCTACCCTACACCTACCCTACACCTACCCTACACCTACCCTACACCTACCCTACACCTACCCTACACCTACCCTACACCTACCCTACACCTACCCTACACCTACCCTAAACTTTGTTCCAAAAAACATAACCCTAATGTTTGCTTGTCGTCGCCAGGCACTGAGTTTCGCTTCATCCACTCAACCTTCGTTACGCTACGGAGGTCGCCGGCTCGCTTCGCTCGCCACCTCCCCCCTGCGCTGCACTCGGTCTCGTACGTTCGCTCCACTCGGGATCCCTACGCTGAATCCGTAAAAAAAAGATTCGCCAAAACGGGGGGGGGGAGGGGGGAGAAGGGGAGCAAGGGGGTCAACTTTGAAAACTGGTTCGTTTGTAACTATAGCATTGCCCCTTTATATGAATCTGAAAAAAGAAATGTTCCAAGTCTCTCAACTTCCGAGATCCGCTTAAAGGGGGGGGAGAAGGGGGGCGAGGGGGTCAACTTTGAAAAATGGTTTTTACTGTTCCGAGCCTCCTCTAAACGAATCCGTAAAAAAAACATAAAAAAACGATTCGCCAAAACGGGGGGGGGAGGGGGGAGAAGGGGGGCAAGGGGGTCAACTTTGAAAACTGGTTCGTCTGTGACTATAGCATTGCCCCTTTATATGAATCTGAAAAAAGAAATGTTCCAAGTCTCTCAACTTCCGAGATCCGCTTAAAGGGGGGGAGAAGGGGGGCGAGGGGGTCAACTTTGAAAAATGGTTTTTACTTTACCGAGCCTCCTCTAAACGATTCCGTAAAAAAAATAAAAAAAAAAGATTAGCCAAAACGGGGGGGGAGGGGGGAGAAGGGGGGCAAGGGGGTCAACTTTGAAAAATGGTTCGTTTGTGACTATAGCATTGCCCCTTTCTATGAATCTGAAAAAATAAATGTTCCAAATGTTCCAACTTTCGAGATCCGCTTAAAGGGGGGGAGAAGGGGGGCGAGGGGGTCAACTTTGAAAAATGCTTTTTACTTTTCCGAGCCTCCTCTAAACGAATCCGTAAAAAACAAAAAATACGGGTACCTTAGTTTCCGAGAAACGATAGAGGGGGGGAGGAGGGGGGGGGAAAAGGGGAGGTTTGGCACTTTTCCCATACTCACGGGAGTTACTTGTTTACGAATCTGTCAAAATATACCCACCTCCCCCTCCAACATCTGGGAGAACAATTATGTCAATGAGTGAGTCAGTCAGTGGTAATGCAGTTTTATATAATATAACTAGTATTTGCTTGGTGCGCGAGCTGCAAGCAGCTCGCGGTTTCGTCGTGTTATTGAGAAGTATTCCTTACCCTACACCTACCCTACACCTACCCTACACCTACCCTACACCTACCCTACACCTACCCTACACCTACCCTACACCTACCCTACACCTACCCTACACCTACCCTACACCTACCCTACACCTACCCTACACCTACCCTACACCTACCCTACACCTACCCTACACCTACCCTACACCTACCCTACACCTACCCTACACCTACCCTACACCTACCCTACACCTACCCTACACCTACCCTACACCTACCCTACACCTACCCTACACCTACCCTACACCTACCCTACACCTACCCTACACCTACCCTACACCTACCCTACACCTACCCTACACCTACCCTACACCTACCCTACACCTACCCTACACCTACCCTACACCTACCCTACACCTACCCTACACCTACCCTACACCTACCCTACACCTACCCTACACCTACCCTACACCTACCCTACACCTACCCTACACCTACCCTACACCTACCCTACACCTACCCTACACCTACCCTACACCTACCCTACACCTACCCTACACCTACCCTACACCTACCCTACACCTACCCTACACCTACCCTACACCTACCCTACACCTACCCTACACCTACCCTACACCTACCCTACACCTACCCTACACCTACCCTACACCTACCCTACACCTACCCTACACCTACCCTACACCTACCCTACACCTACCCTACACCTACCCTACACCTACCCTACACCTACCCTACACCTACCCTACACCTACCCTACACCTACCCTACACCTACCCTACACCTACCCTACACCTACCCTACACCTACCCTACACCTACCCTACACCTACCCTACACCTACCCTACACCTACCCTACACCTACCCTACACCTACCCTACACCTACCCTACACCTACCCTACACCTACCCTACACCTACCCTACACCTACCCTACACCTACCCTACACCTACCCTACACCTACCCTACACCTACCCTACACCTACCCTAAACTTTGTTCCAAAAAACATAACCCTAATGTTTGCTTGTCGTCG
The DNA here is from genome assembly GCA_948252205.1 of Orthosia incerta. Lineage (NCBI taxonomy): Eukaryota > Metazoa > Arthropoda > Insecta > Lepidoptera > Noctuidae > Orthosia > Orthosia incerta. Next base: position 14,979,959 of record OX411744.1, read on the forward strand.
CCAGGCACTGAGTTTCGCTTCACCCACTCAACCTTCGTTACGCTACGGAGGTCGCCGGCTCGCTTCGCTCGCCACCTCCCCCCTGCGCTGCACTCGGTCTCGTAGGTTCGCTCCACTCGGGATCCCTACGCTGAATCCGTAAAAAAACAAAAAAAAAAGATTCGCCAAAACGGGGGGGGGGGGGGAGAGAAGGGGGGCAAGGGGGTCAACTTTGAAAAATGGTTTGTGTGTGACTATAGCATTGCCCCTTTATATGAATCTGAAAAAAGAAATGTTCCAAGTCTCTCAACTTCCGAGATCCACTTAAAGGGGGGGAGAAGGGGGGCGAGGGGGTCAACTTTGAAAAATGGTTTTTACTTTTCCGAGCCTCCTCTAAACGAATCCGTAAAAAAAACTAAAAAAAAAATTCGCCAAAACGGGGGGGGGAGGGGGGAGAAGGGGGGCAAGGGGGTCAACTTTGAAAACTGGTTCGTTTGTGACTATAGCATTGCCCCTTTATATGAATCTGAAAAAAGAAATGTTCCAAATGTTCCAACTTTCGAGATCCGCTTAAAGGGGGGGAGAAGGGGGGCGAGGGGGTCAACTTTGAAAAATGGTTTTTACTTTTCCAAGCCTCCTCTAAACGAATCCGTAAAAAAACAGAATACCGGTACCTTAGTTTCCGAGATACGATAGAGGGGGGGAGGAGGGGGGAGGAAAAGGGGAGGTTTGGGACTTTTCCCATACTCGCGAGAGTGACTTGTTTACGAATCTGTCAAAATATACCCACCTCCCCCTTCACCATCTGGGAGAACAATTATGTCAATCAGTCAGTGAGTGGTAATGCAGTTTTATATAATATAATAATTCCACTATTGACAATGTTTTTTTTTTCTACGTCAAAAAATAATAATTAAGTAACAATAATTGATTCTACCGCCGATTCGGAAATGTAGCTTATTATGGAGAAGAATGGACAAGAAACTCCACATTTACTCTTTTAAAATAAAAAGTGTTTTACAAGTATTTGCCTTTGGTTACATCATTTCTGTTGTTGGAAAAATACATATATGTGAGAACGATGTAAATAGACGTGCACGTAAAAGAGTCTAGAGTAAAACAAACAATTAAAAAATAACAATACATAGGTAACTAAAAACAGGCCGAGGCAGCTAAGTTATGACCAATTCCAACTGATGGCGCCCGTTCACGAACATAACACATAGATCGGCACCACTCAGCTCAACCATCATGAAGGGAACCGAATAATCCAACACATGTGCCACCATCAGAGAGAAATTAGAGAGAGCATGACACACTCAACTGCCAGGGCACACAGGAGTCAACGAACGACACATAGGTACAGTGAATGGTAGATTTATCTACAGTCGGAACATAGTACTCACACATGTGCTGTGCAGTTATATAATACTTAAAGAAATTGAGTTTATACAATACAAATATATTCATACAATCTTCAGCAGGTCCAACAATACGTCGAAACTTTGCTGCCCATCACTAATTGTTCTTGCGCCCTAGTGGCTGCGGAGCAGGACCAGCATTGAGCCAAGCATTTTTATCAGCGATGTAATCCTCCAACTTATAATATGCTTGCCTGCATAGTGTGCGTTTTATACAAGTTTTAAATTTCGTCTCATTTAGTTCTAGAATGTGGGGAGGTATTTTATTGTAACATTTTATACAGATACCCCATAAAAGATGACACTACTTTAGCCAGCCTGAAACCTGGTTGAATTAATTGTTCCCTATTTCTAGTAACATAATTATGTCCGTCGCCGTTTTTACAAAAAAATATGTAAATTCTTTCTAACATACATGATGTTTTCATAAATATATTGACAAGGTACTAAGGTAGGTGTTATTTGGTATAATCCAAACCCAAGTTATGGGGGTTCAAAAAAACGACGAAGCGCTTCGAGAAAAGGTAGGAAGTGCCCTTGCTTTTCGCTTGGCTCGTCTTGACGGGGGCACTACCGTGTCCCCAGATCTGTTGTTTATTGCCATACCGCAGAATAGGGAAATGGGCAACGGTTGTAATTGAACAACCTTGCATACGACAAGAGCTAACCTCACTTGTCATCTAAATAGCTGTTAATAGATATATTTTACAACATCTTTTCTATTAATTATACGAAAGCTCAAAATGTCAGTTATCCGAATGTTATATTTTAGCGACGGATCCGTTAATTTCACTATTCACACAGTATCTACAGTACCGTTTAAACAGATCCGTCGCTACTGGGGGTAATATTCACACCATATTTAGTCAGTGTACCACCATAACCACCAAAACGGATCAGTGTTTTAATAATTTTGTGTGTGTGAATTCGCTCATACATACAACTACCTACAGTAGTCACAGCTCTTTGTGTCTGAAGTTAGATGTGCGAACCATTGCGCAAGAAACAGTTTGTCATCGAGTATACTGCATACAGTAAGCGAGATAGGACTATGCGAGAAACTTAAGCGAGTGAAAGAGGCAGTTATACAAAGCTATCTTCTACTTCAACATTGAATCAAAAATAGCAATTGCGCAGGGTCTTGCAGCCAACTGCCGAGATACAAAGACCCGCTGTGACTACTATACGCCATTGGCGAATAAAAACGTATACGATCAAGCGGACCTGTAAAAGGGACCTCTGTGTGAACGAGCACTTACTTTTTATTGTTTGTGCACACGACACTACCGTTTTTTTTCATCTCCTTCAGTAATAAGTCAAATTGTAATAAATAATGATTTGTCGCTGATATTAATTAACCATTTGGCTGCCACCACGATAATATTTTGACTCCGTTTATTAGTAAGATTTGCCTTTAAACATGCAAGCATTCATAATTATTGTTGCAATATGCGAAGTGCACTTGGGATGAATCATGGTGATAAAAGAACATCTAAATGTCTCATGGCCTTGCTGTTATGACTCGGCGGTAGGTACTGTTCATAGCAGAGATTATATTCCTTTTGTTTTTCATGTTGATGCGACTGTAGCGTCCAATCCTATTAAATAGACAAAAGTGCGCGAAATGATTAATGACTTACCGCTACAAACAGGCAAATGTCCCGACCACTTCATGTCGTCACCACATGTTAGTGTTCTTTGTCCTCGAAATTCAGCTTTAGGATCTCGACATGTAAAATTACAAGCTTTATTTTCAGCTCCACAATGTGGCACTAAATACTTGGGGACAGAACAAGATTGGACCAGAACATGTATCTGCATTTTGCACGTTTGGAGAATCTGGAACGTACAACATTATTGTTGAAAGATGTGAAAATTTATTACAACGATATACACTTACAAAAATAAACTCACTTCGCCTTTATGCGTGATCTGTCCGACGAGTATGTGGGAGCCCTCTTTCAGTAACGAACCGAATTTAGGACCATACATGTGGACGAAGCGTACAAGTCTGGGGGCTTTTCTTCCTGAACATGACAATATCCGAGGATATTGCAACACTGCACGATCAAGACCTGGCTTGGTGATTAGTGTCCTGTCAGGAGGACATCGCACGCAGATTCCTGAAAGTATATTTAAAAAGTTAGTTGCACGAGACCTTGAAATTAAAAGTAATTATGCAAAATGTATTTCTAATTACAATAACCTTCATCGACGCTGTTCAACTCATTATCTCTCAAACGAATTGGCAGCGATCTCCTGTGGTTCTCCCCCGCTCGCACCACTCCTCGTCCAATGTAAATGGACGACACTTCATTGTTTAGGTTCTTCCTATTAGTTTCTTCAATATATGCATCAGACTGGTAGAAGAGCCGCGGGTCTTCTCTTGGCTGGTATACTTTACCCGTCGCCTCTTGGGTAAGTGATGGGGCATCGTTCCGAACGTGCAGCGGCGGCCGTAGCTTGGTGAGCCGGCTGCTATAATAGTCATAATCATTTCTCTTGTTGTGATCACTTAGTATCGACCGACGACTGTGATAATTTGATGCTCGACTGTGATATCCTTCTTTCGGTAAAAGTTTTAGTCTGAAAACCAGAGAAAGACATTTAAATTTCGATGCAGCCATTTATCATTGTAATGTGAATTTGCTAATGATGAGTGCAAAGAAAAAGTACACGTTTCGTCAAGGTTCCATCTCAACATTTTAAATATTTACACAAAGAGCACTGTTGAAGTTTTCACAACATGAAACTAGAGCTTGTAATCTGTTTAGGCAGTCAGGTATGCTATAGGAATAGAATTGACGTATGGTTGCTATTTCAGCTAGCCCTATGTTAGCATTCTAGATTGAATTGTTTGACAGGCACTTATCCGTGTTTTGATCTAAAGTTATTTACGATTATGCGTATTTGCTGGTACGCAGTAAAAAATAACCGTGAAAAAAATATTTAAAGATACTTTTTAACCGACTTCAGAAAAAGGAGGACGTTCTCAATTCGTCGGAATCTTTTTATTTTTAGAGTTCCGTGCCCGAACGGTCCAAACGAAACAATATTGGTATCACTCACGTGTCCGTCTGTCCGTCTATCCGCGGGTTTTACGGTCAAACGGTTGGAGCTGTCTTCAAATTTTCACAGTATGAGCATCTTGTTGACTGGAAGCCATGCAAATTGTCAAAAAATATTTTTTTTTATATTTTAAGGGGGGCGTGATATAATTTTTTATAATTTTTTAGCCCTACCCCATCGAGTTTGATATAGTTGTTTAGAGCTAGTTAAGTAAATAAATACTGTATTTTTTGTTTTAAAGATATTGGAAAACAAAGAAATGAGAAGCCACCAAAGTCAGCTTTTTTTACATTGTGTTCCGATGAATTTTTTAACTTCCCATCGACCTATTATCTTGAAATTTAATGATAATGTTTATTATTACGTATATTTTACTAACAAATACCAATACATTGATATATCTGATTTTTTCTTTGAAATTCTCTCAATTTTCCTATTACAACCAACTTAATTATGCGGTTTTTTTTATATTATTTTTATTTGTTATAGGCTCGCGTTTGACCACTATCTCGCCTGATGTTAAGTGATGATGTGGTCGAAGGTGAAGCACGCTTGCCTAGAAGCAACTATTCACTCTTGACTTGAAGACCCCTAGGTTGTAGCTATCAGAAAACAAAGACAGCAGGGAATTCCACTCCAGCTGTACGCACAATGAAAGAAAAAAAATGTGCGTATGGGTGGGATATCCACCATGTATGTATGATGGCGCATTGCCTTACGTCTTGTAGTCCGATTATGGGAGGGCTAGGCGGAATCAAATTGTGCAGTTCCATCGCACACTCTCCGAAATGTAACCGATAGAAAACCGACAGGCTGGCAACTCGTCGTCGGTGTTCAAGGCTCTGGAGGTTTGAGTCGACCAGCGCATCGTTGCCGATAAGTCTCTTGGCCCGTCTGTCAATCGACTCAAGTGCATCAAGTTGGTACCTGGTAGATCTGTCCCAGAGATGAGAGCAGTACTCCATGCATGACCGAACCTGCGCTTTATACAAGTTGAGCAGCTGTTCAGGCGTGAAGTACTGTCTCACCTTCGCAAGGATCCCCAACTTTTTTTGCAGCCAATTGAGCCTTTGCCTCAATGAATGGACCAAAATTGAGGGTCGACGTCAACGTAACACCAAGAAGGTCGAGGTGGTCCGTTATCGGCACGGTTACACCACGGAAGGATGGAGCCGGGTGGAATTGTCTCTTTTTTGCGGAAAAAAGACACGCCTGGGTCTTAGCAGCATTGAAACTGACTAGATTGGCATTGCCCCATTCGGAGACTGCCTCCAAAGACAGGTTCAAGCGCTCAACCATGGCCTCCCGAAGAGACCGGACTTGAGGCCCTGTGGTTTGGTACGGAACCCTAAATGTGCGAAGTCCGACATGCACTTGACCGGTTTTTAACACGCTTTTATTAGCTTGGTATGTATGTATCTATGTATCAATGTAACAATGTATCAATGTGTATCGGAATCTTTGAACGTGATTTTCACCCACTTCAAAACGTTGGATTGATTTGAAACTTTGCACACTTATCAAGGACCGATGACAATGCAATAATTTAAACAGTTTGTTCCATTATCCTTACCAATAAAGCGTGTTTTTTAGTTTTTAGAACTACAATTTATTTTTATATATGTATCTTCCCCGATTACTCGAAGACGCCTGGACCGATATGCAAATTTATTCTTTTGTTCTACTCCCCAGGTAGTTCCATGGTCATCAGGTTAGGATCTGATGATGGGATCCCATGGAAATCGAAGGTACTCCTCAAATATTATAGGCGTAGGTACATATAGCGATTTTGGTATTTTCATCAACGATGCAATCATTTGCACCCAGAAAGTATCATTTGATGAGGTGGAACTGATGAAAAAGACACAGATGGCGACTGGAACTCATTAAATGATACCTAAGGATGTCACGGGTATAAGATAATATCTCGAATTGTTAACCGACTATGATGAAGTAAATACTTATAAATAAACGATAGGTACTGATGAAAATGGTACCATCGAACTGATTTGATGATGAAGCCAGGTAGGCACTGGAACTCCAAAATAAAACAATGTATCCTAGTCGTGTTTGGGTATATTGGAATCGATATGCGGGTACTTTGGCTATAAATGATTTTCATGGTAATTTGAGGTACCAAAACTAAAAAGTGAAAAATAAAAAACTTTTTAACAAAAACATACAATCGACTTCCAAAACAAAACACTACAAAGTTTTTTTAGAGAGTGCAGTAATGTACGGTTCTTATCTTAGTAATGTACGTAATTTGAATAAAAAAGGTTAGTTTATAGTAGACCAAAAAAATTACAAAAAATGTTGCAAAAACTTGAAGAGTGGTGCCAAAAAGTTTACGTCAACGACTAACCTGTTGATGTCTATGTCCGGTTGGCGGGCTCTCAGTGATCCTAGAAAAAAGCACATAAAACATTACAGCAAAATTATTAATGAACTTCGTTAATGAGATCTTCCTTATTTTTACCCGACCGGTTTTTTTACGTGCGTAAATGAAAATGGTATCAGTTTTGTGTGAATAGAAAAATATTTTTGGTTCGTCCGAAACTTTGTGTCTCAACTTTAGTCACGTCCATTTCACGAGATCATTTCGCGCTCGAAAGCGGGCGCTATGCGGGTATTCCCCGAAGGTAGATGTATGGGACATGCTACTTGTTGTGTTTAGTCATGCAAGTAGTTATAGGAATATTAGAAAAACCTAATAACATACACGACCAGATCGAACCCAGGAACTACATCAAGAGGCAGCCAGACCTTAAATTTTATTCTAAAAGATTTAGGTACATTGAGTGTCTATTTGTTCTAATGGTCGCAAGCTCTACTGCATGAAGTCCCGGGTTCGCTTCCCAGATCGGGTAAAGCAGGTATTATTGACTTATTCCATCTGAAATTTTTCAGTAGCTGCCTGAGTCCAAATTTTTTCCCTATTATTTCATGTTACATAGGACATAAAAATAGTTGGAGAAATATGGGAGAATGGTACTATCGGTAGGTACAACTCTGCTTACACTTCGGGGTACTACCTAACCTACCTTGTTCAGGCGTGATGTTACGACGATGTTGATGATTTACATGACTTAATATTGTAGCAGTCAATATGTGACACATTTCATCTACAATCAAGAAAAGATATAAACTCGTATAAAGTCTGGCACAAGGCCCACATTCCAATGCATTTGCAGGTATAGCCAACATTATGATTTTTGTTTGATATTATGTGTGTGACTCGACGCTGGAATGATGTGACGTGACTTCACGTGACTACTGGAAACAGCTACGAATAAACAAATCCATCATTCATTTGGGACGTCGTGAGAGGTGACCCTTTCCAGAAACGAGTAGTTTTTCCTACTTAAGGTACGAAAATTACATAAATCTAAAAGCGATACTTAAATGCTTCAAAAACCCAGGCATAGTAAAATAATCGCCAATGTTGGCAACAATAATATATTCAGAATGGACAATGACAGATGGGCCAGAGTCATCACGCGGTGGGAAACACCTGGAAGAGAGGAAGCTATGGGGCAAACCTTTACCACAGAATAAATATACAAACAGTATGGAAACTACCTACAAACACTCGAAACGGCACACTCACACAAACATGCGTATCGACGAGACCCCTAAGCGGCTCGCACTACTGACAGCACTGCAGAAGTGCCTTAATGGTCTCGTCGGCGCGTATGTTTGTGTGAGTGTGCCGTTTCGAGCGTTTGTAGGTAGTTTCCATACTGTTTGTATATGTTTACTGTACCTTTACCCAGCAGTGCGACAATTAAGGCAGAATAAAAAAATACAAAAATCTAAAAGATCCGCCGAGAGAGGCAAACAAATAGGAATATGGTACTCTGTCATCAGATGATAATAAAGATTTACCGGCGACTTATATCTAGTCGTTCATTTAGTTATTTCATCTTCATCCATAGCATGAGGCTCTTTTTTACGCCCAACTTTTATCTTTGTTATAACAAGGAGTAAAATACATAAGTTATTATGGTACAACCTAGGTAACCGACAAGGGGGATTTGTATTGTCCCAAGGATTGTTAGTTTCTGTGTGGGAGGCCAAATGTTCTAATGTTGACAATTACCAGCTAACAAATTATACGAATCACGAATGACATCAGAAATACACACTAAGCCATAAAACAATCTCAGACATTGTAAGACACTTTGTAAGTGGCTTGTTGCAATAAATTACTTACTGACCACCCGTACTGCATTAAAATTATGGACATCAGGAATTGTGGGACCGTTATCAATAATGCTGCTTCTAATATAATTTATCAATCCTTTGAAGCTTCGGCGAATAATCCTTATAAGGAGTACAGGTTTGCAGTATCTTTAGAAAAGGATGAAGTATCAGACGCGGGTCAGCTTCTGGTTAAGTAATACAAATCTGAGGTTGTATTTTTGATTTCTTTACTGTTTATTGTTTAACAGCAAGTACAATGAATTGACTTGACTTAATGTCCTACGTCCCCTGGATGGGGCAAAGGGCGTCCACAGTAGTCCTCCATCGCGATCGGTCTTGAGCTTCACGCTTCACCTCGCTCCACGTCATACCGATGCTCGTCGCTTCCGCCAACACGGTGCGACGCCAGGTTTGACGGGGACGGCCACGCTTTCTTTTGCCTTGGGGATTCCAATCCAGCGCTTGCTTCGGTACATGATCAGAATCCCTTCGCAGCGTGTGGCCAATCTAACTCCATTTGCGACGCTTGATCTGGCGGTCGATCGGGCTCTCGTGGCATTCCTCCAACAGTTCCACGTTGGTGATGCTCCCGGGCCAGTAAATGCCGAGTATGCGATGAAGACAGCGGTTGACATTAACTTTGATTTGGTGAGAGATGTCTTTTGTGACCTTCCACGTTTCGCACCCGTAAAGCAACACTGATTTGACATTTGACCCGAAGATTTTGAGTTTAATCCTTCGGGTCAGTTGCCGCGATTGCCAAACAGGTCTCACCTGCGCTAAGGTAGCTCGTGCTTTGGCGATCCTTGAAGCGATGTCCTCTTCACTACCTCCAGTTTCCGACACGACGCTCCCGAGGTACGTAAACTTGTGGACGCGTTCCACTGCCTCTGTGCCAATCAGCAACGGTAAAGTATTCTTCACACCAGATCACATCTCTTGGGTCTTCCGGGTGTTTATTTTTAGTCCCGTTTCTGCCGCTTCCTGACTTAAATCTTTCAATTTAGCTTGCATGTCAACGTGGGTATGACTCAGCAGGCATAGGTCATCGGCGTAATCCAAGTCCTCTAAGACGTTGGATAATCCCCACTCTATCCCGCGGCGCTTGTTGCCGAAAATGCGAAGCAAGATCCCGTCAAGAACGACTAAAAAGAGGAGCGGTGAAAGGGGACAACCTTGGCGGACACCTGCATGTACTGCTATTATATCATCCGAGATGAGGCCGTCAAGAGTTACTTTACAGGATTAATTCTTGTATATACTCTCCAACAGACGGACAATTTTTGGCGGCACTCCGATGTCCAGTAGGCGGGACCAGATGCTGGACCACTTCAGCGTATCAAATGCCTTTTCGAAATCGACAAAGGTGGGATATATCTTCCTTTGCCATTCTGATGCCTGTTCTAAAATGATACGGAGAGTGTTGATCTGATCCGTGCACGAGCGGTTCGCGCGGAAACCAGCAGCCTAATTGCGTAAGTGAATTCTGCAAAGCAAACAAGTCGATTCCTTCCCAAAAACGACTTTACGTATTAATATGCAATACGTAAAGTCGTTTTTGGGAAGGAACCGACTTGTTTGCTTTGCAGAATTTACTTACGCAATTAGGCTGCAGCCTGCTCTTTGCGTAGGAGAGGATGAAGTACAATGCAATGATCTTATTCCCACATCTTTGTTTGGTATCTATATCTAACTACTGAGTTTAGATATTACAGCAGACAATGCTGCAATTATAATGGAGGAGGAGCAGCATCTACATGCAAGAGCTTTTTTGTATTTGAAAATCATACCGAGACCTCTAAGGCCATGTCCTAACTAAATAAATCGGCAATCTGCAATTTAATAATAGTCTTTTCCACTAAGAGAAGGAAATACTCAATTAAGGATGGAGTCGTTTCATAAAAGTTGACTGGATAACAAAAAGTCAAGGAAAAGCAATGTTTCAGCATCACTAATTTTGTTAAGGAAATACTTTGTTGTAAGTAAACTCTTAAAAATAATTGGCGGGAACACGAAGCAACCATGACATGTAAAACATTGCAATTACGCAAGCAGCGATATGTAATTTCATCCTGTGACAAGTTTTGGACGAGACACAAAGTTTTCAGAATGATGGTTGAAAATACAAGACAAGGCAGATATTAATTAATTAAAATCCAGCCAGCCAATAATAAGACTAACAAGAGAAATAGTGCCGCACTGTAGCAGTAGAGCCGTACCTACTGAACGTCATAGTTTCGTGATACAGTCAAAAGATCTCAATGGTAAACGGTCATCAACATCATTCTCAAGAGATATCCCAATTTATTTGGGAGTGGTGAAACACGTCTTCTTCTTTCACACTTCTCTGTTGGTATTCCTAAGAGTGGGTCTACTTCGGAATCAACTTGGAGGCTTCTATATTCTTACAAGGGTCCATAAATTTATTGAATCCAAACGCATATTAATAAAAGCTACAAGTAAAATTTTATATAAATTTTTAATTTATTTATTTTTATATATTACACCGACTCAAACAGTAAAACGTCTATATCTTTTGAAAGGCTAAACCGATTTTCATCAAACTCAAGATTAGCTAAGAACACTCTTGATAATATCACCTTTCAAACAAAAAAAAAATAAATCAAAATCGGTTGATCCGTTTAGGAGCTATGATGCTACAGACATATACACAAATACACAAACACGTCAAACTTATAAACTCTTTTTCCGTCGGGGGTTGACAAGTAACTTAAAACTCTCAGTAATAGTGTTGTTTTCTTGAAAAAGAGGGATGTTTGATGAAAATCGGTTTAGCCGTTCAAAAGTTATGGGCGTTTTACTGTTAGAATCGGGGCGTTTTAGCAAGATATCGCTGCACAATTGCGTGTTCAATAGATTGTCGATCGAAGCGCTTCTACTACCAGATAAATTATGTAACATGAAATAAAAATGGGGCGGGGGTCTTTTTAATTTTATATTTTATTTGTTATCCCAGAAAAAGTTCACGTGCAGGCAGAGCTGGTTGGGTGTAAATCAAGTTCGCTGCAGTAATATATAGTGTAATTTCGAAGTCGAAGGCACGAACTATTTTGTGCGCGGGGTTAAAATGCCTGCTATCTCATCCGACAACTCGTGCGAAAGAGATAGATGCTGTGATGAGCAGTAAGAAGCTAGTTCGCGTACGAATTAGCACTTTTGCAAGTTTGTAGTGAAATGGATGATGATTTAGGATGAAAACGAGCGCGCGAAATTTTATAAACAGACCTTTGGGAGTCTAGATATCATGAAAACACGATTAAATGTTATATTTTCAAAATACAATTATTTGCATTGTTGAACTACTAATCTATCCCTGTATGGTGGCCGTTTTGAATTTTTCCTTCTTCTTATTTTATTTATTTATTGCCGCCCAAAAGATGCGTTAAAATTAGTGTTAGAGTGTAGAAAATGGAGTTTCTTGTGCATTATGGAGTTGCTTGTGCATCCTTCTCCGAATGTACGGTAGAATAAATTTTTATAACTTGTAATTTTAATGTACCTAACGTTCAAAAGTGCCGCTTGGTGGCCTACTTGAAATAAAATATCTTTGTCTTTGTTGAAATATGGAACTTTCGACGCTCATAACTTTCAAATATTTTTATTTTTTTGTTTCCATACAGGGCTAGATAATGATGAGACAAATTCATACCATTTTTATTTTGAACTTACATCGTCAAATAGTGGAGGAATCTCTAGACTACGTTTGTATGGAAGAATTATCGACTAGTGTAACCTTAATAGTCCATAACCATAAAGAAACCTATTACAACGTATGCAAATCAATGTCAGCAACAAGTATTAGGAAGCTATTGAGATATTAAAATAATTACCTACGCAGTAGTATGCAAATAGTCTGCAAAATGTTTTCTAAGTACATTTAATTTTGTGTTAAATCGTCATTCGAATGCAATGTTTCTCTTCATCTCTATGAAATGATGTCATGTATAAATCCGTGTTGATGATCTAAAAGTATTATTCTGTTAAGTTGTTTGTTTTGTACTTGATCGTAAACTAGGTTCTGCCCGCGGTTTCACCCGCGTCAAAAAGTATTTTGTTTTCCGAAGGAGTTTGCTACCGAGAGACAATAATTATCCGATGTCCTTATCCAGTGAGCGATTTAACGGAAAAACGTAACAACCAGACATAGGTAAGGATAATCTAAACAGTTTGTGTCAATCGTATCTTGTGTTTGATTAAAAGCACCGAAGTTATAAAAACGTGTTAGTATAAAGTTACTAATGTTTGTTAACAGAATCCGACTAGTCATTGGATTACTCAGTATTTTTTGTGTGGTATTTTAATTTGGACTCGCTTGTTAGACATATTATGTCATTGTCCCTTAATTGATTCACTATCAGTAATCTTACTAATATTATAAAGAGGAAAGATTTTTTTGTTTGTTTGTTTGTACCGAATAGGCTCCAAAACTACTGGACTGATTTGAAAATTCTTTCACCAATAGAAAGCTACATTATTCCTGAGTGACATAGGCTAGGTCCTGTGGGGTGGTCCACGGGAGCGAAGCCGCGGGTAACAGCTAGTATTATAATGATCTGGATGAAATTTGGCACAGAGATAGAACTGGAACTGGAATAGCTCTTAGGTTTTTCCTCTCGGTATAAGATTCCTTTGGGATAAGTAGCACTTTTTACGCGCGTGAAGCCACTGGCAGAAGCTAGTTAAGTTCTAAAGCTGATATTTTTTCTAAGATTTATTGTTGGATTAATTACGGCATTGGTGTTTATAGAACGATTCAATTCAGGATAATTGCCACAATTTTTGCATATATTTCATTAAATGTACCTATTTTATAGAAGGGTCAGAGGGGAGGTTTTGGCTAAGTACCTAATAACAGCTACACGGGTCGATCTTCCTTGCCGATTGTCGAGGTTGGTCCGTGGATGGCTGAATACAGGGCTACATAATGATAAGACAAATTGATATAATTTTTTATTTTGAACGTACATCGTTAAACAGCGGAATAATCGCCAGACTACGTTTGTATGGAAGAATGATCGACTAGTGTAACCTTAAAGGTCTATCCACACATATCAGGAACACACACGTCCGTGCACGGGACTTGCACGGGCACGTGCACGGACGTGTGTGAATGAGTTTATATAAAATGTACCCACCGATATTTTTTTGAGCCCCTGACGGGGCACGGTCCGTCCACGTCCCTGGCACGGTAATGGGGGCACGGTCCGTCCACGGCCCTGATATGTGGATAGCCCTTTAGCCGTTGGTCCCGGCCGTCATTTGAACATTTTTGACAGTCGCTGCAGGTAGTCAAAAGCCGGAAAATCTAACAACACTCTTGCCGAGGAGAGGGAAGGAAGGAGAAGGAGGTATTAATAGCTTGCATATTATGCTAGTTATTCTGTTTAGTGTAGATGGCCTACGTCAGATTGTCAGTTTACTTGGTTTTTAAGTAAGCAAGTAAATTTTGTTTCTCTGAGAAACTTTAGATATTTCCCAAACTTCTGTTCGTGCTGGTTTTGGGTCGTAAGGCATCTATTTACGATTAGTTCGTTGGTATCTTGGGATATCTTTTTTGTTAGTCGTTAGCTACATCGTCTACTTAATTATCTTCAAATCTACATCTGTTTAGGATCTTGTTTCGTCGAACAGTAATTCCTTATACTCAGAATAATCTACTGACGAATACCCGAAATATCATTCGTAAAAAAACATCAATCTCATCCCATATCCTGAAGCTTGAGAGACGTGCGATTTATCTACCAAATGTTGAGTTATTTATTTAAGCGTTTAGGCTGTACCTTGTCTATCAATAGACTTCTGACTGTTGGAAGTGTTGTGTGTTGGCATGTCCATCAAGAAAGATAGGATTCGAAAAGTATCAACCGAAAGAAGAACTACTACACTGGCCGAAATAAGAAAGACGTATCTATCAAAAGGTAAAAAATATTTTAAGTTGAAAAACGGGCAAACCCATGCTATGATATAGTTACATGTATCAAAATTCTGTGAATGCAACATTGTTCCGCCTATATCTCCACTAAATTAAGTATTATAACATTGATAATATACATATTTTTAAATTTTTAATGCGATTATTTTCAGCAAAAAAACTCTGGTAAATTACTCTCGAACTAAATAGGAAAGCCGTAAAACACCATATGGGCCCCCCGCCCTTTCACCAATTAAAACAGCTATTTTCATATTATTAAGTTTAAGAATATAGGCATTTTTTCTATTTACGACTTGTATCCTTAGTACCTTTTTATTTAATACACACAGCGGCTATTTAATTAATACCACATACGGTGTCCTAAACTGAAAAGCCGCAAGCGGTAATTTTTTTGCCTTGCGCAAAAGCCAGTTACGTCTTTCTATTGACACACAAACTTAATGATGAATTTTTACTTCTCGGTCAAAGAAGTTATTCATTGAAAGATTAGACTCATCTACGCAAAATAAATCTTTTTATTTTACTTCCACCAAAATGTATCCTTTCATCTTAGTTAAAGTATAAATGATAATGGAGATGAGCCCTTCTACACTGTGGTAAACTAAAAGAGATAAAAAAATATCGCCAGTTTGTCCGTTTTTCCTCATTTCGGCAAAATATAAAACTCAATTATGGAAAATAAAAATTAAGCTTAAGTAACGATTTTCACTGGTTTCATAGAAAGTGGATACAATAGACTACAATCCAAATACTGTGTTACTCACTACGCACTATTGAGATACGCAGAATTCTCCAAAAAATATTGTCAATGATATTATGCACATAACGTCGACCTACATTCTTTATTGTTATCTCCCGCGACAGTAATTAACTAAATGCTCTAATGAATTCATTTCACCCTGAACTTGACCGGCGAGAAATGTGTTACAGTAGCTAGACATCGAGTGAAGGCGGCATCTCATTAATTTAAAACGTTGGCTAGACAGACAGTAGGTGAGATAAATATTAAATATGTGTTTAGATGTTTTATATGATTGAGCAGGCTTATTGGTAGAAGCTCTGTGACCATTATGATTAGTTACAATACTGATAAATTTATTCTCCATAGAGTATTAAGAATCTACTAAGCTACTGGGTGCTTAAACTAATCATTACGGTTAAAAAATGTTTTTATAAATAAAGCCCCTGATGAAACTGACACTAATTCTGAGGCATTTTTGTATTGAGAATTTGAGATGTGTGAAGAAGACCACAATGCCTGCTCCAAATACGAGCACATTGAAATAGGAAAAAGGAGAAACATGATGAATTTCTATTACTGGCACAAATGTTGACAATTTCGCATGTTCTTAGAAGAATGTGCAGTAAACTTGTTTTTAAAATTTTAAAGAATTCGCCTGATTTCTTGATAAATATGAGCGTTTATTTGATAAATGTTGACGCATGATCTACCTCAGATGTATTTATGATCATGACTACTGTTTATAAACAAAGAGACACATTGTACTAATCAAATACGGATCTTTTAAACAATATATAAATGCAATAAACACCATACTTCATCGTTTAATAAGAGTTGGTTTATTGTTATTTTTTGTATAATGTTTATTTATATTATTTTATGATGAATGATTAGTAGCGGGCTATTCATAGAAATCAAAGTGACGGCAACGGCGACTTCCTGATTAATATGGACGAGTGATAAAAGATGAATGACTAATATTTTTTTAATCAAATTAATTTAAGAAATTAAAATAGAAGGTAACTTTTATAAAGCAGTTATTTTAATACTACGGAAGATATATATAAAGATTTTTGAATAGTGATGAGTAATTACTTAAAAAATGTCGACTTATTAATGTAGACTATAAAAAAAAACTTACCAATAATACAAAAAATTAGAAGAGTAAACACCACTGACATCTTGAGGCAAACATTCGTGTAAGTAAAGAAATAAAAATTTCACTACGTTATAAAATATTTCACAAGAACGCGACAGTATCGTGCACTGAAAGTTGCGAGCGTTCACTGTAGCCAGACCCGACAAAGGCAAGTGATCGCGAAAAGCGCGCGAAAACCACTGTCTGAAGCTCAGCGTAGTGCGAAGACGTGGGAGGAATGCTCACAGATGCCAGAATAGCATTAGAAGCTTATAAACAGGTTATCGAAGTACACACAATATGTTCTGTATACTCGTAAATTGATATCAATGTCACTGTAACTTTTATTTAGGCAAAACAACCCATTACTTGCACATTAGCGTCCAACATTTTGTTAGCGTCTGAGCTCGTCTGAACAGGTCATAATTGCACTGATTTAACAATTACCACGTCTCGAAACAATTTAGAACCTATTCAAGTATTTTTGGGAAAAATTTTGGGTATGACTAAAAGTAGAGTTTATTTTTACGAAGCCCGAAAAATAAAGAAAACATAAAAAAACAGATTTTGGGTATGTTATTTATTGGATTCAACAGTTTACGATTCACAAGAATGACGTCACTACACTGCACTTCCACGAACTCACGAATAACGAGCATTGTCCCTTGTTTCCAAAGCTTTCGCGACAACTTTGAACCAAAGGTTTTTGAAACCAAAGACAGGTTTGTTGCAACGTCCAAATAACTCAGCTGCAGCTGGGCTGTATGGTCGTTGGTTTGGTGTCTCTCTTTGCGACTTTAAAAAAGGATTAGAAATTTTGAATCTGGGGCTGTCATTAAGATCTTAGGCAGTTGATGTTACGGTTAGTCAGACAACCAGCCTTACCAAGAGGTGTCGATTTACCCAGTCACTGGGTTTTTGGAGGTTAGGGAGCTCCACGTTTCTGCTGCAGTCCGTTACACTGGGAACCGACGCCAACATAATATACTGGGCAGTTGAGTTGCGATCAAACTCCAGATCAAATATGGTATCTGCTCACGCTGATCCTTGTTTTGAAAGCCTTCGATATTTGAATGTTATTACTCATCAGACGTGTTTGTTGCAGGTGTGGTAGCAACAGGGATGGTAGGGTGGGTTGGGGCAGGTGAAGGCCTGGCAGGGAGGCACGCAGGGGCAGCACTCGCCAGGGTACCAGACAGTGCGAGCATACCGGCCGCTGGGCCTCGTGCAGGCACCGTGGTTGAAGCAGTGGGCCTTGCACGGATAGTCGTAGCAGCAAGGTCTGGGGAAGAAATTAGAAAATTATTTCGAGGAACTCGAGGAAGTATGGGCTGTTTTCTTCCACAGATGTGTCGCAAGCGTATTGCGTGGAAGTTTGAAGTTAAACGGAGATAAATCTTATTACAAACTAACTAGCTGTGCCCGCGGCTTCGCTCCCGTCAACAGACTGCCTACCCTATCCTACTTGAATGCCTGTCTACACTACTTACTCGTACATACCCACCAATTTTTTTTCTAGGGTCATCAATCTTTCGCGGGGAATCTTAACATCGCCATTCAGAAAATGACTTCAAATGCACAACGCCATCTATCGAATATCGAGTTCAACTGAACGAGTATCTAAATTGAGTGTTGTGATAATTTTACTTCTTGAACACTTTAAATTCATCTATCTTTTGTTAGAGTGTACCGATTGCGATGAAACAAAAATTAACTAATACTTCAAGTTACGCAAATTTTTTATGTATAAACGTTATCTACATTAGTTTCGTATATTTTACGTGATGCGTGCACAAATAAACAGACAAATATTCCAAAAATGCTGGAAATGGGTTCTGTTGGTTATCCTTTAGCACCCTGGCTATTTTTTGGCAATATCTTCGATGTACAAAAACGACTTTTCTATAGATTTATTATATGTATTGATGATGATGATGATTGATTATAAATAGATAACGCAAAATTGGTTATTTAACACATCTACATATAAATGAGTTATTTTTGCTTTTGATGGAAAGTGATACTTAGGTAGGTAGGTGAGGTTAAATCATTACAATGATCTGTCCAAAACAGTGACAACTGTATGAAGGAGACGTAAAATCCAATGAAGGAACAGGATATGATAATATTTCGGATAACCAGTATTTTAACCTGTTGCCCTCATCTCTGAAAGAGCAACCTATTTAAGTTTACTAATCTTAAACGGGCCATTACAATATACCGTAGTGCCGGACTAATCTTCTTTAATGGCCAGTTTCAAGATTTCCTATGCCTGTAAATATTTGACTATCCACTAAACTGTTTCAATGCATTTACACCTATCTAATATTGGTATTTTTCTAAAATGTGACTGTCCAGAATACTTATTAAAAACTTTAATGAGAATGCATCGATTCGAATTCAGATGTCTAATTAAGGGTACTACAATTTATATAAATTAGTCTAAGCTTTAATTAAAGACATGAGTATTATTTTATTAACTGTGAAAATACATTTCGGAAAACAAAATGCACTCCATTTTGTTTTTAACCGACTTACCAAATAGGAGGAGGTTCTATGTTCGACATAATGTGTTTTTTTTTTTGTGAATGTTCACCGATATCTCCGTCAATTCTGGACCGATTTTGAAAATATTTTTTTTGTTTGAAAGAGGATGTTTCGAAATTGGCCCCATTTTGATTTGGAGAAGATCTGATGAAGAAATTCGGAGATATACAACAGAACTCTTCAATAAATGTCGACAAATCTTTCGGGATTGCTGCAATCGCATGTCTGTTCATTGTTTATACCATTTCATAACATAACATCACGCCAGTACGCTCTTAAGGGTTATGTTCAACTTTCATGGTATTTGGGTAATCTATTATGGCGTTATAGGTTACTAAATAACTTGCCTATTAGGTAGGTACAACTAAAAAGTGAAAAATAAAAAAACTTTTTTGAACGCAAAAAATTGGTACCTAAGAAAGACACCGACTTCCAAAAATAAAGTTATTTTTCACTTTGTAGTTTTTTATTTGGAAGTCGGTAGTATTTTTTGCAAAAAAGTTTTTTTTCCGAAATGTCTTTCACAGTTAATAGACAATCTCAATCAGATCAATGTCAAAATGCCCCCGTACAATGACGTGTCAAAACTATAATGGTTAGACTGTGAAAAAGGGGCAGATGTTAAAAGTCATATACATCTGTCCCTTACGCACACTGGAAATAACCTTGCTCTAAGAGGTTATGATTACCTCCCCTGATATCATTTCAATAAAGTGGGAGCTGCAGCTAACAAACTTTTTTTTGCGGTTATGAATGTGGATATATTAATAACAGCCGCACGGGCCGATCGCAACGCTTGTCTTGGATGAGTGCTCTCATCTTAACATACCAAGACTCCTCCGTACCTCGCAAAACACTTGACTGTCATGTAATTGTAAATCTTTGACAGCCGTTACAAATAGTCCAGGTAATCTGACACCAGTCTTGCCAAAGAGTATCCGTCTTACCAACTTACTGGGTTGTGGAGGTAACATATTGGTACTCAGCTTGGCAGATTTATTTATTTATTTAGACTTCATGCACAAAGGTACAAAGGATGCCTAATTTTTTGGCCCGTAGTTAACTCAACCAATGGTTGAATATGCTAACCAATGGTTTTAAATTTCAGCAAAACACGTTTATTAATCAATTGCTAGTCTAACAAATTATCAAGTAATTATCTATCTAACTTATTACACCATTTGTGATGATAACAAGCAAAAAGTTTAAAAAACTAACCCGACAAAGGTTTTTTTAGCCTATTTTACCCGGGCCATAATGACGAATCGATTGACACCTTATCAAAATCGGAGGAATAGTTTAGGCGCTACGGAGGAACATACGTAAATACAAACATACACACAGACTGCTAACATTATAAACCCTTCCTTTTGGTTTTACCGTAGTCGGGGAAAAAATTAAGAAAAACGCAATATAGCGAAATTTTAAACCATTGGTTAGCATAATTATTTAACCATTAGTTGAGTAAACTTCGGATCAATAAACTGGGCCTTACCTAAGCCTGGGTTCACACGAGATTGTATTTTGCACGTTTTTCTTCGGTTTGACGTTTTTTACAGTATCAATAAAGTGATCTTCCGTTTGATCCCAGCATTATACTGCGAAAAACGTGCAGTACAATGCCGTGTAAACCACGGCTCAGGCATCCTCTACTAGTCAACCAAGGTCAACAATTGATATTAGTGAACTGGTATATAATGGAAAGTAATCAAAGCAATCTTACCTCTCAACAGGCGCGTTGCTTGGACATCCCCAGTAGTAGCAAGCGCACTCTCTCTGGAAGGGCTGCGGTCTAGGCTGTCCGCACCGAGGCCTCTTGTAGTAGATGCTGTACTCTCCACGAACGCAGCCGAACCTTGGCGGGGGACGGCAGCATTCGTAACCACGTGGCAAGACAGACATTCCAGTAAATCGTAACACAATAGTTGGCTTCGCAATTTGCAAAGTTGGTTTGGTTCTGAAATAGAAATAGTGTTTCTTTAACAATCAGGAATCGAAGTTGTACTGGCCGTACAAATTTATTTTGGGAATACTTGTTTTTATTAGGGTTCTGTACGCGAAGGGTCCAAACGGAACCCTATTGCTGTCACTCACGTGTCCGTCTATCTGTACTTCTGTCCATCGTCTGTCACACGGGTTTTAAAGTCGTCACACTATATGTCGTTGATCGGACGTGTTTATGACGACATACCGTGTGTCCTAAATTGCACTTTATTTCTATGCATTTTGTTTTAAATTTGAATGGAATAGGAAGCCGCCCATGCCATGTCCGCGCCCGACGCCATTTCTGTGTGGCCTGCGCCTAAGACTTCCGTTGACGTTTCTCCCGCGATAACTTTCTACATAAGAAATTGAAAAATCAAATTCATAATGTATTACTATGTTACCCATACACTATAACAACGAGTATCATTCGCAAGCATCAAGTTTAATTATTATTATGTATTTTTATAGCTGTCAAAACGGGCCTTTTATTTTTTGACAACTAAACGGCCAAATGGTTGGCGCTACAGTCTTCAAATTTACACAGTATAAGCATCTTGTTGTGACCTGTGAAAAGTCAACATTTTTATTTTTAAGGGAGTCTCACATTTATACAGCTAAAGGAAGGGGGGGTTTTTTTCCCTACCCCATCGATTGGGGTATCGTTATTTAGAGCTCGTTAAACAGATAAAAACTGTGTTTTTTGTTTTAAAAAAATATTGGAAAACAGGAATGAGAAGCCACCAAAGTCACGTTTTTTTTACAAAGTTTTGTGCCGAAGAATTTTTTAACTTTAAATTTGGTTATAATGTTTATTATTACGTACATTTTACTAATAAATATATTGATAAATCAGTTTTTTTTAAACCCCTGATTCTTCCTATTATATCCAACTTAATTTTGCGGTTTCATAAGGAACCCTAAATGTGCCCCGACACGCACTTGGCTGGTTTTTTTATTTGCTTATTGAATATTAAGAAATCTAGGAATCAAGAGTGATGATGGACTACCCATCTGACGATAAATAATTTCTTACAAGAGACATCTCGCTTTTCCAAATGTGACATTGTTACAAATAAGGCACATAAATTATGTACTTTTCAATTAAATTATCTGCTGACAACTATCAAATGAAACTTGGTCAGATTATCAGGCACCTGAATAAAAAGGTGCTGAGATTGAAACGCGGTCAGTAGTTTCAGCCTACTTTGGTATCTGGATCGAGTGCTGACTGAATGTTCTAACAGACACATTGTTTTGATATACTTATGTAGGAATGCAAGAAGCCGAGTTGTCGCGCAATTGATGCTGTGACGTCATCGCTGTTGTGGTGCAATGTTTGAATGGACATAAGGTACCTATAGTGAACATCGATAGATTGGTGAGACCATCATCAGCATATCTACAGCCAGGTGTGTTGCTGGGGAGTTTGTTGCACCACTTCAGCCCAGCTACAACTCTAAGAAGTGGTGACGGGTGGGTGTTTTGGGGACTGTCTTTATGTAAAACTTTGTCGTTTAAAAAGTGCTGGCTGTCTATTAATTTTAATCAGATGGCTTTTGGCTGTATGTGGGCCTCTCTAATCACGTTTATATTAATCCTCAACTAGTCATACATCTAACTACCAGCTACACTATTAAATAAAAAAAGTGCTGGCTCTCATTACCATTTTAATAAGATGGCTTTTGGCTGTATGTGGGCCTCTCTAATCACGTTTATATTAATCCTTAACTAGTCATACATCTGACTACCAGCTACACTATTAAATAAAATATCTTGGTCTTCTTTGACCTTGGCAATGTCTGTGAAGAATGGATATAATTGTGATAAAATACTTACCGCAGTTTTTATTGATTAATATTATAATTTTTCCAATTTTTTAAGTTTTCAGATATTTTTATAATTTTTTGGAATTTAAATGTTTTTCATAGAAACGATGTTGTGACTGAAATGAATGTCAAATTAATTTTATTTGAATGAAGAACAAAAAAATGTTCTTTGAGGTTTTTTATACTCTATGCATCATTATGGTTTGTCGGCCAGTATTACGGATGATGAAAAGAGTTCTGTAGATGTGTATTATTGACACCTCCTTTCACTATTGTTTTTCATAGACTACTATTTATATACTAGAGATAGACTGGCAACTTAAGCATTTCTTAAGAAGCGCCATCTAGTTACCCGGACATATACTATTTATCTGTCACGTGACTTCATGGTCACGTGTAGGTCACGTGACTTCATGGTCACGTGTAGGTCACGTGTCAAAATAGCTAGGTAGGTATATATACATAAACCGACTAGAATAATGTAGAATGGATGAAAATTCAGTTGTAGTACAACAAGAATCTAGTTTTGGATTTTTAAGGCTAAGTTTCACTAATCCAAAACTAGATTCTAGTTGTACTACAACTGAATTTTCATCCATTCTACATTATTCTAGTTGGTACCTAATGCTAATTTACTAAACTGGTTGATTCGAAGATAATAAAACAAATACCAATTTAGGATGTTCATATTTATTAGGTTAAAATCAAAATGCATGTAAAAGCGTCTTAAGTAAAACCAACCATTCAAAAATACAACATTACAAAAACTATGAAACTAAACATTAACTGCAGTGCCAGTTTGCCTTAGTCGTTTCCGGCCTCTATTTGTTGTATAGTGTTCATGGGCTTTTTTTTTTAAATGGTCATCCTTATCATAATGTATAGCCTTGCCCGTGAGGAGGTGGCTGACTTCTTTGCACCAAATATATATAAAAAATTGGATGCTTTTGTTAATTATATAATCTGTTAAAATATTTTTATGTGTCTCGCACGTTATAAAATTAACATCTATGTTAACTAATACCGCCAATTTGATATATTCTGCTATATTTTTTTTTAATGGTGTTGATTTTAAAATAGTGTATGTTATGTTTTCTACTTGTGCAAAGAAGTCAAACAAACACCTCGTAGGATAGCACAGCCATCTTTTGCTATCATATTCTTTTATTTTTATATATCCATGGAAATCTTCAGTATAGTCAGTTTCCATGGATTTGAGGCATGTATGACATTTTTTAAACAGCCTGCTTTTGGCTTGGCGTGCTAACCACCCACTGCAATATCCTATTGCTGCGCATTTTTCTATATTAGTTTTATCGTTTTCATTTATCATTGACGTCGTGTCTATGAGCTCTATGTACATGTGCTCATATTCCACGACATTGATGCCCTCGTTGCTAATAATTTGCTCGTCCTCTTCACATAAAAAAAAATTCAGTGAATCCAAACAAAAGTCATTATCAGCCTCGCAATTGGCACCTACAGAGTGTCTAGATGTTAAATTGTTTAATAATAATGTTTTATACGAGGCTTCAAAGGACGAGCAATTTGGCATGATATTCGCATATCCATGGGCTCTTATGGCTCCAAAGAAATTTTCGAGGGCATCTTGATTTAATCTGCGCAGCAATATGGCTTTCATACCTTTTTCATGAAGGAATTTGACCAATTTTTGAACATTTTCAATGGTTTTTACCCAGCCCATTAATGATGGCACATTTCTTGGAGTGTCGTATTTCATAGATTTCAAGACAGGCAAGCTGGCACTCCAGAGTTCATGATGAGCCGAGTTTGTTTTGACAGCGCTTTTTAACGGTTTTCCTGGCACAACTTCATAACTCCCACAGTTCACACTATCAAATAATCTGTCGAAGAATATTGCTAGATCTGCGGTATGAGTACACTCTTCTGGCATTGCTCCCTTCTCTGAAAATTAAGAAAAAATTCCATTTATAGTCATTATCATCACTAAGATTAAAATGCATTGAATAAGTAATTTATACACCTGCATATTTTTAAAAGGCATGTGAGGATTGTTTACATTTAACTTTTTGAATGTTGAACAGGGTATAGATAATTAAGGGAACATTCTTGAAATTGGTTATTCATAATAGTTATTAGATCACATAAAAAAAAAAGTTTGTTAAAAAAATCAAAAAACCCCGACTGCTTACAAGAAGAAAATCATGCTGTGCAGTCGGAGGATACATCTGGTTTTGGTCAGCCAGCTCGCGAATATGTATCCTCCGACTGCACAGCATGATTTTCTTCTTGTTTACATCTTTTTAGTTCGCTTTTTAAGCAGTCGGGGTTTTTTGATTTTTTTAATTAACTTTTTTTATTTATAACTTTTTAGTTAACGTTTTTTTCGAATTAGGTACATTTAAACATATAAGTGTTATATATTTTTGTAATCACCTCTTAAAACCCTTTATTTTGATACCCCACACGATGGGTTTGGAAGAAAAAATAAAATTGGCGCCCCACAATATGGCGCCCAAAAGCCGCCATTTTTATATTTTCCAATTTTAATGTAGCCTATGACACTCGCAAGGTTAAGACGAATCGATTGACGTATGAATCATCAAAATCGGCCAACGCGTTTGGTCCCTGGAACGCCACATAGGAACAAACATACATACATACATACAAACATACAAACATACATACATAGACTGATAAACACATTACCCTCCTTCGGCAATCGGGTAATTACAAAAAAAAGTGGATGGGCATTTTTATACTAGACTATCTCATGAGAAATTTACAAAGTTTACTTTCAAAATCATGGTAAGGATATTGATACATACCTGCCATAAATCCTAATGCTGCCCCAACAGAATGGCTGAACACTTGTGCACAGTGCTTAACCTTCATTTTTGGTATATGATTGGGCATAACATGCTGAGATGTTAAATTAGGCAGTATTTTAGAGCCTTTATAGTTAGGCGGCCTCTCAAATAAATTCCTGATATGGCTCCATTTTGCTGTTTGAGCTTTGCCATCCATAACATAATTTAGATTTTTATTTATCAAATTATTTCTAATGCACTTTAACAGATGTGGAGGATCATGCATGAAATAAATTTTTTCTTCATTTACTTCGAAGAATCCTCCTCTATAATCTGAACCTCTTCTCAAATATGCAGATTTGGTGTCTGTAACTAGACTGTTAATACCAGCAACGTTTGTTGTACCTTGGTCACAAATAGTGGCTACAACTTTAAGACCAGCTTCTTGAAGTTTTGTGATAACATCTATAATTTGTTTTTTTAAAGCTAATGTTTTAGTTGTACCGGCTGAATAGCTGTAATAAACAGGTTGCTTGTATGCTTTGACGATACCTCTTATCATGAACACCAAAACATGGTCACAAAACTTGTCTTCTTTTTGTTCACCATCATCCACAAAGCCTTCAATAGAGTCTCTTGTTTTGTTATAAGAACATGATGGGGCAATGGCCATTTCATCAAACACCAATGAACAATATCTTTGTATCTGTGGCATTTTTTCCACAACCTCCTTCAAATGTGTAAAAATCCTTTGATTGTAACCAGGACCCAGTTTTACTTTGTACAAAATATTCTGCAAAGTTCTTCTGCTGGGTAAAATGCAAAACTTACTCAAAATCCTATAGGCTTTAGGGGAAGGCTTATATAGAGATAAAGACAAAATTTTCTCGTCCATGGTAAATCTTCTACCTCTTACATCTCGTTTCCCAGCTTGCTTAACTTGCATAAGAAAAAATGTTTTTGCATTCACATCTTTCAAGTTTCTAGCAACAATCTGGAAAGCTTTTGTTTTTGAAATTCTTTTTGGGGTCATCCTTGTCATGTTGCATGACTGAATTTGTTCCGTATCTTTGAACTGTTGCTTCTTGCGTTGTGAAGTTCTAGACTTTCTCGCTCTGGTAAGCTCTGAAATTATTATAATAAACTATTTAATTTATGTACTTATAAAATAATCAAAACTAAACTAACTGCTACACACATTTATTTTTTATTTTTTTAAAGATATTTTTTTAAAAAACGTTGCCCCATGCTAGTAATTTCTTCCTGTATCGTGGGTGCGTTTACAAACATATAAACTCACATACACAACACCCAGAGCCGGAACAACTATCTGTAGGTCATACAAAAGTTGTTCCGTGCGGGAATCGAACCCGCGACACGCAGCGCAGCAGTCAATCGCTCAACCACTGCACCAACCGTGCGGTTGTGTGGTGTGAGTGGGCACTCACACCACACAATATAAGGGCATTATACATAGTGCCCTGATTTATTTATTAAAACTTCATGCAACATACAGGTACATAAGCGGCAGGTACTATACTATATAAGTATTATTAATGCAGTTTCTTACCAGTGCTACTTTGATTTAACTGAGGTCTGGTTTCTGGGACTGTATCAACTCGTATAGGATTGGATTGAAGAGATGTTGAAGGATGATTCTCAGGTGATACAGAATATGTTGATGGAAGGTTTTCAAGTGCTCTTTCTTGTTCTTGAGCTGAAAGTAATGATAAATGGCCATCAGAATAATTATAATATCTGTTATATACAATATCATCTGCCTAACCTTTTTCCCATCTAGATTGGGGTCGGCTTCCAGTCTTACCGGATTCAGCTGAGTACCAGAATGAGCGACTGCCTATCTGACCTCCACAAACCAGTAACTAGGTAACACAATACCTCATGGCTAGACTGGTGTCCAAGGCCGTCTTAAACTATGCCGGGGCCCTTAGGCACACAAAAATTTGGGGCCTTTTTGGAAAGTTAAGAAAGCGAATTATACTAACATTTTTCTATAATGATCTTCTATTAATTATGGGTAATCAAATGTATAATATAATATATCATTAATGATATTACTATGCTGCTAGTTTTTTAGTTACGAAATAAACATAACTTGACTAGTTTTTTTTTTGATTACGATAGTGGTTTCTTTCGGGATTTCTGTTGAGCAAAATCTCCTATTATATTCTTATAGCAGAGTAATTTTTTTGTAGGATATCCTTGCTATGCACATAATTAACAAATAACTTAGTCGTTCTTGTAAAATTGTTGTTCGCAATTAATTTTAGGATTCCGTACCCAAAGGGTAAAAACAGGGACCTAAGCTATTACTAAGACTCCACTGTCCGTCTGTCTGACACATATTACAACAAATACTAAAAACAATATTTATAACCATATTCATAACCCACGACCTACAACTTTTAAGTCGCGGCCGTTACCACTGGGCCACCACTGCTGTCCTGTTATATATTACATAATAATTATTAATTATAATTCAGAATATCTATGACGAGAATGAAATTAATAATTTACCTGATAGTTGTAGTTCTGGAATTGCTAGTTTACAAAGATGGTTGTTTGGGTAAAGATAAAACGCTTTGAAATGTTTACGACATACTCGCAGATTGTTGTAAACATATTTCTTATCCTGCAGACGTAGACTGCCAATACTTGAAACCCATGTCAGGTATCTCTCAGGATTGGTTTTTGGATCCGGAAACCGATGAAGAGGAATACCTGAAATAAAACAAACGTGATTTTATTATTATTATGCCATAAAATAGAATATACTTTATGACACATTCACTATGATTGAAATATAGACAAATATTATACATTTTTAAATCTATACAAATCAACTAGCGGCCCAGCCAGACGTCAACCGAATTGTACAATTATGTAATAAATATAGTGTATTGGGAACTGTACTTGCTTATTTATTAGGTACTTGACGCTGTATGCTGTAAATACATTAATACCTAATTACAATATAGATTATAGGCTTATGATAGTTTCCAGTTTGCAATTAGGTGCAATCAGCAATACATTATGTATAGTTCTCGCCAAACTTCTTGGCCGCCCTGAATTTGGCTACAATGGCTGCGCAGTAGTAAAACTCATACAAAACAGCACCGTTTCGTCCCTCACGCTTCGGGAACTATACATACGAAAAAATATAAAAATTACATTATATTTACCGTCATCTTTGATGACTTGGCAGCCGGGCACACAGCACTTGTTTCGAGACATTGTTATTTACACAGTAAAACACAATAAAATATGGTCCAAACTCCAATTTACGGAGGGCCTAAGCAAATAATTCCGAAATCACGGAGGTACACACATAAACAGCGGTCTCTACTCGACGTGATTTAGGAAAACGATGCAAACGTTTATCTTCCAAGATTTTTAGCAAACACGGAGCAGCGAACTGAACTCGACGTAAATTACACTGAAAATCGCAAAGTAAACGAAATAATTACAAAAAGATGCTTGCAAACACAAACATTTTTGGCAATATTTTGAATTTCACCAATCAACCTGTACAGCCATTCCATATTTCTGAATTCTACTAATAGTTGCTTTTTTTATCAATATTATCAAAAGTTTACTAAATACTATGATAAGAAAGCTTTTAAAAATGCAAAGAAAAATACAAAGAATATTTTTTAATTCACAATAGATTAAAATCAAAGTTTATAAGTTTGCCCTCCTACCAAAAATATACTACCAATTGCTTTACGGATATACGCTGGCAACACTACTCATTTTTAGTTCATGTCCCTATAGGTAGGCGGCGCTGAATGCTATGAAATTAAAATGTATACCAGTTGCCACCCTGTGATTGTTTTTATTCATATCGGGCCATCTATCGGGCTATATTCTTCTGCATTGGCTGAGGGATAGGGCTCTTGGAGACGTGACACCACAATCATATTTTCCGCGAAATGTAACGTTCCCCTTTAGCCAACAAATCGGTTTAACTTTACGTTTGTCTGCTTAGCAATTAAATACCTCTGGAATCTTTGTTTATAAGCATCTCAGTAATTTACTTTTTCGAACAGACGAATTTTTCGTTCATTATGAAAGTAATGGATTATGAATTTCCTTCAGAATGCTTAGGATTGACCTGCATTGAGATCGAAAGTGTCATAAAAACTGCACACTACATTGTCATCAAGAAAAGTACCTATTTTCTTTTTATTTACGACTAGCTTCTGCCAGCGGCTTCGCCCGCATGAATGGCGAAAATTATCCCGAGGGAACATATTCCCGGGATGAAAAGTATTCTATGTGCTATTCCAGACTATAATCTATCTGTGTGCCAAAATTCATCCAGATCCATCCAGCCGTTTGAGCGTGAAGAAGTAACAAACATACTCACAGACTTTCGCCTTCATAATATTAGTGTGATAAGATCGTGTTTGACCACTATCTCACCTGATGATAAGCACTAAGCGAAGATGTGGTCGACGGTGAAGTACTCTTGCCTAGAAGTAGGTAACCCCTATTCGCTCTTCCGTATACAGAAAGAAAGCTGGTAGCCGGTGCCGATCTACCAGCGCTTATCGGCGCTGGTCCATTCTGGTTACAGTTACATAGCAAGCAGATTGAAGCAGAGCGAGCAAAATTTAATTTGATCAAAAAATCAGTTTAGTTTATTTTAAATCACTTTGGAAAACTTCTCTTCTATGTATTTTTATTTTTTTACTTTTGATTAATCTGTGTACTTCAGTAAGTGATTTTCCATACTAATAGATATATAATTTATTTCATTTAACATGTATTAGTGAATAATTCGTTGGAGTACCTTATATATAAAATAAAATAAAAATTGTAGTTCTAAAAACTAAAAAACACGCTTTAATGGTAAATTGAACTAAAAAGTCGCTAATCCTGAAGATCTTGGTAAGGCAAAACAAACAACAAACACACAAACTATTTAAACGCGCCCGGTAGAATCAACTTTCATTATTTGTAAATTTTAATTTTTGTTTGACGCTAATAGGCCTAGTTGAATAAACAAATTTGACTTTGACTTTGACTAAATTATTGCATTGTCATCGGTCCTTGATAAGTGTGCAAAGTTTCAAATCAATCCCACTTTTTGAAGAGGGTGAAAATCACGTTCAAAGATTCCGTTACATTGATACATAGATACATACCAAGCTAATAAAAGCGTGTTAATAAAATGGCGGGCGGCGCCAGCGCTGACCGGCGCATGTCGAAGATTGTCGGAACTTGTCGGCGACGTTCGGCACTTATCGGCGTTTGTTCATATAAATGTCTGCGCTGGTTACCAGCGTGGATTGAAACAACTACCTTGAATTCGCTACCTGCACCATATAGCTCCTCATGGACCTAATTAAGGCCACAAGGCAGGGGCAAGATGTGGAGCAGGTCATCCTCGACGGCTTGGCCGCGCTACTGACATTGTATCATGTCTAAGCCGCTAAGGATGATACACTGGAATGCCCGGGTCTCAAGGGTAGTACAACATCCCTCCGCCAACTCCTGAGGGAACAAGACATAGACGTGGAGCTCATAAACGAGACTCACCTGGGACCTGAAGATAGGTGCAAGTTCCCAGGTTATCTCGCTTACAGGAAGGACGAACGGTCGGCAGGAAACGCTCGATATCGTGGCCTGGCAGTCTTGGTAAAGAGAAGAGTCGTCCATCAAGAGCTCTCCCTACCCCAGCTGAAATGCATATACGCGCTGGACGTGCAGCTGCACGTAGCCGGCGAGGATATGAAAATATACGCCATACACGCTAGATTTGTCAGAAATCCGGGCGCTGCTACAAACAACTGATCACCCGACTATCCTCGCCAGCGACTTCAATTGTAAACACCAGGAGTGACTCTGGTACTACGTGAACCAGGAGAAGAGACGACTCTTCGCGGACGCGGAAGCCTTCGTGTACATGGTAGAGGGCCCTGAGACGCCCACTCACTACCCAGATGTACCTACCGACATGCCAGACGTGCTCGATATCATTGTACACCGAGGGCTACACTGCCAGGTCACCCAGCAAGTGTTAGACGACGAGCTGGACTCGGACCATCATCCAGTGCTCGTCGTACTATCGGGTTTGCCGACTGTGAAGCCACAAGCGCCACGTCGAATCATTGACTGGGACAAATTTTCAGAAAGGATCGAATCACTTAAGCGACGGGGCGCGCTTGTGTGGGATATTTTATATAATAGGCCTTCGTTCCATACACGGTCGAAGGTCTTCTCCATGTCGATGAACACTGCTACCGCGTGTTCTTTTTGTTCAGTATAGACGACAGCTGGTGCAGTACCCTCAACTGCTGAAGCGTCGTGTGGAGTGTTCCGCGCGAAACCCGAATTGTTCTTCTCGTGGTGTTAGGTGAGGTGTGAGGTGTCGCAGCAGGAGGGATTCGAACACCTTGGAGATGGTGGGCAGGAGAGTGATCGGCCGCTAGCTCTCAGGTTTCAGGACATTTTTATTCGCCTTGAGCAGCATAATGACGCGCACTTCTTTCCGCGAGGCCGGGAAGGAGCCCGTGCGCAGGATCCCCGTGAACAGGCGCGCCAGAGCTGCTACCATTCCTTAGGGCAGGTGGCGCAGCACTGCGATGAAGATCCCGTCAGCTGTTCATGTGATTCGATCCTTTCTGACCAACAGGACATTCAGAGTGGTGGTAGAAGGCGAGCTGTCCGCCCCCCGCCCTATAATGGCGGGCGTGCCGCTAGCAGCTTCTCTCGCCTGCGTCCTATTCCTGCTTCACAGGAACACATTCCCACGATGCCAGAGGCGACGCTCGCGCTGTACGCTGACGACGCCGCGTACATAACAACATCTCTATACACCAAACACGCCGCGCGTAAGATACAGCGCGCCCTCGACCTTATTCCCGAGTGGCTGTCTAAATGGCGCCTGACGGTGAACGTAGGTAAGACGCAGGCCCTCGCCACAGGACTAGGACCTCTACCACCACGTCTGAAGCTTCAACGAGCCGACGTCGAGTGGTTGCCCCACGCTAAGTACCTGGGTGTGACTATCGACCGTCGGCTCACGATGGGGTTGCACGTCACCAATGTGGTGAACCAGAGCAGGGTGGCCCGTAACCTGCTGAGTCCAGTGCTCTCATCCCGCCTCCCCGCCCGCGCCAAGCTGGGCATTTACAAAACATACATTCGATCTATACTAACATACGCCGCCCCAGCTTGGTTCACCCTCAAGAGCGAGTCAAACAAAAAGAAGCTCCGAGCGCAGCAAAATCTATCGCTGCGCTGCGTCATGTATGCTCCTCACTACGTGAGGAACGATGTCATCCTGCGGGACACCGGGATTGAGAGCCTGGACCAATTTGTTGGACGCCTACCGACGTCTATGTTCGCGCGGGCCGATGCTTCTGCCTGGCCCAATATTAAAAAACTCGCGCCATGGCACGCGCGCCTGTCTGAAAAACGACGCCTCCCACGGGACTTCATCACTGCAGACTGTGCAACGCCATCCACCTCCCGGATATGACGCCTGAGTAAGAAGTATCAGTCTACACGCTGCTTACTCAAACAATAACACTGCCCACCCCATACGACATCCACGGCGTGAAGTTTGTTCTAAGTTAATATAGACACACTTCACGTCGTAAACAGCCAATCATTACTACACACTCGCGAGTACACATGCACCGAATAGCGTCGCGAGCACCTCGCACGCTATTGGTTCATGAGCGGTGTAACTCAGTACATTGCCGCTCCCACACACATTTACGGCGCCACTAGTCGCTTACATTTTTAAACTGTAGGTTCGTCCAAGTCGGCAATCCTGCCGCTGGTTACTCTCGCTGGGCTTCTCAATGGTACGCCATGAGTCTCACCTGGTGGGAGTGGACCGCCAGGGTGCCGTGAAAAAGCGGCGAGACGTTCATTAACGCTCGCCGCGGCGCCCCTACGGTCACATACAGCAAGCCAAACATAGCGAGCGCGAGTTTAGTAGCTCGCGCTCGCACGAAGCCGGGTCCAGAGGACCATCCAGCGACGGGTTCGCAGTTGCGCTTGCGAGCCACGGTGCTGCACCCACGGCCAGGGAGCCGTGCTCCGTGACCGCTCTCCTCGCCCCCTAACGGGGGCGACTCGACTTCCACTGAGCGTGGATCGGTTTCTATAAGCGCTGGTAGGCTGCCAGATTTCTTTCTATATGCAGCCTAACGTAGCTATCAGGCAACAAAGACTGCGGCAGGAAATTCCACTCCTTAGCTGTGCGCACTATGAAAGTATTCGCTAAAGGCTTTGTGCGTATGGGTAGGATGTCCACCATACACCGATGGCGCATTGCCGTACATTTTGAATTCCGATGATGGAAAGGGCTAGGCGGAATCAAATCAAATTAGATTCGCGTCCCTGATTTTTGTTTGTCATTTGCGTATAGAGAACAGTGGCTCTGTCATACCCGTTGCCATAGGCACTGACCATAGTTTATCGATTCCTCTAAATGTAAATAAAAAAATAGTTTTTTAGTAACGTGTATTCTTACACAACAAAGACTCCACTAAGTTTAACAGCACTCCCACTACCAAACGGGCATGCATGGTCCGCAGCAGCCGCAGCCGCAGACGGGGACTCCTGGGTAGCTGCACCTCTTGGGACAGCAGCACCCGGGCTCCGTGCAGCAGTAACAAGGACACGGCTTGCAGCGATTCGGTCGGCAGCAAGGAATAGCAACCGTCTCACAAAGAGGCAGAGGTTTCGGCACCGGAGTCATGGGCTAGAAATAAACATTATTTTTTAAAGTCTAGTCTAGAAATACTATTGAAAAATATAAAAGTAAACATTTTGTCAGAGTGCCAAGTATTATAACTGTGTAGCCAAAGTGGAATAATTTGACTAAAAACAGAATTCAAGGTCGTTTTTGCGACAGATGCGCTATGAGGATACTTGCTTATAAATAGATTTGGAATTTTTGCTGATGCTGGAAGTAGGTACCTTATCACAAGGAGGGCAAGGGGGTAGACATGGCAGGACCGGACAGGGCGGGCAGGGCGCCGGACAGGGCCGGACCGGCGCCGGACAGGGCGAACAGCCACCCCCCGGGCACGTAGAACAAGGGCTGAGGTCGTTGCACGACGCCACACAGGGCTTCGTGGAGTAGGGGTAGCATGCACCACAAGGCCGCCCCGTGCACACACAAGGGTCGAAACTGTAGAAAGGAGCACTCATTTTAATTTTACGCTTTTTATGTTTTTACTAAATAAATTAAAATTTCATAGAAAATGTGTCATGACAGTGCTTGCTGATAATTTATTTTGTTTTTATTTTTTTCTGCGATGCCTCCTGTTTCTGTCTAGAAAGAGTTTCAGTACAAAGAGTTCCAAGCTTCTTGATGTTTACCGACATGGATACAATCTATAGCCTACTTTTCATTAAAAACATAATTTTAAAACAACATTCTAAGCTAAAATCACCCTTCGACTTCACAAGGTAAGAGACGATACAACCCCGTAGATCACCCAGACATTCGTTTTTTAACCCAATTCTCAAAGCGTTTCTTCTGCCATCTAGGTGGTTTTCTTTACAATAAAATTGATAGTATCCTACCATAGTATGATAGTTAATTTTATTAAGAACATGTGTAAAAAGAAAATAACTTCCTTCCTTCAAGAATTTAATTATGATGAGTCATCATAATTAAATTCATCATTGATGACACCGAAAAACTACTTGCTACTTTAGTTTGATATTACTAATGTAAAAAACATAAATACACACACACCATCACACATACTCACCACCAAACACTCATACAAAACATACACACATACTAACAAAAACTTGTCAATAACTATTATGTTCGGGTTCACCGAACTAGATTCAATGCCTACCTAAAAATAATGCATCGAGATAATGATTGTGTTAAGGGCGGAGTCCTGGGGGGTGACCATAAGCTCTTAGAGCGGTAACAATTTGATATCGAATAAGGGACAGATGTATCTGACTTGTATACATCTGTCACTTACTCGATATCAAATTGATACCGCTCTAAGAGCTTATGGTCACCCCCCTGGTGTCCTGAAATACAGGCTTGCAGTCTAGTTTAGGCACCAGTCTCCCACAATAGTAATAAGCTTGTTAAAACATTCTAAATGATGTATTGTCTTATATTGTGGTGAGAGATAAACATATTTTTTTTTATATATATATTTCTCGGGTCTTTAGGGTCCCGGTCTTTTGAAAGGCGTGCGAGGAGCCGAAGCCAACTCGTAGAGGCCCCGTTAGGTTAGGTTAGGTCAGGAAATGTGACACTAACCGACGATTATCCCTGTATGCACTACGCAACTGCACCCAAGGACAATCCCCGGTTGGTGTAGGACTATTGCAAATTATGGAGAAAAAATGTATTGGGCTATGGATTTTGTAGGTTAAGTGGTTCGATTGCCCAAAACTATAGGAGGACTACCGGGCCCTGCCTGACCACTGTTGAACTAAACGGCTATAAAATGGCAGGGGTTGACTTGCATACTCAATTAATGGGCCCTCATAAAGGGTCGTTAGCACTTTAGTGACGTAGCGCCAAGGGGGCAACATATCCGGAGGTACTTGAGGAGTGGAGAGGTATACCACGGCTATCAGGACAATCCCGGCAGTACGGTCAAGACCTCTACCAGCACCTTACTGGGTTAATTTCCTTCCTTCGAGCACGTTTGCTCTTGCGAATCTCCACTCAAGCCAGCCAATTAAGGCAAGATAGAGGTGAAGAACAAGACTCCGTGGAGATCAGGTCCGTGGGGTCGCTGCCCACCAGCTCGCCACAAAGCTGCCCTGCGGATTGTATCTCTCTTAGTCTGGCCCCTCACCCTGTGCATGTTACGGCAAAGCAGAATCTACCAACACAAAACTAGGGATCATTGAAGCGCGCAAGCCCCACCACGACGTCAACGTAGAGATGCTGCGGTGGGGTTATTATTATTATATTACTATCCTACTACTATTATAAATGCGAAAGTTTGTGAGGATGGATGGATGGATGTTCGTTACTCATTCACGCAAAAACTGCTGAAAGGATATGGATGAAATTTGGCACATATTATTGTCTGGAATAGCACATAGGATACTTTTTTTTCGAAAATATGATCGAGTTTTCGACTTTAACAAGGGCGAAGCCGCTGGCATAAGCTAGTTATAAATATAAGACAATGTCTCGACTGACATATAAACGCCCAGCCTATACCACTAATGATATAAGTTTGAAAGGTCATTGGGCATAATCTGACCCGCTTTGCAAAGACAGGCGGACATTAACCAAAATTGTTACCTATAAACTTAAAAATAAAAATTTAGTTTGCCGATTCAGTACGGTGGTCAGAACTGGGTCGTTTCCAGGGGATATGACGTGGACGTAAGCACTGTGAGGGGATCTCCCAAAATTATCTACACCTATGTCAACCGTTCGCACATCGGAGATCAGGAGTCAACCAGGCTCACAGAGTACCTCAGTGAGGCGGCTGATGCGGTACCCTTCCGCACAATTAGTGTTACTAGGGTACTTTAATGCCCAACACCAATAGTGGCTCTTCCCATACCAGTGCACTGACCATGCTGGACGGGAGACGCGTAAGCTTACGCTTGCACTAAACCTTACCTAGCTAGTCTAGGGGGCAACGAGGGTGCCGGATGTTGATTCGCACAAGGCCAATTGCTTGGACCTTCTGCTGACAACAGATCCAGACCGATTTCTGTATCCATAACTTCACCTTTGGGTAGTTCCGACCACTGTCTGTTGAAGTCTGTGTCCGTCAACCCCCCACCCGATCCCAGCCCAAGAGGCACCCGGCGGGTTTGGCGGTACAGGTCAGCAGATTGGGATGGCATGCAATCGAAAACCAGCACCAGCACCGCATGTCGTGCGG
Organism: Orthosia incerta; assembly: GCA_948252205.1. Lineage (NCBI taxonomy): Eukaryota > Metazoa > Arthropoda > Insecta > Lepidoptera > Noctuidae > Orthosia > Orthosia incerta. The sequence goes on from OX411744.1 coordinate 15,017,503, forward strand.
TGTTCCTCAGGGCTCTGTCCTGGGCCTGACCCTGTGGAACATCGGTTACGACTGGGTGCTGAGGGGAAAACTCCAACCGGGCGTATAACTGACGTGTTACGCGGACGATACGCTGGTCACCGCCCGGGGGAGTTCGTACAGGGAGACAGCGTTGCTGGCGACGGCTGCGGTCTCACAGGTTAAGTGAAGAGGAACCCAAAGTGCAGCCGCTAGTCGGGACAGACAAGCCGACGACTTAGCGGCCAATAGGTAGGTTGCGGAACCGCTTGGGCGACGTCGCAACTGAGGTGGGCCGCGGTGGGAGAGGAGTGCCGGTATTACGGTGCGACGGTCTCACTATCCACCGCGGTTCGCCACGATGTGATGGCGGACGCGGTGGGGCCGCAGGGGAGGAGTAGCGTTGGCCGCTCTCCCTATCCTCTGCGGCCGAAAAGTGGTAGGTGGCCGGGCCACTGTTCAGACCCGTCACAGAAGGACCAAGGGTGCCATACACGGGGTCATTTGGCGCCCATGTCTGTAACGTGCGTGTTGGAGCGTGTACTTAACACAAAGCTCCTGGCATACCTAGTATCCTTAGTGATATAGCTGCCACCGAAATCGGTCTACTGGGGATCTTATAGCGTATACCATTCACATATGGAATGAAGCCTTCGAGAGGCATAGCGAAGCGCTTGCCGTCTTCCTCGACATCTCGAAGGCTTTTGATAGGGTCTGTCACGAAAGCCTTATTGGTAAGCTTCTTTCATTCGGTCTGCCTGGTGGTCTGTGTGATTGGATTGCAGACTTCCTGAGAGATCGGTCCATTCGAGTAGTTATCGATGGCTGCTCGTCGGGCCAGTTGGATATTAATGCCGGTCCCTCAGGGGTCGGTAGTCTCAGCAACATTATTCTTGGTGCACATTAACGATCTGCTAAAACCCGGCTTCTTTGGGTATGCAGACGACAGCACTGTTGCTGAGATATACTTAACCAACACACGGGCTACCGGGCCGCAGATTCGGTCTCTCCGTGAGGCCATGGTGGAGCGTTTGAACCTGCTTTGCGGGCAGTCTCTGAATAGGGCGACGCCAATCTGGTCGGGTTTAATACTGCTAAAACCCAGGCATGTCTTTATGCCGCTAAAAAGAGCCAATTTCACCCGGCTTCAGCTTGCCGAGATGTGACCGTGCCATTATATCTATGGACCGTGCCATTACTGGACCATCTTCAGCTTCTTGGCGTTACTTTGATATCAACTATCAATTTTGGCCCATATGTTGGTTCATCTGGCTGCCAAAAAGTTGGGGATCCTTGCAAAGGTGAGAAGGTACTTCACACCGGAACAGCTGCTCAACTTGTATCAAGCGCAAGTTCGATCATGCATGGAGTACTGTTTTCATCTCGGAGACGGAATTGCCAAATACCAGCTTGATGCACTAGAGTCGATCGAAAAGCGGGTCAAGATGCTCATCGGCTATGAGGTACTGGTCAAGTCAAAGCTTCAGAGCCTTAAACATCATCGCCGAGTTGCCAGCTTGTCGGTTTTTTATCGGTTACGATTCATTTTAAGAGTGTGCAATGGAATTGAACGATATAATTCCACCTAGGCCGTTTTATCATCGGTCTACCAGACGTACGGCGATGCGCTATCAGTACATGGTGGTCATCCTACCCAAACGTACTAAAAGTTTTGGGAGCACTTTTATTATGCGCACAGCTAAGTAGTGGAATTCCTTGCCGCAGTCTGTGTTTCCCGTTAGCTACAATCTAGGGGTCTTTAAGTCAAGTGTGAATAGGTTATTTCTAGGCAAGCGTGCTTCACCGTCGGCCTCATCATCGCTTACCATCAGGTGAGATAGTGGTCAAGCGCGAGCCTATAGACTATTTAACCATTTATGCACACACACATAATATACAGACAAGATGAAGAAACAGAAAAATACGTACATAGGTAATGCTTATTTCTATAGAAATCTCTTCCAGCATACCTGCGAAAGGAAAGATGAAAAAAAAAAGAGATGTAGACATAGTGTGTAGAGTTGAAAAATAATTAACACAAAACGATTTAAAACTAAGTAATAGCTACTAAACAATACTGATAACAAATTAAATATACCTACTGTTATAATAATAAATACAAAGATATTTATAAAATAAATATTAAAACTATAAATACGAATACCTATCTAATATATAAAAAATAATAATATATAATTATGCAACTATGATGGAATGGAGAGGTAGTGGTCTTTCACTCTTCTCTTAAAAACTGCAAGAGTTTGGCAGTCCCTAACTATATAAAGAAAAGAAGAATCCAACGGAGGGAGAGACGAACTTTTTAGGGCGAAATCAATTCGCTGTTGTTCATTAACAACAGCTAATTGCTTTCGCTCTTTGAGCGCGAATCACAAAGATTTTAGATAAGAACCAACCAAAAGAAAAAGCAGGATTCCGCAGCGGCTTCTCAACAGTGGACCACATACATACGATAAAACAGGTTATTCAGAAATACAACGAGTATCAAATGACGTATTACCTTACATTCGTAGACTACAACAAGGCATTTGACTCTCTAAAACGTATCCATATCGGAAGCACTACTGAGTCAAGGTGTACACAAGAAATACATCAGAATAAATAAGGAAATCTAATAAATCTAGTAAAAACAGAAAGAGTAGGAGAAAAATTCGCAATAAAAAAGGGTGTGAGACAAGGGGATCCACTGTCGCCGAAACTATTCTCTGCCACTCTAGAACAGGCATTTAGAAATCTGGACTGGGACGGCTATGGAATTAGGAGCAACATTTAATCATCTACGCTTTGCTCTCATTCTCATTACGGATAAACCTAAACATCTACAAAAAATGCTAGAACAGCTAGTAAGAGTGAGCACCAAAGTTGGACTTCAGTTGAACGCGCTTAAAACTAAATTAATGACCAACCACATAAAAGCACCAATTTCGATAAACAACAAAAACATCGAATATGTTGAAGAGTATGTATACCTATGACAAATTATCTCCCCAAATCAACTCACCACCAAAGAAATACAAAGTAGGATTAACTCTTCATGGAAAAGGTATTGGTCATTGAAAGAAATTCTATAAAATCCATCTATGCCTCTAAAGCTAAAAAGACATAGTACGTTCAACGCCTGCATACTTTCTGTTATGAGGTATGACTGCCAAAGCTTCTTACTAACGAAAACATAAACAAACTAGCAACAAGCCAACATAACATGGAAAGTAGCGTATTAAACCTGAAGAGAAAAGATAAATTCAAATTAAAACTCCTAGGGAAAAAAACTAATGTTATGGCGTGACATTCACAATTAAAAGACTAAAGTGGCAGTGGGCAGGGTCATATACTCCGAAGTAGAATAGAGAAGTGGGCCAAATATGTTACTGAACGGTACCCGACAGAGGTGATGAGGAAACGGGGAAGACCAGTACGTAGATGGGCAGATGACCTCAGATCGACAGCAGGCGCTGCGTGGAGGAGAAAAACACAAGATCGTGTACTGTGGATGGGTCTGGGGAAGGCATATGCTAGTGAGCAAGACAAACAAAACAATGACTGATATTCTTAAAAACTATGTAAATATTAGTTTTAAGTTTGTTAATAAAGCCTATTGAATTTGAATGTTGAGCGTCAAGAGATTGCTTGGCAACCAAAACAAGACCCTAATTACGGCAGTTTCCAGATAAATTATCACTTCATTCCATGTGGGACCATGAATGAAAAGTGCAGTGTCATCTGCATAAGCAAAGATCTGGCAACTCGGCGACTATAGTTCACAGAGGTACTTAATGTATATTGTAAATAAAGTTGGGCCTGAAATGCTCACTGGTGCAATCCACAACCATAAAAGCCTGTGTCCTGTTGGTCAGGTAGTCCTGAAATTTTTTAAGTGCCCCCTAACGCCTACTTTTCCCATTTAGATATGAGAATCAGGACCGAGACTGTATCAAAGGCCTTGGTTGGGTCCAGAAATAGGCCTAGGCACTTTTCTTTCATATCCAGAGTATCCACCACTCTGTCAACAGAAGATAAAACCGCATCACCTGTGGATTTATTCTTTCGAAAGCCAAATTGATGAGCTGAAATAATACCCTTTTTTTATTAGCTGCTTATTCAAAACTTTTTCGAGGATTTTGGACATTGCTGAAAGCACCGATATATTAATCACAACGTCTACATCATCACTCTTATGTATTGAGTTTACAATGGATGTCTTGAACGCATTAGGGAAGACTCCCGTAGAAAGAAATAGCTGACAAATGTGTGCGAAAATAGGAACAAATACATCAAGTGATGACTGTAAAATACCTGCAGAAATATTATCGTTACCAACAGCACAATCCTTTCGCAGGCTTACAAGGAGTTCCATCTCTTCTGCATAAGAGTGTAGAAGACCCAGAGAATTACGTTGAGAAGGAACATGCAAGGTGTCAGTCGATGATACAATACAGCTGGTTTGTTCTGGATTAGAGCTGCAATGTTCGTAAAGAAATATGGTTATAACAAGTAACCACGACTCTATCTAGAGCGGTTTCGGCTACAGTGCTGGCCTGTAGGCGATACTCGCGCCAGTTCCCACAATCTTTGCCTGTCACTCAATCTGACTGGCATCTTCTCGTACATTTTGGCATAAAGAAGTAACATTTCAAAATAAAAGTCAGTAGGTAAAAGACAAGAAAGTCCTAAAAATGAAATAATATTAGAATAACATAAAAAATTGAAAATTTAAAGTGATAAAATACAGTAAAATCTTTGAAAGATGTGCGCGTGTAGTTTTTGCCCCACCTGTCCGGCTATTTTACCTTGTGGTACGGGTCCGTGTAGGTATTCGTGCCCACCGCCGTGCCCATGCTGTCAGCCGTGCTGCCCGCCGCCCGTGCCGTGCACACCGTGCCCTCCGTGTAAATGCTGCCCGGTCTTCCGGCAGTGTCCCGCGCCCGTGATCCCGGACTGCGTGCCGCCCATAGTACCTATACTGCCACCTTGCAGACCACGCAGGTGTCCGCGCCCGGACCCTTGTCCAGCACCCCCACCTCCACCAGTTTGTTGTCCACCTGTGCTACCGTGCTGCCCACCACCACCATGCTGTGACCCGCCGCCAGTGAGTCTTTCACTATTGAAATAGATGTGATGTTATTTGTAGCATAGTTTAGTTACTAAATATCAGAATTTAAACATTTCATTATTTACTTACAGGTCTGTAGGTGCCCAGAACCGACGCCATGCTATCAGCCGGTACTGCCGTGCTGTAACCCGCAGTGTCCCCCTCCTATCCTACCCAAGCAGCGTCCTATCTGCCCCAGAGCACCTCCCTGCCCCTACCCGTGCCTACCTGTGTGTCGCAGCTGTTGCCCTCACTGTGAACTTGACCCGGTGACACGACGTCGGCCATTAATAGTACATGACAGTCTGTTCCACTGTAGAAAGACCGGATTGCCTGGCGAGTGTTACACAAGAACGTCCCCTAACATACGTTATCATGTTGAGAACTATGTGAGACAGGTAAGGAAGCTGGTTCATATATTGTTTCTCATGAGAAACCAGAATTACCGATCCCAATGTTGTCTTTTTTATTTTTCAGGGCCCTCAATCATGTTGTTGGCATCCAGTACCAGTTCCTCTAATTTAGAAAATAAGAAGTTCAATTTTTTTAAGTGTTGTGTAAGTCTGTGCCATGTTTAATTGGTAATGTGACAACATTTACAAGTAACGTTGGTGATGGTTTTGAAATAAAAATTATTATATTAAAGTTCATCTTGTATTTATTCCCGCTGACACTTTTAATACAAAATTTCGGCAAATATTAAAACGGAAATGGTCACCAAATTTCAATCTTTCGTTGGTTACTTACCAGTATTTTCTGAATGGACGGTAACTACTTATCGCGCTTACACGTGATATTAAGCGAGTGAGAAAATGGGTAGCCTTTATGGCGAGCTCGTATGATAATGTGCATAACTCCAGCTTCCTCATATGTGATAGAAAAATTCTATCTATGCCAATAATAAAAGCATAATAGCAGCAATCAAAGTTCCGAGTCTTAATTTAGGTGCCACAAAAACTTCGTTAATATGAGTCGTTTAGTATGTGTTAGCTGGAGTGACGTCACCCCAGCTTCCTCATTCAATACAGGCAAACCAGTGAGGTTAGGGTTTTGGACTATAGTCAAAAAAATAAGGCATAATAGCTGCACATGGAAGGAACGAACTGAACGATAATACTTAAAAAGTGATGAAACTATGATAAAAAAACATGTGTGTAAGCTGGAGTGACGTCACCCCAGCTGCCATGTCATATCTGCCGAACAAAAGAAGATATGATTATGTACCATTGCTCAAAAATTGAGGCAGAATAGCAGCCATTGGCAGATAAATTTTCAGACCTCTGGTCAAAATACTCTATAAGTTATTAAACCGACAAATATGTGTAAGCTGGAGTGACGGCACCCCAGCTACTCATGTCATATCTTCCGAACGAAAGAAGATATGATTATGTATTATAGCTTAAAACATAAGAAATAATAGCTGCCACAGGCAGAAAAAATTTCAAATCTCTAGTTCTTGTAGTTTCCACGTAGTAAGCAAAAATATAGTTTCCGCGCCAAAAAGATCAAATTATTACTTCGGAGGAGGTACGGAGCGGCGTTGCCATTCCGTGCGCTACATTATTGCAACCAAGTTTGCACTTAGTAAGCATACCATTAGAAGTCATTTTAACTTGCGCTCAAAATATTTTATTGAAGATATAGACTGAGAGCCGACTGAACTTTAATAGAACTATGAATGTAATATTAAAAAGTGGATTCTTATCAACTTTAGATGACGAGAGAACTACTTATATTGTTTTTTTTTTTGACATGACACAATGACAAGACTACCTAACAGTGACCTGTAAATTGCAAAAAACGTAACATAATATTAATTTCGCGGGCTAACTTTGTGCATCCACCTTAACCGAACTACAGAGAACAAGTCACAAAAAAAAACAATATAAGTAGTTCTCTCGTCGTCTAAAGTTGATAAGAATCCATTTTTTAATATTACATTCATAGTTCTATTAAAGTTCAGTCGGCTCTCAGTCTATATCTTCAATAAAATATTTTGAGCGCAAGTTAAAATGACTTCTAATGGTATGCTTACTAAGTGCAAACTTGGTTGCAATAATGTAGCGCACGGAATGGCAACGCCGCTCCGTACCTCCTCCGAAGTAATAATTTGATCTTTTTGGCGCGGAAACTATATTTTTGCTTACTACGTGGAAACTACAAGAACTAGAGATTTGAAAATTTTTCTGCCTGTGGCAGCTATTATTTCTTATGTTTTAAGCTATAATACATAATCATATCTACTTTCGTTCGGAAGATATGACATGAGTAGCTGGGGTGCCGTCACTCCAGCTTACACATATTTGTCGGTTTAATAACTTATAGAGTATTTTGACCAGAGGTCTGAAAATTTATCTGCCAATGGCTGCTATTCTGCCTCAATTTTTGAGCAATGGTACATAATCATATCTTCTTTTGTTCGGCAGATATGACATGGCAGCTGGGGTGACGTCACTCCAGCTTACACACATGTTTTTTTATCATAGTTTCATCACTTTTTAAGTATTATCGTTCAGTTCGTTCCTTCCATGTGCAGCTATTATGCCTTATTTTTTTGACTATAGTCCAAAACCCTAACCTCACTGGTTTGCCTGTATTGAATGAGGAAGCTGGGGTGACGTCACTCCAGCTAACACATACTAAACGACTCATATTAACGAAGTTTTTGTGGCACCTAAATTAAGACTCGGAACTTTGATTGCTGCTATTATGCCTTTATTATTGGCATAGATAGAATTTTTCTATCACATATGAGGAAGCTGGAGTTATGCACATCGTATGATACTCAAAAACAAAAAAAACATTAATCTATGAGGCCTTGAGCTGGGCTATCTAGTTGGCTTCCCAAAACTACATAATCTCTAAGGCAAAAAATCTAGTGACTATAACTGAAAACGACGCGACGCTTGAGGGAGGCCTATGTCTAGCAGTGCACGTCTTTCGGCTGATATGATGATGATGATGACAACTGAAAACTACCTAATAGGATTCATGGTTCGATGACCTTCTCCTTCATGCTTACTAAGGTTTACGTCACATAAGACCAAAAGTGCACAGTAAACACATAACATAACATCACGCCTTTTCCCCCGAGGGGTTATGCAGATATACACCCCGTGTTATAAGACACGTAGGTAGGTATTTTATCAATGATCACAAAAAACTTGTCAGGAAATAAACTTACAGGCACGAATAAAAAGCCACGGTTTTCTAAAAGAATTTATTGTTTCCACATCACTATTATCACTACAAAGTTTTCAGTTTTCTTCACTTAAGGTTACATAATCTGCGTGTTGCAACTGTAAATGTTGATGCAAGGGTTGACTGCGTAACATTTCGGCGATGGACACTTGGTCTCACACACCATCGGAGCACTGGGTCCACAATACGTAATAGGAGGTCCACAGGGTGAACACGGCGAAGTAGGATAACAATTCGGAGGCGGACAACAATTCGGAGGCGGACAACAATTCATAGGCGGACAGTTACGCATTCTGAATTTTTATTTTATTTACTTGTTAATTTCGATCAAAGCAGGGTTGGTAAACCAAATGAAAACTATAAATCGAATGCGCTCCTATTTATAAACATCACTAGACCTACGAGAATTGAGAGTGTTTATAGATTTTGCAATGAAATCTAGTCAGCACCTCAGCTGACTCAATATTGTGCCACAGAAATTAGCCATACGAACTATGGTTGTACTGGCTTTCAAAAAATTACCTAAGCTTCACAAGTAGGTGAATCTACCGCTGAATTCCAGATAGAAGTAAACTTAATTACGTATTTATAGAACTGGGGGAGTAATCTAACTAAAATATCAATCAGTCTTTTGTCAATTTCTCTGGTATAGCTACTATTGATGAAAGGCGTGCTTGTATAGTGCACCAGTGCAAAAAAACGATGAATCCAGTCCAGCAATAAGCGCTGGAATGGACCCATTAATATTCCTACCAAATCAGCGCTAGAATCCAGTGACGCTGTATCTAATGCACTTGTCCCACCGCCGACGAGGAAACGATTAGCTATCGACTATTTGCCTCGCTGAAGAAACGGACAAAATATATAGATCCCGTGACATTATAAGTTACTTCTTGTAATAGTTGATCAATGGCTGTTCACACTGACGCGTGACGGCGAGAACTCGCACCACTATTTTGTCGCAGATAATGCTCGGTCAGCAATGCTCGTTTGGCGGTTAGAACTCGAGAGACAAACAAGCGCTCATTTCTACCTACAGTGCGGATAGAATAGAATAATTATAGAATAGTATATAATTACCTAATTGAACACCAAAAGAAAAGTTACGCATCTCTTTTACAAGAAAACTTATTTCTACGGGTACAAAGACAGTCTTATCGCTGATAGCCTTTGGATGGACCTAAATAACTTAGTATAAAACAGGGGGTAGACTATGGTGTACTGCTACATTAAAATATAAATACATATATACCAAATCATATTACTATATAAAATACTATTCATAAACTTATATATAAACATTCATGCATAATTTACAGGTTTCACAAATTCATAGAAATTAAGAAACACTGCTTCTTGGACTACTATTACGCAAGCGCAGGCGTAGAAGACACCGTAGTATGTGGGTGCGTCTAATACTACAATCAAGAGAACATCATGGAATATTTCATACTTTGTGTCCCCAGCTGAGAGAAGACACTAAAAAGTTTTTCAACTACTTTAGAATGTCCGTGGTTTCATTTGATGAATTAGTTTGTATTTTAAGCCATAAAAAACTTTTTACAAAAAAAATACTACCGACTTCCAAATAAGAAAACTACAAAGTGAAAAATAACTTTATTTTTGGAAGTCGGTGTCTTTCGTAGGTACCATTTTTTTGCGTTATGGACACCGACTTCCAAAAATAAAGTTATTTTTCACTTTGTAGTTTTCTTATTTGGAAGTCGGTAGTATTTTTTTGTAAAAAGTTTTTTATTTTTCACTTTTTAGTTGTACCTACCTAATAGGCAAGTTGTTAAGTAAGTTTCCTATAACGCCAGAATAGATTACCCGAATATCATGAAACTTGAACAAAACCGATCAAATGAGAGATCTGCTTGAAATGGTATAAATAATAAACAGACATGCGATTGCTGCAGTTCCGAGAGATTTTCCGTTATTTATTGAAGAGTTCTGTTGTATATCTTCGAAGTGCTTCATCAGATGTTCACCAAATTAAAATGGAACCAATTTCGGAACATACTCTTTCAAACAAAAAAAGAATTTTCAAAATCGGTACAATTGACGGAGATATCGGTGAACATACATAAAAAAAAAAAAAACATACATGAAGTCGAACATAGAACCTCCTCCTTTTTCGAATGTCGGTTAAAAATACAACGGACAGAGCCCCTAGCACGAGTTTCTGCGTAATTGGTTCGACTACGTTAACGTATCGACTTCGACAATTTTTGTATGCAAAATTAATCAGCGCCATGTGTCCGTATTTGGAACTAAAAAATCGGTAGCACAAGTTTTTGACAATTGCCTTCGTATCGAGTAGACGTATTTACGGTGCGTTAACGCTCCAAATGTATGGGAATCGGTAGCACGAGTTTTCATGTTGACATGTAGTATCGAGTTTTACGCTAGGTGTGACGAAAGCACGTCGAAAACTATCTCACTGACATTTTCTTGGCGTGACATTTCACGTCAAATAATTTTCCGTATTTATTTGGGTAATTATTGCAATAATATGCTATTTAATCATGAATAAAAGGGGAAGGCATGCTGTCTATTGATTATCTTACCTCCTATTTTAATAAAGAGGCTAGGAGAAGCTGTTAAACGAGGTAGGTAAAATTTTCATTTTCTTTATAAACAAACAGTAATAGTTTCTTATAATAAATCATTTCTACAAGTTATTGATGCTAACCACACTGTATGGTCGATGCCACACATAGAGCGGTCTTCCAGCCGTGATGAAGTACGGTCTCTAGTGCGTTATTCGCCGAAACTACGTTTTTCTTGCGGTGCTCCATAACTATCATGACTCATTTGAAGATTCAAGAATCGAAGTAAACGGCGATATTCTTTATAAATGAGGGATTATCTCTAATATAATACTAGTATGTACGTATGCCTATATATTTTGCCACTGGTTTATATCGGTTTACAAAGATAGTTTGGGAATATGGGTTAGAATTTGGGATAAACAACATTAGCAGTTGCTTCTAGGCAACTGAAGCCCTTTCATTTATCGGCAGCTAAAATGTTCTTGTCTACCCTATTACCAACAATACAAATCTAAAATGTATTAATATAACATGTTCTTCAGCAGGTCTTGTGGCAATGGTTGCAGTATTTTAAGTAGCAAAAACCGTAAGCCGTTCTACAAGTCTAGCTAGTTTGTCGATGATAAACAAGAGACAGATGTACAACGAAAGAGAGAACTAGGACAAAAAGGAAATAGAAGCCCTCCACAGCGTGACGAACGGTCTATTATAAAGACTAACTATAGAGTCTATTAGAAAGAGAAGAGAATTCCATCGTAATTGCCACCTGACAGCCAATGTTCCAGAATCCAGAGTAAACTTTATGAGACGAGAAATCGATCCAGAGAGTGGACTGTGATAGGACTCTCATATCATTCCGTATGCGTACATGGAAAGCCTTGTTGGCTCAGCCTATTTTTATTTAAAATTCCCACTTGTATGCTTAGATTTTTAAAACTACGCAACGGATTTTGGTGCGGTTTATTTTTAATAGATAGAATGATTCAAGAGGAAGGTTTATATGTATAAAACACGCGGGCAAAGCCGCTGGCAGAAGCTAGTTTATTACATTTCTAACATGTACATAATTGTACACAAAGTAGCCGTGAATTAACTAAGTAACTAACTAAGCTATTAATGTGATAATAAAAACCTAAATAAACAGAAACTATATGTTTTTCCTAATTTACCTAATCTGAACATACATACATAAACTTACGCTTTTTTCGGATGGGTGTGAGTAGGAAGAAACTACAAAATGCCACCTGCTGCGTTATATTCACGTTCACACATTTACACGCACGCTGGTTATGACATGCAGGCACGCTGGCCTTTCTGAAGAAGATCACAATAAGATCTGTTGCGGACGGCACCCGGGTGGTGTAAGTACCCACCGTCGCCCTGGGACAGTATCCCACTGTTGTTTGACGTGCTTTCCATACGCTCTGAGTCCGGCGACTCTGCTGGTGGTACACGTCACCACGCACCCCTGAATGCGTATGTAGGATGGTAGGTACGAGGATGACCAACATACAAGAACCACGTTTTGACAAAAAATCTTGTTGCACGTGTTTTATGCTATTTTTTGCGTTCATCTTTAGATACTAAGCCGAAATCGTGAATCAAAGAGCCTAATTAACCTTTTAAACATAAATATAACCTATGTACTTGCTTCTTAGCTTGCAGATAGGGTTTCGTCGCCGACAAGACCCGTGTATGTCCTTCTAGGGCGTCTCCAATGGGCGTCTCCACTCACTTCTGCCTTTTAAATACCTCTTTGTTAGTTTCCTTTCATTCATCTTCTCAAGATGGTCAAACCATCTAAGCATACATACTACTTTCAGTTTTAGTTAATACATCTTTGTTTAAACCATAACGTTGTCTTATTACATCTTCTCTCTCATCTCATCACTGTTCTTCAATCTATCATTCAAAATAACACCACACATACGTACTTTCTATTCTAAACTAATATTATAAAATGGTTTTTTACTATATTTGTACAAGATAATCTCTGGAAGGAAACGCTTGCCGTTCCTACCACTGGGTGTAGTAGTAAAAACTTTATGGGCTGATCATGCAACAGCTGCATTAAGAATAAGTAATAGAATATGTAGCTGTTGTAGATGGTAGGAACCTACATAATGCATTGATGAAATAAAATACAGATTTAATTAACAAAACTTTGTATTACATAATGTTCTTTCATATTCGAATCATTGGCAGAGCTTCTATGATTTCAACCGTAGCTCATAGCTGCTCCAAATGCTTGAAATAGCATAAAGAGCATTTGTATGCATAAACGGTTGTGAATTTGTAGATACTTTTAAACGTCGTAAGTTACAAAATATTCCCCCAATTCCTTCGTTAGATGTCATTATTGCACAAAGAGTCGAATAGCTGGACGTGGGCTTTGAAAAAATCATGGCTGCAGTCTTGTAGACGGTGGTGCAATCGATCGGAATGGCTTGTCTTCTCTAAGTGGCAATTCTGGCTTATATTGTTGCGGTGTCGACAAAGGCTTTTAGCTAGTACCCGGAATATTTTACTATTCATCTCCTGTTGGTAAAAGAAGTTGTTATAGAACAAAATACAAAGATTCTGAACCTAAATACAACATTGTTGGTCGTGCAGTGTTTTTGGACTTTTCCATTAGGAATTTCTTAGTGGCAACCCGGAGTCTTACTCTGTGTGCTGTGCACGGTAATAAGCCCACCTCTTACTACATGAGACCTCATGGGATTAAGCAAATTTTGCTTATTTGTATGAATCTGTGCAATAAAATAACTTGTTTGCTTTTTTATGAAGTTCACCATGATGATGAATTGAGTGAAGCAAGTTCTTTTTGGATTCCTTAATTCTAAAATCACAGAACCATCGTACATTACAGATTTTCGTCTGAATTGGTAAATTATAATAATTATTTGAAATGACAACAAACAACAATAGACGTTTACACCTTAGGGTCTGCTCACACCGAGAAGCAATGCGATAGTACATATCAACCGCGCGGCATTTAAAATTAAAAAAATAAGTGATCAAATCCGCCATTATTGCAATCTATTTATTCATATGTTAATTTCATGCGTAAAATGTGAATGATTAAGTGGAAAATCCTGGTGAACAATAATTTAGGTATATTTATTATGTCTAGCATTCCGGGCATGATTGCTGACAGGCTGTGATGTACAAAATCGTTGCTCCAGTATTTCAGCTGGAATACTGAAGCAATGATGGTTGCCTGTGTGTAAGTGTTAAATGTTTGTGTGTATAAATGTTGTTTTTTGTTATTGTGTTACTAACATACGTATAAGTTTTTTTCCATCGTTCTCACATATCTATGTAATTTCCTTGTAACCAAATACTTGTAATTGAACTGTATTCATGGAAAAGAGTGTCCTTGGAGTTTCTTGCACGTTCTTCTCCATAGGGACCTACTAGTACTGACGCTTGCAAATGTGCAACTAGATTCATCTTTTGTTTGATTATTCAAAATGCCTTTAAATGGTTTAGTTGAAATCAAGTATATTGATAAGTTTATATTGTTACTAATACTATGAATATAATATTCTGTATTAAGCTTAAGTTATTCTGTGGCCCTGTTGACTTAAATAAATGAATTAATAATTAAGTATAAAAAAGTATTTAAAGTTTCGGTGTGGACGTACCTACTTTTACCAATCCCTGAGTTCGGAAAGTTCGTCGGCAGAATTTCGCATCTACACGCGTTTGCATCAGTGTGCTAATGGTTTTATATTTTTGTAATTTGAAGGAAACCGTCAAACATTAAGTGACAATTGTCAAACGTCATGTACGGGACCGTTCGAAACCGAACAATTTATCATAAATAAAAACTCCAATAAACTGAAATTTTCAATGACTTATTAAAAAAAAGAATTAATAAAAATGTTAAATGTGTTTTAACATTTGTTTATAACAAAAAAAAAACAGTTTTAGTCTCTAAATTATTTAAGACAAAGTTACCCGTTTTATGTCTTCTATTTTCAGAACGCACTTTTACTACAAACCAATCCAAACGCTATTGGGTTCTCGGCCTTAATTAACCATCGTTCAATTACTACTTCCGAGTTGTCGCAAGACATTTTTTGAACTCGTGCTACCAAGTTAATTGACGCAGTATCGAGTACGTTAACGTCTGGTGAAAACGTCACGATGACGATACGAAAACGTCAGAAACTTGTGCTAGGGGCTCAGATTCCAAAATGAGGAAAAGCATTGCACCTGAAGAAAGGATCGCAGTAACACTTGTAGCGGTCCGTGTATGATGGGTCCGGCAGCTCTAAGCAGTCGACCGCACGGCGAAACTCGACCGCAGAGCGACTGCTCCGACCGCTCAGGAACTGCTCGATTGGTCCGTGTATTGCGGATAGTATGGAAACTGCAGATCGCCGTGCGGCGACCGCATCTTGCAGTCGGTCTCGACTGCAAGATGCGGTCCGTCTATGGCCAGCCAAACATGGCTTTTTCTCTAGTTAAATTGCATCTAATTTGATAAAGGGATGTCACTAATTTCTAGACTATATATACTATATAGTCTGTGCCACCAAAGAAGTCTCGCAGGCCTGGGTGCTATGAATACAATGTAAGTGTAGTCACCAGAAACTATTACCAGGTAACCCAATATGACCTAGTTGGTAAATGAAAATGACTTACATGGAATCAGACCTACTTGGAATCTGACGTACATTACCGCTTTCCACCCAGCTACCTCGACAACTCTGATGAAACGCAGCCTGACTCCTCTTTCATGTCACTCCTCGCACAATCAAACCAAAAAAACTGTTGATATTTCATATAACAAATTTTTATTGACACTTTTACATAATACAACCAGATTCAGTAACTACATCACGGTACAGAACTTTCACCGGACTCTTGGACGTTTTTATTCTTGCTTTTCATTAAATTTCAATGTTTTCTCAGCAAGCATTCAATGATAGCCGATTTCTATGACTGCTTTGTCGAATGCTGCAACAGGCATTGGCGGCTGGCCCACTGCTAGCACGGCATCTGTAAAAATAACAAATTGTTAGTATTTATTTACCCAGTGCAGGACATGCAGCCTCTTCTTAGTAAAGACATATTATAGAAAAAAAGGAGAATGAAATGTTATGTAATACAATATACGCCTTAATTCCGCCGCGCAGTGCTGCATTCTGCATCTAAGCTGAGCGAAACCCGATCTCTAATACCTATAGGAGGGATTGCATGTTTCATTATTTTTGCAGCATTTTCTGCGCACTTCAGGTGGCAGAGCACTACATTCTGTACAGTCACCATGCATTTATATGTTTTTAGGATATTATATAAATTATTATAAAACTTAATGTTGTCATTTGTGTAACATTAATTCCATTGCCATGGATTTCTGCATATTAACACCTGCCTCCTAAGACTAGTAAGAGGAATCTGAAAATTTTCTTGTGGCCTGTAAAGAGATTGAATTTATAGAGAATGAAAGTTATATGACTTAGTAATGATCGCCAAGGTAGTGGCGCGTCACTGGATATGTGCTACTTGACTGTAAACTGTGACGAGGGAGCCTCCTCCGCAGCAAGGTCGGCATGGACCGCAGCAGGGACCCCGGCAGCCGCCACAACCCCTGGAACATGACGACATCAGATTACATTACGATTACATTCGATGGCATAATCAGTGTGACCTGGTGTGACCTACAAGTCACCGATATCATTTTATTTTTAAAGGGGAGCTGGCAGCTCGAGCTAGCATGTTCAGGCGAATAGTTGATAACTGAATAGATGCGGCTTTCTGAGAGAACAACGTGATTATATCTGAAAGTGATGTCAAAAAATTGAACGTCGATCCACATTAGGGTTAGCTCACCCAGACCCGATGATTGCCCACACTTATTTTTTTGAAGGTAGCGAACCGGCCTCCACCATCGTCTCGTACTTAAGTATTTTGAACAAACAAATCAAATTAAAACGTTCGTGATAATTGTAAATCCGGGAAGCAGCCAAGACAAGAAAAAATATGGTCTTGTCCAAATTGATAGACAGAGTTTGTTGTATTCGGAAAAGTGGTTACTCACCGGATTGCTGACATGACTGTTTGCAATTGACCAATAACACCCATTCGGTCACACATTTTTGTGAATTTATTGTTGACCGCATTGATTAATTATACTCAGATAAATTTTGATCACCCCACCAAAACTAAAGATTGAAAAATTAATACAAACTGTTAAAATGACAGTCCAACCCTTCTAGAAAAGTGACAGTTCGATTTTCAAAATGACACTATTATATCGTTTATGTGCCTGCATTATTTCAATGTTTGCCTCCTTGATCTATAGTGGTCACAAATGTGACTACATAGCGGCCCAAGTTTCTAGGTTCAAACCCCGAAAAAGTATGATTGAATAGTTTTCCATCACGAATTTCATTGATTATTCGGGTTTTAGGCAATATTCTCGTCGCGTAATTTCTGTAATGTGAATTTTAAGGTTACACTAGTCGAAAATTCTTTCATACAAACGTAGTCTAGGGATTATTCCACTGTTTGACGATGTACGTTCAAAATAAAAAGTGATATCATTTGTCTCATCATTATATCCCTGTATGGAAGCAAAAAAGTAAAAAAAGGAAAATGTTTGAAAGTTATCGAGCGTCGAAAGTTCCACATTTCGACACTAATTTTAACGCATTTTTGGGAGCGAATAAATACCATAAGAAGACGGTAAATTGCAAAACGGCCTCCATACAGGGATAGATTAGTAGTTCAACAATGCAAATAATTTTATTTTGAACAGATAGATTTCGTCGTTTTTTCATGATATCTAGACTGCCAAAGGTCTGTTTATAAAATTTCGCGCGCTCGGTTTCGTCCTAAATCATTATCCATTTTGCTACAAATTTGCAAAAGTGTGTATTTGTACGCGAACTAGCTTCCTACTGCTCTCACAGCATCTATCTCTTCCGCACGTGTTGTCGGTTGATATAAAATACATTTTAATCCCGCGCACAAAATATACACTTGGGAGCAAATAAATCGAGCCACTACCTTTTTTCACGTAAAATGGTAAATATTTTTGGTAATATGGAACGTATCAATTCGAACTATATATCGCCTAAAAGTTTAGTTAATAACTTTTACAATGAGGGTAAATTATTGAATAATAACCTTATTGAATGATAAATTATTGGCTCTGCAAGAAAAATGGTAATTTTGATAGAAAATTTAGTAGGGCTAAAACAGTCCATAAAAACAATAAAAAACAAAATTATTGCAAAAAAAATATTCTTAATAACTGGTATTACCCCCCCGGGCCCTGATACATTCTTGTAGCCTATTAGTCATCGATCTGATCAGCGTTACGATGACATATTGTGGTATGTTCTCCCACTCTTCAAGCACAGCGACTTTAAGCTCGGGAATGGATGAAACAGCGGGAACCCTGGCTCGGACTCTCCGTTTTAGCTCGTCCCATAGGTGTTCGATCGGGTTCAAATCAGGACTTCGTGCTGGCCATACCATTTGTTGAATCCCGATCGCAGACAAGTAATCCGTAACGATCTGCGCGGTATGAGGTCTCGCATTGTCATGCATAAACAAGAAATTTTCTCCGACAAAACCAGCATACGGCATTACGTGGTTTTCAAGAATGTCAGTTATGTATCGGTCAGCTGTTAATCCACGTCTACCATTGCCATCGTTGGCGGGGTCGACGAAGACAAGTTCCGTTTTTCCGTCTAGAGAAATTCCTCCCCACACCATACAAGAACCACCACCAAAACTCACCGTTTCTCGAATGCAACATTGGGCAAATCTTTCACCAGGACGTCTATACACTCGGTTTCTCCCGTCATTGCTAAAAAGACAGATTCTTGACTCGTCAGAAAACAAAACTGACCTCCAGTCTTCTAACGTCCAATTAATGTGTTCTCGAGCAAACTCCAAGCGAGATCGGCGATGAGCTACAGTCAATTTTGGGCCAGTTGCTGGTTTGTGTGATGTTATTTCGTTCTTTTAGTCTTCGTCTCACTGTCCACCTACTGATTGCGACTCCTCGAACGTCACGTAACGCTTGCTGTAGCTGAACAGCATTAAGTCCACGGTCGCGCAACGAATTCGTTGCAATAAAGCGGTCGTCACGTTCTGTTGTTGCCCGTGGTCGGCCAGTTCCAGGTCGCCGAACAAAAGCACCAGTCTCCAGATACCTGCGGTATACCCGCTGTACCTTTGAACGACTCAAATGAAGTCTGCGTGCCACTTCACGTTGTCCGTGTCCAACCTCAAGTAAAGCTACAACTTGGGCAGCTTCCGTCGGTGTAGTATCCATTTTATCAGGTTATTTTGATTACACAGACACAGATAAAGACAACAATAACAAGTAATATGGGTATGATTAACAAAAACCTCAAATTTAATCTTTTCTTAACAGAGTACAATAAAAATGTCATAAGCAAATTAAATGCGATAATTTTATTCTACCCTTTAAACTTTAATAAAAATGAAATTTTGACAACTAACTACCCTCATTGTAAAGGTTATTAAATACCCTTTTAGGCGATATATGTTTCGAATCGATGCGTTCCTTAATACCAAAAATAATTACCATAATGCGTGAAAAAGGAAGTGGCTCGATTTATTTGCTCCCAAGTGTAGTTCGTGCAGTCGACTAGTGTACCCTTAAGTGGCAAAATTCAATGTTATTATTTATATTTTTTTCTGTTATAATCTATTTACCTTATTTATCTACAGCAACAATTGTTATAAGAAGGAGCGCACGTCGGATAGTGTGGTTTAACCTGGAAGCAATATATTTATAATACACAATTTATTCAGGCTAACGTGTTGATAGTACTGTATTGTTTGGCCGTGAAAGGTGGCGAAAGAAGTATAAGGCCAGAGAAACAAAACAGACTTATAAATTGATTACATTATTTTCTTTGCGTGCCCAGGTGCGTATAGAAAAACTAACATATATACATTAATTGTAAGCAATGTTTGAGCTAGGTATGTCTAGCGGTTTAGCTCCATTTTACATGTTCCAGCTGTCGGATGGACGTCGTTATGTACTCAGTGAGTAATGGAGCCCTGTGAGTAACAGGTACTCAAGTGGAGGGTAAATTTTGTAATGCCCCATGAATTACAGAGTTAACTTGCCACTTGAGAATTACATGGTATGCTCTAACAACTAACTTAGTTCTCCTTTAGCTACAGGTTCAACCTTCTAATAGAGTTGAGTTGACGTTGACGCTACACCGAATTAAATTTTGTGCTATGGATAGCACTGAACGCATACAATCTTGGGTCAACTCAAAAATACCGTGCAAGGCGTAAAGTATAAAGTAAATAGTATGCAGTCTATCGAATCAATTCTGTCTCAATGTCACCCACATCGGGACAGTCGAGGCGAAGCGTCACGCGTCAAGCTGTACAGGGTGTGCGCGAATTTTTTTTTTATTGGTAGAATGTGTGTGCATTACGTGGTGGGAGATAAGGGTTAATATCATATATGGTTAATATTCTTACTATGTTCCTACATTTTTAGACTGAAGCGTCCGCTGTTCGACTTTGTATCTTTGCTCCAATTCTATCCGTGCTGTAACCGTATGTACTAGCGCACAGAACAGTTAAAAGAGGTTACATCTTTTTACACTTTAAAAAAAAAGGTATATGTTTTACTAATCTCCTTGCAACAAAACCATAAAAATGAGAAATAATTATTGATAGCATGCATCTCCTCGTAAAGTGTTCATTAATTATTGTTTATACTAACACCAAGAGCAGTGGTGGCCCAGTGGTATCGGCCGCGACTTACAAGTTGTAGGTCGTGGGTTCGAGCCCAGGCAGGCGCTTTACTTTGTGTAAATTATTTCATCACCACTGCTCTCAAAACGGTGAAGGAAACATCGTGAGGAAACAGGCATGTCCTAGAACCAAAAATTCGAAGACATGTGACATCCACCAACCCGCACTGGGCCCGCGTGGTGGATTACGGCCCAATCCCTCTCACAGAGAGGAGGCCTGTGTCCCAGCAGTGGGAACATTAATAGGCTGATGATGTGATACTAACACTAATGGATAGACAATTTGATAACGAACATTTTGTAAGTTGAATTTTTTTCAAAAGACCAATATTCGATTTTACAAAGATTTTATTCTAAAATCTGGGCGTATTCACTACCGTAATTCATGCGCCACCAGTGCCGCTAGGCCAATAGGAATGCTCATATCTCATGCTGATTTTTTGGTCAGGGTACGGCCTTAAGCGGATGCATCGCGTAGTACGGCCGCTTCCGCTGCTTCTTCCGATGCTTGTGCAGATGTTTTTGTGTGTGTAAGTTGTACGGTGCATGGTAAATACACGCTGTGTTTGACGGGATAAGGTTTATAATTGATTGTGTAGTACGTTCTGAATTAAGAAATGCATGTGTAGTAGTTGCCATGTAGTAGGGTCAAACTGGAGACAGTTTTCCGATATATTTTCATCTACAGGGCATATCTCCTTGTTTATTATATATATCGGGAAGAACAAAAACCCATCTTTTTGGGCACGCGGCATTATCAGCCACGGACACGGAATGTGTGAAAAGGTACTTACAGGCGATGTGAAGTCGTTAGATATTTTTAAACCCAGACTTTACAAAAAAAAGGTTTTAGTTATGAAGAACACCTGTACAAAATCAAAATCCATTTATGTATGCAAAGGCATTTGGTTTTAATCGACTAATCTTTGCATTCATAACGTATTACTGGTAAGTGGTAGGTAGGTAATAGGTAGGTTTACAATTGAAGAGGTATTTTTTTGTTCATATTATTGATGTTTGAAGAGGGTTATCTCAAACTTACTTCTGATCCGATTCTGAAAATTCTATCACTGATAAAAACCAGCATTATCGTCAGTAAAAAGGCTTTGGGCTTTTCATAGGAATATGCGAGGTTCCTGTGATATGCGATAGGCCACGGTAGTCGAACCCAAAGTAAATTTTTTACCCATTGAAGTTTTTCTATATAAAAAAATTATAAGCGCTTTTTTTAAGAATTCGACTGCAATTTTTGGCCCTTGACTATACATACCGGCCGTTCGTAATTGATGAGTTGATAGCGCACTTTCTTGTCTTGGTTGTTGAGAACCATGCCTGGCCAGCTGGTAGGCCGGTAGTCGAAGGTACTGTCGTGCACGATGAGAGGCCGGCGAACCGTCCAGTTGTCCATACCACACGGCAGACATGCTGGACCCTGGGCGAAGTAGTATTTTGTTTAATCGTAGCTTCTAGATGCAGGAGTATGTTAGGATCGCAGATGTAATGTAAGAGTTTCTACCTACTCCCATGGAAAAAGGCGTGAATTTTTAAGGTACCTATGTATGTATACAGCTGGCAGAGAAATATGTTTTAATAGCGCACCTGCGAGATCCTAACAAAGCTGCGACTGGTGCAGATATTTTGTCAATCATTGGACTGTTATTGCTAAAAAACATTGTTACATTAAGAGACCAGCAACTGTGGTCGTCAATCACTGCTTGTGTATTCCGATGATAAAATAAAGCGCATAGCAACTCGTAACTACGGCCATTGCTGATATTATTTTGGCAGGCACTATTAAATGCCATAAGCTTGATATACACGGGTACAGAGTTAACGGTATAGTACTACGGTAGAGTACTAACAATGCTACTACCTATACTAATGTAGACAGTATTGGGAGAGTAGAGTACTAAAAGTTGGAAGAGCAGTGACTAGCCCCGCGGGCAAGCTACTCTACCACTTGTCTTCCCCTATCACGGCGCCCACTCTCTCTATACCGCCTACTCGACCCATGTATACGCATAGTAGAGTATATTGAATGACGATATTCGAGCAACGGATCAATGTGGCGACGCCTGTGGGAGGCCTATGTCCAGCAGTGGACGTCTTTCGGCTGAAATGATGATGATGATGATGATTCGAGCAACGGACATGGCGTTCTAAGAAACACTATACTAAACTATGATTTCTATAGAAATTAGCATCACCTATGTACCTATTTTTCTGTTTCTTCTTCTTGTCTGTATATTATGTGTGTGTGCATAAATGGTTATATATATATACTCTTTCTTTCTTTCTTTTTTAAAAACGTTGCCCCACACTAGGAATTTCTCCTGTATCGTGGGTGCGTTTACGAACATATAAACTTACATACACAAACACCACTACTCTACTAATAATATATAAATTGATGTGTAGACTCTACTGAAACTGGTAGAGAACTTGGAATTGGTAGAGTATCACGCTAGTTGACACTAGCGTTAAATCTACCCGTGTACACCAGGATATACTGTGAGACAGAATGTGTGATGTTTTTTTTTTTTTTTTTACCTTATATAAGCTCGCGCTTGACCACCATCTCACCTGATGGTAAGCGATGATGTGGTCGATGATGGAGCACGCTTGCCTAGAAGTAACCTGATGTGTGATGTCTTAATAAAATTTCAAAGAATGACTTATTTAGGTTACCAAATCCATGCTGATAATACTTGTACTTCTACTACCTACAAATAAAGGCACAGTTTGATGGCAACCATTTGCAACGAGACGTAACTGCAATTTGTAGAATTGCGAGCAACCAGGAACTAGTGATAAATGGGCATCATTTTCTAACTTACTCTGATAGGGATGCAAGGAATAAACGTTGGGGGCTCCTTGTAACTCGGTAAGCATTGAATTGGGCTGCACATTGTTTTGCTTGATATTTAAACACTTTTAAAAGATTTAATTAAAATATTTCTTTGGATTTTCTGTATTTTCTATTGTCACATCTAATTTCTTTATTTTGTGACAGTTGTTGGAAAGCTGTCATGTAACATTTTCAATAAAACAAATAAGAACAATGCCTGCCAGTACTGGCATCACAAAAGGAACAATGCCTGCCGGTACTGGCATTCATTTAAGTGCTTTTCACACGCTCCGGTTGCCGGGTACCCGGCGGCGAATGTATAGCTATGGACGCCGGTACGTGTGAAAGCTAACATACTAGCCGATACACTTCGTCGCCGGTTACCCGGTACCGGCTACCCGAGCGTATGAAAAGGGACTGATTCCGGTCGCCGCCTACCGGTTAGCCGGCGGCCGAACGCACAGTAGTGTATGGAAGACGCACCATGCTTTCATACACACTGGCCGGCGGCCAGTCACCCAGGTACAACCACGGAGAGAGGACGCGTACGCGTTCCTACATCCTTGTATCATAAATGAGGAGTATCTGTTCAAAAGCTCGTATTTCACTTTCCAATTTTTTATTTTTTATTTTTATACTTTTGGCATTATAGCCCATCAAATGAGTCTATAAACATGTTCAAAAGGAGTCTATTTTCCATACAAAACAAGCCAAAAAAATTCGAATCCAATCAAAACGGATGTATTTCTGCTGATTGGTGATATATAAATGCTTTGATGTATTTTTGTTAAATATGGTATAGAATACTTCACACTGTTCTCTTTTCATGTTAATCGAATGAACCCAATAATTTCTTGACGTTCTTTTCCGGCGGCGATATCTTCGGTACAAAATCCACAATGCAATCAATTGATGGCGTTCCATTTTTAATAAAAAAGAGGAAATTATATCATGTACGTAGTTCTTGCGAAGTGTACTCGCGTTGACGGTCAAACCTATTGATTACAAAATCGTCTCGTGTGAAAGCTGAACGCCTAAAGTGCCTTTTTACACGCCCCGGTTTCGCTCTGGTTGCTGGGTAACCGGTGCCGACTGTCCGGCAACACATTCAGCTTTCACACGAGCCGATTTTATATCCAATAGCATCTAGACCATCAACGCGAGTACAGTTGCGTTGAACTACGTATACATAATATAATTTTATTTTTTTGCGTTTTTTTCTTTAACATGCAAGGAAACATCGATCACAGCTCTCCCCATGGCCCTTTGGGTGACTTTAAGCCCATTGTAAGGGACCCCGTTTCGGTACCGTACTTTTTTTTTGCAAACATTTTTAACGAGGGACATTCGCGGATTTTTTTAAGCGCTTTAAATTTGTTTGCGCTGCGACGTTAGCGCTATATAAAAGTTCGCGAATGCTGATGTCCAATTGCATTGCATTATGTTATAATTTTTTTGATTACGGAAGGAAAATCACAAAAATGATTGAGTAAATGTATTAGGGACCGTAGGCTTAAAATATGGCAATTATGGTAATGTCAGTTATTATTTTATTCGCCCGGGACGGCGATACAATATCATGATACGATTGTGTAAGGAAAAATGCGTGCGCGTCCTCTGTCCGGGGTTGTACCTAGGCGTCGGGCTGCCGGTGCGTATGAAAGCATAGTGCGTCTTCCATACACCACTGTGTGTTTGGCCGCCGGCTAACCGGTAGGCGACTCCCCGGAAACCGGAACGTGTGAAAAGGCACTATCACGTGCACTTTAAGCCGGGCGCACTTTGTATACGTTTTCTTCCGAATTTTAGTGCCTTTTCACACGCCCCGGTTGCCGGGTAGCCGGCGCCGAGTAACCAGCGGTGAAGTTTATAGCCATGCACATTGGCTTTCACACGTACGTGCCTTTTCATATGCTCTGGTTGCCGGGCAGCCGCTACGTGTGAAAGCTAACATAAATGGCAATACACTTCGCCACCGGTTACCCTTCGTCGGTCGTCTTCTTAATTGCGAGCAATAACCGGAATAACCCTAGGATGACTAAGTGCCTTTTCATACGCTCCGGTTTCCGGGTAGCCGCTACCGGGTAACCGGCGCCGAATGTACAGGCATGTACGCCAGTACGTGTGAAAAGCGACGTCCGTCACTGATGCCGCCATGGTTTCAACTATTGCGGCATCATGCAAACTTGACGACATCTTGACCGTGAGTGATCTATATGGAACTGGACGCCGCCGCCGGTTTAAGGTCTATCCAGTATCCACACATATCAGGGCTGTGCCCCGCCAGGGGCTCAAAAAAATTTCGTTGTGTACATTTTTTATGAACTCGTTCACACACGTCCGTGCACGGGCCGTGCACGGGCCAGTGACATATCTTCAATGACTGGGACCGGCCCTACTGTCACGTCCCGGGCACGGCCCTGATATCTATGGATAGACCTTTAAGCGCCCTGCAAATTTAACGGTAAACTGGATCGTGTATGGCTGGCATAACTATGTCTACTACTAGTCTATGGCATCATATGCCATAGACAGAGAAATTTGTGCAGAAAAATCGTTGTCGTGTGTACCGGCCATTAACCCGCTGTTTACGAAAATAATATAATAATGGCCGAATACACTTCATCTTGTCTTCTTTTTCTTAACCTTTTTGAAATATTCATTCTAGAACTCGAATAAAAATAACGATATTTTCATTAGCAAATCAAAACTGAATCAGTTTTTATAAATCCCCCGTGAAGTAATCATCATAAAAAATTAGAAAAAAAGTAGAAAATTCGTAAAATCATAAAAACTGTATTTATAAGAAAAACTTTGAAAAATAATTCAAGAAACCTTTCGCCTTTATTCAACCAGAAATATTCACCGTCGGTGAAGCTTTTGATATCAATTTTATTTGCAATTATATCAAACTACTCATTAAAATGTAAGTTGGTTTTTATAATTTATCATACAATTTTGTGGAGAGCAGTGGTGGCCCAGTGGTATCGGCCGACAAGTTGTAGGTCGTGAGTTCGAGCCCAGGCAGGCGCTTTACTTTGTGTAAATTATTTCATCACCACTGCTCTCATAACGGTGAAGGAAAACATCGTGAGGAAACCGGCATGTCCTAGAACGAAAAATTCGAAGACATGTGACATCCACTAACCCGCACTGGGCCCGCGTGGTGGATTACGGCCCATTCCCTCTCACAGAGGCCTGTGTCCCAGCAGTGGGAACATTAATAGGCTGATGATGATGATGATGATACAATTTTGTTTCTGAATCTCTCGTGTGGTGTCCAAATTGTGGTTTTTGGCTAAGTGTATCTAGCCAAATTGTTTTTAAATATAGATTAACGATGTCCTACGCGTTATGCAATATGGTCCGTGTTCAGTGTTAATTTTCTGCAAAAAGGGCCAGTCATGTATCCTCCGACTGCACAGCATGATTTTCTTGTTTTTGTTTTTTTTAGGCAGTTTGGTTTTTGGTTTCTTTTGCAAAAAGTCTCGTTATTTGGTGCTGGTGCTAAGGTATCCTTGGTTTTTTCAGGTGTGGTGGTTGTGGTGGATGCGGCGGCTGCTGCGGCGGCGGCTGCTGCGGAGGCTGCTGTGGCGGCTGCGGAGGCTGCTGCGGAGGCTGCTGCGGCGGGTGCTGTGGCGGTGGCTGCTGTGGATGCGGGTGCCCCAGGATAACGATTCACACGTGCTGCACGAAGATTTGTTGATTGTGTGCAAAATGTTGAGGGGGCCACAAGCAACGTGTTCTCCGGAAATGCTGCGATATGACGTCTACTTGCAGCATAGCTGGAGGATCGTAACTGAAAGCGTCCACCAGTGCTGTGACACATTGTGCTGTAATAAAGTGGAGTACTATAAAAGTTTTGCGTTAATTTTATTTGCTAGTTTCATTTCCGAATCTGTGAAGATGTCTGTAAGATGCGTCTGTGAGTGCCCGGTCTGTAAAATGCGTCTGTGAGTGCCCGGTCTGTAAGATGCGTCTGTGAGTGCCCGGTCTGTAAGATGCGTCTGTGAGTGCCCGGTCTGTAAGATGCGTCTGTGAGTGCCCGGTCTGTAAGATGCGTCTGTGAGTGCCCGGTCTGTAAGATGCGTCTGTGAGTGCCCGGTCTGTAAGATGCGTCTGTGAGTGCCCGGTCTGTAAGATGCGTCTGTGAGTGCCCGGTCTGTAAGATGCGTCTGTGAGTGCCCGGTCTGTAAGATGCGTCTGTGAGTGCCCGGTCTGTAAGATGCGTCTGTGAGTGCCCGGTCTGTAAGATGCGTCTGTGAGTGCCCGGTCTGTAAGATGCGTCTGTGAGTGCCCGGTCTGTAAGATGCGTCTGTGAGTGCCCGGTCTGTAAGATGCGTCTGTGAGTGCCCGGTCTGTAAGATGCGTCTGTGAGTGCCCGGTCTGTAAGATGCGTCTGTGAGTGCCCGGTCTGTAAGATGCGTCTGTGAGTGCCCGGTCTGTAAGATGCGTCTGTGAGTGCCCGGTCTGTAAGATGCGTCTGTGAGTGCCCGGTCTGTAAGATGCGTCTGTGAGTGCCCGGTCTGTAAGATGCGTCTGTGAGTGCCCGGTCTGTAAGATGCGTCTGTGAGTGCCCGGTCTGTAAGATGCGTCTGTGAGTGCCCGGTCTGTAAGATGCGTCTGTGAGTGCCCGGTCTGTAAGATGCGTCTGTGAGTGCCCGGTCTGTAAGATGCGTCTGTGAGTGCCCGGTCTGTAAGATGCGTCTGTGAGTGCCCGGTCTGTAAGATGCGTCTGTGAGTGCCCGGTCTGTAAGATGCGTCTGTGAGTGCCCGGTCTGTAAGAGCTCATTCACACGAAGACGAATCGTGATTTTTCACGAATCGTGTTTTTTCACGATTCGTTAACGTTAAGTTAAGTTTTTTTTGACGGGAGCAATGCTTTTTATATACCCATGTTCACACGCTTCACGAATCGTCAGAAAGCAGAGTCAGAATTGATACTGTACTGAGTCTGAATCGTGTTTTATACCGAATCGTCAAAGACGTATCCCGTGTGAATGCGCCCTAAAGGATAGGTTACACAGTGCGAGCTGCTGATGTGGCAGTAGACAGCTACTGTGCCTATGTACTCGTATGACAGTAGCTCGACTCGCCTCGCACGGTCACACTATGCAAGCTGCTGGCTTCGCAGAAGACAGCTACTGCACCAGTGTACTGGCATATTCGTCAATGGCAATTCGTCTGCAATGTTGTCGCAAAATACACGTTTAATCACAGTACATACCACAATAAAAGCGGTTACGAAAATACTTTGTGTTGAAATGCTTAGAATTGAAAGAGCTATACAAAAAAAGAAGAAGAAAAGAAGTATTTGGGTCAGGGATTGGTTGCAAAAAAAAGGGGCAACGCATACAATATTTAAAGAGCTATATGATGAAGATCCCCGAGAATATAAAGCGGTTATGAGAGTGACACCTGAACAAGTGGAAATACTTTTAAATTTAATTGCTCCAAAAATTCAACGTGATGATACACTGATGAGGGATGCGATACCTGCAAGGGTGAAGTTGGAAATAACTCTGGTATACCTTTCTTCTGGGATATCGTATAGACTATTGTCGGTATTTTTCAGAGTTTCAAAAGCATCCATAATTAAAATAATACCAGAAGTGTGTGCTGCTATCAATGAAAGTCTAAAAGGTTATATCAAAGTAAGTAATTTTTATTATTCTTAATCAAATTCACAACGGATTTGTTAAAGTTTTTGCACATATTAAACGTGAACTTAACATAGTAATACTTAATAACTACAGTACTACATAGCTTATTTCGTTATTTTAGAGATTGATATTGCTGAAGAAAGTATATCATTACGGAGTATAGATTGTGAAGATTGATCCAGCAGTGGCGTAGAGTTTGCAGATATTGTAGGTTCAACAGGTTGATAATTTACAGACATTGTTTGTGAAGGATTTACTGGAGCTGCGAACACTACAGGCTGTGATGACAGCGTACATTCATTATGGAGTATAGATTGTGAAGATTGTTCCAGTTGTGTAGAGTGTGCAGATATTGTAGGTCCAACAAGTTGATAATTTACTGCAGGCTGTGGTGATGGCGTACATTCAGAACTGTAATCAGAAGGTGTATACACAATTCTAGCACAGAGGGCGCTTTTACGGTATCTAGAGAGTATTGCCTGTATTTCATCTGTCGCATCAATTCTATCAATCGGAGGTAACTGTTTGAGCTGCAGTGCTACATGTCTTCCAATAACATCACATTCATCTTCTAATTCTCTTGGAATCGGGGCAGACACGTTTACTAAACTGTTATTTAGTTCTTTGAGCTCATTCACAGCTGCTTGAATTTCAGACCGTTCTGATGATACTTTCGTCTTTAATTTTGGAGTTTTTGGTGGCCTCATCACTTTTGTAGGAACGGCGTTGTTGCTATTGTCACTAGCATCAAGGTCCTCGTTATTCATGGCCTCGTTTCCTGACATTGATCCAACGTTGCTTCCTGACGTTGACGCATGATTTGGTTCCTGAAATTAATGTTACTCTTTTATTTTTCAGATACCCAATGTGGAAGAATGGCAAGATATAGAAGTAGGATTCGCTTCGAGGTGGAATTTCCCGAATTGCTGTGGAGCTATTGATGGGAAACACATAACAATTCAAGCACCACCAAATTGTGGCAGTGAATATTATAACTACAAAGGAACAAACAGTATAGTGCTCATGGCCGTCGTAGATCACGATTATACTTTCAGATATGTAGATATAGGCTCATACGGTCGTAATGCAGATGGTGGGGTATTTCAAAACTGCTCTTTGTATCCGTATCTAGAAAACAATTTATTGTTGCCTGAAAATGGTATTCTAGTTGGAGATGATGCCTTCCCTTTGAAGCCGTATTTACTAAAGCCCTACAAAAATATATTGACTACCGCAGAAAAGATATATAATTATAGATTGAGCAGAGCAAGAAGGATTGTGGAGAATGGGTTTGGCATTCTAGCATCTCGTTTTCGTGTTTTGGGAAAGCCAATTCAAGTTAAAGAGGAAACTACGATAAAGATCGTCTTATGTGCATGTACATTACACAATTGGTTACGTACCACTGCATCAAGCACTTATACACCACCAGGAACTACAGATTATGAAGACATCATAAACTTTCAAATCATTCTGGGGCAGTGGAGGTCCGAAATTAATGAATTACCGAGTATTCGTCGCTCGAGAATCAATAATAGATCGAAAGCAATAGCAGAGAAAATGCGTGATAAATATAAAAATTATTTCAATGGCGAGGGAGCAGTTACGTGGCAAAATGATATGATTGTGTAATTAGAAATAAAATACTTACCAGATTACTTAGTGTTTCTTTTTCTTTTAGATTTATTATTTTCATAATATAATCCATAGAATCGAACCACTTGATAGATGGTTTATAGATCTCATCAGTGCCAGATCCACTTTTTTTGCTTTTTTCAATTTTCAATAACTCCTGGTTATACGTAGAACGTAAATTTTTGATTTTTTTTGTAACTTCATTCGTGTTTTGTAAATTAAATTCCATGCGGATGTGTTCTAACGACGCTTTACGCAAATCTCTGTTCTTATAATTAGGATCCAAACAATTCCATAAGTTCGTTTGATCTTTGTATAGCTCCACAAACTTTATATTTTGATCGGATGTCCATCTTTCCGCCATTTTGACGCCGAAACAAGAAACACTGTAGCGTGGGCCCGAGCGTACGAGCTACTGTCATTTCGCAAAATCGTGCGAGTTGACGACCGAGCGGCGTGCGAGTGGCGTGGTGGGGGAAGGCAAGTAGCGAGTAAAAACAAAAAATGTTGAAGTAACTCGGACGCGAGCTACTGTCCCACTCGCACATGACAGTAACTCGTATGATGCGGTCACACGGTGCAAGTAACTGCACCTCAGTAACTGACTCGGTCAGCTCGCATGCCAGCTCGCACTGTGTAACCTAGGCATAAGTGTGAAGGGTGACCGGTCTGTGTGCGTGCCCGGTCTGTGTGCGTGCCCGGTCTGTGTGCGTGCCCGGTCTGTGTGCGTGCCCGGTCTGTGTGCGTGCCCGGTCTGTGTGCGTGCCCGGTCTGTGAGCGTGCCCGGTCTGTGAGCGTGCCCGGTCTGTGAGCGTGCCCGGTCTGTGAGCGTGCCCGGTCTGTGAGCGTGCCCGGTCTGTGAGCGTGCCCGGTCTGTGAGCGTGCCCGGTCGGTCTGTGAGCCCTTCCGGACCGTAATGTTGAATTTGCAAAATGTTGAATTCCCAAAATGTTGAATTCTCAAAAGGTTGGATCCCAAAATGTTGAATTTGGAAAATGTTGAATTTGCTAAATGTTGAATTTGCAAAATGGTGAATTCTCAAAATGTTGCAAATGCAAAATGTTGAACTGTAAATTCTAAAATGTTGAATTTGCAAAATGTTGCACAGTAAATTCCAAAATGTTGAATTTGCTAAATATTTTGTGTGCCAACAAGTAGATTCATCATTATTCGGTCGTAAGGTTGTAGTTCATAAAAGCCGCCCAACACCCAACCCGCACCGCCTCGCCTTAAAACAAACAACAACGGATTTGACGCAGAATGTCCCATTCGCAAAATGTCACCGTGAAAACGAATGTCCTATTCGCGAAAAGTCCGATTCGCAAAATGTCCCATTCTCAAAAAGTCACATTCTCAAAAGGTCCCATTCTCAGAAGGTTCCATTCTCAAAAGGTCCCATTCTCAAAAGGTCCCATTTGCTTATACTCGTATATGGTGAGTCAAATCCGAATGTCCGATACAACCCGATGTCTGATGACGACCAATTGGCTTGTTGGTAGTGTCCCTGCACTCCAAACCAGCGGTTGCGGATTCGAATCTTGTTAGGCATCCGCCTAACACATATCCATGTGTAACGGATTGATCTCGTAATATACAGTAAAATCGTTCATATGTCCCTTGCGTGTTGGGGAGCAGTGCATAAACGACTGGAATAATCATCATCGTAGATTGGGCTGAATTATCAACATTTTATTATATGTATAATTGAGAGAATGAACTTGGAGCTGCATAAAACGTCCCGTTGCGCGTCGACATAATATAATTTTAGGGTTTTTACAATTTTTCTGCTTATTTTTGTAGCGAACACTTATATTTTTTTGTTGTCACCGTCGCTGACTAAAAAATATAGCCCAATACCATCTGGTATTTTTACAGTTTCGATACAAGTGTGCTTCAATTTATCAGAACTCAAAAACTTTTTACGGGGTTTTTAGAAAGTTGCTTATTGGTTTAGTGGAGTGGATACAAAACGGGGCACCATGAAAAAAAGACAAAAGATTTCACCAAAAACCATCGCCTACCGAAAGGCTTGATAGCCTTTCGGAACCGGTGGGATATGGGAGAAGTAGGGTGGGGGAACACCATGGGATACTAAACTATCACAGCTAAGTAGGCTTTACAAGTTTACGAGTAATAGTTGACCAACTTCTAAAATGTACTTGGAGCAGTAAAATTTTTGTATATTAGTGTATAGGGACAACAGTTTTCAAAAGGCAAAATTAATTTTGTCCCTTCGTTAGAAGAATGCACCGAACATTCTTCTAACGAAGGGTTTCATTGTTTATGAACGTTAATAATGTTACCTATTTATGTATAACTGCTGCGCTGCGTGTCGCGGGTACGATGCCCGCAAAATACAAATATTTGTACATAATATTAATAATATATAATAAAGATATATATTTAAGATATTTATTTTTAATCGACTTACGAAGAGCTCGTGGCTAAATAATAACAGCCGCACGGGTCGATCATCAAGGTTAAGCAACGCTTGACGAGGTCGGTCCGTGGATGGGTGACCATTTTCAACATACCGAGTTTCCTCCGTGCCTCGGAAAGCACGTTAAGCCGTTGGTCCCGGCTGTCATTTGAAGATCTTTGACAGTCGTTACGGGTAGTCAGAAGCTTGAGATCTGACACCAGTCTTGCCAAGAGGTACCGTGTTACCCAGTTACTGGGTTGTGAAGGTCAGATAGGCAGTCGCTCCATGTAAAACACTGTTACTCAGCTGAATCCGGTAAGACTGGAAGCCGACCCCAATATAGTTGGGAAAAGGCTAGGCAGATGATGATTTTTAATCGACTTACCAAAACGGAGGAGGTTCTATGTTCGACATTATGTATGTTTTTTTTGTGTTTGTTCACCGATATCTCCGTCAATTGTGGACCGATTTTGAAAATTCTTTTTTTGTTTGAAAGAGGATGTTTCGAAATTGGTCCCATTTTAATTTGGTAAAGATCTGATGAAGATCTTTGGAGATGTACGACAGAACTCTTCAATTAATGTCGGCAAATCTTTCGGGATTGCTGCAATCGCATGTCTGTTCATTTCATAACGTAACATCACGCCAGTACGCTCTTATGGGGTACTCAGATCTCTCATTTCACCGTTTATGTTCAAGTTTCATGGTATTTGGGTAATCTATTCTGGCGTTAGGTTACTAAACAACTTGCCTATTGGGTAGGTACAACTAAAAAGGGAAAAATAAAAACTCTTTTTTGCAAAAAAATACTACCGACTTCCAAATTAAAACTACAAAGTGAAAAATAACTTTATTTTTGGAAGTCGGTGTCCATAACGCAAAAAATTGGTACCTACGAAAGACACCGACTTCCAAAAATAAAGTTATTTTTCACTTTTTAGTTTTTAATTTGGAAGTCGGTAGTATTTTTTTGCAAAAAAGATTTTTTAATAATATTTGTGTAATATTTGTTGTTTGTCTGTATAGTTGTTCCAGCTCTGGGTGTTGTGTATGTGAGTTTATATCTTTGTAAACGCACCCACGCCACAAGAAAGGAAAAAATTCCTAGGGTGGGAAAAAGTTTTTTATTTATTTTTAAATATACGGAACCCTCTGTGCGCAAGTCAGACTCGCACTTGACCGTTTTTTTTGTGACCGGTGCTCCCGAATGTGACATTGCGTGAATGGATGGGACATTTTGCGAATAGGACATTGTGCGAATGGAACATTGTGCGAATGGGACATTTTGCGAATAGGACATTGTGCGAATGAGACTTTTTGCGAATGGGACATTGTGCGAATGGGACATTTTGCGCCAACGGGACTTTTTGCGAATGGGTCATTCTGCGTCAGATCCCTC
Source organism: Orthosia incerta (assembly GCA_948252205.1). NCBI lineage: Eukaryota > Metazoa > Arthropoda > Insecta > Lepidoptera > Noctuidae > Orthosia > Orthosia incerta. Next base: position 15,052,106 of record OX411744.1, read on the forward strand.
GAAAACTACAACGAATTACATCATTCTGATCAAACCAGTATTTAGAACCCGATTTAGTACCTCCAAAAATCAGCAGTGGGTGGCGGAGATCTTAGTAGTTTCTTTACAAAATTATATTTTCATATTTGACATTTTCTACGCCTGAATAATTTAACGAGCAAAAATGCTTTAAGTAAAAAGTTGCAGCTACATTTCGTGCAGGCGATTAGCCGGGTCCACACCGGACGATCCAACCTGCATCAGCGATCGCGCGATCCGCGATCCAGGATCACGGAGTGTGGTTCGTGGATCGTACTAGGCCGATCCAGTTTAATTGAACTGCGATCCTGAACCTACGCTCCTAGCGATCCATAGGCGATCCATGATTCAGTCGAACTCTTGCTTGAGATGGAGTCACACGTGCAGCGTCGGCGTCGAATTTACATCTTTTGGGTCGAATTTACATCTATTGGTATAATTAACATCTTTTGGGTCCCATAAACATTTAAATTCCTTATAAAGCGATATCAGACGACGACTTTGCGAGATGTCCATGGCGTGAAGGATCGCGCGAACCACACACAACTGTCCACACCGCGCGCGGCACGCAACTGAGGCACCTTTGAGGCTGGCAAAAAAACCGACAACGCACGGATCGGGCGCAGCAGGGATCGCGCGCTCCAATACTTGCGCATGGATCGCGCGCGGCACGTCCACACCGCCCGCACATTTGGATCGCGCTCCTGCCGCGCGCGATTGGAGCGCGATGGATCGTCCGGTGTGGACCCGGCTATTTATTATTAATTATATTATATTATAACATTATGTTATTAAATAATATCGGTTAGACCAAGCAGGAAAATTATCCATAAGTTCTTCAACAACTTTCATAAACGTATTACTATAAATAATCGGTACATCCTACTGTTTAAATATATATACCTATTTATGTGAGGGTCAGTCTGCAACATAAATCTATCAAATAATATCTAATAATAATAATATATATAATGCGGCCAGTGGCAGCATCCAATCCATACTCATAATCTCTGTGTTTTGTAATTTATTTCTTGTAGTACAATTCTTGAGCTGTAGGTACTTATATAATATTTCCAAAAAAAATAGTCAGGGTGTTAAAGGATCAGGGGGGTGACCATAAGCTCTTAGAGCGGTATCAATTTGAGATCGAGTAAGTGACAGAATACATCTGTCCCTTATTCGATCTCAAATTGATACCGCTCTAAGAGCTTATGGTCACCCCCCTGAGCCCATTTCGGGAATTTTAGTCTGTTTAGTTATGCACGCATTATGTAAAATGTACGTTATCGTACATCTTATGTACGAAATCAATGTAGATAACTTTTATACATATTTATGTGCGTAACTTGAAGTATTACATAGTTTTTGTTTCATCGCAGTCGATTCACTTTATCAAAAGATATATGAATTTAAAGTGTTCAAGAAGAAAAATATCACAACACACGCAATTCAGATACTCGGGCAGTTGAACTCCATATTCGATAGATGGCGTTGTGCATTTGATGTCATTTTCAGAATGGCGGTGTTAAGATTATCCACGGAAGAATGACTCTAGAAATAAAATTGATACGTAGGGTAGGTTATGTAGATGACGGGAGCAAAGCCGCGGGCACAGCTAGTTACAAAATAAGGATATAATATATATATATATATATAAATAAACAAATCGTTATAAGGCGGGCTATGCGCCATAAGCCATAAATATATTGTTGGGTTTGGGTCGTAAAAGGAAGCATTTTTAGTTTGGTGTTTAATTTGGTGCAAGGTTCCTAATTTGGGAAAATGTTTTGGTTCAACATCATTGTATTCCATCATCGAATCAGCAAGATATCGATGAATAGATAGTGCGGAATGTGTTTTCATTTTTGCGCTTAGAGCCGAGCGTTTTAAGGGTGATATTTTAAGTTTTCTCGAAAGTTTATGATTGAATTTATTAATAACACTTTACTCCACTCACTTCAACTCCTGTCAACTGCCTACCTACCTAGGTAGGTAGGTAGGCAGTTGACGGTAGGTAGGATAGGGTAGGGTAGGTACCCTAACCTTCCTACCCACGATGCCGTCCAAGCGGCACCGCAACCTACTTGTTGGCCGCCACGTCGTCGGCTTATCGGCAAAAGCCCTGACGAGCGGCCTCTCCTCGGGTTTTCCTTCTAAGAAACCCCGGTGACCTACCAATCATCATATTAGCCGAAAGACGTCCACTGCTGGACATAGGCCTCCCCCAAGCGTCGCCACATTGACCGGTCCCGTGCGTCTCGTAACCAGCGGATCCCCGCAAACTTCACCAGGTCATCGGTCCACCTGGTGGGAGGCCTTCCAACGCAACGTCTTCAGATAACCCGGCTTCGGGTTCGGCTATCTTCTCGTCGGTCCGGAGTGTTCGCGTGTTGTATGTTCCCAGGTCCAGTCGTCGGTGTAGCTGGGTCATTACATATTGATTGCCCCAAAGCGGAACAATGTATTTTGGCAGGCAGATTTGAACATCTGCCTGCCGTTCCGAGCGCGACATCCACAATCATTATGACTACAATCAGTTACGTAGTACAGTCACCGTCAGATATATTGTAGCAGGTAAGGTGACCAAATACTTCTGAACAACTTAAAATGTCAATAAGTTCCATACACTACAAGTAATTATTAATATCTGAACATTCATTACTTCATTAATATCTGAGCAGATGCTTGTCAATAATTTATAAACGCACAACTAACCAAAAATGTATGGTATATGCAATGATATTCTAATAATATGCAATAGAAGTCTAATATTAGCCCTTCTTATAATTTGGTAGCTAATGATTTAATGAAATTTGCTGATTCATTGTTATTGTAATTCGATAATTATATTTGTACGCTTCACGGCAAAACATAGATATCTACGTTATATTGTAACATCTCACACACCATGTATACCACCTATGTTTACAAATAAAGATTCTGATTTCTGATTTCTAAACATATCTGAACACTTACAACGTCAAGTGTATATACGGAGATGGGGTGGTCTTAAAGGAAGCATTAAGACTATTTGCAAATATCGTTTGACTTTCAGAGGACGAAATTTTTGTGAGATGGTTGTTGGTTCCATGCGAAAACGGTTATAGGACATATTAAATGCAGAAGGAGGTTACAAAAAACACTAATATTTTATATATGTTGTCAGTTGTCACAATTAAAAAATATTTACAATAATTTTTTAATTTCATTACAAAACCAAGATCAATTTTCTTTCAATAGTTTGACAATTAAGCTCGGCACAAGTGGACTACCGACTACAGCCACCGGTGATGGTCGCGCGCTACCGCCACATTTATAACAGCGGCAGAAGTGCACTATAGCCACCGGTGTTCAGAAGCCGCCACGTTTCTATTGCTTTGTAGATCAGAATGTGAATCCCAAATAGCAGGATGTCCAATATGAAAGTATCGATATCCATTGCTCAGTGTTTGTCTGTGTCGTCTACGTAGATACATTTGACGTTGTTAGTGTTCAGATATGTTTGGTTAGTTGTGCGTATAGAAATTATTGACAAGCATCTGCTCAGATATTAATGAAGTAATGAATGTTCAGATATTAATGGTAACTTGTAGTGTATGGAACTTATTGACATTTTAAGTTGTTCAGAAGTATTTGGTCACCTTGCCTGCTACAATATATCTGACGGTGACTGTACCTATGCCATACTTGATTATTCATATTTTATGTAATACATTTACTTAATGCATTATTGTTTTTATTAACCCAATATTTTTAAATCTCATTACACATTATAGCGTCTTTGGGTTTAGCGCACCAGGTGATAACACATCACTCAAGATGGATGCCGGATATTGATACATAACAAATAATAGAGAGCTTTTCATCAAATAAAACTCCATGACTCCACTCCAACATGCCTCATGAGTTCCATAATGACGGTAAATCGGGTCATCATCCGAGGCGCGCTAAAATGCTTAGTACCAACGGTAAGTGTAGAGGGCGACAACGGCGGAGATGCAAAGGAAACGCTGAAAACAGGCTGAATGACGGGTGCTTGCCTCTTGAGCAACCTATATTTTCCATCTTGATGGATGCCGAATATTGATGAAAAATTATTGGTAAATTTCATTTGATGAAAATCTTTCTATTATTTGTAATGAACAAAGGTCGATATATTAAAGAAGGATTAAGTTTATGATATTTATTGTTATATTAAGGAACGATTATCAGTTGAATGACATTTATTTTTTGTGTTATAAAATATTCGTTAAACATGAAAAGAGGAAGAAAAGGTGCAGTTTCCTTGGAGCATCAAAAGAAAGTTTTTTTACAATATGTGAGTGCCTTCAAGAATCATAACTATCTACACTCAAATGACCAAATTTTCTCCAAAATTAGTGAGGATTTAAACTTTTTAATGAATCCTAAAAGTCTTTATTTATCCCTAAAAAGACGTTATGACTATTTTTTTGATAAAGAGGGCGATTCTGTGACAAAAGAAGTTCAAGATATTATTGAAGAAATTGAAACGGACAACTCCAGCTCGTACTCTGATATTAAAGATGAAAAGATCAACCACGAGTACATCACTTTTCATTTAGATGTTTACTCCTGGGAAAAAATTCAACCCATTTTTAGGGTTGTTAAAAGAAGTAGCTCTCATTTAACTTTTTCTAAATATAGAAACAAGTGGTCCTTACCAAAACACGTATGGGCTGAAATTTTACGAGAAGAATTATGGAAGGCTGCGAAGAAACCATGTTCCTGGATTTTTAAATCAGTCTCTATAAAAGCAAATGTATGTATTAAATTCTTTGGTAACTGTAAGGAATGTAAAGCGAAGATTGAAATTTTCTTAATTTGGCCTACAGAAAAAATTGTTACATGTAGGTGTACCTTGAGCAATGTTGATAATAACTTCAATCATAAACTTTCGAGAAAACTTAAAATGTCACCCTTGAAACGCTCCGCACTAAGCGCAAATCTGAAAACAGATTCCGCACTATCTGTTCATCGATCTCTTACTGATTCTATGATGGAAGACAATGATTTTGAACCTACACATTTGCCCAAACTAGGAACTTTGCGCCAAATTAAACACCAAACTAAAAACGCTACCTTATACGACACAAACCCAACAATATCTTTATGGCTTATGGCGCAAAGCCCGCCGTATAACGATTTGATTAGATATATAACATTACATCCTTATTTTGTAATTTACCATTGGTTGTCAGCTCAAGAATTATATTACAAGAAATTTATTGCAAAACATAGAGTCATAATGAGTTTGGATGCCACTGGCAGCATTTTGAAAGAATTTGGGCCTCGTCGTGACATGAAAATTACGAAACATCTTTTTTTATATGTGTGTGTAGTTCAAACATTTGACGGTAAGAATAGTTTGCCTATATTACAAATGATATCGGAGAGTCAGACAATGGACACGATTGCAAACTGGCTTAAAACCTGGACTGAAAAAAATACACCACCAAATGAAGTGGTATGTGACGACTCCTCTGCGTTAATTGGAGCAGCTGTAAAAGCATTTACTAAACACAAAACAACGAAGGAATACCTTCATGAATCATTTCAGTTACTGAATAAACCTAATTCTAAGTCTTCTCAGTGTTATATTAGACTTGATACAAACCATTTCACAAAGATAATATACAATTTGGGTTGTTTCAAAAATGTTGATCCACGTATAAAGTTTTTTTTTGTCAATTGCTTGAAAGATATTAAGCAATGCCAAGATTACGAAGTAGTCAAACAAACCGTGAAAGACATGGTAACATTATGCTTATCAAAATATATTGGATCTGTTCACGGAAATGTTTTGAGAAGTGAGGAAGCAAGAATGAGGTTGAAAAATTTATCTGTGTTTAATAAGAAAGATAGCATAGAAAAACTAGTCGTAAATGAAAACAATGATCCAAGTGATTATAATAGAACATCAGTATTTCAAAATATTGACACTGAATTAGAAAAAGAAATACCAGAAATTTATGAAAATAAATGCGATACTAGAGTTAAATGGTTGATTGATCATATTAGTACAGAAAACCTTATAAACGAATTAGAAGAAGAAAATTTAAAAAATACGGAAAATTTGTATTACATGCCTTCATTAGTCGACATTTTACTAAGATATATCAGCCAACTTCCGCTGTGGTCAAAGTGTATGATGAATATTTATGATAGTGATATAGATACTCCAACATCTTCAAATGTAGAAAATTATTTTAAGAGTATAAAAAGATTTCTTCTTAATTTAACAACAAAATCGCATAGACTACGAATTGATGATTTTATTATACAGCATCATAGTTTCTTATCAGGCGAAACAAAACTTGCAATGAGTTATTTACAATCAGATCCTAAAACTGAACCTAAAGTATCTAAAAACCAAATTTCCGAAATAAAAACTAAAAAAGGAGAGGATTCAGACTGTGATTCCATATTTTCAAAAAATCCAACATTTATAGAGAATTGGCGGGGTAAAGGTAATGTAAAAAAAACGAATGTAAAGAAATCAATTCCAAAGCAACGAAAAGTAAAGGTACCAATTTTATTAAATGGATGTATTATTAAATCAAATAACAATATATTTACAACAAATACGTGTGCATTTGACTCGGTGTCTCAAGCAATAGCCATTGTGTATGCTAATAAAAATATAAAGTTAGTAAAAAAATTGATAACAAGGATGATAAGTTTTTCAAATTTATTAAGGCACTTGTCAATAATACAGACGAACCTTATAAATTGCGCAATGAAATTTTAATCAAGCATTTCAAAACAGAAACCGTAGGTTCAAAGATACAAGTAAGTTGTGAATGCAATGTTGCATACATAGTAGAAAATGTTCTATTGGACATACTTTATAGCGCAGAAGTCATAAAAACCTGTACCAACGACAACTGTGCTTTTAATTATAATAAAAGAAATGTTGGCTTTTTACCACTAGATTTAAATATTATAGAAAAGAAAAGGATCTGTGCGCTCAATGAATCAGCCGAAACAATGTTGGTAGATAATATAAAACCATGTAATCAGAGTGAATGCACTGGTATTAAAACTATTTCTTACACTTTGGCAAATATATTATTTTTTGAATTAAACGATGACAAAAAAGTTAATATACACGAAATTCCAACTAATTTAAAACTTAATAACAAATATTATAACATTGTAGCTATAGTCGAGTTCATACCACCAATTTTAGGAGGTATAGGTCACTATAAATCTAATTGTGTAAGGATTCTAGGCAAATGGGAATGTTATGATGACTTGAATAGTAAAATTAAAAAAAGTCAATCGTACGTCATTCCACATTGCATTATGTATGCAGAAATATAATTTAGTGAGTTGTTTAATAAACACATCAACACGGTCTATGGATATTTCATACTCAATTAAATAACTCGAAAAGTACTGGCCGCATTGGAATCTTTTATACACCGATTTGTTTGTAATTTATCTCAGACTAATTCCAAATTCAAATTTTTGAAAATTCTTTTGTTTCGGTGGCGAATTACGTTTAGTTACAGTTTTTTTTCATTTTTAAACGAAAGATAAAGTTAAAATTGAGGTATTGTACCCATGCAACGCCAACATTTGAGGAGGGCGGAGATGTTACGAGCTGTGGGAATGCTGGAAGCTGGGTCTGTTCAGCGTAATGTTGCTGAGGCCATAGGGACCCACCAAAATGTAATTTCAAGATTGTGGACACGCTATCGTGCCACAGGTGAAGTAGCGGAGAGGCACCGGGGGCCAAGTCGCATCACTACCCCCAGACAAGACCGATTTTTGCAAATTACTGCGCGAGCTCAAACAAATGCAACGGCGACTCAATTGGTCCAAAGGCTGCGAGTGGAACACCAAGTGCTTGTGAGTGACCAAACTGTAAGAAGGCGACTGCATGAAAGCAATCTACGCTCTCGTAGACCACTCCGGGTCCCACCTTTACGGAGAGGCAATCGTGGACGACGATTAGAATGGGTTCGGAACCACGTGGACTGGGGCCGTGAGCAATGGTCCAATGTGCTGTTCACGGATGAATCCAGGTTCGGCTTCCATTCAGATTCACGAAGGACGCGTGTTTGGCGAGTTCCTGGATGATGGAGCCGTCTTCAGAACCCTCAGGAAGTTCACCCATACCAAGGAGGAACAATTATGGTTTGGGCAGGAATTCGTCTTGGAGGACGGACGGATCTCGTTTGGGTGCGGGGCAATATGACGGCAGAACGATACGTCCAACAGGTGCTGGGGCCCGTAATCTTGCCCCACAGAATACAAATGGGGCAAGATTTCCTGCTCATGCACGACAATGCCCGGGCACACACGGCGAGAACGGTAGCAGCTTGGTTACATACACACAATGTTAGGGCCTTAGACTGGCCTGCTCAATCGCCTGATCTAAATCCCATTGAGCATGCGTGGGATATCCCAAGCTGCAAAGAAGAGCTCTGAAGGAAGTTCCTGAAAATCTGGCTACAGAAGATCAACTTTTTGCGCACCTCAGAAGGACATGGGACAATATTCCGCAGCAAGACATTGACAACCTTGTTCTGAGCATGCCGAATCGTTGCCGATGTGTTATGAACATCATGGGCGCTTTCTCAGACTACTAACTTCAAGTTTATAAACACAAATTAAATGATTTTTCTATTTTTTTCAGTTTTTACTCATAAATTAAAAGTTAATTCATATACGGTTTCCGTCTATGCTTAATTTTTTTTCCATAAAATCCTGAAATTTTAATCGAAGTACCTTAACCATTATTAAAAAATGGTAGAATATTAAATAACGTATCTTTTAAATATATACATGTCATATAAATAATTAACACATTGATAGTAATTCGCTTTTTTAAAAATATCCCTAGACCGTGTTGATGTGTGTATAATTAAGTGAGCTGTTTTATTTAGTTGTTGTTGTTGTTTTTGTTTAATATGTAAAAAGAAATTTGTTTATGTAAGACTAACTTATTTCCACCATGACCTTTACTGTTATATATCATTGAAAAACTAATAAAAATCGTTCTTACATAATATGACAGTATAACCCGGGCCAATAAAGAAATTTGAAGATCTTAGTAGATGGCTTTTCGTCTCACTCATTCAAGTAACAGAGAAGTTCAAAGTGGCTCTATTTGCTTACTATATACTAAATGTTTTCTTTATTGACACAGGTTATAATATTTCAATTTTGAGTAAAGCTGTCCTCCGCGGTTCGCTCCCGTCAGCTGGTGACCTACCCTATCCTACCTACCTACCCTTTCTTACCTACCTATCCTATCCTACCTACCTACCCTATCTACCAATTTGCTTTCTTTTTGTCTAAAACTATCTTCGCATTTATTGCCGTTTTAATAAAACCGGTTTAAGGCACATCGGTTGGATATTTTTAAAGTTTATAACGGACATAGATAGGTAGAAATATTTATTGTGTTTTACATACTAAGATTTGTGTTGCAGAATGATCCTCGCGTAAAAAGGTAGTTATTTATATACATATTTAAAAAGTGGGATGTACAGATTATTTTTAGTAATATCTTTATAAAATATGTTAAAGAACGTATAATAATATTTTTCCTGCCTTGGCCTAACCGACATCTAATATCATAATGTTACTTAATAATATAATTAATTATAACGCGTCTGCATGAAATGTAGTTGCAACTTTTTACTTAAAGCATTTTTGCTCGTTAAATTATTCAGGCGTAGAAAATGTCAAATATGAAAATATAATTTTGTAAATAAACTACTAAGATCTCCGCCACCCACTGCTGATTTCTGGAGGTACTAAATCGGGTTCTAAATACTGGTTTGATCAGAATGATGTAATTCGTTGTAGTTTTCGAGTACAGACATGGTCTCGTCATTATGACGCGTCATAATGGCGGGACCAGTGTTATCGTGAAGTACCGCTTATGCCGTATTTTGTACAAAAATTTCAGGATGGGTACAAAATAGTACTAAATGGGTGCTAAATATATGTGGTAGAATCTTTCAATTACAAGAGTTGGTCCCGCCATTATGACGTTTATGAAATATGCCAGTGGCGGCGTTTTGTGGTTGTGGCCGGTGGCCCCGTGTGCGGGGACCATAAGATGCGTCTGTGAGTGCCCGGTCTGTAAGATGCGTCTGTGAGTGCCCGGTCTGTAAGATGCGTCTGAGTGCCCGGTCTGTAAGATGCGTCTGTGAGTGCCCGGTCTGTAAGATGCGTCTGTGAGTGCCCGGTCTGTAAGATGCGTCTTATTATTTTTATTATTTAAAAGTTTTATTATTTTTCAATTTTTTGTTGTACCTACCTAATAGGCAAGTTGTTTAGTAACCCGAATATCATGAAACTTGAACAAAACCGGTCAAATGAGAGATCTGCTTACACCTTAAGAGCGTACTGGCGTGATGTTATGTTAATAAATGGTATAAACAATAAACAGACATGCGATTGCAGCAGTCTCGAGAGATTTGCAGTTATTTACTGAAGAGTTCTGTTGTATATCTCCGAAGACCTTCATCAGATCTTCACCAAATTAAAATGGGACCAATTTCGAAACATACTCTTTCAAACAAAAAAGTTATTTTGGGGCTGTACTAATCAAAGCAACGTCAAAGTAATCCAAGAATTCCAAAATAAAGTGCTCAGGGATGCTGTGAATGCACCCTGGTACGTAAGAAATGACGATCTTCACCGTGACTTTAAAACGGAATTCGTCACCACCATCATCCAAAAAATTTCTGAAGCCCACGAACACAGACTTCATCGACACGTGACTGTTGAGGCTATCCAGCTGCTAGATATAAATACAGACTTAGTGCGTAGACTAAAAAGAACTAAACCTTTCGAATTAGTGTAGTGTACAGTGAATGAATAATAGTGACAACGCTAAACATATAACACACTAGCTGACCCCCGCGGCTTCACTCCCGTCAACTGGCTACCTACCTACCCTACCACCTACCTACCTACCCATTTTTTTTTATTTCCCATAGCTACCATACTCACCTGCCCTGTCTACCCTACCTACTCTACTCTACCTACCCTATCCTACCCTATCTACCCTACCCTACCCTACCTACCCTTACTACTATACGAATGTAACCTGTAAAATTTTGTTTCTACCGGCGATCGGTGGCGATCTAATTAAAATTTAGAAAATAAAAGCTGCTATTGTGAGTCAATCTTAAAAGATAGACATGCTGTCGCGGACTTTTCTTTAGAATTTTTAAAGAAGAACAATTCCGTCATACATTATATTTGCGTAACTTAAACCGTGTACGCAGCGCACGCAACAAAAGCTCTCAAAAAGGAATATTTTTGCCCGTTTTTGCAACATTTTTCATTTATGCTCGGCTCCTATTAGTTGAAGCGTGATGTTATATAGCTTATAACCTTCCTCGATAAATGGACTATCCAACACAAAAAAAAATATTCAATTCCAACCAGTAGTGCCTGAGATTAGCGCGTTCAAACAAACTCTTCAGCTTTATAATATAAAATATATAAATATGTATATTAATATATTATATATAATAATATATAATATATAAGTATAACACATGAACATAGAGTTTTTAAATTATATCAGACTAAGAAAGTGCTACGGACTTGTGTAAAAGTGCAAATGGACACTATTCTTAGTTTTAACATAATCTATCACGTAACATATTAAGTTAAAGTTAAATTGCTTATTAGTCTTTTAGGCTAGATCGTAATAAATTATTAAGAATTTAGTACTTACTAACAAATTATAAAAAAAGAACTATCAATCCTTACAGTAAGACAGCTATTTATTAAGGCCAAAAACGGGATATTTACCATGTTTACTGTTTGTTGCGAGTTCCCGATATTTCGGTTTCCCGTTTTTAATGTTAATGTTAGTGTTAGTGACCATGACAGTTTAAAAACTTATAAAAATCATGAAGCTCTTTGCCCCCAACAACTTGCAACTGATGAAGCTACTGAAGGTGACAGAAACCTTCAGTGACGCCATCAGGATGGAATATGGTGTGGACAAATGTGCAGTCATGCATATAAAGCGAGGGGAGATTATGGAATCCGTGGGCATACAACTCTAGGATTCCATATACCTTTTTTTTTTTTTTTTTCGATCCCTTTCCTCAACCGAAGCTTACAAGTATTTGGGTATGTCGGAAGCATTAGGCATCAATGCTATTGACGTGAAACAGTCGTTGAAGGAACGCTTCTTTGGCCGCCTGAATAAAGTACTAAATAGTCTTTTATCAGGCGGAAACAAGGTGCGCGCCTTCAACGGCTGGGTCATGCTGGTGTTGATGTACTCTTTCGGGATACTCAAATGGACTCAGACAGAACTTGACGCCCTGGATAGGAGGGTCCGCACGCTGCTTACCGCAAATCGTATGCATCACCCACGTTCATCGGTTATGAGACTGTATATCCCACGGAAGTGCGGTGGTCGTGGCTTTTTAAATGATAAGACCCTGCACAACCGCGAGGTATGCAGTCTTAGGGAATACTTCCAGGCCGCCGACGTGGGTATGCATCGAGATGTGGTAGTAGTGGACGACGACACCACAGTGTGTCACATACGTGACACACCACAGTGTGTCACGTACGTCACGTTTAGATCTTAGTTTAAGTTAAGGTAGATAAGCTATGTCCATAGTTATATTATAATATATGTCACGCACGGACTAGGTATATATTACACTAATAAAGGGAGTCTGGAGTCTTCAGTCTCCAGTTGACTCATGGACAAGTACACGACATGTTATTTACTTAACCCCTCCTTCCCTCCACATCGCAGGACAAGGGCCTTACCCCGCTCTCCTTGGCTAACGAGAACTGGCGCAAACCTTCAAATCGTATTAGATAATAATGACCGCAGGGAGGTATGGCAGAGCAAGGAGCTTCACGGACGCTTCTACCGGATCCTAGATGGGCCCGATGAAGATCTTTTAGCATCCGTGGCCTGGCTGCGATTTGGTGACCTTTTCGGGGAAACCGAAGGTTTTGTCTTTGCGATTATGGACGAAGTTATGATGACAAACAACTACCGTAAATATATTGTGAAGGACGGCACGGTTGACATTTGTCGGGCATGTCACCGGCCGGGGGAATCAATCAGACACATTATTTCCGGTTGTTCTAGTCTGGCTAACGGAGACTATTTGCATAGACACAACTTTGTAGCCAGGATTATCCACCAGCAACTTGCTCTTAAATACAATCTTGTGGAATCGGAAGTGCCTTACTATAAGTATGTGCCCGACCCTGTTCTTGAAAATGGCAATGTCACGTTGTATTGGGATCGGTCTATCATCACTGACAGGACTGTTGTTGCTAATAAGCCTGACATAGTGGTGATAGACCGACTAGAGCGTCGCGCAATGATTGTTGATATAGCGGTCCCCCATGACGAGAACCTCGTGAAGGCGGCGAGGGGTAAGAAAAGTAAGTATCTTGATCTGGCTCGCGAGGTTGTCGACATGTGGGATGTGAATACAGCAGTCATTGTGCCGATAGTCGTGACGGCCAATGGTATAATAGCCAAGAGCCTCGACGAACATCTGAGGAGGCTCTCGTTGGGCAGCTGGATCAAGGGCTTGATCCAGAAAGCGGTACTCCTGGACACGGCTCGTATCGTTAGGAGGTTCCTCTCTCAGGAGCCCTGACCACCGGCACTTTTGTTGGACAGTAAATTCCAAAATGTTGAATTTGAACGATAAATTTGAACTGTAAATTCCAAAATGTCGAGTAGTTATCAATAGCTGCTCGTCGGACCAATTAGATATCAATGCCGGGGTCCCTAAGTACCGACCGGTACTCTCAGCAACGGTATAATTCTTGCTGCACATTAACGATATGCTTTGGGTATGCAGACGACAGCACCGTTACTGAGAGATACTTTTCCAATCCACGGGCTACCAGGCCGCAGATACAGTCTCTCCGTGAGAAATATGCAAATTCAACAATTCTGGAAGGGTTGCGAGGAGGGCGCTACCTCCAGCGTGTGTCGTTGCGAGGAGTGCGCTGCCTCCAGCGTGTGCGAGGGCGTGTGCGAGAAGGGCCCTGCTTCCAGCGTGTCATTGCGAGGAGGGCGCTGCCTCCAGCGTGTGCTGTTGCGAGGAGGGCGCTGCCTCCAGCGTGTGCTGTTGCGAGGAGGGCGCTGCCTCCAGCGTGTCATTGCGAGGAGGGCGCTGCCTCCAGCGTGTGCGAGGGCGTGTGCGAGGAGGGCGCTGCCTCCAGCGTGTGCGAGGGCGTGTGACAGGAGGGCGCTGCCTCCAGCGTGTGCGAGGGCGTGTGCGAGGAGGGCGCTGCCTCCAGCGTGTGCGAGGGCGTGTGCAAAGAGGGCGTTACCTCCATCGTGTGTAGTTGCGAGGAGGGCGCTACCTCCAGCGTGTGTCGTTGCGAGGAGTGCGCTGCCTCCAGCGTGTGCGAGGGCGTGTGCGAGAAGGGCCCTGCTTCCAGCGTGTCATTGCGAGGGCGCTGCCTCCAGCGTGTGCTGTTGCGAGGAGGGCGCTGCCTCCAGCGTGTGCTGTTGCGAGGAGGGCGCTGCCTCCAGCGTGTCATTGCGAGGAGGGCGCTGCCTCCAGCGTGTGCGAGGGCGTGTGCGAGGAGGGCGCTGCCTCCAGCGTGTGCGAGGGCGTGTGACAGGAGGGCGCTGCCTCCAGCGTGTGCGAGGGCGTGTGCGAGGAGGGCGCTGCCTCCAGCGTGTGCGAGGGCGTGTGCAAAGAGGGCGTTACCTCCATCGTGTGTAGTTGCGAGGAGGGCGCTACCTCCAGCGTGTGTCGTTGCGAGGAGGGCGCTACCTCCAGCCAGCGTAGTGTCGTTGCGAGGAGGGCGCTGCCTCCAGCGTGTACGAGGGCGTGTGCGAGGAGGGCGCTGCCTCCAGCGTGTGCCGTTGCGAGGATGGAGCTGCCTCCAGCGTGTGCGAGGGCGTGTGTGAAGAGGGCGCTGCCTCCAGCGTGTGCGAGGGCGTGTGCGAGGAGGACGCTACCTCCAGCGTGTCGTTGCGAGGAGAGCGCTGCCTCCAGCGTGTGCGAGGGCGTGTGCGAGGGCGTGTGCGAGGGCGAGTGCCAGGAGGGCGCTGCCTCCAGCGTGTGCGAGGGCGTGTGACAGGAGGGCGCTGTCTCCAGCGTGTGCGAGGGCGTGTGACAAGAGGGCGCTACCTCCAGCGTGTGCGAGGAGGGCGCTGCCTCCAGCGTGTGCGAGGAGGGCGCTACCTCCAGCGTAGTGTCGTGTGCGAGGAGGGCGCTACCTCCAGCGTAGTGTCGTGTGCGAGGAGGGCGCTACCTCCAGCGTAGTGTCGTGTGCGAGGAGGGCGCTACCTCCAGCGTAGTGTCGGGAGGGCGCTACCTCCAGCGTAGTGTCGTGTGCGAGGAGGGCGCTACCTCCAGCGTAGTGTCGTGTGCGAGGAGGGCGCTACCTCCAGCGTAGTGTCGTGTGCGAGGAGGGCGCTACCTCCAGCGTAGTGTGCGAGGAGGGCGCTACCTCCAGCGTAGTGTCGTGTGCGAGGAGGGCGCTACCTCCAGCGTAGTGTCGTGTGCGAGGAGGGCGCTACCTCCAGCGTAGTGTCGTGTGCGAGGAGGGCGCTACCTCCAGCGTAGTGTCGTGTGCGAGGAGGGCGCTACCTCCAGCGTAGTGTAGTGTGTTGGGTTTGAATAAAACTTGGTAGTACGCTTATTTATAGTAGTTTATTTCCACAAAACGGCACGGAAGTGCATACTTCGAAAGACAAACATTGAAGGCGTCGTCGCGCCTTTTAGCCAGAGACGCCATGGCACGTCTCCGTCGACAGGCGCAACTCGGTGCCACTAGCAAATCTTCGTACAACAGGTGTAGATAGTGATGCAAGGACAGCAGCATCCACCGCAGCAGCCACCGCAACAACCGCAACCTCCGCACCTGCAAGACAAGAATGTTATAGGTTAGGAGAGGTTCTGTTGGACCTCTAGCATACCGGCTTAGGGCCCCTACACTACAGTTTGCCCAGCGTAGGCTTTGGATGAACCGTAGTGAGCGACACAAAACTTACATTTTTCCTATGGAAGGTGAAGTGTACTCTTAAAAAGAACTAAAAATGGTTGAACTAAAAATGGTTGAAATGTAGATCTGAAGTTGTGGAAAGTCACTATTTTTTTCTAAATTATAGAAAGGTAGTTTTTTTGGGACTTTTTTTCATTAATTAATATATGTATATTACGCAAGCGATTTGATTGTACTACCCTTTTGAAGAAACATACTTCTACAAAACACCTCGGATTTCGTTTGAATAGAGAAGGAAACATCAATTCGAGGTATATTAAAAATAAAAATGGTTTGATAGTTGACAGTACTAGACCATCATTTATTTGAAATATATAAAAAAGTTTATGATGGGTTGAAACAAGGTGGCCAAGATCGATTGTATTTTTTCTAAATTTCTTTAGTTATCATTGTTCCTTTAATTTATTTTATAAATGAAAAAAATATGAACAAGCTTCACAATTTTTCTGTAGTTTTCCTGCTTAAGTGATAATATAAAGCAACAACAACTCTACCGTGGCATGTCTTGACAAAACAAGGCCTTGTTAGTTAAAGGTAGCTCAAATAATCGGTGAAATACAAGGAAGATGAACACAAAGCAATATAACAGAAATGTTTCCTACTTGAAGCAAGCAAAGTCAAACAATCATAGACCAAAGATATTATACATAGATTTACGTGGCTGTAAAGAATATGATGAGGATGAAATATTGGTACCTCCTCCTCCAAGTTACCATATAAATGAAACGCCAGTTAGCACAATAGGATCCACAACCTTGATCCTTCCAACCAACCAAGCATTTCTTCCGAAAGATCATAATAAAAAAGATCTAGGTGTCCATGGCAAACTAGATCCAGATGTGATATGCATAGATTGGCGCGGTAATCAAAAATGTTTTGATGAGGATGAAGTACGCTTAGGTAAAAATGAAACGCCAGTTGGCACAAGAGGACCCAAAACCCTGAAGTTTAAAAAACTAGATTGGATGCCAAAGGATCCGCCTAATAATAAAAAATCTGATAATCAAGCTGTTAAATGTTTTACCCGTCCTTTGCCAGGGCAACAGAAAATGAAACCACGTGATGGGTATGCAAGTCAAACTTACAGAAAAGGACCAAAGATACTATGCGTATATTACCAAGGTGAAAGATTGTGTTATGATGCGGCTGAACTATATATACCTCAAGATGACCCTGTTGAAGCGAATGTTGACTCTAAAATTTTAGCAGAATTAAAAGGATTGATGAGTAGAAATCGGGGTCAGAAATCTTCGAATGCGGGGAAAACTCTCCGTTCATGTAGAAGTCGTGAATTAAGAGGAAGTGTCCTCTCTACGGATTGCTTCTGCCTCCGGAGAAATGGCCTGCAGTACGACTGTCGCAGGACTGGTTGCCAGAACAGTCCGCTGTGTTCGGTTCTACCTGCGCCTGTTTGCGAACCATCGCGAGTTGCTTGCATTACACATTGTTCTAACCCTCATGCAGATGAATTGAGTAGTATTTGCAAGTTGCGTCCCCGGTAGCCTCTACCTAGCCTAGCCATAGACTACTACTACTATATTATTAACCTACTTCAAGTGGTCGCCAAAAAATTAAATTTACAGACATGTTGCACTACTAAACATTATAAATAATGTCAAACATAAGCGCCCTGATTTATAACAATGGGAATCAGAACTAGTGAGAGCAATCAGTTCATATACTCGTATTTTTATAATGGAAAATGCACGTAATTGAAAATTCGCAATGTATATTTTGTGATGATTAATGTTGTAAGCTTATCAATGGGGTGAAAACTACAAAGGTGTCCCGTCTGGCTTATTTGTTTTGAGCATCACGCATTTTGCAAATAATCAAGCAGAATATTAAACAGTAACTGCTTAAAGACTTTCCTTGATAAATGTAATACAACCCGGAGTCTAAAGATAGTTTATTATAGCGATCCTGACCATCACCATCGCACAATAGTAAATAATAATCAAGAAGGTATTTCTGAGCGTATGTCTATCTCGGTCAAATCTATGAAGTCTTCTTTCAAAGTATCAACTCAAAATACATCGTTCCTGGCACAAGCAGAATATTCAAAAATGGAAAAAAAGAAAAACGGAAACTAGACAAAAGAAAAATATATTGACACAAGAGATTTTCATTTCGCCCAGTTTAGATGTACTTTTTATAATAAAAATTTTGTAAATTTCCATAAAATACAATATTTCCTAAATTCTAGTAATTTTTTTTAATGTAACTAATATAAAATCTTAAAATATCAAAAAATTATAAAAAATCCCTCCTCCCCCGCTTTTCTAATTTTTTTGCGGGACACCGTATATCTGTGTATTTCAAGATGTAAGTATTAAATGTGTTGTTCACGGCCTTGTAATGAGCAAGAAAAATATCACACTAGCTATACAGCGGTTGTTACAACATACATGGCGAAATGTTGGTTTACTATAGGTGCACCCCTGTCTAACCTTTCGGGGAATACAGGCGTGATGTTATGTATGCTATTACTGTTCCAGGTGTTCTCCGTGTGGTCCTATGGTTTGCTACAAATATGAAGACTGTGGTCCTCCGGTAAGTTACGCTCACTGAATTTAAATATAACATAATTATGTAAATCGTGATAAGAAATCTAATGGCAATATCGATGTTCAGCTACAGTGCCTACCACGATCTGCGTTCAAGCGCAATGGACTGCAAGATTGCCAGTTCTTCCAGCAGGGCTCTATCCGGTACCTGTGCCGGGCAGACTGCTGCTGCCCACGCCCGTGCCCACCGTGCTGTCCGCCGTGCGTGCGCCGCCCGCCTCCCGGCAAGACCTACGTCACGCGCTTCAGCGATTTCGACCTTGTATCACAGTGGTAGTGATTCGAGGTCGCCTCGCGTCTGCCTTCGGTAAATAAAATTATTCACTCACGGCGGGCAGATCTGTTTTCACTAGTAGCCTTTGAATAACATCCTATGCTCTTTTGCAGAGAGGAAAACCTACAAATGGAGGCCCTAGAGCGGAGGCGGACGGCGAAAATAAAAAGAGTGAAAAGGAAAATCAGTTGAAGCGAACCAAGAGTCGTGAGTTACGTGGTGGTATCATGTACTACAGTTGTCATTGTATCAAGCGAAACGGGCTCCAGCACGACTGTCGCCGCACGGGCTGCGGCGGCGAACCCGCGTGTCTCGTGCTACCCGACCCGCTGTGCGCGCCCAGTCAGCTGGCGCGGGCGCACGGCCTGGCCGACCCCTCCGCGCTGGCGGCTCACACGCACGCGCAGGGCGGCGGTGGCCCAGGCGGACCTGCAGCTTCGGGTTCCGGTGGAAAACGATTTATTGTCTGCGAACTGAAGGGTATTGTCCCCGATGCTGGTGCGGAAAGGGGCAATAAATGCTGTAAGTGTCCAACTACATTTGTTGTACCCACACAAGCTTCCAGTAGTGGTGGAGCAAAACCTTCATCTCTAGTGCCCACGCAGGCCTCGGGCAGTGGCGGTGGGAGACCTCATACATGTATCTGCACTGGCGGCGTGGCTCCAGTGAAGACTGCACCAATTCCTCCGCCAAGTAGCCGTGCGGGCTTTCCGTGCTCCTGCACTTGTAAGTCCGGGTCTGGCGTACAAAATATGCAATCTTCTGTAATCGCGTTTGATGAAAACACGATGAATCAAATAATGAATCGATTTGATAAAAAAGAATTACAGTTTCGGGAAAATAAGGTCATGGGACCTGGCGGTCGGCTTCGTGACCCTACGAAAACTACTGCTCCTAAAGAAGAACCGTGTACTAGACCTGGATGTGTGCACTGGCAGCCACCGCCGCCCTGCGTGTGGGACCTCCCTTGTAAAGCGGACTGTTTCGAGGCTCATGCCGGTATCCAACCGGGCCGCAACCCGCTGACGGGCGGTGGTGGCTCCTTTGTCACGAGAGGACCTGCTGGAACCCACGTGCAGTCGCAGGGTACTCAGGGCACTCGTGAAGTAATGAAACTGCTGACGCCTGAATATTGTACAGGTTGTTGCTCTGCGCCGCGAGAGGGAGGCGCGATGGCGAGTGGCGGCCCTGCAGCTGGCTTACCTATGTTGGTGATGAAGCTTTGTTGAACGCGTTCTTACATTTACTCACCGATTTCCTGAAAGCTTAAGAAAAAGTGCAAAATAATCTGCAAACAATTAAATGTTTTATTGTATTTAGTTTTTCATTTACTAATAGGTAGACCTACATAATTACATGTCGTGGTCAACTCAAAATGAATGTGCGTAAGTATTGAGTGCGTGTTATTGATGCAGAGACTAAGTTGTAGAAAATATATATCAAGCAAGTCGAAAGACTAGTCACTCAATCCTTACTCAAGGCAAATACATGCTATGGCACTTGTCTCACCGCCGGCGAAGTTGCGATTAGCTATTGGCTATTTTCTCGCTTTAGGCACTTGTGCCACCGCCGGCGACGAAGCGATAAGCTATAGACCATTTTCTCGCTGAAGAAACAGATACCGTGTCGAGATTTATTAATAGTTGATCGCATCACACTGCCGCCGAGTACTCTGTTTGTCGCAGCGACAAGACTTTGCTCGGCGATCAGTAGTATACATCAAATAAATCCGTGGCTGGCGTGAACACATTGACATGTCGACTTCTATGACTTTTTTTTTATTGGCTTATTACATCCTACGCATTAGGAATTTATATGAAAAAAATTGACAGTTATAGATATACATAATTTTTGGAGCAATCGACTTTGGTAATATGTTGACATCTCGCATTTTGACATGTCTAACTTAACAAAACCTCATGTCAAATTAACGTGTGCATCAGAATGGCGGGTGTATGACTACAAATGGTCATGCTATATGCTTGAGAGCAATGTACCGAATGTACGTGAAATTTGAAGCAATGTACTATTTTAAAACCACCGTTTTTAGAAAAAGTATTTGAGCCGCCAACCTGATATCAGAATGGCGGGTGTGTTTAAAATCTGAACAAATTACCTACTATCTGACTGTGAAATCCCTACCGCAGCAATGTACGAGCAATGTACGTTATCATATTAAAAGCACAACCAGATACTATTAACCGTTAAAGAGTATTTATAAAAATAAAATTTCTCCACATTTAGAGCCTGTTCAATTTTATTAGCAACTAGTTGTGCCTACGTTATACGTTGCTATGTCTAAACTAAAGGAATTTCTTGGGTGAACAAATGGCCACATTGGCCATGCGATATGCGTGAGAGCAATGTACGAGCAATGTACCGAATGTACGTAAAATTTGAAGCAATGTACTATTTTAAAACCACAGTTTTTAGAAAAAATATGTGAGCCGCCAACCCGCTGTTGCAATGGCGGGGGTATATTCAAAATCTGAACAAATTGCCTACTATATGACTGTGAAAAGCCTACCGTAGCAATGTACGAGCAATGTACGTTATCATATTAAAAGCATACCAGATGCTATCAACGGTTAAAGAGTAATTATGAAAATAAAATTTCTCCACATTAGCCTGTTCTATTTTATTAGCAACTAGTTGTGCCTACGTTATACGTTGCTATGTCTAAACTAAAGGAATTTCTTGGGTGAACAAATGGCCACATTGGCCATGCGATATGCGTGAGAGCAATGTACGAGCAATGTACCGAATGTACGTAAAATTTGAAGCAATGTACTATTTTAAAACCACAGTTTTTAGAAAAAATATGTGAGCCGCCAACCCGCTGTTGCAATGGCGGGGGTATATTCAAAATCTGAACAAATTGCCTACTATATGACTGTGAAAAGCCTACCGTAGCAATGTACGAGCAATGTACGTTATCATATTAAAAGCATACCAGATGCTATCAACGGTTAAAGAGTAATTATGAAAATAAAATTTCTCCACATTAGCCTGTTCTATTTTATTAGCAACTAATTGTGCTTACGTTATACGTTGGTATGTCTAAATTACTCGCCGTCCAACCTGTCATTTTACACTTTGACAGCTCAAAATCAATCATTTAGTGATGAACTAATGTGGTAACCGATTCGATTTCATAGTATAACAATTGAATTCAACAATTAAAAAAAATTAATCGATTAAACACATAGTATTGTTTATATATAATTAAACATATAGTTATTTTATTTTTGCTTTTATATTTAGTTTTACCCCACTGCCGATGGAGGGTAATGTGTTTATCAGTCTATTTATGTATGTAAGTATGTATGAGTTACCTAGGAGTCTAAAGACCAAACGCGTTGGCCGATTTTGATGATTCTTACGTCAATCGATTCGTCTCAACCTTGCAAGTATTACTGGCTACATTAAAATTGGAAAATAGAAAAATGGCGCCTTTTTGCGCAATATTTTTGAGTACCAATTTATTATTCTTCTAAGCCCTATATAACACTTTGTTTAAATGTACCTAATTCGAAAAAAAAAATTTGATTAAAAAAATTAATTCAAAAAATCTAAAAACCCGAATGCTTTAAGAAGCGAACTAAAAAGACGTACCTACCTAAACAAGAAGAAAATCATGCTGATCATTCGGACGATACATCTGGTTCTGGTCAGCCAGCTCGCAAATGTGTATCCTCCGACTGCACAGCATGATATTTGTTATTATTTTTGTATGTTTGTTATGTTTTTTTTTAAGATATGTATATTTATTAATAACTTAGTTCCAAGATGAGGAGCTCGTGGCTAAATAATAACAGCCGCACGGGTCGATCATCAAGGTTAAGCAACGCTTGACGAGGTCGGTCCGTGGATGGGTGACCATTCCAACATACCGAGTTTCCTCCGTGCCTCGGAAAGCACGTTAAGCCGTAGGTCCCGGCTGTTATTTGAAGATCTTTTACAGTCGTTACGGGTAGTCAGAAGCTTGAGATCTGACACCAGTCTTGCCAAGAGGTACCATGTTACCCAGTTACTGGGTTGTGGAGGTCAGATAGGCAGTCGCTCCATGTAAAACACTGGTACTTAGCTGAATCCGGTAAGACTGGAAGCCGACCCCAATATAGTTGGGAAAAGGCTAGGCAGATGATGAACGTAGTTCCAAGATGAGTCTTAATGAAGCTGCCTAATGTCAATTTATTTTAAGTTATTATTTGACCTTTCTTAAAAAATGAATGTACTTCTAATCAATTAAATATCATCATTACTTTCAATGTGATATTTATTTTTCTTTAAAAAACGTTGGCCCACACTAGGAATTTATTCCTGTATCGTGGGTGCGTTTTATTATAAGTGCACTGAATTAATTAATATTCAAAATGAAGAAGAGAGGAGGAAAACAAAGTTTGGTGCCATCAAAAGAACAAAAAGAAGCTTTCATTAAGTATAGCGACAATTTCCAAAATAGAAATGATTTACCTTCATCGGTCGATCCAATTTTTACGACAATTTCAAAGGAATTGCAGTTTAAAATGTCCGAAAAGGCACTTTATTTATCGTTGAAAAGAAACCATTTTTTTTTTTTTGGTGATAATCAGTCCGAAGACTCGAATTTTGATATAACAAGTAAAGATGAAACCAGTAGCGTTGGTAGTACTGAATAAAATGAAAATTCACATCACAAGGTATTCAATTTTAATAAGAATTTCTGCAGTTTGGATCTGTTTGCTTTACCGCATAGAAAGTTTAGACTCATGTTACTTAACATATTGAAAGCCTAGTGTCACAATGTTGTTCCACTTGTGCGGCACTATTGGTGACTTTATGTTTTGTTTTGTTGATACTTTACTATTAATATTCCTCTTTTTTATTTATTGTTTACAACGCTATACTTAAAATTTACCAAATTGTCTCATTGATATCTGTGGAGAACGTGGTTGATTTCACATTTGTATCATTTCTGTATCGTATATTTTTGTAATTCTTAATGTATAATTGTTTGTTTTCCTGAATAAATAAAATAAAATTATAGTTAGGGTAACTTGGTCAACAATAAACCACCTTAATTTTCATGAGCTGTAACTTTATTCCTAAGGACTGTAAGTTTATACTTTATACTTGTAATTGTAGATATAATTATAGATAATATACCTGGCTACATTATGTAGTACTTCGTTTTTGTTCAAATAACGTTTTTTTTTTTTTTTTTGGAGTTTGATTCACTGTGTACACTTAATGGTACTCAATGAACCGGGGGCTGGTATACGGTGAACCGTGTAAGTAAACGATGAACTATGACATTCACTAAAGCATTAAAATGATTGGATTATAATAAATGTAGTAAAATTAAACTCACTTATCAATTTAAACTACCTATTTATTTATTGTTAGAATGAAGAAGCGTAATTTTTTGTTAAAAGAGGTACCTAATATCGTAAACATTAAATAAATTAACTTAAAAAATACTTTTATAACGCTTAATTAAAAGAGAGATATCAACCGGAAACCTGTAAGCAGTTTGACGTCGATATTAGTCCTGCTTTTGAAGGTGGTGGTCAATGAACCAATGGTAGTACTCAATGAATCACTTGGTTCATTGTGTACTATCTCAAAGTGGTTCATTCTGTGCCACCCAACACTTATGAGACAAAACACATATTATGAGATTAAGTAGCCACATGCACCAACACGAGGTGCTTATTGAAAGTATCTTAAGTAAAAGCGTAAAAAACACAAATTTATGTTCAATTGATATTCAGCTACTATTTTCATAAGTGAAATGAGACGAAATTTTACTGCCGTTATTTTCGCCCACGCCTCTAGCTCGCTGTCGACTTGGTAGGGAGAAGGGCTCTTTAAAGACGCTTACCTAATGTAGTTTGCACCAAACGGTAACGTCGCATTTCTGAATTATTTTCATGGTTCACTCTGTACTGCTGGTTCATTGTCAACCACTCCACCATACACGATACCCTCCTTCGGCAGTCGGGTAATAAGCTCAAATAAAATAGTTAACTGTGTTTTATCGATTAATTTTTTTTCATGGACAAATTCTATTGTTATATGCAATCGAATCGGTTACCACATTAGTTCATCACTAGATGATTGATTTTGAGCAAGCAAAATGAAAAATGACAGGCTGGACGGAGATAAATTTAATCATAGCAACGTATTACGTATGCACAACTAGTTGCTAATAAAATTGGACAGGCTCTAAATGTGGAGAAAATAATATGTTAATAGCATCTGGTTATGCTTTTAATAAGATAACGTACATTGCTCGTACATTGCTTCGGTAGGCATTTCACACTCAGCCAGTTGGTAATTTGTTCAGATTTTGAATATACCCCCGCCATTGCAACAGCGGGTTGGCGGCTCACATATTTTTTCTAAAAACTGTGGTTTTAAAATAGTACATTGCTTCAAATTTTACGTACATTCGGTACATTGCTCGTACATTGCTCTCACGCATATCGCATGGCCAATGTGGCCATTTGTTCACCCAAGAAATTCCTTTAGTTTAGACATAGCAACGTATAACGCACAAATAGTTGCTAATAATATTGAACAGGCTCTAAATGTGAAGAAATTTTATTTTT
Source organism: Orthosia incerta (assembly GCA_948252205.1). Classification (NCBI taxonomy): domain Eukaryota; kingdom Metazoa; phylum Arthropoda; class Insecta; order Lepidoptera; family Noctuidae; genus Orthosia; species Orthosia incerta. The sequence continues at coordinate 15,077,584 of OX411744.1, forward strand.
TATAAATACTCTTTAAAGGTTAATAGTATCTGGTTGTGCTTTTAATATGATAACGTACATTGCTCGTACATTGCTACGGTAGGCTTTTCACAGTCATATAGTAGGTAATTTGTTCAGATTTTGAATATACCCCCGCCATTGCAACAGCGGGTTGGCGGCTCACATATTTTTTCTAAAAACTGTGGTTTTAAAATAGTACATTGCTTCAAATTTTACGTACATTCGGTACATTGCTCGTACATTGCTCTCACGCATATCGCATGGCCAATGTGGCCATTTGTTCACCCAAGAAATTCCTTTAGTTTAGACATAGCAACGTATAACGTAGGCACAACTAGTTGCTAATAAAATTGAACAGGCTCTAAATGTGGAAAAATTTTATTTTTATAAATACTCTTTAACGGTTAATAGTATCTGGTTGTGCTTTTAATATGATAACGTACATTGCTCGTACATTGCTACGGTAGAGATTTCACAGTCAGATAGTAGGTAATTTGTTCAGATTTTAAACACACCCGCCATTCTGATATCAGGTTGGCGGCTCAAATACTTTTTCTAAAAACGGTGGTTTTAAAATAGTACATTGCTTCAAATTTCACGTACATTCGGTACATTGCTCGTACATTGCTCTCAAGCATATAGCATGGCCATTTGTAGTCATACACCCGCCATTCTGATGCACACAAATTAACGATTCACATGTTTTTGTGATCGAACATTGATATTTTGTTATATCAACCTATACTCAGCACCCAAAATAATATTCGTTATTTGATATCTCAATTAATACACTTAAAAGTTTTGTTTAAGTACTTATTTTAAATTGACAAATTGAAGTGTCAAGCTATTGCCAGCTGAGGTCTTTTTGATTAAATCGTGACAAATTGAGATATCAAGTTATGGCCCACCGAAGAATTTCTGTTGAAATTGCGATATATTGAGATGTCCAGTTACGGCCAACGAAGTTCTGAGCACTAAAAGTAATAAGTATAGGTATCACTACATGTCCGTTATAAAAAACTTGTAACGTTAAATTAATATGTTTAGTTGACAACTTATGTACCCAAGTTGTAATACATGTAAACCGAAAGTACTAGTGAAGAAAGGACTAATAATAATACAAAAAAAGGAAGATCAAGAGTGGAGAGAAATGCAAGCAAAACACGTCGGAATACAGGAAAGAGTTATATAACGGAAAAAGGTAAAGTAGTTCCTGACAGAAAACCGAAAGAGTTGAGTTCATGTAGACTAAAATGTGCTGAAAGAATTACAACGGCTGAACAGACGCATTGTTTTGAAAATTATTGGCAACTAGGAGATAGAGATAGACGGGCAGCATTTGTGTCTAAGTCAGTAATGATTTTCCCGAAAAAATCACAAAAAACGGGCAGCAGGACATTAAATAGAGAGTGCTACTGTAAATACATGCTAGAGATTTCTAATGAGATGAAACCGGTTTGTAAAGAGTGTTTTTGTAAAATTGTAGGAGAGACCAAGGGATTTGTTAATGTTATAATAGAAAAAAAAAAAATGTCTCCCAACGGAATCATTGATGAGGATCAGAGAGGTCGTCAACCTCCCAAAAATAAGAAGACTATCGAAGACATTTCGCTTGTCAATCACCACATTTTGAGTTTTCCAAGTTATGAGAGTCACTACTGTAGAAATTCGACTGGGAAGAAATATTTAGCTGCTGACCTGTCAATCGCCAAAATGTACAGAGAGTATAAAAACACTTCTTCAAATCCTGTCTCGTTAAAATTATATGCCAAATGCTTTCACGACCTCAATCTGTCGTTTAAGCAACCATCAAAAGACACATGCAACACGTGCGATGTGCTGAACGCTAAAATTAAAGTTGCAGATGAAGATCGCAAAATTAATTTAACTGCTGAATTAGCTGAACACCAACATCAAGCTGATAAAGCTTATGCTGAAAAACGTGTGGATAAAGAGAATGTCAAAGCAGATTCGTCTGTTAGGGCATTTGCATTCGACCTCCAGCAGTGCTTGCCGACTCCATATTTAAAAACATCTGTCTCGTTTTACAAACGACAGCTTTGGTCTTTTAATTTAACAGTGCATGATTTAGCAACTAATGAGGCTACCTGCTACATGTGGGACGAGACAATAGGAGCTCGAGGTGCAAACCAAATTGCCTCATGTTTGTGGCACTTCTGCAACAATTTGTCCTCCGAAGTAAAAGAACTGATTTTTTATTCGGATACTTGTGGTGGTCAAAACAAAAACAATGTCGTGGCAATGATGTTTATGTTTTTGCTACATAATCATCCGACGCTGCAAAAGATAAATCACAAATTTCTCCTCAGTGGGCACACACATATGGAGTGTGACTCTGACCACGCTATTATTGAGAAAACAAAAAAGAGAACACAAATGAGAATAAATCATTTGTATGATTGGGTGCAGCTGGTGAGGACTTGCAAAGTTCAGAAACCATTTAAGGTCGTGGTGATGACGGTAAATGATTTCTTGGATTTTGCTGAACTAAAAGCCAAGAAAGGACCCTTTACTATCAAAAAACTGGACGATTCTGGGGACAAATTTCTATGGCAACCTATTAAATGGCTGCAATATAATAAAAACAGCGTAGGAAAAATAAATTTCAAGAAAAGCCTGGATCGCGAACCCACTTTCGAGTCAGTGAACTTTCGGAAAAGAGGAAAAACCACCATAGATGTCTTTAGGTTGAGCCAAATCTCCAAGGAAGCTTTGCCAATCAGTGCAGAGAAAAAAAAGGATTTGATGGACATGATTGACCTGATTGACGATTCGTTCAAAGAGTTTTATATTAATATAAAAACTGTCGGTGATGTCTCTGCATCTACTGATCCAGATTTGGACGAAGACAACCCAGATGAAGAGGATTCTGAGGTCTAATAAAATACGAATGGTCTGCGACGAGGTTGAGGAGTCAACGTAGTTATTTGTGTTAGTAACATACTTGTATCTGTTTGATGACGTTGTTTGTGGTCCAATAAAGCAATTTTCTATTTTTTTATAAATTTTTTTATTGCGAAAATACTAAACTGATAGTTTCGTGGTGTTTGAATTAAATATTTCTTCAGTTAAAACAACATTACTTGATTTGAGTGAGTAGCAGCAAATTAAATATTTTTTTTATGTTTGTCATCTGTTTGCTATCCAATTAAAATAATGTGGTTGTCATTAAATTACATTGTTTACTTACTATAACTTCCCACTCAGAAGGTGAATAAGTTGATAACTGTTGGTGAACAAGTTGACAACTCGGTGCATAAGTTGATAACTCGTTGGTGAACGACTTGACAAGTCTATTATTTTGCAATCTATGGAAAATTTCGTTTATTTATTGTCATCATTGAAAAGATGGCACAAAATAACCTTTAAAACAACTTAAACACATATGTAAAATTAATTAACCGATTTACCAGAAGACGCCAAAACTTTAAAATGGCTGTCCTGACAAATTGCAGTTTTAGACATGTCAACATATTCACGCCAGCCACGGAAATGTTCCCGAATATAAACCTACGGAACTACGAATAGGTACCTACTGAATCTACAGCGCCCACCACCGCCACAATATGATTAAGTAAAAATCGTTAAAATTTGTGCGTTTGGAGGGACCACACTCACTCACTACTCACTCTCAGCCAGATCTCGGAAAGTAGGTATCTGAAAAAAAAAACCGGCAAATGCGAGTCGGGCTCGCGCACGACGGGTTCCGTACCATTATCGCAAAAACACGGCCAAAAAATCTCACCGTTTATTGTATGGGCGGCCCTACTTAAATATTTTTATTTTATTCTGTTTTTTGTATTTGTTGTTTTATAGCGGCAACAGAAATACATCTGTGAAAAATTTCAACTGTCTAGCTATGACGGTTCATGAGATACAGCCTGGTGACAGTCGGACAGACAGACAGACAGACAAACGGATCGCGGAGTCTGAGTAATAGGATCCCGTTTTTACCATTTGGGTACGGAACCCTAATTAAGGTGTTGTGACTACGGACATTTAGTAAAGAATTTGTAAAAAGATATTTACTAAATAACAGACCACAAAGCTTCAAAGATAAAAGATATATAACGACTTAACTGGTCCCTCGTTCCACACAAGAAAAATACCATATTTTAGTGAATATTATCGAATCAAATAAATAAAATCTTTCTTTTTCTTCTTAGAGTGTTAATAGGGACTTGAAACTAGAAAAAACCGGCCAAGTGCGAGTCGGACTCGCGCACGAAGGGTTCCGTACCATTATCGCGAAAAACGGCCAAAAAATCACGTTTGTTGTATGGGAGCCCTACTTAAATATTTATTTTATTCTGTTTTTAGTATTTGTTGTTATAGCGGCAACAGAAATACATCATCTGTGAAAATTTAAACTGTCTAGGTATCACGGTTCATGAGATACAGCCTGGTGACAGACGGACAGACAGACAGACAGACAGACGGACAGACGGACAGACGGATCGCGGAGTCTCAGTAATAGGGTCGCGTTTTTACCCTTTGGGTACGGAACCCTAAAAAAGAGGCATTTTGATGAGATTTTTTTACCTGAAATAAATGTTCTCATGTAGCGCTCCACAAAAATGTAATTATATCACAGAAACATGCGATTCTTTCAAAGATAATAGCAAATCAAAATTAAAATCAACATCACCAACACAGACCTAAAGATTTTTGCAGTGCCTAGATGCGGCAATAAAATTTCAAATAGGTGCGTACAGAACAATATTTTTCTAGAGGTTCTTTATAACTTGTTCCGGCTCGACTGTAAATACCGACATCACATTGATATGGATATTATTATTTTTACGTGTAGTACTCCTCCTTTAGAACACTGTCACAAAGTTTCACATGGTGACATCTCATACTTTTCGAGAAAAACATCCTTAAGTTTCAATCATTTCTAAGCTATTTTCTTAATTTACTTTTAAAATTGACATAATTTGCCACTGCTAATGTAAAATAAGTCACAAAACGATTTTAATTAATCTTATTTCAGGTTTCCTTGCATTCATACATGGAAACCTATAAACCTATTTATGGATATTGTAGTTTTGAACTTTCTCCGATGACAGGCCATTACTCTTTTCATGAAATTTTCCATGACTTTTGCAGAGATGTGACTGTATCTCATCGATGACGCGTTGGATTTCCGATTTGAGCTTAGGAATTGTTTCGGGTTTATTCGCATTATAGTCCAATAGCCAGAAGAATATGCCCTTCGATAATTCAAAAGTTTTTTTATTTTTGCCGGGTGGATACCTTATATGTAAGGGCAGGAGCCTTTACACTTAATGTTAAATGTTCAATAAAATAAATTATAATGTTAAAAAGGTATTTAATACTAAATTGCACTAAAATAATGTAACTATAAAGTTATAGAAAAATGTTGTAAAAATGATATAAAAAATGTTGAATGTTGCGCGAGCTCGATACAAACCGAAGACTGACGTACTTGCGTACGTGCCGATGCTACATGTTATAAATTAACAAAATTTGCAGTATTTTAACTAGGCCAAAGTACAATGTGCGGTTGCTAACCGTACTTCTTGGCGGGGCAAAAGGTAATAATAAAGATAACTTATTAAATAATATTTTCCCAGTGTAAATAAAAAATATTAAATTAAAACAATGTGACTAAAAAAATGAATATAAGTCAAATGTTAAAAGAATGAGGTCTCGCGTAGGTAAGTTCGATATTTTCAGTGGATGCTTCAGCTCTTGGTGGTTTCCGCGGCGGTAAACTGGAGGACGCGCCGGCAGCGCTGACGGTGACCTTGCCGCAGCGTTTGTAGTACACGTAGGCTCCTCCCGCGACGACTATTGACAAGATCAGAAATCCCATCGTAGAATATGATACGATGTATTGGTTGCGACATTTCAGCCTGTTTCGTTTGATCTTCCAATTCTTTCAACGAATTATGAAGTTTTTCATAATTGTTTCTTACAAATTGCGTGTTCTGTTGTCCAGTTGATAAATCAAGTGGCTGAGCAGACGTTAAATTGTTGATGTCTTCTAGATCAATTACTGGTATTTCCGGGCTGACATAGATTTTGTTTGCGTAGTTAACTTGAGTGTAATATGTTTCTTCGTTGTTTCTAATTATACATCCTTCCTTGGCTTCTAAAATTCCCGTTAAATGTATTGCCTTAGTAGTCATATGACCTTCACAGATGATTTGGAGTTGGCAATCCGTGCAGCAGACATAAAGCCAGGTGTTAGGATTTCGTAATGGTGTCCATTTATTGTTGCAGGATTTGGATGTATAGATACATTTTGATAATGTAATGTTTGTTATTGCACCAATTTCGCATGGAATTTGATGATTTCACATGTTACGTGTTGGTTTGTTTAGTGAACATACATATGTACTTGGTTCAATTTTAATACAATTTTCCAGGTCACTGTCTGTGAGCTGCATATATGTCTCCTTTCTTATGTTCACTGCAACATATTCTGAATTTGTTTTCATTGTAAGTGAATGTTTGTTGTTTTTTATCATCGGAATAGGGACGGTTTTATATATAGTGAATGGAGTGTCGCCTGTTAATGGTAGTGTAATTTCGATGATAAAATATTTATCAAACAATCTGAATTTTACTTCTAGTAGTTTGTATATGTCGGTTAATTAAAAAATCCAGTCATCATGTACGCTTTGCAAATTGCCGATTTTGTCAAAGTACACTGCTCTATTTGGTTCAAACGGTGTGATGTTTATGGCGTCGTTGCTTTGATATGTGGGCTTAAATAATGTCAGTAATGTTAAGAGTATACATAGCAGGCTGGAACTTATATTATTTGATTTAACTCGTTGTTTCCTGTTGGTGTAATTTTTTGTCGATTTTTGTTTTTCAGTGCAGATTTTGTCATTGGTGGTGGTGTCTGGTATTTCTATATGCGTTTCAGGTATTGGGAGTTTAATTAATTTTGTTATTGGTCTTGTAAGTGGCCCTGTTTTTGTTTTCATTTTCACAACTCTGACTAGATTGTCTCTCCCCGGGTGAACTTCCTGTATTCGCCCAAGTGCCCATTTCGCAGGAGGAAGGTTGTCTTCTTTGATCAAGACAATATCCCCTATTGATAAGTTATTTGTTTTGTTCAGCCATTTACTGCGAACTTGAAGTTGTTGCAGGTATTCTGACGACCACCTGGTCCAAAACCCTTGTTTCATTTTGTTTATTAACTGCCACCTATGTCGAATGTTGATGTTTTGCTGGTCGAAATTTTCCGTTGGTAAGAATGTCACTGGTCGGCCAATTAAAAAATGTGCTGGAGTAAGATAATCAATATCGTCCACGTCCTCCGTTAAAGGGCAAAGTGGTCTAGAGTTCATGCAGGCTTCTATTTGAGTAAGCAGTGTTAAAAACTCTTCATATGTTAACTTTTGCTCTCCTAGGACACGCTTTAGGTGATATTTCATAGACTTAACTGTAGCCTCCCAAAGTCCTCCCGCAGTCGGCCAGCTTGGGGCGTTAAAATGCCACTCTATCCCCATCTCGGTGTTCCTTTTCGATAAAGTGTCGTTGTTAAATGTTTGTGAGATGTGCAGTTGTTTAGCTAACTCCCTTTCGGCTCCAAAAAAGTTTGTTCCGTTGTCGGAGTAAATATGTTTTGGACAGCCACGTCGCCCAATCATGCGGTTGAGAGCCAGTATAAATGTTTGTGACGTTAGATCTGATGCGAGTTCCAAATGCACCGCCTTTGTTGCCATGCAAACGAATACAACGACATTAACCTTTACTCGTTCTGACGCCTCGACCCTTGTTTAGTTTAACACTAAAAAATACCTGCAAGACTGTGTAAAATGTTGTCGCTTCAAACCATCGAAACAATACCAATTAATGGCCGACCTACCCAGTGAGAGGATAACGCAATCACCACCATTCTATCACACAGGGGTGGATTTCACAAGATTTGTTAGTGTTAAACTAAACAAGGGTCGAGGCGTCAGAACGAGTAAAGGTTATTTCGTTGTATTCGTTTGCATGGCAACAAAGGCGGTGCATTTGGAACTCGCATCAGATCTAACGTCACAAACATTTATACTGGCTCTCAACCGCATGATTGGGCGACGAGGCTGTCCAAAACATATTTATTCCGACAACGGAACAAACTTTGTTGGAGCCGAAAGGGAGTTAGCTAAACAACTGCACATCTCACAAACATTTAACAACGACACTTTATCGAAAAGGAACACCGAGATGGGGATAGAGTGGCATTTTAACGCCCCAAGCTGGCCGACTGCGGGAGGACTTTGGGAGGCTGCAGTTAAGTCTATGAAATATCACCTAAAGCGTGTCCTAGGAGAGCAAAAGTTAACATATGAAGAGTTTTTAACACTGCTTACTCAAATAGAAGCCTGCATGAACTCTAGACCACTTTGCCCTTTAACGGAGGACGTGGACGATATTGATTATCTTACTCCAGCACATTTTTTAATTGGCCGACCAGTGACATTCTTACCAACGGAAAATTTCTGCAACAATAAATGGACACCATTACGAAATCCTAACACCTGGCTTTATGTCTGCTGCACGGATTGCCAACTCCAAATCATCTGTGAAGGTCATATGACTACTAAGGCAATACATTTAACGGGAATTTTAGAAGCCAAGGAAGGATGTATAATTAGAAACAACGAAGAAACATATTACACTCAAGTTAACTACGCAAACAAAATCTATGTCAGCCCGGACATACCAGTAATTGATCTAGAAGACATCAACAATTTAACGTCTGCCCAGCCACTTGATTTATCAACTGGACAACAGAACACGCAATTTGTAAGAAACAATTATGAAAAACTTCATAATTCGTTGAAAGAATTGGAAGATCAAACGAAACAGGCTGAAATGTCGCAACACGATGTGCACCAATACATCGTATCATATTCTACGATGGGACTTCTGATCTTGTCAATAGTCGTCGCGGGAGGAGCCTACGTGTACTACAAACGCTGCGGCAAGGTCACCGTCAGCGCCGCCGGCGCGTTTGCCAGTTTACCGCCGCGGAAACCACCAAGAGCTGAAGCATCCACTGAAAATATCGAACATACCTACGCGAGACCTCATTCTTTTAACATTTGACTTATATTCATTTTTTTAGTCACATTGTTTTAATTTAATATTTTTTATTTACACTGGGAAAATATTATTTAATAAGTTATCTTTATTATTACCTTTTGCCCCGCCAAGATGTACGGTTAGCAACCGCACATTGTACTTTGGCCTAGTTAAAATACTGCAAATTTTGTTAATTTATAACATGTAGCATCGATACGTACGCAAGTACGTCAGTCTTCGGTTTGTATCGAGCTCGCGCAACATTCAACATTTTTTATAACATTTTTACAACATTTTTATAACATTTTTCTATAACTTTATTATTACATTATTTTAGTGCAATTTAGTATTAAATATCTTTTTAACATTAACATTTATTTCATTGAACATTTAACATTAAGTGTAAAGGCTCCTGCCCTTACATTATGTGAATTCATTGCTTTGTACAAAAATTCTAACAGTTTAGAGTTATGCATTAGGTATGAAGTAGGTATTTCCTATTATTTCGTGTTATAGCAATAATATAAAATTTTAATTTTAATAATTTGCTGTGTCTATATTAACTCTATCTAAACTTTATATTAATGAACATGCTAACAGATAGGTATTGTGGAATATTGGAAAACTGAAAATGGTTCGTAACTCTTTCAATAAAAGATTTAAGTTTTTTAAATCATTTCCTATATGCTTATAGAGATTAGTTATACCTTACAACAAAAGTTCTAACAATTAAGTATGATGCTGCACAGGTTATTGAATTTTTACTTTGTGATATGCGAAATATTAAATTCAAGTTTATAATTTTGCGCCTATATGTATATTCGAAGTAATAAACTCTGCCACCATACAAAAGTTTAAACAATTACGTGCTATCACCTATGCCTTTAGTTTAATAAATAAAATACAATTTGGGTATAGTGGGGCGCGGTGTAGGTATGAACCATCAGTATTAAATTCTTTGAGTTATAGAAAAACATTACCGCGCAAATTCTAATTTCAAACTGGCGTCTAGAATCTGACAGACCGTTCACTGTTATTTTGTCTATGAATGCAACCTTATTGCTACGAAAATAAAGATCACTAAAATAGGTAATCTGGCATGTGTTAAACAAGCCTTCGCCGTGCGAATTGAATTAATATTTAAATTATGGTAATATAAGACCATATAAAAACGCAGTAGGTGTCATTTTTTATAATGGTTTTATACCCTGAAAATCCATTTTTTTTAATGAATTTTCTATGTTGTGATGGACTGCGTAATTTTAATCTGAGAATTTAATATTTGAATAGAGATTTGGTGCTTTAATTAATCAATTATATCACTATTTACAATAGGAAAGTCCCTTCAAATTGTAAAAACACCTTAAATAAGCAAATATAAATACTTAATAGGTATTGAATTGTCTTGTTTCATTAATGAATTAATTGTCTATTTTTCTGGTTATCCTCTGAACACCACTCCTCTCACTCACACCACAGTCATGTAAAATATTTCTAATAATCAATAGATTTATGACACTATTAATATCATTTGAGTTATTACGTACAGTTCATCTCTAAGCCTTGTTTAGTACTCGCAGTTATTTTTTTTTGTTTGTTTACCATAGGCTTATACAAATAATATTTTTTGCGCTATCCTGGAATATAATGGTTTAAGGCATTTACTAGGTTTTGATGTACAGCAGCCGTGTGGTAAGGTCACGTGGTGCCTATTTTTCTGTTTAATAGAGTTTAAAAACAAATAGACAGGGCGCAAAAAACACGATAATGTGAAATTTATATACCTTTAAAATATAAAAATACTAAGTGTTGGTAAGCATATCACAAGGGAACGTGTGAATTGATTTGTTGTTTTTTACGACGGTTAAGTTTTTTGCACATATCTGTATTACATACATACATACAGTTTACAGACGGACCACTCCCGCCATCCTCAAAAATTGACACCTAATCTTATTATTCTTCTACTGTAAGAATAGGTTTGGAAAAGGCAGGCTTGCACTGTTTGCAGTCGAATCAGATGCATCTGAATACCAGTGTTTTATATGAAGTGACTGCATACCCTGCCAACCCAGATTATACGGTAATCCTACTGGATAATACGGTACCCTCGACTCGTAATGACTGTCAAAGATTCACGATACGGAGAATTTTATTATTTTTATCATCTCGAGAAACTGTCAGCACGGCAGGTACGTTCATTCCGTGTTCTGTGAATATTTTCTTGATATTCTTTTTATAGGAACGAAGAAGGTAGAAATCGTATTCGACCTTAACATTAAAAAAAGAAACAAATTGACATAAAATTAGATTTTATCAATGTGGTTTAAATACCACAGGAAAAGAGTAGTGATTTGTGAGATGTGACAGTAATGAAATGGTTTCGCGCCTTATTCAATACGTTCAGAGTGGAGTGTCACCGCGCCGCGCCGCGCCGCTCGAATGATCGTAGGTACACCGCACCCCGCAAGACCCAAACTAAAGGCATAGCACGTAAGTGTTTAAACTTTTGTATGGTGGCAGAGTTTATTATTACGAATATGTAGGCGCAAAATTATAAAACTTAAATTTAATCCATAATTGACCCAGTTTCTTCAAATTTTTTGACCACTCTTCGAATGGTTGACACATTAGGTGCACTTTCTCGGCTGAAAATTTGGCGAAGTTTGCGAGCGGTTTCAGCGTGTGATGAGTTTTCACAATTATAACGCGTTGTTCTTTCGAGAAGCGCTCCATTTTTAATAATCGGAATAAACAGAGGTGACAGCTGTCAAATTTCAGAGTTGCCACATGCATGAAAAAAAAAATCTTCCAATTAAAATAAGTGCACTCTTACTGAGACACCCTTTATACAAAAGAAAGGTACACTTAGGCGTCGAAGTACTCCCTACATCGCTGTCATCCGGGAACGAGCCCAGAAGACTGGCAGCATTGCCACATTGAATGGCAATGCTGATTCTTTGCGCAAAGAAAGAGCCAGCCCCCTGGTCACGCACAGTGTCAATCAGTCGGCGAGAGATCTCCTTAGAAAGGAGACGTGCACTCGGGCCCCATGACCCAAGTGTTTTGACCCCAAACGGCTCAAAACTGTAATTACCACTTTACCTCCAATGCTGAAACCTGATGGGTCGCTGGCCCACTCTGCAAGTGAGAAAGCAAATTTATTTGCATCTCTCTTTGCAAGCAATTCGCGTCTGGATGCTGGCTCTAAGCAACCACCTATTATACCTCATTGTGACTCTTCGATGCCGGAGATCGCAGTTCACACTAAAGAGGTTCGGAGAGTACTGTGCAGCCTAGACGTGAACAAGGCCAGCGGGCCTGACGGCATTCCAGCGAGAGTATTGAGGCAGTGTGCGCCTAAACTGTCCCCTGTATTGATACGCTTGTTCCACCTCTCTCTAGAAAAAAGAACGGTGAAATCCTGGAAGCTTGCAAATATACAACCAGTACCCAAGAAGGGCGACCGTGGAGACCCTGCCCACTACCGTCCGATAGCCATTACCTCCATACTATGTAAGGTTATTGAAAGGGTACTAAACAGTAAGTTGCTGACCTACCTTGAAGATAATGAGCTCCCAGTGACTGTCAATATGGCTTTCGCCGGGGACGGTCACCTGGCGATCTTCTTGTGTTTGTCACGCACTGCTGGGGCGAAGCCATCGAGAAACACGGCGAAGCAGTCTTGCCGTATCGCTCGATATCTCGAAGGCCTTTGACACGGTCTGGCACGCTTGTCTACTCAGCAAGCTTCCTGCTTATGGCATCCCAGCCAGTTTTTGTAGCTGGATTTTAAAAATTTCTCAGTGAACGGTCGATCCGAGTAGTCGTTGACGGCTGCTCCTCTGACCTTAAGGCTATTAATGCTGGAGTTCCTCAGGGGTCAGTTCTCTCTGCAACTCTTTTCCTGCTGCACATCAATGACCTACTTCTGCCTGGTATTGTTGGGTACGCAGATGACAGTACTGTTTCAGAGAGATACTTATCCAGCGCAAAAACCGGCGGGGATGATGTTCGTTACTTGAGAGTGGCTATGGTACGGAGTACATTATAATATTTTTATATAATATAATCTATATATATAAATGTACAGAAAGCTGCCATGTTAAATACTTGCAGAATAGTTCGAAAATTCCTGCAGCTGGACGAGGAAAACTCACCCTCATCTTGAATACACACTGCTGCTAATTTACTTGGCTTTGGCCCGTGAATGTAGTTGAAACCAGCAAAATGGTGAGAATAAAAACACATTCGATAATAATATTAATCAGGCTTCTAGCTTTAGGCACTCGTCCCACCGCCGACAATCAGCGAGAAGCGAGTAGAACTAGAAACTAGATACGACTTGGCGAGCAGCGAGAAGCGAGTGTGTAGTTTCGATAGTTTCGCCGCTCGGCTATAAGCGAGTGTTCTTATGCGGCGGGCGATTACTCGCACCACTCGCTCGGGGCTGGTTGGTCTATCATCGGGCGTTCTGACCGCGAAGGATACATCACTGAGCGATTATTATCTTTGATAGCTCTTGTCGCTGTGACATAATAATGGAGAGAGAGTTCTCGCCGGCAGTGTAAACAGCCAGCGATCAACTATTAATATGTGTATCTTTTATTGACACGGGATCTAATATCTTTTGTCCGTTTCTTCAGCGAGAAAATAGTCAATAGCTACCTAATCACTTCCTCGTCGGCGGTAGGACAAGTGCCTTATCCACAACCATCACAAAGTAACGTGAGGATTCATAATGTCCTGAATGGCTTCGAAAAATGTATGGTAGTGATGTGGTGTTTGTTTGTTTTTGCTTGACTGCCGTACCCCCAGAGCAATTCCATTTCTAGGTTCTGAGAAATACGTGGACAAATAAATGTAAAAACAAAGAATGAAAAAAGAAAACGTATTTATTTGCCACAATTCGTTCTACAAAATTCATAAATTTTGCATAAACTAAACATTTAGGTGTTTTTGATGGTAGTACATACATGCACTTAGGGTCAAATCAAGCTGAGACAGAATCGAAGCCAAGAGACGCGTCAAATTCTCTAAAATGAGCGTGAATACATGCTATATATCTATGTATAATATAGTATAAATGAAATAACACGCACAGTGAAAAAAGACCTACATTGTTAACTGAACAAGATCATCAGTCCACCCATCATCAGTCTAACAAAAATTTTCAAAACACACTGGCCACATGTAAAAGCTGCACTTCTAATAGCGACCAAATACGAAAAAATAAGAATTTTGGTCATTGATTGATGATAATAACCGAACCTTCGCCAGACGGCACCGAACGTCTCGTTACGTGACGATTTCTACCCGGCAACTCTTTCCTGCAGCCGCATTAAGGAATTGCGTAAAAAAAATACTATCGATTTTTTTACGTTGTCAAATCACTATGATATTATCCGTCGTACCTACTTGAAATTTGATTGCCACATCTAGGCACTGCAAAAATCTTTATGTCTGTGTTGGTGATGTCGAGTTTAGTTTTGATTTGCTATTATCTTTGAAAGTATCGCATGTTTCTGTGATATAATTACATTTTTGTGGAGCGCTAAATGAGAACATTTATTTCAGGTAAAAAAATCTCATCAAAATGCCTTTTTCTGGGTCCAATATTTTTAGGTTATATTTTAACGATTTTCTATTTAATATTGTGGTGGGCGTAGGGATTGCAAAATCTGGATTTTTTTGAAATCCTGATTTCTGTCTTCTCGTCCGATTGAAATCAGGATTATTCGGTTTTTTCGAATTTTAAGATTTTTATTTTATTTATTTAATTGGTAAGCTCGCTCTTGACCACTATCTAATTTAAGTGTTTTAAGTTGATTTGATAAAACTGAAATACAACTAAAAAATACCTGCATATTTTATTCGCTCAATTACGACGCATGACCGAATAAAAGAATGTTCACCGTCGACCACATCATCGGTTTCCATCAGGTGAGATAGTGGTCAAGTGCAGGCCTATAAAAAAAAACAACTAAAATAAACAACAAAACTTCAGACATTTTTACCGTTATACATTTACATAATCGTAACATAAACTATACTTATCTCAGCTTAAGATAATTAAGAGGAAACGGGGGCAGGGAGCGCCGACTGAATTTCTTTAGTAAAAAGTCATAATTCGAGCTTTGGCTCTGGTCTCTTTCCTCCTCCAATATTGGACCAATTTAAAAGATATTCCGTAAACTGAAAATTAAAGATATTATACTATGTCCCTATGTTTTCCTTTTTGATAATACATTATCTTTAGAAGCACTAGAGCCCTCAAAAAATGCTCAAAATTGCGCCTTCAACAGAGGCTTAGTGTACAAATTTGACAAATATAAATGAAACAAAACCGGCCAAGTGCGAGTCGGACTCGCGCACGAAGGGTTCCGTACCATTACCGCAAAAAACGGCAAAAAAACACGTTTGTTGTATGGGAGCCCACTTAAATATTTATTTTATTCTGTTTTTAGTATTTGTTGTTAGAAATACATTATCTGTGAAAATTTCAGCTGTCTAGCTATCACGGTTCATGAGATACAGCCTGGTGACAGTCGGACAGGCAGACAGACAGACAGATGGATCGCGGAGTCTTAGTAATAGGGTCCCGTTTTTACCCTTTGGGTACGGAACCCTAAAAAGGAAAACATAGGGACATAGTATATATCTTACTTTACCAGTTTATGGAATATCTTTTAAATTGGTCCAATATTGGAGGAGGAAAGAGACGAGAGCCAAACCTCGAATTATGGCTTTTTACTAAGGAAATTCAGTCGGCGCTCTCTGCCCATATTTCCTCTTAAGGTACCCTCCTTTTTTATAAAAATGCAATCTCAAGAAATAAGTTTTACACAAGTCGTCAGTTCATCATCATCATCTGCCTAGCCTTTGCCCAACTATATTGGGGTCGGCTTCCAGCCTTACCGGATTCAGCCAAGTACCAGTGTTTTACATGGAGCGACTGCCTATCTGACCTCCACAACCCAGTAACTGGGTAACACGGTACCTCTTGGCAAGACTGGTGTCAGATCTCAAGCTTCTTACTACCCGTAACGACTGTCAAAGATCTTCAAATGACAGCCGGGACCAACGGCTTAACGTGCTTTCCGAGGCACGGAGGAAACTCGGTATGTTGAAATAGTCACCCATCCACGGACCGACCTCGTCAAGCGTTGCTTAACCTTGATGATCGACCCGTGCGGCTGTTATTATTTAGCAACAAGCTCCTCTTTTACATAAGTCAGTTACAAATAAGAAAAGAATCACTCAATAAATCATATTTCTATTCCATCTAATCAGTCGGTCATATCAGCAATACGTATTTTAATCAGTCTTCTTTAATAAGGTTTTAATTTTTTTTTGAACTTGCTCTTGACCACTATCTCACTTGATGGTAAGCGATGATGTGGTCGACGATGAAGCACGCTTGCCTAGAAGAAACCTATTCACTCTTGACTTAAAGACGCCCAGGTTGTAGCTATCAGGAAATACAGACTCCGGCAGGGAATTCCACTCTTTTGCTATAATCATAATAAAAGTATAAGTTTTTAAACTGTCATGGTCACTAACATTAACATTAAAAGCGGGATATTTACCATGCATGGTAAATATCCCGCTTTTAATGTTTCATAATAAAAGTATTCCTAAAAAGTTTTTTTATTAGTCCACCATGTACCAATGACGCGTTGCCGTTCGTCTTGTAGTCCGATGATGGAACGGGCTAATCCATTAAAATTAGTTTTGAAATAAAGCCGAAAAAAATGGATTTGAGTTTTTAAAACCGGATTTAAAAATGTCAAGTAAATCCGGATCGGTGGAGTAGTCAAACTAGATTCAATTGCTTGGCAATTGAATCTAGTTTGACTTTAGATTTCAAAACGTCTAAAATACTTCTGCACTAGAATAACCCAAAGTTGGTTGTCTAACCCTGCGCGCATGCGCCGTACGGACCGGTACTGCCAACGATTCCGCCCACTCCAATGCGTTATTTGAGCCTAAACATTATTAATTTAAAAATCATTATTGTTAAGGATTTTATGATTTTATTTATGTATATTTTTACAAAAATAAAATCTCGCAATATCAAGAAGAAGAATAGAAGAATTTAAAAAGAACAAAAACAAACACATAGCTATTTTATACTTGTTTTTTATAGTTAACAAGTTTCACAGAACACTTTAAATACTGTTATTTATTTCTAAATGATTATACTCGTAAGTGTTAATAATAAAAATAGCAACATTTATAAACTATATTATTTTTTGCTTCGGTTTTCACGTTGCGTTATTATTCAGTTCGTTGGTTTTCCATCGTCTGACGAAATGTTTCATAGCAGACCCACCCTTGAGAATGAAGTTTTTTAGCTTCTTCCCAAATAGCGTTAAATGTTTCATCCGTGAACGTTTTTCCGGCTGCCTCAAAAACTTTTCTAATGACGTCTGGTTCCCGTTTCTGGTACATATCGCGGTGAGAAACGAAAAGGAGCGTAAAAATGCTTGGACATAAACAAGACATAGCATCCGATTCCTGCGGGAGGCAAATTCTGTCTGCTTTACACATTCTTTCAGGAGATATTGGAAAATCCAGATCAAAATATCTGCCAGAGGGTAAACCAGCCATTCGACGAGTATCCTGTTTTTGTCCTGGTTTTACCATTTCCGTGTATGTAGTACGAAAATCAAGGCAATCTTCTGATACATCTGGTATTTTGGGAATTTCAGGGGAAGGCACTCTGTAATTAATGACACGTACAAAGGTTTTATATCTAATTTTAGACCCGTTAAATGCCCCCCACATTGATAAAAGAGGTTCTATCAGTGCTGGATCGAATCGTATCAACCTTATTCCACATTGTTCATAAACAATTTCCTTTGCGAGCCAACCTGACTTATCTTTATCGTAATATTTAAGGTTTGAATAAAATGTGTAGAAAAAGCTTGGTAGATAGCGTTTAGACAAACCCTTCCGGAGAGTGTTGAGATGTTTCAAGCATGATCTGAAAAACTCAACTCCCTTATTCATTTCGCAAAATGACAAACATTCCTTCATATTATCGGGCGGTTTCAACATACCGAAAGAATAATCTTTGGGAACTTCTTTAATATTATCATTCGGAGCTAACACCTCCCCAATCCTGGGCTGGCGCGTTTGTGTAAAGTTGGCGTCTATAGAACTCACTATCCCCATATTTGCTTTTCCGAGCATGATCCTATCATCAGAGACCGCACAACGGCCGCGCGTGCCCCGCTTGTCCGCGGTCGTGCGGTAC
Source organism: Orthosia incerta (assembly GCA_948252205.1). NCBI lineage: Eukaryota > Metazoa > Arthropoda > Insecta > Lepidoptera > Noctuidae > Orthosia > Orthosia incerta. The sequence continues at coordinate 15,095,924 of OX411744.1, forward strand.
CCGTAAGTCACATCTGCATGAAAAGGAGGTGAACAATAATTACGTTTTACCTGAACGCCAGCTCGTTTCGACTCGGGTGTTTTATCAGGTAGTGGAACTTTAGGCATTGCTATATCATAGAGTGTGCCATGAAACGGCGTCGGTTTTCCAAATGTGGTGAATTTATCAAAGCCTTCTGGTAACATTGGCACAGGATCCTTGACTTGTCCAAGTGTTTTCATCCAATAAGATGCGTACACAGTATCCTTGAAATCAGCAACTAGAGTTTCGAATTTTGTTTTGTTTGGTGGGTTGATTAGCCGGGCGACCTGACCGTCAGGACCTGCGTTCCGCATATCTGGCGGCATAGGATGACGGAGCGGTGGCTGCGGGCGCGGCTTAGGCGTTGGGAAGATAGCATCACTCAATAAAGCATCTACTTCGTCTTTGAGCAGGTAATGTTGCAACGCAGCACCCACAGTCTCTGTAGACTGAGCACTCGCTATACCAGCAGCAACAATCTTTGGATCTCTTTCTATGAACATCCCACGATTCCCCTTTCCCCCCGAAGTTGCCGTATTACATTCTAAAGGCATTATTAATAGGTTTTTCGAATACAATTATTAATATGAAAAAATCATTATTTTTCCAAAAATGATTTAGGTATATTGACTTGTGTCATTTTTGTTACATCCTAATTTTTTTTCTGTGCAAAAAGTATCAAAAGGTGGAAACATACTATCAAAACGGGACGCCACGCGACGCATTGCAGTACTAATCTGTCCCACATAAACCCATATGGTCAGAAACAAATAGACAACACGCCATGTGATGAAATGTAATCCCACGCGGTAACATCCAGTCGGTCTAGATCGGCGTGTTGCCGGGAGAGGCCACCCGACGCTACGCACGCAGTTTGTTTCTGTCAGTCGAGAGCATTCCTGGTATAAAAATATTTTTTGTTAGTTTGTATTTAAAATGTCAGATAAACAATGAATATAATTAGTGAAACGGTACAAAGTATTATATGACATGAGTTCAGGCCGATACCGTGATCATAGTATAAGAAATAATACTAGAAACCAATGATATTCTAGTAAACAGATATGTCATGAGCGCGTGCATTGTGAAAACTCGAATACGTCCTAATTGGGACGTATTGTCTTTAGTTTATGTCACGCATGACGACGAGCGATTGGCTTTGTTGAAACAAAAAAAAATATTCAAAAAATGCCATCGTGTGTATTTTGAAAGTGTACCAATTATGATACCAAAGTTAATAAAACACAGGTAATCTCATACCGTATGAAAGTACGGAATACACCTCAATTTACTCATATTTTTTTTCCTAATATTCTGAGTGCTTTCCGGACATAGATTATTAGTACAGATGCGAATATCATAGGCAGTAAAGTCATAGTTACCCCACAGTTCTGTTTTGCATTTTTCCAGCCATGTATTACATAATCATTTTGTGATAAGTAATCATACTAATATTATAAATGCGATAGTAAAATGTAATATATTTTTTAAACTTTTTAAAATTACAATATATTTGACAAATTTATTGTACATTCCAAACAACAGGCACCTGCTTTTAATAATCGCCTACATTTATTTAAACCATATTTGATAAATACACAACATTCGTTGCCATCGTGCTCATAAGAATAATCTCGAAATAAAAAAATATCCAAGGGACAGAAAAGAAATAAATTGTAATAATGTTTTCGAAGGCGTATGATTGTTTTTATTACAACATAAATATGTGTTTCCTTTTTTTACATCGTGTTTTATTTTTTACCTGCCTACCTTTAGTACTATTTATTAGCTAATGTGCGGTTTGTACCTTCGTAACTTACCTTTCGTCTCGTTAAATTTGTTATTATTTGAAGCCAACATGCGGTGATTGGTGGTCAGAATTATGTTTTTTTATCATGCCATCCCTTTCGCAACATTTCTACTAGTAGTGAAATGTAAGATGAATGAAAAGGGTGTATGTGTGCTGCCGCTGCTGCGCGGATCACTTTTTTCGGTTGTTTTGTGAGTGTATAACGTATCTGTTTACCTAATATAATTGCTAGAAACGAAGTAATATACTAGCGAAGCGTATTGCATCATTTGGCGTGTTGTTTATGTGCACGATTCGCATCGGGTGTCGGCACGTCACGTCGCGACGCGTTTTTTTAGTACGCATACTACTAAAACGCCTTATCCTCTGTATAAAATCCTTCGTCCTAAGGCTGGGCCGGTTGCATACGGCACTGTTTCATTTCGGAACGCGCTAACCTCGGTGTGAGCTTGACGGAAAACAACCGGTCAATATATTTATACCAACTTTTCTCAGTTTCGAAAAGAGCTTAAAATTAGGGATGCCTGCATAGATAGTCAGAGTTTGATTTTAAAAGCAAACGGCCCAGGATCTAATGTAAACCGGGCAACAATATATTATGTGATAAATGTGATCATATTCACTACACGTTGTTTAGTAGATAAAGGTTTGGTCACACGAGGTAAACACTCGCTGCGAATTCCATATCCACAAGAATATTCGCAATGTGAGACAAACTGCTCGCTGTAGCCAGCGAATTGTTAAACAGAGTTTATTAGCTGAGAGCAAACTCATGTGTCATACTAGGTACACAGAGTAAGAATAATAAATTTTATAAAACAAAAAAATGTTTTTACAGAAAAATACAACAGACTTCCAAATAAAAAATATCAATTTCGGAATTAGGTGTTTCTGCTTTGGTTTCTTCGTTTTTTTATGGTACCTAATTTACAACAGACATGCAATTGCAACAATACCGAGACCTTTGCCGGCATTTATTGAAGAGTTCTGTTGTATATCTTCAAAGTTCTTCATCACATCTTCACCAAATATATGGGAAAATACCTTTTTAAACACAAAAGAACTTTCTAAATCGGTCCACAATTGGCGGAGAAATCGATGAACAAACATAAAAAATACATACAGTCGAACATAGAACCGAGTCGGTTAAACATTTTTTTTGGGACAATCCCACCGCACTATTCCCAAACCACTGCAACTTCTGAAAGCCAGAATCAACAGTGGCGACCATCAGAAAAGCGTTGAGGCAATGAAACCTTGGCCGTTTGCTTTTAAAATCAAACATGTTAAACATTTATGTTTGATATCTTATCTGACAGGGATAAGGGATTTAAGGTGGAAACATACAACAAAAACGCGACGCGACGTGACGTGTCGACAACCGATGCGAATCGTGTTCATATACAACACGCCACGTGATGCTACAACATGATTCGCTAGAATAGTTCTCGTCAAAATTCAGGGCCGCCCTGAAGTTGGCTACATTGGCTGCGCAGTAGTATCTTATACAAAAACAATACCGTTTCGTGCCTTGTGCATCGGCAAGCCAACTTCAGGGCAGCGCCAGAAGTATGGCAAGAAGTATATAATAGTTTCGTTTCTAGTATTATTTCTAATACTACGATCATGGCATTGGCCTGAACTCATATCAAATAATATTTACAAAAGGAAACTAAGGGATTATATTATGTAATTAAATTGAATTACCAAATAAAATTACTTAAATTAAATCATTAAATAAAATTACTTAAACTGAAATTATTAAATAAAATTACTTAAAATTATATTATACCTGTTACAAAATAAATTATATTACTCATGGTACTATTATTGTTATTTATTTATAATTCTAATATTATTATTGATTTATAATTTTACTATTTTAATTTATTTATTGCTATACTAGTATACTTTAGTTATCAAATTATAATATTAAAGTGTAACATAACTTTCACAAAATCACAACACACTCATCTATATTAATATAAAACATATATACCTTATATAAAAATATATAAATATATATAAACAAAACAATACTAGCAATAAACAGTAAGCGGTCTCCGAGACTATAGTGGGGCGTACGGTTGGCGCAGTGGTTAAGCGATTGACTGCTGCGCTGCGTGTCGCGGGTTCAATTCCCGCACGGAACAAATATTTGTATGACCTACAGATAGTTGTTCCGGCTCTGGGTGTTGTGTATTTGAGATTATATGGTTGTAAACGCACGCACGATACAGGAAGAAATTCCTAGTGCGGGGCATAGTTTAAAAAAAAGAAAAAAAAAATAACGCACACAAGCAGAAACTGGTGTTCTTGTCAATCGTATTTACTTACGGTTCTAACAAAATAAATATGTGGGTACCGTGGTGATGACCAATTAGCCAGCTGTGTTTAGAAGTACACTTTTTCTTTGTTTGTGATGATAATTATTGTATTTTTTACCTTTGCATGCCTCGTGATTAGACGACGATATTTATAATGTAAATATTTAAAACTCATGTAAGTGAACTGTAATGTTCTTATTCCATAAAGATTCCTTAAACCTAATAATACTGTGTTCACTAATTCCATTAATTGGTCATCCGACATTTTAAATACAAACTAACAAAAATACCATTATACCAGGAATGTTCTCGACTGACTGACGCGTGGCACACTGCGTGCGAAGCGGAGCCGCGTCGTGTAGCCTCTCTCGCCAACATGCCGACTGGATGTTACCGCGTCAGATTGCGTTTGGTCACATGGCGTGTTGTCTATTTGTTTCTGACCATAATAAATATATGGGATTGATTAAGTACTGCAATACGTCGGATGGCATCGCGTGACGTCGCGTTTTGGTTGTATGTTTTCACCATTATTCTTTGCCACGCAGTTCTGCCACTGTACGCCAGATCTTAGGCAGAGGTAGTAGTTATGGTCGGACGTGGTTGAACATCTCTGAAGTATTCTATCCTTTGATGAAGGTGCTTTATCTAAGCTTCTATCAGTTATTTTCATCTCTCTCTCTGGCTCCAACGCCACATTCGCTACTCTGTGGCTCAACTTTCTGATATCATGGCAGACATGGTGTCATATTTTGAAAAGCTTTGATTTACCATATAATTCAAAAACTATAAAATGTTATCAAAAGCAGGCAATAAAGGTCGCGATTGTTCGCTCCAATAATGTGTTTTTAGCAAAAATGGAATAGCATTTTCAAGTGCGCCTTACCAGACTTAAATCCAAAGCAATGGCATCATTCTCTAAAATGGCTCGTACCGCCATTCCTTTACAAGCCTATACAAAATTAAGCATGAATAAGCTAGGGTCACGCTTATACTGCTGCTGTCCTTGTTGTGGGGACTATGATGTAAGTAATTTTGCACGTAGATCTGATGTTAAACTTAGAAACGAATGTGAAGCATAATTATGTGTTACAAATAAAAAGGTACACTGGAGAGAAAAACAATCGCACAGGTTTTGCTCTCAAGTGTATATTTGCATTTGAAAAAATATGGTTTAAGTAAGGTTAATATCATCACATTAGAAATTATTTAAGTCAGGAGTGAATAGGAGGCAAGCGTGCTTCACCGTCGACCAAATCATCGCTTACCATCAGGCGAGATATTGGTCAAATGAGAGAGCGCGCGCGTTATAAAAAAAAAAAATATTTTTAAGGGTCCGTACCCAAAGGGTAAAAACGGGACCCTATTACTAAGACTCCACGATCCGTCTGTCTGTCCGTCTGTCGCCAGGCTGTACCTCATGAACCGTGATAGCTAGACAGTTGAAATTTCCACAGATGATGTATTTCTGTTGCCGCTATAACAACAAATACTAAAAACAGAATAAAATAAATATTTAAGTGGTGCTCCCATACAACAAACGTGCTTTTTTTGCCGTTTTTTGCGATAATGGTACGGAAACCTCTGTGCGCGAGTCCGACTTCTACTTCTTTCGAACTAAAATTTGCCTATTTAATGGGTAAGTCAACTTTAGATAAAAACCCAGCTCGTGGCTAAATTATAATAGCCGCAAGGGTCGATCTGCAACACTCGCCGAGGTCGGTCCGTGGATGGGAATAGACCATCTTTACACGGCCAGAGGCCTTAGTGCGAGTTTTTACTCACGTTCAATCGCGTTAACGTAAACGCCAATTTGTATTTAAACTGGATAAGCGCTGGCAAGGCAAAACCTCTTTTTAACACGCTTTTATTAGCTTGGTATGTATCTATGTATCAATGTAACGGAATCTTTGAACGTGATTTTCACCCCCTTCAAAACGTGGGATTGATTTGAATCTTTGCACACTTATCAAGGACCGATGACAATGCAATAATTTAGTCAAAGTCAAAGCCAAAGTCAAAGTCAAATATAATTAAAATTTACAAATAATGAAAGTTGATTCTGATATCTTCAGGATTAGCGACTTTTTAGTTCAATTTACCAATAAAGCGTGTTTTTTAGTTTTTAGAACTACAATATTTATTTTGTATACATTTTGACATAAGAGATCGTTTACGTTATCACGAGAGAGTACGTTAAAAAACTCGCACTAAGCACACTGTATACAAAAAAGAGGTCTCTCCTTACCGTCCCCAGACGGCAATTATCCAATTTCAATACAAATTGACGTTTACGTTAACGCAATTGAGCGTGAGTAAAAACTCGCACTAAGCCCACAGATTCCTCCATGCATCAGAAATCACGTTAAGCCGTTGGTCCCTGCTGTTATTTAAAGATGTTACAGCTGTTAGTGGAGGCCAGATTGATAGTCGCTCCATGTAAATTACTGGTACTTAACTGAATCCGGTTAGACTGGAAACCAACCCCAACATAGTTGGAAAGAGGCTAGGCAGGTTGATTGGCTTGAAGGACTAGCTTCTGCCAGCGGCTTCGCCCGCGTGAATGTCGAAAATTATCTCAAGGGAACATATTCCTGGGATAAAATCTTCTATGTGCTATTCCTGAATATAATCTATCTCTGTGCCAAATTTTGTCCAGAACCGTTCAGTAGTTTTTGCGTGAAAGAGTAACAAACATACAATGACACTCACAAACTTTCGGCTTTATTACTACTATTACTAGCTGTCCCACGCGGCTTCGCTCCCTTCAACTGGCCCTACCTACGCTACATACCGAAAGAAAATAATTTAGCCCGTTTTTCCAACATTTTTCATTTATGCTCCGCTCCTATTGGTCGTAGCGTGCTGTTATATAGCCTATAACCTTCCTCGATAAATGGACTATCCAACACAAAATGAATTTTTCAATTCCAACCAGTAGTTCCTGAGATTAGCGCGTTCAAACAAACAAACTCTTCAGCTTTATAATAATAATAAAATAATAATATTGTACTGGGATCGGTCCATCATCACTGACAGGACTATTATCGCTAACAAGCCTGATATAGTGGTGGTGGACCGAATCGAGAGGCGTGCAATGATTGTTGATGTTACCGTCCCGCATGATGGAAACCTCGTGAAAGCCTAGAAAGATAAACAAATCAAGTATCTTGACTTGGCTCGCGAGGTTGTCGAAATGTGGGATGTGGACACAGCGATCATTGTACCGATAGTCGTGTCAGCCAATGGCTTAATAGCCACGAGCCTCGACCAACATCTTAGAAGGCTCTCGTTAGGCAGCTGGGTCAAGGGCCTGATCCAGAAAGCAGTACTGCTGGACACGGCTCGTATAGTTAGGAGGTTCCTCTCTCTGGAGCCCTGACCGCCGGTAGCTTGGACCCTGTTGCCGATACCGGTGGGCCTCTATATTTTATATTTTTAAATGTTTTTGTTTTTTAATTTATTTTATAAAAATATTTAAAAATGTAAATAATAAGAAAACAGATAAATAAAGGAAATAATAATATATTTTAGTATAGTTTAAATATATATATATAGTATAGATTAGTGTGAAATATAAGAATAAGGTAAAGATATAGTAAGGATAGTAGGGTAGCATTACCTCCTCATTGATATTTTGCTTAACAATTTAGGCGCTTAATTTAACAGATTTTGATTTTTTTCAGTCGCGCAAGTATGGCCATAAGTTATCCACTAACTTGACCCAACCATGCTTTGAGACTTTGAAAGATTTACCCACCGGTGTGTTTAGAAACACTGAAGGAGAGGTATTTAATTATTTTTTTCACCCTTGCGATTGGTCACATATAAAATGACTTTTTTTTTCTATTTTGTGTTAAAATAAGATATATATTTTTTTTTCAAGTTCCTAACCTAACACGCGACCGGGTTAGGATTTCGGGTCAGATTCAGCATAATACTTTATTTCAATAGGTCTAATTATTTTTGTGTTGATTCTTTTTTCAGATCCTCGGCTTGGGCGCGGGAAAATGCTGTTGCTATAAAAATCCTGAGTATTTCTCTTATCACCACATGAGCTTCTATGATTTGAACTTGGGTTTGAGACAGTACCGTAAACCTTCTCCCGATACTAAAAGGAATCCGACTCATTGATGAGTCGGTTTTGAGAGTTTTGTATGGTGGTCCCAATAAGCACTATCATTGTTTACGATATGCAATCGATATGATACGAATTTGTTCAGATAATTCATAATGACTTACTACTACTATTCTACTCTCACGGCGTTCTATATCACGTTTCTGCTGGCAACACTCAATTTAGTCGCATCCAAATGAGGTTATCACTGATGACGATGATGACTTCATGCCAATATGGGAAGGACGCAAGACTGAATTCAACGGAAAGGTTTGATACAACTTATATCTAATACAATGACATAAATATTTCAAATAAAACTAGCGCATGTAATCGGTTTTTTTATTGTAAACAAGCTTACGGATCCGTATTTTACCCGACTGCGCGACGCAATTGATGGTTATGTGTTTATCAGTAGCGATGTGGCGATCTAGAGACCAAACGTGTAGGCCGATTTTGATGATTCATATGCTGGCTTCACACGGCGCGTGTTATCACGAGTCGTGCCTAGGGCATGCAGTTTCGAACATTTTCAATTTCAAAAATAGCTTACGAAATTGGGCCAAATATAATATATATTTTTCGATTCAGAGATCCGTTTGCGTAAAATTAAGCTTTAAATTGCAAAGTTTTGTTGAGTCAAGTGTCCCCCCCCCCTCCTGCCAGCGAAATGGGTGCTCTTGGCTATGTGAAAAAATTCACGGCAGTAGTAAATATAACGAAATTAAAAGGAAAAGTATCACAGATAAGTAGTAGGCTTTACAAGTTTGCGTGTAATAGTCGACCAACTTATAAAATGTACTTGGAACAGTAAAAAATTAGTACAAATGCCATTGAAAAATTACTTTTGTAACGTTATTAGCTGTGTAAAACAGAGTAAATATATGCTTTTGAACCATGTAACAATATACAAAATTAAAATCATAACATCCTTAATAATAATGATTTCTAAATTAATAATGTTTAAGCTCGAATAACGCATTGGAGTGGCCGGAGCCGTTGGCAGTACCGGTCTGTAGTCCATACGGCGGGCGCATGCGCGCGCGGGAGTCATTTTTGTTTTAGTGTAGCAGAAGTATTTTCGACGTTTTGTAATCTAAAGTCAAATTAGATTCGGTTACCAAGCAAATTAAAACGTAGTAAACCGAAGATAGCTAGGAATGGCGAGCCGTTACCAGAGCATGAGTGCACCCAAGCGTTCGCTGATTACTTCCACTCGGTCTTTGGGGCGCTGGCGCCACGATTGGTGCACGATCTACGATGCGGCTGCCGCTGGACACGTGGGGCTCGAGTGCGGCGCCCGGGTTCACGTGGGCCAGCTGTCTCTCGGAGAGGTGGGTACGGCACTCGCATGCCTCAAGCTCAAGCTTTCGGGGTGCCACCCTTCATTGTTAGGGATTGCAGAACAGTACTGGCCCGGCCGCTCATGCATTTATTTAATATCTTCTTACGAGAATGCTCGTATCCCATCGGCTGGAAGTTGACTAGGGTTACTCCGGTACCGAAGGGCACTCCAAGCTCGGATGTCAGCGGATATAGACCTGTAGCTGTACTTTCAGTATTTGCTAAAGTATTCGAGTCCGCGTTGTGCTCTTGCATCCACTAGCAAGTAGCCTCACAGCTCAATGACGTGCAGCATGGTTTCCGTGCGGGCCGCTGCACGAATTCTCACTTATTTATTTATTTATTATATACTTTATTGTACACCACTTAAATAAAATTAACTTAACTTAATGTGTTTTCAAACCAGGCCGCCACGGTGCTGGACTCGGAGACAATTTGCGAAGGTTGGTTTTACCCCAGCCCTCCTAGAGTTCTTTGCTAGCTACTTGGGTAACTGTAAGCAAATTGTGGAATACCTCGGACTCGTATTTCACCATTTTGGGGGTTAGCCAGGGGGCAAATTTAGGACCCTTAGTATTTATTTTAATTATTAACGATCTTCCAGAAGTCATTAAAGTCGCTGGTTAAAAATAACAAACAACCAGCGACTTTATTGCTGACAATCTCAAGTTATTCACAGACGAGTCACTGCGGCATGCTCCAGCGAGACATCGATCGGGTGGTAGCATGGAGTGAAGAGAACAAATTAATCTTCAATGTGACGAAGTGTAACGTAATGTCCTACACGCGGGCCGTGGTACCCCGACGTCACGATTATTTCATGGGCGGTCATACCGCGGGTGTGGTTAATGCCAGATTTTGGTGTTACCTTTTCCGATGATCTATCGTTTCGTACTCATGTAGTGCAGGTATGCACTACAGAAAAGTCTTCAAAAATCTTGGGTTTGTCATGCGTGAAACCCTTGAGTGACTTTACCAACATGGCAGCGGTGAAATCACTTTATAATGCGTTAGTACGAAGCAACTTGGAAACTAATGCTATCATTTGGAATCCTTATGAAACGAAGTATTCTACGATGGTGGAAAAAATGCAAAACAAATTTACCCGGAACCTGTATATGAGGCAATTTTGTATCTATCCTTTCTAACCGCTTATGTATCTAACCCCCTTTGTTATAGGGATGGTTGGGTAATATAAGTTGGAAGTAAGGTGCAACCTCGCCCTTGTAAAATATTTTTTCATGGTTTTTCGTGGTATTCTAAATAAGCCACAAATATTAGAATCGTTGGGATTGCTCGTTCCAAACAGGAGGCTACGGTTAGGACCGAGAGGTAGGGGCTGTTTAAAGTCCCGTCAACCTGCACTATCGTGTTAAAGTTTGCAACAGTGACTCGAGCAGTGGCAGAGAGTGGGATACTGGTTAGCGTCTCTCTGCGTTTGGACATATTTTCTTGCTCTTTGGCGGAATTCCAGAGGGTGACACTTAGTGTGTTGTCCACTGTGTAACTTGTGCCACTACCAAGACCCGCTACTGGGACTTACCAACTGGCAATGTATGAAAACGTTTGTTAGCTTGGGTCCTTACCTGTAAAAATAAATGTACGTGTTAATAAATAAATAAAACGTTCATTTCATCTCAACTAGATATTAGTATATCCAGACACGCGGCAGCGTGTCAAACCAAGTTCAAGCAAAAAAGGAACTGGCGACGCAGCAGCTTTGTGTAATATTACACGAACCATTTGAATCCACTTTTGCCATCTTTATAACTCAAAATCTATTTAACATAAACACATGAAATTTGGTTTATGTATTTAAATCCCTAAGATGAACTATAAACCAAAATTTTATAAATATAGCTCAAACGGTTATTTTGATATTAACGTCGAAAAATCGTCATTTTTATCACTGACTGACCTATAGATCAAAACTCTAACCCAGTTCCAGATGACCTAGAAAGTTCAAATTTAGTATTCAGATAGATAGTTGGGTGAATACAAAGGAATAAATCAGAAACTAGTAAATTTTTATTTTATTTTATTTTTATTATTCGATTAATTGATTCTATTAGGAACACTAAAGTGCCTGTAATGTAAGAATCAGCAATCAAAATTGATGACAGCAATTAGGCTGGGTCTTTATGTGGATTTTAAGGTCTTCACGTAAATATATAACGAGTGGAATACCACTTTAATTTTAGAACGAGTCAAGCCCAAGTTTTAGATATTAAGTACCTATGTTTTCACTGGGAACTTTTTTCTATTTGCTTAGCATATGCTATTACTATCCACAAATTAAGCGGCACTTTTGAACGTTAGGTACATTCAAATTTACAAGTTATAAAAGTTGATTCTACCGTGCATTCGGAAAGTAGCTGGTTATGGAGAAGAATGCACAAGAAACTCCATACTTACTTACTCTTTAAAAGAAAATGTTTTTTTACAATATTTAGTTACATAAGTACATACATTAATAAATTCATATATGTGAGGACAATGCACCCAGAATAGCACTACACACTATACTACGTACAGGCATAAAGTAACAAAAGTACTCACACATGTACTGTGCAATTATATAATAGATTCTAGAAAAGCATTAACATCCGAAGCAGTTAAGTTATGACCAATTCCAACTGACGGCGTCCGTTCACGAACATGACGCATGAATTGGCACCACCCAGCTCAACCATCATGAAGGGAACTTCAGAACTGACAGCGCTCTTCTCGACATAGGCTCCTCTATATTTAGTAAAGAGCAGGCTTACGTTGGACTCTGAGAGAATCAACACCTTGATGGAGTACATCATATCAATTTAGATCCAAGTCAAATCAAGGCACAAGAGAGCTCTATTGTAGAGTACAACCGCCTGCGCACGTTATACCGCCCCGACTTGGCTAAATTAAGTATAAACAGAAAACGCGTAAAAAAATCCGAATACTGAATGGAATTCACTCGAACATTTCAAAAGTACAAGAAAATATAGAAAATAACACAAAAAAGACAATTATATATTATAAATTAACAAAAAAAAGCAGTCAAGTCAAATCTTGAGCTAGAATGTATCCTAAGTTATCTGGTTTATGTAAATAATTCGTCTTTTCAAATGTAAGAAGTTATATTTTAAAATAGCAAATAATGTTGTTGTAGCAGAAAAAGCAAGAAATTGGTTTTTAAATTTATTTTAGAATGTTTTATGTTCTTGTAAATAAATTTCAGGATACAGAGCTTGGCACCCATTTAGATCTCAATTCTTTTGTCGGCGTAGCCAACAACCGCGCATATTCTTAGTATTGAACTTGGCTCCCTTTTTCACAATTAATATTTTTGATGGGATACCATAGCACAGAGAAATTTGAATGACATAGACTGCCAACTGACCTTTTCGGTTTTAGTTAACAATCAGCGGCCTCTGAACGCCAAGCAATAAACTAAATGTGTAGGTTATCGTAGGCACAGAGTACAAGGTACTTACGTTTGGATAGTTTTATTTCGTTATCAGTTTTTTTTATTTAATTTTTTTATTCTATAGGCTCGCGCTTGAACACTATCTCACCTGTTGGTAAGCGATGATGTCGTCGACGGTGATACACGCTTGCCTTGAAATAACCTATTCGCTCTTGACTTAAAGACTCCTTGATTGTAGCTGTTGGAAACACAGACTCCGGCAGGGAATTCCACTCCTTAGCTGCACGCATAATAAAAGTGTTTCCAAAACGATTTGTGCGTATGGGTGGGATGTCCACCATGTACCGATGGCGCATCGCCGTACGTCTGGTAGTCCGATGATGAAACAGCCTTGGTGGAATTAGATCGTGCAATTCCAACGCGCACTCCCCGAAATGTAACCGATAAAAAACCGACAAGCTGGCAACTTGGCGACGGTGTTTAAGGCTCTGGAGCTTTGAATTGACCTGTGCCTCATCACCGATGAGCCTCTTAGCCCGCTTTTCGTTCGACTCCAGTGCATCAAGCTGGTATTTGGCAGATCCGTCCCAGAGATGAGAACAGTACTCCATGCATGATCGAACTTACGCTTGATACAAATTGAGAAGCTGTTCCGGCGTGCAGTACCTTCTCACCTTTGCAAGGATCTCCAATTTTTTGGCAGTCAGTTGAGCGGGAGCCTTAGCCTCAATGTATGGGCCAAAATTGAGAGTCGATGTCAACGTAACGCCCGCCAAGAAGCTCAAGGTGGTCCGTTATTGGCACGGTCACATCCCGGAAAGTTGGAGCCGGTTCAAATTTGGTTCAGATACTTAAACTGTGCTTTGATGTCAGCTTATTTTTATGAATGTTTTTAGCTACACAAGTTTAAGTACTTGGGTAATGGGGTAAAGAGAATGAGAAAATAATAATATATAAATTTTCTAAAATAAATAATATATCATTTAATGAATTTATTACACATTTATTTCCACACCTGTTTGCCTCTCTCGTTTTGCACCCTTAATTTTGTTTATAAATATTCTCGACCCTGTAGGAAGATGGGTCCAGTCAACACTTTTAACAAAATTAAGATAGTTGCTGACTTCTATGCACGAATTCACAAAGAACAGTATATGCTGGAATTTAGGTATTTCTGGAATGTACGGAGGAATTGAAGTTCAACTCAAAAACACTAAAAATTACAAGATAATGTTAACACACCGGTAGAAAATTTCTTGTGTCGATTCTTGGACAGTGTTGCTAACGTTTGTTATCAGTAATCCACTCTTAAAACTTTATCATCGTAAAAGTATCTCTAAATTATTAGAGATAATGTCGAATGTACTAACATTTTCATTTTAAGAATAATTTATACTATGTTATGAATACGTATTTTTTGTTCAATTGGACTAATTCAAGAAAAATAGCAAAATTACCGATCAATGTACAGTACCAAATATTTAAAGGAAAAAACAGTGGTAACACTGCATTAAAAAGTTCTATGTATGGCGGATAGATGGGATTTCACAATAAAAAAATGTTCTTGGTTACAAGGGCATAATCCACTGACCACTATCATACAAGTACGCTGGACTAAATATATTAGATGAAATGACAGTTGATTTTTGTGCCGAATCAAAGCGCCCCAGTCGAGGTTCTCAGCAACTAAAATTGACACATTTAGAGATAGGTTAATCCGGATATTTCTCAAGATTAGCTAATACTAATATATTTGCCTGGAAATATTATATTGGATTGATTTCTGCGCACTCGTTGCATACAGACGTGCTCATCAATGCATTAAAAATAATATAAATTAACGTTTTAGCATAAATAGTGACCTAGTTTTAGTATATTGACGTGTAATACAAACAATCTTTGGAAGTGCTAATAGGTGGAATAATGGACTGACTGGATTATATATTATTATAATCTGAAAGATGGAGGGCAGCCCCTTTAATCGGAGTGGGTTGATGCGTCGCAGCCCTCCTTCAACACCAACACCGACCCAGCCCCAACAACCGAGACGTCTTCAAGCCAAGGAAGAAATGGAGGTAGTCTCAACTGCGGAAATACAGAACTGGATGGGTTCCATTGAACAACACTTGGGTGAGGTATGTGCTATTGCTTCTGAAGGAAAGCTAAACTCAGACCAGAAGCTAAAAATAACCAATTTGTGCCGAAAGGTTGGATATGGAGTCTCGCAACTGGCTGTTCAATACCAGTCGCTTAAACAAAATGCCCTTAGGACCCATAACTCCCTAAAAATAATGACCGAAGAAAGAGATTGCGTAACGGACCTAAAGGAGTGTGTAATGGAGATGAACCGGACTTTTAAGGAATCCTGTGCAAAGCGGCAGGAAACAGCTGCATCATCTTTTGCAGACATGGTGAAGAAGGGGTCTAACAACTTCGTTCGTCCTAATACTTTTAGCTCCGTGGCGATTTATCCCACTGACAGTTCAAAGACCAGCGATGAAACCAAGAACATAGTCCAGAAAATTATATGCCCAGGTGAAATGAAGCTGAAAGTGAGAGGCGTACGCAAGATAGGGAAAGGAGGACTAATAATTAGCACAGAGACGAAAGAGGACCTAGATAAGCTGAGGCAATCAGTACAAACTGCTTCGTCAGGGCTTACCGTCGATGAACCGAAAAAGCGCAAACCCCGCATAATAGTGATTGGAGTTCCAGCATCAATGGCGGAAAATGAGGTATATAAATCCATTTACGATCAAAACTTAGCCGAAAAACTGCCAACTATATCCAGAGATACCTTCTTGTCCTTAATCAAACTGAGCCACAAATCTGGTAGAAAAGATGTTGAGAACTGCAACTACATCTTAGAAGTCCCTGCGATCATTCGCAAGGCTCTAATCTCACAAGAGAGATTGTTCATAAATTGGACTTCCTGCCCGGTAAGAGACTTCACACTGGTAACGAGATGTTACAAGTGCCAGCAGTACGGTCATGCGGCTAAGACATGCAAAGTAGCTGCCCCCACATGTGGACATTGTGGTGAAGAAGGACACACTATCTCCGACTGCACAAAGAAATCCGAAGCGCCAAAATGTGCAACATGTCTGCGCTTCAAAAAACCAGCCAGCCATAAAACGGGAGAACAAGAGTGTCCTGCAAAAAAATCTGCCGAAAACAGGTACATTAACTCGATTGATTATGAAGGCGCCTAAGAGCGCCACATATTCGAATATTTTTAAGACTTAATTTTATTGTTTATATTTTTCTTATACTATGGATAATACCTTATTGACCGATATAGATAATACATTTCGTACCGATGCAAAGTCATGTGAGGTTGAGGACTGCAGGCAATATCTTTCTGAATATCAAAACTCACTAACCATACTGACTCAAAACATTCGCAGTATTTATAAGAACATAGATAGCTTTAACGTTTTTATTCACAGACTTAACTTTGATTGTGACATAATGGTACTAACCGAGTGCTGGCTATCTAACCGACAGGAACACCTTCCAGTAATGCCGGGATACAACTTATTGTATACTACAGTAAACAACAATCAAAACGATGGTGTGGTTGTTTATTGTAGGGAATCATTAATGGTCACAATCGAAGAACCAATACTTCAAGACTGTGTGTGTAATTTGTTTGGTCATCAAAATTGGTACAAGTACAGCAATAATCACTGTTTATAGGTCCCCTTCTGCAAGAAATTTAGACTCTTTTCACGCATCCTTAAACCAGATCTTTGAAGCACTAAGTTCATTTAAGAATGTTATATTAACAGGTGATATAAATATAAACATTAACTCGGAAAACTGCGACCCTGGGGCCCAAGATTACCTTAATATCTGCTCATACCATGGTTTTCTCCCCGCACATACTTTGCCTACTCATCAGAGTGGTTCCTGTCTGGATCATATGATGATCAAATCTAACTTTTCATATGTTACGCTTGTTACTAACTCAACTATTACAGACCATCACGCTGTTCTACTAACCCTAAACTTAACGCTGCCTAAGCTAAATCGTCCCCAGACGAAAACGCAATTAAACATAAACAAACTCGAATGTGATTTATGCAATCTTGACTTTAACCCAGTTTACAATACTGCTGACGCTAATTTTGCTTTATCGTACTTAATAAAACATGTTCAATTAGCAATATTACGTAATACGACTTCTATTATAGTAAACAAAAAACTTCGTAACATCAAGCCTTGGATGACTCCTGGCCTAACTCGGTGTATAAGACACAGAGATAAACTTCATCAGAGATCTAGGAGTAACCCTGATAATCTAATCATTAAAATAACCTATAAGAGATACAGAAATTTTTGCAACAACCTCCTAAAGAACTTAAAAATTAATTACGATAAAAATGAATTAAATAGAGCAGGAAACAATAGCAAGCAACTTTGGAAACATATTAAGAACGTCACCTATAGGACGAAACAGCGTGAATCAAATTCGAGCTTGCTGCTTTCTAATCCATCACCTCTCTTGTCAGCCAACCACGTTAATAACTTTTTTGCAAATGTTGGGAAGACTCTTGCCGAACAGATTCCAAAACATTACTGTGTTCTACCATCTTCCCAAAATAATAGATGTCCTTTAAAATCTTTTGGATTGCTGGATACTGACGAAGATGAAATAACTCGAATCATATCTGGACTAAAGGATGACTGTGCAGTTGGATGGGATAATATAAGCAATAAGATCCTTAAAACCTTTAAGCATATCCTAGTACCTCCCTTAACGCATATATTTCGTATTTGTTTATCTGAAGGTATTTTCCCTAGATGTCTGAAAAAAGCAGTTGTAATCCCTATCTTTAAATCTGGAAACAAAAACTTAGTAAATAATTATAGACCAATATCTTTACTCCCTTCAATATCTAAAATACTAGAGAAAATTGTTAACAGTAGACTAGTTAATTATCTAGAAAAAAACAAACTATTATCATCTGCGCAATTTGGGTTCAGAGCCAAACTATCCACAGCCGATGCGGTGCATAGTCTGACAGATTATATCGCAGAAGAACTTGGCAAAGGAAACCAGACCCTGGGGGTTTTCCTTGATCTAGCAAAAGCCTTTGATACGGTGTCCGTTCCTATGCTTCTAAAAAAAATAGAGGCTTTAGGAATAAGGGGAACACCGCTGAAACTTTTTGCTGACTACTTAGATGAACGATCTCAACTTGTTAAAATAGACGACATTATTAGCGATGAGCAAAAAAATACTGGTTATGGTGTTCCCCAGGGAAGCATTCTGGGCCCAACCCTATTCCTGATTTACATTAACGATCTGTGTAATTTAGATATTAAACAAGGCAAACTCATATCATATGCCGACGACACGGCGTTAATCTTTACCGCGAAAACCAATAATGAATTGTACGAATATGCTCAACAAGGTTTCAATACTGTGACAAATTGGCTACAAAACAATTTACTAACACTAAATGCTGACAAAACAAAATATATTCACTTCTCCATGCGCAAGCCTCAATTTAACATTGCTAACTCTCATCTGTATGCCCATAAATGTGGATCCCACCCAGTCAGCATGTGTAATTGTCCATTTATCCTCAAAACAGGCAACATAAAATATCTCGGGGTTATTATAGATGAAACACTCTCATTTAGACCTCATATTGATAGCTTAGTTAATAGAGTGCGCAAATTAATTTATGTTTTTAAAAAGTTGAGAACGATTGCAGATTCAAAATTGATCAAACAAGTCTATTTGGCCCTAGGTCAATCTGTAATCAATTACTGTATTACCTCATGGGGTGGGGCACCAAAAACGAATCTACTGCCTCTTGAAAGGGCTCAGAGAGCAATTTTAAAAGTAGCCTATTTCCACCCTTTTCTCTACCCTACTGATCTTCTTTACAAATCCTGCAACGTGCTGACTGTTCGCCAGCTTTTCATTATGCATTTAGTATTAAAACAACACACCATGCTTTCCTATAACGCCGAATACATAAATAATAAGAGACGAAATGATATTGTCTGCGATTCTAATCCATCCTCAAAATATGTATTTGTAAATAGATTCTTTACATTCTTAGGACCATTTCTGTACAATAGATTAAATAGAAAATTAAGTATCTATAACTTAAATTATTTTAGCTGTAAAAAGACTATTATTGAACATCTGCTTCGCATCTCTTACGGAGAGACAGAAGATCTCCTGGCTGTAACAAAATAATAATTTTGCTTTGTCTTTAACTTAAGTATTCATATATAAGCTATGTCATTGTTAATTTATTATTATTATTAGTTTTAAGCACTTCATAGTCTTTAACACAGGTTCAACCTAGTTCAGGCAAATAAGCAACTGTCTTCTTTTATATTTTTAAGATATTTTTATTGTAAAATGTGCCTTATGTTATAAATAAACGATATTATTATATTATTATTATATTATTATATTATATTATTATATTATTTTAACTAATACGAGTATATGAGTATTAGGAATATTTTTAAATTACACTAATATCAATATAGAAGACTTGGCAAGGCGTATCACTCATCTACTGTATTGACTTCTCATAATATGTTGCAATTAAATATCTCTTATTGGTATTAGTGATGAATGTTACATGAATGCCTAATAATCAGTAATAATATGTTAAAAAACAATGTGTAATACTAAATTCTGGAATCATCATCATGATCATCCACCGTCCGACTTCGCCCACTGCTGAGCACAGGCCTCTCTCTTGTATCAATCACCTCGTTCCTGTCTGGAATTAATTCTGGAATAATATCATGATAATTATAATTGTATTAACAAATGTTTTTAAGTCAAACAATTTATATCTGCATCTGAAACAGAGTTGAAAACTGATATAAGTCTTCACGTCGCTGGAATGCGATGTCACTCTTATTTGCACCTTAACACTACAGAGACAGGATCTCAGCGATGAGAGCGAGAAATATGTCCGTTGTAAATTATTATCCATCTCATTCGTACGCAAATATTTGTATGAATGATGTTCCAACCGAGTGAATCAAAACTATTGTAAATGTAAGTATTAACTAACTAGTATACTTGAGCGAGCAGATACTTGCTCAAATATACTAGTTTTAAGGATAAGTTGTTAACCTATCCCCATATTTAAATCTCACTGATCTGACAGTAGTGCGCTATAACTTTAGTAGCACGCTATCCACTAGTTTATAGCTTGCAATCTAATTGAAAGTATTTTTCAGTTAACTTTTACAGCAACTTTTCTATTACTTAGAAATGAATCTCAATTAAAATAATTGGGATTTTCTTTTTCTCTTACGTATTAAATTATTCTCACGTATTTTTATACCGAAGGCTATGTCCCATCTCTAATATTAGTTCCATGGAATCTCACGTTAAGTCACGTTGCTATCAGCGCCAAAATGGCGAAAATCAAATGTCTTAATTTTGTCATCGATAATATGAAGTCCAGCGTACTTGTATATTAGAGGTCAGTGGCATAATCCCTTTAGGGTATATATGTTCTGTGGCATAATCTCGAATCGTTCGTCCGTGAAGTACTCATGTGTGCCTCGGTCAGTCTAGTATGCTGGCTTCTCACGGTGCGTGAGATCACGAGTAGCGCCGCGCCGCGCCGCGCCTTGTCGATTTGTACGCGCACGCGCACGTGAGAAGCCAGCATAATGTCAATCGATTCGTCTTGCGAGGGTCACTGGCTACATTACAATTGAAAAAACCGGCCAAGTGCGTGTCGGGCTACGCGCAGTAATAGGGTTCCGTAGTTGCATAATATTGTGGACTAAGAAGAGGGTTTTTTGTTGTTACATGAACATTAAAACGGTTTCAGCGGCTCACAACGTCTAAAAACGGGCCCGCATAGGACGATGGTAACTGAAGAAGGAGTTATAAAATCCAAATTCACATGAAAAGTTACTAAAAATATTATCTGTTTGAGTACCACCGCAGGTAGAGGCAAGCGTTTGTAATAAAGATTTGTAACCATCGTCACAAAATAATTTGAATATTGCAGTATTGTCGGTACGGAAAAATCTCCAAATATTTATAAACCGAAAAAAAATATTTTAGTATGAGTATTTTCAAACATCCTACTCAACTACCAAAAAGTAAAATCAAATTATTCAATGATAGGAACAAACTGGAACTCCTTGTTATTGTCATGGGTATAAGATATCTGGAGACTCTAGTCCCCAGGCAATTTTTAAATAGGTATTTGAAGAAACTATTGCCGTCGCGCTGCGCCCGACAGCCCGACCAAGCGAGCTATCAATGTGTGAACGACTAGTGTATTTGTGTGCGAAAGCACGTCGCAGCGGCCGACCGACACCGGTGGTGCGCGCGCCCTCGGCCCGACTCTGTAAAGTGTAAAGCGACTCGGTAGTCGCTTTACACTTTTCAGAGACGATGAATTTTGGAGAAATGTCGAACCAAAATTTGTTTTTTTTAAAACACGTCTGAAAACACGCCTGAAAACACGCCTGCCGTGCAGCCGGGGTACGGGTTCCTTGGAACTGTTTTTTAAATGTCCCCCGACTTTGCTGAAAAGATTGGTTTTCAGTTGTGCCCATTCAACACTAAAATCATTTAGCTTGTTTTTAATTTTTTTGTTCAATTTGTTATTTCACTTTTAGGCAGGCGTGTTTTTAATATTTTTTTTATTGTTTTAATTTAAAATTCTATGTTTTAATTTAAATACCCACAAACCCCGAACAAAACACAAACTCCAAAATTCATAAATATTTTGAAAGTATCTACTTTATAAGAAATCAAAATTTAGTTTGCATGATATTGGGTATAAGACCAACCGAAAGAATGCAAATCAGCAGACAGGACGTAAGTTGAGCGAACGATTCGAAAGCCGAGTCACCCGCGTCCGTAGCGTTTTGAATCCTTACACGTGGTCCCCGGATGTTGCTAATCAGGTGGCATACTGGTGGTAGGTTTCGACCAAGGGCTTGTGACCACATAACGGGCAAAGACATAACGCCAAGTGGCCTAGCCGTGGCAACCAGAAGACAGTGCCCGATGGACATTTCCGGAGGAGCTCGAGCGCAGTGTCCAGATCAATCCCCCAATGATGGCGTCCTGTCGGCGTTTGTCTGTGGTTTGCCAGCGTGGTACCTCACCTCACTTCCTTCTCCTTTCTTACCTTCACTCTCAACCATGGCAACAGAAGAAAAAAAGGCTTATATGGTGTACATAATAAAGAGTATTCTATTCTATTATATTCTGTACAGCGGCAGCACTCACAGTCATGTAAAGTGCACCTCACCTAAGTGAGGCGGCTGATGAGGCTAAGCAAAGGTTTCCTTCTTCCCAGCTGGTGATACTGGGGGATCTTAAAGCCCACCACCAGGAGAGGCTCTTCCCGTACCAGTACACTGGACCATGCTGGTCGAGAGGCGCGAAAGCTTGCGCTATAATTAAATTTCGCTCAGCTGGTCCAGGGGGCAAAGAGGGTACCGGATGTTGATTCGCATACAGCCAATTGTTTGGACCTTCTGCTGACAACAGATCCAGACCGTTAGATCAAACTTGCTTCCTACCCAGCAGATGGTAAACCGTTTTGGTCCCTGGCTATATCGGTTGAATCGAACTTCTGCCGTCCACTAGTAGTGAGTACCAACACTGCTGAAAACCGCCGGGTCGCTGGCCCACTCCGCTGAGGAGAAAGCAAACTTGTTTGTCTTCGTTTAACAAACTTTTTTAGCGGAATCTTCGCGTTTGAAACCAGGTGACCTGCGCTCCCCTCCTTTTCCGAAACGTGTATGCGTTACGAGTATGTCGGACATTTGCATCCATCACAAGGACGTACGTAGGGTGCTGAGTAGACTCCGAAAAAAAAAAGTGTTCTGCGCAACCTCGCCGGGAATAAGGCTAGCGGCACTGACGTATACCAGCAATTGTTCTTAGAACCTGTGCACCTGAATTATCTCCGATCATGACACGCCTGTTTCGCCTTTCGTATGGGATTGGAAATTCGCCGAATGCTTCAAAGCAAGCTAACGTACAGCCCGTGACCGAGAAGGGCATTCGAGCTGACCCGGCCAAGACCCACCTCTGTACTTGTACTTAATAGTAAACTCCTGACATACCTAGAAGCCAACGACATCCTTAATTACCGCCAATACGGCTTCCACCGAAATCGGTCTACTGGAGATCTTCTAGCGTATGCCATTCACATCTGGAGCGTTTGAGCTTGTCCTTGGAGGCAGTCTCCGAATGGGGCGATGCCAATCTGGTCAAGTTCAATGGCGCTAAAACACAGGCGTGTCTTCACTCCGCTAAAAAGAGCCACTGGCAATGAGGCACTAGTCGAGTCAAAGCCTTGAACATTGTCGCAGAGTTGCCAGCTTTTCGGTTTTTTATCGGTTACATTTCGGAGCTTTTGCGATGGAATTGCATGATCTAATTCCGTCTAGCCCGTTTCATCATCGGACTAAAGACGTAGGCAATGCGCCATCGGTACAAGGTGGACATCCCGCCCATATGCACTAAACATTTTGGAAATACTTACTTAGAACTAGAATTCCCTGCCGCAGTCTGTGTTGCCCGATAGCAACAACCTCTGGGTCTTTAAGTCAAGAGTGAAGTTACTTCTAGGTAAGTGTGCTACACCGACGACCACATCATCGCTTACCATCAGTTGAGATAGTGGTCAAGCGCGAGCCTATCTATGATAACAAAAATATGCGATTTCTTTTGAACAACATTTCTTAGTTCGTTCGGTTGGCCTGTACCTAGCATTATTCTGGACCCTTGCTTAATTTTCCTTACAACTTGTGATAGTGCAATCGCAACTGCACTTTCCAGTTCTCATACATGCTTAGGATAATCATTCCACAAGTGCCTTCAACAATTAAAAGTAATACTTACAATCACACGATTTAATAAATAAAATCATAGTATAGTTTAAATATCGGCATCGGTGTATATCACTAGAGTCTCGATAAAAATATCGACAATTACCACTTCCCTATTAGTGTACATGTAAGCCTTATCCTCCCTCACCTCCAACCTCCCCCCGTAAAGTCCCAAAGGGACAACTGCAGCTCACGCCTGATTTTACCTACAAAAACCTTGACCAAAAGACGTTTCGTATTCCGTTGTTTTCTTCTTCAGAACTGGAATGATCTAAAAAACTCTTATATCAATATTTAGAGGAAAGGTGCTCCTATCATTTCCTTTTTTGTTAAACACTTATTAATTTTGTCTGAAAGTCGTCTGAACATTGCGGTAAAAACGGGTTTTCTTTTTCGCGTTTTTGGATTGTCATATTTCTTTTAGTGATTATGTTTTGGAAAAAAGGAAGCACTTATTAATTAGACCTAGATTTTATGGTAAAAATCATTGCTCTAGAGGAAACAGCAGAATGTTTTTGTATGGAGAAAGGCCCAATAGAGTACCCTCTTAAGCGACTGTGATGAACGACTGGTAGAAAATGCCCAAGGCATTAAGTACGCCTCTGTACGTTTGTGTAAATAAAGTATTAAATAAATGAATAAATGAAGCAAATACATAAATAAATGTTACTGATGAAAATGGTACCATCGAACTGATTTGATGATGAAGCCGGAATTCCGAAATAAAACAATGTATGCTAGTGGTGTTAGGGCTTATTGAAATTGAAATGAGATATACTCTGGCTATAAATGATTTTTATGGTAATAAGAGGTACCCACATTAAAAAGAGTACTTAAAATTAAAAAAAAATTAAGGCAAATTAATTAATAAAGCAAAAGACCACAATGCGAAAAATAACTTTGTTTTCGAAGTCGGTGTCGAAAAACCGAAAACAATAGGTACCAAAGACATCGACTTCGGAAAACAAAGTTATTTTTCGCATTGTAGCTTTAGAAGAAGAATTAGGAGAATTATTCATTTCTTTAGAAGTCGGTTTAATTTTTTTGTTAAAAAGGATTTTTTGTGTCAAAAATTCCAAACCTCTACACCGCTGAAAATGAGGGTCTTCAGCAACTTTATCTAGCCAGACTAGAGGAAACGGCATTTCAGCTGGAATAATATATATAGGTAGGTAACTTTATCCAGTACCTAACTAACAAGATAAGTAGATAACTTTTTACTGAGGAATAAAAATGGCCGTTTGACATATTTTATATACAAAAGCTGACAAACCAACATTTTTATTCCTCAGTTAAAAGTTACCAGACTTGAAAAATCGGCCCCTAATGAATCAATAACTATTATGAGAACATACATGAACATACTGAGATGCGACATCGATGAAGTAAAGCGCAAATAAGAATTTTATCTTTCGAAACCTAATCTAAGATTTTAATGAAATTGCATCGTTATTCACACGTAATTTGTGTGCATTAAGGGTACACTAGTCGACGGCACAAACTATTTTGTGCGCGGGGTTAAAATGCATTTTTCAACACACTTGCTCATAAAGTGGCTCTAATTTCACCGCAATTAGGCATATAATGATACCTGTAATCCAACTGTGACTTTTTCATTGCTATTATTCACAAGTGAGTTATAGTTTTTTTTTTAATGGTTTCCTGCCTTCATTTTAAATACTTTTAAATTAAAGTAATTTTAAAAGTGTCATAAATCAATCCAATGAAAATTAATAAAATAAGTAATTAATTTTAATCCAGTTAAAATTGAAGTATTTTCAATATAATAAAATGTAACACTCTTAATCAATTAAAAGTGTCCCATTCGACATTAATCCCTTTCTATTCCTGTCATGGAAGTAGTACTTACTATATCCATAACATGATATGGGTAGTAATTACTATTTCCATGATATCCATTGAATACATAAAATGTTTCATAGCTTCTAGTCAAACAATTCAGCAAAATGCTAGAATCTAACATATTGCTTACTCATTGCATGCAACTTCGTATTCAAATAGATAATTTCAACTTGTACGTGTTTAATAAATAATATCTTGCCCTCAAATATAACTTTTGTTTCTCTGCAATAAAGAAAACTTGAAATTCCCCATTTTGTACGTAGCTAAAACGCTATCCGCGAAAAGCTAAAAAAAAAAG
This sequence comes from Orthosia incerta, assembly GCA_948252205.1. Lineage (NCBI taxonomy): Eukaryota > Metazoa > Arthropoda > Insecta > Lepidoptera > Noctuidae > Orthosia > Orthosia incerta. The sequence continues at coordinate 15,121,982 of OX411744.1, forward strand.
AAACCTCATTGTTTTAATCCATGGCCGATCGCCACTGTTAGATGCGCGCGTTCCTATGCGCGCGCATCTAACAGTGGCTGTAGTAGCTGATTAATTTATCCCGCCATTGCGAAAAATTTTTCACAATTCGTTTTGACTGTTGAAAATGATTTTTTGTATTATTTTCTTCACAAGTGTCTTGAAAAACGTCGTATGATACACGTGTGTATTGATGATTACCGTCCTCGGCTCTCTTAAGACCCTCACCTAAAGGCTCGGGTCTCAATGGCGCCTCAGCGGTAATCACCAACATTACGCACTTGTACCATAATGTACTATTATATCAACCGACAACACGTGCGGTAGAGAAAGATGCTGCGATGAGCAGTAGGAAGCTAGTTCACGTACGAATACACACTTTTGCAAATTTGTAGCGAAATGGATAATGATTTAGGACGAAATCGAGCGCGCGAAATTTTATAAACAGACCTTTGGCAGCTTTTTCAAAATGAAATTATATGCATTGTTGAACTACTAATCTATCCCTGTATGGAGGCCGTTTTGCAATTTTCCGTCTTCTTATGGTATTTATTTGCGCCCAAAAATGCATTAAAATTAGTGTCGAAATGTGGAACTTTCGACGCTCATAACTTTCAAATATTTTCTTTTTTACTTTTTCTCTTCCATACAGGGCTAGATAATGATGAGACAAATTGATATCGCTTTTTATTTTGAACGTACATTGTCAAACAGTGGAATAATCCCTAGACTACGTTTGTATGGAAAAAAATTCGACTAGTGTAACCTTAAGTAAAACAAATAGCAGTGGCTGGATGATTTATGTGTTAATAAGCATGCTGGTGCAAATTGCTTTGCGTTCCGAGCCGCTGGCTGCATAGTTCAAGATGATGGCTGCAGGGAATGAAAAAAAAAGTGTGTGCTTTTCAGCATGGAGTTAAAACTCGGGTAACAGAATTATGTGTTCGTTCATCTCTGTCTTTAATATTTGTTGTAGATTCATATGAACCGTCCAATCTTGTTATACATATAAGCTATTGATAAGTATTTGGTTGTGTTTGTTTTCAACCAAGCTTACAAGTTTTGTTATAAGCTCTTTATAACCGTTTAGATTTTCTTATTCAAAGAAATTGGTGACATGGCCATCTAGGTTTATATTCAGGAAGCGTCCAGTTTTCAATCTCCCCAAATGCCAACTGCATGCGGCCGACAGATGTCGTCAGAAGCTACGTCCCCAAACCAAAAAGTTGCAAAAAAAATCCGCTTGTCGCTGCAATCGATGACCCCTCATTAGTTCCAACTTTGACTACCGTACCAGATGACTGGTGCTGGTTGAAATAGTACGAAGCCTGCTAAGTAGATGAAGTTGGAATGGCAAGAAAGGAAGCAGCACCATCCCAGTGTAACAATTATGAGTTTTAAAAATGAATTATGCTAGACTCTGGCTGGCGCCGAGCCAAACCCCGAGCGAGGCAAGGATTCAAAACTTCACGAATATTTTATATGATGCGGAATATGCTATACCGTGCGGCATCCGAGTTGTCCGAGCGTGTCCGGGACGCAGACGCCGCACGGCCTCGTACGGGGTTCGGCTCGCGCCCGCCACGGTCTAGCATAATTCGAAAAACATGAATAACGATATTTAAAGTGGTATAAAAAACATGACTCAACCTAGTATTCAACCTGTCATATCGTGTATGACTGCATCGTTGGTCTAATAGTCTCAAGCACTCACCTCACCTCTGTAGAGCTTCTGAAAGAGTGAGTCTTAAAATGAACATAGACAAAACCAGGGTGTTGTTTAATGCCCATGTTACACCCACTCTTATCAAGGTCGGAGACTCAACAGTCGAAGTTGTGGAGGATTATGGACGGGTAGGTCCAACTTCGAGAAAGAGGTCAACCGTAGAATCCGACTCGGCTGGGCAGCGTTCGGAAAGTTGCGCGGTATCTTCTCGTCCAACTTAGCACAGTGTCTCAAGACGATAGTCTATAAGTCTATGACCAGTGTGTGTTGCCAGTGATTACCTTTGGGACTAAGACATGGTCGTTTTCAATGGGCCTCATCACCTAAATCTTAAAGTCAACCAAAGGGCGATGGAGAGGGTTATGCTCGGAGTTGCCTTGCTTGATCGCATAAGAAATGAGTATATCCGTTGGAGAACCAAAGTTACCGACATAGCCCGAATAATTGCGAAACTTAAGTGGCAGTAGGCACGGCACATTGCTCGCAGAAAGGATGGTTGATGGGGCCAAAAAGTTCAGGAGTAGTGAATGCGAACCAGAAGACGATTCATTGGCAAACCTCCCACTAGGTGGACTGATGACCTGGTTAAGGTTGCGTGAATCCGCTGGATGCAAGACGCACGGGATCGATTAATGTATTAATGTATGCGACGCCTGGGGGAAACCTATGTTCAACAGTGGACATCTTTCGGCTGAAATGATGATGTATGATGATGATCATACATTATCATCATTTCATGAATGTTCATCTGTTTCCTTGTAACTTCTAAACTATTGATCATAATTTTATAAATCAGTTATCGCTAAAAGCGTTATGATCGTCGGCTGCTATATATGCTATGTGACGTCATAAAATTGTAAAAGTGCCTTGTTTGGTATCAAATGAAACGAGGTTTGTTAGCACATTTCAAAAATGTATTGGTTTAGTATAACTAGAGTTTTGCTCGCTGCTTTGTTTGCATTACTTGATAATTGCGTTAAATTTTTAATCGACTATGAGAAGCCAAAAGCTGCACTGATAAAAGCCCCATATATAATTTAAATAAAAACTAAAACCCAACCACAGCAATATCGAGATCTGAAAAGTATGATGTTGTTGTTGTGGTCAGCAATCTATATGTCAAGGTAGAGGGGTAAGTTCATTTACAGATCACTTTTGAACGAAGAATAATAATAATTTGCTTACAAAAAGTAATTATATTTAAAAACCATAAATTAAATATAAGATAACTTGTACTTATGTCAAAACTAGCCGAGTCAAATCTTGAGCTTTAATTAATCTTAAGTTATCTGCTTTGTGTAAATAATTGGCCTATTCAAATTTAAGAAGTTCTATTTTTAAATAGGAAAAATTGTTATTACAATGTTGAATGTCCATAAAAATTTACTTCAGGATTATCTACAGAAATTTTGGCACCCATTTATATCTCAATTCTTTAGTCGGCGAAGTCAACAACCACGCATATTCTTATGTATATGTATATATATATATATTCTTTGTTATGAAGCTAGGTCTTACAGGACAAATTCATCCGAAATGTCTTAATTATTTGTTGTGGTCACAAAACCGTCTTATCAGCTTGAAACCGAGAAAAAAAATTGTCCGTTTCCCCTTCAAACGCAACACACCGAAAAAAATACCTATTTTTCGTCGCAGAGATCTCCATAGCTTCTATACATTTCAACAGAAAATACTGCAGTGGCTAGCATAATATAGCTCTAGTTTTAATAGAAATACTATTACGAATGATTTATGAACCAATAAAACTAGAGGATTGTAAAGTTTTGAAAGTAAGGCTTTACGCGTTGATACAATATCCCGTTAATTAAATGGATTTCCATCAGTGTAGTTAGTAATTTTCTTATTTCATTAACGTTATAGCGAAAATTTATAATTTCCCCAACAGTAATGTTAATTGAATTTTAAAGAATAATATCCACCTACCTCTGTATCCGCTATGACGCTACGCCACTGTGTCGTACTGTTGTAGGCAGTTTTCGTATTGTCACAGCGGCTACGATATTACGAATTAACTAAGTAACTACTACTACTTTTGAAATATCTATCTCTATAATCAAATATATAATATTAACCTAGTAAATGATCGATGCTGAACTATAGATAGGTATTGACAACCATTTGATTCCATCCCGAAGCGAATGGTTGATGTTTTGTAAGGTTCGTTAAAGGAAAACTTATGTTGGCAAATGCTCAATAATATCTTATAATTTATTTACCACTTTAACGTTCTCGACCATAAAATTACTATTTTGAAGCATTCTCCTTAAGCAAACCTTCCATAAACACAACCATTTATGCAGGTTTCACTAAAAAGTTAGTTGAATGTAACGCCATTCTGCTAAAATAAAATAGACCATACAATACGTGTAATTTTAGATAGCGTGAATGGAAGTAAGTACCTACATAACATTTTCCACCTCATTATGCATAATTGCATGTCGTCTTTACATAAACACGACATTTCATTGCTCATGGCTTGCTAATTAATATATGAGAAGCATTGCGAAAGTCATACATATAATAAAAAAAACTGCTATAAAATTACAACGGGGCTACATGTATCAGACAGATCAAAATACAAAGGAAACTGAAGAAAAAAGATTAATTGCATTCAACAATAGTCTGTTAACAGCGCCGATAAGAACAAGTTCACATTATGGATGTAAAAACATTAAATCATCTGCTATTCGAGTTCTTAAGTCGCTCTCATTACTGACAGGTCGAATCTGTTACGCAGCAATTAAACCAGTACCTCTTAGCGCGTCATAAGGCATTCAAAGTTTGCAAATTGCCCGTAAATTAAAGCCGTCTATAGTTCCCGGATTACAAGTATATCGAGATTCCAAACCAGATGCACTGCTTACCATAAAGTACTGTTCCTATTAATATGCAACATGTGTGTAATTTCAGTTAACTAACCACGCCATGCATAAGAATCTGGTTTTAAAAATTAGAAAAGTTGTTGTCTGCTTTCTTTCACGTAGCCTCAGTTTATATTTTAGATATTTGTGGTTTTCAAACGAGCTTTTCAGTTCGTTACTTGAATTCGAATTTGAGATGTTCTATCAAAATATGTAAAATTAAATTAGAACTTCTTCATCTACGCAACGCGTTTATCTGTATAGCAACGTTTTTATCAATAGTATTACTTCTTAATATAAATCAACACCGAAATGATCTTCAATAAATGCATCTAGCAGCAAAGATGTAGAACCTTAGGCACTTCGACCTACCCAGATAAAACAATGGTCGGTGCAGTCACGCATCTCTCTGACGTTTCCAATTTCCCACAGCCTCGCGTCGATAGCGGGACGAGAGCTTATCTCGTGTCACCTCTTGTTCAACTGCTGTTCATGATGTGTTTAGTACCTCACATTGTTCTACTAAGTTAATGATTAACACCTTTTAGGTGATGACTAAATGGTTGATTTAGATTTGTGGCATCGTCGATGCAAAATATTCTTTTCAACACACTTGCTCATAAAGTGGCTCTAATTTCACCGCAATTAGGCACATAATGATGCCTGTTATCAAACTGTGACTTTTTCATTACTATTATTCACAGAGTGAGTTATACAGTTTTTTTTTAATTTATTGGTTAAGTTGCTTTGTTCTTAAAAAAGTTTCGAAACAAAAAAGGTCGTGCTCAATAGTACAAATAAATTAATGTACCTATTGCTTGCTCATTTCATGCAACTTCGTATTAATTTCAACTTGTACGTGCTTAATAAATAAAACTTTCACTCAAATATAAATTTTATTTGCTCTGTAATTAAGAAAAATTAAATTTCCTATTTTGTACGTGGTTAAAACTCTATCCACGATAAGCCAAAATAAAAAGAAATTTCATTCTTTTAGTCTATGGCCGATCGCCATTGTAAGATGCGCGCGCATAGGAAAATTAATTAATTTTGCCCGCCATTTTGAAAAAAATTCACAACTCGTTTTTACTGTTAAAAATATTTTTTTGTATTATTTTCTTCACAAGTGTGTTGAAAAACGTCGTATGATACACGTGTGTATTGATGATTACCGTCCTCGGCTCTCTTAAGACCCTCACCTACGGCTCGGGTCTCAATGACGCCTCAGCGGTAATCACCAACATTGCACACTTGTACCATAATGTACTATTATTGTCAAAATTCAACATAATCAAATTTTAAGGTAGCTTGTTTATTGTATCTATGTATCTGCAAAGTTGATTATCGTTTTCAAGGATATATATTTTCATAGATTGAATTTGCGTGACCAGAGAGCTAGATCGTTGTGTACCCAAAAATTCAGCATTACTATTCAACATGGCAATGCTGCCAGTCTTTTGTGGCAGAGTAGATATTTCAACGGCTAAGTGTATTTTGTTTCTGTATATACTTAGGTTTAGTATAGTCGCATAGTATAATTAGCTAAGTATGTACATATACATCTGATTTACAAATAAAATATCCTTTCACTGAGAATAGCTATATCAATGTACCAGATGCTCTCTTAATACACACTTATGATGCACTTGAAGAGATGCAAGTGCAGTATTCTCAGTGATCAAACAGACGGTCCATTTATTGTGAGAGATGATCTTTAAGTGGCATCTATAACTGTGACAGATCATAATATACATATATACGCAGCATAAACACATAGATAATATCAAAGAAAGAAAACTAGTATATTTGGCACACACAGATACACACAATATAGGTACAAATAAAAGGAACTTAATTTTAAAACAATTACATAGTGTTTTTAATGACATGGTCACAATCATTAGAATTAATATTTGTTTCGGGATATTTACCATGTATATTTAGCTCTCAGTAAAATTACATAGTGTGCCCCGCGGAACATCACACCTGTATATACTTATGTATAGTACCTACACCTAAACAGTTATGCTTGTAAGGCCATGTGATAGGGGCGGCCTATTGCTATGAACCGGGCACAAGACTAGAAAACAGGCCGCTACTGAAAAAATTCAGATGGTAAACATAAATAACACTTTGCCCGATCCGGGCACCGAACCCAGGACCATGGGCAGCAGTAGTACTTGCCACCACTAGACCAACGATTTAACGAAAATATGAACAAAGATTGATATTGTGAAAAACGTTTTAACGAAAAAATCTAACCGACTTCCAAAACAAAACGTAGTGTTTTGTTTTGGAAGTCGGTTAGATTTTTTAAAAGCGAAAAATATTTAAAGAGGGTAGACCGTTTTGTCTCCTCATAAACACCCACCCGCAATGACTTTCAGTTTATCCGTGATCATGGTGCTTGAAACAGCACCGAAATATCGGGAACTCGCAACAAACATGGTAAATATCCCGCTTTTAATGTTAATGTTAGTATTTTTGATCGTCTTTCGACACCGATTTCGGAAAAGAAAGTGTAGTTTTTTTTTATCTGATATAGGCTCGCGCTTGATCACCATCTCACCTGATGGTGAGCGATGATGTGGTCGACGATGGAGCTCGCTTGCCTAGAATTAACCTTGAATCTCGTCGTTGGTCTCTTGACTTAAAGACTCCTAGATTGTAGCTATCGGGAAACACAGACTCCGGCAAGGAATTCCACTCCTTAGCTGTACGCATAATAAAAGTATTAAGTATAAGTTGTAGGTCGTTGGGGAGCAGTGGTGGCCCAGTGGTATCGGCCGCGACTTACAAGTTGTAGGTCGTGGGTTCGAGCCCAGGCAGGCGCTTTACTTTGTGTAAATTATTTCATCACCACTGTTCTCAAAACGGTGAAGGAAAACATCGTGAGGAAACCGGCATGTCCTAGAACCAAAAATTCGAAGACATGTGATATCCACCAACCCGCACTGGGCCCGCGTGGTGGATAATGGCCCATTCCCTCTCAAAGACAGCAGGCCTGTGTCCCAGCAGTGGGAACATTAATAAGCTGATGATGTGATGTGAAGTATAAGTTTGTTTTGGAAGTCGTTTTGATTTTTTTGGTATAAAGTTTTTATTTTTCACTTTACAGTTTTGTTAAGTACCTCAAATTAATATGAAAACCATTTATAGCCAGAGTACATCTCCCATGACGACTCCAATAAGCCCAAACACGCCTAGAAAACATTGTTTTATTTCGGAGTTCCAGTGCCTGCCTTCCGGCTTCATCATCAGATCATATCGATGGTACCATTTTCATCAGGACCATTTATATGTATTTGCTTCATCATAGTCGGTTAACTATTTGAGATATCTTATACTCGTGACATACCTACTTATCATTAAGGAGTTCCAGTGGCCATCTGTAGTCTTCTTCATCAGTACCACTTTAGCACATGATGTTTTCTGAGTGCAAATTATTGCAGAGTTGATGAGAAAACTAAAATCGATATATGTATGCCTATAATATTTGAGGAGTTCCCTCGATTTCCATGGGATCCCATCAACAGATCGCAACCTGATGACCATGGGACCACCTGAGAAGTATACGCTTTCAAACAAAAGAAAAAACTTTCAAATCGGTCTAGGCGTCTTTGAGTAAAAAGGGGAACAAATATTAAAAATGTTCCGACGAATTGTGAATCTCCGGTTTTTGAAGTTGGTTAAAAACAGTACCATATCGCAGCAGCAACAGATTAAATACCAGTTTTCAGCTCTAAAACAGTGTAAAATAAATCATTACAGCATATACCAGTTGCCCTTGTTAATTGCGTACTAATCGATGAATTCATCAATTTGCGCTTCTTGTTGATGAATGATGATACACAGCACATGGCACTACTTCGTACGTAGATTGTTTACCGTCTTTTCATTAACGTTGAGTTTTCTCATCGTGTTTAGACGTGAAATTAACCACTAGGCTTCAACTAAGATTGGATTTTTCTATATGAAGACTATATGGGTCTTATTCATAAAAATGTGTTTATCAACTTATTAGCAGATTCTCAATTCAAATTATCAATAGGTAATTAGAAGTATTGAAATTTTTATAAATGTTATTTTTTATACTTAACTAGCTGTTCCCCGCGGTTTCGCTCCCGTGGACTACCCCCCGGGCCCCTTTTCGGGATTCAAAAATAACCTATGTCACTCAGGAATAATGTGGCTTTCTATTGGTGAATGAATTTTTTAAATCGGTCCAGTAGTTTCGGAGCCTATTCGGTACAAACAAACAAACAAAAAAATAATTCCTCTTTATAATATTGGTATAGATTTATGGTCTCGGTATTGTCTCTAGAAACGGTCTGGGTAAGAGTATGCAGGTATGCATCGGAATATTCAACCGCTTCACTTAGCACTCGTTTTGCAATGATGGCATGTAAATAGGTATATCAGGTTTCAAAACTCTGTATTATTTCTGTTAACTAACAGGCAGACTAACATCAGGCCCTTGTTAGATTCTGCAAATTATTAAATTTCACCCCTGTTTAACTACCTCAGAACCTGTTGTAGCCGTCACTGTTCATTGCAATCGCATGAAAAATTAAATTGAATCTAGACTGTAATACCCGTTCACCTTCATTTTCTCTCTTTTTTTATTTTATTTTTCCATGTTCGCGCCATTTTGGATGCTAGCACCGTAAACAGTGCAGCTATATTTGATTTATAACCATGATGGGTGTATTCATTTTTTATTTTCAGCTCTAACATTAAATTTATTTTCAAGTACAGCACGTTCATAAGACGTGCTGCATAGAGAGCGTGGAGAGAATATCTTGAGATATTTTCCTTGCAGAGGGACATTGTAGACCAAGGTGCGAATAAAATTACGTACAGTTCGACCAACTTAACTGTGAATTATGAGTGGCGTTGTTCGTCACCATTTCACCAAAAATAAACGAAAACCGATCTTATGTCCCATTCAAAATGTAAGTTCCAAAAACGTCCGTTTCACAGATAAGTTGGTAGGAGTGTACACAAATTCAAATTCAATTTAATTATGTCAATTATATAAAAAAAGTCATTGGATAAGTCACTGACTGTCTCTGACAGTTTGAATAAAAAGAACTTTAGAAAGTTTTAAAACAAAAGAAAAACTTTCAAATCGGTCCAGGCGTCTTTGAGTAATAGGGGCACAAATATAAAAAATGCTCCGAAGAATTGAGAATCTCCGTTTTTTGAAATCTGTTAAAAACAGTACCATTTGCAGCAGCTTCAGATTAAATAACAGATTTCAGCTCTAAAATTGTATTCCTTACATTTCTACACGGTTTAAAATAAATCATTTCAGCATATACCAGTTCCTTGTTAATTGCGTCACGCCGGCCACGCCAATCGCAGCGTCAGTGGTGTTCATAAGGTCCTCTCAAGTGCAGGTGTGTGGACACTTAGGGCACTCTAGCATGTGTTTCATATTCTGCACAGGTGCACCGCACTCACGTTGATTTGTGTTTTTGCGCTTGATTGTGGGTATCAAAACCATCAGTTACAATTTTAAGTTGTCGTCTACCTAGACTGGGCACCTATACCACTATCCTTTGATCACCAGTCTGGGAGTTCCCTAGCAGTTCAATTCATTACTGTTTATTATCGCCAATCAGCGATAAATTACGGTATAACTGTGCATGGCTACTTGCACAATGATATAATCGTAGAGAAATTCGCTCACTGACGGCCTTATATGACAAATGATGGCGATTTGTTTTGTGGCCACAAATAGCTGTTTATATGTGAGACTTACGTGTTGTTCGTGTAACGACATGATTACTGTAACAGACTTCAGAGACAAGTGCATAGGAAACTTCCTTTCCATTCACTTTCAATAAGAAAAAGTTTTGGTCCAACAAGTAGTAGCTTTGTTATTAATATGTTTCTTCGTCGCCTATCCCTACTTAACAAACAATTTATTGGAATGAGACACTTTTGTAACCGATATAGTGGTCATGGCTGAAACTATGGAGGACCTCAGTGTAATGCTCGATGACCTCAGTGGAGCCTCCGAAAGAGTGGATCTTAAAATGAACATGGACAAAACCAAGGTGTATGGTATGCATGTTAAATGCCCATGTTGTACCCACTCCTATCAAGATGAGAGACTCTACACTTGAAATTGTGGACGATTATGTCTACCTGGGTCAAACGGTTTAGTTAGGTAGGTCCGACTTCGAGAGAGAGGTCAACCGTCGAAGCCGACTTGGCTGGGCAACGTTCGAGAAGTTGCGCTGTATCTTCTCGTCCAACTTACCACAGTGTCTCAAGACGAAAGTCCAGTGTGTGTTGTCAGTGATGATTTATGGAAACGAAACGTGATCGCTCACAATAGGCCTCATCACAAGGCTTAAAGTCACCCAAAGGGCAATGTTGAGAGCTATGCTCGGAGTTTCCTTGCATGTTCGAATAAGAAATGGAGACATCCGCAAGAGAACAAAGGTTACCGACATAGTCCGAAGAGTTGCCAAACTTAAGTGGCAGTGGGCAGGGCACAATGCTCGCAGAACGGATGGCCGTTGGGCCGAAAAGTTCAGGAGTGGTGACCGCGAACCGGAAAACGTTGCGTTGAAAGGCCTCCCACTAGGTGGAGCGACGACCTGATCACGTCTTGTGGCTGCAATGATGATGATGACTTTTGAAAGTTAAGAGAAGATGATTGAATTACCTATTCCATGGAAAAGTTTTCTATGGATGTGAAAATGGACAGAAAAACTCCATGGAGAGGTTCTCCTCTTATCTTAAAGTTTAAAGGAGGCACATATAAATTAACTTCAATTTCTGAAATAATAATTAGAAGTTAATTTATTTGTGAACTCTACTTTAGCTTGAAAACTTGTCTGTTGAAAGCTATAGGATTAAAGTAGGGTTCGGCATCATCTTAAGGCCGTACCCTGACCAAAAAATCAGCATGAGATATGAGCATTCCTATTGGCTTAGCGGCACTGCTGGCGCATGAATTATAGTAGTGAATACGCCCAGATTTTAGAATAAAATCTTTACAAAATCGAATATTGGTCTTTTGTAAAAAAAACTTACAAAATGTTCGTTATAAAATTGTCTATCCATTAGTGTTAATACAAAAAATAATTAATGAATACTTTAGATGCATGCTACCAATAATTATTTTTGTTGGAAGGAGATTAGTGAAACATATACCCCTAAAAAAAAAAAGTGTACTACCATTTTAGAATCAATAACATGTAGAAATTTAATGTATTTTTATTAATTGATATTTATTTTTGAACAAAGATTAGATACCTCTTAAAAAGCAGCACAAAAACGAGTAGCGCGGCGTTTTTCTCGGGGAGGCGCCTTAACTCCAAATACTCAAAACGAAAACCGGTCCCATATTATAGAAGTTTAAATTTTATAACGTGGTTCCAGTTTTCTTCGATATTACGACTGCATCTGCCGTCTGACCTCCGCAACCTTTGGGGAAAGCAGATTTTCGCACTATGTCGTTGTTTGTCATTCCTACGCAGCGACACCTTTGCGCAATCGTTGCGATTTCCGACATCCATACCATAAGGTATAATTAGTTTGCAGATAACCTCTTGTAATATTGTTACTAAAATAAGGTTGTGGCGTTTTTCATTTTCAGATTAGCAAAATAGGATCGCCACACAAAAAACCCACTTATCCAAAGTCAAGAAATTAATAGTTCTAATTTCTAAGATCATCAGCTTTCTGCCCTTGTTCCATGTTACTTTTTTTCTTTTTTTTCTTTTGGTGTTTTTATTTAAACAAATATGTCAACCCATCGTGCCTTATACCATTGTAACATTATTATTTATAATTAACACATAAACTAAACAATTAAATAATATCTAAAACACTTTGTGATAAAGAAAGTCACCGATGAAGAACTGTTATGGCGCCTTCTGAAGTTGGTTAGGATAAAATTGATTGGATTAATCCTACGTTGAGCCTATTTAAGACTAATTCTCTCAACAGTGACTCCCTCTCACGCTTGTTACGGACACAATCCATCAGCAAATGCTGCACGTCCTCAATCTGATTACATTCTCTTATGGTAGTTTTCTTGTCCCGTTCTCCACTGTGACACTAAACTATAGTGTTGCTTTCTGTCAGTGAAAGAATTCTCAAATTCGAATCAGTACTTTCTGAGATTTCTTTACAAAGATATACGAGTAAACAAACTTACAGATACACCTCTTTCGTATTCATTATTGTACACAAAAACATAAGGACATATACAAATACATTAGGACAGCTTCGTTATTGTAGTAGTTAAGATTAAAATTAAGATAAATAATATGCGCTTTATATTACAATGCAGAAATGATATGCCACTACAAACAGGTATCTGCATTATTTCCTAACTATTGCTAGGTAATGGTGTACCTCCCACCAACGAGCTACTCGAAACCACTTCTTGCACGATTGATTTCGAAAGAAAATATTTCAATCACGCAATACCGTTTAAATTATGATTAAATAGGTAATTGATATACAACATACTCTTAACCAACATCGTAAATCTCTTTGGTAATGGTCAATGTCTCGTTATATTGGTATTAGAATTCTTATTGCATGTAAATAGTGATTCTGTACTCCGTCTTCTTCATAAGTATTATAAGTGATAGTTTCAAACTTTCTGAAGTGAATAATAACTCGTAAGTTATTTTATTTTAACGGTAACGTATTGTTTGTTGATGGCTGGTTCGTAATGTGTGTATAATGAGTGTTTACTTAGTGAGTAAGAAAAATCTATAAAGTTTATTACAAATCGCATTTATACCAAGTGTTAGATGGTTTATATAAGCAAGGAAAATACTAATATTAGTAATATTATAGAATAACCGGAATAAGATAACATACATAATTATCAACACATGTTAAAAACCTATACACACTATGCGGTTGTTTTAAAATACTGGATAACTAAGTCTAAGCCAATTTTTCACAATATTATATTAATTTCAGACACGATACAAACATCTCCTTTCGTTTACAAGGTACAATAGCCTCTAAAAATAACTATTCCTTACTTAGGCTTAGATGCCAAATTCAAGACAGACTAGCAATTGGAATATTTCAATTGGAACATTAGAATGGTTACATTCTAATTAACCAATAGTTATTATAAACAATTGATGTCTGTCTCCAGTTACTGTTAAAAAGAAAACAAATGATTCTGCAAATGTTTATTCTGTCGATTTTGATCTATTGATACTGCGAGCATTTTTTACATGTTTTTTAGCAACATGAAGTTTAGCTGGAAGACCAACTACAGCAAAGTTATGAATTTTATGCAAATTGATATAGAATTTGACAAAGAAAATGAAATTAATATAGGATTATTGATATATCTTAAATCTGAACGATACGTAACATTCACGCCTGTATGCCCCGAAGTTTCAGGCAGAGGTATACTTGTATTTGAATGTATTCTAACCAAAGTCACGATTTGTCATGTGTCAAGTGAATTAAGGCCCTTTCCTGATGACGCAACGCAATTTAAATTGCGTCGATAGGCGATATAGCGAACGTATTTTTTAAGAAAAATTCAAGTGCGTATCGGTCGAATAACATCGCATTGCAACCATGTGAAAATACTTGCAAATTTGCTTTATAGGTGCTGTATCCGCCTTTTCATCTATAAAGGCGGATACAGATATTGCGAGGCATGCGCCGCGCACGCCTCGCAACGCACGCCTTTCCTTTGATTTGAGTTGTCGTAGCACATGTCTCACTACGAATATTAGCGTCCACACATTGCGAAGAATGCGATAAGAGCCGTGCGCTGCGCATGCCTCGCAATATTTTTATCCACCTTAATATAAATCGAATTGCATCGCGCCATCAGGAAAGGGCCTAAATCATCACCTATGGCTACACCTGACATTCCTATAAGGTTTTGACACGGACAAACGTTTATCTTTAGAAACCATTCCGACTTCTCGTTTACCTTCAGTATCGCCTTTGTTTTATAATTTACAAGCGATAGCATTGTTACTCTATTATCAAACGGTTCAATAATGCCTAAAGGGCTATCTTTAACTTGTCGGGCAGATAAAGTAAGTCGTTTGTGGTGAAAATTGAACACTGCTTTTATATTGTCGGCTAGTTTCTAGTTCAGAGTTTCTATAAAATTGTTACTTGCAGTACAATTTTCATGCGGATGGAGCTACAATGTTATGCCCTAGAAATGCTATGGAAATATGTCTGTTTTGAAATCGATAGCAATAGTTTTTCCGATTGTTGATATCGTATACATTATTAATTGTACGTGTTGGTTATTGAATTGAACCTTGCCAACCATTTTTTTATATTTATTTAAACTAGGCATAAACAAATATTATAATAGCCTCGTGATATTGTCAGGAGGACCATGACTCATTTTTTTAAAGATTCAAGGTTTATTGCCAAAAAATCTATAGTACTTGTGCCTAAGAGAAGTGTTTTGTACAATGTACGTTCGTACACGGCTGCACAGAAAGGAGACGGCGGAGGTCAAGCGCGTTCTGTGCAGTTTCGTGCAGAGATCAAGGTGACTGCGCAGATAACATCTCAGCCGCCGGCGACGCAACAAAAACCTTTTTAGTACTCTTTGTGTGGTTCTGTACTAAACACCCGTGAGATCCAGATTAAAAAACGTACAAAGGATTACGAACGAGCCGCTGTGCATTTGTAAGGTTTTGTAGTCGAAATGAAATAAAAATTCCAACTATGATTCATACCCTACCGGCAAAATATCTAAAATGATGTCATCAGTGTTGTTAATTAGTTTAGGCGTATTGCAACACTTCCAGCAATGTATTCAAAGGGAAAAACAGAATTTAGAACATTTATTGCAACAGTATTAAATGGAATGCGGATGCTTGTTTCATGGAGACGAGAGAAATTGTTACTAGTTTGGAACCTGGTGTTTGCATTTAACTTGCAAATATACTTGATAAACCTTGTTCCTTTTTTTCGATTTCTAGTCTCATTTCCAACCCACATAAGGATATTAAAATGAACCACGACTCCAAATGATCTCCGTTAGTCGAATACGACGGTACCCAAAAAGGACTAGGTTGTTTGCTAGCACGCTGCATGCGTCGCGGCAATTCGCCTGACATTTGTCTCACGATTTAGTAAAGTTAAGATAATATCAAACTGCCACTGATATTGCTCTAGATATTCTATATGTCCTGTGCAACGGGCAGCTCTGGACCATCGAACAAAGATATAGTGCCTGCCGCTTTTCATCTCAAATAGGATTATACGAACTTACTGTTTGATTTGTTGCCTACCAATTAGGGAGTCTAGATAACATTTTGTGCAACAAGGGTATGTAGAACTAACTAGTTTCACAGAAGAACAACTTTAAAGGAAAAGGTAATATGGAAAGTATCAAGTCAGTAATACTGTCCACCAGTAGTGGTAAAATTCAAAGAAAACATTCAAGAGCCGTAGCAAACAAAACTCATATATGCAGTTTCGTAACAAAACATTTCAACGATGAACATAAACCTGAATCACATAGTTTAGAGTGTTCAGACAATTCATCTAACCCTGATGAAGTTAACAATCGGCTATTATTTAATCAAATGGAGAATCGATTTGTAACAACTAATTGGAATGATGAGGACCATTCGCTCTTGACAATAGCTGAGTGATTGGGACCGATGCGGGTTTATTGAGAAAGTTCTATGCTGATTTTACATGGACCCATTTGCTCGTTACATTGTTTGTGCGTAAATGTGAAGACATTCCCACAGTAGATACAGCGTTTGATGGTGAATCAAATGACACTAGACCATTCTATATAAAACTGTCGAATCGTTTGAACTAAAATCAAAAATTAGAAAACTAGAACCTTAATTATCTAATTTATTCATTAGAATTAACTGAGAACGAAAATAATATGTATATAATATGGAGTTTCAGTAACTGTAATTTAGATCAGTCTTTAAGTCTAAGAGTAATAAACTGTATGTCTAAGGGCCTAAAGTGAAACCCTGCGGGACACCTTTAGTGCGCTATCTGCATATTGCAGCATAAATATATTTTAACTGGTATTCGCAACAGTCTGCAAGCATTGGAATTAAAATGTTTTCTGTATTTGAATGAATGTATTTAAATCCTTATGGCCTTTCTAGAGAAAGTAAAACATGCTGAGAATAAAATAGTGTGTTTAATGACGTGTTTTCTCAAAGTGATATTTTGCTTTGTTTACCTAAACTTCTTTTTGTATCCAAGTATTGATCTGCTGTATCCAATTATAGATCTACTGTTATAACTATTAATTTATAACATTACATCTGTAATTGTTAAATAAGTATTTTTTTTATTGTCAGTCTTAACGATATTAATCAAGTATATTGACGTGATTGACCTCAATTATCTAGGTCTCAAATTCCCATATGAACTAGTAACATTTAAGCGATGGCAAATGAATAGACTAAATGACTTATTACATATTGTAATCTAACAAAAAATGTTACCTAATACGTAAAGCAACTGTGTAATCTCTCGGATTCATTCTTAATTGCAGCGATTGTAATGCTTTTGATTATATAAATATGTATTTAGATGGACCAATATTAGATGCATAAATAAAACTAGATATTTTGAACAAATTAGCCATAAAATGAAGATTGAAAAAGATAACAGTTTTAAGTTTCCAGTGTACTATTGAACTGACGGGGTCCTCGAGGACCGATGCCTGTCTGGGTCGCGGATAAATTTGAATAAGAGTTACCGCGGCCCTGGCTCAAGCAACTGAAGGAACACGGGTGGGTTTTAGTCAGTATGACACGCCCTCCCGCTTCACCCAGAGCGGGAGAAGTCATTGGATGATTTCCCTCCCAAAAAAAAAAAGAAAAAAGTGTACTATTGAAACGGCGAAAGTTCGTGACAATAAGTTTATACTCTTGGTAATAATGTTCACGGTGGACTTACACCAGTAATAATTAGTAGGAGTCATTTGACACGGAAACATCGTGCATTATGTGCTACGGGAGACCATAATATGCTATAGACGTGTGGTTGTTAGCTATTATTTCGTACTACATATGTCATTAACAGTTTTATTAGCAGAACAACATAAGGTCTATGAAATTCGTCGCGTGATATATACGCATTTGTTTCTATAATAATAGTTCCAAAATAAGAATTGTTATCGATGTGAATGAACCTTTATACTCGAATCTAAACTTAATACTTATCTATTTCGTAATGGAGTCACGCACTTACCACGAATTTCTTACCTTTTTTATCGGAATTGATAAATCTGTATCTGGATGACAAACTTGGCTGTCAGAGTCACTTTTTGGCGTCATGTTTCCATGTAAGAGCAATTTCGGACAGTACCTAATATAATCCATACGTAAATATGTGATAATGTTATCTGTGCTTATCTGCAGAATGCGGCAGGTCGCGCGGAGGGGGATTCCGTTAGCCGCGACCAGCTACAGCTGATTTCACATGTGTCGTGCCGCGAAGTCGCGCGCCCGTTGTGCGTCTCTCCCGCGCGAAAATGCCGGCAACTTAATACTTCGAACAATAAAGTTATAAATAATTCCGAAAGTGAATGTGTTATTGATACCTTTGCATGGACCATTAATAAACCTCATAAGGATACACACGGAGTTCCCGTTGATATATTGTTTTTAGCGGGTAAGTTGACTTGTTTTTTTGTTTGATAATATTTAAGTATTATTGAATGCATTTTCGATGATTGAAAAAATTGTGACAACTCTTATCGTTAGATTTTTTCTAAGATACACATTTCATTTCAGTCTTAGGTGTTTTTGATAATAGAGATTAGTTTTATCTTAACAACTATCATAATGCTAAAAATATCAATGCAAATTTATGTTTCTTTTCGTGTTTCTTTAATTGATTTTCTCTGTTAAGAAATTGAATAACATGGTGGACGGAAAAAATGTAGGTGTTTGTTGAAAAATCTGAGTGCAAATCACACTGCAAGCAAACCAGATATGCATATAAGATTGTTAGCGTGAAATCAAAACATTAATATTCTAAACAACAAAATTATAGAAAATATAAGCTTACAACATCTAATGCGATGCCATAAAATGAAATATAAATAATGAAGATTTTATCAAAACTGAAATCATCAGTTTTCATTAACTATTATCTATATAATTAATATTTTTAATTGAGCAATAAAATATGCAAGCCGCATAAGAAGCTGTATGGTCATCAATAAAATTTGATTATAAAGAAGAACTACTATATTTTATACTTTTGTTCTCAAAAATGATTTTATAAGTTTTGTATGTAATGTTTTTTTTTGTATATAAACCTTAGATCTCAATGTTGTTTATAATATAAGATAAACACCGATATTTCACGTATACGCAGTCTAAACCTACGATTTAATGTTTTAGTTTCAGCAGAATGAAATGTTTTATGAATTTGCTGATGAAATGTCAAAATTGAGTCACTTTAGTCGTTCTTTTTGTTTACATAAATAGTCTGAAATTCCTATGGCAGGTACTAGGCCTTTTCATGCCTTGAAAAGGCAACGTTCTATAAATCTTCCAAAAAAGTCGGAAGTGTAACAAAGGTGTATTGGAAAATAGGAAATATCGAGGAAAGGCAGCTCCGTTGAAGGGATAAAACTAACAGAATATTAAAAAACAAGTGTGCTCTTCGCAATCTCTGTTTTTGGACATCCTTTTGATTATAAAAGTATACCCGTATTCGGTATACTGCTGGTTAAGTAATAGTTAAGAACTTACCTAGGTAGGTACCCATGTTTCTAAACTGTAGTGCTTTAAACAAATCAAATGATTATAAATATTGTTCACAATATATAATACATATTCCGCTTCACTTCCTTGATTTCTGTAATCGTTTTATGTGTTTATTTTTATATTTTTAGCTACACCCATTTTTCCTGCTTCATTACATATCAGCCATATATTCGTCTGCAAATACATTACATGTATTTTATATATTGTAGCTGTCACTACTAAACAAATACAGTTCTACTGCATATGTTTTTAGATTTCTAATTATAAAATATGCACGCACACTACTTTAATAGATTTGGAAATAAACTATCATATAAAATAAATAAGTACTAAAATAATGCCTAGGTATAGTCTTAATTTTTTAACAAGTGCCACAAAAGTAAGGGAAACACCAAAAGTAACAAACAAATCGTACATCTAATTGACGCTAAAACAAAATTGAAAAACTACATACAGACCAATTTAGTTGATTGAAACCGACATTATTGCATAACCTAATTGGCTTTGTCGAGGTGGGAACGTACCCACATTTGGATGCACTACAGTGTACCATAATTTGTTTTAAATGGCGATATTAGATTTGATTACAGGCGTGTTCATACGAGTACACACAAAAGTGACCTTGACTCAAGAAATAAATAAGAGATAAGTGCAATTTACTGGCTCTTCGACGTTAACACGTATGAGTTGCGTAAACAAATAATTGCCGTTATAAGAACCGCATCGGAGTGTGGCAGACCTAGGGCTGGCATCTACGAACTTCCAATCATTATTGCAACAACAATGCAATCTTAATCTTGTTATGGAAACATCATGAAATCGCAATTCGATTTCTAAGCGTTTAACTATACAAGTATGGTATGGAGATTGCCATGAAAGGAGGCAATTTTGAAACCAACTTTTACGTTTTACAGTGCGATAGTCATTGGTCATATTCTTCAGCAATATTACTCGGTAGATTGCAAAAGATAAGTTACATCATTTGGGCAGATTTCAAACAAAATTCTGCAACTTCTAGCCTCAATACAACCCTGGCATTCTCTAGATTCTTCTACGTACATCGCGTTCAGGAGATCACTAAACTCGAACAAACCGATACAATTGAATGCTCATCCCATTTTTTACGTCCCGCAAGTTACCATACGTGGGAGTGTTTTGTATTATAAATCATTGTGCCGTTTTCGCATGATTTCATATAAAACACCACGGTATTGTTCGATCAACTGGTGCATTTGTGCCGGAAACGCAACAAGAGCATTTCATTTGTTCACGGAGAACAGAATTCGTAGCGTTATTATTGTCAAATGAAGCCACTTACCTACAATTCACAAACACGAATGTGTATGGGCGGACATTATTGGATGTTAGTATGTACATAGATAGTTTATTTGCTTACTTTGGAATGCGGTTTATGTTTGAAAACAGTTGATACGACACCCAAAAAGTAGTTCTAAGCAATTATAGTACTGTTATTTGTCGGCGAAAAGGCATTTTATTTAAGCAAATGTTTTTGTCAATTTGTTGAACAATCGCTGCGACGAGCATTAGTGACGGCTCGTGGTTAAAACGCAGGTGAGATTCTTCCGGATCTAATTGTGAAATGGTGACAGGCCGCGCTGGCTACGTGTTCGCACTCAATGGGAAACGTTTCAATTTGTTTCATATTTCGCTCGGTACAGTCAAGTTATTAATTCGACGATTGGTCGCGGTCGGAAAGTGTGACGCCGTCGATACGTCACGCCGGTTGTCAATCAGAACGGCCGGAGTGATGCGCTTACAATAAAATTGCATGATATCGACCCGGTTCTCGACAGATTTCACTGAGGCTCGACAGAGTTCGTTCAGTGTCGAAACCTATGTACCGTCGGCACAGTTAGGCCATAACTTACTAAGTTTCCGTGCTACCAATATATAAATTCTTGCAATAATTACGGCTGCAGAGATAATTTTTCTGCAGAACATGAAAACGCTTTTAAGGTACAACTTTCTCTTTGGAAGCAGAAAGTTAACATCAATGGGCTGTCTATTAAAATCCTTAAATTGGGTATCACGGTCACTGAGAAGAGAATCTAGATCAAACGAAAAAGACTAGACTGAAAAAGTATCAAACTTTTAATTAAAAGTCGCAGACAGGGTGTTCGCTACGGAACTTCTGAACAATTCTTAAGCCATTAATTGCACTTGGATTGTTTTTGTCATGGAGATAACCTTGAATGAGCATAAAGCGAATATTAACTGCTTATCTTCGAGTCAACATACAAAAAGTAACTGGTAGTATTGGCTGCTGTACACTTTTGTTTAAATTAAGGTCAGTGTACAGTTTCACATGTGACTAATACAAATTAATAATTGATTATACTTAGCTTTCTTCCTATTCACGCATTCAATAATCTCAGTATACAGTTTTAAAAATTAACAAAATTAAAATTCATTTATTTCGGGTCTTAAACCCATATCAGACAACATCTTTAAATTATTCAATCATAAATACAAAATCACACATAGATAAATACAAAGAAATAAATACAACATCAACACATCAAATAAATTCAAAGCATATTCCATATAATAATAATCATATTAATTATAGTAGTCTCTTACGGTTTTACTAACAAACTTCTGCTTTGAAAACGGCCCATAAAATTTCCGTAGCAGCATATTGATTAGCAATAAGATAGCAATAAGGTACTTGTAAGAGAGGATTGCAACGGAAATTGCATTATGTCACTATTTGAATGGATTCTCTAACAACTAAAATTGACAACAAATTTAACCAATTGAATGGATACTTAAGATACTTTTAGCCGTATTCATAAAAACTCTGAACTGTTTTGCACCTGTTAAGGAACTGCTTAGTAAAATTCTCTACAGAGCAATGCTAATCGGTTGCTAAATATTTCAGAGATATTTATGAATACCTACATATCTTTATCATCATCATAATCTTCTTTACTCCCATCAAGAGAGGTATTCGAGGACGTCTTCTTGTTTATAATGGCCATCAAGTTAGTGTAACTAAATACTGCGAATCACACAAAGAGTACCTACTTCTAAAGAGGAATTAACAGCAATTGATGAACACCGCCGCTATTGTTGTACAATTGAAATTGATTGCCGATGATGCACAGGCCAATAAATGGCTGGATCCTGACCGCAGATTCACGATCGCTATGGTTTCTAATTCATGGAAGCTATCTACTGACTATAGTCCCATTGTTACGGGCTGGTTTGTGCAGATTCCGATTGAACTCGATCGTGATTAACAAGATAACATCAGCAGTTACACAATGCTGACTGGCAGACAGATAAATCACTTTTTTTGTTTCCGCCATGGCACTTCCATACTTATTACGATTTAAAGAACCTGTTTTGGTCTAGAGATCTAAATCGAAATTGAAATTGCTAGCTAAATTTTGATTTATTTTCTCTTTTGGTCATTGTAGGCTATTTATTTTTCTCGTTCTTACGTGGACGTTGATTGCCCATATTTATTTCATAACAGTGTGATTCGCAGTTGATAAACTGCATTACTACTACATACCTGTGGTTTGAGCTGCGTGAAGTCGTATAAATTGTTGTAATTATAAGTTAGAACAATGCAATAGAATATTATGAGTGCAACAATTGGTATTGCCCAAAAGACAGCCAACTTGCTCTGTCAGGAGACCTTACAGTCACATTGGAAAAATAGCGTAACAAAATCATATTGCTGTCTTTCGTACCAATTGATTCACATATATAGAAACTCAATTGATCTGTAAATGGATCGTAATATTTTATGATCGCCTAACGGACCTTCATGATATTTTATGATTGTGTAACGGATACAAAAATGGAGACGAATATGGAATGTGTTCAATACAAATGCAATGTAACTCAAAGACTTGCACACTCACATTACCATGATGGATGAGATGAAGTTTCTAGACGTATTAGGGTCTACATTACACATCTGCCTGTAATCAGAGAACCGCACTATTAGCATCCAGAAGCAATCATCAGGTGGTTGCGTTAATATCTATGAGGAAACGACATGTAACTAATTTTCAATAGATTTCATTTCTAAAGTTACATAGTTAACGAATTGAAAGACTGTTTCAATTACAGCTGCACCGAATATTCAAATTATACAAACGATTTGTTCCTATTCATTTAACAGTGATGTAATATAGATATTGCATACTGTGGTAAATGTTGGCCTATCTAATAATGTAATACATCCAGTGAAAAATATAACTTCAACTATACATAAAGCTGAGACGTCTAAACACTGCTTCTATAAATTAAACGTTGAACACGCTTCGATTAAAAATGTGTGCGCATCGTTAAATTTTCACTAGTGTAGATTCAGTTATAGCAAGTTGCGCACCTACAGTATGGTTGAGTGGTATACATGCACTGAATACTTTGGACACAGAACAATAACGAGACAACAATCGAGCGTTGGGAATTGTCATTGAGGCAGAGCGTGGTACGAACGAATCCGGCTCGAGAGGAGCGTTTGTCATTGTCTAGCTCTAACTTAGAGTGAGTAACAAGCTGACTTTTAAGCACACATATTCGGAACTAATATCTGATTGTAATTATATTCCTGAACATAACTTTTAAAAAATCAGGTGCTGATTACAGTTGCGTATATTCGTTTATCAAGTCGTTTCAGTGAAATGAGTTATTTACATGGACGCTTGGTATCATAGAAATATTTAAAAACCGGCCAAGTGCGAGTCGGGCTCGGACACGAAGTGTTCCGTACCATTATCGCAAAAAACGGCACAAAAATCATGTTTTTTTTATGGGAGCCCCAGGAATTTATAAATGGGAGCCCCACTTAAATATTTATTTTATTCTTTTTGTTGTTGTTATATCATCTGTGAAAATTTCAACTGTCTAGCTATCACGGTTCATGAGATACAGCCTGGTGACAGACAGACAGACGGACCGCGGAATTATAGTAATGGGTCCCGTTTTTAACCTTTGGGTACGGAATCCTAAAAAATAGAAAACCGGCCAAGTGCGAGTCCGACTTGCGCACGAAGGGTTCCATACCATTACCGCAAAAAACGGCTCAAAAATCACGTTTGTTTTATGGGAGCCCCACTTAAATATTTATTTTATTCTTTTTGTTGTTGTTATATCATCTGTGAAAATTTCAACTGTCTAGCTATCACGGTTCATGAGATACAGCCTGGTGACAGACAGACAGACAGACGGACGGACCGCGGAATTATAGTAATGGGTCTTGTTTCTGCCCTTTGGGTACGGAACCCTAAAAAATAGAAAACCGGCCAAGTGCGAGACGGACTCGCGCACGAAGGGTTCCGTACCATTACCGCAAAAAACGGCACAAAATTCACGTTTGTTGTATGGGAGCCCCACTTAAATATTTATTTTATTCTGTTTTTAGTATTTTTCGTTATAGCGGCAACAGAAATACACCATCTGTGAAAATTTCAACCGCCTAGCTATCACGGTTCATGAGATACAGCCTGGTGAAAGACGGACAGACAGACAGACAGACAGATAGACAGACAGACGGACAGACGGACCGCGGGGTCTTAGTAATAGGGTCCCGTATTTACCCTTTGGGTACGGAACCCTAAAAAAGAACTCTTATAACCATTCCTTGTAGGAACAATGAGCCTCATGAAAGACAACTCAATTAAAACATTTATGTCTACTTATCTCCTAGACTTTTTCGCATCGTTTATTTTCATTAGTCGTCGGCATTTAAATTTTTGTTAATTATGCAACAAATAAAAGCGCCTAACATATATGCTAATTGATTGATAAATTATGTTATTTTTAGCATGTTTTGTTTAACATTTTAGATGCGGTTCAGTATCCGTTTATGTTCCTACTTCTTCTTCTTCTTTATTGTCGATAAACTCATACTATAGTCTCAACCATTCAGACTTTGACCGACCATGGTGTAGCTACTCGGACGGCTCTGTCATTTTTATGTTCTTACTCAAATTTAATATTTTACTCACTGCAGCTTAACACTGTACAGCTAGTGCAGTTACTCGTACATGTTTCAAAAAACCTTGGATTAATGTATCTCTATCTATTACCAGGCCCCTCAGAAAGTATTGCGAAAAAAAGTTTTTATATATGGGAGACTGGCCAGTTAAAATGTTTTTCGAAAATATGATTATTTATAAGTAAAAATAAGTAAGTTCCAATTTCAAAATTTCCCTCCACATTTTTTGCGAGTTAATTCAAAGTATTGTGTCTCACTGAAATATGGATCTGCGCCGGGAACATTTTAGAGCTATGATTTTATACGATTTCAAGTGTCGCCTGAAACCGGATGAATCGTACGATAGACTTCAAATGGCATTCATGGATGAAGGCCCTTCCAAGGCAACCGTGTATCGTTGGTATAACGAATTCAAGCGCGGTCGACCAACTTTGGGGGATGACGAAAGAAGCGGTCGCCCTTTGACGGCTGTTACCGAAGAAAACGTGCTAGCAGTGAAAAATTTAATCCAAGACAATAGGCGAATTACATATCAGGAGATTCAACACATATTGAAGATTGGATCGGGAAGCGTTCACGAGATTCTACACAGCCATCTTCGCGTGAGGAGGATAGTATCACGCTGGGTGCCGCACAACCTCACCGATGCTCAGAAGCAGGCCCGGGTGGAATGGTGCCGTGATATGCTTAACAAATTTGAAGCAGGCTCGTCTCGGCGTGTTTACGACATCGTTACAGGTGATGAGTCCTGGATTTATCAATACGACCCAGAAACCAAGCGCCAGTCGACTGTTTGGGTGTTTCAAAATGAGCCAACGCCTACCAAAGTGAAGCGATCTAGAAGCGGGGGTAAGATTTTGATCGCTAGCTTTTTTAATTTGACTGGCCACTTGGTATCAATTCCCTTACGGGATCAAAGAAGCATTAATGCCGAATGGTATACTACCAAATGTTTGCCAGAAGTTTTCTCTGTTATAAGCAACAAGCGACCAAACACAGGGCTCCGCGGGCTACTACTGCTCCACCACGACAATGCACCTGCGCACACCGCACTCAAAACGAGGGACTTCCTGGACAGCACGCCAGTCAAACTCCTGGGTCACCCTCCTTACAGCCCTGATCTAGCACCGTGTGACTTCTTTTTATTCCCAAAAATAAAAAATCAGCTCAAAGGGATACAATTTTCGTCGCCGGAAGATGCGCTGGCTGCGTTCGAGCAGGCTGTAAACGAGGTGTCTGCGGCGGACTGGAAAAAGTGTTTTGAAAACTGGTTTAGGCGCATGAATCTTTGTATAGAGGCTGGTGGAAAGTACTTTGAAAAGATTTAATAAAAATATATGTACGTATAGAACATTTTTTTTTAGTTTCGCAAAACTTTCTGAGTGTCCCACGTATATGTACTAGCACTTAACACAGTAACACAATATTGCACAGCATTCGCTGTAGACATCTTAGACAGAATGCAACAGTTCTCACGAGTTTTCATAATGAAATCACACTGTTACAAAAACTTGCTATATATACATTATCACGCCAGGTAGAGTAGGTACCTATATATGTATATCTAGGTACATTTATTGCAGCTTTGTTAAACAAAGTCTAGGCGTGCGCGTGTGGGCTCAAATCAGGTTTTAGTCATTCAGGCAAAGCAGTGCAGGTGTGGTATATTAAATCATTTCTATATCTAAGAATTATATTTGACCACCTGGTTCAATAATTTGGATTGTGCAATGTTGACCCCAAATCCTAATATTGTGTTTTAGATTTAAACAGTTGGTTTTATAAATATAACCTTAAATATATCTTGTGTTGCCTTTGCAATAATGCTGCAAAATATTATGAACTAATTCCGTATTATTTTGATCATATATTATTGGGGCCTTGTATATATATATCTTCAGTTCTATTTTCTTAGAATTGTAAACTGTATCATGTTTCTTTGCATACTGGTCACAGATTTTTTTCTTGATTTTATTGTTTTTTATAACATACTTATTATTATTCTTCTATTTTGTTTTGTTGTAAATCATTCAGAGGTATTAAATGAATAAAGAAATTGAGGTACCTGATAGTTTTGTTGTAACTATTGTGTTGATTAGGCTGTCGGTTTCTTTTTCAAGTTTCTAATCTAATTTTGATGAACCTTACTGATTCGGTCGGTGTTTTATACGCTTTTTGATATATAAACTTTCACCTAATTTACTTGTTTTTGACATAACACTAATAAAAATGATACTATACACTTGACGATTTTATTTATTTATAGTTGGTAGATGCTATCCGGATCAGATACTGAATAAACCAGTTTAATTGCTGTATATTAATTAATGACGCGTTTATTAATATCTTATATAAGAAACCACGTAGAAATGTCGTCTAAATGTAGCAATATACAATATATCTAGACATTTGGAAATTTAACAGAAAAATCTAACAATATGTACAGCTTTCAAAATTTCTTTATTATCTACCTGTTGAATTATTGAAACATTTCGCTCCTGAAAGTAAGGAAACATAGATAGTTTTATAGATTTAAGTTACATAATAAAAATACCAGTGTATTTACCTATAAAGTCTGTCATCATTAGATCTAAAATGATGACTGTAAGCTTTACTGACACTGATACTTTCAGCAGTCCATTGAGAATAATAGTTGTCCATAGTCAAATCTTTAGAATTACTATGAATATCAATTTCAGCAATCATTTCAACAATAACCTCTAATGATCCCAGTATTATAAGACCTGTAATGATGACCACATTATGCATCAGTAATTGACAGATGGCTATATTTTACGAAACTAACCTAACCTAACCTAGCAACTAATGGACAAAAAATTGACGAGTAAAAATTTTAAAACATATTTTTTTTATTTCAAAATTCTCAATGCACTTCCTGAAGTGAAAGATGTTGTACAACTTGTTCCGAAACCGGTCAGTCAGCTTGATGCTTAATTAGCATACTGGCTTTATTTTTTATTATGCACGATTGCATTCTTTTATGTAGGTATGCTTTAGGATATGTTTTCTTATATTGCTTAAAATAAATAGTTTAGAGAAAAGTTTCTGTATACGCTTAATTTTTTTGCGATCTTGGTGTTCAATTTAATATTGATGAAGATTAATTTTTGTGTAGTGAATCAACAGATACGTCCATATACCTAATTGCGTTTCATCCTAACTTGAATTTCTGCCTAACTATATTCTCAGTTAGTGTCCAAATCTTTATTCATCTGTACGGACACATCACTTTTAGACAAAGGACTCCTATTTACATCAGCACTGTCTTCTAAAAATTAGGCCTTAACTTCATCCCTTGTGATACCCTTGTTAACAGAAACACACGCATTTCGTTACGGTTTCCACGTGTTTCGAGCACAAGGTGACGGTGACGGATTAGCCTTGCTCGTGACATTGTCTTCGCGTCACGTGACGATGGTACCACCTAATTAGGAAACCTTTTCAGTGCTTCAAGCTTCATTCGTAATTCTAATCGCTGTAATTTCGTTTTTTTGTCCTTCTGTCTTCGGGTTCGATGGATAAACGCGTTTTCATGGTCATAGCTTCCCATTCAGATTAGGAACTTTAAGAACTTTTTCAATGTCAGTTCCTTTATTAGGTGCCAGTACAAATGAAATGAAAAACAACCATCATAGCTTATATATTTGTTCAAAATATTTCTAAATTACAAGATCGTTTACTGGCCCTGTGCAGATTTTTTTTAATGCAGCCATGGTCACAATCCGTGACAGATGGTTACCGCTCGACTATCATCGTGAACACTACCAAAATCCCTATTAAAATAACATTAGGGTCACTATTTATTTCGAAAGCTAAAAACTTAGAAATCTATGACATTTGATCCCCTTTTAAGGTTGTTGCTGAAATAGAAATCGTCGAATTATTCTGTGTCGTCGAATTAGATATGGTGCAACATACAAAGGTACGGTAAATTTTCTTTTTACGCTTTTTGTGGTAGCGCCGTTCTACATTTTCTAAGAAAGTTATTTCTATTTTTGACATACACTAAATGCTGTATTTATTATAATCGTTTTCCTCTTACCTGAAAAGTTTAATAACGCAGTTTGAGAACCTTACTCAGTAGAAATAAAAGCAGAGTTGAAATTCCATAAAAGATACTTTTTACTTTTTGTGGTGTCAATTGGTTTTCGAACTTTCTCACGCCTAAAAAACACCCCCATTTATTTATTTATTTATTTATTCATTTACACATACAATTATTTTTACAGGTAGAACCCAAGGTAACAAAAGTAGTCATACAATGCGACACTCAGAGGCGCCCCGTAAAACTGATCACACACCTTTTCGCGTCCATGATTGACCAGTCCCAAGTAACGGCTCTGGGCGTCCGCACAAGTTAACTAGAGGACAATACAGTAATTGTCACCCTCTGGAATTCCGCCAAAGAGCAGGAAAAAATGTCCAAACGCTGAGAAATGCCATTAAGAATCGCAACAGCCCGACACACTGGTGCAAACTTTAATAGATTTGTACGGGCTACCGGAGTTTCGAACAGACTCTCCCTTTAATCTCTCTATTTAATCATTTGATCGCACTCTCGAAACCGTTATTATGATAACATTAACTTATATTTTATTTATGATATACCTTCAATAATAATAATCCACGGTCCATTGATTGGCTGATACATGGCTGATACCTACAGTTTAATTGAGTTCGGTGCAACAGGAAGTGCGACTCAATGATCGGTATTGTCCACGTAATGCTTGTAAACGAACAATCACACGGTTCATATATCAATGACTCTGACATAGATAACCGATTCAGTATCGACTTGCTTCAGTAGATCAACAAGTGCACGTGTTAATGAATTTTTTGCACAATATTTTAAAGCCTTACTTAGGGTAAACACCTGTTAGTAAACGATAAGATGTATCATAGTAATCAATGGCCTTACAATTAACCTTTTTATTATGTCTCTTCTTTATAGCTTCTGTATACACGATGTGCAATAACTATCTTACTTTCCTTTATGAAAAACAATTAACAAAGCATAGCTTGTTGATTTCTTTGTGTTAAAATAAGATTGATGTTACTTTGAATTTATGTAAAGTCAGTGCAACATAGTCAGTCACGTCAAAGTGAAGATAGATCGGTTGCTCATACATTGTCCGCTTATAGCTCTGACATTTATTCATTTTCTTTACTTTTTTTTCAACCCACCACTTGTTCGTTTTTAAATTAAACTAATGTTATTACTGTTTGTTTTATTTATTTATTTATTTAATACTTTATTCACACACAAGTACGAGAGTGAAGCGGTAAGCAAAGCAGAGCCTCGAACATCGACGCCGAGTGGCCAGCCTGTCAGTTTTTTATTGGTTACATTTCGATGGAACTGCACAATTTGTTTCCGCCTAGCCCTTTCCTTCACCGGACAACAAGTCGTAAGGCAATGCGCCATCGGTAAATGGTGGACATCCCACCCATACGCTCAAAGCGTTTTGCGAATACTTTCATTGTGCGTATAGCTAAGGAGTGGAATTCCCTGCCGGAGTCTTTGTTTCCTGATAGCTACAACCTTGGTGTCTTTAATTCAAGAGTGAATAGGTTACTTCTAGGCAAGCGTGCTTCACCGACCACTACGTCATCGCTTACCATTAGGCGAGGTAGTGGTCAAACGCGAGAGCAAACAAATAAAAGAAAGGCAAAAGCTATTCGTTGATAATTTCTAATATCACTGAAACAAAACCGTGACGATTAGCATTATTTTGTATATTATATAACTATGACACTATTGTAGATATAGTTAATAAAACAATGCTCATAAATACAAGTATATATACAAGTGTTTTGTGAGCGTGATCATTAAAAATAATAATTTCAATAATTATGTGCTCATCTAACATTATAGTTATGCTCTTAAAGAGGAAGGAAGTGGGTATAGTTCTTCGTTATTGGATGTAACAGTTATGTATATGTACCAATAACTAACAGGTTAAATGATGACCGAAGTAGGTATAAATGGCTTGAGAATCCTAAATAACTTATGGTTCTATCCATACTATATTACTTTATACATCTACACTAATATTATAAAGAGGAAAGATTTGTTTGTAAGTTTGTTTGTAATGGATAAACTCAAAAACTGCTTGAAAATAGATTACTATAGTGCGCGCGCAACTAGTTGGCCGCGCCTTAGGTATGTGAGCGGTGGGACGGAGAGGCGGGTACGCCAGTAAAACCCGTGATGACCCATTGACAATGGGTGTGAGGACCCATTGACCCATTGACATTGTCATTGTCCATTGCCACCTCACCCCTGTCGCCACCTAAGGCGCGGCCAACTAGTTCCGCGCACACTATAGTAGAAGCTTTATTGTTTCTGAGTGACATAGACAATTTTTTTATCGCGAAAACGTGTCCTGTTTGGTGGGCCACGGGAGCCAAGTCACGGGGAAAAGTAAAGTAAATAAGTAAGTAAATAATTTATTTTGCAAAAAGATTAGCCTAGGTAACATCAGTATTGTCAATTACAAAAATGGACATGGCTATGATAAACAAACCAGTACTTTCAAATAATTTTGCTATTTTCGAGGTAAACGATTGATTATTTTGATGTGGGGGTATGGCCATTCCGGAAGCAAATATGACATCATAATAAAAAATTATGGCAAAAAACATGTTTATTGCAATCATTTTAAACTGCAAGGTCGTTGTCATTGAGCCGATTTAGCTACGGTTTAATACTTCCTATTTCTATCGTGTATTTACGTAAAAAAGCAAAAATCTCCAAATAGTATTGTTATTGTCTTCCTCTGTCTGTTTCACCGGTTACTTCTTGTAAACCATGCAACAGATATTGATTCAGTTTTCACTCAAAGAAAGAGCGATAAACTAGGAAATATTTTATGTAAAATTTATCCCATTTATTTATTTATTTATTAAAACTTCATGCAACATACAGGTACATAGGCTATAGACTTAATGCCTGCGGCATTCTCTACCAGCCAACCAAGAATAGTGGAGAGATAACATGGCAGGTGAATAAAAAATAGAAGAATTGTTAATGTCATTGAAGAATATATATATATAGCTAAAAAAAACATAAATATATATTTCTTTATTTTACACCAAAAACAACATTACATACAGTGTGATAATAAAGTACATGTACAAAGGCGAGCTTAACTCAATGCTGAGTTCTCTTACAGCAAACCCTAGAGTGACAGAGAAAGTTTACAATTATAGAGGGCAGGCATCCAGTGTACAATATTAAAAAACTAAATTAAAACATAAATATACTTACTTAAATACATATATATATATATATAAATATTCATACTAATATTGTCATTGTGCAAGGAAATGATCTTTAATCTTCCTCTTGAAGACCTCCAGAGAATGGCTGTCGCGTATGGAATGTGGCAGAGAGTTTCAGAGACGCACTGCTGTAAAAGAGAAAGAGCCATCATAACGGCTGGAAGTGTGACGCGGAGGACGAAGGAGAAGAGAAGTGGCAGTGCGACACGTTTTATCTCTCGGCACGAGGTATACAAAGCGTTCACGAAGGTATTGAGGAGAATTAGGATTGTGCAGGATAGTATAGAGAAGGGATAGGATATAGGTATCTCGACGACGCCGAATCGGCAGCCACCTCAATTGGTTCCGAAACTCCGACACATGGTCGTATTTTCGGAGGCCAAAAATAAAGCGGATGCACACATTCTGCAGTCGCTCGAGTTTATTAAGGAGTACCTCCGTTGCATCTTGAAAACAGACATCCGCATAGTCTATGAGCGATATATAGAAGAAGGGATTGCGCAAGAGTAACCTTAGTGTGAAATGGTAATAAAGTGTCCATACTCCATATAAACGCCTAGATTTTTTGTGGTTTTGGAGTAATCTATGGGCACTAAATCATATTCTATCGGCGGGAGAGACTGGTGATCCAAGAGGTTGAGCATGTATCTACCACCAACAATGAGCGCTTGCGATTTGTTTGGGTTCAGTAAGAGTCCGTAGGATTTAGCCCACTTGTTAATATTCTCAAGGTCACTGTTGATGGCAGCCACAGCCTCAACGAGTTCACCTACTTTAAAATGACGATACAACTGCAAGTCGTCTGCATAGAGATGATAGTTAGAAGAAAGGACCTTAGTGAAAGCATTTATAAAAATTGAGATGAGAAGAGGAGAGAGGACGCCCGCAGTCAATTCACACCATTTAGAGGAACACTCATTGGATTGAACAGACTGCGAGCGGCTCCGAAGATAAGATTTGAACCACTCAATTACTGGAGCAGAGACATTAAGGGTGGAAAAGATTCCTAAGAGAATGAAAAAGTCAACTGAGTTGAAGGCACTGCTGAAATCCAGTAAAACCAATACAGTAGAGATTTATTCTCCATAGTTAGTCTTATGTCGTCAGTTATTTTAACAAGGGTTGTTACAGTACTATGGCCAGGTCTGAAACCAGATTGGTAAGGACTCAGCAGGCCATTAGAGGACAAATAACAAGATAGTTGCTTCTGGAGAATATTCTCGAGGACTTTGGAGAGGATTGGGAGGATGAAAATTGGACGGAAGTGGGATGGTAAGGAGGGATTTGAAACTTTAGGGAGCGGCAGGACGTGAGCCTTCTTCCAGGCTGTAGGAAAAAATTTTGTGAATAGTGAAAAATTTACAAAGTGGGTTATGACAAGAACTATTTTAGTCAAAATAGGCAAGAACATTTGGAGTTGAAGGCCATCATCTCCTAACGCCTTAGTGGAGATGGATAGGATACATTTCTTAATGTCTAGTTTAGCAATTGGGTGGAAAGTTAAAGAAGTATTTGCTGGCAAAGGAAGATTAGAGAGTTCTTTGAGAATGGAGGATTTAGCATGGTTGTCGAGGGTGATAGGCGACTTACAAAAATGTGCATTCAGTGCATTGAGGTCCATCTTTACGGGAGCACTCTCGCTAGAGGCTTTGCCAATATCAAGAGTTTTTAAAACTTGCCATACTTGTGTTGGGTTGAAGTTATCAATGGAGTTATGAATGTGGCGCCTTTTTGCATTCCTACACAGACGACCGCAGCGATTCCGGAACCTCTTTCTTCCCAGTTTTCTTCAGTGGGCTGGTTTCGGTACAAGTGCTTAGCCTTGCCAAGCCATCTGGTTTTTAATTGCTGGGGATAGCCATGGCGCGGGAAGGTGTATTACTCTCACCTTTTTAAGAGGAGCATGTACATCATATAGTTCCAGCATAGTCCTGTTGAAGGTTGATACCATAGAGTCTATATCCTCGCAGGTGAACACAGGAGACCAGTCAATCACTCCCGCATCAGCTCTCAAACGCTCCAGATAATTTTTTTTTAAACTACGAAGAAAAAGAAATTTGGCCTTGCGTTTAGGAGGTCGAATTTTGTAGGAAAGATAAATGAGGTCATGATAGGAAAAAGGAGCAGGAAGCTGTCCATGTGTGGCTACTTTACTCGGGTCAGAAACTAGAATCAGATCTAAAAGAGAAGGAGTACAGTGAGGAGCCACTATAGTACATGAAGTTTAAATAAATCAATAATAAATATTAAACTATTTACATTATGAAGATCACTATTTTGCATAAACTCCTAATAAAGAATGCGAGCATCTCTAAAAAAAATAAAAACAAATAGTAACATAATTTATGCATATAAGATTGTTGATGTATGACTAATTAAGTTATTATTAGGTCATTTGACAAATATTTGCATTACCAAGAAGGACTGTTTACCTACTTTAAGTTTTATATGAGCGTTTTGATTCCAGAACTAAGCTATTTGCTTTATATTTTGTACCTAGGGTTACAATTAAAAAATGGGATATGTTCGGAGAGATGACATAGCCGGAGAAAGTCCGGATGGAGTTTTTTTTTTTTTTTTTTTTTTATTTGTGATGGGTTTGCTCTTGACTCTAGTCTAGGTCAAAAGTGACAGAGACTGAGTCTACGATGGAGTGAGCTTACCCAGAAGAAGCCTGTTCACTCTAACTTTGAAGAGATTCGGGTTGAATGCGTTCGGAAACACTGACGCAGGTAGCGAGTTCCATTCATTCGCTGTGCGCATTATGAAGGACGTTTGGAAGCGTTTGGTGCGAATTGGTGGATTAAAAAAATTTGCAAAATACAACAACACAAAACAAAATAATTTAACAATGCTTGGCCATATACCAGTACAGAAAACTGACACTGTCAAGTTTCAAACTCTCGACTCGAATTAAACATTTTTATGTGCTAAACATTCACACTACATTCTTGAGCAGTGGCCTTAGAATTTACTCGTAAAAATATTAATGAACTAAAATCAAAGACTTGTATTTCTTGAGAAAACCTGTATCAGCCTACTTTATTACTCCTACAATTTCTACCAGCTACATACATCAATAACTCTTACATAATTCGGTGAAACTGAGCCCTCTCGAATCACGTTACCAATCTTGAGAGTATATTAAATGTAAGTATATTGCATGTTTATGGCGCGGTATCGGCCAGTCCGTGACACCGAACACCGTTACTAATGATCGATGCACAACCGTCACGCTTTAATAGTAATAAGCGTTACTACGCGATTCTATCCACACGATAAGATAAATCGACTAAATTAAAATACCACTTTTATCACAAAAAATTATAACCAGATACCTAGAAAAAAAAACAATAAAATATCTCTCGCACTCTCAACAGTTCGCCATTGCTCACGCTTTTGCCTTTATAGCTCATCAAAATCTAGTGAAGGGTCCATTACAAATCGACCATTAGTTTCGGAAATAATCGTCTTCATAAAGACAAGCAGTTACGTAGCTAGGTACTCCTTAATGTGCAATAATTTGTGAAACGCCGTAATGTTTTATGGTAACTTAAAAAACTTCTTACGAAGATACACTTCTTACGGCAAAACTACTGTCCACGAGGTCAGTAATGGGACATTAAAACTTTCAAAGAGGTACATACAACTTGGCTTCACACAAAAAGATGTTACTGCCAACAATAAAAAAGCGGGAAAAGAGAAAATCGTTTTTCTTGTATTTGTACAAATTTACAGATTGTTATTTTGGGTCTAATAATATTTTTTTTAAATAAAAACCGGTCAGTGGGTCGTCTTAGGGGCGGAGTTTAGTTTATATTTATAGGGCATTATTTGAAAAAAAACTGAGCCGTGCAGCTTCTTAATTCAAATTCTCTATAGAAAATTTGAATATAGAACGTAAGTACTATCGCCACCGCTTACGTACTTTGTTGTACTATGGAATAAAATTGCTACTATAAACAGTGCTACGTCGAGATTTTTATAATAAAATTATGGGTGATTGAGTCATACAGGCTGTATAAAAGTGAAACTTTGTCAAATAAAAAAATGAACTTAATGCAATGGCGCGAATTAAGTAAGCGACAACGGAAGAGTTTAAAAATAAACTTTATTTGATCCCAGTTACAGCAAGACGGTAATTGATTCATCTAACAAGATATTGATCTTATATACTAACTTAATTGCTAACGTAGTACATCCACAGCGTGATCAGATTGACGCATGTTCTAGATAATTATAAATGCTGATCGCGCAGTGGGGAAATTGAGAAATAATAATCTAGTAAATACTTATTGTCTGACAAAGCTAATATTGGTAGGTTGGGGTTCCTTAACTCCTCCCTCCCTAAGAGAGAAATTATCCGAAGGTGTCGCAGACGGTTTCGGAGAATTTCGACAAAAGTTTATGAACTGAAATTTATACATTATAAAGATAACTATTGCTATTACAATAACCACATACTCTAAGATGGTCCATATACTAATTTCTATTGTCACTGTTTGTGTCGTATCGTCTATTTCACCAAATTTTGCACTTTGTAACACTTCTTTCACATCACTGAAGTCCACATTTCTTAGATCCACTTTCTTTGATCTTCTCTGGATGTCCTGTTGTAGGTCTGGCATCTGGATCAATGGCAGCTGGAGACTGGAAACTGTAGTGTTTGTGGTGGCGGCAATGATGACTTCGCCTATTTGTGTCTCGCATTGTTGGCCAGGTGTCACGATGTAGGTCCCAAGGATAGTGTACTTCAGGATTTCTGTATTGCAATTCTCGGTGATGATGAGATTTTCCTCTGAGTAAACCAACCATTGGTTGTCGGTTATTTTCTGTATCTTAGTTTTTTCTATTTCAATATGGTTCTGTATGCAGTTTTTGTAGTTGTTCTTCATCAGCATTATTTGTTCAATGCAGGTCTCGGTTGGAAACTGGGCTAAATTAGTTTCAGCGCAAAGGAATTTTCCATTTTCAATCTCAGTACATGGGCTTACCACGGGCATGTATTTCAATCTATTCACCATCAGGTAAGGATATTTGGGTATTATTGTAAAGGTATTTGGAGAATGGAATATAGGGATGGGTATAACCTTGTAATAATTATATGTTTCGTTATTTATTAGGGGAACTTCTAAAACAAAAACTAACTTGTTGTTATTTATATATGATTTAAGTATGATATTACGTTCTAATTTTATTAAATTATGTTTGTTTACTGGGTATATTGTTCTAGCATGTTTAGCAATGACTTCTAACGTATTATATAATTCTGTACTATTTATAATGGATTGGTGCAATGTATTCAGTTTGCTAAAGGCTATTGCCGTTTCAATCTCTTGTATGTTTTCGTAACAGGTTCGAAAGTTATTTAAAATTTGATACATAGTATTTAATATTTGGAAAAGTTTGTTAAACCTGAACTCATGTTCAACTAATTTTTCCATTTCATTGGTATGTAAACCCAAGTTTTTAATATTTGAATTTATTATTTCAGAGTCATTTACTAATTTATCAAAAGCTTTTTGCATTGATGATACTTTACGTTCGACCACATGCTCTTTGTTCTGTATCATTTGGATTTCTCTATCATATTTAATTGCATCGTCTTCATCCAAATTTCCTGTGATAGCTTTTACAAGTGAGCCTAATGGATTAAACAAAGCTCTTTTGTTTCTATAATGGAAAGGTAAGATTTGAAAAAATCTATCCTTAGTTAGTTTAATAAGATATTCTATTTGGCTTTCTATTCCTATAGTTTCGTTACTAAGACTATTTTCCTTAATTTTAATTTTCAAGTTAATAAAATCCCGAATATTATTATCTATTTGTAAGTGTAATGATTCTAAATCTACAATTTTGTATATTGTCCAATAACTATTCCTCTTCACTGCTACTCCCCGCTTTATCGCTGCTATCCCCGGATTCTGACCGAGGTTTTGGAGGTCCAGCGTGAGTGTTGGCACCACTAGTACCAGAAGTACCAGGCACGATCTGTGGAGGACGTTTTACATTTTTTAAGGCTACTCTAGTTTTCCTTTTCTTTACTTCTACTGGGACTATATTTCTTTCAACTTCACCTATTACTTTCGCTTTTTCATATCGAGGTTTTTCTTTGGCTTTTCTAATCCTAGTGTCTTTCATGTAAATATTATCGTCTGGTTCGAGTATCGGTGTCGTTTCGCCACCTTTTTTTTTAATTATTTTAATTTTATCGGATTCTAATTTTTCTGTTATGAATTCATAGAGTATTTTAAGGCGTTTTCTATGATCTAACAATAATTTCTGAGTTAAGTTCTTCTCTCTATCCACGTTAAATACATTTTCGGAATAAGTGTGACCAAATACTAGTTCAAAAGGCGTAAAATCTGTTGCTGAATGTATGGTGTTGTTATAAGCCATGATGGCATAAGTCATAACTGATGCTGCATCTAAATCGCTTTTATCGTATTTTGCTATACGATAAATCTCAATAATGGTAGAATGAAACCTTTCTACTATTGCCATTGAACTGGGATTATTTGGCGTCCCAATATGAAGTTCAATTTTGTAAAAGCTTAACATTTCTTTAATCAAAGTATTGTTGAATTCTGTACCGGAATCGCAACTAATTTTTCTAGGCAGACCATACCTGCTGAAATATTTAATCAATGCTCTAACTATCTCTGGTGTACTCCTATTCGGTACCTCTATGGCTTGTGCTATCTTACTAAATGCATCCACTATAGTTAAATAATATTTCCCTTCAATATATAATAAATCCATAAAAGCTTCCTGAAAAGGGGCATCCTGGGTTTGTGTTAACTGAATGTGGGGTTTAATCGGTTTTCTATCATATTTCATGCGTTTACATGTTTCGCAAGCATTTATGATTGCCGTGACTGTCTCTTTCATGTTTGCCCACCAGTAATGTCTTTTAAGTTTGGTTAAAGTTTCTTTAATACCTCTATGACATGTTTTCCCGTCGTGGTATTTTAAAATAACTTCTTTTTGATCTTCTTCAGATCCTGTCAAATTTATAACTCTTTCTGTACACTCGGTTAACTTAACTGAATCCTTTTTAAATAACTTAATTACCATGTTTGAAAAAGTTTTTCTAAAAGATGGGTGTTCGAAGTATATAAAGTACTTATGTTTTGGATCAATATACTCTTTCAAAAAGTCTTTAACTAATATATCGTTATTTGTCGGTAAGTGAACTTCGAGAATTTTTTGTTTATTATTTGAAATATCTTTTACGTCTAATTTATTTTTAAACCATGAATGAATTAAAATCTGTTTTGGTTTAGTATCGACAGCTTCGTTTAAACTAGGAATGCCTTCGTGTTCTCTATTTGAAACTGAGTTGGCAGTGACCCCATCATCAGAATCCGAAAGTTCTATCGTTTCTATTGGAGTTTCGGGGTCTTGTAATTCGCTTTCTATAATTTTTTGTATACGTTCCTGCCTATCTCCTATATTTACGAATATTGAATCTAAATCGTCGTCAATTGCATTAATCTTAATCCTAGATAAAGCATCTGCATTCGTGTTTTGAGGGCCTTTCTTATATTTTATTTCGAAATCGTACTCTTCTAACCTTAACCGCCATCGCGTGAGTTTACTATTGGGCTCTTTCAATGAATACAGCCAAGCTAATGGTCTATGGTCTGTAAATATGGTAAACTTATTACCATACAAATACGGTCGAAAGTGCTTAACTGCCCATATTATGGCTAAAAGTTCCTTCTCGATAGTGCTATATTTTACTTCTGTGTCACTCAGAGTCCTGCTAGCATATGCTACTGGCTTGTCTGAGCCTATTGATCCTTGTGACAATACAGCCCCAATTGCAAAATTCGATGCGTCGGTAGTTAAAATAAAACTTTTACTAAAATCGGGATACTGTAATAAAGGTGCGTTTGTTAAAAGTTTTTTACATGTTTCAAAACATTCCCTATACTCATCATTAATAATTATTTTACGACCTTTCTTTAAACAAGCTGTTAAAGGTCTAGTTATTTTTGCAAAATCTTTGATGAATTTCCTATAATAACCAATAAGTCCTAAAAAGCTTTTTATTTGTGTAACTGTTTCTGGAATGGGATATCTTAAGATTGCATCAATTTTATCATTATTTGGCTTCAATCCTTCACTTGTAATAGTGTGCCCTAAGTAAAGAACTTCCTTTCTAAGAAAATGTGATTTGTCGAGTTGTATTTTTAAATTTGTCGCCCGAAACCGATCAAAAACTGCTCTAAGTTTTTCTACATGCTGAGTCAGCGATTTAGAAAAAATTATGACGTCATCAAGGTATGCCAGGCAATGTAAGCCCTGGAGACCTCTTAGAACGTTATCCATAGCCCTCTGGAATGTTGCAGGTGCTGTTTTTAACCCGAACGGCATCCTGTTAAATTCATAATGTCCTGAAGGTGTACTGAAAGCTGTTTTCGCCCTATCTTCTTCCTGGACCTCGATTTGATGGTACCCACTAGCTAAATCTAAGGTAGTAAAATAGGTACTATTGCCTAGCATATCAAATAAATCATTTATGTTGGGCAAGGGGTATTTGTCATCGGTAGTAATTTCATTGAGACGTCTATAATCAACTACCATCCTCCATTTTTGCTGTCCTGATGAATCTAATTTTTTTGGCACTAAATGTACGGGAGCACTCCAGGGGGAGTGTGATTCCTGGATGATATTGTCCCTTAACATTTTATCTACCTGATTCCTAATTTCTTTCGATTGAATGGGAGGTAACCTATGTGCTTTAATATTTATAGGATCTTCATTCCTTGTTCTAATTCTATGTTTTACTTGATTTGTAAACGTTAATGGAATATTCTCACAATAAAATATGTCCTTATAATCATTACATAGCCCTT
Source organism: Orthosia incerta (assembly GCA_948252205.1). NCBI lineage: Eukaryota > Metazoa > Arthropoda > Insecta > Lepidoptera > Noctuidae > Orthosia > Orthosia incerta. The sequence continues at coordinate 15,163,510 of OX411744.1, forward strand.
CGATGGTTTTACGTTCCTCAGAATTCATGTGGTCTAACTGTAATTTTTTTAAATTATCTGTTAGCATCCTATCTATTTCTATGTTATTTTCTGTAAAATTAATGTGAACAGATGGGTTCTGCCTGTAAGGTTCGACCGTAAAAGGTCCTGTTACCACTAAGGTTCTGGTTTCATCCGTATAATTCTGAATAACGGTTGATGCGTAACCTTTAATACACGTAACTAATGCGGCGGGCATTCGAATCCCTTCCGTAAATTGCTTAAAATCTAACACAGCTTCCCCGTTCAGTAAGTTGACTGGGAGTCTTACTCTAAGTTCACTACGAGATGGTAGACTATATACCTCTCTCATAGGCGGTGAATATATGATAGGAATATCAGTATTTTTTAAATGTAATATCTGATTTTCCATATTAATCTTTGCCTGTAATTGCTTCAGAAAATTGCTACCTATTAACCCATCATACCTATCGTCGACACTATAGACATAAAACTTATGGAACTCTTGACTTCCAAAGGTAACCGGTAATGGAATAATAGCCGTTTCACTATGAACACTCGATGCGTGAGTGCTAACAACTTCGAAGGGTTCATACTGTAGATAATTTTTAAAATATTTATTCGCTATATACGGGCTTATAAACGATCTAACACTCCCCGTATCTATCATAAAAACTGCCTTTAATTCTGGTATAACTATATGTGGTAAATTTAAGCGTTTATTACAATTTATTTTTATTCGTTCTCTAGGGTAGAGGCCGTTATGCAAAAATTTCCCGCCCCGGGTTCTTCAGGAGAAAATTCTTGGCACTTATTGTACGAATAACTTGAACTCTGTTCATTATTATTAGAATTATTTATGTAATTAACACGTCGCGACCTTGCAGTACGCATGGTGACATCAGTATTCGCACCCGACGTAGATGCTTGCGCTGCAAAAGACGGCGTGCTCGGTGCATGTGCCGCGAACTGTTGGTTCGGTTGTGCAATCGGAACAAATGACCTACTTGACTGCGGTGACGCATTATTGTTGTTTGTACGATTAAAATTGTCTTGATTTCTTTGAATATTATTATGTTGTTTATAATGTCTGGGCTGATGCGGATTGTTCGGTGTAGATGTGCTGTTTGTAGCACTATTCGGTACATGTGTACTTGATATGCTATGTGAATCTTTCTTTTGATTATTAGATTCAATTGCATTTTGGTTATTAGGCAAATTGGGTCTGTTATTTCTGCTAAAATTACGTCTGTCGTTTGTTTTCGACTCATAGACTGCCTGGAAGTTTTGTTCTTCTAAAACTATTTTTAATGCATCCTCTAACGTTGTGACGTCGCGCAAACGAACTAATCTAACTAAAAATGGCGGTAAATTAAACAAGAAAGCATTCATCGCTCTGTTACTATAAATGATTTGCTTTGCCTTACGTAGAGATTCATCAATGATAGTTTCTGATATTTTAGCAAATAAAACACTTCTCATCCGCTGTATTCTATGGCAAAATTCTAAATAACTTTCACCCTTATTTATTCTACACGATTCTAATTCCATTGCTAAACAATCCTCTGTGCGTGGATCACCGAAGTGTTGGTTTAACAACTTCTTCAGCTCGTCCCACGTACCTATAGCTTCTCTTTCGCCTACCAAACTGGCTGCTTCGCCTGATAACCTACTAGTTACTACATGAAATAAATATTCATTTTGGGCTGCGGTTCCTAAGAACGTAGACAAAATGTATTCACATTTTTTTATAAATAAAGGCAACATTCTAGTGTCGCCGCTGAATATTGGTATGATGTTAACCAATTCCTGTGGGACACGGGTTACGTTTTCCATTGTGAAATGTTATGAAAGGAGCAAACGCGGAGAGAAAAAAAATCACACTAATGTGCTACTAAACTATCACTATTCTAAAATATTAGTACGTTTAAAATCTATGCAAATATTATTACGGCGTTGTCCAATCCCTAATAATACACAAACACATAGACTATTACAAGGTTGGGATATAGATGGAAGAGCTGAGAGGAAGGTGAAAAAGATTTACTCACAATTCCGCAGCTAGCTCCATGCTCCCTGAATTACTGCTTGGCTCCTGGTCCTCTCCTGGCTTGATGTGGCTTCTTAATGTATTTGTTTGTTCGGTGATCTCTGCTGAACCGTTGAAACGGACGTCGGCTGCTTCCCGTAGATGTGGATACGTGACAGACTGACTACAGAGATCCTACCGGCTGCGCCAATTAAGTAAGCGACAACGGAAGAGTTTAAAAATAAACTTTATTTGATCCCAGTTACAGCAAGACGGTAATTGATTCATCTAACAAGATATTGATCTTATATACTAACTTAATTGCTAACGTAGTACATCCACAGCGTGATCAGATTGACGCATGTTCTAGATAATTATAAATGCTGATCGCGCAGTGGGGAAATTGAGAAATAATAATCTAGTAAATACTTATTGTCTGACAAAGCTAATATTGGTAGGTTGGGGTTCCTTAACTCGCGCACTTTGACATCATTATTTTATGTTATTATTTATGTGCTCTTATAATAAAAATATTTTGTATCACTTCAGATTTTTTTTTATATATAATTTTGATCAATAGTAAAAAGCAAAGTGACTCGTATTTTGTGTGTGTGAAGGTTGGGTTGGGTACGTATGTGGTTGTATTAATTTTAATGTTTGTACGGTAGGCGCAACTCAATCCAGTATAAATAGAATGTAACACCGTCTGTGCCTACTATGAAAATTGATTTGGTAGTTGTTTTTTAACCGACTTCCCAAAAAGGAGGAGGTTATTTTTGGTGTTTTTGGTCATATTTTGTTTATATTCTGATTCATTCCTGTTAAAGAATACTCACTTTAGTATCTACGATGCAGTGTGGATTTGATACAGTTATATCACTATGACTACTGTGAGTGACCGTTTTCTCAGTGTGTGATTACTGCAAAACTACAAAGTTGCAAAAGTTTTGCAAAAAATCAAAAGGCAAAATATCAAAATCATTATCTCGTCATAAACGTCAACGTTGCGATAAGAGTAATCGTTGTCGTTTTTGGCTAAGAACGACTTCGTGCTATCCCCTCACATCTTGGGCTTTACATAACATGTAATATAATAACACCCTCAATCCATTTCTTATAGGTTTAACCAGTTTTTAGGGTTTCGTACCCAAAGGGTAAAAACGGGACCCTATTACTAAGACTCCGCGATCCGTCTGTCTGTCTGTCTGTCCGTCTGTCATCAGACTGTATCTCATGAACCGTGATAGCTAGACAGCTGAAATTTTCACTGATGATGTATTTCTGTTGCCACTATAACAAATACTAAAAACAATTAAAATAAATATTTACGTGGGGTTCCCATACAACAAACGTGTTTTTTTTGCCGTTTTTTGCGATAATGGTACGGAACCCTTCGTACGCGAGTCTGACTCGCACTTGGTCGGTTTTTCTAATTGGATTTGTGAAAAACAATGTACAGCGTAAGCAATCTGACAGCTCAAGTACCATGAAAGTTACAGATGTAAAAGCATACCACATACAAAACTTTTTGGGGATACCTATTAAGAGTTCTGCAGAGTTTTAATAGCGAGTTTATAGATACTTATATTTTCTATAACAAACGATTAAATCTAAACCTATTATTTCCTCTTGATTATTGCTAGAAAGCGTTGCTTTCTCGTCATGGCTACAAAAGAATAATTTTAGCATCACGTTTATCGAACCCCTGCCTTGTCTCCACATCGACAATCACGCTTCGAAGATATTTTTCTTAGTTAAGATCTTACCAAAAGATGGAACTTTTTGATTCATTAGATTTTTGTAAATCTGCCCTTTAAATAGTGCAGTTTTCAATTAAAATTAGCAACGTTTTTCGGCCATATATGACGTCTTTTCTATGACGATTTTCGTAGATCCAATTTATAATTTGTTAGTTTCATGTTAGAAGATAAAATTGTTGTTACGTGTAGGTTTTTAATATTAACCTGTAAAATGCCGTGTTGAGGTTTTGTAGGTAGACTATAATATATGCGGGGATAAAACGACACCATTATGTTCTTAGCTGTTTTGTCTCTTACCATCAATGCATACTGCATTGATGGCAAGAGACAAAACATGCCCACAAGAAATGTCCGTCTGTACGCATTTATTGTTCAAAGTTCCATTAATTTAATTTTATGATATTGTCTGTTTTATTTGCGGTATAGTCTCGGGCTATTGATTCTAATGTTATTTATCGGTCCAGATATTGTATTGTAGGTGAGATCTGGTTACTTTTTGTGATCGATTGTTATTGATTTTTATCTTTCTCTCGATTACCAGACAATGGCAGTATTGTGTTTATAGCGCTACTGGGCGGCCAGATTTTACACCGTTTATCTTGTCTATAGCTACTATTGTTTTAGCATAGTATTCGTCTCATACTTTTATTTCTCACAAATAATTCCCTATACACCCTAAAATAGACTGTAATAAGTACACATATGATGCATATTTCCTTTTTTGATAAGTAACTGGTATCCAGTAAATTACAAGTATTCTGATATATGAACTCGAATCATCAAGTTACCGGCGCGATTGTCAAACAAGGAAGTTTGGTAACTCGCAGTCGCAGTGTCTATATTTCACATTACACAAGTTCCAATGATCTCAATTTTGTAAGTTTTACGTGTGATTTGTCATAAACATGTTATTGTGGTACTGTAGAAACACGTAACTTTAACAATATTAAGTGTAACTATATGTGCAATGGTAGCCAAATTAATTGCAAATAAGTTTTCCTGGGATTCTTACATGTGTAAAACAGCTTACGTAAAATGTATATCACCACGAATTTATCAATCGCTTTAATTATGTATCTCAGTCGATCATTAAAAATACGTAAATTAACGTAGCCTGTCATTAAAATTGCCAACTGTTTTAATGGAATGGACGTTAGATAAACAATGATTACATAAATTAAGCTCTCCTCAATTTATTGACTGAGGCAGGTGTAATTTCTGTCACCTTAAAAGTAATAAAACTCAGTAGGCATAATAGTGCGTGGTGTGTACTTTGTCACCTTATATTTTGCACGTGTCAGCACTTTGCAGGCTTGAATTCCTACGTGTGTGTGCGTTATGACACTCAGACAGTTCGTCCGGCGACCGTGGCCGAGCATTATGAGGTTCGCTATAATGCCATGAAAGGATTGCATTATGCACCTCTAAGGCTTCGTTGTACTACAATATTGAATCAACAAAGATAAATCCATTGTCTTACATTTTGTTAGCATCGCTCAAAGGTCAGGCACTCGGGTCACATGATAATGTGATCAGATAGGTATAGATATCAGGTAGGAAAATGTTTATTGAATATTCATGGCTCATTTGTAGTCTTCGAGAAGATAATGGTTTGTAGTTAGATTTTATTAACTGAATGAATTGGTGATTGCAAAATATAGTTGAGATTTACAAAGACCAAATTTGTAAACTAGGTACTTACGTTCTTAATTCGTGGAGCCACGCAACCACCATTAGAAGCAATACAATCAGCTCCACCAAAATATCAACAAAATTTTCTTCAACGCTTTCGCTACAATTACGAGTATAAAATTGATTACCCTACACTATAAAAGAAATGCCGGTTCACGGCAATGGTCTTTACTATCTCGCTTATTGACGGTAATATTTCAAATTGCCTATCGCCTTACATCGGCCATTGGACCAAAACTTAATGCTCTTATTCCCGCAACAGAATGGCGATCATTATTACCTTGGCACGTCATTACTTTGAACACCTCTTTCACATGCTTGACCACAGAAAATTATTTGTTTTATAGTCGAGGCTTAGGAAATGACTTGTATCTAATGCGGATATGTAATAGTTATGTTATGCCATTCGCATCAAAAACATACTCATCAAATACGGAGTTGATGATACAGAATATTATTTGTAAAACCTTCTTATATTTAAAAAACCTCCCGACACATTTTTATTTCGTGCTACATAATTTATATATTAGTGAACACGCTCCGATCGACAATCTATTGAACACGTAATTATGACCCGATCTTGCAAAAACGCCCATAACTATTGAATGGCTGGACCGATTTTCATCAAACATAGCAAAGAACACTCTCGATAAAGTCACCTTTCAAACAAAAATAAACGAATTTAAAATCGGTGAATCCGATTGTGAATTCGTTTATTCGAAATTTCCGGAGCTATGATGTCGCAGACAGATACAAAAATCCCACAGGTACACACGTCAAACTTATAACTCCCCTCTTTTTGCGTCGGGGGTTAAAAATGGTATAGGTTTCATTGTCGTTGGTTTCATTGCCAATGGCATCAGCTTCATAAAATGTTTCATCACAAAATTATTATATAGGACCTTGTAGCCCTGAATCGAAATCAATCCGTCCTGATGGCAAAAGGTTTCCTTCTTACGTATTCTGTGGCTTGCCTCCTACCATATCGAATATTTTACCGTTATTGACCGCAAGTAACCGTTCCGAACCTATTTAGAATAATATCGAGTCCACAAGGTTATATTGTGGGTAGATGAGAGTTAGGTTTAAGGCACTGCTTAGCAGGATTAATACACACATCAATATTTATTTGAAGTTAATAAGTAAGCTATGAAAACAGAAAGTGCAGAGCAGCAACAGGAAATGCTATTATTAAAATACAATACCCGCTATTGAACCTGAGAACGCTGCGTCTAAAATAGTCATGTGAAACACATTGCCCTCTCCTGACTTGAGATCGTTTAACGCATACTGAAATTCCTTCTTATTAATTAATGTTTGTATAAGTTGCAATTAAAACGGACTAGATTAAGAAGAGATCGGTAATAATGTTATTGTTCACATGCAGGAACGAAACAAACAATGAGTGAAACATGCGGTGACGCGGTTCCCCGCGACAACGTAATAAGAAACTCGAAAAGCAATGTAGGTAATGCAGCTATAATTTCCTATTAATTGAACCTCATATTCACATATGTAACTACTTGAGTATGACTACCAATTGCAGGTGCATACGGAAATGTTCGAGCAGAAGAAGTAATAGCAAAAACCCTTTTCGTTTGTGTAACTTTGCTCAATTTATAGCTTGTTACACTTATTTTACTTTACAGAAGCATTAATTTATTGCGTGATAATTCAATAAAGAGTTGATGTTATTTTTGATTACTAGATAGAAGTGTACGTGATGTGCATGTCGATTGTCCGCTTGTCTCTAAGAAGTAGCGGTTAACATGACAACTGTGTTAAACCTTATAATTAACAAAATGAGCTCGCCTGGCCGTCGCAACATTGTCTTCGTGACAAAAACAATCAGTGAAAGTGTAGCTTCAGTCGCTGCTGTCAGACCATGTCAGACACACTGCGCAAGACCTCTTTTTACATGAAAACATTTTAATGGCCATTTATGATGTGTTGTGTTGACTAATTGCAGACGATAGGCAGTTTAGGATTAGGATCATCGGCCGATACGATCCTCATCATGATAAAATCAAATCTTGACACTTTTTGTGCCATGAGAGTGAGGCACGACACTCGTTTCGGATCGATGACTTACTTTGCCGTTTGTGAGTCATTCATATTGATGGCGAAATTGATGACAAGTCTTTCTACTAAAGTGCTGTATTCAGTTTTATGTACGAGTATCTCCACTTAAGTTGGTATGAAGAGTCGCTAGCAACTTAAACGCCATGTAAATGATTTGTAACATTACGTTAAGTAGGTAATTATAGTATTTAGTTGTCCATGAACTCATAATGTTGTTCACAATCGTGACAAATTACTCATTTTCGTTGTAAACAATAACGTCATTAGCTGATCTCCTAGTTATAGAGAATTACCACAAGAGCAAGCTACCTAGGTACCTACCTTACACTCAATACATCGACAGTAGGCACACCACCGAACCAATAAAATGAATTACTAATTTAAACAAAACAAGCTATAAAAATAACCACACAATATTGAAATAGTTTTCTTATGGATATTTTGAATAAAAATCTAGACTATTTAGTCTAGATTCCATTGTAATGTGTGTGTCTTCCGACATAGGTATTTTGGAGATCAGCAAGAACTCGATCTACCTATGATTTTCTGCATTCGATTTGTTATTAATTTTCAATGTTTAATCTATTAACATTTCCGAAAGCAAAAGGAGTATGCATGTTCGTAGCAGTTCTGCCTACTATGTTTGTGTACTGGATATACTCTAAGCTCTCATAATCTCCCCTCATGAGTTGAACAAGGCTATGTTATATGTAATGCATGATGTCATAAAGTCATACCAACGCCTACCAGAGGAGACAAGCGGTCTTTTAGTTTACATCTATAGGTCTCCACAGTCCACATCAAATCTTCGATAAAGAAGCTATTCGTTATAATAAACGATATTCCAATTGACAAATCAAAATAAGTAGGTGAGAATATGTCATAATAACAATGCTTGAATACAGGTAAATTATACATCTGTAATATTCTTTGTCGAACACGCAAAGTCACTACTCTGTACAAATTGACTCAATCGTAAATGTTTGTGTGGGCTCTATTCAAATATTGTCGAGTCATTTTACTGGTAATTACGACACATTGGCAATCCACCAAGGTTGACACCAATTTGACACCACACTTGTATTACAAGAAACAAGAAGTTAATAAGTTATGTCTTCGTAACAACATCGTAATGTTACCGATATGGCAAGATTATGTGACACTGTTCCTCAAATGCATTAAATGTTGAAAGTTGACGAGTGTACTGGTACACCTTTAGCGGAAATCGATGTTATGTCTTCTTGTAACTTCAATGTTGTGATGACTCTCGTAGCATTTGATAAAATTTATTTTATTATAAGTTGGTTTTATGTAATTTAAGTGCAAAGTTTTCCTGTAGTGTCGTTTTTGTTATTTTAGCTTAGTATTAATTTTAGATGCTGCGGTTTTAATGTATGGAGTTTTAATGTATGGAGTCATAACAGTAACTACGAGTAGGTAAACTGAACGACAGTATACGTTATAGCCTTGTCATTAGTATGGGCAACGATTGATGTGCAAGTTTATTGACAAGTGCACACTCCTCCATCGCAACCGAGCACGCATGATGCCGCGTCGCGATGTCGCTTGCAACGGCATATTCAATTTAATACCGTTCCTTTCCTTTTTCAGAAACCATCATATTCCTTACAAAGCAGAAAATTGTCGCGAATGTCATTTATGTTTTGACTGGTTAGTCCGTATTCCAAGCAGACAAATGGTGTATTAAAAAACACGCATATTATTATCGTAAAATCTCGCCTGTTGTCGATTCGTGCGAATTAACATGAATTAGAATATATTATAATATATTATCTAAGCCTGCATCATCTCTATAATATTGAAGGAATATTATACATTTAGCTTTCTAGTTGTTTCACATTTAAATCAATCCAAAATAAAAGTGTATAGAAAGCTGCAATCTATAATTAACATATACCTCATCTTAAACAATAATTAAAAGTGTTGAGTGAGATAGTATAAATTTTTATTAGAAATCAATAAAGTTGTGCGGATGCGTTCGGTTCGGCCGTGGTACAGTTATTTCTTGCCGGATGTTTCAACTGTTTCACGTACTAATTACTGGACTTTTTATCATAACGATCCATTTTATATGTGACGATATGAATGTGCGTGATTGACCAGTAATCAATGGCTATGAATCAGTCGGTAATCTGCTGTACGCTAGACGTATCTATAATTTTATTAGTCATTCATAAGAATCTTCAAGTTGATAACATTATCACAATTTTTAAAACATTTCGGGGCTCTTAAGAGCAGCTATTGCAGCTTATTCTATTGCTTTTCTATATACCCAGTAAAACGTGGGGACTCTACTACTGCACTATTACAACTGATAGGTAAACCCAACATACTACTAGCATCCATGCATAACTGAACCACAAACTGAACTGAATTGAAATAGAAGTGGTGTCGACACGTTACATTACTTATCATCATTTAGATCTCTTAAGAAACTTGGCTCTAACGTGTAAATATGCAGATAAATTTTAATTTTCCTAGACAGGATATTGATGAAACTTTTCGAATATCCGAACTCGATTAACTTCGCCTCAGTACTAGTGTAACTTAGTACTATTGCTTCAGTTTCCTTCTTGGAAACGTAATCACGTTTCCAATATATTTCAACTAAATACAAGTATAGTTAAAGAGATAATACTGTTGACGTCCTATAACTTTGGCACGATGTGATCTTTACACAATGCATAGTTCTGTTAAATGAAGTACCACAGTGTGAACAAGCATGGCTTTTTATCAACATGACATTATTATTATTAGCCTATGTTACCCACTGCAGGGCAAAGACCTCGTTTCCTTCGTTCCACTTTTACAATTCTACCGCGATCGCGGTTCAGACCTTTCAGAAAGAGTCCAACTCATCCCACCATCTACTATTTGGGATCCTCTGAGTGTTTGTTTCTGGTCATTACCCCTCCAAGATACTTTCAATGAAATAATCCAACCCTTTTTTATCTTTTTTTTTTTTCCAGATGGTATATCAATGCGAGTACTGAGCCATGCGCAGCGACGTGGCATACCGCGGGCTCTCGCAGCACGTGGAACTGGACCGGGCTGCCGACCCTCGGGACCGGTTCACACTGCAGGAGCTCATCGGAGAGGGCACGTATGGAGAGGTCTACTGCGCCAGAGACAAGAAGACTGGCAGGCGGGTCGCTGTTAAGGTCAGTAGGTTCACAAAAAAGGAAATAAAAGTACTACACGGAGAAGAATTGGTGTCTGATCGGTCTGACAGGGTGCGGGGTTTCCTTGTCACGACCAGACTGTGTTTAGTTCCATCAGATCGTCTGCCTGTCAGATGGATTTTATGGTAGAATTGAGCATGTATGCTTATAGATATTATTCGACGTAGACGATAGTCCCTGTAACAAGGTCAATCCAAGCTTGTGAGACCCACTCGATGCACGAAGGTCAAGGAGACTGTCGGACGGGTAGCGGTCAAGATCTATTAGAGTTTATTCGATGAGTCACTAATTATATATTTCTACCTATATAAAAATACCTGTGCCATTTTAACACATGTTATGATTGTTCTAGCCTTGGAACAGGTCGATTTTATAGATCTAAATAGCATCAAGATATCATTATAATCTACCTTTTGAACAAGTACTCTGAAACGTGTCGCCTTCAGGAAATATACTTTTTATTATATCAGACCTAGACCGACATCAATACTCGACATTCTCGTATTAGTCACCATAAAAGTTGTTAACCTTATCTGAAGTTTGCACATGAGCTGACGTCTTTTAAAAGCTATCGTCTAGAATACCGCAGTGCCTACGATTATTTCCACATATTATTTTAGAATGAACACGACTAAGGTCAACAACATTTATAGGGCATGCACTCGTAAACTGTTCGTACGGGTGAAATCCGAGAGAAACCGACTCGCAGTCACACTAGCCCTACAAGTTTTAGTTTTACAATTCAATGTAATGGGTTCCCTGTTAAGGCGTAGATGTTAAATGCTTTAATTTGAATAAAGATTACGGTATTGATAACTAAATGCTCAAAATTGAGCCTCTTTAAATTAAGCACGTAATGACTGCAGTTAAGAAGTTTTGGAAGCAAAAAAAATATATACAAAGTACTTAATATACCTTGTATGAGAACGATGTGTACGAAGAATAGGTCGATGTTTTTTTATAGAGGTATTGTTAGCATACGCATGTAATTGATTGCATAGATGTTATCTGAAATGTAGTATTGATGTCAAGGCCGCTAAACAATACATGACATGGCGTGGCTTGGTCGCCTCTCGTTTGGAACACAATAACTTAACTGGATACCAATTTATGTGCACAATATGAATACATCAGCTTTGAATATTACTCTGACAGTCTTCCATTTATTCCGTTACAGATTTTGGAAAACATTACAGAAAACATAGAAGAAATAGAAGAGGAGTTCCTCGTGTTCCGTGACTTATCGGGCCATCGCAATATCCCGGAATTTTTCGGCCTGTTCTTGAAGCGAGGCGTGTGTTCCGATGACGACCAAATATGGTTCGTCATGGAGGTCAGTATACGTTTTATTTATAGGCTGCATATTCTGAGCTTTATGCGAAAGGCATAAATCAATATGACCTTTGTATTTGCAGCTCTGTACCGGCGGTTCGGTGACTGATTTATGCGCGGGAATGCGGGCTCGCGGTAGCAATCTCACCGAACCACAACTCGCGTATGTGTTGCGAGGCACCGTACGGGCCCTGACACATCTACACGCGCACCGTTGTATGCATCGGGACGTCAAAGGGCACAACATTCTTCTTACCGAAGATGGCGAAGTCAAACTTGTTGATTTTGGAGTTTCATCACATTTGGCTGCTACAGCTGCCAGAAGAAATACGTCAGTTGGCACGCCATATTGGATGGCTCCAGAGGTAAAATGTCAATGACACTTTTAAATATCAACAATTGCAATAATACTTGGTATTTATTATCTAGCTGTTCCACATAATGCGAACAATATTCGTGACCCCGAACACAATACGAGTGACGTTTTGAAAGTGGCTGTAGGTAATGATCTCGTGATATAGTGACGGTTTAAGGTCATGTTGGAATTGTTTTCGGTTGCAGGTCATAGCTTGTGAACAACAGCTGGACGAATCTTATGACTGCCGCTGCGATGTGTGGTCAGTGGGCATAACGGCTATAGAACTAGCTGAAGGTGAACCTCCGTTGTCGGGCCTGCATCCAATGAGGGCACTGTTCCAAATACCTCGGAACCCACCGCCATCTTTATCCCGTCCTGAAATATTTTCACCGCAACTCGTGGACTTTATCGCAGATTGTTTAATAAAAGACATGAATCAGAGACCATTTGCGAGAGAACTTTTGGAATATCCTCTACTACTCGCTGTCAGTAGCTTTGAGGATAAGGTAATAATAAAATTGATAAACAATTGAAATAAACATTAATTCGATATGAGTGACACAACTAAACATTTTATTGATTTCAGATCCGTAAAGAGCTTCAAGCGGAGATAAAAAGACAGAGAGCCGAAGGGCGAGGCTCTCGCGCGCCTGAAGCCACGACCAAGAGAGGGAAACTTAAATCTCATCGAAAAGCGCGACCGGAGAAAATGTACACCGATGATCTGGCGACCCTAGAAGTGTTGACAGAAGACGCTATAGTAGAACAACTGCAGAAGAGATACACACAAAACCAGATCTACACTTATATAGGAGACATTCTGGTCGCCGTAAACCCATTTACCGACGTGGGAATTTACACCACAAAGGTAATTTTTCTGACGCCAAAAAGTAACCACAACATTAAAAATATGCTCTTTTGGGCAGAACGAAGGTGTTTAATTAATTCGTCCTCACGCATTTGGACTTTATTATTAATGTGTGGGTTACTAAGCGGTGTTTTGCTTTGCTGTTTGCGTGTGGTTTAAATGTGAAACGGGATTTTTAGTCACGTCATCCTTCATTGTTGGAACTGTAATCAATTATGATATCATGCATCTCAACATTAAAGAAATGACCAAATATGGGATTTGATTCTTCATTGAGTACAGTTCCAACCAACGGCATATATCCCGTTAAACTTGGCTTATTTGCTTCTCTATGGCTTACTATGTGTATTATTCTAATTGTTCTAGACTCAACAGATATACCAAGGTCGGTGTCGGTCGGACAATCCGCCGCACATCTACGCGGTTGCGGATGCTGCCCACCAGGCGCTCATGCATCAGAAGCTTCACCAAGCCATCGTCATATCTGGAGAGAGTGGCGCCGGGAAGACAGAGTCTGCAAACCTTTTGTTGAAGCAACTTGTGTTTCTGTCAAAGGTAGGTTCGTTTTCAACTTTCCAGGGTACCGACAAGGAGTTTGCAAGAACATTACATATTCTACTGCAACTGACGGAGATTTCTATAATCTCTAATAGGTACTTATTATAATTCATGTATTTTTTATTAAGATAATTCTGACTACCCCTAAAAATGAGATCGAGGTGAACTTGATCTCATTTTTAGGGTTCCGTACCCAAAGGGTAAAAACGGGACCCTATTACTAATACTCCGCGATCCGTCTGTATGTCTGTCTGTCTGTCCGTCTGTCACCAGGCTGTATCTCATGAACCGTGATAGCTAGACAGCTGAAATTTTCACAGATGATGTATTTCTGTTGCCGCTATAACAAAAAATACTAAAAACAGAATAAAATAAATATTTAAGTGGGGCTCCCATACAACAAACGTGCTTTTTTTGCCGTTTTTTACGATAATGTTACGGAACCCTTCGTGCGCGAGTCCGACTCGCACTTGGCCAGTTTTTATATATAATTGCTAAAACTTCACAAAAATTACTTATTCTTCATCAGTAATATTAATAGCCTTATTTAATGTTTCTAGACCCAGAACCGTAACTTAGAAGAAAAAATCTTACAAGTGAATCCAATAATGGAAGCTTTCGGCAACGCTCGCACGGGCATCAACGCTAACAGTTCTCGTTTCGGCAAATATCTAGATTTGTCTATGATGAGAGTTGGCCGGATATCCGGCGCTAGAATCTCGGTATATCTTCTGGAACAGTCCAGAGTGGTACATCAGGCCTTGTAAGTACATATTTATTTTGTTTTTTCTCAAGTGCAGCACTTTCTATAGTGACCCGCAAAAACTTCCGAGTAAATTGTAAGAGCCAATTGACCGAGATTTGAATACGAGATGAGCAATAAGCGTAAAATAAAATCGTGTAAATTGATATGGGTTTAAAAATAAGTGCTTCCGATAAATAAAATAGACGCATATCTTTTATAAAGCCTTTTAGTCCAAAGAATTGTAATTGGAACAATCCGACTGCAGTTTTAATAACCTTTAAATAAATAAATTTTGCTCATTTCGGATAAATTATCCCAAAGGAACATATTCTCGGGATGAAAAGCATCATATGTGCTATTCCAGACTATTATCTATCTCTGTGTCAAATTTCATCCAGATCCATTCAGTAGTTTTTGCGTGAAAGAGTAACAAACAATCCATCCATCCATCCTCACAAACTTTCGCGTTTACAATAGCAGTAGTAGGTAGGTAGGTAAGTAATTAGTATAAGTAAGGCTAGCTTTTTTGCCCATTCCACAGGACCTGTTATTTTTTTTTCGGGATAAAAAGCAGCTTATGACCTTCAGCCATAGTGTAACTTTCTATCAGCGAAAGAATTTTCGAAATCAAATTAGTTCCAGATATTCGTATTTACCCATAACTAACAAACATACAAGATCTTAACTATTCTTATTTAATATTATAAATGTGAAAGTTTCGATGGATGGATGTATGTTTGTTAATCAGTCACGCCAGAACGGCCGAACGGATCTGTATGAAAGGAGACGGGAAATCCTGGGCCCAGCAGTTAACTAGTTGAAATGTGTATAAAAAAATCCGTTATATTTTTTTAAAGGAAATCACAAAATTCAGTACCATGTTTCTATCTAGGAAGCGAAAAAATTAAATTAAGTTATGAAACTAAATAATCGATTAAATACATTATCAATTCTTAGTAATCGATAATGAACAAATCGGTTAAATCTTAGACTAATGTATGAAAATCGAGTGACAAGTGCTTATCAATCGATATATATATATCTTATTGACGTGTCAGATCTTCGACACGTCACACATGGCGACTTTCAACTTGCACTCCATGCATAAAACCATTACACAACCGAAGCCATTCAAAAATATTTCGCAAATAATATAAAAAAACTACAATGTTACATTGTAACCTCACTTTTACTTCATACAATTTGATTCCTGGATAGCCAGAATTCACCAAATTTTCAGCGAGGCCTTGTTATTATATCCTCTTACATATAAGGCTAGCTTGATTGAGTTAACACCTGGGCCCAGGATACTATGGAGTCTTGGCCTTCTCCTTTGGCACAGAGATAGATTATAGTCGGGCATAGCACATAGGCTACTTTTCAACCCGGTATAATGTTCCCTTGGGATAAAAAAAACAATTTTCACGCGGGTCAAGCCGCTGGCAGAAGCTAGTAATATTATAAAGAGAGAGCCCGAATTTTGTGAGTTGGTCCTACTTGTAGGGTAATCGCTGGAACCATATTACCACCAATTTGAAAAACACTTTCACCATTTGAAAGGTACAGATGGTTATAGGTTTTAATTTATTACGACCCAGGCAAAACCGGAGCGGGCCACTAGTATTAGATAAGATAGATAGATAGATAGATAAATCATTTATTTAGTGCACACAAAAGACACAACACACAAAATCTTAATAAAATTATTACAATTGTCATGTAGGTATGTTTAAAAACAAAGTGCCAACATAAAAAAAAATAGATATACTAAATATATAATAGATGTGATAGGTTACATTTTTCCGATCTTCAGGGGTGAAAGCAACTTCCACGTGTTCTACTATCTATACGACGGCCTGGAGAGTGAGGGTCGTTGGAGGAAGTTCTACCTGGACGAGCAGTTGAAGTCCAGGCATCGATACTTGCAGCCCCTGTCTGTGACCCACAGGGAGCACAATGTGCATCGCTGGAGACAACTCAACCAAGCTTTTAAGGTAACCTACGATTGTAATTGTAGGATCGTTAACTCTGTTCTCGTATCGATGGTCGACTAAAGGTGACGATGGTTTCATAAAATCTAAACTACGTGTAGCATAACGTCTGTCGTAACGATGAGCTATGTCGTAATGGACCTGCCACATGAAAATTGCTTATAAATATCCGTCGATCGTCCTTTGAAAGGTTCATTAGAAAACCAGCGACAGACAGCATCCAGTCTCTCTGACATTTCGCTGAACTGGTTTGTAGAAGGCACACACACCGTTTACATATGTTTTAGCATACTTTTTATATTTTTACTGTTTTTCTGTGTTTATACTGTGCGCGTTTTATGCACTATTGTTAAAAAAAAAATTGATGTTACTATTTAAACCATCAACATTCTTTTCCATTTCCAGGTGGTCGGTTTCCAAGAAGAGGAGGTCCTGGTCATCTATAAGATGTTAGCGGCAATCCTTCACCTTGGTGACATCGAGTTCGGAGAAACAGCTGGCGAGGACAACACTGACAACAAAGCGACCATCATCGACACCGCACCGCTGCACAGAGGTGAGATAGTGACGAATATAGAGGAGCTATACATAAATAGGGTTGTCAACTTTTGAAAGAAAGAAAACACAATTATTTAGCACAGACTAAAAGTCACACAACATAATATTATACATCAGATATAATACAAATAAAATAAAGTCTGTCGTAAGAAATTTGCAGGAAAGTGTTCAGCAAAAATGCCAGACAACTAGTGCCTGACGCTGGTTTTCAACAGGACCTGATGCTTGAGGTGACGGATGTAAATCAGTTTGAGAAGATAGGCCTTTCTAAAATTAGATACACAGAGAGTGTATCTAATTTTAGAAAGGCTAAACGAAGTGGATAGACTAAGAAAAATAGAACAAAAGCACATTTACAAAAGAACATTTCTTTATTTTTAAAACAATTGTATGATTACAGGACAATTTCACAACTTTGCAATTATGACCGAAATATCAAAAACTTAGTATATATAGTGAAATGCTAAAATGTGAGAAATTTATACAGCTCAATTCATAGTCAGATCCAAATAAATAAAGTATTTCAATTTATTCCATTGCTTTTGTAGATTGTAGTGTTTTTATTTGGAAGTTATGTATTTTTTTCCACTTTTTAGTGTGCTAATGCTATAGTAAGGTACCTATAATGCTCACATTTATGCCAGAATAGATTACCCGAATAACATGTAACTTGAACATAACCGGTGGAATGAGAGTGTACTAGGGTGAACTATACGCATCTGCGTGCCCATGTATGTGGTATTTCATGAAATGGTGTAAACAATAAACAGACATGCAATTGCAGCAATCCCGAGAGATTTACCGTCATTTATTGAAAAGTTCTGTTGTATTCCTCCGAAATTCCTCATCAGATCCTTACCAAATTAGACCATTTCGGAATGAACTACTGTCATACAAAAATAAAAATTTGCAAATTCGTTTATAGATGACCAATTTATGCCCAAACACACATAAAAAAATATGAACATCCGAATTGAATAGTCGCCACCTTTTTGGTAAGTCAGTTAAAAATAGAGTACTGTACTCTATATTAGAGTACGGTTGGTAACCCTATGCATTACTGATAGTTCCATGTTATTTCAGCAATGGAATCATTATGGCAATAATAGTACATAATAAGGCCCCAGTATACGACTTTGTAATGAGGGGACACCGTTTAACTTTAAAGATGGTAGAGATAGGAGATTTCTGTTCGGATGTTTATTTTATGTTTGTGTCTAAACGGCGTTAAAGGTTATTGACTGTCCTCGTGTTACTTGTTACTTTTTAAATTGACTAGAAAACGTATGACATCTTCTTCGTCATACTCGTTTTAAATCTGTAGTTATTATAAAGGTGATCATACAGTAATATATTTAGGTTACTTTCCCTCCAGGGTTCTCTTCTACTTTGCACCATGTATACCAGCCTATATTTTCTACTTATGCTATTACTACAATATGCAACCAACAGCTCACTATGATTAGGGTTACCCTTATTCACTCCATCAATTTCCAAAGGCCCCTGAATTATTTTATCATGTTCTTTTCTATTCTTCTCTTGTTTTACTTTGTAATTCTCACTATTATGTTGTGTCTGTGTCGAATAAATGTTTTTTATTCTATTCTAAATAAATCTCATAATTTGCTTCCAGCTTCCTGCCTCCTGGGCGTGGAGACAGTAGACCTACGCGAGTGCCTCACGAGCAGCAGCGTGGTGGCGCGCGGAGAGACCATCGCGCGGCACTCTTCCCCTACCGAGGCTGCTGTGGCCAGGGACGCCACCGCCAGAGGGCTGTACGCGCGGGCATTCGACAGGATCGTCGAGAGAATCAATGCGTTGCTCTGCCAGAATAGACCTAATGTGTAAGTATACTATAACAAAATCACACTCGAGGCTGCCACGTTGAATTGCAATGCTGATTCTTTGCGCAAATAACGAGTTAATTAAACTGCATATTAGTTTGTTTGGTGCCCCCTCAAAATGCTAGACTAAAAGTATTTTTTTTTTCGTTTCCAGTTTGTTACTTCGTCAATTATTTTTTTTTGTTAAAATGATTTTTTTTTTCGCTTTTCAGTTTACTTGATGAACTATATAATTGGTTTACAATTGAAAATTCAGTGGAAAATTATCAAAACAGCCTATTTTTCTAGCTTTAGGGGTGGATTTTATTTTTCATATTAAAAGATTTTTTGAAATCGGACTACTCTAAAAAAACTGATTCGTGGTCATACATAAAAAAATGTCAATTTGTGAACCTCTTCTTTTTTTTCGATGGGTAAAAAGTTCTACACCGCTATAAATTGTAAGAGCCAGTGGCAGATTTATTTCTACCCTGGATGGCTGAACTGGAATCAATAGGTTTGAAGCAAAGTTTGAATTAAAATTAATTTCTAATTCCATAAAAATGCGATTAAATATAAAATCGAGTATGCCGCATTTTTTTTCCCAAATAAGTCGCGCTAAAAGCTTCTACATCTTACACCAGCGCCCCTAGCGGCAAATTCAAACGCGGTAGCCCTCATTAACCTTTTAGTCGAACAATGAGTTCTAACAAATGCTGTAATACCAAATAAGTTAACCCGCAAATAAGTATTGGTTACTATTATTATAATTCCAATGTTATCTAAATTATCGAAAATATTTTCGCGCCTAGGGGCAGAATATGGGTATTCTATACACATCTTTGCTCGAAATCACAGAACAAAAATTACCGCACCAGCAGCTATTCCAAGCTTTATATGATGATATATTTTTTATTAATTCCATTCATATTTACAGAAACGAACAACTCTCCATTGGCATTCTCGACATCTTCGGGTTCGAGAACTTCAACAACAACTCGTTCGAGCAGCTCTGCATCAACATTGCCAACGAACAGATCCAGTATTACTTCAACCAGCATATCTTCACCTGGGAGCAGCAGGAGTATATGGCGGAAGGGGTTCCTGTCGACCTGGTGGAGTTCTCTGATAACAGGCCGGTGTTGGACATGCTGCTTTCGAGGCCCATGGGCATGTTGGCTTTGTTAGATGAGGAAAGCCGGTTCCCGAGGTCTACTGATAGGACTCTCATTGGTAAGTGTTGAACTAAAGACTATTATTAATAGTAGATTCAGTCGCATATTTATGGCAACACTTAAATTAAGAAAATCGCCTTACTGCATGAAGGCGCTGTTAATTTTGAATTGTTTCTAGTAATGTGGAATTAGCTGTACCTTAAGACTTTTTCTTGTGTTTCTAGTTCGATTTCGTAAGCCCATAATTGAAACTGCGAGATGTTTCAGTACTTCTCCTCAGCGAATTTTATTTACCCATCACTGCTATGCAATTCAATGTGCAAACTGTTTACAGATAAGTTCCACAACAACATAAAGAGCAAATACTATGTCCGTCCAAAGTCGGACGCTATTTGCTTCGCGGTGCATCACTTCGCCGGCCGCGTGGTGTACCAAGCCGACGGCTTCCTGGAGAAGAACCGCAACTTCCTGCCTCCCGAAGTCGTTCAGCTGATGAGACAGAGTCAATACGACATCATCCGGTTCCTATTCCAGTGTCCCATTACTAAGACTGGAAATCTGTATTCGCCACTGCAAGGAGACGTCATGGATGCAAGGAGCTTAGAGAGTCCAACGTCAAGTGATATTAGGGTACTTATTTTTTTAAATAATTTTTGAACAAGCTGACTCAGTGAACTGTATTTTTTTTAATAGGTAGTTTTTCTGCTATTAGGGGTGGAGAAAAATCCAACAAACCAAAGATCACGAAAACCGGTCCGCCGTTTTTGAGTTAAAAATTGTATAAATAACCCGATTTTTTTTATCTATTTAAAGATGAATGATTGAAGATGTTTATATTCTGAAGATAAAATCGGATATGATGCATTTTTTTATTAAAATATCACTTTGGGCAAAGACGACGGGCAGCTTGGCGATTACAGAAAGAATTTCCTAAACCTTAAGATAAATTACTTTGTCATCACAAAACAATGTTTTCAGGAGCGCTTCAACAGTCGAGGCCTGGCCTCCCAGTCCCGCGCCCAACAGACCGTCTCCACGTACTTCAGATACTCCCTGATGGAGCTCCTTCAGAAGATGGTGAGCGGCACCCCGCAGTTCGTGCGATGTCTCAAGCCGAACGACACGCGCTCCCCGAAGCACTTCGATTCGGCGAAGATATTGAAACAACTCCGATATACCGGAGTCTTAGAGACCATTAGGATAAGGCAGACTGGATTTTCGCACCGACTTACCTTTGAAGACTTTTTGAAGAGGCAAGTGTTTTCGTATAATAAATTAATCCATTATAATATTTTCTTCCAACTATGCTTTAATTTCATCACAATCACACTAAAAACTCAGTACAAAGCGAGTCTTTATTGCTCTAGAGCAATAAAAATGTATGAAATTTCATTATTGCACAGTTTTTTTTTTAATCGCACCAAAAGGCGCCAATCTCTATTCAGCCAGCCGATATCAATACTTTTTTTTTTTACGTACGAATTATTCGTTTCTATCCTACTTGTTCCAAATTTAAAAAATGATTGCTGCTAACTCTGATTTAAAAATGAAAGAAATTTAAAAAAGTGATTTTCGACATCGCCGCGCCCGTGGCCGCGCCCATCTACTTCCCGTGATAACGACTTCATTGTAACAAATCAGCCAGGCCCATCTAACTCGTCTGATAATATTATTCAGTTAAACAAACAAATATAAATTTGCCCAACAAAACTTAACCTTACGTTTAATAATTGCTCAAGTATAACTTTTAATTTCAATAATTAAACTTCTATTTTAACTGTTTGATATGAGTTTCTTTTATCTACTATTCCTATAGGTAATAGTTGAAAGAAAAGCTGATTATGCACCTCGCCTTAAGTAATTTATATTGCCCTCGTGCCTGTTAGATTTGAGCCCTCGCTAACGTTCGGGCTCTAAATCAGGCACTCGGTGCAATGATAAATCACTTTGTGCTCGATGCAATAATCTACTATTATTCAACATTTTCCCTCCGTTCGTTTTACTTTTTCGTTACTGGTACGCAATAAAATTTAACAAATTTTCTATAATTTATCTCTCTGGAAATTTTTATTTTATTTTACTTATTTTCTTTTCAGGTATGGTTTCTTGGCATTCAGTTATGACGAACAAACGAAGCCCAACCGTGATTCCTGTCGACTCCTACTGTTAAGGCTGAAGATGGACGGTTGGGCGCTCGGCAAATCTAAAGTCTTCCTGAAATACTACCACGTCGAAGTCCTTGCCAGGATTTATGAGGAGCAGGTAAAAATAATTACATTTTAAGATTATGTGAATGATTTCATATAACGAAGTACATTAGTTTGACTAATAAGGTACTTTAATTTATGACAACATATATAATAAATCACTACCTATTTTTGCTGTATTATTTTTCAGATCAGAAAAGTAGTGCTAGTCCAAGCATGCGTCCGTGGTTGGCTCGCGCGGCGAACTTACCAGCGGTTGAAGGCACAGATGGCGATATCAGTCCTCACGCTACAGCGACACGTGCGCGGCTGGCTAACGCGCAAGCGACTGCAGGGGCTGCAGGAAAGACAGAGGCAGCTGGCCAGAGAGTTCCAGATGGAGCAGGAGAGCCAGAGGAAACAACACAAGTCCGGTAAGTTGTGGCACAAGATAAATCAGTCCTAACGCTTCTGCGACACGTGCGCGGCTGGCTGACGCGCAAGCGACTGCAGGGGCTGCAGGAGAGGCAAAGGCAGCTGGCCAGATAGTTCCAGATGGAGCAGGAGAGCCAGAGGAAACGGTGTATTCCCGTTGTCCCCGTTGGCCATGTCCCCGTTAAAGGGGACAACGGGAATTTTATAAAATATTGAAAATTACTTCCCGTTGTCCCCGTACGCTGTCCCCGTTAATTTATTGTAATATATACTTTTAAAAGTATGCCCGTTGTCCCCGTTGCCTTAAAATTATATAAGTGAGAGTGCCATAATAAAGAGAATATTATGCCTTTACAAATGTTACGTCGTACAGTTGCAGTTAGTACAATGCTTCCATTATTGCCAGAGAACCTCATAATGGAAGGATGGTTTTATATTGCTGATCAAAGCCTTGATAACAGCCAAAGCACAAAATTTCAAAAATACAAGGTGGTGCAATGGCTTTGCCCGGAATTTTTAAAAGTATGGTGCAGTTTTGGCAAACGGCACCGCACACACAACTTTGCAGAAGGGTGGCACTGTGAATTAAATAACGCAGTTGGAAAAAAGACCCACCTTATTAAAACTTCTTACGGTTTTAAATGAAAATGCCAATTTATTCAGCGTTAAAACATGCAACTTGTTAACTCGTAAATAACTACAGGGCATTTTCTTCAAAACATCCGCTAGTATTTTTCATTGATTTATATTTACATAATATATAAATGATGATTGTTGCCAATTTTGTAATCTGTATAGATAATTCAAAGGGCAATGGAGAGGGCTATGCTCGGCGTTTCCTTGCGCGATCGAATCAGAAATGTAGAGATCCGTAAGAAAACCAGGGTTACCGACATAGCCCGAAGAATTGCCAAACTTAAGTGGCAGTGGTCAGGGCACATTGCTCGCAGAACGGATGGCCGATGGGGCAGAAAGGTTCTGGAGTGGCGACCGCGAACCGGATGACATTGCGTTGAAAGGCCTCCCACCAGGTGGACCGATGACCTGGTGAAGGTTGCGGGGATCCACTGGTTGCGAGACGCACGGGACTTTAGGCTTGCCTCGCTAAATTACCCACGTTTAAAAAAGAAAAACAATAAAGGGGACAACGGAACGTCATAAAATTTCCTTCCCGTTGTCCCCGTTATGTATGTGAATAACGGGGACAACGGGAAGGAAATTTTATGACGTTCCGTTGTCCCCGTTACGGGGATAAGATTACGGGGACAACGGGAATACACCGAGGAAACAACACAAGTCCGGTAAGTTGTGGCACAAGATAAATCAGTCCTAACGCTTCTGCGACACGTGCGCGGCTGGCTGACGCGCAAGCGACTGCAGGGGCTGCAGGAGAGGCAGAGGCAGCTGGCCAGAGAGTTCCAGATGGAGCAGGAGAGCCAGAGGAAACAACACAAGTCCGGTAAGTTGTGGCACAAGATAAATCAGTCCTAACGCTTCTGCGACACGTGCGCGGCTGGCTGACACGCAAGCGACTGCAGGGGCTGCAGGAGAGGCAGATGCAGCTGGCCAGAGAGTTCCAGATGGAGCAGGAGAGCCAGAGGAAACAACACAAATCTGGGTAAGTTGTAGCACAAGATATATCAGTCCTCACGCTACAGCGATACGTGCACAGCTAGCTGACGCGCAAGCGACTGCAAGGGCTGCAGGGGAGACAGAAGCAGCTGGCCAGAGAGTTCCAGATGGAACAGAAGAGCCAGATTAAACAACACAAGTCGGGTAAGTGAGAAAATCTAAACGAAGGTGTTGATAGCAACCTTGGATTAGCAGATACTCGTACAACAACCACCAGTGCAAACTTAAGCGGACTTAATACATAGGTTACGGATACCACATGGATGTTGAGGGATTCTTGGCCGGTATTTTAAGAGGTCACGGCACTATGGACTGATGTCACCGGGGTGGATTTATTTAATCTCATACTTCCTTGTGTGTTTTCCTAAAAATCCTGGCGCCTCTCGAAGGTTTCCTCCCAATAGCAAAAAAAAAGTTTTTTTTTTTTGGAACGATATGGTTACCCATTCTTATTTTTGTTTTGCTTTCCCAGGTGTCCCTAGCAAGAACAAAGCTATGATGAAGGCGAAGGTTCTGAGACGGATGACGTCAGACGACAGCGACACCAATGAATCTATCTCCGGTAACAAAGAGAACATTGATACTAATAAAGCAGCCGTTGTTATACAAAGCCGTAAGTATGGTTATGATAGTAAGGAGAATGGAGGAGTCATTTAGAAGCCTTA
The DNA here is from genome assembly GCA_948252205.1 of Orthosia incerta. Lineage (NCBI taxonomy): Eukaryota > Metazoa > Arthropoda > Insecta > Lepidoptera > Noctuidae > Orthosia > Orthosia incerta. The sequence goes on from OX411744.1 coordinate 15,188,602, forward strand.
ATCTAAAACAGCTGCCTTTGAGAACGATTAAATGCTTGTCCTTTGATTTTGACCTAGAACGTTTAAAAACAAGAAAATGTACGAATCTATGTCGGGTAGTGAAGGTCCAATTTTTCTTTGCAATTCGCAAAAAGCTGTTTTCCAGCATTTAAGAGACCAGTTGGGCAGATTTTTTTTTTGAAGCTATTGTTCTTACCATTGGTTTAACTCAACAATTCGGATGAATTTTTGTAGCCCTCTAAGCACTTGTTACCATTGAAAAAAATCATCAAACTATTGAAAAGTCAGCCCTGAGATAGTTAAAATATTTGCTTGATGTATTGCACCATATACAAAAACTTTTTAGATTCTAAACAAACCGTCATTTTGTTAGAGATAGCGATTGTCTAAAGATAAGAATGTAATAGAACTTTTCTAGAGCCTTTTTTCTTTGGGCCTTGTATCCATCATACGATGTATACGCAAGATGTACGTCGCCTTAATCAACAGGTGACGACAAGTATTGTATGTCTGTACGTTTGTATACCCCGCAGACTTCCGCGGCTACACAGCGCGCCGCAAGTGGGCGGCGGGGCGCGCTCCCCCCCCTCCGCCCGCGCACCCCGCGCCGCCCGCGCCGCGCCTGCTGCAGCACTACTCCGCACAGGAGCGCGCCACACAGCTGCACACCTTCGCTGACCAGGTTACATTCCATGATACTATTTTGACCATCAAATATGAGCGGAACCTCAGGCTCTATACAAAGTGACATTGTGTCGGCGATTACTTGTCTGCTGTATGGACAAGCCCAAATATATCCAACCGATGACCGACGAAACTTACATAATTGTCCAAATAGATGTGGCTAGTTTTTAATTGTGATGCTTCTTTCGTCGATCGTCAAAGCTTTTTAAGGTTACACTAGTCGACGGCACGAACTATTTTGTGCGCGGGGTTAAAATGCCTGCTATCTCATCCAACAACTCGTGCGAAAGAGATAGATGCTGTGATGAGCAGTAAGAAACTAGTTCGCGTACTAATTAGCACTTTTGCAAGTTTGTAGCGAAATGGATGATGATTTAGGACGAAAACAAGAGCGCGAAATTTTATAAACAGGCCTTTGGGAGTCTAGATATCATGAAAAACGACCAAATGTATATTTTCAAAATAAAATTATTTGCATTGTTGAACTACTAATCTATCCCTATATGGTGGCCGTTATGCAATTTTCTTTCTTCTTATGATGTTTATTGCCGCCCAAAGATGCTTGCTCATAACTTTCAAATATTTTTCTTTTTTACTTTTTGTTTCCATACAGGACTAGATAATGATGAATTGATATCATTTTTTATTTTGAACGTAAGTACTACATTGTCAAACAGTGGAGTAATCCTTAGACTACGTTTGTTTGGAAGAATTATCGACTAGTGTAACCTTAAGGTTCAGCTTTAGCAAAACATTTGCCATCAATTAATATTAATATTCAACTTAACCTGTACCCATCAGGTGCACGACAAGAACCAAGAAGTCCACAAGAACCTGCGCCGCAACAAGCCTGGCATCAGACTGGTAGAAGTGCAGCGAGCAGACGAGTACCGCCAGCCGCCCGGCTTCACGCTGGTGCCCGCCATCGTGAGGGGACAGCCCACGCAGCTGGAGCGTGATGCCAGTAGACTGTCCAGGTAATTGGTACACTCTTAAAATTAAAATTGTCATGGAATTTTGCATTTTGAATTTTCAGACTTAGATTTGTCCGAGGTCAAAAGTACATTTCCACTCTCCCAAAACTACAAAATCTTAATCTATGCTATAAGTATTTTGGACTATACTATAGTTTATATCCGCGATATCTCACTTTTGACCCCAGCCGTAGGTACAGATATTAGCATCAACTGCAGATACATTGAAAGTAGTATTTTCTCTCTTCTTAGTTTTATGCGAACAAGTAAATCTCCATGTGGCCATATTTGGGGTAGGTGATGTAGGCAAGTTTTTTAAACCGGAAATACTTAATGTTGGTGACAGGAAACTGGGTCGTGGGGTCTCCTAATCTAGAAGATTGTCCAAAAATTTTTTTAATGCAATTCTATTATGTTTCTTTAAATAAGTATGCATTAGACATAGATACTTAAAACATAAACATTTTGGAAAATGGTTTGAGAATTTGCAAAAAAAACAGTTTTTATTTTGCGATGGTAGTTCTCCGTCAAAAAATGTGGCAAGAAATTATTTGCTAGACAAATACAAGATTGCGTCACGGCTTAAGTTTATCGTCAATCAGGCAGTCGTAATGCGTATCCGATATTTCACATCAATCGGCATTTTCAGCTTCGATAGCAATAAAAACGCAATAAAAAGAATACGCGATTTGTGGAATGAGAATGTTTATTTTTCATTAATTATCCATCCAATGTTTATTGACTTTACTTTTGAATTTGCGTTCTTAATTAACTGATATTGATAAATCCGTTGTAGCTTATTCAATTTCACATGGGAATTATCTACATAAACTCGCTCCTTTTTTTCAAGGGGGTAGCCCGAAAATACAGAACACCTCCTACGATCCTTACATAATCCTTCGGCTTCATTTACGTTCATGCATCTACATACACGCACGCCGGTGAGTACTGCGCACCTGATTTTTCTGAACAACATTACTAATAAGTTGTTCTTCTAGGGCGTTTTACACATTTTCACATAATTCATTAAAACTGTATTCTCCTTGTCTTTTACATCGGTATAGTGATTTGTACTAAGATATTTTTATATGCAATTGTTCATGCTTACTGTATCGGAACGCCGCAGTCCGTCGCCTGAGTTCCTCGAGAGTCCCGCTAGACCTTGGGACGAACCGTTGATTTGTAAGAAAGATATTGAGATCAAAAACCCCAGGTTTGTTGACATATACTATACTTTAGTAGTTTGTGTATTTAGTAGACTTTGACACAGAAAAAAAGAAAATGTCTTTCGCTACAGGACATAAGTTCTTGGAGTCGATTTCCAGGTCCGGCAGTTTACTATGTGGCTAATTTCTCAGTGGCAGTTGGGAGTTTAAAGTGCAGAATATGAGTCCCGTGTCTCAATAAGCACGTCATGTCGTTGGTCTGATCTCCCTCCGGTCGTGACGGATGGCCATCCCATCGGGCTATTAGAGTCATCTCATCGGACTACCAGACGTACGGCGATGCGTCATCGGTACATGGTGGACATCCCGCCCATACGCACAAAACGTTTTGGGGACACTTTTATTATGCGTACAGCTAAGGAGTGGAATTCCCTGCCGGAGTCTGTGTTTCCCGATAGCTACAATCTAGGAGTCTTTAAGTCAAGAGTGAATGGTTTTTTTTAAAGGCAAGCGTGCTTTACCGTCGACCACATCATCGCTTACAATCAGTAAGGATAGTGGTCAAGCGCGAGCCTATAGATTATAAAAAAAAATACTGAAAGTGAATAAGAGAGTCCATCTGTGATTTCAATTACCAATAGTCCGAGTTTCTACGCCGTCACCGACGTCTAGTCTCCGTTAGAATTGCCACCATGTCCAACATTCAATCAGGAAGAATATGTATGTATGAGTAATACTCAGGGTCAATATGTTAAATATTTTGTCCATTCGTTTTCACCGTACCTCAATGTTGTTTTATTACCATTATATAAAAGTTTTATCGCATTGTGTTTTCAGATGGTAGAAAACCAAAGCTACAAAGTCTCATGGCTTTTTTGTCAACAATAAAAGCCAACATTGTTTGGCAATGTCGTTTGTGTAACTATTGGCCAACTGTTTTCAACGTGTTCGAAAAGTTTTTCACACGGTATGTGAGGATTTGCGGCTTGCATTCGGCAGAAAATGTTTACAAGGAATAAAGGCACTCCAATAAAATATAAAATTCTTTCGAAGGGACTATTTATTGATCAGTGATTTCGCGAGGTTTCCCTTTTCTGCGTTACATTCCTTATCTTTAATACTTTTTGTTTAAAATTTAACAGTAGCTCCAGATGCCGACAAAATCAAATAATAGTGAACGTTATTTGACCTTTTCCGAGAACCATCAGTCATCTCAAGAATTTTAATAATTTTGTAATTCAAGTTTCCTATGAAAAATACTAATATTTTCATTTCGCCACAGATACCAACCCACAAGCAACGGTCACGCATACCAGGACGACAGACATGTGCAGGTGAACAATTGGCAGGGTAACCTGCCCTGCAGCCGACAGTGCGGCGGGCTAGTCAGGTACGAACGATACGACAGGGATCACAGGGACCCTAAGATTGACAGGGGCGCTATAGGTCAGAGAGACCTTATGGACCACATAGGCTCTTTAGATCACAGGGACCCCAGGAATCACAAGGATGTTTGGGGTGACAAACACCCTAAGGATCAAAGGGATATCGATTACAGGGGTCCTATGGATCATTGGGGTCCTACGATTCCGAGGAACCCCAGGGATCGTAGAAACCCTGTGGACCACAAAAATCCCAGGGAAGACAGGGACCCTATGAATCACAGGGATCCTATAGATCACCGGGATTATAGGCACCCCAGGGACTACAGCAGGGAAATAGAAGCCAACAGATTCTGGCCCTGAACAAAACTAATCGCTTTCATTCTGTCGCATGCGTCGCTCTTTGGGGACAGCAGAAACAAAGGGTATGGATGGATGTAGGATGTTATTTTTGTAGAGTAGGATAGATAGAGCTTAAGATAGATGTAGTTTGAGCGAGAAATATGTCCACAACGATATCCCGAACGGAATATCATACCTAAATAGTATAGATTTCATCTTATTGTTTTGTTACCTGTGTTGTACTTGTTATTGTTGTGTTACTTTTGTTGTCTAATTCGATATCTTTTCAAAAAGTAGATCATAGGTAATTAGTTTAGATTTGCACCAATGAAATCACTAATATGACAGTGATGGTGTGGTCTGAGTATCACTAAGAAAATGTAGCGCTCATTTTAGAACCAAATACGTATTAGCTGATCAAAAAAAAATCACATCCAGTCAAAGATGGCGATTATCTAATAATTTCTGAGTACTTATTTTAATTCTTTCTTTCAACAGCAATAAAATCAACGAGCTCGTGCGAAAGTCACAGAAATCGGATCCCCCGCCGCGGGCAGCGTACAACCCGTCCTACGACCCTGAATCCGACCTGCGGAAGATCCTCCGGAACTCGCCCGAAATACTCGCCACGCCCATATTCAGCTCTGATGACGACTATACGGAAGGTCCCTTCAGGTTCAAACAGTTGCTACGACCCACTCTAGGACCTACAGAAAGTCTTCGCAAAAGAAAAGTTCGGAACTCCTCAGGACAAAGCCCCTGGATGTCCGACAGTTCACAAGACAGCACCAGCTCCAAGCAAGCTTTGTGCAAACGTCGGCCGCAGATCAGTATGGGCGTCTTCTACAACTCATAGATCGGAACTTCGAAAGTTAGGAGTCTTAGGAGCAAGCGATTTCAACCTCTACCTCCTGTATATAAGGTTTCAACTGCCAGATAGTTTGACTGCTACAGTCAACTAAGTTTTGCATAGCTTGTTGAAAACTTCACTGCATATTATAAAACAAAGTTCCCCGCCGCGTCTGTTCGCGATAAACTTAAAAACTACTGAACGGATTTTCATGCAGTTGTCACTAATAGAAAGATTGAGAAACGAGGCAGGTTTTTGTATATAATTTGTCACGGACGAAGCCGGGGCGGGTCGCTAGTGTTCTATAAGATATTGAACAGATGTTCGTAGTTCCAGTAGCAGTTAGCCATTCGACAATGATTGTATTGAAGCACAGATAATTTAATACTAGCATACAGATGCCTTATCCCATACAAAGAAACCGTGCCGACGTAACTAGCGTATTTCATCTTATTATAACGATTATTTTTTGTAAATCGATCGCGTTCGGTTCCGTTCTACAGCGATAGATAGATCACCATCTATATCCGTGGAATGGAACCGAACGCGATCGATGTACAAAAAATTATCAGTATAATCAGTACAGTATGTCGACACGGTTTCTTTGGGATGAGACACCACTGATTGAAGTAAGATTTCAGGCTTTTCTTAACATGCTCCTTAGACCTGTTCTTTTAGTAAAGGATCAATATCCAGTATCGCGGTAGCTACATAGTTGCCGACTCTTTTGAACAATGCTGATTGTGCTTGCCTCACAGCCATAATTTAGTAATATTTAAGAGCACTAAAATTTTATGTAGTCTATAAACATAAAACTATTGGAATTTGTTTATGTACCTTAGCCGTCCTAATGAGAAACATTGTTTAAATTATTTAGTAGAGGTTAAAGTTCCAGATTTAAGTTTACCTATATTCCATTCCGAAATACTCACGTTTTCGAATATTTTTAGAAATATAGCTAAATAGTAAATATGTTTTAGATACCTACTACATAAACATTCATCTTGAACTAATGTTTTACCGTTTGTTTTCTTCTGAGCGTTACTTTTGGTAAATATTAATTAATTAAAAAAGGAATACTCGGTAGAAAAAACACAGTACTAGTAACCTTGTTTTAAATTACTGAAATATTTGGTTAATGAAACCTTTGTAGGTAATCATGAACGTAAACGACCAATTTCTATCAAAAAAAGATATAAATCAATGTCAGTCTTAATTATTTAAATTACAGTTGAAATTACTTCGGGCTGTTTCTAATCAGTCTGAAATCGATTGCATCCAACCCACTGAGCCAGAAGTAATCTGTTAGAAACAGAAATTGGGGTGTTTTGGGTGTGCGCTAATCCACTTAACATTTTGTTTCAAGTCCTCATTGTATAAGCAATTACCAAAGCCTTAATCGTAAAAAATTAGTGCATAAGATATTGATGATCTAACTATGACTTCGCTACGGTAAGTTTGTAGAAATTTATGAACTAAATGATTTGCTTTCATCCTTTCTTTCCTTTAAATAATTATAATAATAATCAGATTTATCTCGTAATATTTATCAGTATTATTATATCATATTTAATCTACTTGTGTTTACATCATGTATATCGAAAGTAGGATCTCACCGGAATAGTGATTTTAATTAAAAATTACTCATTATTGCCATCACAGTTACAGAAAGTAAAACTATTGAAATGTTATCATAAGTATATAAAATTATAGATAAATCATTGACAACCTTTGTGATAATGTGCCAATGATTAATAATAAGTTATTTAGTCGTCGATATGAGTGGTCAACGATATGAAAATAAAGTTTGTGAATCAGTAAAAGATTTTTATTTATTCCCAAATGATATTCCACACTAAAATACTAGTATGCAGTGTTCCGAGTCGCATTTCGTGCAAACATGAAAATGTAGACGTGAAGCGTGCACGTGGATGAATATAATTGGCGCTCGAAATCAAAACAAAGTAAAACACGTAAAGCTGTAGTTTTTAAAGCCCGCAAGAGTATGTGTTAAAACTAAACACGCAATCGCGTGTTTACGGCACGCGGGCGGGTGTGTGTGTGCGGGGTGGAGGGGGAGACACGTGACGCGGCGCGCTCCGCCAATGGGCGCGTGGCGGGACGTGCGCGCGCACACGCGCAGTCGCCCGCGCCAGCCATGGCGGCCACCGGCCTGCCCGACGTCGACCTCTCACAGATAAAAACGCGCTCCATCGAGAGAACCCTGCTCCCCCTCATCAAGCAGGTATGACCAGCGCCCGCGGGCTGCAGCAGCCGGCGCGCACGACGAGCTCGTGACGTGTGGCGACGGACACGGCGTAATCGGCGCCGTCTGACGTCGCGCTCGACGAGAACGCCGGCCATAATTCCTCGCTTTTACGTACGCGACTAAAACCGTACTTTTATTTTCGTAGAAGCTGTAAATTCTATTGCGTTGCCGGTTTGACGTCCGCGATTAGAATTTCCCGCCCACGACAACAATCTGTTGCGCCTCGGCCCGCGCAGCCGCACTGAGGCGCCAGGCTCTGGCGGCTGATTTGAATTAATAAGTTTCGGTTCTCGGTCAAAACTTGGCGTAACTTGTGCATAATACTATTAAGTAATACCTGCGTGCTTTTTGTCAAGTTTATCGATGGAAGGTGGAAGTAAAAGATAAGTTAAGTCGCGCCGAAAGTTTGTGGTGGCATAGTAAGCACGAGGGGCGGGCGGCCACGTGGACTCGTAGCGGGCGGTGTGGGGCGGGCGGGCGCGATCGATGCGCGCCGGGCCCGTCAGTGCCGCGGCGATCGCGGGCGGAGCGGCGCGGTGCCGCACGACACGCCGAGCACGCGCGCGCGCCCGCGGACACGCGCCGCCGAGCGCGCGCACACCGCCCGCGCGCCACGCGCTCCAAGACATGGACGCGCTCTCCGATGACGATGAATTCGCGCGCCGGGAGCCTCAGGTACGTGCGGCGCCCGCGGGCCGTTGCTGGTTGCTGCAGTCCCTGCTCCCGCACGACCAGCCCTGCTGGCGTGCAGCCTCCCGCGCGCAACAAGTAGTGCGGGCGCGGGGTGGCAAGCAGCTCGCGTGCAAGAACGACCTTGATCTGAGCTCGCGCCGCGCGGGCTCGCCCCGCGACCCGGCCGACGACAATCAGACCACCTTCCAAAATATGATTAATTGAATATCTTGAACTCTTACGTAATTATTACACAAGTTAGCATAAAGTCCGTAGCTGTGCTTTATTTTCCTTACATAGTTCAGATTGTTTTCTTTTCGAAAATATGTGGTTCAAGGTCCCCTTAGGAAAACATTCGGGTAAAACATTTCACATCCATGATATCTAATAAATCTAAAGTGACTGAATATATGTGACAATAAATTCGAATATTAATGTTCCGCGAACTGGTGCATTAAACTTTTAATTAAAGCTAGAACGTGCTCAATATTTTTAATGTTGACCGTAATAAATTAATTAAGTCGCATGCAGGTTAATAATAACCCATAATTAGTTCGGTGAGGTTTCTGTAAATATTAGTGTGCACGGTAAAGTTTTCTTTGAAGGGGCTCCATAATCTGCGGATTTACAATCCGTTCGGGTCTGATCCGATTAACCTTGGCGGGTGGCATCCACAGCGGGCACACATTGATTTAAATTAAGTTTTCAGTTGCTTACGTAACTCTGAGTGACTGAAGTTGACACTGTACTTGTTTGACTTATCTCGTAGCTGCTCGGCGCAGTCAACTTGCTAACAAAGACGGAGCGTCACAACTCAGCGTCACTATAAAGCTTGTCTGCAACAAGAACCTATGTTACAACATTATTTATTATTCGTAAAAGCTTTAAAGACGATAGGTATAATATTTTAAGTTACCCAACAACCCTTTTCAAGTAAGAAGCATTGCGTAAAGGTAATAAATATCAGAGGTATAACCTTCGATGCCAGACACTGCCAAGTGCTTGTCTTGGGCATTTAATTATGCAAATTAGTTTGCCAGGCTTGTTTACGATTCACATTACCTTTGATATCATCAGATTTTCTAAAATAAGCACCAGTCGTATCTAACATTGATTACTATCCAATAAATCGTTTACTTTATTTGGTGGCTTGCATGCAAACGAAAATATTATGGAATTGGTTGTTAGAAGCTGTTCTCTTTGTGCCTTTCACATTTCTAACGTAAGTACGACATTGTGTTCTACCGTATTCGGAATTCCTCATACCTTTTCGAATGGATTGTAAAGAATGACCCATTATTTTCATTTTATTACAACAGGTAAATGAAAACTCCACTGATGTGTTATATTAAATATCATGCACATCGCTGAATTCAAAGAAAATTATCCGTTCTCTCGATTCCGTTCGTGATATAAATTTATTTAGAAAATCCAGCGTATTTTGATTGCTTTATTGTTCTTAACAGCACCTTTTATAAATCTTCTAAAACTTTTAAATCTTTTTTCCGTATTAAAACCTCCACTGTGGTCAATATTTTTCGCACTAACGCTATATAACTGAAGTGTTTGTCTACAAATTACAGTCCGTCGATAGTCGTTATTTCCTCGTACACAAAGAAACCCGTACTTACGCGAAGGTCTTCGCTGCATTAATAATGCAGTATGCTCACGTGCAATTTCTCACACAAACAAAAGTTGCTTGTAAAAATGCGACTATCGATTTTTCATATAAGAGGTGTAAACTGATTATAATTTAAGAAAATTCGATTCTAACTTGTGCAACACAAAAGACGCATCCTAAATAATTTGACAGTAATCAACAAATAAATTCAGGTTTACTCAAATCAGTCATCGGCTGATAGTACATTTTCTACAACAGGGTCAAAATAATATTCAAATTGAAGTTTCATGGCTTCAGAGGGACATCAAAGGAAGCATGTAGCATCGAATCTAAATAGTCACCCTTTATACGAGGGTTATATCGGACTACTGACGGATTAATCATACTCTTTAGATGGTTTGGTCAAAGGATCATTTAATGGTATATGTCTGTTATATAAATTTTCGAGGATGGTGGAGATGTTATTTATTTCCTTTGTTATAACACGGATTTGAAAAGAAAAGATTTAATGAGATGTTTTTCTTTATTATGTAAGTTTTTATATAATTTTATACACGTCGCACATCCCCATGAGCGCTGTTATGGCTGGGGTGAGTGTGTTTGCGATACTGTGTTTATTAAAAGATGTCAAGTCAACTTTATAATAAATGTTTATGTACCTACCCAGTTATTTCTCAATTACACTTACTTTTTCATGGCGGCTTTTTGGGGAGAGTGTGATATGTAATGTATGTGTAGGTATTTTCTAGCGACTTATAGTTTCATTAATTTTTGTTAACCTGTGAACTGTGTTTTGTGCTGCATTATTACTGACATAACACTATTTTATATTTCAAATGTTAATATCCTATAATGTAGTTGTTTACTGCTCCTTATAAATAAAACAAATAAAAAAACAAATGCTCAACGATTTGAGCATAAAAAGAGACTATCTAGAAAAAAGTTTCATAGTACTACAAGTTACTAAAAAACATAACCTCGCATTATTTGCAGACGGCCTCAAGTTATGTAGGCAACAAAATTGTTTACCCTCCATTATATATGTGGGTGTATTATATTATATGTATACCCAGGAGCGTAGGCTTCAACGCACTGTGGCTGCGGCGACGCGTGGAAAATCGAGATGTTGCGTGGTTACTTTCCTCATTCAATGTATCTGACTTTCAGTACAGTTTCCCCCTCATTAGCTTCTTATTTAGAGGAACGGAAACCGTAATATACATAATGCGCGCAACTTGATTCTTGCTTCATTAAGCCTAGACAATATGTTTATGTGTTAGAATTGGGTCACCAGTTTTTTGGACCTCTAAGTTTTTTTTTATCGACGGGCTCTCTAATATATTCTCTTTTCTTGTCAATCGAAATTTGAAAATTCGTGTAATGTAATCGGCCCTCAACTCAAAAAAAAGGCGTGATGGCAAAAACTACACTACTTACAGCACCTGGGAAAGAAGTTGTAAAACTGCGTAAATTACCACTCAGAAACAATTGAGTTTCTTTGTTGCGTTTATGGTTCCGCGTATCCTATTGTCCATTGCTTGGCTAAGTTACGCAATCATTAGAAAATTTTGCATAAAGGTCAAGGCGATATCATTACCATTAATACCAAACCAAACATTAGACAATCCATATCTATAAAATAGCGAATATAGAGTAAGAAGGCAATAGTATATCTAGTTATTTGCTAAGCACAAAAGTTAATTCAAAAAATCAATAAACCCGGCTGCTTAAGAAGCGAACTAAAAAGACGTAAAAAAGTTGCGCCCCCACAATATGGTACCCAAAATCCGCCATTTTTCTATTTTCCAATTTTAATGTAGCCAGTGATACTCGCAAGTTTAAGACGAATCGATTGACGTAAGAATCATCAAAATCTGACTACACGTTTGGTCTCTAGAACGCCACATAGGAACAAACATACATACATAGACTGATAAATACATTACTTTCCTTCGGCAGTCAGGTAATAATCAAAACAGTCGAACGTTTGCATGAAATCATTTTAAACGTTAAATAAGCAGTATCGGGTCTGCCTCAATGTCTTGCGGCGCGGCGTCGAGAGCTGCCAAAACATGTTATCGATATCTCTGAAGTTAGCGAAATGAGTACATTATTGACAACGCAAACATCGACATTCTGCCTTTAGGATAAACTTAACGAGGTAACTGATAGGCAGGGATTAAATAGTGCTATTCTATAAAAAAAATGCATAACATAAGTGAAGTAAACCTGAAGTAAGCTGCCATTCAAACTAATGCCAATACAGCTCACTTCACTTTCACAGAAAATAACTACGTTTCTAGACGATACTGAGACCAGGCTTAAAGTCGCTATTTCTAGAGCCTGTTTATTTTCTGCACAGAAATTCGTAATTATCATGAGTTAGCTCTACTCAACAACGCACTGCCACTAATTTCGACGCATATATCGGTCGTTTAATCTGATGTATATGCATCATTTGTCTGTTAAACTGCTGCGAGGGAGCCGTCGCTCTAGCATCCATAATGTGGCTATTATTATTATGATGGAGAATTTGCCATGCCACAGCTGAACCGTATCTACAGTCTGCAGGTTGCCCCTACAGCGCAAGGGTTAACTATCGGTGTATTCAATATGCTATTGCCTTTAGCATGCGTCTATGGTCAGTGTCAGTCCCTTATTAGAAAATTGATTGACAGTCCTTATCAGGAATTAGGAAAACAGATAATAGATCTAATTAATGACTTAAGATTGTGATGTCACCTAAAATATGCTAGGTTGCTTAGCAAGAAATGTATGCGATCAATAGGATTGCTTAATTTTCTTAGCCTCGCACAGCGCAGCTGGGGTGGAAAAGGGCAAAGCGGAGACGAAGTGTTGTACACACAAAACAAGTGACTGCTGGAGAAATGTGTGCGAGAGACGTTCACAAGGAACACGTACCGCCTATCTCGAGTAGCTTGTTTTATATTTACAACTGAGACCGTCACGAATCCTACCATCAGTTAGTTTTCTCGTATAGCTTTAGTGGAAAGGGTTTAACAGTTTCACAGCTCTGCTACGCCTCCACGCGCCACATCCAGCTTCTTCTTCCGTGGAAAAGCACCCACTACATCTCGCCATACATCTTGACCTACATCTACAAACAAAACCATTTAAAGTTTTTCTGTCAGTTTATTTAACAGCTAGTGTTATCTACAAAGAGTTCATCAGTAATGGTGCCCCTTTGTCACAGATCAGCAGTCTGGTGGCGGCGCGCGGTGAGGCGAGCGGCGGCGCGGCCGTGCAGCGAGTCGGCGCCGCCGTTTGCTGCGCCGTGGAGCGCTTCGTGGCCGTGGGCGAGACCATCGCCGACGACAACCCCGATGTGCGCCACAGCATGGTGCTCGCCTGCAAGGAGGCCAGGGCTGCAGGTACGTCTACTCCTCACATTTGCGACTGACCATGGACTCTAGACAAAGTGAAATACTATCGGCGATGACGATGGTCGAAGTACGAAAATGTTTGGAATTGACCACGCGCTTTAGGCTGTAGGGTGAGAGCAGTGGTGGTCCAGAGGTAAGGCCCCGACTTACGAGTTGTAGATTGTGGTTTCGAACCCAGGCAGGCACATTACTTTGTGTAAAATTATTTCATCACCACTGCTCTAAAAACGTTGAAGCAAAACATCGTGAGGAAACCGGCATATCCCAGGACCAAAAATTCGAAGACATATGATATCCACCAACCCGCACTTGGAACGCGTTGTGGATTATAGCTCATTCCCGCTTCATAGAGAGGAGGAATGTGTCCCAGCAGTGGGAACGTTAAAAGATAGAGATGATGATGATGTAGGTGAAATTTTATCAGCGATTTCGGTGTTGACTGTAACAATTCGATAGCGCATGTCAATCACATACATTCTTGACAATCGGTATCGCTATTACAATCGATAATACAATCTCACTTTGTCTTGAGTCCCATGTCAAGTGGTCGACTGGTTTCATGATCGTGGTGTGCCAATGCGTGTTAGTATTGAGATAAATGTTCAGAATACCTATCACATTATCAATTGGAATCATACTGTCCTCCTAAGTGTTTGGTAGAAGAGAGTTGCCCAACGAGCGATTAAACTCATCGGATATAAACCCATTAACTCATTTTAATAACTACAGACACAAGTACTAAATCTCGCCGTTATCGATATTTTCCATACCAATGATTCGAAATAAATCATTTTTAAAGTAGGATACATTCCACCGTATAAATAAACTCCATAATGTTGAAATATGAAAAGTGTAATAAAATAAATATTAACTCTGTATAATTTAAACAGAGGCAATATGGTGACGCTATTATAAAATTCAAATTAAATTGTTCTTTCGTTTTATTAACTTCGAAAAGAGAGAACATAAATTTTCATGAAAATTGAACAACTTTTCAGATAGTTTCGTCGTTCGGCTGCTGCCATTTTGCCGAAATAGTTTCTTAGCTATTTAATTAAAGCTAAGTCCTTTAATAATGACGTCACCCTCGCCGACAATAAACTTAAACTTAGGCATACAATCAACTTGTTAATGTGTTTAAGCTAGGCAAACACCGCCACTAAACTTGAGGCGTCAAATTACTTGGCTATGTACGATAAACAAACCTTCAATTAAATGCTGGTAAATTATAATAATTACTTGTGCAACTAAGTCAACTGCGTTAAGCGCAAAAATCCCAAGAGCTTTAGAAAGCAGCGAAAATGTATAATTTCAGAAATTAATTTAATAACGTAAAATACACAACTGAAAAGCGGTGTGCTTCGCCTCGCATGTAACCATTCAGAGGGTTTTAATCAAGGTTTGCGTGACCTATAAATCTCTCCGATATCTCTATTGTGTATTTAAGGGGCCGCCGTATATTCGACTGAATGGATATGCACAGTTAAATGTTGAGAAATAGTTTGTAAAGGTAGGGGTCGGGGATTGAATCAAGCTGCGAGAAAAAGTAGATTTATGTCTGCTCTCGATTTGCTCCTTAAATTAAAGTTTATCTGCTACATTTCACTCGGCTCGAGACCGTCCCATTGTCACTGGCGAAAGGGACGCCAATTATTCCTGAATAATGAATCTATCTAAAAGCTCAGATTTATTCAAATAATATGTACATCTTTTCTCTTGGCAATCCAGATTGAGCTATGTAACTAATCCGTCGTATTGTAATCGACGCAAAGGAAGATCTATCTGTCCTCAATACACAAAGTATTCTGATCGTTCATAATTTCGTGTTGCGTTTTTCAATTTTCCGTTTAAACGTGTAGCAGATAATGCGGAGAATCAAGGCTACCCTTTCTAACAGCCCTCATAAATTTGTGTCAACAACCTGACCCGAATTTTAATGCTTGCGCGTTATTACCGGCAGCATGGCAACAAACAAAAGATGCAAACAATGGCCGCCCTGTCCCTCTGCCCTTCAGCCTACGGGCTACGGGAGCGCCGATCAAATTTTGTAGCTTGCCGTATGACAATAAATGTGTTATTTTCTATGAATTTTAGTGCGTTAACTTGAGTCCAGCTTATTGATCTTGTATGTCTAAAGTAGACAAAAAATAAGTCCTATGTAATATCTTTTAAACAATCATTTGAACCGCCGCTCAAGCAACTACTACGACAACTACTACAAAATATGCGCGTCAGCGTTCTTCAACACAAGCAATGCTTTTGAAATAATGAGACCACCTCCTATCGTAGGATACGTTATATCCTAGGAGACGATAACCGAAGACGTACGAGCGCGCGCTGACTATACACATACAGACTACAGTACCTACGCGCTGCCACTGACGATGATGTGGAAGTGGCATCGTTCTGGGCAGGAAAAATCTAAATTACTGTCGTGCCAGCAAGTAACGACACGAAGAAATAGAAGCATTGAGATATTAACTACTTATAATTAATATCTTTTATACTATCTTTAGAGCTAGTGCACGTACAAGTTTCAGGTCACCACTGAACCGTGTCACAGTTTTCAGATGGCCCCCACGGCTCAAAACTTGATAACAATCGGTGTAACTTCGGTATAAATCACTTTTCTTTTATTCTACCTTTTATGGGGTCACTTTTACGGCTTATACATTATTTATATGCCACTAAAACCTCATTTTGTGAGTGTTTCGTAATATCGTGTTTTGTCAAAAACATCCGATGGAAAGTATATGGTTTCAAGAATTGGTTCATCTTTGAATTTACAACATTCACTTGTTTTATTTGTAAGGTTTACCACGCCTGGAACTCACCGCAACGCAGCTAACCGCACTTCATCATGTTTGGCACCTCTGGTCCAGACAAATGACTCGACACCTCGTTTGTTTTAAATTGTTCCAGTGGTTTTTAAGACGAGGGTGCGATCCGCCGACCGCAGCACCTCACAACACCGTACACACCGCGGAATACAAAACACACAGTTATACCTATTCCCTTTGTAATAATGGCTTTCGCAATCCACATGAACGATTCCAATATCCTCTCACATTGTATTCAATTCAAATTGATATCACAAAAGTCATCAATCATGGATGCCATTGTAATTCAATCTACCCTTATCATAACCGTTAAATTCCTTAATAATTCGCTTTAGAGGTGCCAGTTTGCGACTCGCTGATTACTGATTAACAGTTATATTGTTTCGAAAACGAAAATTTTCATTAGTCGATGTTGTTTAAATTTGCCGCATATTTTGTAGGGTTATTCGATGAGATATTGGAAATATTCCCCCTCGAGCTCCAAGTTATTAAACGTTACTGGAATGACATAATATCAGAGCCCCTGAACCGTTACAGATGAACGTACATGTAATTACTTACCATTAGGAGCGCCACCAAAATTGTATCGCCCTCCCGTGAACATTTTTCAATAACCGAAAAATGTCTTCCGTTCGTGGTCCGTTCATTGGGTTTGGCAAGGGCGCGCGCAGTGGGTCAGCTGTAACGAGATTATCCGGGATCGAAACAAATCTAATAAATAACAGGTGTCGACTGTGACCTTCGCCGGCCACTCCCATACTTCTAAGCTAATGGATACTAGTCCTAATGCTGTTCTTGCCCAGCTATTGTTTACCGAAATGGCTCACAATCACAGCTATTTTCAGACCAATCGACATTATTGGGGAACAGACTTTTCAGCTTCGTTCAATGATACAATTTGTTTTTTTTAGGGCGTTCCTTATCGCACGTTATAGTTTTATTTATTTGTTTGCGGGCTAACTAAAAGTCCGAAATAAAAATAAATAAAATAATAAATGTTTATTGGACTCAAAGGTAACACGTAACATGATGATGCTAACTCCCAAACTAGGTCTGAGCCTGTTTTTTTTATATATATATATTAAATAGTGTGACAATAGTTTAAACCTTTCTGCAGTGATTTTTGAGGCACTGCCCGATCACCATTTTTTTCGGGAGCTAAAAACATTTTTCAATCGATTTAGCTTGCCGTCAATTTTGACAATACGCAAAAATATTTATAATTTTAACTTTTAAATACCCTTTTTTTTATAAATGCATATAAATAAACATTTTTGCGTGATAAATTGTGCGAGGCACAGCGTACAGCATGCAGGATAGTACAAGTAAAGATCCGCACAATAGAGAGAGCCGGGGAAAGCGGCAGGCGCACGAAGAAAACCGAAGACGTACGAGCGCGCGCTGACTAGACACATACAGTACCTACGCTAGCAGCCGCTATTGTGTGTTTACTGAGCATCAGCTGTGTGGTTGTTATTTCAGTTTCGTCATATTTTACGAAACTGAAAGACTGTAAAATTAAAGAATCGAACTCCGTTCCACCCGGGTAATAAGACACCTCATTCTTTTTTTTTTGATTAACCATGTCGCAGTTAGTTACGAGATATTTGAAAAACTCCGTATAATACTCGTAGTTACATGGAAATTCAAGAGTTAAAACCGTATTGTTTTAGTAAGATTTTGACAGTCCCCTTCGCCTGTCCAAGGGCTGAAGACATCTATGAGGATGTCCACACGATAAAAAGTATATAACCGAAGATTCGACTGGCAAAGCTAAAGGGTACCTATAATATTTTATTAAAGGTACGCACTAAAATAATATGACACACATTCTCGTTATCATAATACGTTAGATAATATCGTCCTAGGCTTTATTAAGATGGTGTGGATCCTTGCCAATGGTGCCTAGTCTCCGAGTGTCGCAGCTGAACCATACGCGAGTATATCTATGAAAGGTGCTCTCCCTCACTCAGTGTCTTACCTTGTTTACTACTTGATAGAAACGAGAGTCATTTTGGAGTGAAATAAAATTCAATTCTCAAGTAAATTGGAAATAGGCGCACAGAAGGAAGTGATAATTTGGCTTATACTTACTTCAATATTTTTGGACATGGTTCTGAAATATGTTTTTCTTTATTTCCTTTGCCCGAGGGTTATCTTTTCATCCAACTGCCCCAGAAGGAAGGTAATGTTTTTCGATAGTGCAAATACTTTTTCTTTCTTTCTTTCATACCTGTTTTAATCACTAAGAAGATGAACATTTTAATATAACAATCTTCTTATCGTAACCTAAGTAACTCAACCTAAAAACGGATATACAAATATCGAGAGCGCTCACTCGAATATGCAGAATCGTGTCCCGTTTAGATAAAAATAAGCTGAAACTGATGCGGCAATAAACGTTGCTGGGAGCTCATACTTAACCAGTATTAAAGTAACTATTTACGATGTGTTTTGACACGGCATGTTATCGGCTGTTCATATAGTTTTCAACCGACTTCAAAGAGAAGGAGGTCCTCATTTCGACTGTATGTTTGTTACGCGATTACTCCGCCAATTATGAACCGATTTTGATGATTCTTTTTTTATTTGTAAGCTGGTGCTCCTCATGTGGTCCCATTTAAATTTGATCAATTTGACGACGTAGTTTTTAAGTTATCCATAGTAATGCGTATTTTCGTGGTAATATAAGGTACCAAAACTAAAAAGAGAAAAATAAAAAACTACTTAACAAAAAATTTTAACCGACTGTCGAAGTGTCTTGCACTACAAAGCGAAAAATTAATTTCTTTTCAGAAGTCGGTGTTAAAAACACACGACAAAGACACCGACTTCCGAAAATAACGTTATTTCTCGCTTTGTATTGTTTTTTTTGCAAGTCTGTTTATTGTTTTTGATAAAAAGTTTTTTAACTAGCTGTTTCGAACCTTGTTGCCGGTTGTTGCCTTGTTGGCGTTGCCTGCCGCACTAAAATCATGAATTTTCCATCTTAAAAAGTAGCTACGACACTTAAATATGACAGCAAGAATTGTCGGAAACGGATCAATACTACACGATGCTAACTTTTTAAAACAATCAATTTTAACTATTTATAACATTAGTTTAGCTTTTTTATAGTCAACAAACGGGAGCTAGGCGATTATATTATTTATTCTGTGCTTTCACTGACGTATGATGCCACATTATTAGTAGCTCTTTTAGGAAGGAATTCTAACGGAGGCAATTTCAACCTCCATTTTGTGCAATGGTGCTACTTTCTCATGTCGGCTTTAAAACAATTGGGAGTGTATGTGATTTTATAATAATGCAAATAAAGAGAAGTTAAACAGTCGTTTAACTGACATACTCTGTTATAGTATTGTAAAAAATACTGTTTTGTAGAAAAAAAAATAGACTACATATTCTTACTATTTTACGTAAATCTGTGTCACTATTCTTTGCAAGAGCGCAGGGATTTTCTGATTCACTGCACCCTCCCTCAAGCAATTTCAATGATAATATGTTCCAGTTGCAATATCTACCCGCTCGTTTTTATAACACTAACCTACTAGACGTAACATTTTAAACAAAATCATTATGAATACAATAGGTGTACTAAAGCTACAGTGAAGAGATGTAAATAGCTCGAAAAGTTGACAACACCGAGAATAATTATATCTGAACAGTTTCAGACAGGAGCTCTTTGGTCAGGAGTCTACTTTCAGATTTCCAAAAAGGACACTTAACGTTCAAGGCCGTTCATTTTATCCACCAAAATACTCAAAATACCATGAATAGGCAAAGCTGTCGAAGAAGTTGTACAGTTTCTATAAATCGTTTGACTAATTTTTACTTTTCGTCCTGATCATACTTGTTCAAAAAAGAACATGGCGCTCCCCCTCTATTCGGAGCCGTAAGTCATCATCATCATCATCATCATTTCAGCCGAAACACGTCCACTGCTGGACATAAGCCTCCCCCAGGCGTCGCCACATTGACCGATCCCGTGCGTCTCGCATCCTAGTACAAGAGAGCCGTAAGTACAAGAATCAAATGCAATATTCAATGTTCTTAAACAGGGGCGGTAAATTATAATAAATTTACGGGTACAGCAACAATTTACCCTGGAAGGTACCTAGCAACTTTTACAGTTACCTACCCTAAACTAACACGCGACGGTCGTAAAGTCATCCCGCAAAACGTAACTTTTACCCCTTTATTCATGACAGGGTAGTCGCTTACTGATATCAAACATTAATGGTGTCGTTAAATTTCTTATCACGTCAAGGTTTTTAATGAAAGTTCTTTGTTTTAGCTTCGTCCTTCACCTGTATCAGAGCGAACAACAAAAACATTCAGAATGTATTACGTTCATGCTCAAAGATAATTTGCTTGTGGTGTTTTTAGCATACTGTAAGTTGAGGCTGTAACAGGGGTAGAAGTCAACAACAAAAAAATTAACCTTAACCGAAGTTTTATTGTTTGTTTCTTACCTTTCTCATGACAAACAAAGCAAAATAGCTTTTATCATGACCTCTTTAATCAACCAAATGGATCGAATTTGATGCCAAAACGAATCAATCTTAAAGCCCCGATTCACGTTCCCACACACATCTATTCATACCTATTATATTATACATTTATAAAATTAGGTACACTCACAATACAAATTTTACAAGATTACATAAGAAAAACTCAAGTATCATACTCGTGCGTATCTACGCACACTTATGCAATTTTTACTTCCCTAACCTTTTGCACGGTAGATAAAAGAAATCGAAATTTTCTTTTCGTCCCTTCATTTTGTTTTCTTTTTCGGACTATGAATCCAAATTGGTACCTTTGCTTATAAAATTAAGACATATTCATTAAACGTTCAGTTCGCATCGATAAACAGGCCTTTATTAATCTACATTTTCATACAAGTGAAAAAGCTCGGGCCGTTCAACAAGACCACATTCATATTGCGAAATAGAGTGCCCTTCAGTGGCAGGGTTTACGTCACAAGGTGCCAAAAGACTTGAAAAAAAAAAACAAAAAGTCTAACAAATCAACCTTGGACTCCAGAAAAAGCAAGAAAAAGGTGACATATTATGTACTTAGTAGAGTGCGCGCAAGAAAAGTCTGCGCGCGGCCAAAATCGGAACTAATCAATTGTCATTTTTGTCAGGTGTCAAGAGAGTGTGTTGTATTCCGTGTTTTTATTCGTTTTCGAAGTAAATAATCGCTATAATTATGCCAAAAGTAATTTAAAGTGCGGGCAGAGATGTTTTCTTGAAGTGAACAAGACAATGACAGGCCTACGGTACCGTTTTACAAAGATAGAGCCCGCGTTGCTTATTTGACAGTAACTTATATTATACTAAAATATACTAAAATACCTTAAAAAAACTACCATTATACTAAAATTTCCCTAAATTTTCGTACTACCGGTGCCGCTTCTTCAAAAATTATTGAAGAAGAAATAAAAAAAGAATTGTTAATTAAATGGACGGTATTTAGCCACTGCAGGGCCATTGTTAGACCACATTTAACAGTAGGTACTACTAAGTATTCAATAAAAGATTTACAATAATTTCAAGCTTTTTTCATCATATTTCATGCAGTTGAAAAAGCTAGTAATTAATTATGCTTAACTTAAATTACTTTAAGTTTCGAGTAATGAAAAATTACTATTGATAAATGAAGGAAAAAAGGTGAGTTATGCTAGCAACATTAAGCACGCCACCCATCGCGCGCAGACTTATCTTGCGCGCACTCCATCAGCGATAGCAATTGTCAAAAGTTCAATTTGTGATTGTTAATCGCTACCTCTATGTTACGCGGTCAATACACGAAACTTTTTATAAAAAAAAAATTACTAACTACTAAAACAAAACACTACAAAGCGAAAAATAACTTTTTTTTCGGCAGTCGGTGTCTTTGACAGCGACTTCCGAAGAGAAAGTTATTTTTCGCTTTGTAGCGTTTTGTTTTGGAAGTCGGTTTAATTATTTTTTCTCCTTTTTAGTTTTGGTACCATAAATTCAAATGATAAAAATACGCATTATTAAGGATAACTCAAAAACTACTCGTCAGGTCTTGATCATATTGAAAATCGACCACATTAGAAGAACCAACTTCAAAAAAAAATCATCAAAATTTGTTCACCTAGTTAAAAGTTCTAAGTAACACACA
Organism: Orthosia incerta; assembly: GCA_948252205.1. Lineage (NCBI taxonomy): Eukaryota > Metazoa > Arthropoda > Insecta > Lepidoptera > Noctuidae > Orthosia > Orthosia incerta. The sequence goes on from OX411744.1 coordinate 15,210,962, forward strand.
TAAAAAAAATACAGTCGAATTGAGAACCTCCTCCTTTTTTCTCGGTTAAACATATGTCTTTTTGACAATCTCTGTGGCTGATAGAATCTAACGTGAAGTTTATTGAAAGTTCTTCTCCATAGACACTGACGCTTGCGAATGTTGAACAAGGTTTTTAAATTGTATTTTTATATAGGTTTTCAAAAGTAACTTTTAAGGCGGTTGACACACTGCCACTCACCACGCAGCGTAGCGCGTCATAATCGCCTAAATGGTTCAATTGAAATCAATTATTTGATTATTTGAATTTGTCTAGAATCTCTCGTCTTGTTATCTACACCCTCAGCAGTGCTACTCATGCACTTAATTAAGAGCTTACAAACTCTCGACCAGTTTATGGGTTTACTTCCCTATTTTAATTCCCCACAACGACAACACTTTAATCAGAGCCCCAACCGATAAGTCTACTTAAAACGTCGCGACTCATCGTCATAGAACCAACAACATGACGCCTGTTAAAAGGATAAAGTGACTTTGAAAGGTTACTTGACAACATTACACAAAAGCTTTGTGAATCAACTTTGTAATATCACATAAAGTAGTTAAAAAAGGAAACAAAACCGCCGGACGGAATATTCAAAGGGTCTTTAAGTGGAAGTGAGAGATGGCAGGTCAGGCACCTACGGCGTGCCTTTGAAAATAGAACATTTTGGAAAAATCGTAATTATTCTCTTATACACTTATTGTACGTAACATGGAAAGCTTTTTCTTTGTCTGACAACATCTAACCACAACCATACTCTAACGCTTTTTGGTGATCTCTCAAAATTGCCTTACTTATTTTAAAATATGTAAGTATAAATCTAAATTAAATAACATAGAAATGATTTTTCCTCTTCAATAGATGCAATTTAATGAAAAAATAGCATTATGTTGCGGATTTTACAAGAGAGAATCGCAGAAAAATTATTTTACTTGAACAATTTTCTTCTTCTACAAGATTTAATCTGAAAATGCATGTTTAGCAAGAGTCTAAAAGCATAAAACACGATTTTCAGAGAAAATACCAACTATAAATACTAACTTCAGGTCTTTAGTTTTCGCTTTACCACCTTTAAGATATAATAAACACGTAAAACGCTTTTGACAGATAAACTTTCAGCAATTTTATAAATTACTCAGCGGTTGAAATGGTGTGAAACTTCTACTAAATGCCTGCAATCACATGCCGTTCGTATTTCTAAGTTTGTAGCTAGTCAGTTTCGTATCTATTTCGTGCTCTAACTTTGTCTGCCGATGTTCTCATTAAGAGATAATACTTGGTAATCTGCATTGACGTTCAACTATTGTCTGCCATCATTAACTATGAATACAAACTTGATACGACTTTGCATACCTACACAGTTATAACCAGTAGCGGCGTTAGGGTAGGGCGCGGTTGGGCGATCGCCCAGGGCGCCGGATAAAAGGGGCGCCTCAGGCGCCCCTTTGTAGCCTATCACTCATAGTTCGAGGTCTACTTACTCGTAAATTCCCTAAATTAAGCGAAAAAACCTTTATGTTGGTAACACTTAAATTAATTGCAGTGTTCAATTCAGAGCACCGCATGCAGTTAATTTTTTCGGGAATCCTCAATCTTAAAGAAACACATTGTCATTCAAGTTAAAAATAACGCTCTTTTTAACATTTTAGTTAAAAGAGTTAGCGTTATTTTTAACTTGAATATTGCAACTATCTTGTGCACACCACATTCATTTCAGTCAATGAAAGGTTCGAACAGTTAAATGAGTACTCGGAATCTTGGTCTGTTTTGTTCAATATGAAACAGATTCCGGGAAAACCAGACCTTGTCAAACTATGTGGTGATCTCCAATTTAAATTAAAATTAACTGTAGACTCTAAATCAGACATAGATGGTTGTTTGTCGTGTGATAAACTCGTAAGTCTGATATCCTTTTTGCCTGATTAGAATGTGGTTACTCCTATTTTTACGCAACTTACAAGAACAACACAACACAAAATAGTTCGTGCCGTCGACTATAGTGTACTCTTAAGGGTACACTAGTCGACGGCACGAACTATTTTGTGAAAGGGGGTTAAAATGCATTTTATATCAACCGACAACACGTGCGGAAGAGATAGATGCTGTGATGAGCAGTAGGAAGCTAGTTCGCGTACGAATACACACTTTTGCAAATTTGTAGCGAAATGGATAATGATTTAGGACCAAACCGAGCGTGCAATTTTATAAACAGACCTTTGGCAGTCTAGATATCATGAAAAAACAACTAAATCTATCTGTTCAAAATAAAATTATTTGCATTGTTGAACTACTAGTCTATCCCTGTATGGAGGCCGTTTTGCAATTTTCCGTCTTCTTATGGTATTTATTTGCGCCCAAAAATGCGTTAAAATTAGTGTCGAAATGTGGAACTTTCGACGCTCATAACTTTCAAATATTTTCTTTTTTTACTTTTTTGCTTCCATATAGGGCTAGATAATTATGAGACAAATTAATATCACTTTTTATTTTGAACCTACATCGTCAAACAGTGGAATAATCCCTAGACTACGTTTTTATGGAAGAATTTTCGACTAGTGTAACCTTAAGCAGATTTTCAGTCTCCTCATATGTGCGACTTTGTAGGTACGTAGAGACTTGGGTTTTGCATTCTCGTAGCGGAAGAGGGTAAATATTTATTTCCTTATTTATTTTATGGTTGAGCATGGAGAAAATAGCCGCTTGCCAGTACAGTCCTCCGTGGTAATGATGACGCTTATTTTTGGTTAGTTGGACATCAAAAGACAGTTGCGCATGCTTCCTAAGAATAACCTGCCTCACAAAAAGTTGTCGGACCGTGAGCACATTGCTGAGTCTGTATAGCTCAAAAGTGGGATATCGGATAGGTTTAGATAGCATTACCTTTAAGAAGGATCTCTGAGCTCTTTCTAGGCGTAGCATTATATTTTTTTCCACTCCACCCCAAGCCGGGAAACAATAACCTAGAATATACTGAACAAGAGCAAAGTAAACCGATTTCAGAGTGTCTAGGTTTGCAATACATCTTAAATATCTAAAAACATACAATATCTTTCGGACCCTACCAACTGTAGCCGCAACTTGCTCGTGCCAACTTAGGACTTCGTCGATTACTAGTGCGGAGAGGGGTCTTTCAAAGCTGAAACTGATAAAAACCTATCTTCGATCAACAATATCTCAATCTAGATTGACAAACTTAGCAAATTTGTACATTGATAAACGAAATTGATGAAAACATCGACATCAATAACCTTATAAAAGAGTTTGCTGATAGAAAGGTCAGAAAAGTAAATTTTATTTAGTCTTTTTCTAATAAACGGTTATTTTTATTTCTTTTAATAAATGCTTATTTCATTATATCCTTTATTTTTTTAGTATGGGTTTGAATTACAGATGGGGGGGCGCCGTAGAAATCTCGCCCAGGGCGCTGGTAGTGTTAAAACCGGCACTGGTTATAACTTCTTGAAATTTATGATCTCCCGTGGGACGTTTATGACGTTTTTACAGTAGCAAAGAGGCTGTAACGATTACGGTATATAACTGTGCTGTCCCAGATGAATCGTAAAAAGGAAGTTGTGAAAGCTTTATTGGATAACGGCCCTGCTTACAGCACTTCTAACTTAGAACAGCTAACTTGGCCGAGAAAAACTTTTATATCGCGTTTAACATCATTCCCCCGTCCATTCTTGCTTAGATTCTATTTTTTCACTCGGGGCTGACTTGAAAGTCTGTGAGAATGTTTCCATGTGACAGCTCTTAACAATGTTTTCCACGCTTCAGTTATTTCGCCGAACGCGTTTTAAATGAAAATTGGTTAAATTACTTTTGACGCCTCCGAGAACTTCAGACATTGCATTTCAATTTGGTCTTTAATTAATTTTGTTCGTCGAGACGTAAACCATCAAAACAAAAATATGATTGTGGGTATAAAGTAGATGGGCCGCGACCTCAGTGCTCGTTTCCCTAAGTATCAGCGAGTCACTGAACAAAAGTGCGACGGAGCCAACGACGCGTGACTCTCAGATAGAGACGCCGACGCCCGGGGACGCCCCCAAGACATAACTTTCGCTCTTTTGAAGCACTGAAAGTGATCCTACTCCTCCAAGCGAAAAACTCAAAAGATACTTGTATTCAAAACTTAAAACGATGACCGAGACATTGTCTCTAGCATATAACGTTAAATGAACTTGGAATGGGTTCAAAGTCCACGCGGTGCCTTTTCGACTAGAAAGACATTTTGCAGGTCCATTGATCGCGCACTGAAATATTTTAATAAAATTATGAAGGGCACTAAAATGTCAGCGATCTTTGCAGTTTCAATGTCACTACTGTCGTTAAAAAATGTTACGCAAAAATTGGAAAACTGTGATTACCCTTACCTGTAAGTTTTAATCTTGCGTCTTTTTTAATAAAAACTATCAAGTTTAATGTTGAAATTCGGTTAAAATTTTAGATTTTGTAAACCTTAATACCCAGGCATAATGTATATTCACATAAAACAAGTCTCGCAAGGAGATAAGATAAAACTTTATACATAACACTTAAGAAAATACACTAACAAACTTCAAGTAAGTCATACTTTCGGAGACAAAGTATGCTATACTCATTTTGCAGATACCTAAGTATACTTATGTACAGTGTAAATATAAATATGGATAAACCTATTTTAGTCTTATTTTAATATAAAAATGTAGCGTGCATGATAGATTAGTACCTGGGCGAACGAACTCTGCTCGGACGAAAATAGAGGAAATTACATTTTCTAAAAATGAAACATAGCTAGATCGATTTATCGCCCCCTAAACCCTCTGCATACTAAATTTCATGGAAATCGTTAGAACCGTTTCCGAGATTCAGATTATATATATACATATATAGCGATAAGGCCGCCCATTGTATGTGTTTTAGAATTAATTAGTACAATAAAGCATATAATAAATAAATATATACAAGAATTGCTCGTTTAGATTAGATAGATATATTATGTAAATAATCATCAGAGACTTTGGTCGTACAAATAAATATAATCTAATGGATCATAGTGAGGATTACTAGCATTACCAACAAATAAACGAAGCTTTCATGTCGTAAATCACGGTTATATGCAGCTAATGGTATTACACTAAGTAACAATTAGGTGGCCTGTATCGACGGGACAAAACACAGACCTAGCTTTAATAAAAGCCGCTTCTGAAGTACGATTATTGCATAAATCCGCCATAAATGTGACGTCACGAGCGTTGAGAACTCAGACACGCATCAGCATAATACCGTGATAATGCGCCCCTTGAGTGCGGCCTGGATCCGCACCCTGTGGATTATGGCCAGGGGCTCCACGCCCAAATAAGATCTTTTATGCTTGCCTGGCTATCTTTTGTGAGAAATTGTGATCCCGCTGTATTTTATAAGTGTGAATATTCAAAGAATGGCTGTCAATCACAGCTTTTTAACGGCCTAGACTTGGATTAGAAATTTGCTGCTATTGTGGCATATTTGAGAAGCTCTTGAAACATTTGAATATAATCAGCAACATCGAAGGTGAGCAAAAATGTTTAAGACTGAGCTCACACGGCGTTTTGCAAGTATTTTCACACGGCATTATACCGTACGTTTTTTACAGTATCATTATCGTCAGCAGGGTATTGGCATTTGCCGTGTAAATGTACCCTGTAGTGAAATAAGTTGTTGGAAAGTAAAATAATATTTAAATACAGAAAATATACCAAACATAAGCTCTGTCAAATTAAACACAAGTATTACAAGAGAACACAATGTCCAACTGATCAGTAACGCGATAAAGCCCACCGGAAAATGGAAAACTCCATGTTCTTATTTAAATTTACGTTAATTAACGTTCCACTCGTTAAATGGCTGAAATAATAGTGTAATTTTGTTACTATACGCGGGTATATTTACGTTACCACACAAAATAAATGGTAGCATAGCAAAATGTCCTTTCATCAAAATTCTGCAAAATTAAATTGTAGCTCGTCCTCTGCCCTGTCAATTCCACCGAGTGTTTCATTTAAAATGTCATTTCAAGTTGTCATATATATTTGCTAGGACGCTCTTTGTTCGTACTCGTGTATTTGGGAAATCATTATGTAAATATATTTATTAGTAGGTATACAGTCAATTTTTACGACTCTTCGAAACTGTATGTAGGAGCATTATTAAGAATACTTCTAGGTGGCCATTTTTCCGACCCAAGTTTCAATTCGTACGCCGGCGAAGTTTACAAACTGGATAAATATAGAGCAGTGACGCCCGTTCAAAAATTTATGGCCACATTTGGCTTTAGTTTGGTTCAATATCTCTCTTATTTGCGTTTCAATGCCAACTGTCGACCTTTGTGGGGCTGCCAACGACTTCCGGTCTACTTTTTGACGGATGCCCATAACGCCGTGCAAACTTCAGCTATGGGGTAAGTTGGCCATATAAGCTATTTATCGAGTAAAGGAATAAAGGGTGGTTAAATTTACGAAGGCACGCAATGTTTTGTCATTTTATGCGAGTGCTAAACAGTTATCAGGTATCAGGAAAGGCATTAATCCGGGTAATGTCCGCCGTTTCCGTGGGCAGGTATCTATTAACGCAAGCGGCAGCATTTATAGCTTGCGGAAAAACGTTTTTTTTCAATGAACAGACACTTTGATACATGTTCGTATTTCTAAAATTGTAGGAACATTTAAAGAACCTTTTTTCTCTAACCCCTCTTATGTTTAAAATTAAGTAAAGTTTTGCCAAACTTGAACCTCGAAAAGGTAGTTTATTTCAAGTTTATACTGGTTGTAACTTCAGTCCAAGTTTAATTATAAGGGGCTGAAGGATTACCCGCCTTGTAATGTAGCTAAGGAACGCCAATCTTTTTCCTTTCAAGATAAGGATGAAGTCTGCACGTTCTGTCGAAGGGTCATAGCATTGTGGTCTCTAGTCTCCATATAGTTTGCAGGGGCTTTTTTATGACCAATGTTTTACGACGCTGCAAGTTTTTGTGGTTTGTAGGGTTGACTATGGGATCCTAAAATAAATAAGTTGTTAACAGTTTAGCAGAATACTTCTCTTATTTGTTAATTTTATAATTAACTAGCTGATCCCCGCGGCTTTGCTCCCGTGGACCACCCCACAGGAAACGTTTCCGGGATTAAAAAATAGCCTATGTCACTCAGGAATAATGTATCTTTCTATTGGTGAAAGATTTCTTTTAAATCGGTCCTGTGGTTTCGGAGCCTATTCGATACAATCAAACAAAAAAATGTTTCCTCTTTATAATATTATATTAAAGATATAGATGAACACACTGTACAGCACATAGAGAAATGACAATATAACAATTTACCAAACTTATTTAATATTATTAATTTTAAAGTCATTCATTTACTCAAACTAAGCGTAAGACGTATAAACTAAAGCAGCTTCTAGGAGTCAACAACACTTTATACAAATAGCTTAGATATATATCTAGTCACACTGCCTTACGTACCTGAACACAAGAGCTAATATCGCGTAACACGTCCGGATAAGACAAGAGCCGACCACGTTCAGAACCACTTAATTCTGGAACAAACGGCTCTAGGAGAAATTACCCCAAGCTGAGATAAACTCGTCTTTCGGCCCTCTGCTAAATTAGATACTTCCACAAGAGTATGTATCTTAAGATTAAAAATAATATTTACGTGTTACTAAAGAATAACGTGTCTTGTTTATGCATATAAAAACTTAGTGGCACACATATTTTTTGGTACATTACTTTTTTTTTACTTTAATTATCTCGATTAAAATTTACTATATAAAATACTTAATTAACAATAACTACCTATATGTACACATAAATTAAATAAAATAAAACTATAACCGCGTATAAAAGGGTCATATGGCGTCAAAAAATTCGTCCACATCACTGTCAACGTGAAAAGTGCCCAGAACGCTGCTGGCAGCATTGCCACGTTGGATGACAATGCTGATTCTCTGGCCAAGGAAAAGCCCACGTGAAGAGTCGACTAACCGTTTTTTTACATCTCGAAATACTCGATGAGCACCCCATGGACCTAATGTTTCAACCCCAAACGGCTCAAATATATAACTTCCAATAAGGTTGATGTATTTGCGCCGTTTGAGGTTTACTGCACCAGCAGCAGTTGCCCCAGCACAGCCCGCCGTGCTAAGAAGATGGGATGGCGCAAGGGTGTCGACACATGTTGCATCCCACACCAAAGGCCTACCCACCTTCCAAGGCATTATGGTCATCCCGTCTCGTCTCTTCCCGGCTTGCAGCCATGCTCGGTCATCCAGGGCCACATTTAGGATAGATGATGGCGTGTAACGAATAATCTGGTCAATTTTGTCCAGAAGATTTTGTGAATACTTCCATAATGGCGAACCGCGAAGAAAGTACATGAAATTTGGACCAAAACAACAATAACGAATGAGGGTGATAGCCGAATGTATATTAATTTTAGAGAGTCTGTCCGAAATATCGATGAAATGTGTTATTTTAGCGTCAACGAATGGAGAAAAACTATCTTCTGAAATTGAGGAACCTAGGAGGTGCAGTGAACTTCTTTCTGCAATTTTGATCTCTGGTGCTATTGTATTGAATTTTTGAACAGCCGATTGTCTATCCGTATTGTCATAGTTGAAAATTTCGCATTTGGAGTGATTGAGTTCTAGGAAAATGGACTGGAATTCCTGCTTCAGGAATTGAAAATCTTTAAAAACCTATATATCTAAGTCACCTCCTAGTGCGCCATCATCTAAATAACAGACGTTGAATTTTTAATTTAGTTGTTTAATGATAGCATGAATAGCTAAACTGAAAATCACTGACTGAATAAATTACTTGTGTCATTTGTACGAGATTCACTCAATTGATATAATTTCTTTAATTTCAATAATATTATTTATCTAATTACTTTCTTTCAAGAATCGTTTCCATTAGGGTAATATCTACCAAAAATTTTGTAAAGGCATAGAAATAGATCCCAGGATAAAACATTATTGTCGATAATTTGATTGCCATTCATCCCGTGCGGATACGCTCCACCATCTCGTACCGACATGTTTGAAAAATGACGCTACATCACTCCCGAGAGTAAAGAGTCACCAACAATAATGGTGGTGAATTGAGGAGTTTATCCTTTGATAGATTAATCATGCACCTCGCCAGCCATAACAATGAGACGTTATCACATTTTTTTATATTTTTGAAATGTTTTTTATGATTTGTTTTTTATAAAGAAATATTTAAAATGTAAATAGGAAGTGTGTAAAAAATTGCATAGACGTTGTCATAATGAGACCTATTATACAAAAAATAATATGTAAAGAAAGAATAGAAATGGAGTCGGTTAAAATAATGAACGAAAAGGAGTTTATTTGCGCCAGCTATGACCCATACCATAAAAATTAAAAAAAATCTTGACAATAAAAACTGATATAAAAAATACTTAAATAAAAGATACCTTGCCTTGTAAGTCTCACCAAAAATCAATCAATTGATCTACCCAAGTCATCAAATGAACTGACAATGCTTCACGAAACGACGAAAGAAAAACTTCCACTACATTTTTAAACAAACCAATAACTGTGGAATATCTCCTTGAAAAGTCGCCAAGTCCTGGCATATTGTAAGTCATAATAAAATACATCTGTATATGTATGTCTGGTGCTTGGGTCAGCTGAATGCAGTCTCGTCTCGACGTATAACCGTGACCTACCTCGCTAGCTACAAATAGTAATTCCCGTCGCTGTTTATAAGTTATTGGAAATTCTCCGCAGACAGCTTTCCCTGTAAGTGAACTTGACACAAATAGGCGTCTGATAGTTCACGGAGTTCTTTTTCTTCTTCTTTTCGATTCGATGGCACACTTAATTAGATTGTCTGGGCCCAGTAGGCGGCCACGCTTATTGCAGCGTCAGAAGCACTGTACAGGTCTTCCAGTGTGCAAGAGAATGGACAGCTAGGACACTCCAGCAAGTAGGACATAGTCTGTACAGGGGCACCACACTCACACCGGGTGTTGGATGAATCAATTATCCCCTATTTTGCTATTAAATTATATCTGTAGCGGCCTACTTAGGTACGTAGCTGAATGCCTTCCATACAGGCCACTGCAATTCATGACCAAGCGGCAGATGTTCCATGGACACTTCTCCACCCACAACTTTCTCCTCTCCTCAGGCAGCCTGCCCTTGATTGCGTGTGTAGTTCGCAGGAAACTCCTACGACTTTTCAGTCTACCCGGAGTTGTTGAATAGTCGTAGAGGGGATGTCGGGAATCGAATTCCTGGATTTTTTATTCAGTTAAATTTATGCACGTTGTGATGTACCCAGCGATGCGATGGATAGGAATATAAAAGCCGTGTTGATTAACAACAGCTTCGTTAATGCCGATTGAGAGCAGTTGAGAGATAACAAAAGCCAGAATAAAATAATAAATAATCAGAACAAAATCACTCGCAACAAAAACATCTCGTAATAACAGACAGTGCCCAAGTCTATAAAGAATATCTTTCATCAACTCCAATTCAACACTCTCATTTGAACTAAAAATACAGACGTAAAAGCTGAGCCGAAAAGCAAACAAATCGGCGGTGTGTACCACGGGATATTGCAAAAACCCAAAGGGGCACAGCACATAAATCTTGACAGACAAGGCCGAGAATAGAAAATCCGGCATTCGCTTTAGTACCGTGCTATATTAAAGTGCAACTCCCGTTTTCTGGGTCGCAGGGGGCTAAACCGAGGAGTTACACGCACTCATTAAGAAAATGTGTCGTACATTTTGTATGCTCCCCTTGTTCTCGTGGTAATATGAAATATTGATTTGGTATTCGCGAATGTTTTTTTTAGAGTACCGTACCTTAAAGGGACCTATGTCCATGTATGAGGACAACAGTTTTCCAACGGCAAAGTTAAGTTTGCTGAGTGACATTATCATTTTGGGGGCTGAGTCACCCTCGTCCGTAGGAGAGAACCCCATAGGAATCCCTACACGTGGCCCCCGGGTGGTGCAAATCAGGTGACATCAATTAACTGGTGGTAGGTTACGGCCGAAGGCTTGCGACCACCCACCGGGCAAAGACGTACCGCCAAGCGGTCTAGCCGTGTTCCGGTACGATGCTTGGTGTAGCCAACTAGAGGAGTTGGGTCGAGATAGCTGTTCCACTGCAGGCGTTCCAGCCTGACGCGCGCTGTTATGGGCGTATCGGGAGACTGGTCGCGGAGGGTAGCGGGATCCGAGGCATGGTGCGCCGCTGGCCGACCGCAGGTAGTTGGGGCCCAAGTAGTGTGCCAGCCACACACGAAAGGCTGCCCCGCCAACTGTCGAAAAATCCCGGAATGCACCATCGTGCTGGTTGGCGACCAGAAGACAGGGCCCGATGGACATTCCCGGGGGGGCTCGGGCGTCCCCGCGGTCTCCAGATCAGTCCCTCATTGATAGCGTCCTGTCAGTGCGTGTCTGTAGGTTGCCAGCGTGGAACCTCATCTCACTGCCTTCTCCTCACCTTTTTCACTCAAGAATGCAAAGGAATAATAAAAGAAAAGCTGTACAGCGGCAGCACTCCCTGTCACTCAAAGTGCACCTCAGCAATATAAGAGGGCTGCACTCTAATCTCGAAACAGTCCATCACCACCTGGAGACTGATAGACCAGCTCTTTTTTTCCTTTCGCAGACGCAGATCGGATGTCCGTCAGACGTGTCGTACTTATCATACCCAGGGTTTACCCTGGAGCACAATTTCAAACCACGCGCGGGTGTATGCATGTACGCCCGAGACGACATCTGTTATTGGCGGCTCCGAAACCTTGAGGACTCCAGGTTTTCTGTGCTCTGGGCACTGGTGGACACAGGCCTGGATAAAATTATCTACGCCTGTGTCTACCGATCGCACAGTGGAGATCAGGGTGGAGAACAGGAGACAACCAGGCTCACGGAACATCTGTGTGAGGCGGCTGATACGGCACAGCAGCGGTACCCTTCTGCCTAATTAGTGATACTGGGGGATTTCAAGGCCCACCACCAGGAGTGGCTCTTCCCATACCAGTGCACTGATCATGCTGGGCGAGAGACGCGAAAGCTTGCGCTTGCGTTAAATCTCGCCCAGCTGTTCCAGGGAGCAACAAGGGTGCCGGATGTTCATTCGCACACTGCCAATTGCTTGGACCTTCTGCTGACAACAGATCCAGACCGCTACTCTGTGTCGGTATCTTCACCTTTGGGTAGACCCGCCCGATCCCAGCCCAAGAGGCACTCGGTAGGTTTGGCAGTACAGGTCAGCAGATTGGGATGGGATGCGTTCTTTCTTCACATCTTATCCTTGGCAGCCCATTTGCTTTTCTTCGATTGATCCTTCGTCGTGCGCGGACGCCGTGACGGACGTGTTGCGTCAGGGAATGGAGTACTTTATTCCGTTCTCTGACGTAGCAATATCTAGCGTTGACCGGCCATGGTTTGGCGCCGAGTGCAATCGTGTCAACACGCTGAAACGTGAGGCGCACCTGGTATGGGTCGACGCTCGGACGCGCAAAGCTAGCGACGTGAGCCAGTGTAAGAGAGCTTTCAATAGGACTGCCAAGTCCTGCAAGAGGGTATTGCGTATATAGGGCTCGGTTTGACCACATAAGCCGTATTGGGTCTAAACTTGCTTCCTATCCAGCCGGTAGTAAAGCTTTCTGGTCCCTGGCTAAGTCAGTCGAATCGAACTTCTGCCGGCCCTCACTACCACCACTGCTGAAACCCGACGGAACGCTGGCCCACTCCGCTAAGGAGAAAGCAAACTTGTTTGCCTCTCTCTTTGCGGAATCCTCACGCCTGGATTCTGGTAACGCGCGGCCCCCTCCTTCTCCTGATGGATGCGAGACGAGTATGTCGGACATTCATATCCATCAAAAAGACGTCCGTAGGGTGCTGCGGAATCTTGACGTGAACAAGGCTAGTGGCCCCGACGGGGTACCGGCAATTGTTCTAAGAACTTGTGCGCCTGAACTGTCGCCGATCCTGACTCGCCTGTTTCGCCTTTCATATGAGACTGGAAAAGTACCGAATACTTGGAAGCAAGCTAACGTTCAGCCTGTGCCCAAGAAGGGCAGTTGGGCTGACCCGGCCAACTATAGACCCATCTCAGTTACGTCCATCCTCTGTAAGAGTATGGAACGGGTGCTGAACTCCAAGCTCCTGGCATACCTAGAAGCTAACGACATCCTCAGTGACCGCCAATATGGCTTCCGCCAAAATCGGTCTACTGGGGATCTTCTAGCGTATGCCATTCACATGCGCTTGCCGTCTCCCTCGACATCTCGAGCCTTATTGGTAAACTTCCGTCATTCGGTCTGCCCGGTGGTCTGTGCGATTGGATCGCAGACTGCCTGAGGGACCGGTCTATACGAGTGGTTATTGATGGCCGCTCGTCTGACCAACTGGATATCAACGCCGGGGTCCCTCAGGGGTCGGTACTCTCGGCAACATTGTTCTTGTTGCACATAAATGATCTGCTAAAACCCGGCACTTTTGGGTATGCAGACGACAGCACTGTTGCTGAGAGATACTTATCCAACGCGCGTGCTACCGGGCCTCAGGTCTGGTCTCTCCGGGAGGCCATGGTGGAGCGCTTGAACTTGTCCTTGCAGGCAGTCTTCGAATGGGGCGATGCCAATCTGGTCAGGTTTAATGCTGCTAAAACCCAGGGGTGTCTTTTTTCCGCTAAAAGGAGCCAATTCCATCCGGCTCCTATTTTCCGTGGTGTGACCGTGCCGATAACGGACCATTTCGAGCTTCTTGGCGTTACGTTGACATCGACCCTCAATTTTGGTCCATTCATTGAGGCAAAAGCTCAACTGGCTGCCAAAAAGTTGGGGATCCTTGCAAAGGTGAGACGGTACTTCACGCCAGAACAGCTGCTCAACTTGTATCAAGCGCAAGTTCGGTCATGCATGGAGTACTGCTCTCACCTCTGGGATGGATCTGCCAAGTACTAGCTGGATGCACTAGAGTCGATCGAAAAGCGGGCCAAGAGACTCATCGGCAATGAGATATTGGTCGAGTCTAGGCTCCAGAGCCTTGACATCGGTGCCAAGTTGCCAGTCTGTCGGTTTTTTATCGGTTACATTTCGGGGAGTGTGCGTTGGAATTGCATGAACTAATTTCTCCTAGCCCTTTCCATCATCGGACTACAAGACGTACGGCGATGTGTTATCGGTACATGGTGGACATCCCACCCATACGCACCAAACGTTTTGGGAATACTTTCATTATGCGTACAGCTAAGGAGTGGAATTCCCTGCCGGAGTCTGTATTTCCTGAGAGCTACAACTTGGGAGTCTTTAAGTCAAGAGTGAATAGGTTTCTTCTAGGTAAGCGCGCTACATCGTCGACAACATCATCACTTACCATCAGGTGAGATAGTGGTCAAGCGCGAGCCTATCAACAATAAAAAAATAAAAAAAAAACATGGTTTTCGGAACGGAAATTCAACGTGGCCTGACACGCACCTGGCCGTTTTTTTAAGGCTTCGATCTTATGATTGAACAAAAATATATAACTGTTTTGTGTGCTAAGGAAATTCTTGAACGGTTTTAAACAATCGATACCGACACAACATGACAGTTGAAGACAAAACCTGCCTCAGTTCAATGCGGCCAGCCGCATGAAGTCACTAATCCGCGCCACAATGAGCCCCGGACCACACAAAGCCACATACGTAAAAACAATTCGATGAGAACCGGCGCGGGCGTCATGCGCGAAGGAATATCAAAAGCAGGACGCAACAGGCCTAAGCCAGGGATTACCGCCCTCTGGGGCTTCGCGCTGCAAATTGAATGAACGCAAACATTCTCCTCGTATAGATACTAAACACACAAAATAAATGCAATTACTTGAAGACGAAGTTAAAGGAAGCCGGTTGGTGCTGCGTGATAGTAACGTACTTACGTTATCTTTCAAGTTTATACACGGTAGTTTTAGTTCTGAATCTCGTGAGCAATGAATGCGCCGGCACCAGCCGGTCATGTTTGTGAAACAACTTGTGAAAAACATGTGAGTACATCACTGTAAATCGTGTTTGAAATAGACACAAACAGCTCATAAGCACTTCAAAAGACATTTTATTAAAGCCCCCAACAATGTTCAATGAAATAAAGTAGACAGAAACATTGTTGAATCTAGAGAAATGAATGGAGTAGACAAACACAGCTACGCTTGATACTTCAGAAACGCAATAAATAATAAAATAAATCCGTTGTGTAACATGTTTATAATCTAAATGTCGGGCAGCTTTCACGCGAAAATAGATGATACCTGTTTTATTGGTGGAATAAAAAGTGGCTTGTTGACATGTTTACAGCTCCGAGCTCGCGCTTGTTTTCAAGTCAAATAAGTTATAGACATTGCTATCGTAAATACTTTCAAACAAGTTCATAAAATTATACCGAACACACATATCTCTGAGATAAAAGTAGGCAGCTATGTGATTTACAGGCCAGGTCAATGATTTATTGCAAAGCAACAACAGTGTTTATTTCACATAGTCTATTTAGTTGTTTTCATACAACAAAGAAACCGTTGTGCGATCATAAATCGATAGTGTTCTTAGATCTAAAGACAAAGTAATTCATTAAACCATTCGTAATCATAAAAAATACGAGTATTTAGGTACCTAACCAACTATGACCCTGAAAACGCAGAAACTACAAAAATATTGTAAGAAAAATAAATTATATTCAAAGACGAATGACTACCTATCATAAAAGTCTGCGCAAGTTGTCAGAACATCATCAGTATTGATGACAACGTTGGTAACAAGAAATATTCATCGCCATCGTTTATCCTAAATGTATTGAACGGATCGCGGACGTCCCCATTAATATAGGCAGGTCCCATCAGGCCCGATCCCCATATACGGCACACGTGAACGCTTCGTCATTTTCCGGAAATGTGGAGCCGGCCGCCGGAAATTCATCGGAGGCTCGCAATTGGGACTCCCGTTCGAAAATTTTCAGGAAACTAGCGAAATATCTAGCTCAGCATAATGGCCTTTTTTGAAGTAATTAGTTCATTAGGCAGTATTATTCTGCAATATGAAGCAGACGCGATCGAAACATGATCATTTCAAGCGAAAATTTATCCATCCAATTTCATGCAATGGCAAAAACGTTACGGAATACGCTCGCCACAGTTAATCTTCAAATAGTACGTAGCTACGTACCTTTTTCAGGCGCTAGTTTTATCGCGTTTAATGTGCGCTCCATGTTTTATTCATGAAGGCGACTATTTACTTCGCAAATATTTAAGTCAAATCTTTGTCTTCAAAATTCTAGAACTTTGTTTCTAGGCTTTTTAAATATTGTAATGGCAATCGGGGTTTCTCTCGAAAATGAAAATGCATTTTCAGTAGGCAAAGTAACATTTATTTGTGAGTCATGAGACAGTCAAACCATCACGCAAAGAGCTTGCAGGTTTCAAAAATGATATTGATATATGAAGAATGCAACAATGTATTTTCATTGTTTGTCGTCCAAAATATAGTGAAACTGATATACAGTTATCTCGAAAAAACATTACCCAATAGTTCAATTTAAATAAGATAGCTTCACTGGCTGTGCTCATGTAAAACATTCAGTCCAATCCCATCGAGCTGATATTAGCTCTAGTATGCGGACCACTCTACAGAATCATTCCACGAGTTCTCGCAGGGCAATATTTCATAGCTAAAGTTACCCGTTTATCGCCTCCTGAAATGAAATAGGTATTGGAAAATGTTCGCACATTTTCTTGGTACGTTTTGTTATAATTTATCTATCACATAAAGCTAATGGCTTGAAAACAGTATGTACCAACGTGCACGATGTTCTTCCCAACCAGCACGATATAGTACATAAACAATGAACACAAAGATTCGTCGATAGTACAGTTTAGAGCCGGTGGCTTCATCATTATGTCGTATCTGCGACTACTTACTATTCGTCGATAAAATCTTAAAATCTTAAAAAAACAAAAAACCCGACTGCTTAAAAAGCGAACTAAAAAGCCGTAAACAAGAAGAAAATCATGCTGTGCAGTCGGAGGATACGTATTCGCAAGCTGGCTGACCAAAACCAGATGTATCATCCGACTGCACAGCATGATTTTCTTCTTGTTTACGGCTTTTTAGTTCGCTTTTCAAGCAGTCGGGTTTTTGATTTTTTGAATTGACTTTTTTTATTTACATATTTTTTGATTTTAAGATTAATGTACATTTAAACATATAAGTGTTGTATATTTTTGAAATCACCTCTGAAAACCCTTTATTTTGTTACCCCCCTTCTAATTTCCAATTTTAATGTAGCCAGTGCACACTCGCACGGTTAAGACGAATCGATTGACGTATGAACCATCAAAAGCGGCCAACGCGTTTGGTCTCTAGAACGCCACATAGGAACAAACATACATACATACATACTTACATAGGTACATAGACAAATAAACACATTACCCTCTTTCGGCAGTCGGGTAAAAAGACATGCGATGCAATAATGATCGCAGTCAATTAGGCAGATACATCGGCAAATAGCTAAGTCATTTAACTCGTTAGTTGAATGGAGGCTCCGCTACACCTAACAATTACGACTCCCCCTGTGTCTAGGTATAGGTATACTTTGCTACGATGTTCACAGCAACTTAATTATACTTTATTTTTGTTTTACTTTGATTGCGGTGAACTTTTTTAGGTCAAATAACAATAATAATAGTTTATCGCGATAACCTACTTCCAATGGTGTAATATTTACGGAATAAGCTGCAAGTTTCAGCTCGCTCTCACACAATATTAAAACTTACAGCTACTAGGGTGCGCCAGTTTAAAACAATATCTTTGTTGTGACACTGTTCGCATAATTTATTCCCTATCCGGTTAAAAGAATATTCTTCATTGTAAAAATGATAGTTCGGTTCACATTTTGTTAGAGAAGCTCGTCTGGAGGCATCAGTCTATGTCGACGTTGACAAAAGCGACGGTCACAAAAGAATCACGAACTACTTTGTCCTTCCCACCACCACAATATTATGCGGTATCCGTGACTTCACACCATAATGATGTTAGTCTAATTGTACGAGCCCGACTCACAAACCTCGTGGATACACTAACTCCGTGCTCACATAACTTAATTTCAACAATGTTGCACGACACAGTTACAATTTATTTTAGTAGCTCCCAGTGGGGTTAAGAGGACTATTATATTCAAGCCATTTATCACGTAACACTGAACTCTTGGCAGTAACTGAACGCTATTTAACGGAACTGTACAGTTTATTTTTAATTTGAGGCAAAGTTCAAGACAAAACAGCCATGATGAGTAGATTTAGGACACGAGAAAATGTAAAGAAAAATATTTTCAGTGTACAAAAAACGATTAAACTCAAATAAGTAGCTCTAACCACCTCTAACAAACAAAACTAAGTTCGTAATGGCTTAAGTCTGGGCCCGCGTGTCAGAGTAAAAGCATGCAGTGAACCAGTGATTTCCGCGGTCACGTCAGATTCAATTACACCAGCTAGTTTAGTTTGGAGGCAGTTGGTTGCTACTTGAGCCGGCAGAAAGTCGGTGTGGTCACCACTTAGTCGGTATCGATCGGCTTCCGTCGGCATCCGTCATTCCACCTCATTCATGCACAGGCACGCTGATGCAGCACGACACATAAAGGTAATTACTTATTTAAACACGTTCCAATCTGTTCTGTTTCCGTTCCAAAATACATTAACCTTTAAGTTAAAATGTCCATTATTTTAAATGCTGCGATACGAATGAAATATTTCAGGTTAGGTATTTTCGTTTCGAGAATGTGCTGCGAAATAGCTGCAATAAATTTTACGTCCACCGACGACGAGTGTTGTAGCATAGCTTTTCACATCCGCTGCGGGTGCGGATGGCCACTTCAATTGACCCGCTGCATTAGTTACTAGTCCTAATTTTGAACCGACTTTCCAAAAAGAAGGAGGATCTATGTTCGAATTTATGTATTTTTTTGTGTATGTTCACCGATATCTCCGTCAATTGTGGACCGATGTTGAAAATTACTGTTTTGTTTGAAAGAGTATGTTCCGAAATTGGTTCCATTTTAATTTGATGAAGATCTGATGAAGAACTTCGAAGATATATAACAGAACTCTTCAATAAATAACAAAATGTCTGTTTATTGTTTATACCATTTCATAACATAACATCACGCCAGTACGCTCTAAAGGGGTACGCAGAAGTGTACAGTTAACCTTCATTTCACCGGTTATGTTCAAGTTTCATGATATTCGGGTAATCTATTATGGCCTTATAGGTACCTTACTAAACAACTTTCCTATTAGGTGGGTACAACTACAAAGTAAAAAATTACTTTCTTTTTTGAAAGTCGGTGTCTTTGGTAGTTACAATTTTTTTTTCATTATGGACACCGACTTCCAAAAAGAAAGTTATTTTTCACATTGTAGTTTTTTTTATTATTTGGAGGTCGGTAGTATTTTTTTGTAAAAAGGTTTTTTTATTACTCATGATAACGAGAATTTTATTTCACCGAAAAGTAGAGGATTCCTACATTATTTTTCTGTTTCATCTTTACACTTACGTACGTAATCTCCTCTCCAGCTAATATAATAAGTTGTGGAATATAAGCCAGGTGTAGGTACACCTGCTCCGCATTTCGTTCGACCTCCACACATATAGGTTTAATGAGGCTTTGATATTGCTTTTGCTTTCATATTGTACTTAACAAAGTGTCTGCTAACCGAGCGCTAATTTTGCTTCCACTTTGTTGCACAGAATATTCGCATAACACAAGTTTATTTGCATAGTAAATAAATTGAAGTAGTTATCATATGAAAAAAAAATATATTGGCAAACTGTAGTGTGGAGGTTGATTTGCAACAGCATTGCAATTTGTTCGTCAATAATTTCCCGGGAGACGCTTCGCCCGGAGCGGCGCAGCCGCCGGCGGGAACGACGCGATACGCTATTTATTGCGTGGATTCTACAACAATTACTATTTTTTACTCTTTTTAGTTCCTAGTTCTAAACTCAACGGAAACTTTAATAACACCCTGAGCTACACCAGTTATTACGAGGCTGCTCATATAGCAGCCCCGTAATAAGTGGTGTAGTTGGCTTAACACAGTTT
Source organism: Orthosia incerta (assembly GCA_948252205.1). NCBI lineage: Eukaryota > Metazoa > Arthropoda > Insecta > Lepidoptera > Noctuidae > Orthosia > Orthosia incerta. The sequence continues at coordinate 15,231,118 of OX411744.1, forward strand.
TATAACCGCAATCCGCTATTAATTTACATATCAGTGTTTGTGTTTATGATTTAAAGCATATTCGTTTATTTATACTGAATTTTCAGCAAGGAAATCCGATAGATATATCTTTTAGCACTTAATTAGCTAACAACCCATTAGTATTTATTGTCGAATAACTACTAATAGAATGCTTTACGAGGGGAAGTTATGTTTGCGAAACATAATAATCTATACATAGGTACAACAATCGCGTGATTTAGTTGTGCAATTAATTCTCGCAGTCATCTTGAATCGACACCCGACTGATGGTGATTAATAGCGAATCGCTCAGTTCCGTCTGTCGCATTGTGTCATTAGCAGGATTATAAGAAGCTTTCTTTCATATTTCCCTTTTGTCGTTTGTGCGCGTAAAAAACTACTTAATGTCTTTTATTCGTGTTTTGATTGGTACGCAACTTCATATTGTTTAAAAATAATGTTTGCTTACTATTGAGACACCACATAGAACATTTTAACGAGAAAAGAAAGTGAAAATATTTCTCCAGACGGCCATGAAGGAAAACAATGAACAAAAACGATTTACATTTATGTACGAAAAGTCTTGAAGATTAAAGTAGGTGGCTTACTTCTCGCTGAATAGTATTTGGGATACGAACAAGAACTTCTCGATAAGAGACATTCAACAACATTGTACTTCGCAAGGCAAGTTTTGGTTTGAATAAAAACACATTCACGTGCCCGGAAACATTACGTAAGGAGCCATACAAGTTAAGTAGCTGTATTTAAGCCGTATTTTACTACAAAATAAGTTAATGGTCACGCTACCACAATTTTCTTTGCGATCGAGACAAAATAAATTGTTCAAATGGCTTGGAAAGTTTAACTGGATAAGTTTCCTTTACATTACTCCCGAGACAGCAGCGTCTCGTCCCCAGACGTTGTTTGTAAAATAGTGTTTCGTCTAACTCGGGGGTATGCAAGCAATGTTTTCAGAAGTCAATTCCCAACTGTCGAAGGCAATGCTGCGGGTAATTGACAACGTATCGGTACGTCCTAACTCCTAACGTTCGTTGTTGGTTCGAGAGCTCATGACCAAGATTTTTGTCGCACCGTTTTACGATCAAACTAGCATAAAATGATTTAAAAATAAAAAATATTTTCAGAAATTTGCTGCGTTTCGTCTGTCTTGACCGCATTTTCAAATATTATGTCAAAAAAATACCGAGGTTATTCATAGCAATCCGTCTGATTTTTCAGAAAGTAGTTGAACGATAGATTTAAGACACCGATAATATGTACAATTTTCAGACACCAGTAGCGTCACACGTACCCAGGAGACCATTATGAGAAAATTAAAAATGAGGCAAAAGAATAAACCCATAGCAAACTGTCTGAAAATCATGTTTTCAAGTGAACATTGGTTAGTTGATGAGCTTAAATCAGTTTTCAGAAGAAAGTGTGATCAATTTATGTGTTGAAACCATTTTGAACGTGTTGAAAAATTTATATCGGTAACATTCTGTCTCTCAGTCTTAAAACTGTTGGACATGAGGAAAAAAGTTGCCCAGATGTAGAAAAAAAATATTTCAGACAAATTTAGTAACTTTCAATAGTACGAAATCATTATAAAATCGCATTGCGGCGTTGCTGCAGTAACTCTCAAATTCTCAGATAATCTATACTGATACTTATTATTATTATTATATAATTATAATATTATCCCCACCGCAGTATCTCTACGTTGACGTCGTGGTGGGGCTTGCGCGCTTCAATGCTCTCTAGGCTTGTGTCGGTAGATTTTGCTTTGCTGTAACATGCCATAGGTGAGAGGCCAGACTAAGAGAGATACAATCCGCAGGGCAGCTTTGTGGCGAGCTGTTGGGCAGTGGCGACCCCACGGACCTGATCTCCAGGTAGAAGTTTGTTGATAATTTTTGCCCTGCCTTTATTGGCCGCTCGGAGTGAAAACTGACGGGGACCAGAGCTCCCACCTCTCTCTTGCCTTAATTGGCTGCCTTGAGTGGAGATTCGCAAGAGCAAACGTGCTCGGAGGAAGGAAGTTAACCCAGGAGGATGCGGGTTTGTCCCGATAGCCGTGGTATACCTCTCCACTCCTCTAGCACCTCTGGATATGTCACTCCCTTGGCGCTACGTCACTTGAGTGTTAGCGACCCTTTAAGGTGGCCCATTAATAGAGTGTGCAAGTCACCCCCTGCCACATTATAGCCGTGTAGTTCAACAGTGGTCAGGCAGGGGCCAGTAATCCTATAGTTTTAGACGACCGATCCACTAAACCTACCAGACCCATAGCCCAATACATTTTTCTCCATATTTTGCAATAGTCCCGCACCAACCGGGGATTGCCCTTGGGTACACTTGCGTAGTGCATACAGGGATAATCGTCGGTTGGTGTCACATTTCCTGTTACATGCCTAACAAGGCCTCTGCGAGTTATCTTCGGCCCCTCGCATGCCTTTCAAAGGACCGGGATTCCAGGGTCCCGAGACTGTCAAAGTCATATAAATATATAATAAAATATAATATAATATTATAAAGAGGAAAGATTTTTTTGTTTGTTTGTTTGTACCGAATAGGCTCTGAAACTACTGGACCGATTTAAAAAATTCTTTCATCAATAGAAAGCTACATTATTCTTGAGTGACATAGGCTATTTTTTTAATCCTGAATATTGGTCCTGAGGGGTGATCCACGGGAGCGAAGCCGCGGGCAACAGCTAGTATATAATAATTAGGGACAACCGATGTGGTCTGGACCGGGGTTCTCGGCAGACGGCTAGACACATTCCCGACAAAAATACTTCGCTGCGCGCGAAATATATACAAAAACAAATGCACGGGGGACTCACAGTACCACTCGCGGATCGCGAACGTAATTTCGAATAACAATTGGTTGGATAAAAACCAATTTCAACAAAATTAAATCAAGTTTTACGTCTCGCGATATCAATGTCAATTTTACCAGTGTTGCCATCTTCAACCCAACCAAAAACTGTCAATATCGATGACAGCGGGTTGACACAGTGTTGCATCAAAATAACAAAAAAATATTTTAAATGTCTGAAAAAAAACGTTTGGTAATCTCGGCAACCGTACAAAAGATTTTTTTTAAATAACCAAGCTGCTATGAGAAAGGTCGGTTGAATTATTTGACATTTTTGTTCACATTTGACGCGCAAAATATCTGAAAACGAACTTTTTCTTAGCAAAATTACAAAACCTATGTACATTTTTAATATCAGACATCATCATCTACCTAGCCTTTTCCCAACTATATGAGGGTTGGCTTCCAGTTTTACCGGATTCAGCTGAGTACCAGTGTTTTACATGGAGCGACTGCCTATCTAACCTCCACAACCCAGTAACTGGGTAACACGATACCTCATGGCTAGACTGGTGTCAGATCTCAGCCTTCTGACTACACGTAACGACTGTCAATGATCTTCAAATGAAAACCGGGACCAACGGCTCAACATGCTTTCCGAGGCACGGAAGAAACTCGCTAGGTATATGAAGATGGTCACCCATCCACAGATCGACCTCGGTGAGACTTGCTTAACCTTGAAGATAAACTCATGCGGCTGTTATTATTTAGCCACGAGCTGTGACATGTCTTTCGAATTTTTGGTTCTAAGACATGCCAGTTTCCTCACGATGTTTTCCTTCACCGGTTTGAGAGCAGTGATGATGCAAATAATTTACACAAAGTAAAGCGCCTGCCTGGATTCGAACCCACGATCTACAACTTGTAAGTCGCGGCCGTTACCACTGGGCCACTACTGCTCTGCTCCTGCTCTCATTTTTAATATCAGACATATTGTCATAAAAACGACTGTTTCTGGCCAATACGGGAAGTATAACTACCTAACCTAACCTAGCCGGGGTTAAGATTCTAGTCCAACGATTTTGTACGGTTTTGACCGCAAAACGATGAAACATGGTTTTAGTCTTGGACTCTCGTACTATATCGAATGGGCAAGTTTTATTTCACTAAGCAACAACCCCATGCCACGACTAATAAATACCACAGCCTTTTACAAGTTGAAATGTTGTTTCGTTCTATTTCTGTACATTCGTTACGAGTACGTTTGTGATTTCAATCATTCTTTTCACTTTTATTCGCAAAGCCAAAGCGTCTATTGTGGGTGTAATCCTATATTGCTACAATAAAACTGCAAAATGGTGTCGGAAAAGTGAAATAAATTTCCTCACAAGCGCAACTGAAAGAGAAATTAAAAGCAGACCTAGATAACTGCCGACAAACTGTCCTGCAGTTTGGCAGAAGATATGTATAATACCCACAGATGTAAATATTGAAGAAAAAAATAATAAAAAAACACCTGCTGATAAATGTTGGCATTATATTTTAGTGTAGATAGCCTTAATAAAAACGGTTATGTGGAACAGTAAACACATCGTATATGAAGTAATCCCTGTGTGAAGCTGAAACCAATAGCGAGTGGCCAAGCGAGTTGTAGAGTGGAGTTAGCCGTACTTGTGGAGATAGAGGTGACCTGAAAATACACTTGTAGCTATTTTATAATGGACGTTTTCATTATTTTCTATCTTTAATGCTTTCTGTGTCTAAACTTAAACTATTGAAGTTGCATTAGATGATTCAAGTAACCAACGCTAATTTTCGATTCTTGCCTCTTCACATAGCACATTATTGGTATTTACCTAACTTATTTTACTACCTACTTATCTGAAACATGAGAAATTAAATCAAATCTTAATTTCATCATCATCATCAGCTTTTTAATGTTTCCACTGCTGGGACACAGGCCTCCACTCTGCGAGAGGGAATGGGCCGTAATCCACGACGCGGGCCCAGTGCGGGTTGGTGGATGTCACATGTCTTCAAATGTTTGGTTCTAGGACATGCCGGTTTCCTCACAATGTTTTCCTTCTCCGTTTTGAGAGTAGTGGTGATGAAATAATGCCCTGCCTGGATTCGAACCCACGACCGACGTACAACCGACCTACACTGGGCCACCATTGCTCAGTTAAAACCTTAGTTTAAATTAACACAAATCTATGCCTAAAACCACACTTGAACCAAAAACCATACCGTCCATTGTACATGTTTGTCCTGTACATATTTTGTGGTGTACAATAAAGTATATAACAAATAAATAAAAACTTGACTTATATTTAGTCCATATTCCACTCTTTTCACTAGAATGATAGGTGTCACATTTTTACTATCAACTACAACTTCATCCATATCAATAATACATGTGCTGTGTAGCTTTTGGCGTAAATATTTGTGCCGCAAATTCACGCATATATGTAAGTAGGTACTAGGGCATGAATATCGGTATCACGGCATATCGTAATATCGGAATCTTGGAACGAAATTACCGATATTTCAATTCCGATTCTGAGTGATCTAATATCGGAATCTAGGAATCAGAAAAATACATTATATTTTAGCTAATAATGAGCCGTCGAGCGAGAAAGCGCAGTTAAGCCCGTTGACTATAGTGATTAGCAGTGGTCGGATAATCTGTTGATAATCCGGGTGCTTATTTACTTAAACTTCACTTCATGAAATATTAATATGTGCCTTCACGAATGGCGTGATTTAGTCACCAGCTCACAAGAAGTAAACATAAGAGTACAAGTATATATACAGTTTCATGGAACCCGTTGTAACAATTATATTATCATTGAATAACGCTTCAGCAGTGGACGTCTTTCGGCTGAAAGGACGATGACGATGATGATGCTAAGATAGTTTTTAATACTTTTGAGAGGGCTGTTTCGGAACGAGTATTAAAGCTTAATATCTTTCAGTCTTCTGCTTGTATTAAATACAACAAGTATTTCGACCCGATCACTAATCTGTCGGATAAATCAACTTCCACTACTTCAAAAATCATGTTTATTTTTCTGCCACAAATAACAATTATCAATCAAAAACGGAAAATAATAATAACGCCACATAGTTATTTGCGGGAGACTGTTGCCTAATCTAAGCCATAACCTGTATTTCAGGACACCCGATTGACTAAATTGTCTCTCATCATCATCATCATCTTTTCAGTCAAAAAACATCCACTGCTGAATGTAGGCCTCTCCCGGGAGGCGTCGCCACATTGACCGATACTTGTACTGGATTTATAAATCATTATTACTCACTACACTTACTGACTACTTTCAGATTGATCGATTAACATTTATTTTCTGTTTTTTTTTTTGCATTATCCTTTTTAAGAAAGACATGACTTATATTCTTTCTTGGGAAAAAATGTGCAATTTAGGTAAATAAGCGCCCTGTTACAGTGATTGACTGCACTGGTGATTAGAGAGAAACACAATAGAAAATCTAATTATGTCGCGGCAAACGTGTTTTCTTTTTGTACTCACTGTGTACAATTAACAAAAAAAAAAACGATGTTTAACGAAAGTGCGCAATTCCTATGATATTAAAATCGGAATTCCGATATTGAGATCTAATATCGGCAATCAATATCGGAATTGAAAAACTGCCGACATTATATGCCCTAGTAGGTACGTCTATCTGTGCTACGTTCGTCCACATTGCGGAAATATGTGCGTCAACACAAAAATATATTTGCGTACATGGTTTTTATTTACATTCAGGCACACGTCGCTTTTAGATATAATATTATATCATGATTTCTTTACCAAGCAATTGTTAGAAAGACACTCTATATTTTTTGTTTTTTTGATTCAATTGTGAATGATTTTACAAGTAGATATACCTCCCCATAAACTAGCCATTTGCATGTCAAAAGGAAATTGTAACAATGAGTCGTATGAAAATTTCGTAATAGTAGATAATATGATCGCTTTTTCTTTGTATATTTTTGTTACAAGATATGACAAAATGTTGTTTAATCGAAAACCTATTTTCAACAATAGTTTGTAAATGAGACAAATAGCTGCAGTTACAAATAGCGGCATTTGCCATAGGTAAAGTCATTATCATTTGTAAAAAATGATAATGACTTTACCTATGGCAAATATGAGCCCAGTACCCTATATTTAACACACCACATTTTCTATTGTATTTTCCTTATTTCCTCAAAACTATAACTACCTGTTAACAAACAAACAGCACGAACAGTGTGTTTCTGAGACTTGTCACAAAGTGGACACATGCATAATGTAGCAGGTGGCTTGCATAATGTAGCGTACCATAATGCTTAACCTGCGATACCGGTTGCTTATAACCACACGTGACGTGCCCTCCACTATTTACGTCCCTGTGTTCGCATTTATTCAATGTTAACGAAATTCAAATAGGTTTCCGTGCCCGGTTTAGCACGGCGGAAGAGCCGGTGGCTAAAAATTAACAACCGGGGTCGATTTTCGAATTAAGCAATACTTGCCGAGGTCGGTACGTGGATGGGTAACCATCTTTACATACCGACTACCGAACCTCCTCTATGCCTTGGGAAGCACGTTAATCCTCGGTCCTGACAGTCATTTTTAAATAATTGACAGTCGTACAATACGTAAGTATTGTCAGGGAATCTAACATCAGTCTTGCCAATGGATAACGTGTTACTCAGTTACTGGGTTGTGGAGGTCAGATAACGGCTAGGCCGATTGGTCGCCTTTACTCATATTAACACATTTCAAACAGCTTACCATGCCCGGTCTAATCTTTTGTTTGGTCAGCAGATCGAAGGTATAACCAGTGGTGTCTCATCCCATACAAAGAAACCGTGCCGACGTACTGCACTGATTATACTAATTATTTTTTGTACATCGATCACGTTCGGTTCCGTTCCACGGATATAGATGGTGATCTATCTATCGCCGTGGAACGGAACAGAACGCGATCGATTTACAAAAAATAATCGGTATAATCAGTTGAAAAACGCTAGTTACGTCGGCACGGTATATTACTAGCATACAGACGTATGCTAGTATTATATTATCTATGGTATAACTAAAGATTCGCATGAAAATGTGAGAACGGCCATAACGGGCATAACATTCTAAATTAATAGGTGAATCTAGGGTAGCTACAGACAGAAATAGTCCACGGATTACAAGATTTTAACTTAATTGCCTTTCTGGCAAAGTTAACTAATTCCCTAAAGTTGTAAAATACTCGAACTATTCACCCCTTGGCGCTGATTACCGCTCACCTTAACGATCTAATCCTTGAAATAAGCCCGGTTTTACTTTACTAGCTATGCTAACTATCTTGCAGATAGTCTGGGCTGAGGCACCGTAGAGTATTTAAAGATTTTAAACAATATGTTTGAGACAAGAAAACCTTTAAACTACATTAAAATGACGAAAATAAACCTACTTTCTGAAAATATTCTCGAGAGATAAATTTCACATGATTTGGTGATATTCATAAAAACTGTGGGACAGCTGTGAGTAGTGACCATCACACCCGGGCGAGCAGCAAAAGGAAAGGAATATATTCTGTATCGCCGGATCCTAAATGCAGGTACAAGTAAGTTATGGTCGCCAGGTGTGCCGATTTTTCCGAGACGTTCCGTATTTCCGAAGCTTTATAAATGGAGAAAATGTGCTCTTATAACGAGGTATTTTATTTTATTACGTATTTTAAAGAGAATATTGTGCTTGATATAGTTTTCAGTATTTTTGGATTATAAGTTCTTTTTAATCGATTCGAATACAAATTAACGTTTACGTGAATGCGATGGAGCACGAGTATGAATTCGTACTATGACCACTCCTTCTTTGTCGTATCAATGATTCCAAAATTAAATATATTTTGACCAGAATTCAGCCACGCCAACAGCGTTGTCATTTGCCTCACAAAGGTTTTTTAATGTGCAGGTGTTTTTGCACAGAGAGCAAGACAAAAGGTGAGGCATTGTTTGGGACGTGGCTCCACAATCGCACTGTGGGTCATTGGAGTACCCCCATCTAACTAGGTTGTGCCTGCAGCGACCCACCTGGCTTCGTAGTCGGTATAGAGATTTCCAGGTGGGCCAAGGCAGTTGGTGGCCCGTAAAGAGCTTTTCTGCAGGCTCAATATAGTCAACTGGAGGGGGGTGTCTGAGGAGCCATAGATTTTTCTTTGTTTCCCTTAACTCGTTGCTGTCAATTGATTAATAATAATAATAATAAATTTATTCTTCAAAAAGTACAAAAGCGTTACAACTTTTTCATCTATGTTAGTGAGGTACATTTAATGAACGACAGGAAGCTGTTTCGACTTTTTAATCTACCCCTTGGCTTCGCCACGTTATATAAAGGATGTCGTTTGTCTGTCTCTTGACTGTGCTTCTATGAATAACGTGCCACTTCTCTTTGGATATCCGGAGGAGCTATTCCTGCAAGCGGGTATAGTGCAGCAAGTGGGGTTGGTTTTAAGCACCCTGTGATAATCCTGCAAGTCTCATTAAGAGCTACATCCACTTGTCGGGCATGGGCGGATCGATGCCACACTGGCCATGCAAATTCCCCAGCCGAAAAACAGAGAGCTAAACCCGATATACGAAGGACATGTGGAGAGGCACCCCAGGTAATAGTTGTTAGACGCCGGAGTACATTGTTGCGGATGCTGACTTTAAGTTTAGTTTTCAAACAGTGGTGTTTGTAAGTCAGTGAGCGGTCCAAGGTAGCACCTAGGTAAACAGGGTGGTCATTGTGCTCTATGTTAGCGCCTCGCCATTTGATGCTTAACTTTCTTGAGGCCTAACGGTTTCTCAGGTGGAATGAGCATGACTGTGTTTTAGACGAGTTAGGCCTTAATGCATTATTATCTTAATATCCACTGAGATCCGCCAGGGCCTTTTCGAGGTTTGTTTCGGCATCCTCAAAGTTTGCGGTCCTCGTAGCTAGCTCCAAGTCATCCGCGTAGAGGACTCGTTCTGTGTTCGTCGTTCTGGGCTGATCGTTGGTTTAAATATTAAACAAAATAGGAACCAGAACACTGCCTTGGGGTAGACCTTAAAATACGCCATCTGCTCTTTTCTGAATTAAGATGGACTATAAACCGCCGATTACGCAACATTTCACCCAAAAGTCGTATGAAAACTTGATCGTCTGTTAAAGTTTTTAGTTTGAACAGCAGTCTTTTAACGTTGACCGTGTCGTAAGCAGCTGATAGGTCGACAAGTACGACCCCGGTTATTTGGTTGGAATCGTATCCTTCCTCTATATATTGAGTGAGACGGAGAATTTGTGCTGTACAGGATTTTCCAGGACGAAAACCAGCTTGCTCCGGGCTCAAACCAGGCTCGACCAGAGGTTGGAGGCGGTTTAGTATACGCCGTTTAAATAATTTAAAGGTGTGGCATAATAAAGAAATTGGGCAATAGCTTTTAGGATCTGTTGGAGGTTTACCAGGTTTGAGTAGTGCTATCACCTTAGCTTTCCTCCATTGCTTGAGTTGAAAAGACCAAGCAACCATGAAACAGCTACTGAACCCTATTCCTTAGTTGTTCTGCGCAGATGTCATCCACCCCGGCAGCTTTACCATTTTTAAGGGACTTTATTTCTGGTATTATACCGGAGAGCGTGAAGGGCTTGCTGATATCATTACTACCGGTTGATGGTGTCGCAGTTTTGGGGATTTTAGGGTGTTTGTTCGGGGGTTTTCCGTTTAAAAGAAGTTGATGAGCTATCGGGTTGGCTATTATGAACACTGATCCGATCTCATAACTAAAAATAAAAATAAATATATAATGAAAATGTGAGAATGCCCATCACGGGCTTAACATAGGGTAACTGTTGAGCTAACAGACACAGATAGTCCACGGACTACAAACTTTTAGCTTTTTTTAATACACATATTTTAAAGAGAATATTCTGCAAATTTCACATATTTTGTCGTTAATGCTTTCTTTAATGGATTCAGTGGTCTAAAAACCTAGAAGAAACTGTCGTATAATTAATAGAGCCCTATATCATTTTAAGTGGTGATCTCGAAATGTGTCGTACAGGCGCTTGAGAGCTGGCATGATGTGTTGTTGGCGTGGCGCCGCGCCGCTGCGGCGTCGGCCGGCCCTCACAAACACAGCCTTCAAAACAACTAACACTAGCTTTTATTCGCTGAATACATTCGATTCGAATAAATTCTCATAACGGACCAGTAAACCTGTTTGTTCGTTGTCACAGCGGTTACAGAATACTATTCGTGCATATCACGGAAGGAATTCTGCGAACAAATATTATTCTAAATGTTCACCTATTTTTTCGCTTAGATCCTGAATAAATATTAAGGAACCATTTATTCGTGTGGAAACTCAACTCATTAATCATTGTATCGTTGCTGCCTCGGGAAACACAAAACGTTATCTTTGCTTTATAGGCAGCTGTGAGCTTTAATGACTTTCTTAATGTTCTAGGAAGGAAGATAAACACCAACTATATCAAGTGTTTATCTTCGCTTAATAGTTGGTAGTCAACTGTCGTCGTAGTAGGCAGCTACCTAACTGCTTCAGTAGATATATTACTTCCTGCAGAAAAGCTATTTATATGTAGGTACCTACACAATCGCTATCCTTCATGACAATGTATTTAAAACTATCAGAAAGCTTATAGTCACTCAAAGGGCAATGGAGAGGGCTATGCACGGAGTTTCCTTGCGTGATCGAATCAGAAATGTAGGGATCTCTACATTTCTGATTCGATCAAGAGAACCAGGGTTAGCCCGAAGAATTGCCAATCTTAAGTGGCAGTGGGCAGGGCACATTGCTCGCAGAACGGATGGCCGATGGGGCAGAAAGGTTCTGGAGTGGCGACCGCGAACCGGAAGACGTTGCTTTGGAAGGCCTCCCACCAGGTGGACTGATGACCTGATGAAGGTTGCGGAGATCCGCTGATTACGAGACGCACGGGACCGGTCAATGTGGCGATTCTTGGGCTCCCCCAAGAATCGCCACATTGACCGGTCCCGTGCGTACCGCCTCCGCCTTCGCCTATTTCCAGCAGTGGCCGTCTTTCATATGACGATGATTTAAAACTATGGCGAAACCACAGATTTCAATATCCTTAAAACGACACTTTTTGTTTGAACGCCCACAATTGGCATGTTTTAAGCCATTAACGACCCACAAAATTCGCTGCTCACAACTACATTAAATAACATTTAATTTGATTAAAACTTGGGGAACACAATCTCCAAACTGAAGTAAGATGTACTTTATATTTTAAAGAAAAGGGATTAGGGTGAGTTTTAAAAGAAAGGGCCGGAGCTCATTCCGGCGCGGCTATACAAGAGACCTCTCGGGGTTTATTACTTCGTAGACCTCTACCCGAAGACAATTCCGCTCCGCCTCCTTAGAATAACGTAATCAAAAGGAACACACTAATTGAAAATAAAAATACATTGTTTTCAGCTTTTTTCTCTTTAATTTCAAAATCACAAGGAAAGCGAAAATTACGTAATATCCGCTGACTGGGGACCGATTTGGAATAAAGTTATGATCAATTTATAGATTGTTCTCGGGAGCATCGACTGCTAAACGAGCTAATATCAGAAGTAACCCTAAGTTCTTTATTTTATTTTATGGAGAGACTAAAGATAGAACAGAGGTGTTAAAATATGCAAATGAATCTATTTACATATCTTGCTACTCCGACGTCGGAATTATTATATTTATATTTTTAGTCCCAGCATTGTCCTTACTTTACAAGTAGATAAATTATGAAAGTAATTTAAAGTCGGAAAGATCTGGACGCAAAATGAAACAAGTTTATAAAAAAGTCGCCTAATATAATTTAAATCTTTTTTTTCAAAGTTTCGAGGCAGATGTTTAGATAGCAATGCTTTTCCAGATAGGACTTATTATTCTTAAATTATTGTTAATTTATATTTAAGTTAGAAAATTCATAGATAAGAACTTGGTTAACCGTATAATTTCTCAAAAGATATAATCGGTTTCTTCAATATCCGTAACGATGTAAGTATGGCCCATTGGAATACCAATTTTCATTAAAAATATATTGGGCCCGTGAAGTCAAATTGCAGATTATGTAAGCTTCATTCTAAGTTTAGTCAGCAATTTCGCCTATGTGTTGCAAGCTGTAATAGGTATTCTGAAATATGAAACATTTGAATATCTAATCGTGACAATTTTGATTCTTATCTTATAGTTGAGTCGCGTTTGGAATAATGCAACGACTCCTAGTATACCATTGGAGCTAAATCCGCAATTCCAAATTGGAAACATTTGGAATACCCTCACTTTTTTGCTTACAAAACTCAGGAATAAGGCTATTGAGTCTTGTGTAAATATTGGCCACTTCAAAAAGGCAATTTTATTTTCACAGAAGCATTTAATCTGGCAACTAAAGTGAGTTGGTGCTATGAATATATTGACACGCGCGGACATTTCTGATAGTCTGGATGATTTAGTTAGCGACATTAAGGACTGCAGTCAAACGAATCCAGCTTTGTAATAAGATCATATAAAAAAGTTTATCTACACACGATAGGAAATATCAGAAGGATGTGGTAAAATGTACATTGAGAAAATGTTATGGACATGTCAACATTAAACAGATAGACAGACAGTTGTTCCGGCTCTGGGTGTTGTGTATGTGAGTTTATATGTTTGTAAACGCACCCACGATACAAGAAGAAATTCCTAGTGTAAGGCAACGCTTTTTAAAAAAGGAAGAAAGAAAAAACACGCTACGCGCTACGGCGTACACACACTTTAATTGTTAAACATGAAAGATTTAATTAATGTAATCAGTTGTAATTAAAATAGTTATAAGTGTGTAACATATGGCACGTGAGTGCGGGGTGGCGTGAGGGGGCGGTGTGCTCATTACCACTGCACTCAGGATTCAGCTCATTAACATAAGGCATATTGCCTCCCGCTAACGAGGACCCACGTTCACCAACAACCCAGCTGCTCTTTCGCTGCAAACTCACCGGATAATTACTGTGGCTAGTACTTATCTATTGTTGCTGATAACTCTGCCGGTGCCAGCGCTATCGAACCTACAGTGCGGAACTCAAACTTTCGTTTGTCAGTACAAAAAAGTATTCCGCCTCCTTCGAGTTTTCGACATAATGTTTTCCTTGTTGTTTACTTATTCTGAGAGTCACAAAGAAACGGATGTGATAAAGGCGAACAATTTTCACATGCACGTATCGTTTATACACATTTGTAGTAACAGATATTCACAAAGTTTTTGGATACAATTACAAACATTTCATGTGTGTTCTATATATTCTGTTTCGAATCGTATTCCTTGAATTCTATTTCGAACATATTGTATGCCGCTGTTTTGCTAGCTTAGAGGGAGGCGCGTCGTTACAAGGTAATGAAGAAGCATTTAAATGTTATTACAGTACATACGAGGCGGTAGCTGTAAAGAGATTTTAAAACAAAAGACGTTCACGGGAGCACATCTTCGTCCTCTATGAGACGCGCCATACCGTGCTCCGTTCACATAAAACCTTCTTGCTATAAGAATTTAAGCTATATGTCTCTTACGACCTCGGGTTTTCTTTCATATAACGCCAACGTTTTCATAGAGCCTCTTTCAGAGTAGAAAAGGTGTTTAGAAGTAGTTCTTTAAAGTTATGTAAGTACGGTCGTAAATTTTGCGTAGCATAATGAACACTAAAGGTAGTTTCAGAGCGTCTGCAGAGTATTTCTGATATACTTGCATTGTTCTTGCAAAATTGCCCAGCTGCAAACCTGCCGCAGTGTCGCTACATATATACCTATCTGAAACTAGTCAAAGCGACGTCGAACACCATCTTGGCTTATGATAATCCTAATTTCAAACTCTCAACTTGGCTTGTTTCTTAATTTCGGTGAGAACTTAAATTCTTTGACACGGTCTAATGACCTGCCTCACTTTTTATGGGCTTCAGTGTATCTTGCTATTTATAAAATTTTAAACCTAGTATAGTCTAACATGTAGTAAAAATAAAATTATAATAATAATCACGGAATCTATTGCCGTCACAATATCTCTTCATTTATTTATTCGCAACAATACACTTCGGCTAAATAACCGTACATTAATATAATTTAATCAATTGCAGATAACACATTGAGTATACAACATTTACATAATTGTTGCCGAACACAATTCGTTTCAAACCATATTTATTTCTTTTCTAATTTGTAGTCTGTCGATAACGATATGTTCTCTTATGTAAATAAAAAGACATATAATACATTATTCAGATAGATACAATTTATCTGATAGCTATCTATTGTATCCTCAAATGAGGAGCGGGGAGCGTGCGACGTCGCGCTCTCGACCGCCCTCCGTCGAACAAAAGAATGAATACATACACATGTGCTTGCTAAGCGCTTTTTCCTTTTCATACCTCCGTCGAAAATGGCATTCACCGCCTCTCAGACACATCTTGTGAATGAATGCAGCTCTCTTAAATGCTCTGTGCTATACATCTCGATTTTGATCACCAGTCTGCGTTGTCAACAGTTTCAATTTAAGTTACCAGCTGCCTTATATTATATGTAATGTTTACACCTAGTAGCTATCACTACGCCTATATAAAGTTTCTACCTTACAACTTACAAAGTTCGCAATTATCTGTTCATATATCATCGCGAGGGTCGTGTAATGACGGCTTCGCACGAAACGAAAGTTAAAACTACATTAAATCAATTTGATATTTCCCTCAGCTTTTTTAAATCATTAAATACACGCGACTGCTAACTAAACTTTACGAGATACTGTATAAAAATATGAAATATAAAAACTGGCTACATTTTTAACAGAGGACACCGCGGCATAATTTTACTTAAAGGTATGAAGTTAATCTCGCTTTTATTTCTAATTTGTTACAAGTTCCACGTTCCTAAGCAAGAGTCGTTGCAGACAAATTAAAAAACTCAGCCACTCTTAGCACAAAAGCTGTATAATTAAAAAAGGGTTGAGACTCGTTAATCTTGAGGCAGTGAGAACAAAATGCGAGCGTCATTAGTGCCAGCTCGCAGCCGCTCATTCAAGCCATCCGTCAATATCTATAAGCCTATTACATACTTGCTATATGAAGTCTTAATTAACTTACATAATTCTATAAATAAACCAAAAAGTTTCACAAAAGTAGACTCCGAAATAGCCGAGCAGTCCCAAATTACATTAAAGTTGAACGTTATGCTCCATGTAAGCACAAAACTTTTCGTCTGCATGTTTAATTAAATCGTCAATACGACGCAACAACATCACAAACAAGCAACAATAACATCGTTGTTAATCGTACGCCCCAGATTACTCGCGAGCGATCGTATTTGTGCTCTCGTATGTATTTGCTAAGATATTCAGGCCCGAAACATGAATCGTCAAGAGGCGTTTGAGATTTTCTCTAAGTGCGTCTAATCCAACACTCGAGTGAGCTGGCAAATACGCCAAGATTAATCACAAGGATGTTGGTAAGCCGTACCTGTGGGGCTGTGCGCCGGGTTAAGGCGCCGAGAGCATGGCCTTGTCCTACTATGGCGGTCGTCTATTTATAGCCGCTCCCCCCCCCGCGCCGCAGCGACCCGCCTCCGACACCCGTCAATGGTTCTATTTAGAGCGAAAGTGCCTCTTTACGTGGGATAAGAAAAATAATAGTTACTGAAAGGTATCGGAAGTCATATCGATATCGCTCCGAGGTATTGGCATCGATGTGGAGATACTAACCTAACGATAGTGATCGCGGATTATTACGTAGAGCAAATAGAGGGCAATGTTCCCCAGATTCTGTCATCCATCTTTTATTTATGTTATTCAAACCAACAACGTAATTACTTTACGAGGGCTCATCGGACCAAGTTAAGCCGCAAATAGAAGTTGATATTGCATTGAATAAATAAACAGGTTCAGGTCAATTTAGATTTTAATTAAAGGGAAAAAGGGCACAGTGTGAAATTAAAGGTGCGTTCGTTGGAGGCTGGGAACGGGCCGCCAGAGCCACACTTATGAAGAGACAATCATGGGCATTACCGAGGTTGCCTCAAAGGTAATGTTAAAATCTCTTGTACACGTTTATTTTTACACATATTCGTAATTTTACATCAGCTTTGTTTGAGTATATGAGATCAAAAGACGGTTTATTTTGTACAAATTAAACGATATATTGAACCGCTAATGAAGAAGGTTGAAAATGCTTACAAGCTTTGTTTTGAGAGCAAAAGGTATTAGGTAACAGCGGATCAGATAACAAAATTTGTATTACCGCACTCCCTACATGAGTAACCTTATATTATACATACAATATTATGTCTTCTAAAATGTAGAAAATTTGTTTATTCCACTCAACTAAAACCCATTTCAAAACTTAGATCTCAAAATACGGCACTCAATTCCCTGTCATTTTCACCTAGATTTATAATTATCAACCGGCACCTCACGGTGTTTGGCCGTGCTTTGTATTCAGACTGAAATACTGAAACTACTTTACATAAACTGAACCGCTAAAGCTACGTGTATTTTCAGCTAATTCCGACGAAACACTTGGCTGCAAGAATAGTTCTAAATCAATTTATTCGGATCTGTCGTAGCTTCGTAGCAACTTTGTAGGTCCGTAGCAAGTTTGTTGATTCGTAGCAACTTCGTAGGTAAGTAGCAAGTTCGTAGGTTTGTCCGTAGCATGCTCGTAGGTCCGTAGCAATATATTAGGTCTGCCCGTATCAAGTTCTTTGGTCTGTAGCAAGCTCGTAGGTGTGTTGCAAGTTCGTAGGTCTATCAGTAGCATGATCGTAGGTCCGTAGCAAATTCGCAAGTCCGCAGCAAGATGGTAGGTTTATCTGTAGCAAGAACCTAGGTCCGTAGCAAGAACGTAGATTTGTAGCAGTACGTAGGTCTATCCATAGTGTTTTTTTTCTTGGTTTATTAATAACATATCTACAATTTGTGTGTCTTTCCATATTTTTTTCGTACTAGTTACCATATTATGACTTTATGTATATAAGTATTACCTACCTGCTCCTACATAAGTACCAAATAGTTAAACTGTACTGTTATCAAAACAAAATAAACGTCCCAGTTAGAATATACAATACGTGCACGACAGAACCAAACAACGATCCTAAACGACAAGCTTCGGCAAATTATTGTTCGTGCCAGCGGCCGGCCCTCGCCACCGACACCAGTACTGCTATATATGTATGCGCCGGAATCGCCCGCCGCTAACTTTGTGTAACTTTCGTCATTACTTATAAGTACGAAAGCTAATCTTGAATGGACAGTTTAATTATACACGGGTCTATTAATTTGTTTGCTATTGTTAATTAATTGGAGTAATCTCAAAGTAATCTCAGTCATAAAAACCAATTTAGTGTTTTAGTATCTGTTTATGTTCACATTAAAGGCACTAGAAGTACTGAAGTACACTGATCATAACAACAACACAACAACATTGAAATATGAACAACACAACAACATTTTAATGCCAAAACAATTGACTCAAGTAAAAGGCAATATAGTTAAATTGTACATATTCGAATTATAACATTAACGACAGTGACGACGAAGAAAAAACGAACACAAGCACCACCGGAAAACAAACGTGAACTAGCAATACCCGCCGTATTGGTGGACAATACTCACCGGTTCACTGGCGCCACAGGCAGCCGAGACGGGAACTGAACTGAAATGAGTAACCTCACATCCTCCACTTCAGATAACCGATAACCGCATCGCCAAAGAGATACACCAAATCATACGAGTGTAAACGTATCCGTATATCGATTCTGCATGTTCAATGGAGAATTTTGTATATGTACACTTTGTGGGTAGGGTCCTATGTGCTGGCTATTTATAGAACATTCAAAATCATTTAATGAGCTCTTAGCGATTTTGTTCCAATTGTGAGAAGCTTTGTTGTTCAAAATGGATAGATTGATAGGGTAATAATTTGTTGAATTATGTTCAGTTTAAGATGAACTACTGTATTGTTTACGTCATTGAAGGCAAAACACCAAACCCTCTTTAGATACGCGACCCCCATGATTCAGATGATACCAATCACTCAATGTTAAATAAGTTGCAATTTACCTTGTTCGATGCTGACTGTGGAACACTGAAGTGAATTCTTAAACACAGTTGTCACCGGCAGATGCTCCTCCTCCTTCCCTCCCGGATCTCAGGCTCATCCCCCCCTCCTTCCCGGCGTCGTCGCCTTGACGAACACTTTCCGTTCCGCTTCTTTGTAGACGCGGTAACCATTCAGTTGATGCTATACGTTACCTGTCTTCTCGGTACTCCCCAAATAATCTTCATAAAGTATTCCTGACTCACTCAGCCATCCTCTGCCAACCACAGCTCCTTAATAATTGACGAACTTGTAAAGCCTTCCAAAAAAAAACTACTCAGCTTACGTGCACATGAGTTTCCTAAGAAATTAGTTTGCTTTCTCAAGAAATCTCATTTACGCAATACGAGTATTATACTCACAATTACTAGTTGTTTGGCGACGAAACGATACTCCGAGCCCTCGTTAGCAAATAAATAAATAACACGATGTTAAGTAAATAGGTTGCTTATTTCTGCCGTAATAGCCTTTTAACTTAGCCGTCGCCGTCGGCCTTATTCCAGACAGCCCGAGGATTTATTCCCAGTTTCAGTCAATAACTGCGTCTGACTCCATAAAGTTTTCTTGTAGTTTGTTAAGTTTCCATGCATATTTCAACTGTTTTTTATTTGTTTACAATTTTAATAGGAATCGCTGCAGGGTATTTTTTCAGTTACCCAAAAGAAAGTATTTGGTTCAGGCAGTTTGATCACAGCGTAAGAAAAGCTCGCGGACCGAATGCTCGTGACCATTCAAGGTGCATTGAGGATCACACACTGTGAAAATTAAAAAAAAAAACAAAGAGAAATGAATTTCTCGCTATCCAAATTGAATCCTCTTAACCAAATTGATATTGTAATAAAAGAGCCCGTCCATTACGGAGTGTCGTCGAGGTAATTTGCTGTAACTCACCTTCCACAATGTCTTCCCTGAGAGCTAGCTATTCATAATTAAATTAAGTCTTGCTCTTTTCTTGACGTTCTACTCATTCCGCGTTTAATTTGTTCGTTTAATAAAGTCGGTATACTGAGGAGAGTCGCAACTCGCAGTAAATTGACATAAATGAAAGATATTAAAAACACAGCAAATAAGGCCTTAATAATAGGGGAGAGAGCGCATCATAATGGCTTGGAAAAGCCCATTTGCTAAACCCCTTATGGACTCCCTTATCAACCGCTACATTGGACAGTCGTAATGGGTCATTTAAATAATCGCACTTGGTGAATCTATTCGTTATCTCAGTACTTGTTGTGAGCACTCGAGGATCCCCATCAGTAGCGGAAACGGACACGAATAGACTTAGTTCTAAATATAGTTCTTGTTGCAAACATTTTGAAACCGGCATTCCTTAAGCCAAATTTAATGCTTTGCCACAGTAGGCTGTCCTTCGGCTTGACATAACATCTCCGTCGCCTTATCATAAACCCTGGGCAGAGTAAGATCTGTATGGCATGAAATGGTGCCGTATTTTTTTTCACGTCTTCAAATAGCTTGTTAAATTCGTCCTAGTGCTCGGGAGCCTACATAAATAACAGATGTCCCACGTCCCCGTGCCGAATACAAATGATATAAATCCAGAGAATTGTACGGGTTCTGCTGGCTTTACCATGATGGATATTCAATGTAGGTACATTGATATTATTGAACATAGTCGTAAGCGTCTTAGGAGAAATTGGATGCAATGCGACAAATACATTCGAAATTCGAAAAGCTATTTCAGCGCTTGCATAATAAATTGTGTTTGTACACTTTGTACCACAGCGCTTAAAGCTGTACATCGCAATCAAAATCCATAGTGTGGCTGTGAATCGGATTAATATCGATGTTTAACCAAGGATTACGGGTGAGCGATGATTAAGGCTTGGTTCGCACTATTCAACACTGTTATTGATAGTTTAGTGTTGTTATTATCTGTTCCGTGTCGCGCCTGAAGTTCTGATTGGTGCAGTAATTAAGTGGTAACCCAAGCAGCACACATAGCTGTATAGTCATTGGACACCAGAATTTTTGAAAATTCGTGGCTGTTATGGTTTCTGTACAAGAGCTGTATATCCGGCTACACAGCTCTTATAATTCTAAATTTGGCCCAAAATTAACCAGCCCTGAGCATTATAGTAGCTTTTTAACAGCTGTCAATGAGCATTGTAAAGCTGTACATGGGCTACACAATGGCTTAGGCAGCTATCAATAGGCGCTATCCAGCACCTTTAATTTTCTTAGATAGCCAACAGATGGTTTATGGCTTAGTAACGGGTATTATTAAATCTACAAAGAAATATTATGGCAACAAAAATCAATTTTTGCAAACTGCGAAGTGTTACGTCAAGGCGGTCTTATTATTTCTGTGGACAAATAGTAATTTCTAATTTAAGCCAAGTTAATTAAAACGTTTATTTTGTATGTCTATTGGTAAATTGTACTGCGGTGCCACTTTACTGTCAATGTATATAGGTGCTGCTTGGAAAGTAGTAGCTTAACTAGAATTATGGTTTCAGTATCGAGCAGCTCAATTACGCTAGTACCTACTTAGCGCACGGTTAGCGCAGTGGTTGAGCGATTGACTGCTGCGCTGCGTGTCGCGGGGTTCGATTCCCGCACGGAACAAACATTTGTATGACCTACAGATAGTTGTTCCGGCTCTGGGTGTTGTGTATGTGAGTTTATATGTTTGTAAACGCACCCACGATACAGGAATAAAGTCCTAGTGTGGGGCAACATTTTTTTTTTTTTTTAAAGTTGCTTAGAGTACTGATGGTGGTTTTTTTATTTCTTCCTCAGACAATTCTATATGGAAACTACCGATGTCTTTGTTTTTATTTGGAATTCTCCATAGCATTTGACCTCGTTAATAATACAGGAGGACTGATAATTGTAAAAAAAAACTCATCTAATAGCATTACCAGTCAACCTGTATATATTTTCTAAATTATGGTGAAAATATCAAAATTGTGTAATTTAGAAGATCAACGCGCCGGCCGCTACAAATAAAGAAGAAAAGCAACTTTATTGTAAAAGTAGCTTCTTCTTGGGTTCTCCCGCGTAAAAGGTGTTTTATCATCCCAAGGGAATACAAACTATCCTATGTCCTTCCTAGGGTCTCAAACTATCTCCGTGACAATTTCATCTAAACCGGTTCAGTAGATCCAGAGATTACCCCTACAACCTCACAAATTCATCAACTCTACCTCTTTATTATATTAGTATAGAAGTATAGATATGTCTAGATATAAATGTATAAGAAAACGAACTCCAGTTTGTTTAACTGTAAACGAAAGGTTAATAAATTAACAGTATCTATTTGGCGTCCAGCTATGGCCATCGTCCATTTAATGGCCCATGTATCCACAGTCAGCACTTTACGACCATACATATCCACTATACCACGTACAATAGGCACTACGTTGCCTTTTGGTATTCCTGCCTCGTAAATTTGTCAACCACGTAACAGAGTGGTTCTATATGCATGCCTGAGCACTGCCTACGGAGGTAACGAGGTACAATCACTTAATGTACTCACCTACTAAGCCGTGATGACAGCCTATTTGCATATACGATTACATACATATTCACTGAAATATTAATGCTGTTTTCACATACGTATATATGCTCACACCGTTTTCCCATGGGGGGTAGGCAGACACTACAGAACGCGACCTGCTACGATCCTCACAAAGTTTTGGTTTGGTAATTACATCACACTAATATTAAAAAGGCAGAAGTATGTGTGTGTGTTTGTATGTTTGTTACTCTTTCACGCAAAAACTACAGAACGGATCTGGATGAAATTTGGCACAGAAATAGGTTATAGTCTGGAATAGCACAAAGGATACTTTTTATTCCGGGAATATATTCCCTTGAGATAATTTTTGACATTCACGCGGGCGAAGCCGCTGGCAGAAGCTATTTCGTTCATATATCTATTCAATCATATACGCACGCCATGTATGTTTGTTATGTTGTCCTTGAACTGGCCCTGGCGAATCTCAGTGGATACTACGAAGATAAAGCATTAAGATCTAATCCGTCCAAAACGTAGTCGTGCTCATTCCACTTGAGAAATCGTCAGGCTGCCAGAAAATAAACATCCAATGGCTAGGTGCTTACATCGAACACAATGACAATCTTGTCTATCTGGGTGCTACCTTGAACCGCTCACTGACCTACAAAAACCACTGCGATAGAACTAAACTCTAGGTCAACACACGTAACAACTTTCTTCGTCGACTCACGTCCACTTCCAGGGGCGCCTCTCCTCAGGTCCTTCGTACATCTGGTTTGCCCAGTGTGGCATCGACCCGCTCATGCCTGAAAAGTAGATGTAGCCCTAAATGACACGTGCAGAATAATCACTGGGTGCCTTAAACCAACTCTACTTGCTGCACTATACCCGTTGGCAGAAATAGCCCCTCCGGAGGTCCGTAGGGAAGTTCCCTGTTCCTCTGAAAAGCACAAGCAGGAGACCGATAACCGCCACTTACTGTACAACGCGGAGCAGTCACGGGGGCGACTAAAGAGTCGGAACAGCTTCCTTAAGCTCCCTATTTGAGGAGGCACAATTTTCTACGTGCTTCTTCCCACTGCTGAGGTACGGGCCTCCTGTCGACAAGAGGGAATGAGCTGTAGTCCACCCCACCTGAGCTGTAGGTCCAGATTTATGGATTTCACAAGTCTATGAATGGTTTGGTTCTAGGACATGCCGGTTTCATCACGAGTATTTCCTTCGCCGAAATAATTGCAATAAAATAATTATAATGACAACCTTGGTAGTTTAAAGACAACCTTATGTATAAAAGAATTGAAGACGATCTCTGTGACGGCGGTCGGATCGCATTTTATTGGAATCAATTGATTTCCGCTGCAAAATTGAGTTGCGTCGAAATCTCGGCGTCTTGATGGGAAAATACATCCTGCTCTGTAACCTTCACCAGACTGCCATCGCAATTTAACACCTTTCTTGTTGTATTTTTAAACTGCGACATTAAGGGATAAGAAGCACGGTGACATTTTCAGAAATAGATTAACTTAACAGGATTATCTTTTCTAGGTCTAACCTCCCTATCTAAAGTCTCCGTCACTAGAAACTATAAATTTTGTAAATAAAGAACTTCTACGTTCCATGATTTAGACGCGTTCCCGTACCACAAAACATTAGACGACAGCGCTTTATACCGTTAGAATATAACCCGACCAAGTGAAATTGCTCGTTAATTTCGTATTACACGTATGTTACTTTGAGTTGATTGAATTTGGGATTATTTGTTGTTGATTGTAGGAGTTCGTAACTTAGTAGAAGTATTTTTTTACAAAATTTATAGCTTTTCGTGACGGGGACTTTAGCTAGTTCATGTTGTTTTATTGGAGAGTAAAAGCCTCACTCTTTGTATTCCAAACAATCCTGTTTTCTGCTAATGTGGGCCAGTCCTTTCCTCAGGATTCGACTGTTCCACCATCAGTGCCTTGGATTGCCGAAAGTCGTCTATCGTAGCGTTTAATGGGACCCATGCTGCGATGGTTCTTTGCCCGATTCTCAATCTTATATTCGGCAGACATATAGACATGATAATCATACTCTTATTTTTGTTTGTATTTCCATCCATCTTGCAGACCAACAGCCCAATTGCGTAAGTGAATTCGGCAAAGAACACGAATACGTAAGCGGACGACACCTTTAAAATAACGACTTTAATATTGTGTAATTCACTCGAAAGGGCATACCCTTTCGAGGAATGGATATGTGAATTCAACACAAAGGGTGGAGGACGTACCCTTTCCAAATTATTTACACAATACGAAATGTGTCATACTCTTTCATGGAGTCGTTCCCTTTGCCCTGCCGAACTTACTTACGCAATTAGGATGCAAGTCACCTAATCTTTTGCATATAGAGTAACATAACTTTAACATTGCAGCTTTCCAAGCATGATAATTATAACCATGAAAGGGATCATTTATTTTCAGTAGCGTACATTTACGGAGTTCTATTTTCAAAAAGGCCAAAAATATCTCTAGCTACATTAATGTCCTTTGTTCGTTTAAATCCGGCTACTAATAATTCATTTTTCAAGCACATCCAGGTCATCCGGTTATTTTAGAATAGGTATGCTGAAGGGTGTTTCTGTCACTTGTATCCAAGTTGGCCGTGTGCCATTTATTTAACTTAATGTTTTACAAAATTTACCTGCATACGTCGTGTGAAATGTTTTTATTTTAAAGCAGAATTATAATGTATTTATTACCTACTAAAAGCTTTTTTCTATACTAATATTATTTATAAAGAGGAAAGAGTTTTTTGTTTATTTGTTTGTTTGTACCGAATAGGCTCCGAAACTACTGGACCGATTTAAAAAATTCTTTCACCAATGGAAAGCTACATTACTCCTGAGTGACATAGGCTATATTTTTTATCCCGAAAACGGGTCCTGTAGGGTGTTCCACGGGAGCGAAGCCGCGGGGAACAGCTAACACAAAATAAAAGCGAACTCTTCTCGAGCACATTAAGCTATAATATCTTTATTATTAAAAGTAATTTATTTATTTATTTCTATACACTTTACTGTACACCAAGACAAAAACAATATTGCATACGGAAACCTTAAAATTAAAACAAACATACAACAGGCGAACTTATCGCGTTCTGCGATCTCTTCCAGGCAACCCAGAATGGAGAGAGGTAGCCTGGACACGACATGGGGTTGCACTTGGTGCAAGTTTGAATAAAACAATAAGTAACAAACATAAAAAGCACTAAATATAAAATACTAAAATATATACATACATACATATAAATATACAGTCAAGAAAACAATACAGCTGCAACAAGAAGAAGATCACTGTGACAGGTAGTGCTCCTTCACCAGTCTTTTGAAGATCGGTAATGATTGCGCGCGTTTTATTGTTACAGGCAATGCATTCCATAGACGAGCGGCCTGGACAGTAAAAGATTTGTTCAGAAAGATAGTGGAATGCATTGGCATTTTAAGTTTCATGTTATCCGATGACCTAAGAACTTTCGTGTGCGAGTCACATAAAAACTGAAATCGATTTTTGAGGTAAAGGGGTGTAGATGGTAAAAATAGCGTATTATACAGGAGGGAAAGAATATGAGCATTCCGGCGAAGGCGAATTGGCAACCACTTGAGTTTCTCGCGGAATTCTGAAACATGGTTACATTTGCGCAAACCAAATATGAACCTTATACATAAATTTTGAAGACGCTCAAATTTATCAAGTTGTACTTCAGTGAATGGTTTCTCTTCGCGCTGTTTCGAGTTTCTTTATGTTTTAGGGCCGGTTTCTGAATTGATAATTTAGAGTTAAGAACTTGTCAAACCTTACTTTAATGGTTTTCAGGCTAAAGTAGGGTTTGACAAAACTCAACTTCAAATTCTTAATTCAGAAACCAGGGTTTATAAAACTTTAGGGACAGGGTGGCAAACAAAACATTGAGAACCCACACTAACTACAGGCAGTTCCTGAAATACATTTAAGAACAGCAATACCTATTCTTGCACAGATGCGACGCACAGCCTATTTGTTTTTGTTGTTTTCCACTCAGTAATCGGCATTTTGTTTAATGTTTTGTTTGTTTTTATTTGGTAATGTCGAAACATATTACGCAAGTAAATTGTCTTTGGCCTCTCACCCACAGATATAACGGTGTATTGCTCTCATCAAGCAAGAGACAAAAAAAAAAATGTTTCGTTTTAAATACGAGGTTTTTGGCTTATTTGTACCTATAGTGAATGCCACTCTTTATTTTGTATTGTGCGTTTAGTTTGTGCAGAATAAACAATTTTTCTTTCTTTCTTTCTTTTCTTTCTTCAATACCATTTACCGCATACCTACCTACCTCAATCAACAGCTGAAATAGGCAGGTGGTGTGGTACACGACACATTTGATTTATGTGCCACAGCCGTGATTTGCATGTGACGCTTTAGGGCACTGAGCCCCCGATGTGCGGCCACAGGAAATTGAAAGCTATAGGTAAACCAAGCCATTCCGAAACGTCTATCCGCGACACCGGATTATGGCTAGCCGTAAATTTACAACAGGAACGTAATATCAGGATCTAGGCAAGACAAAAACTGGCTTGGAAAACTTTTACGTTTTCTACGTACAAGTGGAAAAGATAGTTGCAGCACGTTAAGCTACAAAACCAGCTGTATGTATAATTCTCAAAGAAAGTTTACTTTGAATCGCAAGCCACCTATTGCAGGTATAATATAGTATTATTTTGTTTGGTATTTACTTGTAATTTTTTTTTTTTTTGTTGTTAAATTGTATTTTAATTTTTAGTTTATTTATTATTCAATTGTAATTTAATTCTTGCTGAATTTTAATTCAGTTCTTTATGAATCTCAGTCTAATTGGCTTTTAATTGTGTTTTAATTTGTTATTGTAATTATATTTGATTTGTACAATATTCAATTACTTATGTAAACTCAAAAAAAAAAAAAAACAGACTGTGAACAATGTGCACGCCTGTAATTGACTTGTTTGCACGGGACCATCTTGTTGTTGAATGTTAACACTGTATTAAATATACAATCACGTTATTGGTGTTCATTATTGAAATAAATAAAAATAATGAAGCGTGATATCGCTTTTTAACAAAGGTTCACATAATATAGCATAAAGTAAAATTTCCTCTTCTTTGATGCTTATAATATATATTTACATCTCTCATGTTCGGTAAGTAGGTTCTTATTACCTCCAAATGGGGCTTGTAGGTGACTAATTAGCGCTCTAGGGTAATAATGTAGCTAGAAAAGCCCTAGGGCGGTAAGTAATTTAAAAAAAACACTTCTTTCTTTCAAAAAGTTCGCGTACATCTAACCATCATACTGGCAATAGACATCATGCATTCAGCCCAATGACCAAAGAGATCGCTTTGCTATTCAGCCTTGTCTTCGTGTGAGTATAATAGTTATCAAGTTTAGTCTTGTAATGCCGGTTTTTTTCTACTTACCTCACAATCGAGATGTAAAGCAGAATAGTTAGCTCGGGTGTAAATATCTCGGGCTGCAATTGATGCCTTACAGCCCTTGGCTACTAATCTACTATTGATTTCTCTACCCTCTGGCAATCACAATAAATAAACAATATTTTGTTTTTCATTATGACCAAATAAAAAAAATTGGTAGCCCTAAAATATAACTTTAATCAACAAAGCGATATTTTTTTCTGTTTTGAATTTCTCATTTCAAGGGGTCATAAACAATTTCCCGCAGTTTATATCCATACCTACAGCAGAGCGTTCTCTCGTAAATTCAGCCTCTGCGATCCAACACCCGAGGCTATAAAATATTAAGTTATTGTCAAACCCAGCAACAAACCTTTCAGGCCGTTCATGCTTTAACATCCTTTAATATAGTCCTCCAGACCGAATTTTGCCCGAATTCAGGAGATATTATATTATAGTATGTGTTTTCCGAAAGCTACAATCTAGGAGTCTTTAAGTTAAGAGTGAATAGGTTATTTCTGGGCAAGGGTGTTTAACCGTCGACCACATCATCGCTTACCAACAGGTGAGATAGTGGTCATGCGGGAGCCTAAAAAATAAAAATTGCTCATGCGTATAAGCAAAAACAGGAGCATTTTCTGTGCCCTGACTCTCATAGCCTGATGGGTCAGCAATCCGACGAGACCGGAGAGAAATCAAGCATAAAACGAGCGGTTTAAGGCCAATTCTGAGAAATTCCTAATGAATAAATCATGTGTGTCAATGATGGACATCCCACCCATACGCACCAAACGTTTTGGGAATACTTTTATTATGCGCACAGCAAAAGAGTAGAATTCTAACCTGGAAGTCTTTAAGTCAAGAATCAATAGGTTTCTTCTAAGCAAGCGTGCTACATCGTCGACCACATCATCGCTTACCATCAGATGAGATAGTGGTCAAGCGCAAGCCTATCATAATTAACTAGCTACTTACCTACCCTACATACATGAATGTTGCGTAACTTAAACGCTTACGCAGCGCACGCAACGGATAAGTTCTCAAAAAGGAATATTTTTGCCAGTTTTTGCAACATTTTTCATTTCTGCTCCGCTCCTTTTGGTCGTAGCGTGATGTTATAATATAACCTTCCTAGATAAATGGACTACCCAAGACAAAATTTTTCAATTCTCACCAGTAGTTCCTGAGATTAGCGCGTTCAAACAAACAAACAAACTCTTCAGCTTTATTATATTAGTATAGATATAGATTAGTATAGATAATAAAAAACATCTGTTTTGACTGACAGTTAGTTCCAAGCAGGATAATATTATTCATAACGTAAGTTCGTTATTCAACAATTAACTCAAAGTTACGCCGCCGCTTACATACTTTGTGGAGTTACTTACCAATATCTGCGGAAAGTAATGAGTGCATAAATAAACATTAAAGGAATTCATATGTTCTTTCTATCTTGGAGATTGCTGAAAATGGTGAAGGAAAACATAGTGAGGAAACCTGGACTTATAGTTAAAAGAAGTCTCAAATCGCCAACCCGCATTGAGCAAGTGTCTTAATTAATGCCCGTGCCTTCTCTGTATAAGAAGAGCACATTGCTCTGCAGTGGAACAGTAACAGGCTTCTATTATTATTAAAGGAATCGACCTGTTACGATTTGTCATGGTATGTTGAAAGTCTCACGTGATGAGTGAGGTGTAAAGGTTATCGCTACGCTATCGGAAGTCGGAAGGCGTAGTAAAACGCCGCTTTGTCGAACGATGT
Source organism: Orthosia incerta (assembly GCA_948252205.1). Taxonomy (NCBI): domain Eukaryota; kingdom Metazoa; phylum Arthropoda; class Insecta; order Lepidoptera; family Noctuidae; genus Orthosia; species Orthosia incerta. The sequence goes on from OX411744.1 coordinate 15,260,808, forward strand.
GTTGCGAGAAAAATAAATCTTCCGCCGCGCCGCCGCTGTGCGCCGCAGGAAGTGACTGTAGTACTCGTAACTTGTGTGCGTACTACAGTGCTGACGATCTTATCCTTAATACAGACACAAGTTGACACAATTGTTCTTGTAAGCCTATGTGTGAATGCAATCCGTCTCACAGTGAGTTACTGCATTTCGAGAGTGACACTCACGGATTAAGAAGTAAATATCGTAATACGTGTGTGATTGTAAGGAGGAAGTCTAACGAGGTGAGCGAGGTGTAGAGGATATGGATACGCTATCGGAATTCGAAAGGCGTAGTAAAACGCCGCTTTGAGCAAATCATGTGCGAGGAAAAATAAATCTTCCGCCGTACCGCCGCTGAAAGTGACAGTAGTAACTTTTCTGCGAACTACAAAGCTGACGATGTTATCCTTAATACAGATACACATGTTTTTCTGAGCCTACGTGTGAATGCAATCCGTCTCACAATAAGTTATTTCATTACGAGAGTGTGACGAGGCACCCACGGATTAATCGATCAAGAGATTAGCATTGTGACAACGGACTACGAACTTAATATCCTACGTATATGATTGTAATATGGTAAAGGTTTCACGTGGTGAGTGAGTTGTAAAGGATCGCTACGCTATCGGAAGTTGGAAGGCATATAAAACGCCGCTTTGAGCGAACTAATATGTGTTGAAAAACTAATCTTACGCCGCGTCGCGCGCCGCAGTAAGTGACAGAAGTAACTTGTGTGTCTACTATACCTGACAATTTTACCCTTTATACAGACACAAGTTGACACAGCTGTTCTTGTGAGCCTACGTGTGAATGCAATCCGTCACACAGTGAGTTACTGCATTACGAGAGTGTAATGCAGTAACTCAAGAGATTAGCATTGTGACAACGGACCATGAAGTTTATTCTACCACACTTCGTGCTATGTACTGAGCGGCAGTTTTATCTTCACCTTTACTATTTATAACTTGTATCTAAATATCGGATCACAGACACGTTTTATTGAGCTGCCTAATAATACCAATTTCATCAGAAGCTTCAAAGTAAACGACGCCGCGGGAAAATGACCCTAGTGCTAACATTTTTCAGCAGGAAATATTCCTCGCATATTATAGGTAATGTGGTGTCGTTATTGGCTAGATAAAGCGAGAATAATGTGCTGTGCGTGCCACTCCTTCAAGGCAAAGTATACTACGACGTTGAATAACGTGATACTTCGCGATTCTAATAAAGATCACGTTTCCTCCCACACAGTCGCTTACATCATTGGTTTTTTAAATGATTGCCCTAAAAGGTGGAGGATCTCAATTAGGATATTTCTATTTTTTTTAATTTATATACGGCCATAACGCCGTCATATATAGATGGATTTGCAAAATTCATTTTTTGTTTGAAGGTGGTCAACAAATCAGAATCTGATAATGGAATCCTATGAAAATCGAGGGCACTCCTCAAATATTATAGGCAGACATGTAGCGATTTTGGTATGTTCAATAACATGGCAAGCTTTTGCACTTAGAATTAAAATGAGATGTATTTCAACAAATCAGAATATCTAGAAATCGGTTTAATTTTTTGTTTAAAAGATTTTACTAAATCATGTCACCTCACACTTCATTATAATCAGTACCTGGGCGACCGAGCTCTGCTCGAGTGAAAATAGAGAAAACGACGTTTATTAAAAATGTAACCTAGCTAGATCGATTTATCGCGCCCGAAAGGGCTGCTTACTAAATTTTGTGAAAATCGTTGGAGCCGTTTGCGATATCCAGATTATGTATATATATACAAGAATTTCGCGTTTTAAGGTATAGATTATATTATATCATCATCGTCATCAGCCTATTAATGTTCCCACTGCTGGGACACAGGCCTCCTCTTTGGGAGAGGGAATGGGATATTATATTAATAATATGACACTGTTCCCAATAACGATAGGCTTCAATTTTTTTCCATCTTTTTTAACCGACTTTCGAAAAAGGAGGAGGTTCTATGTTCGACTTCTTGTATGTTTTTTTTATGTATGTTCACCGATATCTCCGTCAATTGTTGATCGATTTTGAAAATTCTTTTTTTGTTTGAAAGAGTATGTTCCGAAATTGGTCCCATTTTAATTTGGTGAAGATCTGATGAAGAACTTCGAAGATATACAACAGAACTCTTTAATAAATAACGGCAAATCTCTCGGGACTGCTGCAATCGCATGCCTGTTTATTGTTTATACCATTTCATATTATAACATCACGCCAGTACGCTCTTAAAGGGTAAGCAGATCTCTCTTTTGATCGGTTTTGTTCAAGTTTCATGATATTCGGGTAACCTATTCTGGCGTTATAGTAAACTTACTAAACAACTTGCCTATTAGGTAGGTACAACTAAAAAGTGAGAAATAAAAAACTTTTTACAAAAAAATACTACCGACTTCCAATTAAGAAAACTACAAAGTGAAAAATAAATTTACTTTTGGAAGTCGGTGTCCATAACGCAAAAAATGGTACCTACGAAAGACACCGACTTCCAAAAATAAATTTATTTTTCACTTTGTAGTTTTCTTATTTGGAAGTCGGTAATATTTTTTTGTAAAAAGTTTTTTATTTTTAAATATTATTTTTATTTCTTATACATATATTATAAGGGCATCATAAAATTCATCCTTTTATTTGAAATTGGTTTGCTCTTGACGCTAGTCTAGGTCAGAGGTGAAGAGACAATGTCGATGATGAAGTGAGCTTACCCAGAAGAAGCCTGTTCACTCTAACTTTGAAGAGATTCGGGTTGAATGCATTCGGAAACACAGACGCAGGTAGTGAGTCCCACCCTTTCGCTGTGCGCATTATGAAGGATGTTTGGAAGCGCTTGGTGCGAATTTAAATGTAATGCCATTTCAATCAGGTGTTTACTCGGGACACGAGGACCTCGGCTTAAGTTTGTCTAAATAACTAATGTTGTATTGACAGTTTCCACGTGTTTCTAATCCCACGTGACGAGTATCGGGTTACGGAGATCGCATTAGCAGTCATAACATTGCGCCGAGTCACTCTAAGTATTGGCACCTATATAGCTACTGAATATACCTACGTCACTCGGCCAGTCTACGCTAGCCAGAATGTTACAGGTCGGTTCCCGAATACAAATGGTGTGAACAAAGCTTACTCATTTATTAAGCTCAATCGTCCGCACAAGGCGGATAGAGACAACATTCTAATAAATTTGTGATAAATTTGAAAGGTTACCTACTATTACTTTCATCATTTTACAGCCTGGCAGCTCGCCAGCGTCATAGAACGCATCAAAGAATCAATGAACTCAAACAGTCTCTGCTTCTGAACAATTTTTACCGCAAAAATCGTCTGTTTTCCACCAGCTGACCACTTTTAAATATAATGCAAGCTTGTAACAAATTTATTATCTGAACTGACAGTTCTATCATTAATATCTTTTCTTCTACCGATATCTTCAACAGTTTTGCTGATGCATGCCAAAAATGTGCCAAGTCTTCTTTGAAGTGTCATCGAAGAATTGCAATTACTCAATTTTCTTACGTGCTGAAACTATATATTTTCACACATCAAAACTCTTTCAAAAATGCTCTTAGTTGCAGTGAAAACTGTACTAAATTTCACTCATGAGCTTCTGAGACACGGCAGAAACTTTGTATATAACTTGCAGTAGGTGCAATGAAGACATCCATCTATTATGTACCGCAATGTGCAGTTACTTAATGGAGTAACTGCTCACACCTTTGAATGCCTGAGCTCTTATTTGCAACAATTTTGGAAAAACGTCAGACATGCATTAGCTTATAATTTTGCTTTGTAAAGTAAACATTACAAGATACATCTCACAATATTAAGCAAGACAAAAAAAATCGTTATAATTAGTCTGCAACGAATTACGACAAAAATGTTAAAAATTTCCATCTGAACTACATGCAGACAACGTACAGTTTACAGTTTTCTAAAAATAAATAGAAATTGATACCAATACCAACTCTGCACTAAACATTAAACTGATTTCCTTAAAAAAATAAAGTATAAAAAACAATATGAAAAGGAAATGCTTGTAACTACTGAAGAAATATGTAAAATGCATTTCAGTCTTAACTAGGAACGGAAACGATTCATTTGTTTTCAGGACTATTTTAAGATCTTTCAACTTTACGAAACATGAAACAATATTATGTTGATAGGAACAAAAAGAAAATCAACTTTTTTTATGAGAGTTTGAAATTATTTCTGCGCGATGTTTCTATGAACCATGTATGTTTGGACTTTGGATATTGTCTACGTACACAGAACTTTGTGTAACATTATTGTATGTTTGCACCATTCATTTGCTTTTCTGTCACTGATCCAATACTCTGACAACAGAAATCACATCAACGTAGAACTGTTGGTAAGTCCACTCATTTAACATCGCACTGACCGAAAACCGATACTAATATTTGTATTACAAAGCGGATACAACACAATAGCGGCGCACCGCTTACGCAAGCAAGGTAATAAACCATTACGCGCGTAAAAATAACGCACGAACGTGTTAAATATTTTTTATCAGACAATTTATGACGACAGCGGCACGTCATTACTTACGGTCTACATTCGCGCCATATTTTTGCGGGACACACATGCGGATTTGCTCAGTCGCAGCATCCGCAGCGGTCACAGCTGCGGGACTAAAGTCTCCGCCTGGTAAGCCACGTGACGTGTATTAGAAACCGCTGACTCTAGGACGATGTGATCGGGTATCGCTATATACGACACGTGCTACCCCACAAATGATTTATTGTTCGAAGGTACAAACGGAACACAAAACATTTTGTTGATTTGAAATTGAACTGTACGGTGAAGCTTGTCCAATAATAAACTGCGTGCCACTCGCTACTTGAGCTCCAGTCAAAACACCCCATTCACACAATTTGTCAAAATGTCCGAATTTATCCTATGCACCCCGGAGACCAATGACAACCCTGACAAGCGGAACTGATACAGAAGCTGACAGATTAATGAGCTCTCCAGAGTACGGAAGCGGATAGGTGTCACACCTCATAATCATTCGTCTGTCCGACGCCGACGGCTGCGGGCGCGTTTATTTGACATAATTAATTAAACTATGAGAACTATTTAATAATCTCCTAAGTCCCTCGTCACGAACTAAGTATTATACTCTAGTATACAGGGAAACTCCATTTGTAATGTATTCATTTCAATTAATAGGAACTAAATTATTCAGTTTTAAATTAATACTGATTGGCAGTACGGAGATTAACCTATTAAGGATTAAGAGCTTTTCCAACAGTTGAATAGTTTCAGTTCCCACACTAGAAATAGAGATAGAGGTACACGCATACCCACAGTAATAGCATATATAAGTGTGTGATAATGATTATTGAAACTTTTCAATTCGTTTTTACTCGACTGCCAAGGAAGGGTTATGTTTTTCGTGCGTATCTTGTATTTTTTTGTATATCTGTTTGTAAACTTCTTTATTATTATATTTCAAACAGCTAGACGATTTTTATAATAAAGACATCGTTAGATATATAAGGTCTTGACCGCACCACTTGGGGTCTTAGATAAGTGACGTTAAAAAAAGAGAAACTTTTTGGGCATATTGTGAGGGTTCCAAAGTGGGATATATATATATATATACTGCTTAAGCGAAATAAAAAGATGTAAACAAGAAGAAAATCATGCTGTGCAGTCGGAGGATACATATTCGCGAGCTGGCTGACCAAAACTATAAATGTCCTCCAACTGCACAGCATGATTTTCTTCATGTTTACATCTTTTTATTTCGCTTAAGCAGTAAGATTTTTGATTTTCTTAACTTTTATTTTACAACTTTTTAGTTATAATTTTATTTTCGTATGACTTTTAAAGATATAAGTGCTGTATACATGTGTAATCACCTCTAAAAACCTTTTTTTGATATCCCACTTTAGTTCGCTTATGCAGTCGGGTTTTTTGATTTCATTTACTTTTTTAAATATTATTAGACTGGAAAATTGAAAACATACAAAAATATAACAACTTTGAACAATATGTAGACTGAATACAAAAAACGCTTGCTAATAATGACTAAATAATTTTCCCAGAACACAAGTAGAGTAGGCAGACGACTCATAATTGTGTATGAAGTCTAGTCTGTTCAGACTAAGATATATACCTAGATTACCGGTTTACGAGCAAATTTATGTTTACGGCTTCTTCGGCTCCGTTTTATAAACACGGGCTACTGAAACCGCTGAAACTAACTGGAAGTACTATAACCCGAAGTGTTCGTAAGTAGCCATATAAAGTTGGCTAATTGTTATACTCTTTTCCGTGCAACATTCTTGTTAAATGTTCGGAGTTTCGGACGAACTTTTGATGATTTAGGTTAGTTAATTAATTAGAAAGGAATATCTATGGTTTTACAAAAATGTAAGCTATTGAAGAATAGTTTTGTTAATTCTTATAAGATTTACGAAAAACACAGAGGCAACATATATTGTTGGTATCTAGCTGTTTGAGTGCTTATTATAATCATACAGTCAAATAATTCTTCTTTATTGACATAGTTGTTTACATTTGCTCTTATTTTCGCAAATAATGGTTATTCCCTGGGCGACCGAGCTCTGCTGAATACGGAGAAAACGATTTTTGCCAGATATGAGACCTAGTTAGATTGATTTTTCGCCAACGAAAACCCACATATTGCTATGGAAATCATTAGAGTCGTTTTTGAGAACGTGATTACAAATATATATAAAATATTGCTCGTCTAATAGTATAATATAGGATTTACTTTGTGTATAAATAATACCAGTTGCGTTATATAGAGAACTAGCTTCTGCCCGCGGCTTCACTCACGTTCAAAGCAAAAAAAAATATGCTCCGATCGCCACCAAACTTTACAGTATTACCCGCTGGGTCAATCTAAAGATTCTCTGAAAATGTCAATATGATTTGTCCAGCCGTTTCGAAGTCTATAAGGATCATACATACATACTTTCTCTTTTATATAGATAGAAGGAAGGAAGGCGCTGGATGCGAGACGCACGGGATCGGTCAATGTGGCGACGCCTGGAGGAGGCCTATGTCCAGCAGTGGACGTCTTTCGGCTAAAATGATGATGATAGATAGATAGAAGATATTGTTTTTCAGACAGGCTAAACAAGCAGACACATCCTACACATAGTTGTTATCCTAGAGTGTTATGGTTACATTCCTGTGCACGGCTTGCTGTAGATCCTAAGTGGAATGCCAATCTTAGCTAAGCAAGCCAGTTAAAGCCGAGTACATTACATATGCACAGAATCGGCGTCACTATACCAACACATAAAGTTGAGTATTTGACTTAACTCTGGTAAACCTCTCAAACTTTAACGTTAAAGTAGAGTTTTACACTTTCTCAACTCCAATTCAGAAACGCGCTAAATCAAAATCAATGAGAAACGAAACGTCTTGGACATGAATGATCACGGTATCGACATCGATATTATTTGACGAATAAAAATATACCTAGTCTGCTTTATTGATAGAGAATATAAAAATGTAGGTATTTTGTCATCATTTCTTACGTCAGATGACAAAACTGTTCGCGCGGTTCATATTTCTCCGCAGATATTTGTAGCTCTCTTCACACTAGCGACACAATTTTCTCAATAGCTTCCTGTCTCGAACATTTTCGGGTTTTTCATAGTGTTATGAAGATTTAACGACTTGTCTCCATTATCCTTAACCCCGAAACGAGGGCGCCATGCCAAACAGTAATAAAACATACGGAACCGTTACACGATAGTCCTCATAGTTATACGATGCCTTACAGATAACAGTTATTACGGTAACAGGAAGCTATAGTAAAGCTATTACTTATTTAATCAACATAAATAGGCTTATTTGTCTACTTATGTTGCTTGTTGTAAGTTGCTTGGTTAATGCAAAGATGAGGTAAACGTTCTTAGGATTTTCTCTTGGGTATATTATCATTTTAACTCCCGAATGAAACGAAATAGCGATGATTCTTGGGTAAAAATATAATTATTATATTTTGTCTGTCAGATGTCGCGACTTACAAGTTGTAGGTCGTAGGTTCGAACCCAGGCAGGCGCTTTACTTTGTGTAAATTATTACATCACCACTGCTCTCAAAACGGTGAAGGAAAACATCCTGAGGAAACGGAAATGTCTTAGAACCACAAAATCTAAAACATGTGACATCCACCAACATGCAATGGACCAGAGAAGAGGCCTGCACACACATCGGACCAAATGCGAGTCTAGGTGCGGCAAAGGGGTCAATTAAGGGGGTTATTCTATCCTAGTATGTCAGATTATCAAAAAATACTATAAACGTATTATTTTGCTTTATCAAATCAATAAAAAATAAAAGTAAGGCGCAGCAAAGTTCAAAAATGGGAGCTTGTGACGTCACTTCTAAGTAAAAAGAGTACCGAAGCGCCACCTTACGCGAAATTTCAACGCACTGTATAGAAGTATTTTTTTGTTAATGTGACAAAAGAAAAATACGTCTAATAGTTTTTATTAATCCAGGTACCTGATGGACAAAATATTTTTTTTTTTGTCATCATCACTATTATCCAACACAACTATATACCAACTAGAGTAGTTTAACAAAAATAAAACTAGACTAATTCAACACATGTATTTCTCTGTCTAGCCATAAATATCATATTTTATACTTCGATTATAAGATTTTATAACTCGAGCCCTTTTTTTTATTTTTTTCGGGATGGAAAAACCACCCCGGTGTTCCAACTCACACCTACGCCGGGGGTCCCAGGAACAACGATGCCTCTCTCTGCGGGCCTCGACTTCGGGTTGTGGGGGAGTGAGTTGTTAGACTCCCCCCGCGACGTCTAAGAGGGGCGCGCGTGGAACACTACGCGCCGCTACCTCGAGTCCTGATGTGTGGGGGGCGACGGACATCCCCGAGTCCGTTTAGGGGGGCTGGAAGAGGGCATTGTCCGCCCTCGGCCGACGCCCGGCGCGTCTGCTGCGGATCGGGTGAGCGGGTGAAATCTCCCGCTCCCTCTCCGCAGCCTCCTTCTGAGAGACGACCGTTTCGCAGAAGGATACCACCGCGTCCCAGGACTCCTCGCTGCCGACCATAGACTCGACTACTCCCAAGCGGCACACTCTGCCAGCGTATGCCACGCCGTGTCCTCCCGGCAGTCGACGCAGTGATGACACCGGGCGTCCGGCTCCCTGTTTATGCGACACAGGCACTTGCCTCCTCCCGAGCCAGCGCTCGAGCACTGGCCGGACCGCCTCGATGGTAACGAGGCCGGCGGTACGGCGTGAAAGCCTGTCCCGCCGTTCCACCACCAGGACCTCATGTAGCTGAGACCGACGCAACTCCATATGTCGCAGCATCGGCCCTTCACCCCGCGCCCGCGCTTCCTTGCGCCACCGATACAGTGACGCGAGTACCTTCGCCTCCAGGTCCCAGGGCGGGGAACCGGCCAGTACACAAGCCGCCTCGTAGGAGATCGTGCGATACCCCCTGATGACTCTGACGGCCATCGCTCTCTGTGGCTTCCGCAAAACAGCGATGCTGCCGCCCGTCAGGTCAGTCGCCCAGATCGGGGCCCCATACAGGGCCATCGATCGCACGATCCCCACGTAGAGCCGCCAACAGGCGGCGCTCATGCCCCCCAGATTGGGAAGCAGCGTTGACAGCACCCCAGCCGCGCTCAACAACTTGGGCGCCAGCCGCCGGCAGTGGGGGCCGAAATCCCATCGGCTGTCGAGCACCAATCCTAGGTACTTCATGGTAGACTCGACAGCGATTCGAGCCCCCCCGACGACGATGTGGGCATAGGGCGGTGGCGCCCGCCGGGGGCCATGAAAAACCATGGCCTCCGACTTCTTGAGGGCCACCTCCAAGCCAAGGCGCCGTATGCGGCTCACCACCTGTGAGACCGCAGCCGTCGCCAGCAACGCTGCCTCCCTGTAAGAACTCCCCCGGGCGGTGACCAGCGTATCGTCCGCGTAACACGTCAGGTCTACGCCCGGTTGGAGTTCACCCCTAAGCACCCAGTCGTAGCTGATGTTCCACAGGGGCGGGCCCAAAACCGAGCCCTGTGGAACACCGCACGACATGCGGTGCTGGTTTCCGACGCCATCACGTCCCACGTAGGTGACACACCTCTCCGCCAAATAAGCCCCGACAATGCGTCGGAGGTAGGGAGGCACTCGATGATACCGCAGTACCTCCCGAACACAACTCCAGGGCAGGGTGTTGAAGGCGTTGGAAATGTCCAAAGACACCGCCAACATCACCCCACCCCGGGACACAGCTTCCTCCGCCAGGACTCTCACCTGCGATATTGCTTGGATGGTGGAGCGCCCATGCCGAAAGCCGAACTGGAGCCCTGTGTCAACCACTTATCTGAAATTCCTGGCTGGTCACAGTCACCGTATCCCGACAGCCGTACTAAGAACCACACGTCCCACGTAATATAACTGAAACATACCTTCCGGTATCTAAGATAAAGGGTAATTAAACTGTTATTATTGAAACCTATTAACCCTAACACCATGCAACCTCTTTGGGGAATACAACCGAGCATCATCTAATTATTAGATTAGATTCAAATACATGCTCATATCTTATCAGCAGTACTACAATAACTAGAACAAGCTCTCCATATTAAGTGCACACTAATAGCCCGTATACTAAACATATGTAAGATAATAACTTAATTAGATTTCAAGTCACGAACTCATAATACGTTAGGCGGATAAACTTAGGGCGACCATCGCGCATCCTAATCAGACCGGCTCTAATTCCACTAAATACCGCAATTGACACAATTAATTTTGATTTAACGCCTAGCATTGTTTCGAGGGTACCAATGATTATAATTTATGATCTCGCAATAAATAGTGTTGGTTAACTGTTTTTAGGGTTCCGTACCCAAAGGGTAAAAACGGGACCCTATTACTGAAACTTCACGATCCGTCTGTCTGTCTGTCTGTCTGTCCGTCTGTCACCAGGCTTTATCTCATGAACCGTGATAGCTAGACAGTTGAAATTTTCACAGATGATGTATTTCTATTGCCGCTATAACAACAAATACTAAAAACAGAATAAAATTAATATTTAAGGGGGGCTCCCATACAACAAACGTGATTTTTTTCCCGTTTTTTGCGATAATGGTGCGGAACCCTTCGTGCGCGAGTCCGACTCGCACTTGGCCAGTTTTTTTCAGTTGTGGATATTTTGGTTTTTATTTCATCTCTTTTGAAATGTGTTTGAAAGCATTGGGAAATAACATAGAGTCCATTCTAACGCTTTGTAATTAAAGTTTAATAATATTTAGGTAAATCCAATTTTAAATATTATTTAGAAAATCTTTTTGTATTTTTAAATTGGTACATCTCTCTTCATTTGCAACAAGATTCATACATGACTTTGTAGCAACCTCAGCCTCAAAAAGTTTCAGATTTTTATTTATTTTTTGTTTTTGGTATTTCACTATGATTGGTGTCATCGACGGTCAAAAAGATTCATCTCATCTAGAGATAGGATGCTACAACTTGAATTTCAATGATTTCAGTAACTGAAAGATACAAACTATTAAAACAAAATGGCACGCCATTTCGCCCGAATGAAACTAGCTAACGACATTGTATTGATACCATGAAAAACCTATTTTTATTATTAAAATTAGCAATTGGCCTACTCCGATTCCCAGTAGATTAAAAAGACGAAATCAATACCTTTTTTCCTTATTTGGATTAGACTTAAATTAGCTCGAAAGCTACCATAATAAATACAATTCTAATAGATGTCTGTGTTTCAGCTTCAATAAATTTTTCGATGGGGTAAAAACATTTTATTTATTTATTCAGGGATAAAATTAGCTATTTACATAGTATAAAAGAGATTTTTTCGATTGAAATTATGAAGAAAAAATATCATATTTTGAAAATACATTGCAGTTTTGTTGCAAAAGATACTTATCCAACTCCCTTCATCTATTAGCACTACTTTTCCGATATGGAAATGTCTCCTATTTCCACATAGTAGTAGTTTACAAATATGAAACATGCACAATACAAAATATAAAAAAAAATGTATTGTGAAAGAAAGCCTTATAAAATACTATAACGAAAAATGTTACCCCGTTTCATTGTAAAACTCCAACAAGCTCCATAGTGGTGGATTACAAAGAAGTTTTCACTCCATTGTTTCATGAAAGTACATCAATCGATGTGAATGGTGGGCATCAATTAATTAAATCGAAATGCACCGGCGACCCCCGCTTATAAATAAATCACAATATACAATACGGTTACACTGCAACACAATTAGCCTGCAATTGTTCGGTGAAATTTATTGTGATACTGCAATATTTTTACCGGTATATTATTGTCGGTATTTTACCCTTAAAATTCGTTTAAAATATATAATAAAAAGCAAACCATTAATATTGTCTCGGTAATGCTCTTAAAAATGTATTGCGATAAATATTTACTATTAATTACCTACTTTTTCGCTGTGATAAATGCTCCATAGAGGTGGCACATACATATGTTATTGGAAATGTATGTAATCAGGAATTCCATACAAAACTCCTAGGAAATCTACAGAATTCCTAAAATCGATCGGAAAAGTATGAAATAAATTGTATTTCACACATTTCCTAGGTATTGTATAAAATTCCTAATCTGTAAAAACAGAGTATCGGCCCTTATGGGATAAACGAGAGAGCGCGGGGTATTTAAGGGTAAGGCGTAAGGGTTTAGTTCATTATGGAGTCCGAATCTCGTTCACCAAGTTCTGAATAAAACACTTATTTTTAATTTAAAAACTGTTGATTGTATTTTGATTGAGGAGCTCGTGGGTAAATTATAACAGCTGCTCGGGTCGATCTCACGGGTCCATGGATGGTTGACCATCCTTACACAGAGATTCCTCTGTGCCTCGGTAAGCACATTAAGCCTTTGGTCTCGGCTTTATTTGTGGATCTTTCACAGTCTTTACAGATATTCAGTCAGGCCAGGAAATCTGACACCAGTCTTTCCAAGGGGTACCGTGTTACCCAGTTATTGGGTTGTGAAGGTCAGATAGGCAGTCGCTCCATGTAAAATACTGGTACTCAGCTGAAGCCGGTAAGACTGGAAGCCGATCCCAATGTTGTTGGGAAAGGCTAGGCAGATTGATTGCTTTAATATTTTTAATTGTTACTAAGTCTGATAAAGACTTAATGTTTTATAATGTGTGACCAATTGTTTATTTTTAGGATTGCATAATAAGAATATAAATATGAGAATCTTAATAAAAACTAGTTTGCATATTGATATAGATATTATTGGATTTATCCTTTAATACTTTCATTTAACACATTTCCTTGAACGATTTAGGAATTGTATACAAATCCTAGGATATGTGTACATATCTTAGGAAATGTGTGTATTATTTAATGTTTAAAATATCATTTCACACATTTCCTAAATGAGCCTGGAATTCTATAGATTGCCTAGGATTTGTATAAAATGCCTGGTTTTCTTAGGTTTCCTATAACATATACATAATATAACATATACATAAACTTTTTAGTCCCATGGCAGAAATTGTGATGGCCATATAGATGATTGCACATTTTCTTTTTACTAAGCCGGTACTTGGATGAAAACTACAGATTTTCCATTTAAGCTACATTGAAACAACCTCTAACACTAGAAACAGACTGATGACATATAAATACCACCATGACCTTTTAACTCTTTAATCCTTGTTTCCCCGACTAGCATACAGCGTCAGTAGGTATGACTTATTTTTAGGGTTCCGTACCCAAAGGGTAAAAACGGGACTCTATTACTAAGACTCCGCGGTCCGTCTGTCTTTCTGTCTGTCTGTCTGTGTTTCACCAGGCTGTATCTCATGAACTGTGATAGCTAGACAGTTGAAATTTTCACAGATGATCTATTTCAGTTGCCGCTATAACAACAAACACTAAAAACAAAATAAAATAATTATTTAAGTGGGGCAAACTCGATTTTTTTGCCGATTGGCCGGTTTTTTTTTTATACATAGTACATTTATTTACAAACCGTGTTTTGTTTGCCTTGAATTTCCCTAATTAGAGTCGTCGACTTCATAACCCACCGTATAAATAGTAATCATTATTTTTAATTATGCAGGCCCATTAAATTGCGTTTCCATCAATAATTTGGAGTAGAGTTTAATAATAATGATGAACAGTGTACAATCCTCAAGGTACCCAAAAATAACGTTGAAGGTTTCTTACAGCAGTCTTCATATTTTATCCTTAAGGAAAATAAGAAAGGTAAAAAAATACTGCGTTATTATTTTACTACATGTTTTGATACTTACCTACTCTATGAAGGTAATTGGGCTTGATGTAGTTAAAGGATGCTCGTTATCTTCCCGCGCGTTACTAACGGCCCGCGGCTTACAACCTTATCAACCATCTGGAAAGATATGTGCACCGAAATACATTTTCTTTTTTTTTTCGGGAGGAACCCTTCATCAGGCTCCAGGACCTTTGGGGAAAGGACCAGGAGGTGTGGGATTTTTACCTCCCTAAAACCACCCCGGTGATCACCATCAAGGCCCCGTTACCTCGGTGAAAATGAACGAGCGACAGCGACTTCACACATGATTTAACCTTGTCAAAATTCGTTTAGCTGTTGCGGCGTGATCTTTTACACATTTATAGAGAGAGAATACCTTGTAGAATTCTTGATAAATATAAAAGTATTTTTGATGAGGTTTAACATAAAAAAAAAACATTATTAACTGTAAATGTCCGTAACGCAATCTCTGACAACGCTTCTATCCAATCACTATGCATGTCGTTAGTAAGGCCACTAAAAACTCATCGCAGATATAGGTACACATATTATCGCCACTACCCAAACATCAAACTGCTAGAATTGAGGTTGTTAACGAGTATGTTGGGTTTTGTGACTAAAAAAACAATAAAAACCGTATGAAATCTTGCAGCATGTCATCGAGTGTTCGAGCGACCTGTCAAGTTTCAAACAGTCTACCAATAAGAGATAGCAAGTACTAACAATCTATCGGCTAGGCAACTGTTCTGCCGTTCTGCCCCAATATACAAATGGCTACTCTACGGAATTAACAACTTTTTCAGTGACTCGGTTTTTATGACTTACAAGAGGTGCAGCTGTGGCCTTTTCATTTAGTTTTATTACTAAAGCTAAGTTTTACAGCATTTACTTTGTAGTTTTCTTCTTCTATATTTTTATTTCTATAAAAGGATAAACTGACTGATTGAATATATTAGAGCACAGCAAAAATATATCAATCAAATGTATTTTTTTATCTAGAAAATCGTAAAGATAAAAGATAAAGATATATTTATTTTGCAAAACACGTGTATACATGCAAGAATAAATAATACGTTCATGCAGGATAACATTGAAAAAAAGACATGTCTACCACCTAATCATCATCATCTGCCTAGCCTTTTCCCAACTATATTGGGGTCGGCTTCTATGTCCACCACCTAATATGGCATGCAAATATTTTAAAAGTTATCATCAAAAACAGTTTGAAAATGAAAACACAAAATTAATTTAAACATAATAATTACAAAAATGTCAACAATAAGAAAAAAATAAAAAAAATAATAATAATGTCAAAATATCAATCAAATGACAAATTAAAAAGTAGGTATGTCAAATCTTTGTAAAATATTAATCAAATATCTTGAGCAATTACAAAAATAATTTTAAACACAATAATTACTAAATGTCAATTAAAAATTATACAAAAACTATGTAAAATATCAAAAAATGTCAAATAAAAATGTATGTCAAATCTATGTAAAAAATATCAAACTAATGTCAAATAAAATTATATGCCATTTCTGTGTAAAATATCAAATAAATGGCAAAGAAAAATGTAAATACCCATGTCAAATCTAAGTAACATTCATCAAATGTCAAAATAAATAAAAATCTATGTTAAAATAAATGACTCTGCCAGAAATTCGCTAACAGTATAGTAAGCCTTTTTACTTAGAACGTTTTTAATTGTTTCTTTAATTAAACGTTACTAAGCTCCCTCCAACTTTTGGTTAACTTATTATAAATAGTAGTATGGGAAAATCGAAATCCGTACAAAATACGGGGAAACTGTCTTAGGAACCTTAATTATTTCGTTGGTTAAGCAAGAGTTGTCCATAAAATGAGTATTTATCAAACTTTTTTGCCAATGCCGTTCGACTTTATTTCGTGTAAGATAATTTTATTATCTGGTTAAAAAATATGGACAGTGGAAACATTTAGTTAAAGTAGGTACCTGATTGCCTACTTACAAGGTTTGAATGGAATGTAACTAATTTGTCTTTTCGTGGAAAAAACCGGCCAAGTGCGTGTCGGACTTCGCACATTTAAGGTTCCGTACCGTTCCGTAAGTTGGTTATAATAAAATAAAAATACCCTCACTTTTCCTATTAAGGAAAAGTGAAATTTCCAGCTAGGCGTACCGATGACCTGGTGCAGGTTGCGGGGATCCGCTGGATGCGAGACGCACGGGACCGATCAATGAGGCGACACTTGAGGGTAGGAGGCATATGTCCAGCAGTGGACGTCTTACGGTTGATATAATATGACTACAAAACATTCCTCGCCGCTATTCGAGACATACAAAGTTATCGTGTTCTAATAGTTATACTGGGAGAGTTATTAGCTAGCGCTCGGCAAAAAATCGCGGTGGCGGTCAATTTAACAATAAGCATGTTTTAACACGTGTCTTAACAAGCGTGTTACTTTGTGTAAATTATTTCATCACCACTGCTCTAAAAACGGTGAAGGATAACATCGTGAGGAAACCGGCATGTCCTAGAACCAAAATTTCGAAGACATGTGACATCCACCAACCCGCAGTGGGCCCGCGTGGTGGATTATGACCCATTCCCCCTCTCACAGAGAGCATGGCCCGTGTCCCAGCAGTGGCAACATTAAAAGGCTGATGCTATGCTATCGGGATATGTACAAAAAAAACACATACTAGAAACTGTTTGCCTTATTATTTTACTGCATCTTTATATACTCTATGTAGGTAAATGGGCTTGATGTAGTTATGATGTAATCGTCGCAAAATACTAGGAGCCTGCGGCCCAACAACAAACAAGGTACTATTAAAATCAAGCTGTAGCACACGCAATTTTTGCGCAAGTGCGTTGTCGAAGACGTCCTGCCGCACTTCGAAGCCTGCCTGAAGAGAGGAGAGAGGAGCGCATCTCCTACAAGCTCTCTCAGGTACTGACCGGGCACGGTTGCTTCGGTGAGTACCTGAATAGGATTGGGCGAGACCACAGCAAATTGCCACCGTTGCTGAGGCGACCTTGACTCTGCGCAGCACACACTCGAGGAGTACCCGTGGGCCTCTGAGCGGCAAATCTTGGTTGCCAGCATCGGGTGAGACCTTTTTTGTCAGAAGTTGTGAGGGCCACGCTAGCAGAGACAGAAAACTGGAGGGAAATGGCCTCCTTCTGTGAAACCGTGATGGTACAGAAGGAGGCTGCCGAGTGGTATCGTGAGAGGGCCGATCCCAATTGGAGAAGAAGACGTCGTGGAGGCAACCGCCTCGTCGCCTAAAATCCGGCGGCATTTAGGTTTCTGCATTTCAGGTTATGTCTGCATCATAGGCGGGACTCTGTCCGCCCACCAAGTGACTCCAGGAAAGACGATGGCACAGTGATCACGAGCAGCCGTGCACAGTGAGGCTCAGACTCACACCTCCTGGTCTTTTCCCCATAATTCTAAGCGCCTTTTGAAAGTACTATTAAAATCAATTAGCTCTTGCAAGTGGCTACTGCCGGTATAAAGAATATCCAGGAAATGGTTTACCCGTGTTTTATCCAAATCGTGTAAAGTTACGAGTATATTTATATTTTACTCAAGAGAGTTATCAGCTAGCGCTCGCCTGGCGGTGACGTCGGTCAATTTAACAATAAACGGTATGTTGACACGCAGTTAAGTCTACACTCGCTGGACAATCCTTGCGTGCCAATACACGGTAAAAATCACAGGGTGAACTTTGGTTTTAACTGTCAAACAAAGCTCCCGCTGAAACAACGCCATATTAGTGTTCAAGCTACATATACTCGTACTGCACCGGGTTAAGTTGTTCTTTTTGAACATAGTTTTAGTCTAGCTCTTTGTTTTACCACAAATGTTACGGTGGTATTTTTTGTAACAATAAAATAGGGTTACGTAATTTACGATTTATTTAGGGTTACGTTTAGGGGCCGTAATTTTCATAACGCCGTTTTTTTTCTTTTTTTTTTTCGTAACAATTGCTTGCTGAACTAACAGTTTGCACCAAAGCATACAGCAAACCAAAAACATAATAATCGCGGGGCACAGGCGCGCGACCCCCGTACTCGGTCTGGAGCAAACGGTGAACAGCGAGCTAGCGTGGACGAGTCGTCGACCCTATTGTTCAGCACAAAGAAGTAGTGCATCAACAGCGCGCTCTGGTCCAAACTGAGCCCTATTGCTGCCACTTACGTGTCCGTCTGACCATCTGTCCGTCTGTCCGTCCGTCGTCTATTACAAAATGTTGTTCCGAAGAATTTTTTAACTTCCCATTGACCTATGACTTGACAGTTTATTATTACGTATATTTTACTAACAAAACTAATATATTCTACATTTGGTAAGGAACCCTAAATGTGCGAAGTCCGACTCGCAGCCGGTTACATTATTCGAATTTTCAAATTTCGATTTATAAGAAAAGATAAATCAAAATTTCTGATGAAAGAAAACGTCATTTACAGAAATTTCATGGCGTAAAAATCTACAACCAAATTATTGGTATTTTTATAGCAGCTGTTAAAAGCGTCGACGAATGACTGACGTATCATTCTTTATTACATTTATTTTTGTGTTAGAATTAACCTAGCAATTACGTGTTAGTGTCAACTTTTCAAATTTCAACACGGATTAAAACTGCTGCTGCTATATGTCGTAAAAGATTTGTTTCCACCTGGATGCATAAGCCAGAATCTAACCAGTTGCCACTGGATAGATATGTGTGTACAGCTTAATACTCTCAAATCTAGACAAAATTTCATTCCTAAGTTTTTTCTAACTAAACATTTAAAATAACTAATTCCATATCGATAACTACGGCTTTTCTGTCTTTTTAATAATAAAGTGTTTTACCTTTTCTTATTAGTTTTATATATTTTCGGTGTATTTTATTTTCAAAAAAAATTATACTTAAATTAACGCCACACTATATGAAAATTTAACCGCTGTCATGACTCCAAATTCTCGCGTTAGCCATTGCTAATAAGGTTCTATATCAAGCTTACTGCCCCAAAAAGCTTGTAAATAACTAACAAAAAAATTGGGCTATCTATTTGAAAACCTAAATCTCTCTCATGACTCAAAATTCTCGAGTTAGCGATTGCTAGTAAGGTATCTATACCAAGCTTACTGCCCCACAAAACTTCTAAAACTTAGTCGCAAGGAGTTGGCTTACTAGTTGGAGACTTAGCTCTCAGGCCGTGAGCCGGTGACCAATTACAGTGGAGCACTGTGGCCGATGACCAATACGCTATGCCGCAACTATTTAATCGAAGTGATGGCCGCGCACGTGGTCGCTTGCTGCGGGTTATATTTCAAAGAAAAATAATTAAGGACAAGGAAAGTGAACTTTATATTTTACTAGCTTCTGTCAGCAGCTTTGCCCGCGTGAATGTCGAAAGTTATCCTAATAAAGATATAAAAAATAAATAATCAAAAAATATATAAAGAAATATAAATAGTATCTTATGTGCTATTCCTGATTATAATCTATCTGCGTGCCATTTCATCCAGATCCGTCCAGCCGTTTGAGCGCGAAGAAGTAACAAACATACAAACACACACACATACACTCACTCACAAACTTTCGCCTTTATAATATTAAAATAAATTATCTATACTATATACTATATATACTATATTACTATATAATTTAATATAATATAATAATATAAAACATTCACATTCATACAAGATGTATGAATGTGAGTGAAGCAAAAGAAGTATGTAAGGATCGTAGCAGGTGGCGTTCTGTAGTTTCTGCCTACCCCCATGGGAAAAAGGCGTGAGTTTATGTATGTATGTATGTATAATAATATAATATAATATATAATATATATAATAATAGTTTATATAAAGTTTAAAAGTTTGTATGTTTGTAAGTTTGTATGAAGGGGGTAATCTCTGGAACTAATGATCCAATTCTAAAAATTTTTTCACTGGTAGAAAGCTACATTATTCCTGAGTGCTATAGGCTATATAACATCACGCTACGACCAATAGGAGCGGAGCATAAATGAAAAATGTTGCTGTTGAACATTGGCAAATTGGGTATTTTCAAGAATTTTATTTGTTACCACTTTGCGGCAAAATATAAAATATCGTCTCATTTGTTATATTTTATACGGCGTTTTCTCTTGTCAAACTGTTTAAGCTTTACGGGATGATATGCTCTGGCCACATCTATATGAAATTGTATCTAATTTATCTCTAATCAGTTATATTTTATCACTACTCTCTACAAATGCAATTTACAAAACTTAAATGTAAATCTCAGTCCTGTTTGCACAATTCTATCTAAGATTTACGGGATGATATGCTCTGGCCACATCTATATGAATTTGTACCTAATTTATCTCTAAACAGAAAAATTTTAACACTACTCTCTACAAATGCAATTTAAAAAACTTAAATGTAAATCTCAGCCGTGTTTACACAATTCTATCTAAAATTTACGAGATGATATGCTCTGGCCACATCTATATGAAATTGTATCTAATTTATCTCTAATCAGATAAATTTTAACACTACTCTCTACAAATGCAATTTACAAAACTTAAATGTAAATCTCAGCCGTGTTTACACAATTCTATCTAAAATTTACGGGATGATATGCTCTGGCCACATCTATATGAAATTGTATCTAATTTATGGTGGCGTTCTGTAGTTTCTGCCTACCCCCATGGGAAAAAGGCGTGAGTTTATGCATGTATGTTATCTCTAATCAGATAAATTTTAGAACTACCCTCTACAAATGCAATTTACAAAACTTAAATGTAAATCTCAGCCGTGTTTGCACAATTCAATCTAAGATTTACGGGATGATATACTCTGGCCACATCTATATGAAATTGACATCGATGTGGACGAATTTTTTGATGCACAATGAGCTCTTTTCCGTCTCCCTTTTCTATTTGTATATAGGTTTGTTTTTTTTTAGAATAATCAATTGTATATATGTTAATAAATAAACCATATTGTTGAAGATTCAATCTAGAAAAATAAATATTAAGTTCTTCAAAAACAAAAGGTGCTGGAATCGAATTAACTCAAAGCCTCAAAGCAAAAAAGCATTATAATTTTATTTTTAAGAAGGTATTTATAGCTACAAGCACGATCCAAATAGAATCTACGAAGGGGCTTGAACGGAAAAGTGTCAAAGACATAATAAATTGTAGCAAGTACATACGGGGTAGGTGCTGAATCCCTCAGATCCACATTTGGCGCCGTTTTATTAATCTCATTTAAGACCGATTGTCGCTCCAATCGGCCATAAACGATTTCCAGAGAATTTAGTATTTGGAACGAGTTTTGCTCTGTAACCAGTTTTTTCTGCAAATGTTAATGTCTTCATTTGGAAAACGATATCCGCGTGATATCGTTTTCCGATATCGGTAGACCAACCGAGCTCCCGCGCGGTCCATGAAAACACACAGTTGTTTTTTTAGCTGATGGGAATACTAGACCAGTCATGGTATTTTTAACATGTAAATATATATTTTTAACGTGTGAATATTTATTTTTTTGTTTATTTTATCTACTGTTATATTTTAACTTTGAAAGTATGGTATACTATGAATTCGTGCATTTTTTTAAATTTCATTAATTATAGCACATATAATCAAATCCAATACCTGCTTAGAATACTAGGAAAACAGAGAACATTACAGCCCATCACATAATTTTCCATATCAATATTGTCCCGCGTAGCGAACCGTAGCCAAACGTAGCACACTGTAGTGTGGCTGTAGCGTTTCGTAGCGCCGAGTTCTACGAGCTCACGTTATGCTTTATTGTAAGCGCCTTCTCGGGAAATGGACATAAATAGTTAAGTGCTCATATCGATATTATCTGTAGTTTTTCAGTTAAAGTCTGCGATCAAGAGTCACGTTATTGTCCTTATTCTAATACTAACTTCAAAAACTACTGGTCGGATTTTGATCAAACTACAATACAGCTTATATACGTATAACACTGGGATATTTAATTTAGAAGAGAAAAGATCGAAGTATTAATACCACGCGGGCCGCTGATAGCGTTCTTCTTTTAAATAAAGCAGCCATCTATTGTTTAAGAACTCTTGATAAAATAAATTTCACCCTTTTTCATATTATATTTCCATCAGTATCTGCTGCAGCATTGGCGGGAGCCATAATGCACAAGCTATATTCTGAAGCTGGATCAATATAGTCTATACTAATATACTAATACTAATATACTAATATACTAATATACTAATACTAATATACTAATACTAATATACTAATACTAATATACTAATAATATTATAAAGAGGTAAAATTTGTAAGTTTGTATGTAGGGGGTAATCTCAGGAACTACTGGTTGGAATTGAAAAAATATTTTTGTGTTAGATAGTCCATTTATCGAGGAAGGTTATAGGCTATATAACATCACGTTACGACCAATAGGAGCGGAGCATAAATGAAAAATGCTGCAAAAACGGGAAAGAATATTCAGTTATGCAATCATGTATGTAGGGTAGGTACGTAGCCAGTTGACGGGAGCGAAGCCGCGTGGGACAGCTAGTGTTATATAAATAAAGAAAACCCTAACTCTAAACGAAAGCTACCGTTATTACTTTTTGAAATAGCCTCTGAAATTAGCTAATAATATGGGCGATTTGCTGTCGGGATAGGTTGTAAACTTTTTGGATAATACAGGAGAGGGTGGCAATATCATTACTTCAGTGTTCGGTGGGGTTTGCCGGACTTGCACCGGTCCGGTGCAGGATGCTCCCGGTCATTGCAAGTGGGCCACACGAGAGCTACTTGGGACCCACACACGAGCAACACGTGTGCCAGACGCGAGCGCATCTAACATATAATTGCATATTACTGACTGCACCACAGTATATCCACCTCGCATTAGGTTTACTTCACGATTTATGTAAAAAAACTCAGTCCACTTACAATTTAAAATTTAATTACGTCAAGCTTTAAACTTCAGTCGTTTTATATACCTTACCCTTAATATACCTTCACATTTCCTAAAATAAAATATCATAATGTTCGTCCAAGTTTCTTAATTTACAGTTCACATTAACTTTCTAATCTGGGCACAAAACAGTAAATTATGCGACCGCTGTAACAGCAGGACTAAATTGCTACACTGAAAGCACTAAATATTAATATATTAAGCAAATTGCTCATTAAAAACAACAATGGCGCACCTGCGTTTTGTGACTGGGTAGTACAACGACACAATACGACAAAACACAACACAAGAACTCTGCTAATTAGTATGCTTCTGCTTTACGCGAAACGTTTGCGTAACGTAATCTAAATAGCAGTAAAGGTCAACAAATATAAATAATCTTAACAATTCCAGTGTGTACTTGTATATAAATATTGTCCTTTGTCGCAAAAGCTTTGGCCAACAGTCACAACTTCACAAGGCAGGTCAAATAGAAATGTTGACACCAATTAACCTTTGCTTCGAAGCTGTAAATAAAAGCACGCACGTATTTTATTGATGGCAGGTAGGTAGCTTACAGTGATCAATAAAATGATAACAATCACACGCAACGTTTTGTGACACGTTAGCGTCAAGAATTAAATATATGTATATAGTTATTGGTAGTATTTGGGAGTAACAAGTTAGACTTATTTGTCAACGTTGCATTTGTTTTTATTTTCATTTATTGTCGCATCATGCGCCTTTTGTGCCTTTGCGGTTCACTAAATCTATGCGACACCTGCAGCCTTATTGCGTACGTGAATTCGGCAAGGTAAAGGGCAAAGAGTATGAACTAACGACCAATCACATGAGAGACGAATGACGCGATGTGGATTTCCGTCTATTTCATTGGTCGATTTTTAATACACTTTGCCCTACCGAATTCACGTACGAAATATGGCTGCTGAAGTAAATTAAACAAGCATTGTAGCTCATCATAAGACAAATGGTTGACCACGAAGCTTGACAGAAGCGAACGACCTCTGTAGTAACCAATTCAATTTGCCAACTTAATACCCAGTGCTCATCATGGGGCATTTAGTTTGGCAAATTGCAAGAACTTCCCGGCGATCGTCAGAAGCTCGTTAGTCGACGACAAAGTATACCGCATGCATCTTTTCATACCTACCCATAATATGTCTATGTAACGTATACCCTGCCATTTCCTCGAGAACTCATTACAAATAATTTAACACGTAATAAGCTGGTCGGGAAATTTAATACGTTGAAATGAATGCCGCCTACCCGTCCTTCTTGCCAAGACAGCTATAAATTACATAAACTTAATAAATTGATAACTGTTCTGTGTAAGCTTTCCAATTAATTTCGTTGCGAATCCATTTCGTTATTTGAAGAAATAACAAATGAAATGTTTATCAGAGGTACCTATTATGAAGATCTTTTATTTCTTCGTGATTTTTGGAGACACAAATATTTTTCTCACCGTTCATTATAACTTAAGAGTTTCCTGAAAATCGATTTCTATTCTTGTCTGACGACTTTTTGTTTTGGTATCTTCGTCATGTCAGTCTCTATTATTTTATTGTTATTATAATGAGTTACACAACCGTCCATTGTTAAATATTCGAAATCAGCATCGAAATCGATTTATAGTAGTTTACATACTACTGAGGGGTATTAAAACATGAGTGTGTGTTTAAAAACCGAGCCGTAGGCGAGGTTTTTAATAGTATTCACACGAATGTTTTAATACCTAGTTATGTGCAGTTTCATACACTACTTTATCTACACTCATACGTTTTGGGATTGAACCTACTAAATACCTTTTTTTCATAAATGCATCATATAATAATCTCGACTTTGCTGGTAAGAGATTATGAGTCATGAGTCATCCTTCGCCGCATATAAAATATTTGGCGGAGTCAAATTTTCTTCACATTCACTAATATCAGACATCTGAAGCAAGAATTTAAAAAAAACTCATGAAATTCATACAGCGAAACCTGCAAAACAAAACGTATGAATGGCGCCAACAAAACCCATCACATCACCGCATTATCCGCGCATGCGCTAAGGCTTAGCACACGCACTGCGATATTTATTCGCGAGATTTTTTCCGCCCATTCTGCGACCTATGGAATTGTATGAAGCTGCTCGCATTGCGGTAAAAATTCGTGCGGCAATAATACCGCATGAAAGCCGTGTTTTGTAACAGAATCCACCGCATCGCGGCGCAAATTTATTTTGCGCGAATATTTTGAGCTCTTTGAACAGGTAGAAAGAGACAAAATTCGCGCGAATAAAAATCGCAGTGCGTGCATTGGCATTGTCACAGACAATTTAAAACTGGAATCAAATCTTTTTATAATAGTTACTAAAATGGTATTACAAAAAATATTGATGGAAACTCCTTAGTGATTAACTTCTTGGATTTGTCCTGTATCGTAATAGAAAAAAATAGTAGATTATTGCATCGAGCACAAAGTAATTTATTATTGCACCGAGTGCCTGGGCTCTAATCTAACAGGCACGAGGGCAATATAAATTACTTAAGGCGAGGTGCATAATCTGCTTTTCTTTCAACTATTACCTATAGGAATAGTAGATAAAAGAAACTCATATCAAACAGTTAAAATAGAAGTTTAATTATTGAAATTAAAAGTTATACTTGAGCAATTATTAAACGTAAGGTTAAGTTTTGTTGGGCAAATTTATATTTGTTTTTAAATCAGAGTTAGCAGCAAGCATTTTTTAAATTTGGAACAAGTAGGATAGAAACGAATAATACGTACGTAAAAAAAAAAGTATTGATATCGGCTGGCTGAATAGAGCTAATCCATTGAGATTGGCACCTTTTGGTGCGATTAAAAAAAAACTGTGCAATAATGAAATTTCATACATTTTTATTGCTCTAGAGCAATAAAGACTCGCTTTGTACTGACTTTTTAGTGTGATTGTGATGAAATTAAAGCATAGTTGGAAGAAAAATGTTTTATAGCATTATTTTGTTAGAGAAATAGTGTTTTAATGAGATTCTATTTTGAAATTTTGGTATTGTGTTTATAAAGTATGTCAATATAAACTCGTTTTGACGTTTATAATTCGAATATTACGATATGAGAGTAGATAAAATAGTATATTAAAACTACTCGACGAGGACGAAGCAGGTTTTGGTACTTATAGATTCAAAAGCGTGATGTTTACAGGCATAACTCAGTGCATGGTAGAAGTATAAAACGACGGAAATTATTACGAAATTATCATTTCCAATTAAAATACATCCACTAATGAGGATCTTCACTGACCACATTAAGACTTGATTCTGTAATCAATTATTGCCTATACATTACGCCAGGGTACGTTCACACAGAAATTTCGTGTTTCCAAGATCGTTTCTAACAGATCCGTCGCTACTGGAGGTCACACCGCATTTACAGTACCTACCGTTTTAACGGATCCGTCGCTAATGGGGGTAATCTTCACATCACATTTAGTCAGTGCTTTTTGTTTTGTTGTTGGGATGCAAAGAGAAAAGTAGACATGTTTGCTATCCGGAAATAGTAGACACCTCTGGCTGTAGAAATGAGTTTTTTTTTCCATATTAACAAAAGCATGTTTTGGTGCAGGTCGCGCAATCGAGCGAGTGTGCGCAGGCGCCGACGGCGCGGGCATGGTGTCGGCGGCGCGCGCGCTTCTGGCCGCCGTCACCAGGGTGCTGCTGCTGGCTGACATGGTGGTCGTGCGCCAGCTGCTCCTGGCCAAGGATAAGGTAAATTTAATCTTAAAATAATAAGGTTACTTTTGTTAGAGAAGAAGGTGGTATCCTGTTTAAGAAAATATGATGCTTATTCTTCTGTTTCAGAATTAAACCACTTCGGAAAGTGGTCCAATTGCCTAAGTATTAAATTCTCTACAAAACATTCCTAAGACTCTACAATGTTATCATTTAAATATCAAATGTAATCAAGCATATTAAACCATGGTAAAGTTCCGATAACAACTTTGTAATCCGTTATCTAATTATACGTAGATTTACATTAACTTCCTAATCCAAGGGTAAGCGATTAATGGACAAAGTTGTATGGAAATGCCATCCAACCCGAATTACTCGTAGATCAACGTTCTACCGCCGCTCCGTGTCGAAGTAAGCCCTTGACCTATTTGTCGGGGACGGTAATACCGACAAGTACAGATACATATTTGTAAATACATAGATCGTCCCATAACTTTGCCTGACTCACGAGAGTCAGTTGAAGTGGTACACTGCTCGAATGTGTAGCAAATGCGGTTAAACTGTTTCGTATCCCACGTGGCAGGTATCTATTACAGTGTTACGAAACTTTGTGAGACAACTTCGTCTTAACGGTCCATAGTTTGTTGGCTATGTTATTGCGTGCGGGTAGCTCCTTGTTTCTTTGTGGCCTTTGTTGAGCGTTCATTGTCTTTGTTATTGTGTGTGCGGCAGGTGGCGCGTACCTTGGACCGGCTGGAGTCGGTGTCGAACTTCGCGGAGTTTGTGCGCGCCTTCACGGAGTTCGGCGGGGGCATGGTGGAGCTAGCGAGGCTCACGGCGGAGAGGAGAGCAGACCTACGCGACGAGAGGAGAAGAGCACAAGTAGCCGCAGCTAGGAACGTCCTTGAGCGGTCCACCCTCATGCTACTCACCTCATCCAAGGTAACGCCACATTTTATTCAGCATTCCTAACCACCAACGTTTATTCAATCAACATTACTCATTTACGAAAACTCGTTAGCAACTCTCGTTAAAAGGTCAAGGAAATTACACGTTCAATCTAAATGCAGCCACGGAAATGGGTTAATGGGTCCTTTTTAAGGTACGGAGAATACTAATTAAAACTTTAAAATAAATGGCAATTCTGAACTGCTGAAGCATGATATTTCTGTATAGAATCATCTATGAACTATTAATATGATAAAATCAGTCTCTTCCACTTTATATACAACTAAGACAAGGAATATATTTAGCCATCATTAACCAGCAGTCTCTCGTAAGTACCTTTATGTACGTAGAACACTTTGTATGTAGATACAACCCAATTCACTTGCCAAATGTGTAGATTACAACATTACGGTCCCAGAACCGTCGTAACTTTATTATTAAATTATTTACACATATCAGTACACCCACAGGGAAGACCGCACTTGTTACCTTTATACGTGTGCTCTCACCGGCCATAACTCTTCATCAAGCACGCACAGATCCAGATAAATCAGATTGAAATCGTGCGCACAATCATTGAATTGAATAGCCCTTAATAAACCACCTTGATGTATCGAGGGCACGGTATTAACACCAATGGACAGTAATAAATTTTCAATCCGCATGTCCAGTGGGTCCCGTGGCTCGCGTAAATTAGCTGTCGCTTGGTCGTCGCTCCTTTCAATTATGTAGCTTCCAAACCCAATATAACCCAGGAAAAAGATTGTCTGCAGAGAATCCTAGTGAAGATTTCTCACCGGGATCACCTTATTTTAAGGACTAGCAATACTGTTTAAATAGTCTGTTGAGAAATCATGTGTGGAGAAGTTAACAAAATACACATTAGTGAATAAATATAATTGCCCGCGGCTTCTTCTGTACTGTGCTTTAGTAGCCAGCGCTAGTGTATCTTATTTATTATTTTTTTATCTTTGTATTAGTGAACAAATTTTTGTAATCGGAACAGGACTTCCAGACTTCCCTTTATTTATTAAAACTTCATGCAACATAAAGGTACATAGGCGGAGTTAATGCCTGAGGCATTCTCTACCAGTCAACCAACCCCAGGAATGAATGCCTCAGGCAGGGTGGAGAGCTAACATGGCAGGTGCATAAAAAAATGTATTAAAGTAAAATGATTAAAATAGTAGATGTATAACTAAAATAATCATACTTATATATTTACTATAATAAATACCATACATATACAAATATATTAAGTAATAGAAAGACGTTTTATTGAGATGACTCTTCTAATCGTGTAGAAAATTATTCCGTAACTGCCACCTAAATGCATACTGACTGGTGGCCTTCCTGATATCGAGAGGAAGCGCATTCCAGAGAAGAATGGACTGAATGTAAAAGGAAGAATAAATAAAATCAGAAGTATGAGACGGACAAAGCAAGAGAAGATTGTTAGATGAAAGCAGATTCCTAGAGTGTGAAGTACACAGATATTGAAAGTGAGGTATGAGATAAGAAGGAGGAGTAGGAGAGTTGAGAAAAGAGAAAAGCGTGGTCAAGGCCCGCAAATTTCTCCTCTGCCGAATTGGCATCCATTTGAGCTCAGATCTGTAGCTCGACACATGGTCATATTTCCGGAGGTTGAATATGAACCGGATGCAGTTGTTTAGGAGTCTATCCAGCTTTTCCAGGAATACCGCTTTCAGGTCAAAGAAGCACACGTCACCATAGTCGATTAAAGGAAAGATTAAAGTGTGCACAAGCATAGTCTCCGTTTTTGAAGGCTAAAGTTTCTCAGACGATACAGGCAACGCAAGGTCCCGTTGACTCTTTGACTGACACTAGAAACCTGACTTTGCCAGCTAAGCTTCGAGTCAAGATGTAGACCAAGATCTTTCCCTTTGCAAACATATAAACATACTCGTATTTTTCCTCTTTATAATATTGGTTTAGATAACCAAATTCACTTTTTACCCAGTATTGCTAATGCTTCAGTAGAGATAATCCCGTTGAAATCTCTTCTCTACGATTTATTCCGCATATTTGCTTTGTCTTATATCCCTGTCTTAATTCGGAACCGCAATGTTAGTGACACCGGGGTTTATGGATGCCCATTTCTCATACCATTCTATACTCAAAACTGTTTAAGACAATGCCCCAATTTATTTGAAAGTATGGCTTGGCTTCGTCTGCATTCAGCGGATCAGTCGAGAGGCTGCCTGATTTAGATGATATTGCTTTGGCAAAACCTTTGATTTTTGTGAAGGCTGTGATATACGAGTACGTCTTTATTTACTGACTTGGTACTCAAACTAGTAAGCAAAGTATTCCTTTCCATTTGTATAAAGCTGGTGCTTGAATAATTAAGAGTAGGATACCCTATAAAGTTTATCAAGTGTAGGTAATCTAAAATTAAATCGCTTTACAGTCCACAAGAGTGCTATTAAAATCGTCAGTTCTTAAGACGATAAAATTTTGGAATGGCTGAACTTACCCAAAGTAAACACGACCGAGCACTTTTATTTTCTTGGGATTGAGACTTACGAAATGAAATATCTAAGTGCCAAGATAACGTACAGTTTTGAAAGAACCGAGTCTGTCTTTATCCTAGGTAGGTAACTTTTTTTTGTTATCGGGGGAAACTTTCAAAAGTCTGGACTTTTGGGGAAACGGCCAATGAGTGTGAGATTTTACTTTACTAAAACCACATTGCTGGTCACTATCGCCCCGTGACCTCTTAAAAGACCTGTCAGGGCACATCCCTGGGGAGATTGTCAAGGGGTACCTACACGATACTTGCCAAAATGAACTAAAACGGCTAAGGCGTCAGCCATAATCCAGTTAATGTTCTCATTTATTTGGAAGTCGGTCTCTGCCACAGGTCTAACCGAGATCCGTATCATAATAACTGTTTTTGAAACTGTTTAAGTAAAGATGAATATTGTCATGAAGACTTGTCGAAGATATGTGACATCCGCGACTGGGCCCGCGTGGTGGATTTTGGCCCATTCCCTCTCAAAGAGAGAAGGCCTGTGTCCCAGCAGTGGGCACATTAAAAGGCTGACGATGATGAATCTTCTCAACAGGGTAGCTAGGGTACCTTCAAAGTAACGAGTACCATTTGAACAAAGGTGTAGCTTGCATATAGTGCTAGTGTCAAGTGTGTCATGAGTAGGGTGAATGAACAATCGCACACACACGCTTTGCCATCACACAGCTGACTGTGCGATGGCAAAGCTAGCAATTTGTCAGCGTTTCCGAGCGGCGAGCGTGCGGCACAGCGGCAAGCCGATGCCTCCCCACGCCATTCACATGACATATTTTACAAGTCTTTTCATTTTTCCACTGCTCTATTTTTTATGTCGACATTGATAAAGATCTTTTTCCAATTATATTATATATTTTCCTGTCGTGACAATTTAAACGGTTCGCTTTTAACAACACGTTGCATTGTTTCATTATAATAATTGCAGTAAACAACTTAAGCGTAAACTTCATACGTTTGCAGCACCTATGTCGCAGTTCCCGAGTCCCGCCAACTACGGCTGTGAGGCAGAAGTATGCACAAACTTTGTGCCGTGATCATACCTACATTCTACATACCTCCTACTCCGCTAAGTTATTTATACTGAGTGTGAACTATTCCAACGTTTAAAATTAAATTTATTAATTATGTTAAGTAATTTGAAGAATTTATTCGTTTACCATAACCTATACAAAGTCTATTCCTTCTTAATGTTGACGTGTAGCTACATTGTGTTCATATTTGGATCAATACTATTCGCAGAAAGTCGAACGCAAAAATGTAGGCCGCCACAATATCGTAGCGAGTGACAACTCGGCATTACTGCTATTAGCACTAAACGTTTGTGTGGACGGCATACATATGCAGTTCGGTAGGGATTATTAGTACTGAGTTACCAACCTACCACCACACCGGACAGGAACACCGCCTGGACGATGTAATTAAGAGAGCTTTCAAGCTGCCTAAATACTGTTTAAGAGCCCCTACAAGTTACACGAGCTAAAAACAGAAAAAAGCAGCTAAAAGCTTCAGGGCAAATTTCTCAATAACTACAAGATATATGATAAATCTTTTAAAACAACTTTTTGCGTCACAAAGTTATCTAGGGAATAGACATTACACATTTTTGATAACTGCTCAATTAAAATTAGAAAAAATTAATTCCTTACACACGTTTTTACGTAATCCCGAAACACCAGGTTTTTCAATTGCTTTTTCAGCTTACTGATGGCGAATAACAATCTGCAAAAAATGGTGTAGACTGAGCATATAGTATACTAGGGAGCCACTAATTTAGTTTTTAAAGTTTATTGTATTTGTACTTTAAAAAAAATATTGTCCTCGCGGAAAAAAGGCAATTTTATCATGTGCGAAAGCGTCGGCTACGTGTAAGAATATGATGAATATAAAAATAACTGATAAATAATTTGAAATTTGAGGTGTTTATCAATCGAATCTAATTTTTATATTTTATTTTTGAGTACTTATTTTATTTTAATGAATTGTCTGAATATTGCCTTACAAACCGTTGCGCACGCGCGAGACATTCAATTTTGCTCATGGGCTTGTAGACGACGGACTTGTGTCGTGTTTTTTTTATCATTATATTTTTCATCATATAGGTATCTTGTAGTTATTGAGAAATTTTCGCTGAAAAAGTAGCTGTTTTCTGTTTTTGGCTCGTGAAACTTGTAGGGACTCTTAAACTGAACGAAATTGTCGAGAGCGACACTTGTCGTAATATTTTAGATTAAACTTTGAACTGAAATTAACAATGTTTCACATAAGTAGCGAAATATTAATGAAGCCAATATTTATGCAGGCTTTGTTATACCCACTAGACTCGCAGACATTAAATGCGAACACTGCGAACTTATTTTACCACCTTCGACGGTATTTTCACCGCAAAGTTTACATGTACAAGCCTTGTAGAAGCCTTCCCCTTATGGTTTACTGTCGACCTTTATGACTGTGGTAAATGATGGGATGCATTCATAGTCGAGACGAGTCTCCACCGCAGTCGCTGTGTCTTGAGACTAGTCACATGTTTGTTCGACAAGACAGACAAGCCTGGGGCTCCCGACTTCCTACCGACGCTTTGGCGCGAAAGAATCGCGCCGAAGCGTCGAGACTATGAAAATAAGATAACCGTTTATTCAGATTTCTGTGACAATTAAAGCATCGTTTTTTGGTAGTTAGGTATCTAAACTAATATTCTAACATTGTATGTTTATAATTATGTTTGTTTTTAGGGTTCCGTACCCGAAGGGTAAAAACGGGACCCTATTACTAAGATTCCACAATCCGTCTGTCTGTCTGTCTTTCTGTCCGTCTGTCATCAGGCTGTATGTCATGAACCTTGATGGCTAGACAGTTGAAAATTTCGCAGATGATGTATTTGCCGCTATACTCGTATCAACAAAATTACTTATAACACCCTCTGGCTCCCATACAACAAACATGTTTTTTTTGCCGTTTTTCGCGATAATGGTACGGAAACCCTTCGTGCGCGAGTCCGACTCGCATTTTTTTTATAACCTTTTGGTAACCTCTGGAAGTAGGACCTACTATTACGTAAACTCTTTCACTGATAAAAATCTACGTCTTACTTGATAATATTATAAATAATAAAGTTTGGATGTTTGTTACTCAAACACGCCAGAACGGCTGAACGGATCTGGATAAAACTTGGTACAGAGATAGATTAATAGCACATAGGCTTACTTTGCACTCCGGTAAAATATCACCTTGGGATAAGAAAACACTTTCACGCAGGCGAAGCCGCTGGCTGAAGCTAGTAATCGCTAAATATCATATGCTTTTTACCCCGAAAATAGCCGAAAAATTAATTAATTAATTTTTTTAATTGTAACATTACCCAATGAAACTCTGGTAACCGACCCGTGGCGAGAGGATTTCATTCTGTCGAGTCGAGGGTTTCACCACACTACCGAGTGCTTGCGGCAGACGAGAAACACGTTGGCGCGAAGTTTAAGCGAACTGTCAATAAAGGTTAACTTACCCACAGGTCGTTATTGCCCTATATTCAGCTCTGCTCGTCTAACTTTACAACGGGGAATGAATTTCTTTCTAACCTCACCAAAACTAACCCCCCATATTCCAAGTCCACTAACTCGACTCTACCTCAAATCAACAAATTGTCAAGATGACTGCGTCGAGTGAATTTTCTTCAAACTGACATGTACTTACATACATACATAAACTCACGCCTTTTTACCATGGGGGTAGGCAGAAACTATAAAACGCCACCTGCTACGATCCCTACATAATTCTGCTGACAGTCATATATTAAAGGCCTAATCCCCATATTTTAAGTCTACTTTCTTTTTCATTATCATCATCTTCATCAGCCTTTTAATGTTCCCACTGCTAGGACACAGGCTTCCTCTCTGTGAGAGGGAAAGGGCCGTAATCCACCATGCGGGCCCAGTGCGGGTTGGTACTTTCTATTTACTCCACTCAAATCAATCAAATTGATAGACATCGCTTGTTATTTTTTATCCAGTTTTTTTTGCATTATCATGGCGTCTCTTTCAATTGGAGTGGAGGAAGTTTGGAGGCCCTTAAAACCACTTCAGTTGATCTCATTACACTACAAAAATATGTTTTACCAACAGACATGTATGAGGCATCCAACGAGCGCGTCGGCGCGGGAGAACCGGGACACGGTGTTCTGTCAGATGAGGAGAGCCATGGACCTGATACACTACGTCGTGAGGGACGGCCTCCCAGGACACGAGGAGTCCAGCACCCATGAGGTTTGATGTCACAATCCTATATCTTACTATGCACTAATATGCTTCAAAATTCTAATACTTTTAAGGCACGTCTCTGAAATGGCAATGAGGTTTTGAGATGAAAACTAGACTCAAATTACTAAGAAATTAAACTTGTAATTGTCGTAAATATAGCTAGTATTATACAAATGATCGCGGAGATAAATCATGAAAATCCTAAGTTTCCATGCGTATCATTTCTTTTTTAACACGCTTTTATTAGCTTGGTATGTATGTATCTATGTATCTATGTATCAATGTAACGGAATCTTTGAACGTGATTTTCACCCACTTCAAAACGTTGGATTGATTTGAAACTTTGCACACTTATCAAGGACCGATGACAATGCAATAATTTAAACAGTTTGTCCCATTATCCTTACCATTAAAGCGTGTTTTTTAGTTTTTAGAACTACAATTTATTTTCATACCAAACAAGAATTCAGCTGAAATGTATCATTGATTGAAAAATACGCAATGAGAATTATGTTTCCCCAAAACATTTTCTGGCTTCCGGTAATTGGTACGCGTGTGGCGGTGAAAAGTTTGACAATATATTCGACCTATCCTTTAGAAATCGTACAGCAACTCAATAAAACGACGGAGAAGCTTTCATGAAAATATAGGTAGGTAGGAACATAAATTGCGTGGCACAGTTAGGCGTTCGGGCAACCACAATAGATGCAGTAAATTATGCCCACAATGCGTGACTTCAAACACCGCATAGTCTGTGTCGTGTTCCCGCGGGAATGGTCCCGATTCACGAATGTATGCTTATGGTTGAATTAATTTTGTTTACGACCATTTACCACTTTATTGCTCAATCACAATACCCTCAGGCAATGTGTTATCATTCAGTGTTAGTTGAACACTGTTTGTTCCATCTTATCCAAGGGCACGGGTAGGTTTTTGGTTATTTCGTACGTGATCAAGTTTTAAACTGTCCTTTTATCGGCCCTTTGCCAACGTTTCTCATCATCTTTCTGCCGAATGTGGGTAAAAAGTTGCACGGTGTTTAAATAGACAGCATCAACAATAACCAGGACCGTCTCCGAGACTGGATGTGTAACAGACGTTCCAATTCATTCAAATCAGGTCAGGTCGGATATTTGTCTTCTTGACACGAAGCTTCTGCACGCGTTTCTAGTTTTAGTAACGAGTACCTACCAGACAGATAACACTGGCGTACAATAAACCTTCTAGTTGTTCTACCCTCTGAATATATAGCATTTTCACGTGACCTGAACCATACTAGGTTTACTTAGGTGTACGAGTACTTTAGTAGAAGCGCATTTTTTTCGGTTGAAAGGAAATAATGTTCCGTCCCATATACCAGGGCAATTCCCTATCCAGCCGAGAAAAGTAGACCGTGTCCTTTTTAGAAACATAGCTTCCTTTATGCAAAGTATCTACGTCAATCGACGTACCTTAAGAAACAACAGATGGACAGAATTGTGTCGGGACCAAAGTCAAATCCCAGCTGTCTACTTACGATTCTAAAAAGGACGAATCGTATTTTCTAAAGAAAGCTATCATAATAAATGCTATAAAAATAATGATCTCATTCTTTGTAAATGCAATGGTCGGTTATGGAAAATAAGACTAAAGTTAGCTTTCAATTAAGTTTCAGTGAACTTCGATTAAAAACTTTTCCTTTGTAAGAAATCTATCGTAGAACTTTAAAAACTCAGCTTCGGGCACATAAATTCAGAAAATCAAACAACGCTGTATTTGAAAAAAAATACGAAGCATTGACAGATTTGCAGAGATAGTCGAGTTTTTGTGAACACAGTAAGCGAAAATCAGAATATTTGAACTTCTTGCCGGCAAAGCTGCGTTTAAAAATCGGGCCGAAATGCCAGTTGTATTTTTTATTTATGAAAAAGCTTGAAGCGGTAAGTAAGCCAAGAAACCATTAGGTAAGGTGCCACAAGAGCAAACATTCGCGACTAGAACATGTCTTCGAACAAGTCGAGCGAGGAGACGCGCGCCTTTAAGCAGGTTCCGGGGGTAGTTGACACACGTTAAAGGAAACTGTTGTTACTCTCACACATTATGGGTAAATGGATCATACGTCTTGCTGGTGTAAACGTGATAGGAGCACTTTGGCGCGTTATAATAGGTATAAACTTGGTTTTGTAATAACCTGGATAGTCTCTAATCTTGAGTTAAATAAGTAGATAGACCAAGTACGGAAATTGATACATTTTAAAACGGTTAGACATCTTTTAATTTGTTATGTCTCAGTAAAACCCTATTTTTATTAAACAATAAGGTTTTAATCATGGCCTGTGTTCAATAAAAGTATTGCTCTACAACATAGATAAAACACTAGCTCGTGTTATACACATCACTAGAGAGGCTTCCGCAGTGTGCGACACGCCGGAGTCCGGAACAGATATGTACCTGCAAACTAACGGGGGAAGTGACGACAAACTTTAGCCAGCTGATTACAGATACAAATCTACCGTATAATGCAAATTACGGTATATTACGGAATATGACACGTTCACAAGAGTTTCAGTATTATAATGAGTGAGGCGTTTAACGAAGCTGAGAGTGGATTGTTTCTTTTCACCATTGTGGACTGGACCATAATAATATTTTTCTATGTAAAAAAACTCTGTAACTAGAAGTTAGTTACAGAGTTTTTTTAGAAAAAACATAATTCGTTACCCAGCAATTATTTTTAACACAGTCATTTAGTTTCATGTACTGCGTAGATGTAGGCTTTGCGACTCTTAAAGTCTTAATAATATATCCTGTTTATTTGAAAACTAAACCACGATAAGGAGAGCGAATAGAAAAGTAATTTAAAAACGATAATATCGATGGTATATCGGGCAGGCTGAGCTGTAGCCTGTGCTAGCGATACAGATCAACGCTATCGCGATGGGCAGGCTTCTCTCTCGACGTGGTACGCTTACGTATTTGTACGAACATGATTACATGACCGACATTACAGCTATTTATTTTATTACTACAATGTCTAAAGTCTATGAAGTCCTTCTCTTTCAACTGTTCTGTGAAGTCCTCAATTGTTAAGGCACTGAAAAAACTAAAAAAATATATAGCTAAAAATCTATGCCTTCATAAATCCTATGGTTATATTTAGCATCATTTTTAATGAAGATGTGATTCGTGGGTTCGATTCCCAGTTTTCTATCTAAGACCTGCAGGTTCGTGGCTATATCTACTTAGTTATAATGTTTTGCATCTTCAATCTGGAGATTGTAAATAAATTGTTCTTCAATTTTAATATGAGATAGATACTTTTTAATTTGCAATGATATAAAAACCCCAATTAGGTAAGTGGTTCTTCTAAATAATGTTACTGGAACTTTCAGCCTATCTCAACCACAGATGAGCAAAGCATGGAATCTTAACACTTGTTTGTTATACAGATCGAGATTAATTCTATTTCTGCCACTGATTGTTCTGTCGCAGTTACCTACTCTGTGACACTTTCTGATGAGTATTCTTCAAACATAAACACTCTTTATTTTCTTTTCTTGTAGATGAAACCTTTCTCGGATAGTCATGAACAGGTATCAATTTATTGAAAGCAGGTAGTCGAGTGCATTCTTTTTTATGTAAGAAATTATTGTTATTGTACATAAAAAGCACTAGATTGTTCTCATGTATGCTTTATTTTTAATAATGTATTGTGAATTTATTTATGTTTAGTATCTCTGCAATTTGCTTCCTCATACTTTATTTGTAATGTTAAATGATCTTAATTTTTGTTTCAGTCTTACCTTAATGTTTTATTTCTTTTATTATTTTAGACATTATTCAATTTAGTAAGTGGAATAATGTCTTCTATTGCTATCAATATCTACACTATTATTTATATTTCAGGACTTATTAATATTTGGACTTGAGGAAGCATTCAGTTCTTTTTAAACCATAGTATTAAGTAAAGAGCACATGTATAAGTATTATAAACGTAGCTATAGATTCTAACGAATAAAAGGTTTTTTTATAAACTCGTCACAAAATTCTGCTAACGATCACGCTCCGAACAGCTTAGCTATAAAGGCCTGGCTAAGCTTCCCGCTACGTTACTAACTTTTTAGGTACGTATTCTAACTTTCAGTGATTAGGTCAATTTTCAAACTAAGTATCTATAGTACTTAGAGCTCGACAGTGGTGAGTAAAAGTTCTGTACAGCCTGCATAAATATTATGAAGTAGGTATGCGATGTAGACCTCAAGAGTGATAGTCATTTACGCTTATTAGATAACTTAGCACTATTTTCTTTCACTAAATACTTTTTATAAACATTTTATTCACTTTAATCAAAGCTAAAAATTTCACCTATTTTCTGTAACTTAGGTATGTAGTTGTCCCGTGATAGATAAGTGTAAGGTAGGAATCTGCTATTTTCAAATATTTTTTTGAAAATTGACCTCAATATTTTGTGTTTTATACTGAAATGTAGTAACCGTATAGGCTGCACAATGGGAGGCGGGTACGGCGCTGGGCGCGCTGCGCGGGCTGACGGCGCAGGTGCGAACGGCGCGCGCGCGCGGCGGCGCCGACCTGCCGCGCCGGCGCTCGCTGGCCGCCACGCTCCGCGCGCTTGTGGAGCGCACGCACGACTTCACCGACTCCGCCTACACCTCGCACGACCACCGACAGCGGATACTAGCCCTCGCCGAGAGAATAGCCTACGAATTAGAGAGATTAGTTGCCGTCGCCGTGTCGCTGGTAAGCTACCACTGTCACTTCCAATGATCATCTTGTGTAAAGATTGTATTAAGTGTGCATAATTCAGGAAGAGCAAGGAGTCAACGGTACGGCGACGGCGCTGGAGAGTGCGTGCACGGGCGCCACCAGCGCCGCGTCGGATCTAGAGCGCGCGCTGGTAGCCGCGGCGCGCGACCAGGCGCGAGACCTCGCCCCCCTTGCGGACGAAGCGAAGAGACTCGCCTCCGACCTAGCATATATAGGTAAACAAGCAGGTATAGAGTATTGTCCTAACTAACAATTATAACGAGCTGCATGTCTTCTAACAGCTTCTTCACCAAACACTTAGTGGCTCTGTTTTAAATGCTGTTTGAAGGTCAATCGTAACCTGAATCTATGAGAGCATTATAGTGTTCTTTCCTGCAGCTAGTTCCTGTGGTGAGAGAGAATCTGAGAGACTGCACAGTATAGCCAGCCGGCTCCATGAACAATTAGATCACATTATAGAGGTAACTGCTTCAATCTTAAATAAAAATGGACGCGACGTTGAATTGACATACGTGTAAGTAAATACTTTGATCAACAGGTTTGTAAATTACTGAGGCACATAGCTTTATCGGAGACTCTGCAAGTGAGTGCAAAGTTTGCGGAGATAAACCTTAGGATATACGGTCCGCAAGTGGTGACGGCGGCGCGCACTCTGGCGGCGCACCCGGGGAGCGTGGCGGCGCGCGAGAACCTGGACGTGTTCGTGGACATGTGGGCGTGGCTGCTGGCAGACGCAGCGCGCCTTGCGCGCGAGCTGCTCGACCTCACGGACGACCGGCCCGACAAGCAGCAGTACAGCAGCTTGCCCAGGCCTGGAGTAAGAGCACATGCACGAACACACACATTGTCACATTTGATTTCAGCATCTTCTACCCTGGTTCCATTATTTGAAATCGGGTATCTTAACTTTCTTACGCCAAGTTGTTAGTATTGGGTTGTCTCTTCTGTCAATTGGGCTTGCATGAGGTCTCTTTCTATATTAGACCACCAGGTGAATGGCGGACGGCTTCTACGTCTCTCTCTCTGCCTCTACTTATTTGATGGTTTGGCAATAGTGCGGTGGGATATATAGCTCCAAATTAAAAACAAAAAATAACCTAATAATTGCTAGGAGCCAGGTCAGGGCTGTAGGGTAAATGATCTAGAATAGATTGTGAACGGCCGCATTGTCGTGCAGGAGGACAGCTTTTGTCAATTTTCCTCATCTTTTTTCCTTGATGGCTTCTTTTTACTGTTCCAGGGTTACAGCATAGTATTCTCAGTTAGGCAAATGCCTTTATCTTTATAATCGATTAATAGGATGCCTTCCGAATCCTAAACATAATATCTAAATATTTTTGGCTGACTGTGAAAACTTTAAACTTCTTAGGTGGTGGTGTGCCTTTTTTTGCCACTGTGTGGAGTCCAGCTTAGACTCAAATTCATAATGATGAACCCAAATTTGTTCCCCTGTAAAAATAAGACTCAAAACACCATCCTCGTCTTCACCACTGTGAACCAAAAACTCGCGAGAGCACTCCACGCGCTGTCGTTTTAGCTCGAGCATTCTCGGCACCCATCTTGCGAATTTTAAAAAATGAAATGATTTTTTTTTTTTTAATGATTATTTCGGATACTCCAACCATTCCGCAAGCCGGCAAGCTGTTTCTTCTTTAATCAAGCATCTTCCATTATAATTTTTCAACATTTTGAATAATTTCCATAGTGGCCACGTCGATTGGTTGTCCTAACCGTAGGTCGTCTTCAAGTCAGACCCTGCCTTGTTTAAAGAGCCTGTGCCACATGTAAACCTTGATTGTACCCGGGCAAGAGTCCTCATAAACGGATTTCTTCTCTTCTAGAATGGTTCAGACTTTCCTTGCTTAGTAAGGAACTTTATAACCGCGCAGCACTCGTTTTTTTCCTTATTTCACAATTTCTTCCCGATTGAGCTGCTTGGTTGGCGATAGTTCAAAGACTAATGACCCGATTGTGGTAAATCTTAGTATTTATACATTAGTACTCGTAACTCGTTAGAACTTAAAAAACTGCCCTCATGAATAAATCTACACTCCCATTCCGCGAACTTAAAAAAGGAATCTTCGTACAGTAACACCCATAATTATAAGCGATCAGTATTCACGTAATAGTTACGCCAATTATTTCTTAGAAACACGGGACGACAAGCAAACCCCTGAAAGCAGTACGGCTGGATTCTGACGAGCAAGCAAAGATTGCAAAGTCTGGTTTAGAAATGAAAATGATGTCCTCTGAAATGGATGCCGAGACTGAAAAATGGCAAGGCGCAGCTGCCGACGAAAACAACGATATTGTGAAGAGGTAGGAGATCCACACTATCACGACTCATACGAATACACATATTTAACAGGGTTGAAAAAAGCCGAGAGTCACTAAACTTGTTCTTCCGTTTCATTGAGATCACTTATTTGTTAGCAGACCATATCTGAGATCGTAGTAAAGGACAAAATTTATTAGCTTTTTTTACGAAAACAAGATTGAAATGTCATAACTGCCCAAAACCCAATGAGGTAGGAAAACTATGGAGACGGCATATTCTACTATATGAAGAATAGTTATACAAATATCTATAATATCGACACAAGCATGTCAAAAAGCGTATTGTCTCTATTTAACTAACCAAGAGCTGCATATGAAAAGAGAGACATCTAAATGTTTGTCAAGGACTAAACTTGGTAACACTTTTGAGTGACGTCAAAATCATGTCTATGCGTGACCGGTCGCCATGTTGATTGCCGAGTAAAATTGGTAGTTGTGTGCCGTATATGTACGTCTATCTGTGTAGTTGTGCTGTCAAAAAGTTGCAAATGGCCTACCTCATTGGCCAATAGGCAGCCATCTTAATTGCCCGATGTATGTAGGTATGCACGCTAATTTCGTAGGTATGGCAAGTCCATAGGTTTATAAGTCAGTGCCAAAACCCATTAACATTTGTACAATAGGGATGTTTCCAGTGTAGAAAAATGATAATTCTATTTAGTCCGTCAGTGAGATTATCAAATAATATTGGCTCCGTATTTTTTGCTTTATCGAATAAATACAATTTGACAAAGATAACGCGCATCAATATTCAGGAGCTCCCACGGCTTGTGACGTCACACGATATTTCAATCTATCGTCGTATTTTTTTGATTACGTGACAAGGGAAAAATACGTGTC
The DNA here is from genome assembly GCA_948252205.1 of Orthosia incerta. Lineage (NCBI taxonomy): Eukaryota > Metazoa > Arthropoda > Insecta > Lepidoptera > Noctuidae > Orthosia > Orthosia incerta. The sequence continues at coordinate 15,303,509 of OX411744.1, forward strand.
CAATATTTTTAATTATCTAACTGACGGACTAAATAGATATTTTTGTCAACCACCTATTGTCGCTTTTTTACACCTAAAATAAAAGTCGTGTCCCATCAACTATTTTTGTACCATCTCACTTAGTTTGATGTATGTAGATACAAAATGCGTAGACTACTTTACGTCCTGTCCGTCTTTTTACATCCTGTATATTTCATAACTTGAGATCTCAACGTGTCCTTCATAACTTTCAGGGCAAAAAATATGTCTTCCATGGCCTTCGCTATGTACCAATTCACAAAAGGTGAAGGCCGTCTAAACACTACTCAAGACCTCTTCACACAAGCGGAATATTTCGCGGAGGAAGCCAATAGACTTTATAAAATTGTTCGACAGTTTTCTTATCAGGTAAAAGGACAACAGCATGGAAAATATTTATAGTAAAATGGTATATGTATGTATCTATCATATAAAATATATTTTAAGGTACCCGCGGGAGCAACAAAAAAAGAACTTCTAGAGCATCTTGATAAGGTTCCAACGTATGTGCAACAGCTACAGTTCACAGTGAAAGAGCCAACGGTTGGGCGCGCAGCCACCTTCAGCAAAGTAGACAACGTCATACAGGAGACCAAACATCTTATGAACGTTATTAGTAAAGTCGTCACAACATGTTTCGATTGCGCGAACAAGGTGACCGCTCATTCCTTAAATCTATTTGACTATACAATTACATTTTTCAATTTCTTTTTCGAGCAACACATCGCACATTTTGAAAGTTTAGTAAATTTTCTAGGAAATGTAAAAATTTTAGTGCATTGGAACATAATGTTCCTTAGGTACCTTTGCCGTGGGAGGCCCGTGTGGGAGTGGTTAAAAGGCACCAGAGTGTTGCACCTGTTAAGTACTTTAAAGATTATATTTCATTCGTGATTGTTAGAGTTTCGGGAAAACGGTGAAACAGTGTGATTAAAGTTACGAGGTTTATTCTTGGTTGTAATTTGTACCTTGAAGATACGATAGTTTTTGTCAAGCCAGAAAATTTACTTCAATATCAACAAGAATAAATCTCATTAGTTAATTAGAATATTAGTTTTATACATATAGTAATAGAGCAGTTTAAATATGACGAACCCCACTTTTATTTACTTTTTAATGTTGTATTTATTTTTTTATATCTGTTTTTCCTTCCTCCATGCACCGGGTGGTTCCGTCCACGCCAGGGTCTTATTCCGCTGGACCAAGCCATAAACAAAACTTCAGCACAGGCGAGGGACGACTCGGTCTGTCTATCTTGCACCCGTACACAACTATCATTATGTATTCCTGTGCATACGTAGTTATCTACCTAATATCATATGAGTATGTTATTCATAATCATGCCCATACGAAAAAATTTCTTCATGAATACATATTTATGCTAATAATGATCTACTTCTTTCATACAAGAATTTCGTGCCAGCTAGAACCTGTTCTCTGCGGGGCAAGCTAAACACATTCCCACGTACAATAGTCCCTGTTACATAAACATGAACTTTAGCCTTTTTTCGTATCCAGCCTAATTCAATCAATTCTAATTATCTCTTTATTTATGCTTTTTTACATGTCACATTTACTTACATTTTGTTTACGTGTTATTTTGTTAAATTTATTTTCAGTATTCCCTATGTATGCCTGAGAGAGTTCCTATGCATTGGAAGCCAAATTTACAAAAAGCATCCACTTATAAGAGTGAAAATAGTGTACTGAATGGTTGAAGTAGGTATTTGTGGATTCAGACTTGTGGTTTTGTTGAACAGTTCAGTTTGTATCCAATGCAAATCATTAACAGACTGATCATTTACTAACCGTGGATTTAGTGTAGCTTTGTTTGGTGTAATACATAGCTATTCTTAATGTTGTTGGTGTGTGTTGCAATTGATAACTTATTATTATTAGATTAGCATCTGTGTGGTATTTTAATTAAGCATTCACTCTAAGTTTATATACCGAATATGAACTTTCAGTGAATAAGTTTTTCTCTTTTAAGTAATTTTGCTACAATTTTTCTTATGTCAATTAAAACCAATACACTCGGTCTCTAAAATTGTCATTATACTGAAAAGTTTTATCCATTACTATAAATGTTTTCAATTGGCATTAATCGTGGTCGTAATAAATTCTACCGAACTATTGCATATGACCGCTAATTGATTCGCGAGCATGGTGTTTCTTGTCATTTTGAGAATTGTGTAATCCTTTAGATTTGTCATCATGTCCTTGCCCTTTCCCCCATTATACGTCTTGGTGTCGCCACAAAACGTTTTCTTTTTCCGCTCTACCCTGTCCACCGCCACGTTAACATTATCTCCCTTTTCTTTTATAATAAAATATCATTCTTCTCACAATATATCCATATTTTTGTTACCTTTCCTCGCCCTCTCCATCTATCTACCCTCGTTCATATTCTCTTTTAGTCAGATGGGTTTTATCCCTCTTCGCCACATGGTCATACCAAGACAAAGCATTCCCTTTCAACCTTTCTGTCATTGTCGCCAATGCCAAACGTCCTCTACTATACCCATTTCCTTTAGATCAGTGTAAACTCAAAAAACTAACCACGAGATAAAAGCATATTTTATTCAGAAAATTAAAATGTATATCTGAAAATATGCGAGTAGTATTCCTTCAGCCTAATTGCGTAAGAGAATTCGGCAGGGCAAAGGGTTATGAAGTCCATGAAAGAGTATGGCAAATACTCTTGAAATTTTTCGGTTGGTATTGCCAATAATTATTGAACTCTTTCGCAAAGAGTATCTTCACGAAAAAACTGCCGAACTCACGTACGCAACTGGGCTGCTGGTCATGCGGAAGGGGCTTTTTCTAGATGAAAATTGCCCCTTTTTGTGTCACTCTTCTTTATTGCAATTCTGCTAACTATTAGTCATGGCATACAGTACAATCTGGACTTCACGGGTCTAACGGCGGGCGGCGCGGCGGCGGGTGGGCGGGTGGCGCGGGAAGAGGAGGGCGGCGGCGGCGTGGGCGGCGACGCCAAGCCGGGCGGCAGCAGCTCCGACACGGCCATGTGACAGTACGGCATGGGCCGGCGCGGCAAGGGCGACGCGCGCCGGACCAGGGTCAGCTTCCTCTTGTTTTAAAGACAAACGTCTTAGAACAACTCGTCGCCTGAAGTCGGGAGCACCGACACCGCGCTGATACACATAAAGCTGACCTGCAATGTCTTAATTTAATTGAACGGGCCGGATGTAACGAGTAAGATTTCTATTAAGGAAACTTTAAATACTCAAAAGGTTTTCAGCAGTGAAACACTTTTGATGGTGATAATGATAGCTTAGGTAATATCTGCATCTTATGAATTTCATGATAGGGACTAGAAATAGCGTATTAAAACAAAGAATATCTTATACAGAAATAAGAATAATAAGGCGTATACACAACGAACGGCATTCTGTACTACAGCTTTATGTATATCTAGCGCGGTGCCGGTACTAGGGACCACACGAAATGGTGTCTAACTGTGAACCAATGCCTAAACACCGCAGTTAGATGTTATTCCGTGTGGTACTTGAACTCCGACAACCTTTGCTAACAAATGATTATAACTCGCATCAATGAGCGGTTATTGAATCGTTTGTAGCAATTTAACTATAAATAAGATGGACAGTACGATATACAAAGTAAGTTTCTGCAGAGCACTTGCGACACACAAAGCGTCTTCTCAACTCAACTCTTGTATTTTTACTCTTAATGCTAGATCGCAAGCGTGCGGACGCAACGCATTTGGCTGTGGATTCAAAGTAATAAGTTTAGGTATTGTAAGATAATACTTTGTTACTATAATCAGGGCCTTCAATGTTAACACCACAATATTTACTAAACATAACTTTCTCAAACGTAGTTCTCAGTGCTATTAACTTATTGATAGAATAGTAAAGGCATATACAGACAGTTGCAATCATAATTATGAATAATGCCTCGAATAGAAACAATTTGTGATCAATAATTAAGAAGAGTGAAATCGTACAATAAATATAATACTTGTTACACTTTCATAATGTTACACATTGTTACAATTAATACGTAAACAACACAGAGAAGCCTATTTTTTTAAGTTTCCCTCTTTTAAGCCTGTTATAATAAGTACTTCTAACCCTAAACTTTTATGTATAGTATGTAATATATACTGGTCCTCTACTATTGTTTACACCTAAGCTACCCACTTCTCTGCACCCTATATACTGCACTGTCCGTGTCCTGTTGCACTTTGATTTGCGTTCTGCACGACCGCTTCCTCACTTTCATTTGGCATCGGTGGACATTTATTTCAGAACATGCTACTTTACCACATTATACTTCAGACCGACACAGTGTTACTCTTGCATTCGATGTTATCGCATTCCTAGTATTTCTCCTTCGAAGCGTTCGTGTACATACATTAGAATACCTACGGTCATATTGACATTGTTCGTGCAGGCTGCGCGTGCGTCTGTTACATTGCATGATTGTGAAACGGAACAAATAGATGTGTGTTGCATGTGTGTACCGTGGTTAATGGATGTCGTACGTCATCTTTCCGACGTGGAGGATGTTTAATGTTAAGATGAGGGAAATTGACTCTGGTGGTTGCCCCAGCAACTCCCACGTCGCCCAGAAACGCAGTGTTATATAGACCCTCAGCTACTGAGCCGCTGAGCCGCGCCGGTGCAGAACGCAGGCACTGTTCGACGACGCTCGTGCGCTCGTGCTTGCTGCAATGTGACTGTGCAGGCTGGCAGTGCATGTAGACGCATCGCCCGGCATTTCTGCAACGCCGCTCATTAACTATGTGTTTCGGCAATAATGAACATATCAGTTTGTAGGTCATAGTTTGAACTGCCTACAGACGAACGACGAAGTCGTTGTGTTTAGTATTTAAGAGCTTTATTGTTAATAGAGAATAATGAGCGTGCCTAGACACGCTCATTATTAGCAGACCGTAGAGGTTCTACGATCTGCTCAGTAGTTTATATTTACCTATACTACAAAAGATATTCAGATAGAAATACAGGAAAGCAATAATACAAAATAAAACGTGTTGGCATGCCCAATAAAATATGGGTGTCTGTTTACTTAAATTTGTTGCAGTTTGTAGATTCATAAATTGTACAGTAGAATAATGTAGAATCGAAGATCTTCACCTAAAGGTAGGTACAGTATTATAATTGCATTAATGAACTGGTCTACTATGACGTATGGGTACATTCACGTAAAAAGCAGAATGCTGGTCAACCAGCGTATACCGACGCGACGCCGACCAATTCTGATTCTAGCTTGTAAGCGTTGGCCGTTAGGGTCTGCCTGCGCTGACAACCTGCGCAAATCGGTACTTGCAAGCGCTAGCTACCTACGTGAATGCACCCCCATTAAGTAGTTGTAAAGCCAGCCGCAAGTTAGCATACTTCACTGTACCGCTAGCGAACGCTTCGCCACCGCTACGACCGTGTCTCACTCTGTGCTCTCGCCGACACGGTGCCTGTCTTCTGTGCTCGTCCTCACTCTATTACGGTCTATATAACACTTCGCTTACTTCATACATACTTTTAGCATTTACTCTTCTAAACTAACTACGTGAACGATGTTGGCTTTCGTAATATCTACTTATAGTTATATCTAACGAAATTGTTATCTAATACGATACTGAGACTAGGTACTTTAACTAATCTTTAATCTTGTTTATTGCCTTCTTAGTTACTTTATAGTACCTAATGTATTAATCTAGAATACTAATAATTACGTATAATAAGTCAGATTCAATTGTAATACGAGATGATTAGATTAGTTACCACAATATTATAACTAATGTAAAGAGCTTGATAAAGCTTTATAAAGAAAGAGTTGTGAATCGAACTTGTGGCCACGTAACGTTAGAAACAAAGATTAGTGTAAACTGCTTTGACTGTTAATAACAACTAAGTTTATTAAGGTTTTTCACTAAGTTTAGTGGAGTGACATGTTTATCGATACATGGGCTATAAATGAATTAATACCAACGTTTTCTTTTATACAAAATATAAGATAATATTGTTGCGAATGCTCTAGGCAGGGCTATTAAGATATTTAAGGTAAAGCTATTGCTAAATGCGTGTAGCAGAGTCACCCAACATTTTTGTATGTTCATGATTGAATTGTGCCAAAACAATTCTGGATGAAACATTACATTAAACGAGGTGTAAAATATTGAATTAAATGAACTTCCTATGGGACCATTGTAGGTACTCATGATTATGAACCACTTTTACTATAGGATCTTACAACCTCACAACCCCGAAGTCAACTCAGCTGTTCCCTACTTTTTGTTGAGTTGCGTGAATATCAATGTATGGAGCAATTTACTTTAATTTCTTGGTTTCAGGTTAAACCCCGTAGTAAAAATTGTTTATAATGACGAGTAGGTACAATGACCCCCAGTGATTTTCAGTTATTTAAATGATACCTTGTAGGTACGCAACTAATCATCAAACTTATTCCAATTCGAGTGTAAAGTTGAAAGCCCAGTGTCGAATGTTCGTCGGTCCACGTTACGAGTGTCAGGGATCACGGAGCAGACCGCCTCGCTACGCTAACAGTCACTGCTTACATCACGGTCATTTCATGGTATAAAGTTAACGAATACATGGTATAATTTATGAATCATAGTATCATCGGAGTACATACGTATATTGTAGGTCGTGAATACAATAGCTGTGCCATTGTGCCTCCTCGCTTAGACTTTAGCGTTTAGCTAATTTAGCACCGTTACAGAAATATTCCACGAGAGTTCAATAATTTAAAATAATAGTGAACTACACAATAATTGACGGTCATCACTATAACGATATTATCATAAATTTATCGGTTAGTGTACATATAAGTAGAGTTTAGCGATACAGTGATTTGTGATATTACAAGATACTTATCGAGATTTAGTACAACGTCCTTTAATTTCAACGTTTTTATAGTAATGTTAACTTTAGTAACACGAAAGAACACCAAAATATTAACCATTAATGCTAAATAATTAAGATGTATCTACTAATATAGACAAGGTAAGTGTATGATAGGAGGAGACCTCGACTGAGGAGACCTTAGCAAGAGATTCTTCTATTTAATTAGACATAGTAGGAAATACGCTGAATTTGAGATTGGCTATGGCTAAATGCGAATCATCAATAGACATTGGTAGCAAGCAATACAATTATTGAATAGTGGACGAATGGCCTGAGATATAAACTATTTGATCTACCTCGACGAGCAATCTAACGCAAGGAGACAACTTAGGTATAAGGGAACATTATGAAATATTATTTGCACTTCAAATAACGTAGGTACATTCTTAGAAGTGGCTATATTTTTCAAAAGACATCATCTGAGTTTTGTACAATGTACTTTGGTCCAAAATTAAAAGAAGCCGGCATAAATAAAATGCTATTTTACTGTATTTTACGGTAAACCCTCTCCGCCTAAGATTTTTTTTCTTAAAGCCATCGGACAAGGTTACATTTGGCCTTTTTTAAATTCGATACATCGAAAATGCATAACCAAACCCGATTTTTCAAAATCAAAGATAACAAACATTCAACAATAATAAAAATGTTTAGACGCAACAGGTCTACCCGAATAAACAAAATATGTTTTCGGCTCTTTTTCATTTGGACCAAAACAGGAGATGTTCTACTAAATCTAAACTTCAAAACTAATATTATAAAGAGTTTTGTGTGTTTGTTTGTAAGAGTAATCTCTGGAAGTACCGATCTAATACGAAACATTTTTCTAATAGAACGCCACACTATCGCTGAATACCACGGAACATTAGGTAATGATTAAATAAAATTGTTTTAAATGAACAGATTTTTTTTGAAGATTTTTGCTTAAAGCTGAGCAAGTTCTACAATAAGGTTGGGTTAGAACAGCCATAATTAAAGCAATATACACATTCGTGCTGTTGGACATTTAGCAGTTCAGTTGTGTGCCTTCGTAGTTCAAGTCCAGTCCAGTCCAGCACTTCTTTGACCAAAGTTTCCATCGTGTATCTTTGATGTCTAAGGGCAAAAACAATGAGACCTTGCAGATATTATATTGAACCCCACGCAAAAATATTGTCATTCATAAAATACTCAAAGGTGCGACAAACGTGCTAATTCGGCACAAATTTTTGTTTAGTTGTGGGTACATAGTTCAGCTTGATGACATGGCGAGTAAGTAATGCAATTTTTGGATATCCAAGTGGACAACGTCGCGGGCAAAGGCTAGTATTTAAACATAATCTATTAAAAACTGAGCTTCCGAAAGTTGAATGCCTAATTTATTATCACGGTTATGTGCAATTGTGCATACCGCGCGCGAATACAATAAATAAACTGCAATCATATGATAAATATACAGATCTAATTTAATAAATAATAATCCATATACCTACACATATTAAGACGTCTTTTAACACAGATGTGATGTGCAAAATACTTAGATATAATAACTACATAGTATATTTTCTATTATTCTCTTACATGTAATGTGTAAATTGATTACCCAGAAGGAGTAAAACCCCGATAAAATGGATAGGTATTGTAAATAAATTAATTTTGATAGAATTAAATTCAGTGAAAAGATGTCTTAGTTGAAACACGTATCGTCGGATATTTTAAATCAACTTAATGTTAATTTGTGTATAAAGATTGTATTGTCGATAAACTGTTGTGATTGTTATAATATATTTGAAGTTGCATTTTCATTATTATAAGTAGAAGTATATTTTCCATAGTGCTGCCAAAGATATTTAATAATATATCTAGATGTAGTAACGTTGTTTATATAACAGAATATTTTGAGGTTGTTCGTGAATTTATGGATTGTATTTTGATGTGGTCGACGAATGTAATAACACTGTGTACGTGATCTATTACATCACCAAATAAAAAGAGAATTCATACGAAAATCTGTTTCATTACTCCCCACTTTTAATCGGTGCTACACTAACCAGTGTGAATGTATCAAATAAAACGATTGACTCCTATATATTACGTATTTATTTATATTTATTCAAAGGTACAATATATTACATCGTCTGAACTCCTTCCTCTCCCAACACTCATCACAAGTCCATCGTAATGACTAAGCAAATGATCTGTATGGTAGTGGGCCGAAGCCCTACACAAAATACAAAATTAAGCATAATCTTATCACCTAAAGTACTAAATTTAACGCGGAAGTCAATACTGTAGTGAAGGAAATAATACAAATTTATTTAAACATCGCATGCTGATTAAATAAAGATTATGCATGTCTCATAAATTACGTGTCATTTAGTAACATAACCTGATAATATATATTTTGCTCGTAATATAATAATGACTAAACAAAATATTTACATAACCTAAAATAAGTCAGCTAACTGATAAGCGGTATATTGCTAAATATGAGTCTTAAGAACATATTAAAACAACAGTAACTTTATAGCATGTATTGAAATCGATCAAGAATTATAAATAAGCAAGTTCGACAATTGAGTATAGAATTTATTTTTAATACAAGACTGTTCTATGCGTTCCTCAATTTTTGTTGGTGAGAGATCCTTACATCATTCCCTTATCCGTTACTATAAAGAGACTCTAACAGCTAGCTAGAGCTAGATTCTATTTCACAACTGAACTATGAGCATATTTTAATATCACTAAGCACAATATAACTTGTAGAGTTATAACGAACGCCGTGCGAGTCAAACCTCCGGCAGCGGCAGGTGTACCAATGCACCGGTTAAGCCGAAACCGTATTACACATTGTAATGATATAGAAGTAAAAAATATTCCTTACCTAATTCACTTTAAAATTTAGAATGGTGTATTACCTAATGCGAACTTTTCGAATAACTACAGTATTCTCTCTCTACTTATAAATATAACAGAAAACAAAAGCGGTAAACATACTTCTGAAATATTATTATTTTGTAATTTTATTATGCTATATTTATCAGTATAGATAAAGATTTAGTGCCTATGCAAAATTTTACCCAGATATTGAGCTGATTCGATCACGTTTCTGATTGAGTTGTCTATCTAGTCAAATCTAGTGTTACTGAACATATCATATTATAATAAATACAGTAAATCATGAGACATTCGTCTTCGATTAAAGCATACCGTTATTATAAGCTATTTGGCATCTTTATGGACGTAAATGTCTACTCATTGTCTATAGTTCCTGCCCACCCCCATGGGATAGAGGCGTGAGTTAATGTGTCTACTTTTAAGCATTAATATTGTTTGTGCTAAATTCAACGCTGCTAGCAGCTAAACAGTTTCAAACACCAAAATTAATAAATAATTACAATAATATAAAACATGTATGTTTTTCAAAATCCTTTGGAAACCCAGAAGTACAAAATTAGGCCTCACTTATCATAATAAATGCTTTGTCATGGAAAAGTCTTATAAATAAAATACATACAAAAGTAATCTCATACAATGTAGACTTGTGGTAAATTTTGTATTAACTTCTTCAACGCTCGTCAGTTACAATGTTATTAATTATCCTGTAGTCTTCATTAATCGTTGTTTCATTATGCTAACTCCATATACTATAAGTAACTAATTAGTTAAGTGCGCCGTGTGCGGACTATGGTCCTTTTTATATTACTATTCCAGTTGCAACACTCTTAAAAGACCAATCTGCAAATGACGTAAAAAATCTCAATACGTGACGTAAAATTACAAGAATACAGTAAATTACAATATTTTTGGCAAACATCAAAACATTTTTATGTTAGGCTCAGTGGCTCACACTTTTACTAATTTGTATTAATGCTTTATTTACTTGGTTCTCAGTTTTATTAGATCACCAATAATTTTGAATCGATATAATTTGAAGTAAAGAAGAGAATAGACATGTAATGCCCAATATCAGACACAGAACAGTCACCAAAAGAGTGATTTAGTCACAGCGAAACCTCAATATACAAAGTACAAGTTTGAAGTAGAGTAATTAGTGAGACAAACTCTTATCGTGAACACACATTGCTGGACATAAGACAAAAAGCAATTTTCACTTGACAAATACTTGTGTTTACGACAGTAAAGTTACTCGTCACAACACTGAAAATGGCACTATATATAACCCAGAGTTAGGTTAACAAATAAAAAACTTATGCAACAAATCTCGCTACCCGAAGACGATTTCATATTTCAGATATAAATCAATCATGAATTGTGTTTCACAAACAATATAAATCACGATATGTACACATGTACAGTCCCAATAAAATAACAGCTTGTCAATTCTAGCAATCAGAAGAATTTAAATATCTATTTTACAAGAGCATAGAGGTAAAATACTATAACTGTTTTTGCTAACACTACAATCCACACCTAGATGAATGCCCAAATAAAAACTCTCTGTGAGCCGAGCATGGAATAGAAAACAGTTGGGCATTTATTAATGTGTCTCCTAGTGTCAATGAAAACAGGCAGAAAAGTATTAAAGTATATGTTCGAAGAGTTACAGTTATCATAGAGATAAATGAATTTCATCGACTATGTTACGTTATTAAACAGAAGGCCGCCAGAATGCGGTCGGAATCTCATTTCTTTATGCTATAGAAAATCATCGATCGAAGCTACTCGGGTAATTCGGTATTGACGAATAATAAAAGGCATAAGGCCAAGGCATGTTTTGTTATTTTAAAATGTAAAACGCGATATTTAGGAATCAAACTTCTATTTGTACTCGGAGCTCGTTTCTGTCGATACCAAAATGTAAGCAGGGTCGACCGAGTGATCCGGAACTCGATCGATGAAAGGCGCCGCTGCGCTCGAGTTAGTTAGTCACGCGCAAGGAACGGTGGGTGCGAGGCCGGCGAGACTGTGCCCGACTTTAAAACAAACCTTTCTTTTTCTTGTCCTTCTTATCCTTGCCATCGACCGTCCTGGAAAACAAAGAGGCAGATGTTAGAGATGTTACACTACAAGACTACAAAAGCCTGAACTTTGCGTGTCGGACCAAGCACTGTGAAGGCTTGTGCAGTTGCAATTAATATTTACGAATACTCTAAATTGATTTTATCAACTGCAAACATACTACAAAACACCACACTTTCATTCCCCGAAGAGTTAGGCAGTGGAATTCCTATAGTACACCCACATAAAAGGTATGTATGAGCTCCTATGTAATAGGAAGATATCCTATTACCATCAAACATGCACAGATTCAGATTCAAGTCAGCCATTGTGCCCCCCCCCCCCCCCCCCAGTGGGTTCCCGCATTGTCGAGGCGGGAGGGCTCACTAGCCGTGGCTTGGTCACCCACGGTGAAACGAAGAGGAACCCGAGGAGGGGCTGCTCGTCAGGGCTTTTGCCGATTAAGCCGACGACGTAGCGGCCAACTAGTAGGTTGCGGTGCCGCTTGATAACATAACAGGCGACATCGCAACTGAGGCGGGCCGCGATGTTTTATGGAGTGTCCCAAGTTCCATACAATGTCGCGGCTGAGGGTTGGAGGCCGTGGCGGGAGAGGAGAGCCGGTATTGCGGTGCGCCGCTTTCCCTACCTTCCGCGGCCTGGACGGGGTTGCCACCGTCAGATGGGGGACACGGTGGGGCCGCAGGGGAGGAGGAATGTCGGTATAGCATTAGCCACTGTCCCTATCCCCTGCGGCCGATAAATGGTAGGTGGCGGGGCCATTGACCTTGACCCGTCACAGGGGGACCAAGGGTGCCATACACGGGGTCGTCTGGCACCCACGTGCTGGTTTGGTCCCTGGGGTGGTCACGGCGTACAGTGTGTTCTGGTGCGCCGGTGAACGGGGGTACTCCCCCGCCGAGGATCCGGTGACGGACAGCCGCGGCGGGTTCGCGGTGAGTGTAGGAAACAGTGTATCACACCTTTTTTTTTTCATCCCTTGTTTATATCTAAGTAAAGTAATTGAGAAATATTCAGATGGACGGACAAGACGAAATTATAAGGACTACATTTTTGCTATTTGGCTGCGGAACTCTTCAGAGGTCAAATCAAATGATTGAGGAAAGAGACAGAATATTGTGTAACCATTCATCTTCACAAATATAAAACGTTACATCACCAGGATACCACCAGCCTGTTTTGAGCTGTTTACACAACAGAAACAAGAAATGTGGATCAAGCACTTGCACAACACTGCTTTCAAAATGACATTAATATTATTAGATTTTCCAATTAAAAAAAACTTTTTTATAACAAGCTTTTTAGCTTACCGTGCATTGTCATCCAAACTAAACGTGTATGCAAAATTTCATCTTAATCGGTTAAGGATAACTGCTTTAAAATTCAGTTGCAAGATTTGACCCGAACACACTTACATACTACATTGCAAGTTAATAATAAAAACAAGCTTGTAATAAAGGCGAAAGTTTGTGAGTGTGTGTGTTTGTATGTTTGTTGTTCTTTCTCGCAAAAACTAGTGAACGGATTTAGATCAAATTTGGCACATAGATAGATTATAGATAGGAATAATACATAGGTTCATTTTTATCCCGGGAATATATTCCCATGGGATAATTTTCGACATTCACGCGGGCGAAGCCGCTAGCAGAAACTCGTTATCTATAGATATGTAACTTCTTTCTCCATTTGATTTAATGATCTACTAAAATTAGATTCATGTTTAAGACTGTTGGTAGATGGCGAGTCTCTTGGTTTGCAGGATGTACAGTGTCTTTAATATACATATAAGCCCTGGCTCTTGTTCGGGTCAGCTTGGCTGTTCCTGGGGCTATAATTTCGCTCAAGAGACCTAAACCGAAGTTTGTAAGGCTTTTTGGTACTGGAGGTCTTAGGCCCCGTCCAGTGCGAGGAGTTTACATGTATATTGAGGCCGAAGTGACACCGCCGTTTGCAACGTTTAGCGCGACGTGACGTACCGGCCTCGTTAGAGTGCGATCGCCTATTGTTTTACCCAGAGGAGACACATCTTGCCTCTACTGCCCGCTACAACTACTTGGGAAGCCCTGTGGCTACCTTATTGCGCCCGTCGCCTTACTTACACTCGCTATAAGGCTCTAGACAAAGTGTTATCAGCGATGACGATAGTCGGAATGCCAAAATGTGTGAGATCGATCACGTGGCACTTCCTACATTTATGACATTTTGCCAATCGCTATCGCGACGGTTTCATAGATAGAATAGAATGTCACTTATCTAGAGCTTCTGGTGACCGCACGTTCATTAGTTTCTGGACAAGGCCTTAGAGAGGTGCATAAAGAGTAAATATAAAAAAAAAATTGTAACGTACTCCTTGCTGTTGGCCTCGAGCGAGCGGCGGCGCAGGTCGTCGAGCGACAGGCCGGTGTCGCGCTCCCAGGCGGCGCGCTCGGCCTGCAGCGCGCGCGTGCGCTCGTCCAGCTCGCGCGCCTGCGCCTCCAGCGCGCGCCGCGTGGCCTCGTGCCGCCGCGCCAGCTCCGCCTCCGACTCCTTCAGCTTGGCGCGCTTCTCGCGCACCTTCATCTCGAACACCTGCCGACGTTACATGTCATCAATGATAAGTGATATTATATTACTCATTGGTTAAAATAACACGGTATATTTTCAAGATATTACTTGAGGTGGAAGGGGAAAAAAACCTTGTATGATATTCAGAGAGCGTTTTCTTGGCACTGCTGGCAGTGGGACAGTATAGACTAATGTTTAAAAAACATTGAGCTCCGTAAAGTAGCGTACATTTTCCCGATTCATTTACGTTAAATATTAATAATAGACCTCCGCTTAAGTGCAGTGCTTAGGATTCTTAATCCTTCTTAACGTGTCCATGACCACGGATTCCGCCTAAAATGTGACTACTTGTTCTCTTTGAAGACATTCATAGCGTCCATTAGATCCTGTAACGTACACGCAACAAGGCAGGAAGTGCAAAATATATGTGTCCCATCAACCACTTAACACTCCCAAAGCGATTTTATCCATATTTCTCCGCCTGAGTATTATAACTTCCAGGTTAGCCTCAGTGGGACGTATGATATGGGTAGAAAGGCACTGCATTTTTTTTTAAATAGTCTCCCGCTTTACCACTATCTCACCTGATGGTAAGCGATGATGTGGTCGACGGTGAATCACGCTAGCCTAGAAATAACCTATTCACTCTTGACTTAAAGTCCCTTAAATTCAAATTCAAAAGTCATTTATTCAAACTAGGCTGAGAATCAGCACTTTCCGAACGACAAAATTACATAAGACAGTCCCCAAAAAACGCCCGCCCTTCACCACTTCCTAGTGCTTTTGCTGGGAAGAAGAAGTGGCGCAACAAACTCCCCAGCAGCCTTAGATTGTAGCTATCGAGAAACACAGACTCCGGCAGGAAATTCAACTTCTTAGCTATACGCATAATAAAAGTATTGCTAAAACGTTTAGTGCGGATGGGTGGGATGTCCACCATGTATCTATAGCGCATCGCCGTACGTCTGGTAGTCCGATAATAAAACGGGCTAGGCGGATTTAAATCATACAATTCCATCGCACACTCCCCGATATGTAACCGATAAAAAACCGACAAGCTGGCAACTCGGCGACGATGTTCAAGGTTTAGAAGCTTTGACTTGACCAGTGCATGATCGAACTTGTGCTTGATACAAGTTGAGCAGCTGTTCCGGCGTGAAGTACCTTTTCACCTTTGCAAGGATCCCCAAGTTTTTGGCAGCCAGATGAGCCTTTGCCTCAATGTATGGGCCAATATTGAGAGTCGATGTCAACGTAACGCCAAGAAGCTCAAGATGGTCCGTTATTGGCACGTTCACATCTCGGCAAGTTGGAGCCGGGTGAAATTGGATCTTTTTAGCGGGAAAGACACCTGGGTTTTAGCAGCATTATACCTTACCATATTCACATCGCCCCATTCGGGGCTTGCGGGATTGCCTGCAAGGTCAGGTTCAAACGCTCCACCATGGCCTCATGGAGAGACCGGATCTTAGGCCCGGTAGCCCGTGCGTTGGACAAGTATTTCTCAGCAACAGTGCTGTCGTCTGCATACCCATAGGATCTTTTAGCAGATCGTTAATGTGCAGCATGAATAATGTTGCTGAGAGTACCGACCTCTGAGGGACCCCGGCATTAATTGCCAATTAACAGGCAATTAATGCCGACAAGCAGCCCGCGATAACCACTCGAATGGACTGATCTCTCAGGCAGTCTGCATTCCAATCATACAGACCACCGGGCAGACCAAGGAAGGAAGCTTACCAATAAGGTTTCCGTGCCAGACCCTATCAAAAGCCTTCGAGATGTCGAGGGAGACGGCAAGCCCTTCCCCGTGCCTCTTGATGGTCTCACTGCATATGTGAATGGCATACGCTAGAAGACCCAAAAGACCAATTTCGGTAGGAGCCGTATTGGCGGTCATTATGGATATTGTTAGCTTCTAGGTATGCCAGGCACTTAAAGTTAAGTTCTAGTACTCTTCTTGGGCACGGACTTTACGTTAGCTTGCTTCCAAGCATTCGGCACTTTTCCAGTCACATACGAAAGGCGGAATAGGCGTGTCATGATCGGAAACAGTCCAGGCGCACAGGTTCTAAGAACTATTGCTGGTATTCTGTCGGGGCCGCTAGCCTTTTTCACGTCGAGGTAGCGCAGTATCCTACGGACGTCCTTTTGATGGATGTGAATATTCGACATACTCGTGTCAAATCCACCAGGAGAAGGAGAGGTCCGCGCGTCACCAGGATTCAGACGTGAAGATGCGGCAAAAAGAGAGGCAAATAAATTTGCCTTCTCCACAGTGGAGTCGGCCAGTGACCCTTCGGGTTTCAGCTATGGAGGTAGTGAGGGACAAGTTCGATTCGACCGACTTAGCCAGGGACCAAAACGCTTTACTACCCGCTGGGTAAGAAGCAAGGTGGTCCCTATTCGGCCAAATCGGTCAAACCGGGCCCTTCGCAACACCTTTTTGCAGGACTTGGCAGACCTGTTTAAGGCTTTCTCCTTCTGAGCCACGTCACTCGCTTTGCGCGATCTAGCGTCGACCCATGACAGGTACGCCTCGCGCGTCTGCGCGATTACATTGGGCGCCAAACCATGGCCAGTCTTCGCTAGACTTTGTTACTTCAAAGAACGGAATGTGTACTCCATTCCCAGACGCAACACATCCGTACCGACGTCCGCGCAAGACGAAGGATTAGTCGAAGAAAGCAAGTAGGCTGCCAAGAATAGCATGCGAAGAAAGATCGCACCCCAACCCAATCACTCCCCGACCACTCCCCACCCGATCCCAGCCCAAGAGATAACTAGTACACCCTCTTATAATGGTCGGAACTATCCAAAGGTGTAGTTATCGTCACAAAGTATCGGTCTGGATCTGTTGTCAGCAGAAGGTCCAAGCAATTGGCTGTGTGCGATTCAACATCCGGTACCCTCGTTGCCCCCTGGACCAGACGGGTGAAGTTTAGCGCTAGCGAAAGCTCACGCATCTCCCGTCTAGCATGGTCAGTGCACTGGTATGGGAAGAGCCACTCCTGGTGGTGGGCATTAAAGTCCCCCAGTAACACTAAGTGGGCGGCAGGGTCGCTGCCGCCTCACTGAGGTACTCTGTGAATCTGGCTATAGCCTGATCTACGCTGTGCAAACGGTAGACACAGGCGTAGATAATTTAATCCAGACCTTTATCCATCAGAGCCCAAAGGTTGTAAATCTGGAGACTCCAGGTTACGGAGACGACGCTAGCAAATGCGTCACGGGCGATACACAAACCCGCGCATGGTTTAAAATTGTGCTCCAAGGTAAATCCTGGGTAATGACCTCCTTCTGTGAGACCGTGATGGTCCAGAAGAAAGCCGCCGGACGGGATCGACTCTCTCGCGATTCCGCTCGGAGAAGGTGTCGGGAAGGCAATCGCCCTGATGCCTAAAACTCCGAAACCCCGCCTGCATCAAAGCGGGCGTGACTCCGGGGACGCGGGCGCTCGGATTGGGAACTCTGTCCGCCCACTAAGTGACACCAGAAAAGACGGTGGCACAGTGATCACGTGCTGCTGTGCACAGCGAGGCTCAGGGGAGGCGTTTTTTCGGTCTCCCCAGGGATATGAGGCGTGGGAGGCGTTGCACAGAGGGGACTCCGGGGCGGTCTTTTGAGAGGTCACGACGCTTCTTCTACGTGCTGATGGTGATAACCAGGGAAGTTTTAGTGAGGTGAAAATGCAACACGCCCTGGTCTTTGCCCCAAAATTCCAGGCGCCTTTTTAAAGTTACCCCCGAAAACAACAAGAAAAGGGGGGTAAACCCTAGTTAAGATAAGTACGACACCTCTGACGGACTCGCTATTTGCATCTCCGTAAAGGAAAAGAGCTCTGGTTTCTCAGCGTCCAGGTGATATTTTGTGATTAATTTCATCAATTTTGTGATTCAGGTGATTCAATTGTGTGGATACATAATCATTTGAAAAATTTCCAATAATTGCTATATATCCTCGCAAATTTTATTCAAAATTAATGACGCTGTATCTTATTAATCTTAGATTACTGACCTGCTCCATTTCGCTTTCCATTTTCTTCATCTTAAGATCATGTTCTCGCTTTTCTTCCTCCATTTGAGCCAAAGGATTCCTGAGAACAAATATTAACATTGAAATCTATCTAAACATCTACAACACAATAGGAAGTATAAGATTTTTTTTCAATAAACAAATTAGAAAGAAAAGTATTACAAAAAATACATGCAAAAACGGGCTAACAAGAAAAGGAGCCGCCGCGCCAAAAAATATTTATGCTATAATTTCTTTACTTTCACTATAATATTCATATCATGCCTATCACATTAATAGGTGGGTATATACTTAAAAAGACAAAGGAGGGCAAAGCGCAATGTGGAATGTGGGTCACAGTTGTCCAGTCACGTTTAAACGACGATCAATTCGCCTAGTAGTCCAATTTGTCAATTGTGTTCAGTTGACGAGAGCAATTTCTTCGTTTGGAGAATCAGGATAAAGTTATTTTACATGCCAGACGATACTATCGAGTTATTTCCGCTGTTATAAACTGGTAGCTGACAAATTAAAGCAAGCATGCGTGTCACCAAAACCCAAGTCTACATACATAAATATACACATTTAGATTTTTAATATACTTGTAAGCTTAAACTTCTTTAACTAAAATCTTTACCAATCTTAAATTATCCTGGACATGGGATTGACTTATCTACGACATTGTATTCACAAGATCTATAAAAGTTTAAGCTTACAGGCATTACATAACAAAGCATTGGATAAAGGAAAAAAAAAAGAGATCCATTCAGTTTAGTGATGTCCCAAAAACATTTCCGGCGTATAAACGCCTTCACATTTGTAAATAGCTGGGTTGATTAGTATCAGAAACTGAATGTTCGGAAACAGATGGGCTTAAACAAAATAACACCGTGCTATGTGTACAAGTTGCAGTTATGAAAATACGTCGGACGCGACGGGACTTACCAAACGGTCATGAAACTGTTCATCAATCCTTGCGGGCATAAACTGAACCAACACAACCAGAGTTAACGACACATGGCTGTGCCCGCAAGCACTTCACAGTGGCATCAGTAACAAACACAACGATAACACAAATAAGCGAAAACAAGACATTAACAAAAATGCAACTAAATATTGCGTCGAATAATTGTCCGTTTTAAACGCATATGCTTTAATGCGCTGTATACGTTACGGACAAAAACGGCAAGTTATTTGCTTTTTATATTCCGTGTGATGTAAGCCTTTATTACGGTCAAGACAGTATACAAGACATTCATGTACATATTACACAAATTAATGCTGAGAAATCAGTGTGCAGTTGGGTGAAACACACGCAAATTTGTTGCAGTCATTACTATTGGAACACAACGAATATAATGAGGAATAAATTGTTATTAATGCCACTGTGTAAGCGCGTGAACTGCAAGTTATTATGATATATGATATTTATCATGGTTATTTAAAAAAAAAAAGGACTCGTACGAGTTTCTTACAAGTTGTTTTTTTTTTAAATCCATGACAAGTAAAGATTATGATAGACATTAACAATTAATATTTCATTTCTGCATGCCCAAGCACAGAACGTACAATAATTAAAGAATATCAATGCAGAGCTATTCAATAAAATCTAAAGTATTCAAAATAAAATAAAACACTGTAGCACACAACTGTGACAGTATGTAGAAGAATGTTAAAGGTGACCAGACATGCAGCAATGAAGAAACAATATAATAAATCTCTCAATTAACGTTTCAAATGTTAGTAAGATGTTGTAGTCCATGGAATACCAAAAATAAGTCTGGTCACCTTAAATGCGGTGACAGCAGTAATAAAATAAACAAATGTTAGAATATTGGTACACAGATGTTCCAGCAACCCTGTCCACTTAGGTTGTTAGCTCTAAACATGCCTGTTTCAAAATATTATTGGAAAGATCTACTGAGACCAGAGAAACAGGTAAAATTTTATTCAAAAGTTAGTTTTTAGCACAATTTTAATGAGTTATTGACATGGTGAGTGGAATGAGGCGATAGATAGGTTAGTAACGTTCGTCTTACTTGTTGGAGTTGATCCTGTGCGGTTTCCCGTCGTGTGAGAGGCCGGCTAGCTTGCGGCACCGGTAGTTCTCATAGTGTACCGAGCTGGTCACGTCCTTCAGGTCCTGAAGGTGCGTCCTTATTACCATGTTGCGCAACGCCAAGAAGTCGCAGTGTTCCAGGTTCTCAACTAAAAACGTACAAAGGTAAAGGTTTTATATCATCATCATCAGCCTTTTAATGTTCGCATTGCTGGGACACAGGCCTCATCTCTGTGTGAGGGAATGGACAGTAATTCATCATTCGGGTCCAGTGCGGGTTTGGTGGATGTCTTTGAATTTTGGTTTCTAGGACACTCTTTTCTCACGATGTTTTCCTTCACCGTTTTGAGAGCAGTGGTGGTGAAATAACTTACACAAAGTAAAGGGCCTGCCTGGGTTTGAAATCACGACCTACAACATATAAGTCGCGGCCGATACCACTATGCCACCACTGGTCTCAATAAAGGTTTTATAAAGTGCAAATATTTTGTTGCAAATATCTGACAAATATAATAGAAAATGATTAGTTGAAAGTGTAAATGAGCTGTTAGCTATTATTAAACCATAATGTGAAGACCTGACATCTAAAAGGCGTCGATGCAGACCATATCGATGTGGGAGGAGTTCAACAATATTAATTTCAGTTGTCCACGTCAGCTATGGATCGAAATAACTGGTAGTCACAGGGGAAGGTCTATGCCAGATGAATCAGTACGACGGTATGCCACAACCGTAAATGAGTCAGTTTTGTAAGTATCATAACTTGGCACATTGTTAGGCGAGAAAACGCCGAGTTATTTTCTACTTTGTAGTGTTTTTATTCGGAAGTTGGTTGTATTTTTTTGTAAAAACTTTTTTATTTTTCCTCTATTTGGTTGTGGTATATAATGAGCAAGTTCAATAGTAAGGTAGAACCTATATTATCCAAAGTTATGCCTGAATAGATTATCCAAACAAAACCGGTGAAATGAGAATGTACCAGGGTGAATTGTACATATCTGCGTACCACTTTAGAGCATACCGGCGTGATGTTATGTTAAGATATCGCGTAAACAACAAACAGACATGCGATTGCAGCAATCCCGAGAGATTTGACGTTGTTTATTGAAGAGTTCTGTTGTATAACTCCGAAGTTCTTCATTAAATCTTGATCAAATTTAAATGGAACCACACGAGAAGTACCAGCACCAGCCAAAAAGAATCATCAAAATCGGTTCGCCTAGTAAAAAGTTATGAGGTGACACAAAATATAGTCGAATTGAGAACCTCTTCGATTTCTCCCTCAATGGTAAAACTTTGAATTTTGAATATTCTTTCTTTTTATACTTTTCTTCTCTCTACATTGTTTTGTTCTATTCATACTAATTTTATAAATGTGAAAGTAGCTCTGTCTGTTATCTTTTCGCGGCTGGGTGAACCTATTTAGATGAAATTTGGTATGGAGATAGTTTGAAACCCTGGGAAGGACATTGATAGTATTCCAGTAGTGTGTTCCCTTGGGATGAGATAATAGTAGTTTATGATACTGTTGCATAATAAGGGGTATTAAAACATGAGTGTGTGTTTAAAACCGAGCCGTAGGCGAGGTTTTTAATAGTATTCACACGAATGTTTTAATACCTAGTTATGTGCAGTTTCATACACTACTTTATCGACACTCATACATTTTGGGTACTATCCTACTGCCATAAACTCGTGATAAATGCATCATATAATAATCTCGACTTTGCTGGTAAGAGATTATGAGTAATTTCCTTCGCCACATATAAAATGTTTGGCGGAGTCAAATTTTCTTCACATTCACTAATATCAGACATTTTAAGCATGAATTTAAAAAAAAACTCATGAAATTCGTGTTTTGCAACAGAATCCACCGCACCGCGGCGCGAATTTAATTCGCGCGAATATTTTGAGCTCTATGAACAGGTAGAAAGAGAGTTGCAAAACACGGCTTTCATGCGGTATTATTGCCGCACGATTTTTTTTACCGTAATGCGAGCAGCTTCATACAATTCCATAGGTCGCAGAATGGGCGAAAAAATATCTCGCGAATCAATATCGCAGTGCGTGTACTAAGCCTGGGCGCATGACTGAAAAATGCGGTGAAGTGCTGGGTTTTGGCGCCATTCATACGTTTTGTTTTGCAGGTTTCGCTGTACTGAATTTCATGAGTTTTTTTTTTTATTCATGCTTAAAATGTCTGATATTAGTGAATGTGAAGAACTTTTGACTCCGCCAAATATTTTATATGCGGCGAAGGAAATTACTCATAATCTCTTACCAGCAAAGTCGAGATTATTATAATTATGATGCATTTATGAAAAAAAAAAGGTATTTAGTAGGTTCAATACCAAAATGTATAAGTGTAGATAAAGTAGTGTATGAAACTGCACATAACTAGGTATTAAAACATTCGTGTGAATACTATTAAAAACACACACCCAAGTTTTAATACCCCTTATTATGCAACAGTACCATAAACTACTTTTTTACGCGGGCGAAGCAGAGGCTAGCCTCTGCTTCGCCCGCGTAAAAAAGTAGTTTAGAATTTGTAGAATAAATGTTTTATTTTGTTCTATTCGTGTGTGTGGTGTGAGGTGCGGTTGATGCTCACCCTCGGCCACGCCCCAGGGGTACTTGCGGCCGCGCACGCGCCGCGCGTCGCACTCGATGACGGTGTTGGCGCCCACCACGGCGAAGGGCACGCGCGTGCGCAGCGAGCGCGCCGCCTCCGCCGCCTCGCCCTCCTCGCCCGTGCTCTCCGGGAAGTCGTAGATCTTAATCTTGTGCTGGCTTATTTCTTTCATTATCTGCAATAAGTGATATACAAATATTAACATAACATCACATCAGTGAGCAGTGTTGAGTAATGGTGGCCTAGTGGTGAAGCGGCTGTCTAGGTTCGAACCCACGACCTACAACTTGTTAACTTTGTGTAAATTATTTTATCACCACTGCTCTCAAAACGGTGAAGGAACACATCGTGAACAAACCGACATGTCCTAGAATCAAAATTCGAAGACATGTGACATCTACCAACCCGCACTGGGCCCGCGTGGTGGATTACGCCCCTTTCCCTCTCACAGAGAGGAGGCCTGTGTCATGCACCTAAACATACACCCACATTTTTCCCAAGTATTTGATACACAATAACATATCTATTGTCTTTTTGCTCGGCGTCTACGCATTCACGTGTTGTTGTCGTTCCACAATGAATCGTCATCAGTTATAAATCGTATAACTTTGCACTATAATGTGTGTGCTCTTGGATACTAAGTAAGCGCTTGAATATCCGTCCACTGATGATAACCCACAACTAGCTCGCAAAGAATTATTAAGGCGTATCAGTTTTGTGTCCTTTTGTTGTTTTTTTTTGCACCACTATTTTTCATTGTATATAATTTTGCATGATGAATCATCATTATTTGAGGCCCAAAACTAACGTGATTCACGGTATTACAGAGGTTTGAGAAACCTGATTAAACTTTGTGCCTTTTATAAATATTGGAATATATTTGAAGGATCTGGTCAATGGTTGTTAAAATAAGCGATTGCCCGCTTATTTTTATTCACAAATTATAAATCGGGCGATCTATTGTATGGGCATATGGGAATGGGGGAATAGTACGTTTCGCCTGCCTCCTACTAACCTGTTCTTTGAAATCTTTGCACTCCTCCGGGGTCATGGTGTCCGCTTTAGCGATGACGGGTATTATGTTGACCTTGTCGCCGAGCCGCTGCATGAACTCGACGTCGAGTGGCTTGAGCCCGTGGCCGCTGGGCGCGATGAAGTACAGGCAGCAATGCACGCGCGTGTCCGGGGGCGCCGCCTTGCGCGTCACACGGGACTCCGCGTTCAGGAACTCTTCATACTTCGACTCAACGAAGTCAATGATAGGTTGCCAACTACAATGACAAATGTGAACATCGTTAACATTAATACATGTCAACAATGATGAAATGTTGTCGCTAATCACGAAATAAATTACAAAATAATGCAAACGATCATTGTTTATTTAGTGAACGTCTTCGAATCATTTTCGCGTGTTGATTAACGACAATATTATTGCATGCAGTGTAATCGAAAGGATGTTTTTAATCACGCACCAATTGCTGTTGTCGACTGCATCGCCGAAGCCGGGCGTGTCGACGATGGTTAGCGTGAGATTGACTCCGTTCTCCTTGAGGATCACCACGCTGGTCTCCACGCCGACCGTCTTCTTCACGCGTAGCGAGGGGCCCGGGTGCTTGTCCCGGTCATACACTTCCGTCAGGAACAACGAGTTTATTAACGTTGACTTGCCCAAACCGGTTTCACCTAAAAATAAACGCGTTATTCATTAGCAATCTTAATTTCCGAGAAGGCTGCATATTGAGTTGACGGAGTCAGTGTCTAATGTGCACATTCCTAATTTAATTATCAGAACCGCTGAATACTACTTTTTTAAATGTTGTATCTTTGCCCTGAAGAGAAATATTAGGGGAAAGAAAAAAAAATAACGATAAATACTGGCATATTATTGTAATCAACTTACCAACAACCATAAGCGTGAATTCAAATCCTTTTTTCACTGCCTTTCTGTATACTTGGTTTGGTAGGTTTGCAAATCCGACATATCCATCTAATTCTTTGGTTTTTGGCTTTTCTAATTTAGGTAATTCCGGTTTTGGCGCGACTGGTGGGTGGTCAGGTTTCTGGAAAATTAAGAAAGCATTATGTAGTTAGGATAAGACAGGTAATCCACCTAATAATAATTAATAACCTATCCTCAAACGAATACAAACACTGTTATTACTACTAATACCCGCTTATAATGAAAACTGTTATGAGATACTGTTCGTCAGTGATACATATGCTCATGGTAGAAAATGAGGAAGTGTATATTTAATAAATCTACCATTTCGTTTAAGTTTGCAAATATGATGATCATCGACACACGATACTTTTAATAAATATTACAAATAAAGAGTAGCATCAAGACGGCAGGCGCTCTTCTAATATTATTGAGCATCGCCAAAGAACAGCTCGGCAGTAAACAAGCGAAATAGAACGGTTTCTAAGGCAGGAAGAGGAAACATTAACGCGTGCTCATTGTTCAGTTGTCAGCTCAGCGAGTTTGCCGAAAGTTTATTCAAGTGCGCGCGTCGCCACTGACGACACTGTCTCGAGTCGACGCAATTCTTGTGGTCGCCGCTGTTGATAGTTGGAAGTAGTGTAGTTTAGGGCTTGTACAGGCACAACTAAGTCAGATTGGGGTACTTCAATGACCCACAAACCGATTACGGAGCTACGTCCCAAACAATGTCTCACCTCCTGTCGTGCGCTCTGTGCAACAACATCAGACTGATAGTCCTTTACGAGGCAAATTCTACAGCTATCGACGTAGCTGAATTCTGGCCAAAATAATTTTATGTGGATTGGATTGATCGATACGGGCGAAGAAGAAGGACTGCATTTTACCATGATCATGTTTTCTGTACTCCTGAGGGGCCCTTGTTGTTACGGGCCCCTCTGCTCAGCAAGCTCACCAACAGCGTGCCACGGACACACTGTTGGTGAGCTTGCTGAGCGTGCCGTTGATATAGTTAGTACTGCAGAGCTTGTGCTCACCTTGATAATGTTTTCTGTACTCCTTAGCGGGGGCGCGGTGGTAGGAACGGGGGGCGCGGGCGTGGGTGGCGGCGCCGAGCTGGGGGGCTTGTTGTTGTCCACGGACACGCTGTTGCTGAGCTTGTTGAGCGTGCCGTTGGACTCGTGGTGGTTGTTCTCGAGCTGGTCGGGCAGCGTGGCGGCGCGCTTGGCCAGCGCGTCCTTGAGCGCGGAGGGCGGCGCGGGCGGCGCACCCGGCGGAGGGCCCGACGCGCTCACGCCGCCGCCACTCACCGAGTCCGACTTGAAGAACAATTCGCGTTTACTTTGTAACTGAAAACAAACAGATTTGTGTATAAGTATCATGGCTGCAATGCTGATGATCATTTTAAAGTATTTTTTTGCAAGAGGTAATTACTGGAAATTTTAATCTGATTAAAAAAAATCTTTCACCGACAGAAAGGTGCGCTATTGCCGAGTGCCGTCTTCAGACTTGGACAATAATTAGGTGCAGTTACTGTACCTAAGCATTCATTAACACTCAAATGATTTAAAGGAATATACTAAAGTGCAATGGAATTAATCAATAGAATGAAGGAAATTCCGTTCTTGGCAATAATAGAATACTGGTTCAGTAATGTAATAATATTGGGTTTTATTTATAGATACATCTATGCAAGGAAAATCTGTATTAAACTACTGTCGTGTCATGATATAGCAGCAAGTAAAGTCGACCACACATCGGGTAAACATTTGACCTTGAGCTGGCCTAAATTAGTTCGGTTTAATAGAATAAGATGCCAGTCTATACTGGTTCTGTCATAATAGAATTGCGACCGACAAAGTACCAACATGTTAGCCTTATAGTCCTGTATACGAACGCAGGATTCCCATCATGTACATCTCAGTAATGAGATCCCCGCTGCGTAAAGACATAAATTCACAGTCAAATAACGAAGAGAGTTGAATGTATCGCAAGTACGCAACATTGTCATTGTAAATAAAGACACGGTAAGTATAGCTGAGCGAGTCGGTCTAGCCGGCTCCATGCGAGTCAGATGACTCACCGATCCCAAGGTAACGTTACTGGACGGTAAAATATACCTACATATAAGGTATAATTAAGTAAGTATAGTAGGTAGCAAACATCGGATCCTACTCTGTGATGCTACTACGTAAGATAAACTGCATGTTCTTGAGTACACTGAAAAGCGAACAGGGCCGTACCATAGACAATGGTTTGACGATTGACATACTTTTCTCGGCCATTAAGATAATGATAGAGTGCAATAACGAGTTATTTTCACTGTATTATAAAACAAATACTTGCGCGCACGCATCGTTGCGTGGATCGAGCACACCTCGTCGTACCGGTCGCGCCAATAACTAGCAATTACGTAGGTGCGAAGAACGAAAGCGGTGACTCACACAGTGCATGGTACTTGAGACCTCACTACAAAACTGGCCCTGAACGATTTCAGGTGACAAGTCACCAAAAAAAAATTGTCAGTTATTTTTTAGTATAGCAAAGTAACAAGTAGTGCTATTCTGTAAAAAATCTCACCACGGTAACTTAAGTGAAGTGGAATATAACGTGATAACATCTGTGAATCCATCTAAACAAGGTGGAATTACTCATTGCACCTAAGTAATCACGGTGACATGTTTACAGAATAAACGGACAGATGCAGCCGCATCAGAAAAGTGGGCGTCGTGGGCCCTCAACTGTGGCCTCGAGATCCGACTCAAAGGCGCGAGAAACCCAATGCCATGCATCAATAGCTGCATCGACGCATTGGAGAAGCTGCCCTATGGAGTACTGTAGTGGATTTCAGACATTCACTACGGCGAATCTATTGCATAAATAGTTTTGTTTTTTTTTTTTCATTTATTATTGTAAGTTGGATTTTGTTATATGATATTTTTATGCTTAGAAAAACGGACGATGTATAAAAAAAGTATTCAAACCCGACCTCCAAAAATAATCGCCTGCCAGAGGGCCTCGCAACTTGCTATGAAAACCGAATTTAGTGGTAAATTATAGGTTGTTACTTTATGTATGGCATACCTTAGATATCGAAGACAGTTTCCAACCAAACAATATGTCAACCAGCTCATAAAACAACTGATCCAGGACTCCATAGACCACTTCACTACAAGAGCAAAGGACCAAACACGTGAAAAGATTATTCTGTTATACGAACATACGTTTGACATCAAATATTTATAAATAATACACCCGCATGGAGGTTTGCATAAATGCAAAACGAACAAGATAGTGGATAATATGCAAACACGTATGAAGTTTTGCGAAGTGCGACGACCGTAATGCGTCTGCGACGGTTGATTCTAATAATATCTACAAACGTTGTTCCAGGCTAACAACACCCTAACTATATCCCAGTTAAAGTTAACCTTAAACTTACAGCGGTATCGTTGAAGCAGTAGCTTTGATTTACCCGTCTCATGTTTCTGCCACTTTTATTAAAACACTGACTTTTGAATATCCTACTTAGATAAAGTTGAATTTTGTTAACCATTATCTTCGGAACTGTGATCCAGATTGGCGAATACAAAGATGTCTCTGACATCTGGTGTTTAAAGTCGTCGTGCTGTTCTACCATCATCGGACCGCGGCGCATCACGCATAGATTACATTTCACCATCTCACATGACATCACAACAAAACTGAGCCATGATTGATATCAATGACAAGATCTAATTCACTTTACAAAACCAGTAGCCGCCGATGAGTCAAATACATAATGGCAGAATACCAATAACCCACTGAATGCCTTCAACGCTTCACCACTACCATCCGGCGAGTGTTTACCCCAGCACGGACATTGTACTGTAACGTAAATATCAAACGGACTAAACATCGAAAGGAATTTGTTTGTTTGTACAGAAAGCACGTATAAACAATCACACCGAATGCTTAGAGTTCTACCTACTCAATTCGAAATCATTCAAATTAATATGTACGTACTTACATCATCATCGCTGATTATTTCCTCAGTTATTTTCTTGTTTTTACGTTTCCTTAAACTGAGTCTTTTCGTTAACGTGTTAAACATTTTACTGATAAACATATATTAAATAATAACAAAACTGTTATCGGTATCGATCAATATCAGGTAGGAGCACCGTCACACTTATCAACTGCTTCACTTTGTAAATACGAACTTGAGAATGTACGTTGTAATAATATTCCATATTATTATTTAATTCATACAAAACACTGTTCAAAGCCAATAGGGATAAATTTTATATCATTAATACAATTGGAAACTAGAAAAACAGCCAGTACAGGCTTCACGGTCGTCATTTACTCAACTGAGTTCAATTTATAATACAGTTTATCGTTTGTGCGAGCAGTCTCGCTGACACACTGTAGCTGAAAATGTCAATGACTAATATTGACGGGAGATTTGGTTATTGTTTAACCATATCTAAAGCCGTTAAGCCTAATTAAGTCATTACGGGCACTGTCGTCATTTAGATAGGTACTTGACTCATTCACTAGTTTAAAATCGAAT
The DNA here is from genome assembly GCA_948252205.1 of Orthosia incerta. Lineage (NCBI taxonomy): Eukaryota > Metazoa > Arthropoda > Insecta > Lepidoptera > Noctuidae > Orthosia > Orthosia incerta. Next base: position 15,333,161 of record OX411744.1, read on the forward strand.
CCTAATGAACCAAGTAGAGATAAAGAACATTCTGCGTTCGTAATTTAGTATAAATACACATACAACATACGCTACTAATTCAACAAATTTTTAGGACTTTTTCCAACTAAACAGCAGTAGGTACCACTTTGTAGTAATTTTAAAAGCAACTTAATTTACACTAACATAAAGTTGATATCTAAACTCTGACTTCCATCATCATCATCCATTAAAAATATGTAAGTATTTGAATAGGTCTTTACACGATTGATTGGATAGCGACAATGCCGTATTGTCATCTGTTCGAAGTTCAGGCGTCAATAACAGAAAATAAGGATAAGTACAAGTAGCAACAACAGATCATTCCTTTGTGACCATCCTTATAATGTTATCTTAATTAATTGTAACTGTTTAATATCCAGCTATAATTTTCCATTCGTTGTAATAATTCTAGTCTTTGTTTGCTAGGCATGTACGTGTTTGTATGTTAACACTAAGAAACAGAGGAATTGAAACGGTGTCTAGAGTCGCGCGGAGAATAACAAGCAGTTTCATCTGGCAGCTCGGTGGCTCGACAAAGAAGGCGGTATTTGTCCGCGGCCGATAAAAAAAAAAGTCTTGTCTCTCAGACACTTCCAGTATAATTGCAATGCTTTGCGCGCAGTCGCGGCGGCAGTGGCGGCGCCATACTACGAAGACATGACTCGTTCGCCGAGCTATCACGATGACTCTTCCCCACTGTATGTATAGTATAGTCTGAGTCATTACTGCCACGTCCATCGTTTACACAGCTCACACTACCCTGAGAAAGTACTACAAGCTAGAGCATTACTAAAACATCAATTAATAGCTGCAATTTCCATTATCACTTACATTATTGTTTAACAACTTTCAAGCCTCAAATACTACATGCTTATTGAGGACACATTGCGCACATTACTTCGTATATCAATAATGTGTAGTTCTAAACAAAAGTGTCGGTTCATTAAGCGTCAATAGGCTTGGTTGCGGTCAATGTGCACAGGTGTGTGCACGACTGCCAGTACCTCCCCAGCCCGCCGGATATTGCCTGTTCAAACTTTATAAACTCCGGGTATATTAACTTGTTAATGAACTGGAAATTTTTACGAAGTAAATATCGATTGTCATTAAGTTGATCTCGTACCTATTGATTCCTATTGAATTACTCACCCGATACAGCATGCAATAGTAGCTTCTGTTAGATAGATATCATTAGCGTTACAAGCTTATCAGTTCGCGTTAATTAAACAAAGCACTATCGGTGGTATTTATTGAATAGTTGGGTTTATCATGTTGCAGCAGATGTCAACCTACTGTTTTACCGTTTTAAAACAATGGCAAAGTTGCACGTGGTTTTTGTTGTTCCAACAACAGTAAGTAAATAAATTATAAAGGCCCTTAGCCCTTTTTAATTACATCCGTCGTTTTGACTCAATGTTGGGCTATTTATTTCCCAATGCTTACACCTAACCATCGAGTGTCCCTCGTCGGTCGAACCAAATGCTATGAATGAACTTGGACTAGACTTTGCTTTACTATCAACACCCGCAGCAGCGGGTCAGACAAAATAGCAGGGTCATCGACCGTCCGTACTCCGTACCATACGAAGATTGATTCAAAGCAAATCAATTCATTAAATGACAAGTGAACACCGTGAGAATCGTGAATACAATCACATGTACTTGAATTTATTTCGCAATCAAATAGATCGCTTGCAAACCTACGCTCCATAGAAATTTCTATATAGCTAATCTTCAAAAGTACTTATTGTGAGATACAACATAAGTGGGCGGCGGATCCCCGAGCGTATGCAAACCGGAGTCGACACAAACTATACGATCGCATTGAGATTGAGACTCGTACGGAACACGCATAATAATGCCTGAAGACATAATAAGTTCGGTTTAAAGTTATTTATTTTCTCAATGAACAAATTACAGTTCACTTAAAGAAAAACTTAACTAAATTAACAGTCATAATTTATTAAAACAAGGGTAGATTAACAAACAAAGCAGTTTTAACAAAACTCACATATACTTACCATATACCTTCATCTGTTGTAATTAGGAAAACAATAGTAAGACCTAGCTCTCCTCCCCCTCCCTCCTCCTCCTCTAACTCCCTAACCTCTTACTCTAATATTATAAAGAGGAAAGACTTGACTGTTTGTAAGTTTGTTTGTATGTAAATTTGTTTGTAACGGATAAACTCAAAAAGGATTTAACTGATTTTGTAAATTCTTTCACAAGTAGAAAGCTACATTTTATATCCCGAAAACGGGTCCTGTAGGGTGGAGACCACGGGAGCGATGCCGCGAGAAAAAGCCAGTCTTCTAATGTACAAGGTTCTTACTGTTGCTGCTTCTAAGTCATCTTGTTTACGAGTATTGTATGTATGAATCTTCTGTTCGTATAGTAATGCATATTATGTGATACGTATACAGTTGGTGTAGGTTGAATAATTTTGGTTTTTTGTACAGTAGTTCCGTAGGCGAATAATACTTGTAATTGAAGAGGACTTTAATGATTCTATTTTGTGTTCGTTGCAGGTGTTGTTGATTTGTTTTCGCAGCTTGTCGCCATACTTAAATCAAATATTCTAGACTAGCTGTTGCTCGCGACTTCGTCTGCGTAGCATTTACTTCAAATTGTCAATTTTTTATATCGCATAAAAATATTGTAGGTTTTGCACTAACTTCCATCCAAGTCGTCCCTAAAGTTCCACCAACTTTAGGGTCGTACCTTTACCTTATGGACGATTTCCGGAATAAAACTAACCTATGTCCTTCCCAGGATCTCAAACTATCTCCATGCCAAAGAACCATGCTTCATTTTAGGCCCAATTTTCAACTTTGTTCAACAGTGATGAATTATATGTCATACTAGCTGTGCTCGCTCCTGTCAACTGCTTACCCTACCCTATTTACATTCCTACCTACACTACTTACGTTCCTTCCTACTCCACTTATCTTCCTTCCTACCCTATTTACATTCCTGCCTACGCTACTTACCTACCAATTATTTTTGCACCTACAAACACCGCCATTGCACCACAACGCCATCTATCGAATATGAAGCTACTAGATAGATTCAACTGTCCGAGTAGGTACCTAAATTTCGTTTGTTGTGATAATTTTTCTTCTTGAACAATTTAAATTCATCTAAGTTTGGATAGAGTGAACCGATTGCGATGAAACAAAAACTAAATAATACTTCAAGTTACGCACAATTTTTATGTATAAAAGTTATCTACATCGGTTTCGTACATTAGACGTGATGCGTGCACAAATAAACAGACAAAAAATCCTAACATGCTGGAAATGTATTCTGTTGGTTATCCTTTAACTCCCTGGCTACTATTTTTTTTTTGGATATATTTTCGATGTACGAAAACGACTTTTCTATAGATTTACTATATGTATAGATAGATGTGATAAGAGTTTTATAAATAGTGAGTCTTAGCTTGTGGGCCTACGCATTTTGCGAGTTTACGTATTGCTCCGGTTAGTGGTAGTATTCGAGATCTCACGTAGTCAATATGCGCTCTGAATGTCAATTTACTGTCCAGAATTAGTCCCAAATATTTCTCATGCGTTGATTTTCGTAGTAGTTGGTTATTTACTGTGAGATTTGGAACTGCTTACTGATATTTTTTTATTCTTTGCTGCAAAAATATATATCCTGATTTGCCAACATTCATAGTCAAAACGTTAAGATCTTTCTGTGCTTCAGGTACAATATAATTGATGGAGTCGCCAAAATAAAAAAGACAAGTGTCTTCTGCGTACAATGATGTGTCCAGTCAGTCCAGCGGAGTAAATATCGTTAATGTATATGAGAAAAAGTAATGGACCCAGGACTGATCCCTGGGGAACTCTGCATAGTATATTCGCCGTTGTGCTTTCGAATTTATCAAGTTTGACGATCTGTATCCGGTTAGTCAGATAAGACTCAAACATTTTGTAGGCTGTAGAAGTAATACCTATGATTTTCAGCTTCTTAAGAAGAATAAAATGTCTAACAGTATCAAACGCTTTTGTTAGGTCAATAAAAACACCAAGGACTAGTTTGTTATTATCTATATTATCTTTAATTTTAGTTATTAAATCAACCATAGCCGAAAGTGTGTTCGAGTGTGGACGAAATCCAGCAATGGGAACATTAAAAAGGCTGATGATGATGATGATATACTAAGCTAATAAAGAACCCAATAGAAGCAAAATAGTTTTTAAATGGTTTACAGATTTCTGTACCATTTGTTATTACTTTATCATTAAACGTTAATTTAGGTAGATCACTAACATCGTTTGTTTTATTTTTAGCTAAGGTGTTTATCAATTTCCAAATTTTTTGAGGTTCTTAGTACATGTCTTAAAAAGCCATATTAGTAGTAGTTAGTTTAAAGAAGATAAAATTCTTTTATTTCAGATTCTACTCTTATTTTTGCAGCTTTATATTTTAACTGCAATTGTATGTTTTATGAATTGGTCAAACAACCATGTCATAATTAATTCCGTTCATTGATAGAGTTAATAACAGTTTTATTGATCCAGTACTTTTGTGATAGGTTTAAAATTTTGTATTTTATTAGTTTAGAGTCATTTATTCTTCTTAGAATAAACTATTCAAGAATAGAAGTTGTTTCCTATATCAATCGCATTATATTTTTGCATGTTGTCATACAAGCATTGTAATCAATCGCGTCATATTGAACCTTTTGTTTTAGTGTCTGATTGTAATGTTTGATTTCTAGGTACATTTGTTTATAAACTGAGAGTGTGGATTCGATTATTGCCATGTGTATTTTCGCAAGTTCAATTTAGTTATCTGATGCGCCAGCAAATACTGGTTTTGTTACCACTAGCATACGGCCTGTTGTACGCACGGTACCATTTTGTTCGGGTGGATGAAAAAAGCTATAAACAACTGATGACCACATCTATGAGAACCGAGAACAAAGTCAGTAAGTAGGTCTTAGATAAGAAAAACTAACATGCACATCTATCGTTCCACACCGAGGAGCGATATTACAATGTGCAATCAAATTGTAGGTTGCATACATGTAATCACGAACGAATAGCAATCATAAGAAAGTAGATGAACACTTATATTATGGGAACGTTGTTTCGACACTTTCATTAAAATTACAGAGATTCTAGACTCGTGACATTTTATCAATGAAAGCGTAGCGATAGCTATTGGAAAAATGTCTAAAATCTATGAGATTGTCAAGCGCTATCGAAATGTCACGTTATTAATCCCTTAGATTTTGGCATTTCAATTATCGCGATCGCTGACATCGAATAACACTTGTTTAAAGCATCTGGTATAATTTAACAACTATACTTCATAAAAGATAGCTTGATCTCTGCGACATAATAATGTCAAACTGACGTATACGTAATTGTTACGTGTTGTAAAGCGACATTGTTACTGTATTGATACTGACGGCTGTCGCAGAGATCAAGCTATCTTTTATGGAGTATAGTCACAAATTTAGTCCGATGTATTTAACTAAATAAACTTAATACTTTATAAACTCCGTTTCTGGCATAAAGCTGAATGCATTCTTAGTGTCTGGCTACTGAATTATTCATGGTAAAGACGAAGACAGGCCCGGCAAGTAACTCTTATTATAAACACGCTGTGCACGTAGGTATAGTAGGCTGCATATCAGTGGTACAAAAATCCGTAAAATATGGCCTCTTTTTTCATTGAAACGCCGTGCTACGCTACCAGCACAAGCTCAAAGTGTTACCATTGACAGGTCGTTTACTGTATAGTGAATTACAGATTTTCACACAGTTTGTGACTTTTATTTAATCGGTGCAAGATTACTACACTAGCAAAATTCCAAAAGAATAACTTTTGAAAAGCTCTCATTACGTACTCCCAATCTCGGCTTCGGTTGCACAAAAACTGGGTACGCACAGTTTTATGAACTACACAATTGAAGTAGACAATCATCATGTTTTGGTCTCATTAAGCAATGTATGCCACTGGCCATGAATTTTTTAATTGAGGTTAAATTAATTGTCACTCGAATTAACTTTGTGAACTTGCGCATATGCATAAATGGGTAATTACGCGGATATTAACCAATTAAGGTACAGGGTTTATGTTCAATAACAGTTACAAGTAGCAGTATTTATACGATACTAGCCTTTGCCAGCGGCTTCGCCCGCGTGAAGGTCGGCAGTTGTCCCACGGTAAAAGCACATTTTTCGGGATAAAAAGTAACCTGTGTGCTATTCCATACTATCATCTACCTCTGTGCCAAATTTCACCCAGATCCGCTTACCCGTTCTGGCATGATTGAGTAGCAAACACATCCATCCAAACTTTGGCATTTATAATATTAGTAAGATGTGAGAAAAGATTTGAGTATGAATATCGACAGCGAGCATGGGAAGACCAAAAAAATATAAACGGATTGCGGGGGTGGCTGCTGAGACGACGTATTTTTTAAAGTGATAGCTTGAAGCAACTTTACCAAAACATACTGAGCCGTCCCCACTGGAATATAGACAGGTGGATGATGACGATAAGGAGTATGATATATCGTGTCTAAGGAGTATGATATAGGTAAGTACGATATTAGGGCTATTTTCCAATATGTAAAAAGAACCCAAAGGGCGTTTGTATAAAAGAAGCCTGACTTCAGCTGTATGTTTGTATATCACAGCTGTTTCGAAAGCATTAGTCGGCTTTCGATTTGATTGCAATATTTTTACATATACCATATAAATTGCATATAGAAAAATAAATCAAGTTTTTGCTTTTTATCAATAAATATTATTAAGAGCCCCTACAAGTTTCACGAGCTAAAAACAAAAAACAGCTACATTTTCAGTGCAAATTTCTCATTAACTACAATTATTTGCGTCACATAGTTATCTCGTAAATGTACATTACATATTTTTGATAACTGCTCAAAAAAAAATTACACACGTTTTTCCTAACACACGTTTTTACGAAATCCCGAAACACCAGGTTTTACAATTACTTTTTCACCTTACTGGTGGCGAATAATAATCTGCAAAAAATGGTATGGACTGGGCATATAGTATACTAGTAAGCCACCAATTTTGTTTTTCAAAGTTAATTGTATTTGTACTTAAAAAAAAATGTGTCCAAGCGGAAAAAAGGCAATTTCAACATGTGCGAGAGCGTCGTCTACGTGTAAAAATATGTTGAATATAAAAATAACTGGTAAATAATTTGAAATTTGAGGTGTTTATCAAACGAATCCAATTATTATATTATATTTTTGAGTACTTATTTTATTGTAATAAATTGTCCAAATAATGGCTTATAATCCGTTGCGCTCGCGCGAGGCATTCATTCAGTCTCGCTCAAGGGATTGTAGTCGACGGACCTGTGTCGTTTTTATTGTTGTCATTATGTTTTTTATCATATATCTTGTAGTTATTTTTCTGTTTTTGGGTCGTGAAACTTGTAGGGACACTTAATCTATCCTAATATCACTTTTTTATTTAACCTATCTTGTCCCACTGATGGGAAAAAGTGTCCTCATAGCCAGCCACTGTTCGCGCCTGTTGTGAGCCTTTTCCTACCAATCCAACATATCCAACCACGGAGTACCGTGTGATTGTTTATATATTTGTTAAGAGTTGGTACTGGCCAGATTAAGAAAATTGTTGCCCTGATAGAAAGCTACACTAATGCAGTTACGTAGAATTTTTATACTAAATATAATTTTTATTACCTTAGATATTGTTGAAGGAAGGTTTCTTGCAATATTTGAATGGTTTATAACGAAGGTATGAAGGAATTGAATTTCTATTTATAATTGCACCCCGTCGACCCCCTGATATTATTATGACGAAGAGCAACTGAATAAAATTAAACATTCCAGTGCGAACGTGCCTGGCAGGCCTCCTTATATTCAAGTTATGTAAGGAGAGCAAACAAAGACTCTAAGCGGATTGGATTAAAATAAAACTAACAGTCACAAGATACAGGAAAACTTTTGGTCCAAAGAACTAAATAGTTTCTTTTAGTGTCTACTGTTTTTAACTCCCAACGGAAACAAAAAGGGGTGTTATAAGTTTGACGTGTGTAGTACCTGTGTGTTTGTGTATCTGTCTGTGGCACCATAGATCCTAAACTAATGGACCAATTTTAATTTCGTTTTTGTTTTATTTGAAAAGTGGCTCTATCGAGAAGTGTTTGTTCTCAGCTATGTTTGATGAAAATCAGTTCAGCCGTTCAAAATTTATAGGCGTTTTACTCATTGAATCGAGGTGTTTTCGCAAGATATCATGACATAATTAAGTGTTCTATAGATTTTCGTTCGAAGCGTGTCTACTGCTAGATAAATTATGTAGCATGAAATAAAAATGTGTGCGGCGGTTTTAATTTCTTTTTTAATTTTTTTTGTCAAGTAATTGACATAGCAATGCGTATTTGTCTCACACAAATCATTTCTCGCAATGTTTTAGAAAAGCAGGCCGCTGAATCATTGCCTACCACTGAAATTACCTAACGGTATAGCTAGGTACGCGTCAGAGACATAAGTAAGGATAAAACATAAAACTAAGACGCCGAGTGCGATTGTGACTTATTATGCTATTGACGAGTCATCGACCCGGGAACCGACGAGGATTAGGAAATCGTTACTTGGATAGTTGGATCTGTTCTGCATGAAGAAACGGGCAGTCAATCAAATAGTAATTGACAGCCAGACAGCTGTATTATATACGCTTCCAATGGATGGCATAAGAGTTGCATTCTGTTCCAAAGGTTCAATTAAGTGACTCCCTTATCAACGCAGTGTATTTATATACTTAGACGGCGAAGGTCTTAATTGATGGCAACAATATGAAAGTACGGAGTGATAGCACAAGCTCTCAAGATACGTTTGTTACAACAAGATCACTCACGGAATTGTCTATTGTTAAATAAAAGACATTGTTATTGTTTTATTCACCTCTGCTTTCCTGCGTAATGATAAGTTTCTCCAGATATCGCGGGGACTCGTCCATCCAACTTTAGCTTTATCAGCTGCACTGTCTCCTACGCTGCTAGAACATCTTGTTAATTTAGTTTGATGCCCGTTGGCATTACTTAGTGCTCGGTTTTCCATTATGAACACATCCGAATATTCCTCAACGGTTGAAGATGGCAAAAAAAAACAAAAACGACGCTACACTGTCGATACGCTCACAAACTTGTCTGGCACGTAATACATTCAGAAAAAAACACTGCTCTGATTTTGTATACAAAACACAAAATCTTTAAGACTATTCATCGAGATTCACACAATGTAAGTTTTGTACTTGTTCTATGCCGTTTTGGTTGTGTTGATGCACTGGCCGTATCGATTTAACATCATTGTTCGTCTTTTGCTAATATAAACACAGAGCAAAAACAGCCGCGTTTAAAACAGCGTAAACTTGAAATGAATTAGCACGGTATAAACGTCAGTTGGTAGTATTGGAACAAAAATTAACTGTTGTAGTTAATACGAAGCACTGTTCACGACTGTGTCAGTTTGAGGTTAAGTTACAAGCGATGCGATACCGGGCACCGGCTGCCGGTTGCCGGTTGGCGCGCCACACCAGCGCACGGTTCGGGCTTGTCCCACACGGGGCGAATATTATTTTGAACCTTTCGCTTTTGTTAACTACATTTATAAATGTCATGGACCATCATGAATCAACTCAAGTCAAATCGGGCAATCTAATGGGTACTGATTTAAACATTGCTACGTAACGGTTGGGCAATTCGACAATTATGGTTAATGAATTAGTCCAAGAACGAAAGAAGCGAGCTCGGGACCTTAGGCCCCCGACACGGATAGGTTAGGTTCGAAGGGGGATGAAGGGAGCTGAAATGAGCGAGCAAAGCGAGCGAACTCAGCTCCCGTCATCTCCTTCATGTTAGGATACTTTAGACACTGCAGACAGAAAAAAGCCCCGCAGCGGGGCTCCGGCGACATTGATGCTTAAATAGTAAACGTACTTACCTATTCTATATTAAAACAATGTGAGATCGATATTAAAATACCCGGCCCAATTAGTGATGGCCATTATTCAGAAACGCCGGTCAATTTAATTATATCAATAGTTTTTAGCATATTGCCTACTCATATTGCGCATTTTTCAAATTGGCTGGGCATTATAAATAATGCCGTATTAATCACTTGGTCCATAACATAACTAAGATATTTTTTTATACTTAACGTTTCACACTTCTACGACTATGTCCCAAGAGATGTGAGTACTAATAAATTTTTCACCACACATTACAATCTTATTACACAAGCTTATGTTATCTGAAAGCATGTGTTTTTTTACTACATATTTACCGAAATAAATACGAAACCGAATGCCACGAAGGACTAAAAAAAACACCTCGTGTTAAAGGGCCTCCTTAAACTCAGGTACCTCTGAGTTAATTATGACTATACAAGTTGTGTGCCGTGTGCCCGATATGGTTACCCACCGGCAAGCCGGCAACTTCTCAGGAGCCTTGGGGACGTTTAAAAAAAGGTTTTACTAAAACTAGTATAGAAACCGAAGTCTAAGCACAACTACCACGTTGTTTAATAAAAAAAATACCGAACTTATATACATACTTTTAAACCCTATCTAACCCCTTTTAGAATCGTACAGATTCGTTAAATGAACAAGGAACCTTGTTCAAAATTTTAAGCTTCTGGAGCAAGCGGTTGAGTCAGTAAATGAATGTAAAACATTAAGTTAGTAAATCTATATAGGTAGTATACACGCAAAAGGATCCAGCCCGTCACACTTATGGGTACTAAAGACACAGACAAAGGCAACAAGAAATCGCTCCAAGAGGGTAAAACAAACTTTTGATAAAACAGAAAATAGATCTTAATATGATTGTTTTAAAGTTGAGAACATAATATCATTACTAAATGGTGCTTAGCTTGTTTGTGCATTGGGCATTATAAGAGAACATGCCCCAACCGCTTTGCCGCGACGCCGCGGTTTGTGAAAAACTTCCGAGCCAATCTCGTTTCGTGAAACATTATTGTATTGTAATGTTTAATTATTAAAACCGTACATTATGAATAAAACCTTTAAGGCAATACAAGTTGTACGAGTATGTGAAAGTATTCCTAAAATAGGGACAATTTGAGTAAAATTTACTCGAGTTCTGGGAACACCAGTCACGATAACGCCTTACTGATAATAATTCCAAGAAATTGGACTTGAGCAAACTTTTGATAAAGCAACCTTTACAAATATCCGACAGTTATGTATAAATGACCCCTCATGTTGCAACAGTTGAATGAACCATTGAGGTCTAGATTTCTAGAACACCAGTGTTTTTATATTCAGAATTCATATCACTCATAACGATGGAATTTGACCGAGACAAAAAGGAAAAAAGTATCCCTCGAAGTGATCGAGTATTTTAAAGTTCCAAGAAATTTCAGGTCAGGGTGCGCTTGCGACCGTGAAACAGTTAATGTCTGTTTAGTGAATTCGACACATGCGAGCAGAATGTCCGCGCCACTGCTCGAGGTTATTTTTAACCCTGTAGACACGGGGTCAGTCACCCGCTCACCCCTCCCGCACTCCGAACCAGTCCTATCACATGAGGAACTGCGTGGGAATAGGCTGCCAGAATGTCCTTACCCAGGACAGAAAAACACAAAACGGCGAAAACAGATGGGATGGGTCACGACTTCACGAGCAAGTACTCACGACCACCGTTCGGAGATGAATCACCATGAAGACTTTCATCTGCGAACTCTGCAATAAGTAAGCATACCCAAATACTAAATACGAAAGTATCTAATGAGTACTTAAAGTTAAAATGCTGAATCATAAAGTTAATTTTTATTTGCTTTGTAGATGGGATATTATTGTATTTTGGTCAAAGTGTTATTTGGTCAGCAAATATCTTGCAAACTGGTCACAGACACTGATATAGGTAATTAATATATCAATACATCTTACGAGTACAAGAATCGGTCAAACCGTTTTTTGTAGGTTGAAGGCAAATTGCCTATCTGTACAATTTTGTTGTAGGTAACTGCAAGTTTGTTTTTTCGATAGGCTCGCGTTTGACCACTATATCGCCTGATGGTAAGCGATTATGTGGTCAACGGTGAAGCACGCTTGCCTAGAAGTAATCTATTCACTCTTGACTTAAGTTCCCAAGGTTGTAGCAAAAAAACAGTCGATAATTATTATTTCTTCTGTACATAAATGGCAAATCAGTTGCACTATATTTATTGTAGTTTATTAAAAACCAACCAGGCAATCAGTCGAACTATGATTTTATAAATTAATAATTAAGTGCTATCATATTAATTCGCATCAAATATGTACATCATTATCCCAATAATTTATTTGGGGTCGGCGCAACAGGGCTTTTTCTATTTCTCTGTACCATAAAATGTTATCTCAGTAGTCTAGTCACCCCTTTCTAGCCATATACTCTAAGGCTCTAGACTGACGGACTGCATTTCAACTGCACTCCGACTGCAAATTGGCAGATTGAATGCAGTTAGTACGACTCCAATGAAACTGCAAACCAACCGTGCATTCCGATTGCAGTCGGAGTACAGATGAAATGCAGTCCGTCTGTCTAGAGCCTTACGCATCGTGTATTTGATACTTTATAAAAATCATAATAACTCTTACCCACGATTACACATAAATATTATTATAAGTGCCTGTGACCTGTTTAAGCTAGTTTACACTTATGGACTTTAACAGTAACAACCTATATCAGAGTATGATATACAATAAATTGGTACACCTGTACCGCATCAACATTGCAGTTCATAGTTTTAATGGTGATTGATTGTGCCAATGACGAATAGGGTCATCTCTTGGGTTCCGAGGACTTAATGTAAAACTGAACCATGATTGATCTGGATTTTCTTGAAATCAATGGAACGTCGAAATTAGAATTGTGTCTCAATAACGCACAACAGCTGCTTGTTAGTCAAATGCAATAAAAAATACAATTCTTCAAGTTTTTTTAGACTAATGTCAAACATTTTTGAATGAACAAAAGGCTCTCTTGTATTCATAAACATCCACTTAAAATCAGAGCAACCAGCCAACCCTCCGAAGAAGTTGATACAGGACTGTTTTATGTAATACAACACCCGACACGGTTAGCTATCTATGTGGTTATGGTATCGATATGTCTCAATGTAAACAAACTAGTTTCAGGCTAAGTGCTGCACGTTACTTGCATCAACCGATAACTACCTATACGTATCGCTATTTAGCTCAGCTAAGAAGAATTTTAAGTGACAACAACGACTCGACTACTCCAGTAAAAAATACGACAACGATAACCATCAAAATCCAATATTAGTTTGAGAGGGCCGTACGGACTAAAATAACACATCCCTTTCTCGGGGTGCGCTAACTACAATTAGGGGAAACTTTGAGGGTGCACATGAAAAACGGCAAGGGGACTCTCGAACTCACCGTTGCCGTGTCAGTAAGGGTGACGGTAGCAGAGGTGGGCCCATTCGCTGGTGCAGTAAGTGTCGAACCGGCGGACACCTGATTGTTAGCATTTTGTTCAATAATACGTTGTCGTAGTGCTAATCTCTCGAGGCTGGCCAGACGATGGGATCCGCCAGTACCCTCTCTGTCTCGTTCCCTGAGTCCAGTAGTGCTGCCCGCGCTAAAAGACCCACTATATTTAGGCAATGTAGGCGGTGGAACAGGTCTGGCCGTACCACTGCGGCCAAGCAGGGAGCCGCTGGAGGTATAGGCATAACTGCTTGGAGTTCCAAGTGTAGCAGTACGCGGCGCGGCACCGATTCCATTTAGGGCATTAGTGGTCCCATTGACGGCACCACCATTCACCGTCGTCGTGCTGCCGTTCATCTCCTTAAAGTGTTTTCCGTCATGCGAGTATTACAAAATCACACACTGAGTCACTGACTGCGTACTACGTTACGATCGCGAATAAGTGCGGCGCTTGCCGTGCGTTCAAGCCGGGTGCCCGACTGAGGCGGTTTGACAGCTCAGCGGCGGCGGACGAGGCGCGCGGGCGGTACGGCGCGGCGCCCCGCACGCGACGCCTCCGTCGTCGCGGCTTCCATCGCTGCCGACCCCATCTCAGGATTATTGCCACACGACCGCCAGACCAGAGGGTTGAAAATGCATTGTTGCCCGCTCTCTGTCAAGGTCAACACATACTATATTCTTTATGTGCACTTTATCGGTCAGCGCAGACACAACTGCAAACTATTCGGACAGTTTTCATTGATTTGTTGATATTCAAAATTAATGACAAGTGGAATAGAGTTTAAATTAAATAAAAGAGATCACTCGTAGCAAAAAAAAAACTAAATCTATGTCACTGCCAGTGGCGTGCGTCAAGCAAGACGCGTCAAGCGTCGACTGTCTGTCAATAGTGTCAATGCAGGTAGGATAAGTATGGTATTGCTATTTCACATTCTATAGAATTTGTCATTCAGTGAATTTTCATTGTAATTGATGAAAATTGCTAAAGCAGTTTGTGTACTATCTACGCTGACCTTATTTAAGTAGACATAGCATTTTACGAAGTTTTGGATGGTATTGTTCGTACTTAAGGGTACACTAGTCGACGGCACGAACTATTTTGTGCGCGGGGTTGAAATGCATTTTATATCAACCGACAACACGTGCGGAAGAGATAGATGCTGTGATGACCAGAAGGAAGCTATTTCGCGTACGAATACATACAATTTGTAGCGAAATGGATTATGATTTAGGACGAAGCCGAGTGCGCGAAATTTTATAAACACACCTTTGGGAGTCTGGATATCATGAAAAAACGAATAAACGTATCTGTTCAAAATAAAATTATTTGCATTGTTGAACTAATAATCTATACCTGTATGGAGGCCGTTTTGAAATTTTCCGTCTTCTTATGGTATTTATTTGCGCCCAAAAATGCGTTAAAATTAGTGTCGAAATGTGGAACTTTCGACGCTCATAACTTTCAAAAATATATATTTTTTAATTTTTTGGCTCCATACAGGGCTAGATAAAGATGAGACATATTGATACCATTTTTTATTTTGAACGTACATCGTCAAACAGTGTAACGTTTGTATGGAAGAATTATCGACTAGTGTAACCTTAATGTTGTCGTTGTTGTGCATACCTATATCTACCTACTTATGAACTTGCCTTTTTTATAGATGAAGGGTGCCTTACTTATCCCTAACTTATTACTAGAAGATGAAGTTAAAAATTGCTGAAAATTTATTGAGTAACAAGTTTTAACTTTAATGACGAGAAACAAAACAAGTAAGTACCGCGTACTTTCTCTTCCAACGGGACCTGAGCCAAATGTCACTTTCAACGAGATTGTAGCGAAAAAGTTTTTACTACCGAAAGACTGATTGTCCTGACATTTATAGACGACTTGGAATAAATGTAAGCTAACAAGGCAGGAAGTGACGCCGTATTGTTCATCGGCCTGGATCCAAGAAGCATTGAGGCGACTATTAGCGGAAGTACGTTTAAGGTACGAAGAATGCTTGTGTTAGGTAGGTATCCTCATAGTTTATTCGTCAGACATAGACAGTCCACATTAGAATCATAAGGAGTTTGAAAAAAAGACCATTTCTACCGACAAATAATTTCGCTAAAGTCTAACAAGATGTTTTTTAAACATATGGAATCAACAATTCAGTAATGTGTAGGGTACACGTGTTAGTCGCATGTGGCATCGAATCCAGCCGAGCCATCGACCGCAGCACCGCGCATGCGCGTCCTCACCCCAGTCCTGCTCCGTCTCTCCTTGCACAACCCCTCGGTGCATGCTATACCAACGTGCTCCTCGTATCCTTTCTGAATGACTATACTATTGCACTAATACATTCAACAAATGCGCATAATTACGAAGGGTTCCGATTAACCGTGTTGAAACCAAGGACGCTGTTGTAGATGCGTTATTTGCGAAAGAAAATTTAAGGGGCACGTTCTCTAACCAATAAAGAAATTAAGAATTGTTTTTACCCCGATTTCTGAATTATGGATTTGAAGTTAAGTATTTGTCAAATTCTAATTTAGCCTGAAAACCTGTCAAACTTTGGTCTTAAAATAGTGTTCGGCACGATCTAAACACCAAATACTCAAATCAGGAACCGTCGCTATACCAGGCTTTTCAAAACCGTGCTCAAAAGAGCTTAATGAAACCGTATTGTAGGTACAGTCCTAAAGTAAACAAACAAGCGCCATCTAACGAATGAGCTTGACGTACTAACATGCATGCGTTACCGCTAGGCGCGGCTTGCAGGCTGGCTAATGTAAACATTGCACACACATGGACGTAATACTGTACTGGGTATTCACCAGGTGGCGGCGTTGATTCCATACTTAATTTTCCCTTTACGAGGAAATGACCCAAAAACAGGTTTGGGGATGGACACGGGTCTGATGGGGGAAGGCGGGTTTGATGGTACTATATTAAGGACTTCTAAAGTAAAAATAAAACTAAACGTTACATACTATTAACTGAAAATATCGGTTCGTGCCATCTGTGCCCCAAAACATGCAGCCAACTGCCAAACTGATCTATGCGCCACCGACGACGATGCCGTGGAAGTGGCTAAGTTTTGGTCTAAACATTGAATGATTGTCGTGCCAGCGATAAGAAGAACTAAAATATATTGTGATTTCTACAGTAATAAACAGATATTCAGAACCTTGGCAGAAACGTAACATCAACCAATCAAGAAGCAATAGAGCTGATCAAGCTCATAAAGAAATAAAAACAAATGTTAATTGCATGTATTCATCGACATGAATCACGACACGACTCATTGCAATGATTTATAGAAACCGTATACATTAGACAGCAGAAAAATGACAATATGGAAATGCTGTTTCAGCAGGCTACAAACTATCTAGGTAGGAGATACGTTTTTTTCATTAAAATGCAAAATAAAAGGTAAATACATAGAAGTTTCTCATCGAAACATACATGTGCGCAATTAAAGTACTCGTATGTTGAACCGTAAGTAAAACTGTTGAAAGATATAATAAAGATCCCTTGCACACGTAGCATAATCTGTAATGAAACACACCACACACACGTACGAGTAAACATAGCTGCGCATAATCAAACAAGTTTAATTACTCATTTTCGAGAAAGCTATATGTAGCTTAATAAATATACCAATTTATACCCTTCGACCATTTGCCATATATGCACTGATGTGTAGAAAATGTTCAATGTGCATAGTGTGCACTTATGTGTTGCGGGCTGAATTGGTTCAGTCTGTTTAGTAACGAACCTACAGCTAAATCAAAACATATGACGACGGACTCGCCATGTATGCATGCTGCCACAATTCATTAAGTAATTTATGTTTGAACACACCAATGATTGTGATGCTTCTACGCACATAAACACAATACAATAACTCGCAAATATGGTTGCAAGACACCTACTCGTACTTGATTTGTTTATTTGCTACACAAAAATAATGTTGTTTATATTTATGTTCTGTTTATCATGGTAGGCGTCTGAAGAGTTTTAGGTTAAATATTCATTATCTGGGCGAACGAGCTCTGCTCGGGGGAAAATAGAGAAAACGACGTTTTCTAAAAATGAAACCTAGCTAGATCGATTTATCGCCCCCGAAACCCCCTGCATAATAAATTCCATGAAAATCGTTGGAGCCGTTTCCGAGATTCAGATTATATATATACAACAAGTATTGCTCGTTTAAAGGTAGTAGATAACCCGGGCATAAAGTTTATAGTTTGGTGTGGACTAGTAAACTAGGCCTACATTTTGATATTCATGAGCAACAACAAGAATTATTATTAACCTTAATAACTTTCCTTATTGAAACGATTTCCTGGCATTTAACTTTAATGTGACAAAGAGTTGCTTTACCGGTCTTCTCTTCAGTTTTAAAATTAAAACTGTATGCGTAACACAACATGACCATCGAAAAGCCTTTTAACCCTTTTTTGGCCTTTAATAATACCTAAGTTGCCTGATTTCCTCCAATTTCAATGCATTCTCGATGATCTCGGACACATTCGTCAGATTCTTTTATCGTTTAACAAGCCATGGTAGATTCATAGATTCCTATATTATTGATCGAAGCTCATAATAAAATTAAAATCAGCTGGTTTCAACATTTTGTCCACTTAGGCTAACAAAAATGTCAACAGCTGACTTTATTTCTTTATTAAGAAGTTTTCAACCGAAGTAAACCGGACAGCACGAAACTATAAGGGGATCATTTTTGCCATTTGATCACGGAAAAGATACCAATTTTGGTAGTTTCCTTCTTCATTACTCGTGTTACGTTACTCAGTGCTGGCTGGCTTGGCTCTAAAGATAAGAACCCTGACAAGTCAATAATACATGTAGACATTAGGCGCGATAAAACTGTTGAGGTTGGTAACTATCCAGTGCGCTTCACAGTCATTAGTAAACAGATAAGGCTGCATGCCTCAGCCGTCTCACAAGGCAAAATGAGGTTAAACAAATTATTTCATTGCAAATTTAAAAAACCCACGGTCAACACACGCTACATTTAGGGATATCGGAATCCCCTTACTGCTCCATCATCAGACTACGTCCACTAGTTCAACTGAGCCAAAAACTCATTAAAATTAATTAAATGAACCCAGATACGATAGTTCTACTTTAAGTTGTTGAGAATTAGGTTAGTCCAAAGACTGCTGGCTGTAACTTCACGTCAAATTTACTATCTATCAATCGGACGAGTGGAAGTGTAACAAGTTGTCACCAGAAACGAGCTGTCTTCAAAATGAATAGATTTTCGTAAAACAGCTAAAAACAAGACTTCTTATAAACCACCGCATCGAAATCCGCTTGGGTAGGTCCCAAGCGGATTTCGATGCGATGCGATGCTCAGCCTCCACGAAGACGCAACAGATACGCAGAGCGGGATAGACGTCCAATTTTATACAAGAATCTTTACATGTTAGGGGGCAAAATAAAATTAGACTCGTCTATATATACTCGTAGTTTTCATAGAATAATGTGGAATTTGACTAAAAATACATTGTGTTACACGTTTCATTCTGGAAAGGAGAAATCCAATCCATATTTCGGTACTGTTAATTTTCGCGAGAAATTGCGTGGAACTATGCTACTAAAGTACAAATATACACCACCGGGCGTGCCGCTAAGCTAAACAGGCACGTGCGATCGCACTAACAGGCAATGTTTCTAAAACAAACCCCAGTACACAAAGCACGATTACAACTCCAACAATTCGGCGAAGTGAAGCTAAATCAGAAATAGAACAAACCATAGCAATGCCTACAATAAAAGAACTGTATATCGACCAGCACATTTCGAAGCCGAGTGGCAAAAGCTTGCTTTGGAAATAAATATAGCTGAGGTTCCTTTCTCAATGTGAGAGAACAATGAGAAATTATTTCAGGCTTGTAAAAATATCTCCCAACTTCATGGGTTTAAGTTTTTCCAAGTTCGCACGAAGCAACAGGTAAATCTGAACAGTAAGAGTTAGGGTACCGTGCCAAAATGATAAGCAGGAATCCTCCCTTACGGTGTAATTTTGTTCGACTGTCTGTCACAGGCTCACAGCTGCTTCTTTCAGAAACTTCTAATACTATCGACTTAGGAAAAATTACAAATATTGCCTGTCCCTCTTTGTGTCCCAGCAGTGGGAACCTTAAAAGGCTGATGATGAAGATGAATACCTAGCACAACCAGTTATAAGGATTGACAAAAGAATTTTCGATTAACGAATAAATTAACTCCGAAGTTTTTAAGGCGAAAAATCTAGTGGTGGATGGAGACGATGTGAATATTACATGAAAAATAAAACGACCACTCTGAAACCTCCATAGCACGACTCGCTCTCTGCTGGTTTATATTATATAGATTTCTGACCCTATAATTCATTATGAAACAACCTTAGGATGGAGAAAATCGTGGACCCCCATGCGAGCACTTTTTGGCCTCTATGTTTACGCAATCAGAAATTCCAACCTACAGGCTACCGCCAATTAATAAATTAGGTACATTGATAATTAATGAAAATGATGAATTATTATCTCTAGTGTAATCCCACGCAGGAAAGATTATAATGCAAGCGGTGTTTTGTAGATTCAATAAAACGACCCACGATCATAAGCTGATGAACATCAATTTAGTCTACCAGCAAGCATAAGGTTGTATTTATCATTGCTTAGCTGCACACAAGGTCCTAATGTCATGACAGACAGTCCATGAAATGCCTTTCCAAACCTAGAAGTAGAAGTATGTCCTAAAGCCTTATATAGATGATGCTATTACAATTTGCATAATGTTTTGTAGGATTAATGCCCAAGTTGTGCATCATCTCATCATTTCTGACTGAAATACAATTATGAAATACAGTTATGACCTAATAACAATATACACCTTGATGCTATTGAAACGATTCGTTATCTCATTGCCTTTTGAATGTGTATCTACTGTACAATCAAGAATCAAACAAAACACCTATTATTCGGTTTTGAATCATATGAAAAACACTCAAGACAGACAAATGAACAAGACCACCCATCTTGTATCAAAAGAAAGGGTTCAACGGGATTCCCCAGGCAATCTACTAGGTGCACAATGATATCTTGTTAACATATTTATTTATTATTATATTTCATCTATTTCGGCTTAGTATATTATTTAAACAAATCGAGAGTCTGTCTATCCTTCAAACCGCGAATGAATCGATAATACCTTAAATCCTTCGCAGCGGGCAAGTACCTATCATGTTTTAAACACTAATAATATCAGAAGCGACCTCTTTCCTCTGTACAAATATATCATACTGATAAGAGACATTTGTATGGCTACTACAGGCGTATAATTCAGTGTATATTATTTAAAATCGCAATCCTAGTTCTGCACAATTGTGACACAACAAAATAAAAAACTTTAAATACAGTTTCGTTACAGAACAGGAAAGTGCTCCCTTTATGTGTGACTTGTGTGAGATCATCGTTACTTTATTATTAGTACTAAGCAATGGATCCTTACCTGGTCTGTAGATTCCCCACAGGGCTTATAACGAGCCAATACTGGTCTGTTTCTTGACCTATTCAGAGGCGAATCCGATAAAGAAGTCATTTTAGTGCACTGACACAAACCCAGTATAAAAATATTTATTTTTTAAACTGTTAATATAGTGCACATCCATATGCTGTTCAAGAGGAAAACATACTGTTATAATTACAGCAAATATTGTTCCACTACTCACTAACAAACGCGATACCACATTTTTTCGTCGACAAATCACATCCGGAGAGGAGTCGAGTAAAGACCGTGTGGGTGATTCAACCGATTACGACAACCACTTCGCCTAGTTTGATAACAGTTAATGTTGTTTCACTAATAAACACACCTTAAGTGACTCAAAATTAGCCAATACGTAGTGTACTATTAAAGCCGTTCAGCATCGCGAAAAGGTAACTTGTTGTCTATTATTTACTATTTTAAGAATTACCATTGTGTAGCACCCTATAGTTAGTAGTGCCAAACTGTTCACAATAAAAAATAGTCGCACTAATCGTATTGGATCATCATCGGAAGGGTAATTATGGAAATGTTATCCCGAACAGAACACGGAGGATAACGTGTAGTGTATTTGTATATTTTTGTTAAATTTTATCTATTATTATTTTCACAAATAAATCACATCGCAACGACCGCTCCACGTTTATAGTTTCGCTAACTGAAACAATAAAACAATATGCGCGTCGAGGACAGCGAACGGGTTCGTCACTGCAATCAGTACCGATGTGTTACTGCCCAGTCCACGCCGATGACGGTCCCCATAGGGACTTGGTATTGGTGTCATGGTGCTTGCTGCATCCGAGCCGTCGTCGCCTGAGGGCCGAATAGCGGTCGCGAATTCCTACTCGTAATTCAAATGACGCACGCAAAGCATACGTGCTCAGCTAACAAACGGTCCTGGCGACCTAATAATTTAAACTCGATATCACTTTATTGCTAACGATATCAATGCATTTAAATAAATGATTGATTGGAATGTTAATGGAAACTATTTTACTAAAATATTATGTATAGACTGGAGGAAATTGATATGACCAAAAATATTTTAAAATAGTACCATAATTTGGATCAAAAATGTACTCACCGCTGATTTTGAACAGTTGATAATGCAGCACATGAAACAAATAAATTATAATTATAAATTGCTATTCCATTTTGTTAACTATTGAGCACATATTTATAATTTTCTCCACATAACTATGGGTTTCTAATCACTAATAAATCTTAGTAATTAAATTAAAATGAGCCACATACCTAGACAGGGGAGACAACATGTACCTACGTCCTCAAGACTTTCTGTGCTCATGTAATCAACGTCCATGTACGATTATTTATATCACCTATTTTGTTTTATTTTATAATACAAAAATAAAAATTAAAGGTGCCAAACACGCAAGTATGTGTGGCAAAGCGAGACATACTACTTATTCTGTATAGCAAAAGGCAACGCACGATTCAGTGAATCACTAGCACTGTATGCTGCATTGTTTTGATTCCTGATTGTTTTCACGTCGTCAAGATTAAAACAAATGACGCGACCTATTAAATATTAAAATCAACAACAAACAGTTCTTCACTTTCATCTAGTTCGTCCATCGACTCTATCAGTGATAGAAGTTAAAGTCGCGCGTGGCAGTGATAGTCTATCACTACCACGCGCGACTTTAACTTCTCTAGTTGTATCATCGTGTGTGGATATCAATGAGTTAAATAATATGCACCTTCGCCGAACATTATGGATACACGGTTTCTTTCGGATAAACTAGGTTTAGAGGTACACCTAGAGGTAAAAATTCTAGTAGGTTATCGTATTATAAGTTCTTTTTTAATTAAATGTCTGCAATGAAATATCCGAACTCAAGAACACTTTAAGGCGCACTTTTTATCTGGTGCTCTGGTGAGGCAAAATGGAAATCTAGCATTCTATAAGAAATGGTACAACACATCACATCATCAGCCTATTAATGTTCCCACTGCTGGGACACAGGCCTCCTCTCTGTGAGAGGGAATGGGCCGTAATCCACCACGCGGGCCCAGTGCGGGTTGGTCACATGTCTTCGAATTTACAACTAGATAGCACAGCATAATCAACCTATTATAATATTCCAACAGCTGCGACACAGCGCGTCTCTGTGAGACAAAGAGTGGGTCGTGTCCACCACGCAGGTCCAGTGTGATTAGGTGGGTTTCTTTATGTCTTCGATTTTTTTCTAGTACAACATAAATTATCCTTCACCGTTATGAAATAATGTACACAAAGTGTATGTTTGGATTCGGACCCACGAGCACAAGCTGCAACTTATTGCTGCTGTTGGCAATGGGCCACCACCGCTCCTTAGCAGGATAAGTGGTCACAGCCACCTTTTTAAGGTCATCGGTCTGCTCCAACGCTATAGATCATGGCCAGCCCATTTTAACTTAATTTTGTTTGTTATTTTATTTTCCGAATTATCGGAAGTGGTTTTTTTTTTAAACCCATCAGCGCGAGCGACCTTGAATTAATTGATCAACTCAGTGTCAATGTCCATGTTTCAGGACTGTGTTGCCTAAAGGGTAGGGAACACTGCCTGAAGACCTTTGTCTTCAGATATTGCAATATGCCAACGAGACTCGAAAGTTTTGTCTAATCCCAGATAGAAATAGATACCTCTTTGGAACTTTGAGTACCGACTTTGATACGGATTGACCAAACTGCTTGTTAAATTCATCCCTAAACGACCGACACTCACGAGGGCTTCGTTTAGTCCGAGAAAATGTTTTCAGAAAATTTATTGGCTGGTGTTCTTGTTTTTAATTACATATTTATCAATATAAAATTTCAAGTGTTCTTTAGTACTTGAACCGCATCATAGTATAGAGGTAAGCGGCACAGGGTGGAAAGTCCCGGAACCTCCACTGCAAAGGGTGACTCTTTCGACCAGACAGTTGTTGTATCTAGCATCTAGCTAATATTCAAACAATTAAATAATTATATTAGTGAGATTACCCTTACATTCCAAGTACCTACTAACTTATAAAATAGACATAGGTACTTAATTAATTTTAGGAAAAGCATTCCCAAACTAAAAAGTCCTTACACGATAAACACGAAGTGTCCATTGCTTCCATGGCAGCTGAATACTATTCTTGAAGTCTTCTTAATAAAGAATAGAGTAAAAACATAATACCCCAGAAAAATATTACTCAATTTGTATCACAACACTATCCGTAAATAATCTGTCCATTTTTAGCAAATATTTACACTTGAAACAGTATGACAAAATTAAGTAGTTAGCTTTGTGTAGTGTACAACAACATACGAGAGAGACGTGACTAGATGTTTACGTATGTGAGATAAGTAGGTATGCGATGCGCTATGCGGCGGTAACGAAGAGCAGGCGGTGTGCGCGCTCGTCAGCGGGGACTGAGCTGGCGGACGCGATACTGAGCGTGCAACTTGTGCAAGTGCACTACAGGCTATTTCAATACATGCAGGGAATTCGCAAGTCGGCGGATTCCAGCCACCCGCGCCGGGTGGCCGCCGTGGAGCGTTGCGTGCCCCTGAGGTCAATCTGCTTATAGCGGCAGAAACATATCTACGAGCCCAGAAAGTTTTGAACAATTAAAGACCGATCTGCAAAATAAGTCCTAAAGGTTCCGGAATTACGTTTATTGCAATTAGCAGTCAAAGTTCCCAAAACCTTTTTGTCGGGCAATAATAGGATCACATATTTTTTTTATATTATTTCCTTTTATTTGAAGAGAATTTATTCTGCACACAAGTCCTGCGTATGATTCTCGTTGGACCTCGAGTTCATCTAAGGTTAATTTTACTTTTTACTAACACTAACGTGACTATTAAGTACTGTTAGTGATGCACGTACATAATAAGCAGTTAATTAGCAAAAAAAAACACCAAACACAAGGCGAATTTCGACACCGATACATCGATGCAAAATGCTGAGACAACTGTATCAGTTTGCCTAATAACAGGTTTCTTACAATATTGACAACCACTGAACCTTACTTTAAACTCGTAAAAAAGATCAGACAAGAGTGAAAAGTAAAAGTGGTCTATAGGCCGGTTTCCTAATTGAATTTATTTGGAGTTAAGATTATGGCAAATCGTACTTTAACGCCAAACTTTAACAGGTATAAAGTAGTTTGACAAATACTTACCTTCAATTTTTTATTTAGAAATCGGGAATTTTAAGCTTACGAATTGCTTACTGACAGCCGAATGGGAGAAAGGGACTGGTTGCTTACATCAGTCATAAACAACCACTCCCGTTTTTCCCCTCTCAACTGAGCCTCAATCCAAATTGACATTGACTCGAGTTTTTAACACGCTTTTATTAGCTTGGTATGTATGTATCTATGTATCAATGTAACGGAATCTTTGAACGTGATTTTCACCCACTTCAAAACGTTGGATTGATTTGAAACTTTGCACACTTATCAAGGACCGATGACAATGCAATAGTTTAAACAGTTTGTCCCACTATCCTTACCAATAAAGCGTGTTTTTTAATTTTTAGAACTACAATTTTTATTATTTTTCAGTTGACACTGGCGACTGAGTCGAGTGGGTAGAGAAAGGTTCCTTCAAAAGGAGTTATAATTCGGGTGATCGGCAACTGCTTACTTTGCCCATTATGTAACTAGACGTTGTTGCTTACGCATTGTTTATGGTTTAGTCATTTGTATTGCAGACAAAAAAAAGTGAAACCCAGCTTATACTTTATCACGAATTACACCAATACAACTCTTCAAATAATTTACATATCACATATTATTGCAGCTTTTAGTGGCTTATGGCTTAGAAGGGCAGGAGGGGCCGAGTGAACCGTGTACTTGCGGAAAGGTGTGGATTACAGCGAGGGCAACGTAGTGGTCAGTTTCCGCGTGAGGGCGCATATCCCGGGATGAGGTCACACGCTCCGTGAGCACGGTACAATACGTCTGTCCAATAAGAACATTCTACACGGTCATGCACAAGAGCGTCACTCATGTATTTGTGCATGTGTTTTAAAACTGCACGAATGTTCAAATGTTATTCTAGATTGGTTGAGTTGAGAACTTAAAACCATATAATTATTTTCTTGGGCTTGTTTATATAATACCTCCGTTTCTGAATTAGATCAGTATATGTGAAACTCTACATTAGCCTGAAAACCTGTGTGAACCTATGAGAGTAGACTTTTTATGGATGCCAGTCTCATTTGCCATTTTATGTCTACTGACAAAACATCTGGGACAGGGTTTTAGAGGGGGAGCTGGCAGTTTTTGACGAAGCATATTCAGGCCGAAAATTGATAGCTGCATAGGTGTGACTTGCAGAGAGAACACTGATAATAATATATCTGAAATGTTTCCGACAGGACTCCTTTTCTCCTGCAGGGTCCACTTTCGATTACCAAAAGGGTCACTTAATATGCAGTGTCATTTATTTTAATTTGATCAAGCGTGTCTTGATGTAAAATTACTTAAGTAGGCAAATCTGATGGAAAGAACTTTGGGACAATTTTTTTCACCATTGACAAAAGCTGGTTGTTAGAATTGAGGGTAGAAATATATCAAAACTGACATGGTGGTGGGGCTTGCATGGTCCATAAAAACATGTCTGTGTCAGAAGATTTTATTTTGATGCAACATGCCTAGGATGAGGGACCAGAGCATCAATCTGCAAAGCAGCTTTGTGGCGGGCTATTGGGTAGTAGAGACCCCATAGACCAAATCTCTTGCGAGAAGTTTTGTTGCCCATCTACAGTTTGCTTTTACTGGCCTAGCAGGGTGAACACTGATAAGGAACACAGCTCCCACCTCTGTCTTGCCTTTATTGACTGCCTAAAGACAAAATTTGGAAGTGCAAATGTGCTTGAAGAAAGGGAGTATATAATCCAGTAACATGGTGGTAGGGATTGTGACCAGGGTTCCAGGATTGTCCTCTTGACTCCTCAAGCACATTAGGATATGTTGCTCCCCTAATTGATACATATATATTTCACTATAAGATAGTCACTGATTTAAAAGTCCTATTATTGAGAGTGTAAGTCCTGCCATTTTATCCGTATACTTAAATAACATGATTAGGCAGGGTACATGTTTCTTACATAGTTCTAGGTACATAGCTTAACTTTAGTTTCTATGTTTTGCAATAGTCCTACACAAATGTGGGGATAGTCATTAGTTGGTGCCACATTCCGATTGATGTGGCTAACGGGCCATCTTGTAGGAATTCCCTATGATCAATGAGATATGCCATAGACCAAAAAATTCAAGTAGTAGTATAATAAGTTCATAACACTTTCGACTTTGAGTTACAGGTTTTACCATGTGACCACAAACACATTTAACATAATTAGAATCTATGTTGCTAATAGAACTAAGTACTGAACCATATGACAGTTTCTACAACTTATAACAGATTGGATGCTATTGTTAGTGACTTGATGACATATTCAAGAAAACGTAAAAAAAGAAAAATTTATGGGTCATAAACCTAAATTTCAATCTAAATTACAAACATAAAAAGAATACTAATAGTCTCATTCAAATTTGATCCTCAGTAGTTGATATTATTGTTACGTAGTAACCACTGATAATATTAACATTAGAACAGGATATAGGTACTGATATGAAGGAGTGTAAGAGAACTGTGGTCTTTTCTTTGGTCTGGTCACTATACTACATAATGAATAATAATGATGTAAATCACTCATCTATCGCACTAAGGATATTTATTGATTATGTGTGTACTCTTAGAGCTCTATAAACATCATCGAACATTATTAAGAATACTCTTTTAATGTACATAAGCATTTGAACTGATACTCACACCATTTGCACCAAAAAATTTAAGAAATTGGCGCGAATTAAACGTTGTTGCTTATGTAAAATAACAAGCTTACATTATAAAGAGATGAAATTGTTGGTTTGTAAGAGGTAATCTCAAGAAGTACCGATATTTTTTCATAATTCTGTCTTTGATAGAAAGTTAGTAACACTATTGCGGAGTGCTGTAAGATGCGTTTTATGGTATAGTAATTTCTACGCGCACAAAATGCGGGCACAAGCTATTTTAAAATAATAAAAACTTGACGTTACCTGATCTCTGCATATTGAAAATGCTAGGAATCCAATTTATTCAAACCAAAAACATTTCTCGAAACACCAATTCAACACACTGTTCGACGAACTGTCAACAATCCTCACATTCCTCACCCGCCCATGGACCGCGTAGAAATTGATTTTTGAATATTGTTGCATGTGTTGCCACTGGTAATATTTTAAAGTCGTATAAGTTTAGCCTTTTTCCTCAGTATGGCCCATGGAATGAATAAGTACAAAATAGTACACACGCAACATACACAAGCAGCTAAAGTAACACTATAATGTTACTATTTTGGCACAAATTCAAGATGAGCGTAACATTGATAGGAAATTATATAATCACTACCTTCTGCCTAAAAAGTGTTTTATCATTCCATGGGAATACAAACTATCCTATGTCCCTTCCAGGGTCTCAAACTAACTCCATCCCAAATTGTATCTAAATCGATTCAGTAGATCCCAATGATATTATAATATATAAAATATCATATTACATAGTATATCACATGGGTATAGTAATTTAGAGTATGGCGTGCAAAACAGGAAGGTCTACAAAACCGGTTTTGAACACCCAAAACCGGAAACCGGTGTTAGCCCCGGTTTCGGTCGGTTAAATTTTTATAGTTTTTGTATAGTAGAATTTTAACAAGAAATCTAAATCTAATTTAATCCACCGTCGACCACAATATTTTTTTATCCCGAAAACGGGTCCTGTGGGGTGGTCCACGGGAGCGAAGCCGCGGGGAACAGCTAGTAGTCTAAAAAATATATAAAAAAAAACTAACTAAAAAAAAACTAAAAAAAATAACTACCTTGTCTTTGCAATTTCGAATGTTAATAGCTTATTGTGATTTATTAAGATTTATAATGATTACATTTTTATGCCTATTAATATTTTTCCTATGTTTTTTTTTTACATTGTAGAAACTATGTCGACATCAAACATAATTTGACATTACAGTTATTGACATTACCTTCACATTACGACATTATCTTGAGTCTGTAGTATTATTTGTGATTGTTGTTGTTCTATAGAATATTTTAACATTAAACATTTTGACTTTCATCATTTTGACATTATGACATTTATTTTTTATTCTTCATTGCATGTTAGTAATTTATGCGAGAGATTCACATTTCATTAATTCAACATTTTTGGTTTGTCTGTACCTGTCCATTAAATTCTCAAGAGTGTTAATAATAATTGTGATGTTTGTAAGTATATTATTAAATTGAAATTCATTTTGCCTTACGACATGCAAAATATTACATTTCGCATGTCGTAAGGCAAAATGTATTGGGATAATTTATTATTATTCCAACTTATATGTATACCTACATTATCAGCAAATAAATGATTTCTTTCTTTCTTTCTTACAAATATTATTTTTTAAGCATATACCTTTCTTAATCAACCATTTATGCCTACGCCTACCAATACCAAGTAGACAATATTCATAGTTTGGATTTGGATAACATGAGCTTAAAATAATATAAAGATTAAATAACTGAGATCAAATCAACAGCAAGTACCTAAGTTTGTGGTACCTTTAGTAGGTAGTACCTAGTACCGGAGTCAGGACTATATTTGCGATAGTGTTTGGTCTGTCATCAGTTTTCGCTTCTTGGATTCTGTTGCCAGTTGATTTTCTTTCGAAGTTCCTGGAATGTCAATCGAGCTGGATAATGATGGTGATAATGCGTGTGTAAAGCGGAAGTGGAACCACCACCAGTTTTTATGATTTTTTCACATGTTTTGTACTTTGCGGACTGGCCATCAGTTGCTCCAAGAAAATGTTTCAGTACATTATTTGGTGTCTTGCTCTTGTGGAATTCAGTGTATAGAACATTTTTAGGAGCTGACATAAAAGAAAAAAATAAGAATTAAAATCTGGTGAAGTGTAAAAGATGTTTATTAACCCTTAGACTCTATTACTAGAAAATGGTACCAAGAGATGCAGTCTAATTTAACCACTGGCGCAAATTGGGATCCTATGAATCTCAGTAAAAAATTAAATGTTCCCACGCGGCAAACTTTCGTAGTGATTTAAATTTAAAATAAGTTTAATAATGACTGACTACCTACTTCGTGACGTTTGGGCTCAACAAAAATGAACCCACAATCTCTTAAAACTTCTTTATCGATACGCCTATCATAGTCTCAATGAAATAGTCAAGTATTTGGAATGGTTCAAAGTCCAAAATCACTAGATTTTTTGAATGGTTTCAAATATTCTTAGTACGCAAAATACGCGCTTGGTCGTGGAGTTGCGGAAAACAGCCCGTTTTAACCTAACCTAACCTAGTAAAACTAGTCTGTAATTATATTCTAGATTGTAATGTTTCGTCTTATATATGATCTTGCATGAAATGTACCAAATATAGATAGTACGGTATAAAATAGGGTAATTTATTCATTTAACTTAAAATCTAGGGTAAATTGAGATCAGACAAAAAACAAAAACGAGACCTGGCAATACTGGCTATGATATAGCCATCGCCAAACTTCTTGGCCGCCCTGAAGTTGGTTTACCGGATGCGCGAGGCACGAAACGGTGCTGTTTTTGTATGAGATTTCCTACTGCGCAGCCATTGTAGCCAACTTCAGGGCGTCCAAGAAGTTTGGCGAGAACTATACTAGCGAA
This sequence comes from Orthosia incerta, assembly GCA_948252205.1. Taxonomy (NCBI): domain Eukaryota; kingdom Metazoa; phylum Arthropoda; class Insecta; order Lepidoptera; family Noctuidae; genus Orthosia; species Orthosia incerta. The sequence continues at coordinate 15,363,948 of OX411744.1, forward strand.
GCGTGTTGTAGCATCACGTGGCGTGTTGTATATGTGCATGGTTCGCGTCGCGTGGCGTCGGGTCGGGTTTTAATATGTTTCCACCTTCATGCATTGTGATAGAAAATTATGGTCTCATGTATAATCATTGTATAATGTTAGTCTTTTGACTATCTGCCACTTGCAACACTCACTGGGTGCGGTGTTTTGTTTTTTTATTATATCTTGATATATTATTTTTCTCTGTGGTATATCTCCGTAGTCCTATTTCTACAACACACTATCTTGACACCTGACAAAAATGACAAACGATTAGTTCTGATTTTGGCCGCGCGCAGACTTATTATCTTGCGCACTCTACTCTACTCTAGTCTGTGGTCTAAGGTTTTATTTGTTTTGTTTGTTTATCGTGGACAATCACTGACCTCTAAATACAAGTACCGCTGGACTTCATATTATCGATGACAAAATTAAGACATTTGATGTTCGCCATTTTGGCGCTAATAGCAACGTGACTTAACGTGAAATTCCATGGAACTAATATTAGAGATGGGACATAGCCTTCGGTATAAAAATACGTGAGAATAATTTAATACGTAATAGAAAATTAAATCAATCAGATTGCAAGCTATAAACTAGTGGATAGCGTGCTACTAAAGTTATAGCGCATTACTGTCAGATCAGTGAGATTTAAATATGGGGATAGGCTAACTACTTATCCTTAAAACTAGTATATTTGAGCAAGTATCTGCTCGCTCAAGTATACTAGTTAGATAATACTTAAATTTACAATAGTTTGGATTCACTCGGTTGGAACATCATTCATACAAATATTTGTTTACGAATGAGATGGATAATAATTTACAACGGACATATTTCTCGCTCTCATCGCTGAGATCCTGTCTCTGTAGTGTTAAGGTGCAAATAAGAGTGACATCGCATTCCAGCGACGTGAAGTCTTATATCAGTTTTCAACTCTATTTCAGATGCAGATATAAATTGTTTGACTTAAAAACATTTGTTAATACAATTATAATTATCATGATATTATTCCAGAATTAATTCCAGACAGGAACGAGGTGATTGATACAAGAAGAGAGAGGCATGTGCTCAGCAGTGGGCGAAGTCGGACTGTGGATGATCATGATGATGATTCCAGAATTTAGTATTACACATTGCTTTTTAACATATTATTACTGATTATTAGGCATTCATATAACATTCATCACTAATACCAATATGAGATATTTAGTTGCAAAATATTATGAGAAGTCAATACAGTAGATGAGTGATACGCCTTGCCAAGTCTACTATTTTGATATTAGTGTAATTTAAAAATATTACTAATACTCATATATTCGTATTAGTTAAAATAATATAATATTTCCAGGTGAATATATTAGTATTACCTAATCTTGAGAAATATCGGTATTAACCTATCTCAAAATGTGTCAATTTTAGTTCCTGAGAACCTCGAGTGGGGCGCTTTAATTCGGCACAAAAATCAACTGTCATTTCATCTAATATATTTAGTCCAGCGTACTTGTATGATAGAGGTCAGTGTGGACAATGGACAACTTTACTGGACGACGGACGTTATTTATTATTTTACTCTTTGACTGCTGACTGGACGTACCTATTGTATCTCTAGAAGTCTGCACAGTGCACATAAAAAAAGTACTCTGTGGCTGTGGTGCACAGACGACTACGAGAAGTTAGAGATACAACGTATGTCGTCTGTGAAGTGAAGTAGGTAGTCTGTGAAACTGTGAACTGGACACTGCTCCCAAATAATAAAATTCTTCAATTTCAGATTTTAAGTTACTCGTTTTCTAGAAAGTCGTGAACAAAAATCTCTGTATTGGGATTGCGAACTTAAGACGGAACTCTTACACACAAAAAAGTACTGTGCAACAAGTATCTCACATTGTTTTTATCTTGAAAATGAGTATTTTTCATAAATTAAATCCTATAACTTATAATTTCGTTCAAAGAGTTTTTAACTCTAAGGAAATTTATTCTAAGAATAGTGCCAAAACAATAATAATAAAGGTATATGTTTAGAAATTACTATGAATTTAGGTAAGTAGTAGTTAGAATACAATAACATCTTAACATAAACCTATTGTTTACAGACTGGAGCTTATCCCAAAAATATGTTGGTATTATGTACAACTTTAGCATTTTCATTATGGCCTGTGAAAAATAAAGATGTTTGTGAAAATAAACAAACGGAGAAGCCTTTGCCTGCTTTAGAAGTTGCAGATAAATTATTTGATAATGGCCATTATGAGGAATGCTATAATTTACTATCAGAGCATCAGGTAAGGTCATGGTGCATGGCTACAATACATATGCTAGCATGCTATAAAACCCAGTCATAGCATTCATAGTTTATTTTATTCTGTGTTAATTATATTTTTAGGATAAAGGCCATATAGAAGTTCAATGGCGAATATCTCGGGCTCTATATAACATGTCAAAAGAATCAAAGTATGATAAAGAATACAAGAATAATCTTGTTCTCCATGCATATGACATAATATTAAAAGTGCTGAATGGTACCCAAGGCGCTCAAAACCATTATGCTGTACACAAGTGGTATGCTTTACTGTTGGATGCAAAAAGTTCACTCGATGGGATGAAAGAGCGAATAAAACAATTGGAAAATGTTAAGAAGCATCTGGATGTATGTTATTGTATTATGACCACAATCATTGATGATATTTTTTAATTCCTAATTTGAATAAAAATTGAAAATCTTTATTTCAGATGGCAGTTACACTAAATCCTAATGATGCAACAATTTTGCACATGTTGGGTGAATGGTGCTTTCAGATTACGGAGATGCCTTGGCATCACAGGAAAATAGCTGAAGTTTTATTTGCTTCCCCACCATACTCCACTTATGAAGATGCACTTGAATATTTCTTGAGAGCAGAAACTGTGCAGCCCAGATTCTACAGTGTAAACTTATTAAGACTTGGCATCTGCTATCTAAAGCTGAAAAAGGAGGACCAAGCTAAATATTATTTACAATTAGCCGCAAGTTATCCTGCTAAGTCAAATGATGATCACCAAGCAAATACTCAAGCTGCAGACTTGTTAAAAAAGCTCAAATGAAAATAATATTTATAGGAAAGTCTTATCTCAACAATATTGTCTTGTTAAAGACAAATTATTATAAACATAAAAATCTCAAGCTATCCATGACAGTAATCTGAAAATTAAAATCATAAAATCTCTGAAAATTCTAATTATCTCTAAATGTGTCTGTGGTCCAAGTGCAATCCCAGATATTTGTCAGAATCATTTTGTGGAATCTGGTTATCAGCGTTGAGACAGGTGAGTTCAGGCAGTAGGGCAGACAACAGATATACTTGCAAGAATAACACTGTCATCTGCATAATTATGTTGGTAGGTCAGAAGTGCATACTATAAAGTGTATAATTATCAATGGGCCCAAAATGGATCCCAGAGGCACTCCAGCTAAGATAGGGTGAGTGAGTTGTCTGTAGTACAGTAAAAATATACAAACAGTATGGAAACTACCTACAAATGCTTGAAATGGCACACTCATGCAAACATGCACCATTAAGGCACTTCTGAAGGTTCATTTTATAGTATTTTTTGCACGTTTTTACAGTTTTTTTTTGCACCAAAATGTGTTACAATGCAAATTTTAACAATCGAGAGGAATGCCTCAAACATTAAAAAATGTGCCATCTATTGGCATCCAATGTTAAGTGGTTGATTCAAATAATCTTTGAAATGTGAATTAAGAGCCCAATATGCCATAATTTGGTACTTAGGAGAGTTGATTAAACAAGAACATACAATTTTTATGTTCAATTGCAGAGAATGTTAATTTAACACACATTCAATAACAGACTGAGATTTATTTGAACCAAATTTTCTTTCTTAGCAATGAGACCCCATGGTATGGTGTTAAGTTTGCACTTTTGTAGTCTAGTCATGTTGGTATGTATCAAAACATGTTGTAAGATTGATACAGAAACAAGTATTTATGAAATTAGTTAAATAGTTTCATTAAATTGCAAAAGCAAGTTATGTTTTAACAGAAAACAGACACACGTTTTGTGTGACCAGTGAGAACTAACAGGGAACGTGCAGATGGAGGCTGCTAGTTGAAACTAGGTACTATAATTATTCACTTTTCTATATATTTTTTATTGATTAGTAAGTAGGGATAAAGAAAATTATTTTTGAAATACTAACATAAAATTTTCATTTTCGTTATAAACATTTTATTAAAATAAAATGGTAAGAAAGTAAAAACTGTAAACATTTTTTGAAAAAAGTTCCTATTTTTGTCCGTTCAGGAAATACAGACTGGCAGGAAATTCCACTCCTTAGCTGTACCTACGCATAATGAAAGTATTCCCAAAACGTTTGGTGCGTGGGTGGGATGTCCACCATGTACCGATAACGCATCGCCGTACGTCTTGTAGTCCGATGATGGAAAGGGCTAGGAGGAATTAGTTCATGCAATTCCATCGCACACTCCCCGAAATGTAACCGATAAAACACCGACAGACTGGCAACTTGGCGCCGATGTTCAAGGCTCTGGAGCCTAGACTCGACCAGTATCTCATTGCCGATGAGTGTCTGTGCCCGTTTTTCGATCGACTCCAGTGCATCCAGCTGGTACTTGGCAGATCCGTCCCAGAGATGAGAGCAGTACTCCATGCATGACCGAACTTGCGTTTGGTACAAGTTGAGCAACTGTTCTGACGTGAAGTACCGTCCTACCTTTGCAAGGATCCCCAACTTTATGGCAGCCAGTTGAGCTTTTGCCTCAATGAATGGACCAAAATTTAAGGTTGATGTCAACGTAACCCCAAGAAGCTCGAGATGGTCCGTTATCGGCACGGTCACACCATGGAAGAAGGAGCTGGGTGGAATTGGCTTTTAGCTGAAAAAGACACGCCTGGATCTTAGCAGCATTGAACCTGACTAGATTGGCATCGCCCCATTTGGAGATTGCCTTCAAGGGCAGTTACAAGCGCCCAAACATGGCCTCCGGGAGAGACTGGATCTGAGGCCCAGCAGCGCGCGCTTCGGATACGATGTCTCCCAGCAACAGTGCTGTCGTCTGCATACCCAAAGGTTTTAGCAGATCATTTATGTGCAACAAGGACAATGTTGCTGAGAGTACCAACCCCTGAGGGACCCCGGCGTTGTTATCCAGTTGGTCGTTGGTATCCGTTGACCGGTCACTCAGGAAGTCTGCGATCCAATCGCACAGTCCACCAGGCAGACCGAATGATGGAAGCTTACCAAGGCTCTCATGCCAGACCCTGTCGAAAGCCTTCGGGATGTCGAGGGAGACAGCAAGTGCTTCCCCGTGTCTCTCGATGGCCTCACTCCAGATGTGAATGGCATACGCTAGAAGATCCCCAGTTGACCGATTTTGGCGGAAGCCATATTGGCGGTCACTGAGGTTAGCTTCTACTGTCGTTAGCTTCTAGGTATGCCAGGAGCTTGGAGTTGAGCACCCGTTCCATACTCTTGCAGAGGATGGACGTAACTGAAATGGGTCTGTAGTTGGCCGGGTCAGCCCGATTGGCCTTTTTTTTTTTTTTTTTATTTGTAATGGGTTTGCTCTTGACTCTAGTCTAGGTCATAGGTGACAGAGACAGAGTCTACGATGGAGTGAGCTTACCCAGAAGAAGCCTGTTCACTCTAACTTTGAAGAGATTCGGGTTGCCCTTCTTGGGCTCAGGCTGAACGTTAGCTTGCTTCCATGCATTCGGCACTTTTCCAGTCTCATATGAAAGGCGAAACAGGCGTGTCAGGATCGGAGACAGTTCAGGCGCACAAGTTCTCAGTACAATTGCCGGTATCCCGTCCGGGCCACTAGCTTTGTTCACGTCAAGGTTGCGCAGCACCCTACGGACGTCCTTTTGATGGATGCGAATGTTCGACATACTCGTCTCGCATCCATCAGGAGAAGGAGGGGGCTGCGCGTCACCAGGATTCAGGCGTGAGGATTCCGCAAAAAGAGAGGCAAACAAGTTTGCTTTCTCTTCAGCGGAGTGGGCTAGTGTTCCGTCGGGTTTCAGCAGTGGTGGTAATGAGGGACGGCAGCTTGCCAGGGACCAGAACGTTTTACTGCCGGCTGGGTAGGAAGCAAGTTTGGTCCCAATACAGCTTATGTGGTCAAACCGAGCCTCTCGCTCTCTTCGTTGGCGCGATTGCACTCGGCGCCAAACCATGGCCGGTCAACACTAGACATTACTACGTCAGAGAATGGAATGTAGTACTCCATTCCCTGACGCAACACATCGGTTACGGCGTCCACACAGGACGAGGGATCAGCTGAAGAAAAGCAAGTGGGCTGCAAAGGATAAGATGTGAAAAACGAACGCATCCCATCCCAATCTGTTGACATGTACCGCCAAACCCGCTGAGTGCCTCTTGGGCTGGGATCGGGCGGGGAGTAAACGGATACAGACTTCACCAGACAATGGTCGGAGCTACCCAAAGGTGAAGATACCGACACAGAGTAGCGGTCTGGATCTGTTGTCAGCAGAAGGTCCAAGCAATTGGCAGTGTGTGAATTAACATCCGGCACCCTCGTTGCTCCCTGGACCAGCTGGGCGAGATTTAACGCAAGCGCAAGCTTTCGCGTCTTTAGCCCAGCGTGATCAGTGCACTGGTATGGGAAGAGCCACTCGTGGTGGGCATCGAAATCCCCCAGAATCACTAATTGGGCAGAAGGGTACCGCTGCTGTGCCGTATCAGCCGCCTCACACAGATGCTCCGTAGCCCTGGTTGTCTCCTGATCTCCACTGTGCGATCGGTAGATACAGGCATAGATAATTTTATCCAGTCCTGTGTCCACCAGTGCCCAGAACACGGCAAACCTAGAGTCCTCAAGGTTTCGGATGTCGTCTCGGGCGTACAAGCATACACCCGCGCGTGGTTTAAAATTGTGCTCCAGGGTAAACCCTGGGTATGATAAGTACGACACGTCTGACGGACATCCGATCTGCGTCTCCGAGAGAAAAAGAAGAGCTGGTCTATCATTCTCCAGGTGGTGATGGACTGCTTCGAGATTAGAGTGCAGCCCTCTTATGTTGCTGAGGTGCACTTTGTGTGACAGGGAGTGCTGCCGCTGTACAGCTTTTCTTCTATTATTCCTTGGCATTATTCAGAGTGAAAAGGGAAGAAGGCAGTGAGTTGAGGTTCCACGCTGGCAACCCACAGACACGCACGGACAGGACGCCATCAATGGGGGACTGGTCTGGAGACTGCGGAGACGCCCGAGCCCCCCTCGGGAATGTCCATCGGGCCCTGTCTTCTGGTCGCCAACCAGCACGATGGCGCGATGTTTAGGAGCTTATCAAGCTTGTCATTGTCGTTCAGGTCAAAGTAGCACACATCACCATGGTCTATTATAGGGAAAATTAAAGTCTGCACAAGCATAGTCTTCGTTTTTGCAGGCAGAAAGTTCCTCACACGGTACAGGCAACGCAAGGTTAATATAGGTTTCTCCAAGCTGTCATCCGATGAAAACACTTCTACTATTTCATCAGCGTCGTTTGCATGTATCCTTATTTGATTTTCATAGACAACAACATTTCTTGCTTTGTTAAAACTATGCGTCACAGGATCTATAAGGCTTTTGTTGTTTCGCAGTAGCCGACAAACAGCAGTTCTTTGGTCTTTGAGTCAAACTTCTTTCGTTTTGGTTTCGGGATATGCATGAACGCTCTTCAGCCGAAAACCTTTAAATGACTGAGGTCCACTTTTCTGTGAGACCATGCCTCTTCAGGCGTCATCCCTTTTACAGCTCGTGTTGGACACCTGTTTTTCAAATAAACTGTTGTATTGACCGCTTCAGCCCAATACTTCTTACTAAGTTTCGCTTCTTCAAGCATACTTCTGGCTCGTTCAACGATAGATCTATTAGCCCTCTCACTTACTTTTATTTTTGAATTTGATTTCAGTATATAAATCCCTTTCTCTTCCTTGCATACCAACTCAACCTTACCGTTCTCTTGACATTCTTCTGCCTTATACAACTCACAACCTCTTTTCGAAAATACTACCACAAAGTTACGATTCACTAACGTACTTACACTCAATAAATTAGTAGCTAACTTCGATACAAAAACAGCTCCTTTTATACTCACGTTCAACTCATCTGAACAGACATAACCACAGGCTTCACCTTCCACTGTATTCCCATTCGCACAAGATATTTGGACTGGCTTCTCTAACATCACATAGTTATCTAGCCAATCTTTTCTGTTAGTCATATGAAAAGACGCTCCAGAATCCAAAATCCACTTTTGCGAAGCATTTCTGTAGGTATGAAGTGCCGTATATGTAGTATGTGCTTGACTACGATGCTTTTTCGGGCAAAAACGGGTTTTGTGTCCGTCCCCACACACATAGCATTGTATCTTATTGGCTGTCTTTGCTTATATACTTTTTCTTCCCAGTAGTATTTAAAGCATTCTCGAGCTCGTGGCTAAATAATAACAGCCGCACGGGTCGATCATCAAGGTTAAGCAATGCTTGACGAGGTCGGTCAGTGGATGGGTGACCATTTCTACATACCGAGTTTCCTCCGTGCCTCGGAAAGCACGTTAAGCCGTTGGTCCCGGCTGTCATTTGAAGATCTTTGACAGTCGTTACAGGTAGTCAGAAGCTTGAGATCTGACACCAGTCTTGCCAAGACGTACCGTGTTACCCAGTTACTGGGTTGTGGAGGTCAGATAGGCAGTCGCTCCATGTAAAACACTGGTACTTAGCTAAATCCGGTAAGACTGGAAGCCGACCCCAATATAGTTGGGAAAAAAGGCTAGGCAGATGATGAGTATTCAAAGCATTATGCGAAGAATTTTTAATCGTCTGATTTTCATCAATTTGCAACAACTTGCCTTCACATAGTCTGTCGTTAGCATTATATTGCTATTTTCTATAACCATTCTCATTGGCTCATTGCGATATCCAAGCCCTTGTTAAATTAGTGCTGCTAACATCTCGTCGTCTACTTACCTTTCCCATATCTGCTAGCTGATTTGCTAGTGAGAGTATCTCGGTGACATAAACTCGTGTGCTACTGTACATGCTGAGCTTATTTATATATATATATATATTTAATGGTCTATTTAGTAGCTTTCATTTGATACCTATATAGTTATGACAACGAAAAATTACATATATAAATACATATATATTTTTTTTGCTTTTCTAGTCATCCTATATAGGGACATAGATAAATATTTCAAATCACGCGTTCTTTCCCAACACTACGCGGTATTAAATTGATATTGTTTAACTAAGGGCATGGTACGATAATTAGAATTCTCAATGTGACTTGAAACAAAGTGTACTCAAATTGAGGTTGTTTTGTAAAAGGTGGGCGTAGGCCTCCTGCTTGTTGCATGCCCATTGTAAGGAGTATCACGATGCTGTTGTATAAGGACGTTCAATATGTAAAATTGTCTCACTGTTAGAACTTTACAGTTTTGGTACAGAGTCACTGTTGGGAACCGGTATGGTTTAAAGGTCACGACTTTGAGAAGTTACCTTTGGGCTTTTTCCAAGTCAATCATGTAGGACTTATATGCTCCACCCCAGACCGTGTTACAGTAACCCAGTACCGACTGTGCTAGAGCGTAGTATACCGTCCGAAGCAGCCCTAGATCAGCAACGTGTCTTAAACTTTGGAACGCCCAGATTAGCTTTCTTTAACTCTTTTAGGGACAGGCATGAGCAGTGCTACCGACACCCAGATTATCTTTCTTGAGCGTGATATAATTAGGTCTATGTGATGGCGCCAGTTTAATTTATTATCTAAGAGTAATCCCAGGTATTTGGTAGAAAAAGACTCTTTTAGGGACAGGCATGAGCAGTGCTACCGACACCCAGATTAGCTTTCTTGAGAGTGATATAATTAGGTCTATGTGATGGCGCTAGTTTAATTTATTATCTAAGAGTAATCCCAGGTATTTGGTGGAAGAAGACTCTTTTAGGGACAGGCATGAGCAGTGCTACCGACACCCAGATTAGTTTTCTTGAGAGTGATATAATTAGGTCTATGTGATGGCGCTAGTTTAATTTATTATCTAAGAGTAACCCCAGGTATTTGGTGGAAGAAGACTCTTTTAGGGACAGGCATGAGCAGTGTTACCGACACCCAGATTAGCTTTCTTGAGAGTGATATAATTAGGTCTATGTGATGGCGCTAGTTTAATTTATTATCTAAGAGTAATCCCAGGTATTTGGTGGAAGAAGACTCTTTTAGGGACAGGCATGAGCAGTGTTACCGAGCCCACTGCTCATGCCTGTCCCTAAAAGAGTCTCTAATTACCTGGAAATATCTCTCAACTTAGGGAACAGGGCAAGTTTCATCAAAATCGGTTTAACAGTTTTCAAGATTATGGAACACACAACCGAAATCCTTAGCAACAAATAGCACGAATGTGTAAATTAAGTTATTATATGGGTATTTTGTGTCAGATCTTTAGGTACCTTTGGTCACTTTTTAGTGATAAGGTAGCAGTGGATCGTGGGGTACAGTGGATTCATTAAACTTAAACATTTTGATGTAAAAGACTGTCTAAATATTTTTTTACTCAAACAATTTTTTAAATATTAGCATATATACAATTGCAGATTCTAAAAAAAAACAAGCGAATATACAAAAACAAAGACTAACTACATACCTTCCCAACCTACCCTACCTACAAACCTACCTACTATATTTTTTTTCTATCTAAGAACCTTCTAACATTACATTCACAAACAACAAAAAAGGCGTTTAGGGGTCGTGGTCCAACTATAATGTCCAACTAGTTGGACTACGGGTCTTCAGTAGGGGCAGTTGTCCAACTAAAATAATAGTTGGACAACTGCCCCTACCGAAGACCCGTGGTCCAACTGACTTATTTTATTAATTTATATTAATATTCATCATCAGCCTTTTAATGTTCGCATTGCTGGGACACAGGACTCCTCTCTGTGAGAAAGAATGGGCCGTAATCTACCACGCGGGCCTAGTGCGGGTTGTAATCCAGGGTTGGTGGATGTCACAATTTCTTGGAATTTTTGGTTCTAGAACATGCCGGTTTCCTCACGATGTTTTCCTTTACCGTTTTGAGAGCAGTGGTGATGAAATAATTTACACAAAGTAAAGCGCCTGCCTGGGCTCGAACCCACGACCTACAACTTGTAAGTCGCGGCCGATACCACTGGGCACCCTGCTCTAATGAAAAATTAAGAATGTATATATATTTCTTTTTTTATAAGTTACCGTTTATTCTTACAGGCAAATAATATCGTTAAACACAGTGTCATCCAGATCCTGTTCAAAATGATATTAGGTACTCTTACAATTGATAATTTAAAAGAACAAGTTAAAGTTTCGGATGAACCTATTCCAACATTATATAATAATGCGTTAAATAATTACAAAAATACTACGTATGACGTATTATGTGCATTACCATCATATTCAAATTTAAAGCATAGTCTTTATTATGCCAGGAATAAGGCTGCAGGAATTACAAAAACCGTATTTAGAAATGTGGAAGAAGTGCAAGTCCCACTAAAGTTTCAAGACTTTTTTCTTGCAGACTATTACTATGAAGGAACACGTATAATTATGTTTTGTTCTTTAGAAGCCAGTTATATGATGAGTAATTTGAAAGATTTTTTTTGTGACGGAACTTTTAAGTGCTGCCCTGCACCGTTCACACAATTGTTTAGCATATATGGGGAAAAGGGAAGTACACGTAAACTAACGAACGTTGTTCCACTGGTTTTTGCTTTGTTCAGTGACAAGAAGCAAACAACTTATTTTGCGTTATTTGAAATTTTAAAATCTATGTTAAATTAGAATCCTCAAGTATTTCACTGCGACTTTGAAGTAGCTATTCTAAAAAGCATTCAAGAATTTTCACCAACCGTTAAAATTGTGGGCTATTACTGTCATTGGTCTCAGTGCATTTGGAGGAAAGCTAAATTCTTGGGCCTTAGCAAAACAAAATCAAAACTAGAGAAAAGAATAGTTTCATTATGTTCTGTTTTGCCTTTATTACCTCATGATAAAATTTTAAATGGATGGGAGTACATTAAAGCGGAAAGTAATGGTGGAGGTGGAGCTACAAAACTAATAAAATATATAGAGCGATACTGGATTAAAAACGATTTTGACAAATTCAGTAAGATAATAAGCGTGTTTAGTGAAAGACACAGAACAAATAATGTTTTGGAAGGGTCGCATGCAAAACTGAGTCGTATTTTAAACACGAAAAATGTCAACATGTTGCGGCCTCAAAACGTGTTAGAAAAAATAACAACCCTTGCCAAAATAAGAGAAGCTACAAAAAAGATAGCTCTCAGACGAAAATGCCAAATTGAAAATGATGATTACATCATGGAGATACAGTTATAAGTGTTAACTGGTGAAATAACTGTTGTACATGCTTTAGAAAAACTACGTTAATATTTTTTTTTTATAATTACAGTGTTGATTTGATTGATAATGATTTTTCTTAAATGTATATTATAATTAAATAAAATTAATATTTTTATGTATTATTTAGCTGTTAATGTCCCACTGCTGGGCAAAGGTCTTTCCAAGTGCCCTTTTTTAACGCCACTTCAATTTTAGTTATTTATTAATAAAATAAGTCAGTTGGACCACGGGTCTTCGGTAGGGGCAGTTGTCCAACTATTATTTTAGTTGGACAACTGCCCCTACTGAAGACCCGTAGTCCAACTAGTTGGACATTATAGTTGGACCACGACCCCTAAACGACTCACGTATACCTATTCAAAAAACGATAAGTACCCAGCAATGGATTAAACATTTAACAAAAGTCTTCAAGCGGTGAATGTTTGCAGATCATTCTTGCGCTGGGTTTCTTGTGCTCCAGAACCTAGCTGCAAGTTGCAACACAAAATAATGTCCGTGACTACAGCAGGACCCCGACGCCAATCGTTTCCATATTTGGTAAATAATGACTACTCAATTGGTACCGATTAGTACTCGAACAACAAAATTGGTACCTACCTTAGTAGTTTTCGAGATGTCCGTGAATACCTCAGGACCCCGACGGCAATCGCTTCTATATTTGGTAAATAATTACTACTCAATTGGTACCGATTAGTACTCGAACGACAAGCTGGGACGAGGAAAAAATAACCAGGGGCCGAGAAAAATATAAAAGAAAAAAAAATGTATAAATAATACTGAGTGTAAATAGGTTATAATCTCATCGTAAAATAAGTATTAATAATGTAAATAGTTTCCACGGGTCTTCGGTAGGGGCAGTTGTCAAACTATTATTTTTGTTGGACAACTGCCCCTACTGAAGACCCGTAGTCCAACTAGTTGGACATTATAGTTGGACCACGACCCCTAAACGACGTGAGTAATAGGAAAAAAAACAAATGTTTTTCTTTTATTGTTTTATATAATAATTATTATACAGTCTGTAATCTTGAGTTTAGCCAAAGGAAACAACCGATATTTACAGTATCTTGATATACCAGATCTAACTTAATTACTAGTCTTAATTACCCACCTAATTATTAGGTATGTAAGTAATCACGAGGAATACCTTAAAAAGATTCGCACTAGTTCGTTACCGCAGTCGACAGAATTCGGCATCGAGCGATATCACCCGCCGCGTTGCTGTCATTTGTTATGTTTTCAATATTTAAATATATTTTTAGCTCGAATTAGGAGGCGAATCGCTGCGCAGTAGCAAATTCATGTGACAACTGCCAGTTTGGATCCTAGGTACAAAACAACCTACCATTTCAAGTAAGTATTTTCGCTCAATTCTGCGCGAACTGATTTGTGTAATACCACTGTTCTTTTATTGACCGAGCGAGCGCGAAACGACTCCGTTTCAGCAAAGTTCTTTTGTAAGTCCGGTGGATGACCGGCTGTTGAGAAATGCGACCTGTAGAGGTGACAGGTCACATTTCTCAACCGAACTTTCTCAAAATTTTGTGAGCAGGTTAGATAATAATATGATACAATACCTAGGTAAATGCGATATTTTTTTTTTAAATTTTCAAATTGAATCGTCAAAAAAACAGAAAACACAAACCCGCGAGGTCTACAGCTCACTGAGCCACTAGCCATAGAGATTATGAACAAACTATTTTCAGGTTTGCAGTATGGTCTCACTAAAATAACGTAGTAGGTACATAATTTCCTATTGATTTAATAACAGGATGTGAAACAATGAATGCGTCTTCTTTTTGCGCTTCCTCAAATAAACAAAATCCTAAAGCCATGTCACCGCCCGCAAACTTCAATGCCTCAACACGGTTTTTTACACTTGATCGATTTGATCAAGCAAAAAAATTTATTAGTCATGTCAAACGTCTCTTGACCGTACTTTCGAGCATTTTGTAGCACTTTGCTGCTCACGTCTCCATGGAATGTTTGAAGTATTTCCCATTGCCAATTAGCTGATATTTTTGTCATATCTATGATATCCTGATTTCTATCTCTAACTTGGAAACAAAAAGTATTCTTCAAGCATGATAATGATAGGCAAAGTATTACTGGTGAGTCTTTTTGATAGTCTTGCTTGAATACAACTTTAAATTTGATAAGACAAATAAATTGGTTAGATAATGGTACATTAGGATCTAACAAAAACATATTGTGCAACTGCAAAAGATCCTTCACATACATAATAGGTGATTCTGTTTTTGTGTTCGGAAATTCAGTAGTATCCAGTAGGACATGCTCCGGTTTAAAATTTGATGTTATTGGACCAGGCATCGGTTGATATGCAGTTTCTGCATTAAGAGTTGGCATTTGTAGAATTTGTATTTGTGGGCTGGTGACTAGCATCTGTGTCTGTGGTGCAATATTAGGAGTATAAATATTTATGGGCTGTTGGTGTGGCCAGACATTTTCTATTCGACTTACGAACATGTTATTGTTAGTAACATTCCTTGATTGTTCTTGTTCTTTCATTCTATCTAAAGTTCTTTCTGACATTAACTCAGTTACTGGCTTCACTTTAATTCTAGGGACAGATGTTTCTGTTTTATTAATCTCTTCAGAAGTAACACAATTTTTCTGATTTGTGTCTTGGATCAGTTCTTTACTCGCATTTTTCTGATTTGTGTCTTGGGTCTGTGCTTTACTCGCATTTCTCTGATTAGTGTCTTGGGTCTGTGCTTTACTGGCATTTCTCTGATTAGTGTCTTGGGTCTGTGCTTTACTGGCATTTCTCTGATTAGTGTCTTGGGTCTGTGCTTTACTCGCATTTCTCTGATTAGTGTCTTGGGTCTGTCCTTTACTCACATTATTCTGATTAGCGTCTTGGGTCTGTTCTTTACTCGCATTATTCTGATTAGTGTCTTGGGTCTGTTCTTTACTTGCATTTTTCTGATTAGTCTCTAGAGATTGTTCTTTACTCCCATTTTTCTGATTAGTGTCTTGTGTTTGTGCTTTACTCGCATTTTTCTGACTAGTGTTTTGAGTCTGCTCTTTACTCGCATTTTTCTGAGTAATGTCTTGGGTCCGCTCTTTACTTGGAATTGTTGCCAACGAAGTAGTAGAAGTTATGATAGGCAAACAGTAGTTATTATCATCATCATCATCAGTAGGTAGGCACACTACACTTGGTTGGGCAACTGTTTTATTAGATCTTGATTCATTACCTGCTCCTGATTTCTTTGGTAATTTTTTAGGATTTGCAACAGGGTAGGCATTTAACAGCTTTTTAGACGCAGAAGTACTTGTTTTACTATCTGGTAGGTATGATAGCATAGCTGGCATTGAGTCCAATTTAGCTTGGTTGTTAATTTGTTCTGGCGCACTTGTTTCAATATTTGCTACCATATTTGTTACTATATTTGCCGCTGTGGAATCACTACACACGGAAATATTGATCAAAGATCTGTTAGGGGCAGCAATTTTAATAGCTTTCTTGAGTGTTTCTGGTTTAAATGGCTTCAATTGAGATTTTTCAGATACATTAACCCATGCAGGCTCATCATCTAAGATTAGGTCACCACGGAGGCTGGTTAAAATTCGTATGTAATTTGTGTCTTTAGGATGCAAAGACGGTGCTTGATCAATCCACCTAACTTCAAGATTTTTATGCTCCATATAACGAAGCAAACCAGTACAATTAAAACCCTGCTTATTAATAATTTTTCTTCCAATGCTTAATACTTTATGTTTTAGTTGAGATTCATTGCTTACCATAACATTGTCTTTTTTTTTATTTTGGTTAACATTCATGTATAACATATCATCCTCTGCTGACTCATTTTTCTTATGGTATGAATTTAGACTCATCGATATAATTCCTTGAAAATTTTTATAATCATCAACTTTTGGCTTTATGGGTTGCTTAACTTTTTCACTCTTATCCAATCTGCCTTGGTCAGATTCACTGTCAGATGAATCATCAATTTTTATGCATTGATTATTGTTTAATGGTCTATCAATACTATTACGAACTGTACTTTTAGAGTCCTCATCATCAGAAAACACTTTGTTACAATTGCTTTCTATGACAACAGTTTCATTAGAACTTCTCGATATAAAACGTCTTTTTCTTTGTTTTGGATTAAATACAATTCTTTCCTCGCCATCTGAAGACTCCTGACTAGAACTTTTGTTTTCGTCTTCATTTTTGATACAATTATTCTCAGAATGATTAGTACTGGCAGAATCTTCCTTTGAATAAATGGTATAAAAATAAGCATTGCCAGGTTCAACAATTTTGTTGCTACTGTGAACAACCATCTTACTCAGTCCTGTTATGTTGGGCTTGTCATCAATTTTGATCAAATTAACTGTGCATGGTCGGTTTAATGTATCTTTATGTCTTTCCCTGAGATTTTCATGAATACGGTTATGAGACGCAAGAGCTTTTCTGCTTAACCAAAAACTATTACATAGCTGACATGATAACATCTTTATGTAATCTGCCTCCCATGGCATTGGACTTTTTCCTCTATGCCTTGATGATTTCTTTTTTAAGGGTTTTGAAGTTTGAAATGATTGTTCCGATTCTAAGTCACTTGATGAAGACGAATGTAGTAACAGTCTTTTCCTTTTAGGCTTTCTCTTTTTAGAGTTACATAGTTCATTGACTATGTGGTTGGCTGGTTGGTGTGGTTCTGTGGTTTCAGGAGCTTCTTGACTTGAACTGACAGTGTCTTGTTGTGACTGAAAAAAAAATTAAAACATAAATGTTTGGTTTATCCCACGGGAATATTACCTGCCGGGATAATAAGTCTGATCAGGTTACCAGGGGGGTGACCATAAGCTCTTAGAGCGGTATCAATTTGAGATCGAGTAAGTGACAGATGTATACAAGTCATATACATCTGTCCCTTATTCGATCTCAAATTGATACCGCTCTAAGAGCTTATGGTCAACCCCCAGGTTGCGTCTAAATTCATTTGGCCACTATTGATAAAAAATATCCAAACATTCAACTTTTCATATGTCTAATATTAGAAAGAAGGAGTAGCTATGAAAATCAGTGAACGTAAATAAAATATTTCTAGCTATAGAAAATGACTCAACGCAGATTGCTCTACGGTAGGCGGAGCTTACCGTTTGCGCTGCTCACCAGTGTGGCCAAATTGGACGACACTTCAGCATTTAGGCTACTCGAAAGGGTGTCGGGGTTGGAGCGACAAGTTTTTAAGATCGGCTACAGGTTGCCAATTAGGCGTGCAATTCAATTTGATAAAATACTAGCTTCTAGCCGCGGCTTCGCCCGCGTTCAATGTTAAAGAATTGCTCCGATCGCCACCAAACTTTACAGGATTATCCGCTGGGTCCATCTAAAGATTGTCTTAAAATTTCATTAAAATCGGTCCAGCCGTTTCGGAGTCTATAAGGAACATACATACCTTTCTCTTTTATATATATAGATAGATATGTTCTTACAATTTTTAAAATTGAATTCATCATATCAGCCGAAAGACGTCCACTGCTGGACATAGGCCTCCCCCAAGCGTCGCCACATTGACCGGTCCCGTGCGTCCCGCAACCAGCGGATTCCTGCAACCTTCACCAGGTCATCGGTCCACCTGGTGGGAGGCCTTCCAACGCAACGTCTTCCGGTTCGCGGTCGCCACTCCAGAACCTTTCTGCCCCATCGGCCATCCGTTCTGCGAGCAATGTGCCCTGCCCACTGCCATTTATGTTTGGCAATTCTTCGGGCTATGTCGGTAACCTTGGTTCTCTTACGGATCTCAACATTTCTGATTCGATCACGCAAGGAAACGCCGAGCATAGCCCTCTCCATTGCCCTTTGAGTGACTGTAAGCTTTCTGATAATGCCCATTGTTAGCGACCACGTCTCAGAGCCATATGTCATCACTGGCAACACACACTGGTCATAGACCTTTTGTCTTGAGACACTGTGGTAAGTTGGACGAGAAGACACCGCGCAACTTCCCGAACGCTGCCCAGCCGAGTCGGATTCGACGGTTGAACTCTTTCTCGAAATTGGCCCTACCCAACTGGATCGTTTGTCCCAGGTAGACATAGTTGTCCACAACTTCGAGTGTAGAGTCTCCAACCTTGATAGGAATGGGTGTAACATGGGCATTCAACATCACCTTGGTTTTGTCCATGTTCATTTTCAGACCCACTCTTTCGGAAGCTCTACTGAGGTCATCGAGCATTGTACTGAGGCTCTCCATGGTCTCAGCCATGACCACTATGTCGTCGGCAAACCGAAGGTGAGTGATGTACTCGCCATTAACGTTGATGCCTAGGCCGCTCCAGTCCAGAACCTTGAATACATCCTCCAGCGCAGCAGTGAACAGTTTCGGAGAAATGACGTCTCCCTGTCTCACGCCACGCTGGAGAAGGACTGGTTCCGAGGTCTGATCCTGAAGACGGACTGACATGGTGGCGTTTCTGTACAGACACTTCAACACCTCAATGTACCGGTAGTCGATCTGGCACCGTTGGAGAGACTGCAGTACAGCCCAAGTCTCGATCGAATCGAAGGCTTTCTCGTAGTCCACAAACGGTAAACAGAGAGGCAGGTTGTACTCTTCGGTCTTCTGTATAACCTGCCGCAGCGTATGTATGTGATCTACGGTGCTAAAGCCTTTTCGGAATCCGGCTTGTTCGGGAGGCTGGAAGTCGTCAAACCTGCGCGCGAGACTATTCGTGATGACTCTTGAAAACAACTTGTAGACATGGCTAAGAAGTGAGATGGGCCTATAGTTCTTCAGCCGGGCATTGTCGCCCTTCTTGAAGAAGAGTACCACCACACCTCTGCACCATGCCTGTGGCGTTTTGCCCTCGAGTATGACGGAATCAAACAGCTTCTGAAGGGCCTTAAGGACCGGTTTTCCACCCGCCTTCAGGAGTTCAGCAGTGATTCCGTCATCACCCGGCGTCTTGTTGTTTTTAAGCTGTTTCAGAGCCATCCTTATCTCGTACAGGCTGACATCCGGGATATCTTCGGTATAGTGTCGGGTCAATCTAGCTCTTGGGTCGTTTGCTAGATTCGCAATGGGTTTACTGGTTGACGTGTACAACTGCCCATAGGATCTCTCGATCTCCCTCAGAAGCTCCGGTTTGGTGGAAACGATCCTGCCATCATCGGTCTTCAGTTTTGTGAGCTGGCTCTGCCCAATAGACAGATCCCTTGCAAAGACCTTGGAGCCCTTATTCCGCTCAATCGCATCTTTAATACTTTCAGTATTAAAGCGGCGGAGGTCGCTTTTCAAGGACTTTGAGATCTGTCTATTTAGCTGCCGGTATTTCACCGCATCGTCTGAAGACTGCAGGATCATCTCACGCCTCTCCTTCATTAGCTTTAGAGTTGGATCAGAGAGCTTTTTGTTTCTATCTGTACGGCGGGTCTTGAAAAACTTAGACCCGACCGTATGGACAGCTTCCACGAACCCATCGCTGTAATCGTCCACGGAGCTCAAAATTGAATTGAACTGAACTAAATGTTAGTGCAGGAGAGATTATTACAAATGATTCTTTTTTTATAAAATCCTTTATGAATAATCGAATCTTCCTTTTATCGGTTCGTTAAACAACGCTCAAAAGATTAAAAAATATGGGATCATCCCGAAAACTCAATATTCGACGATATTAGGTTACTTTGCATTATAATTGGTAGAATTTAGACTATTTGGGATGAAATTTTAGGCGAATTGGGGCTTGAAAAATATGGCGACATTGCTGCTCACGTGTTTAGCGCTGGTCCGAGGCGTATTTAGGGTGGGGTAATTAGGGCACGAGCTCTGGGTTGCCGTCCTATCAGACACTAGAGCGTCACTATCTGACATTTGGCAGTTTTTATGAACTATTTAACAACTCCGAATCAATCTCTATCGATTTCTCTAAACAGTATTTTATTACTATCAATAGAATTCGGATAAAAAATAAAAACCGGTCAAGAGCGAGTCGGACTCGCGCACTGAGGGGTTCCGTACCATCACAATGTAAATATTTTGGATGTGTTACTTTATGTACAGTCCTTCAAAAGTAGGATAGATGGACAGGTGGATGGCTGGACAGGTGAAAGGGCGAACAGGCGGATAGTACTTTACTATTATATCTTTATTGTTAATTTTCACCCAAAGCAACCTGCGAAAGGTAGGTAGAGGTAGGAAGGAGTACATTTTGGTTGTGAAACATGAAATGCTTTTAACAGACTTCAAAAGAAGGAAGAGGTTCTTAATTAGTCGGAATCTTTTTTTTTTAAGTATGTTACCGGATTACTCAAAGATGTCTGGGCCGATTTGGAAAATTCTTCTTTTGTTTTGAAAGGGTATACTCTCCAGGTGGTCCCATGGTCATCAGGTTAGTATCTGATGATGGGATCCTGGGATCGTCGTGTTTGGGCTTATTGGATCGCCATAAGATGTACTTTGACTATAAATAATTTTCATTGTAATTTTAGAGGTCGGTATTAAATACCTATTGTTTTACGTACTTCGACACCGACTTCGGAAAAGAAAGTAATTCTTCGCTTTGTAGTGTTTTGTTTTTGAAGTCGGTAAATTTTCATCGCCGAGGCCTATATTTGTCAGAGAATTTTAACACTGCGGTGTAGAATATTGCATTTCTGAAAAAGTGTGCTATTTAGAGACCGTTTTATTTTTCCTGTTATCTTTACATAAACATTTATCATATAGAATAACCAATAATCATCAATAAAATGTTTGACAATGTGCAAATAGCGCTCTTTCATATGTTACCCCACATGCTCTAATAGCCCCACATCGAATTTTTAAGACACCCTTTCAGTAATTGAGGCAAAAAAAGAAATAAAAACTTATTTGCAAAATAGTTGGGCAAACGTCATCTAAAACTATTCGAAATTTCGAATTGTAGCATTAGTAGTTCTTGAGATATCCAGCTGTGATCAAAATGTAAAACCCTTTGGTGCTCAGTACTCTGAGTACTCTGAGCACCAAAGGGTTTTACATTTTGGTACGGAACTCTAAAAACGCCCCAAATTGATATGTTATATTTTTTTATAAGATTCTGTACTTGATTTAAACTAACAATTTGCTTATTCGTAAGTAGAAGAATTTACGCATTTAGACCTATTTTCTGTCACTGGAAACTCACGCTTATGACTTATATAGATTTCGCTTTACGATTTCGCGGTATTTTGTCGATAACGACACTCTGGCGATAGGACGGCAGTGGACGCCTAACGAAAGTGGGCGCCAAATCGCAAATGATAAAAATTTAATAATCAAAATACACTACAATAAACCATTTCTTACTGTTACTGAGTTTACAGAGGTTTACTCGTTTGCATGAAACTGACCTGATCTGGATGAGGATCAAGGAGGCGCCAAGCTTGCCCTTGCAAGAACCACTTATTTAGAGAGTAAATTTTAGTTAAAATTCGCACGTTAAATAATAAAGCATTTGAGTATTATATTGTAAGTTTTACTGAACAAGTTTTCTCGAACGTCTTTGCTTCCTATCTATCTAGTGCGCTGCTTATTCATTCAATCAATGAGTTTTTATCCTGAACTTTTAAGGTTGTTGTCTAAAATATTGTAATGTTTTACAGACAATATTTTATTCTCTTATTATTTTACTATATTAATACTTAATTATTTTATTCTCGGTTGAGTGTGCCTCTTGGCATAGGCCTCCTCTAACATTTTTCGAAAGCAATGAAAAATGTCAACTGCCAACTGGAGAAGAGTGTCTAGACACTCTTCTCCAGTTGGCACAGGCTGTTAATCTTATCTCATCCTCCCATCTTTTCCCTTGCCTTCCTCTATTCCTATCTCTATCTCTAGGGTACCATTCAGTAGTTATCTTGCTCCATTTTTCTTGAACACTTCGCAGTATATGTCCTGTCCATCTACACTTTAGTTGATCTATCTTTAATAGCACATCTGTTACTCTAGTTTTCGATCTTATGAAGGTAATTCTTTTCCTGTCCTGTTTTTTGACGCTAATCATGCTCCTCTCCATGGCGCTTTGGCAGTGTACTAGGCTGTCCCTGTAAAGTTTAGTAAGGGAGCAGGTTTTAAAGCTGGTGAGGCAGGGGAGAACACAGGTATCTCATAATTTCCTTTGGGGACCAGTATTTTCCAGCTGTTGGCTATTCTTTTTTTTATTTCTTTGCTTGATTGTTCTTTGTGTGAGATGATTTGTCCTAGGTAAAGATACGAGAGGATGGTTATTAATTTTGATCTCTATGTTTTCGCAGTTAGTTAATAGAATGGTTTATGTTCATGTCTAATCCGATTTTCTCACTTTGTTGCTTTAGGTCTTCAATAATTTGGGTGTTCTTCGAATAAGACAATGTCGACTGCAAGTCTTAAATATTGAAGTTTTCATCTTCTATGCGTAGACCATGTTGATCCCAATCCAGTTTTCAGAATATATTTTGCAGTACTGCAGAAAAGAGCTTAGGAGATAATGGATCCCCCTGTCTGACTCCTCTTCCTACTTTAAACACATCCCCTAACATTACCAGTTGAATTCTTGATTTGCTATGGGAATAATTATATACTTTTAATGATTATGATGTATGACAATGGAATACCCTGTTCCTCCAGGCTTTCCCAAATAGCTTCATGACTGATACTGTCGAAGGCCTTGATGTAGTCGATGAAGGCCATATACAGAGGTTTGTTGTACTCCTTGTACTTTTCCACAATCTGTTTCACTCTATGTAAATGATGTATTGTGGATAAGTTTTTCCAGAAGCTGGCCTGTTCCATGGGTTGGATTTCACACTGTGCTTATTCACCCAAGGATGACTTTTGAGAAGAATGTAAATATTGGACATCAAACTTTTTGGTCTGTTATTATCTGTGTTCTTTAGGGCCCTTTTTGTGCATTAGTATTATATGTGACACTTCCCATTGTTTTGGAATGCACCCTGATAGTAAAATGTTGTTGAAGATTTTAGTAAGTATAGGAACCACTTTTCCTTTCAGTAGCTTGTTTGTGATCTTGTCAGGGTCTGGCGATTTGTCGGGCTTCTGACTAAGTATTGCATGTCTGACTTCACTGGGTAAGATTTCAGTTTCAGATTTCAATTTTGAAGGAGAAATTATTGATCTTGCGTATCTTTTCAGATTTACAGTATCTCTGCTGGAGTAAAGGTCTTGATAGAACTTTGAAGCTACTTTATTTATATCTTTTCGATTTGTGGTTTTGTCCTGGCTGTTTTTCAATTTCGGTATCCATGTATTTGATTCACGCAGTTTTTTAAGAGCTTTCCAGTTTCCTCCTGTGCTTAAATGTGTTTTTCTAGTGTTTGTAATCTCCATTTCATAATCAAAGAAGGCATTTTCCAATGCCTTCTTTGATTTTCTTGCTTAGATCCGTTGTAATTTGGATATTCGCGCTGCTTATTACACTATCTGAATTAATTTACTGCGTTCCACCTCAGTCAGACTTAGTCGCAGTCACGCAGTAGTGTAGTAGTAGTATTTACCCTTAGGCCAAGAGAGCCATTTCGGGATACAGTGAAGGGTGGCTCAATCTCAATCGACAAGTAGATACAACTAGGCTCTGGTAGGCTGCCGACCCGTTCTTGTAAAAAAATCCTTTTTTTTTTTGCATGAGTCGACACAGTAACTCCTATGAATTCAAATATAGAAGCCTCAAAATTAGGGCATGCAGTTTCGTACATTTTCAATTTGGAAATTACCTTACGAAAATGGAATCCAAATATAATAGGAAAACAGAATAATACTAACTAAACTGAAAATGTAAAATTTGTTGTCTGGATAGGTGCCTAACTGCCAAATATTAAAAATATATTCAAACAAATTGAACACAACTCACATTTTCCAAAACTACACTAAATCACCTGCACTTCTACTACAAATACCTCCACTGTTTGGGACACCTTCGACGATAACATCCAGCTTTCCGAGCTCGGAGTGGCAGAACGACTCGTTCGGGGTTGATCCGCGAGCTGGGGTTACGGATAGCGCCTCATACAATTGAGGCGCTGCCGCGGAATAGAGAGGGATGGCTCGTTAGTGACAATTGGAGATGCGCAAATCCAGTATCTTGGTTTAACCCTGAACGGTGGGGCTTCGAAGAGCATTTCGAGCACCTGTTCTCCCAAATTGGTCGGCCAGTGCTGACCAGAATGCTGCCCAATCTCGGAGGAATTCGAAAAGAAGTTCACCGCCTTAACGTGGGTGTAGTGCGATCGATGTTTCTTATTGGAGCGTCTTTTTGGTCAAAAAGACTGTCAGGTGTCCGACGGTGCAGGACCAAAGACAACATACTGCAGCGGAAAATGGTTATTCGAAATAGCACGTAACTAGCTGAAAAGAGCGGAGCGCATCTCCTACAGGCTTGGCTTATTCAGGTTCTGACCGGGCACGGTTGCTTCGGTGAGTAGGTACCTGAATAGGATTGGGTGAGAGGCCACGGCAACATTGTGGAGGCGACCTGGATTCTGCACCCTATCAAGGAGTGCCTTCGTGGACCTTTGATCGATGGTTCTAGATCGCCAGGGTCGGGCGAGACTTGTCCCTGCAAGTGTTAGTGAGGCATATGCTGGCGGCGACAGAAAACTACCTAGAGGGAAAAGGCCGCCGAGTAGGATCATGAGAAGGCCAATCCCAATCGGAGAAGAAGGCGTCGTAGAGGCAACCGCCATGACGCCTAACACGCCGAAACCCCGTCGGTATCATTTAAGCGCGGCATTCCGGTTTCGAGCACTCAGAGTGGGGCCTCTGTCCGTCCAACGAGTGACCTCAGGAAAGATAGTGGCACATTGAGGCCCAGGATGAATCCTTAACAGTCTGCCCAAAGATGTGGTCTTTTAAGAGATAACTATTGTGCTGATGGTGATCACTGGTTTGGCTTTAATGAGGAAAAAATACCACACTCCCTGGTTTTCCTCTCCAAAAGTTCAGGCCTCTTTTGAAGGTTTCCCCCTATTGCCGAGTTTCTTTCACTACTTAATCTTTTTTATTTAATCAAAACCATGGTTAGCCTTTCTTTAATTATAATGTTAGCAGATGTATTATCGCTCATCACATCGTTCTCATTGGCTTTAGATTCGTATTCAGACTCATTTTCATATAATGCTTATTAGTTTCAATAATAAATTACATAATTTTATAAAAAAATATTTAAAATAAATATTTTTTTCGAATTTTAGAGGTAACAATTTTAAAATAAATTAACATGCAAATATAGTCTGAATATTCAAAACTATAAAACGAAAAGCATACTCAGAATACATTCATTTATAAATTCGTAAAAAAAAGCTCACTTCGCTCGCTCTTATATCCTTACTTCTCACTTTTATTTATGCTACAGTCGACTTCTGTCGGTATGAATGTTTAAAGAAATTCCTAAAGTCATAAGTGCTAGACTGCTAGGTCTACTATGGGCTACTGCTAGGACTACCTATTTGAGGCAAGGTTTTTAAATTTTCAAGCTCACTTAGAAGTTTTTCTGCATAAGTTGAAAACTTAATCAATCTGAGGCGAAAAATGTTTCGTGATCGCTTTACTCGCTCTTTCTGTATCTTGTTATTTTAATCATTAGGTACCATACCAAAGGGATTTAATTTTTTGTTGGTTTTGGATTGGCATAACTTCCATCACCCAGGGCGCCAAATCTTTGTATCACCTCTGGTCGCACGGCGAGCATGGTGGACAGAGTGAGAGTCTAAGAATGTTGCCTACTGGCCTACCTTACTCTTTTCGGACAGCCTCTAGCGTACTTAATAAGAGTCTCACTTGCGATCTCTTATTACACTATCGGAATCGGCGTCCGTAACTAAGACACTTGACACACAAAAAAGTAAAAGTACAAGCTTAAGTGGCGCATATTGAAGGTTAGCCTGGGACGGTCAGAACACTAAATCAGGCCCTGGAACTATACATAGCAAGCTGTGAACGACTTTTAAATACATTACATAGTAAGTTGAAATTAATATTTTCGTATTTGAGGGCTACAAAGAGTCAAGAAAGGTTGTGCTGCCTAGCTTTGCATAGTGTAGAGCGAGAAGAAACGGAGAAAACTGTAAAGCGACTTTTACAGTAATGTGGTGTAAATCAATCACATTTGCATAAATATAATGTCTTAGAATGCTTTTCGATATTGATACTTTTCCTCACTAATTTAGTCTGTAACAAAAATCTTCAATCACTTGCTGGAGCAACATCAAAAAGCTGCGGACGGACACACGGACATGGCGTAACTAAAAGTAAGGGCTGATAATTCCTCTTGACTTGATATGGTAGCCCAAATAGCCCAGATTTAACGCCTGCTGATGTTTTACTATGGGGCTAATTAAAAAGTAAAGTTTACGACCCATTGCCCCCCAACCAAAGGCTCAGACGAAATCAAAGCTAGGATAGGATAGATGGACTCCCTAGACTTATTTGGTCCGTTGTGCGAGCAGGCCTCCACTCTGTAAGAGAGTATAGGCCGTAATCCACCAAGCGGGTCCAGTGCAGGTTGGTGGATGTCACATGTCTTCGAAGTTTTGTGGTAAAGACATGCGGGTTGCCTAACAATATAGCTCCTTTCTGGGTTCGAACCTACGTATGACCAACTACTTGAAAGTCGCGACCGTTGCCACCGGGCCACCACTGCTCTCCAAAGAAATCAAAGCTATTCCAAGAGTGATGGATCCACAGCAAGTAATTGAAAATTTTACTAAATGTGTGTCAAGAAGTGGAGGGTGCAAAGTTTACTAACTCTTTTTTTTCATAACCAAAATAAAAGTTATTAGTTA
The DNA here is from genome assembly GCA_948252205.1 of Orthosia incerta. Classification (NCBI taxonomy): domain Eukaryota; kingdom Metazoa; phylum Arthropoda; class Insecta; order Lepidoptera; family Noctuidae; genus Orthosia; species Orthosia incerta. The sequence continues at coordinate 15,391,160 of OX411744.1, forward strand.
AAACGAGTTTTAACTAATTCTAGAACTTATTTTTTTTAAGTATCAAAAACGAAATACATTTTGATACCCTATAGAATGGAATTAGTGTTTAGATAGTAGTTTGAAATAAAAATACATACATTCACAGATGCTTATGACTTGTTTACATCTGTCCCTTACACACATTGGAGACCTTGCTTTAACAACTCTAGGTAGGGCCCCAGACTTAGCAATTGTTACATGTTAATATGTATCCATAACTAAATTCTGTTATAATTAACAGAAGATGTATACTACCACATCAGTAAATTCGTAAAACTTAGGGCTTGCCAGTCGCAGGGCTAAGTTGGCATGAAGGGCATTATATTTTTACCAAGTTTCCAGTAAATATTTTGAATGAGGAATCTTATATATATAACAGAGGACATGGACATGATCCACACCAATAATAAATAAAATATTTTAGGCTTTTGCCCACCAGTGGGACAGCGATGGCTAAATAAAAAAAGAAAGCTTTATGAGAACTTACATCCTTTTCAAACACCATCTTTCTCAAGATAGCTTGCTTCTCGCAGAATGTGGTCTTAATTGTATTGACCTCGAATAAAATTTTATTACACTTCGGACATATTAGTTGTGGCAGACCATCAAACGGCTCAACCTGAAATAAGATTAAATTATTTAGAATATTTACCTAGTTATTTTTGCACAGCAATACACAATTAGACTATTAATTTAGAGAATTATTGGACAAAGTTTTGGTAAAAGAGTCCTATTAGGGTCAGCTCACACCGAGACACAAATAAAAGAAAAGGTGTACATTTCAACGTGAAAATTTTGAATACACTATAATCTATGCCCTGTAGAATAAATCAATGAAATGTGTACCAACCAGTATCTCATCTCAGTGTGAGATGAACTTTAAAAGAATATTGATATTCTTGGAGAAGTATGAAAGCAAAATTAAAGAAATAAAAATAGCAGTCCTTACATGTATATCAAAGAATTGTTTTATTTGTAGCTGTACACTCGGTACAATCTGGTACTCTCCTAATTCTTCTATACATAACCGGCATGTGACAAACAGCTCCCGGTCAACTTTTAGTTGAGACATGGTTCTTTCATCCTGTAAATAAAAGAAATACCTAAGTTGAGTACCTAGTAGTGGTAAGGACTCCCATTTCCGCACTTAGACTCCCATTTGGTCTGTTGTGTGTGGTTGGGTACCTATCTAGTTATAGTTACTCAAAAGATAAAAAGTTACGAGTTCAGAATAACCAAAAACTTGAGTAAGGATAGATTTTCAGTTACAACTCATGAATAAACATTAGAGATATTAGTTGAGCAGTCTAAAAATACAATTAAGTACCACATAATATTTGGCAATTAGCAATTAAATGACATGTGGACATGAATTATAAAAGAGAGGAGACTAGGAGAGAATAAAAAGGATTTTAAGTTTTAGGCTTTCATGTTTCTTTTGCTTATCCAATTTCTCACCCAGATCAGTTTATCTTTTTAAGTTTTCTTCCTCTAACATCAGTTAATTCTTCATTATTTTTTAGTATCATTTTCACTAAGTATATTGTTACTGAGTGTTGCCGTTTCAACAGCTATTGAATTGAATGACTGGAATAATGTAAACGATATGATCCAGTCTAGCACTGGACTGGATTGACTCACTGGATAAACACTGGAACCATTTATATAAAAAACACTATGTGTCAAAATATTTAGGCTATGTATAGTTCTAGCCAAATTTCTTGGCCGCCCTGAAGTTGGCTACAATGGCTGCGCAGTAGTAAATCTCATACAAAAACAGCACCGTTTCGTGCCTTGCGCATCGGAAAGCCAAGATCAGGGCGGCCCTGAAGTTTGGAGAGTACTATACAATGGAATTTCCCGCCGAAATATTTTATAAACATGGATCTCAGACTCCGAGAAATAACAGCTGTTAACTCTCTTTAACCTTAACCTTAACTCCTAGTAGGTCACCAAAACAGTCTGATACACTAACTTGTAAGTACACCGACAAGATATTCTTTGTCTAAAGCAGCTAATCTGTAAGTACTATTTTAACCAACAACAAAGAACAAAATTTTGCTATGCAACAAAATAAATCACATTACTTTACTAAAGGATTATAACCAAACATCACTAGGTACTTACAAAATATGAAAAATAAGGTTATGTTGTTCAACAATCACGAAAGTCGAACGAAACTACAGAGAGTACTATATATTCCTTGCTACTGACTCAACTGACTGATCACAATTTTAATCACACAATGTCACTTTTGGGCCCTCGCCCTAATTTCAAACAGGAAACAGTAAAGTCCTTGGTAGGCCATCTGTTGTCGAATAGCAAAAAGTCCTTGGTACGCCATCTGTTGTCGAATAGCTAAACTACACCAACAGCACCACTCTGCCATCTTGTGGGATCTTCTGACATATCGAGATGTGCTGTGGAAGCACTTAACGAAAGAAGTTCGTATAGATGGAGCTATTCAGAAAGGTTCAATAATAACGAATACCAGGGATGGAGGAATGTTAAATGTTTCGGCCGTTACCACCAGAGATGTGCGAGCGAGGATGCGTAGCGAGGAATGTGTTTGTGAAGAACCAATAGAATCATTTCATTTACCTAGCCTCTCTCAGTGCAGGTCTAGTGGAAACGGGTCAGCCGCGCGAGGTTTTTGTATCTACTACCTATATAAAAAACAATGGGAAGGATTTCGGAGGATACATATTCGTGAGCGGCAGAAACGGGACTAAAAAATAAACACCCGGAAGACCTAAGAGATGAGATCTGGTGTGAAGAATACTTCACCGTTGCTGATTGGCACGGAGGCAGTGGAACGCGTCCACAAGTTCACTTACCTCGGGAACGTCGTGTCAGAAACTGGAGGTAGTGAAGAGGTCATCGCTTCAAGGATAGCCAAAGCACGAGCTAGATTCGCGCAGTTGAGACTCGTTAGGCAATCGCGGCAACTGACTCGAAGGATTAAACTCAAAATCTTCGGGTCAAATGTCAAATCCGTGCTGCTTTACGGGTGCGAATTGTGGAAGGTCACAAAATATATCTCACGCCAGATCCAAGTCGTCGTTAACCGCTGTCTTCGTCGCATACTCGGCATTTACTGGCCCGAGACCATCACCAACGTAGAGCTTATGGAGCAATGCCACGAGAGCCCGATCGACCGCCAGATCAAGCGTCGCAAGTGGAGTTGGATTGCCCACACGCTGCGAATGGATTCTGATCATATACTGAAGCAAGCGCTGGATTTCAATCCCCAAGGCAAAAGAAAGCGTGACCGTCCCCGTCAAACCTGGCGTCGCACCGTGTTGGCGGAAGCGACGAGCATAGGTATGACGTGGAGCGACGTGAAGCGTGAAGCTCAGGACCGATCGCGATGGAGGACTACTATGTACGCCCTTTGCCTCATCCAGGGGACATAGGACATTAAGTCAAGTAAGTCGTATTCGCGAACAACTTAAACCATATCATTATGTATCCTACTGGAAACAAGAAGAAAATCATGCTGTGCAGTCGGTGAATACTTTCTCCGACTGCACAGCATGATTTTCTTCTTGTTTACGTCTTTTTAGTTCGCTTCTTAAGGTTGCCGTAGTCGATGGCACGAACTATTTTGTGCGCGGCGTTAAAATGCATGCTATCTCATCCGACAACACGTGCGAAAGAGATAGATGCTGTGATAAGCAGTAAGAAGCTTGTTTGCGTACGAATACACACTTTTGCTTTTGGTCGGCGCTCTTTTCGATTTTCATTTTAACCCCATATTTGCAATTACCGACCCCATAAACTATAAAAATACAAACATGATGAAAATATCCGCAATTTTCATTTTGATCCCATATTTGTAACAAGCTACCCCAAAAACTTTCTGATAAGTTATCACTGCTCAATCTTACAGTCACCCAAAGGGCAATGAAGAGGACTATGCTCGAAGTTTCTTTGCGTGATCGAATCAGAAATGTAGAGATCCGCAAGAGAACCAGGGTGACCGACATAACTCGAACAATTGCCTAACTTAAGTGGCAGTGGGAAGGGCACATTGCTCGCAGAACCGATGGGGCAGAAAAGTTCTAGAATGACGACCGCGAACCCGAAGACGTTGCATTGGAAGGCTTTCCACCAGGTGGACCGATGACCTGGTAAAGGTTGCGGGGATCCGGTGGATGCGAGACGCACGGGACCGGTCAATGTGGCGACGCTTGGGAAGGCTTATGTCCAGCAGTGGACGTCTTTCCTGGATATCCACCATGTACTGATGACGCATCGCCGTACGTCTGGTAGTCCGATGATGGAACGGGCTGGGCGGAATTAGATCATGCAATTCCATCGCACACTCCCTGAAATGTATCCGATAAAAAACCGACAAGCTGGAAACTCGGCGACGATGTTCAAGGCTTGAGTTTTGACTTCACCAGTGCCTCATTGCCGATGAGCCTCTTGGCCCGCTTTTCGATCGACTCTAGTAAATCAAGCTGGTATTTGGCAGATCCGTCCCAGAGATGAGAACAGTACTCCATGTATGATCGAACTTCCGCTTAAAACAAGTCAAACAGCTGTTCCGGCGTGAAGTACCTTCACACCTTCGCAAGGATCCCCAAATTTTTGGCAGCCAGCTGAGCCTTTGCCTTAATGTATGGGCCAAAGTTGAGAGTCGACGTCAACGTAACGCCAAAAGCTCAAGATTGTCTGTTATTAGCACGGTTACATCACGTAACGTTGCAGCCGGGTGAAACTGGCTCTTTTTAGCGAAAAAAAGACACGCCTGGGTTAAGCAGCATTTAACCTGAAAAGATTGACATCGCCTCATTCGGAGACTGCTTGCATCGACGGGTTCAAATGCTCCCATGCACCAAGGTCTCACGGAGAGACCGTATCTGTTGCCCGGTAGCCCGTGCGTTGGAAAAGTATCTCTCGGCAACAGTGCTGTCGTCTGCATACCCAAAGGTGCCTGGTAGTTTTAGCAGATCGTTAATGTGCAACAAGAATAATGTTGCTGAGAGTACCGAGCCCTGAGGGACCCCGGCATTAATATAAAATTGGTCCGACGAGCAGCCAACGATAACCACTCGACAGGCTAGTCAGAGACACAGCGCGCGTCAGGCTAGTCAGCCTACAGTGGAACAGCTATCTCGACCCAACTCCTCTAGTGGCTACACCGAGCATCGTACCGGAACACGGCTAGGCCGCTTGGTGGTACGTCTTTGCCCGGTGGGTGATGGTCGCAAGCCTTTGGCCGAAGCCTACAACCAGTTAGTGTCACTTGATTTGCATCACCCGGGGAACACGAATCAAAGGGAATCAAAGGGTACACTACTACGGACTCGGGTGATTCGGCCACCAAAAAAGCCTACTTCTGAGATGAGGGCACGGCGCGGCTCCTCCCAAGTGGCACACTCTCCCAGCGTATGCCGCGCCGTGTTCTCCCGGCAGTCGACGCAGTGGTGACACTGGGCGTCCAGTTCCCTGTTTATACGACACAGGTACTTCCCGAAGCAACCATGCCCCGAGAGCACCTGCGTCACACGAAACGAGAGGGAGCCGTGCCTCCTCCCGCGCCAGCGCTCGAGGACTGGCCGGACCGCCTCGATGGAGACGAGGCTGGGCTAGCCTGTCCCGCCATTTCGCCACCAGGACCTCGCGGAGCTGAGACCGATTCAACTCCATGTGTCGCTGCATCGGTCCTTTGCCCCGCGCCCGCGCTTCCTAGCGCCACCGAGATTGGGAAGCAGTGAAAACAGCGCCCCAGCCGTGCCCATTAACTTGGGTGCCAGTCACCGGAATTGGTGGCTGAAATCCCACCGGCTGTAGAGCATCAATCCTGTACTTCATGGTAGACTCGACAGCGATTCGAGCCCCCCCCCGACCACGACGTGTGCATCGGGTGGTGGCGCCCGCCGGGGGCCATGAAATACCATGGCCTCAGACTTGTTGAGGGCCACATCCAGGCCAAGGCGCCGTATGCGACAAACCACATGTGAGACCGCCGTCCTGTGCAAACTGCCCCGGGCGGTGACCAGCGTATCGTCCTCGTAACACATTAGGTCTACGTCCCGTTTGAGTCCGCCCCTCAGCACCCAGTCGTACCCGATGTTCCACAAAGGCGGGCCCAAGACCGAGTCCTGTGGAACACCGCATGACATGCGGTGCTGGTCGCCAACGCCATCACGTCCCACGTAAGTGACACACCTCTCCGCCAAATATGCCCTGACAATGCGGCGGAGGTAGGGAGGCACTCGATTATACCGCAGAGCCTCCCGAGCACATCTCCAGGGCAGGGTGTTGAAGGCGTTGGAAATGTCCAAGGACACCGCCAACATCACCCTATCCCGGGACCAAGCTTTCTCCGCCAGGACTCTTGCGATATCGCGTGGATGGTGGAGCGCCAATGGCGGCAGCTGAACTGGCTTTGGTCTAGGTCCGACCCCTCTCTGTACAAGTGGCTGACGAGGCGCGCGGGTAGCGATTATACGCTCGAACAGCTTACCCACCTCGTCTAGCAGCACTATGGGCCGGTACGCGGATGGCGAGTCCGCAGGGCGCCGTACCTTTCTGAGCAGGACCAGACGACCAGATTTCCATTAAGTGGGAAACTGGCCCACGCCCAAGCTATCGGCGGCGGGATATGCTACGCTCTCGCCGGGAAGAGGGCTGCGACTAATTCCTCCAGCAGCTCGGGTTGGAGACTCTCCGTAAACGGTGGCGCGGTGGCTCGAAGTTTTCCTCGAACCGCTCGATAAGGGTGCCCCCACAGATCCCCGTCTAGAGTCTCCAACTTCTCCTCCCTGGCTCGCTTTTTCGCCTCGCCGATGGTCAGCCACAGTCAACTTCGCCGCGCGGTACACCTCATACCGCGCGGCTTCTTCGTCAGGGACCCGACGACTTCTCCTCCGGTATCGGGAGTACTGTCGTCTGGCCGCTACGTACGCGACTCGCAACTGTGCCATCTCGGCGGACCACTAGTACACCTGGCGCCTCGTTGACTGTGTGTGGACCCGGGGCATTTCGGACTCTTCGCTGATTGCGATTGCCCCGCAGAACCAACGCCTTCAACACCCTGCCCTGGAGTGTGCTCGGGAGGCTCTGCGGTATCATCGAGTGCCTCCCTACCTCCGCCGCATCGTCGGGGCATATTTGGCGGAGAGGTGTATCACTTACGTGGGACGTGATGGCGTTGGCGACCAGCACCGCATGTCATGCGGTGTTCCACAGGACTCGGTCTTGGGCCCGCCTTTGTGGAACATTGGGTACGACTGGGTGCTGAGGGGCGGACTCCAACCGGACGTAGACCTGATGTGTTACGCGGACGATACGCTGGTCACCGCCCGGGGCAGTTTGCACAGGGTGGCGGTCTCACATGTGGTGAGTCGCATACGGCGCCTTGGCCTGGATGTGGCCCTCAACAAGTCTGAGGCCATGGTATTTCATGGCCCCCGGCGGGCGCCACCACCCGATACACACGTCGTGGTCGGGGGGGCTCGAATCGCTGTCGAGTCTACCATGAAGTACAGGATTGATGCTCTACAGCCGGTGGGATTTCAGCCACCAATTCCGGTGACTGGCACCCAAGTTAATGGGCACGGCTGGTGCGCTGTTTTTACTGCTTCCCAATCTCGGTAGCGCTAGGAAGCGCGGGCGCGGGGCAAAGGACCGATGCAGCGAAACATGGAGTTGAGTCGGTCTCAGCTCCGCGAGGTCCTGGTGGCGAAATGGCGGGACAGGCTAGTCCAGCCTCGTCTCCATCGAGGCGGTCCGGCCAGTCCTCGAGCGCTGGCGCGGGAGGAGGCACGGCTCCCTGTCGTTTCGTGTGACGCAGGTGCTCTCGGGGCATGGTTGCTTCGGGAAGAACCTGTGTCGTATAAACAGGGAACTGGACGCCCAGTGTCACCACTGCGTCGACTGCCGGGAGAACACGGCGCGGCATACGCTGGGAGAGTGTGCCACTTAGGAGGAGCCGCGCCGTGCCCTCATCTCAGAAGTAGGCTTTTTTGGGGGCCGAGTCACCCAAGTCCGTAGTAGTGTACCCTTTGATTCCCTACACGTGTTCCCTGGGTGATGCAAATCAAGTGACACTAACTGGTGGTAGGCTTCGGCCAAAGGATTGCGACCATCACCCACCGGGCAAAGACGTACCACCAAGCGGCCTAGCCGTGTTCCGGTACGATGCTCGCTGTAGCCACTAGAGGAGTTGGGTCGAGATAGCTGTTCCACTGTAGGCTGACTAGCCTGACGCGCGCTGTGTCTCTGACTAGCCTGTCGAGTGGTTATCGTTGGCTGCTCGTCGGACCAATTTTATATTAATGCCGGGGTCCCTCAGGGGTCGGTACTCTCAGCAACATTATTCTTGTTGCACATTAACGATCTGCTAAAACTACCAGGCACCTTTGGGTATGCAGACGACAGCACTGTTGCCGAGAGATACTTGTCCAACGCACGGGCTACCGGGCAGCAGATACGGTCTCTCCGTGAGACCTTGGTGCATGGGAGATTTGAACCTGTCGATGCAAGCAGTCTCCGAATGGGGCGATGCCAATCTTTTCAGGTTAAATGCTGCTTAACCCAGGCGTGTCTTTTTTTCGCTAAAAAGAGCCAGTTTCACCCGGTTTCAACGTTATGTGATGTAACCGTGCTAATAACAGACAATCTTGAGCTTTTGGCGTTACGTTGACGTCGACTCTCAACTTTGGCCCATACATTAAGGCAAAGGCTCAGCTGGCTGCCAAAAATTTGGGGATCCTAGCGAAGGTGTGAAGGTACTTCACGCCGGAACAGCTGCTTGACTTGTTTCAAGCGGAAGTTCGATCATGCATGGAGTACTGTTCTCATCTCTGGGACGGATCTGCCAAATACCAGCTTGATTTACTAGAGTCGATCGAAAAGCGGGCCAAGAGGCTCATCGGCAATGAGGCACTGGTGAAGTCAAAACTCAAGCCTTGAACATCGTCACCGAGTTTCCAGCTTGTCGGTTTTTTATCGGATACATTTCGGGGAGTGTGCGATGGAATTGCATGATCTAATTCCGCCCAGCCCGTTCCATCATCGGACTTCCAGACGTACGGCGATGCGTCATCAGTACATGGATATCCCACCCATTTAGGGGATACTTTTATTATGCGTACAGCTAAGGAGTGGAATTCCCAGCTGGAGTCTTTGTTTCCCGATAGCTACAATCAAGGGGTCTTTAAGTCAATAGTGAACAGGTGTTTTTCTAGGCAAGCGTGCTTCACTGTCGACCACATCATGGTCTCTCTTCTCTCGGAGAGGGAGAGGGAGATTTCATCCGCTCACCCGATCACCGTCTCAACGGCTGAACTGACTGGTGATGGTGCGCAAATTCAACCAATTACGCGTATTTTTTTTTTTCGAGATTTTTTTTTAGTGTTCCGTACCCAAAGGGTAAAAACGGGACCCTATTACTAAGATTCCACTGTCCGTCTGTCTGTCACCAGGCTGTATCTCATGAACCGTGATAGCAAGACAGTTGAAATTGTCACAGATGATAGAATAGAATAGAATATACTTTATTGTACACCATAAAATTATACAAATTTACAAGAACAACTTATTTATACGGGTACAAAGGCGGTGTTATCGCTGACAGCGATATCTACCAGACAACCTTTGGATGGACTGAAAAAAACTTGTAATAAAAAAGGGGGTAGTCTGCGGTGTACTGCTATTAGATTAAAACATAAATATATACAAGATTATATTACTATAATAAATACTATACTGTGCAGGACGTAGCGTGTTCATTGGCCCCGAGAAAAGAAGGGCGTAAACCTTCTGGCCATTGCCGCTGAACGCCCCATCCACATCAACGAAAATAAAGGTTCTTGGATGCCTGGCTGCAGCAGTGACGAAGGGTTGCAAATCGACTCTAACGATTCAACGATGTGTTGGCTGTACTTGAGTTATTTCCAGATTCTGGGTTGCCTACTTCTGGATCAGCACTCCTGGTGTCCAGGTTCCGAGGTTCAGCTCGACAGGATCGAAAAGGGATGTCTTCATAAGGGTTGAAGTTGATGAATTAAATGAAACACTAAGTTATTCAGTACACGGCACGATTCTAGGGCTCTCAACAATTTCTGAGACGTGATTCTATATAAGAATTACTTCTTATTTACTAAGACAAGTACAAGCGACTAGCTTTGGATGACTACAAATTCTATTTGGGCCCGGGGGTTCTTTATACCCTCGCATCGTGCCATTATTGAGAGCCCCGCAAATTCTCGCCGAAAATAATTTTTAATTATGTAAAAAACCCTTATACATATTTGGTAAATAGGGTTACCGCACCCCTTCCATGGTGCCATCAATAGCTGGATTTCTTCGTACTGTAACACAGTAACGCCCCCTATCTATGTATCTAATCAATATACCTAATTTCCAGGTATTGATAGCTTCCCTAGACTATTTACATGAAATTAAAGGACAATTCCCTTTATTTCCCAGTTAAAACCTTAATAGCTTTTAACCTAGCCTAAGGATATCTATAGGTTGGGTTGACCTGCTGGTGCCAATAGCAGGCTGTCTGTTGACGTCTAGAAAAAGCTTATTTTCGGGAATCTTCTATGGGATATCATCCCCTATGTAATGAATCTATAAATTCCTAAGTCATTTCACCGACTTTAGGACCTCCTACTTAGGCTTACCAGACAATCACCGCCTATTATGGGGATTCTGGTAGCCAATAGACCACACTTTACATTTCCAGTGCTTATGTGAGTCTATCTAGGTCATATGCACATAAGGTGCCTCGCTATGTACAAATTTGGCAGCTGGTCACTTTCTTTGCGCCCAGCTACCAGAGAAACTAGGTATAATAACACTAATAAGATTGGGACGACACGATGGTGCATTTAACGGGCCATCGGGAGGTCCCCAAAAATTCCTTATTTTCGGAATTCCCAGGGGTGTATAGTCCCAGGGAATGCCAAAAACTGACTAAAAATTACATTTCCAGAAACCTATTTTCTGGAATTGTACTTAAACTACTTGAGCGATTTTCGCTCCAAAGTGATGGCTTGGTAGCTAGTCCAGCAAGCCATCCGAAAGTACTTACACCATGAGTACATCTATTCCCTTCATGGAGTTATTCCACCTGAAGGGTCTACAAATTTCAACGTTTTACGTTGTTTACATTTTTCACGGCTGCCTATCTCGTTGACTATCCAAGCGATTCTTCCCATCTAGAAACCGCCTGGAAGCCCTTTTAGCAAGCTTTCCAATGGTAGTACTTTTACCAGTACACCTATATGTTTCTAGGTACTTAGGGCACCTAAAACCGAAAGCGATTACCAAAACCAGACAAACAGCAGTTTTTCTATTATATACTGACTTGATATCTCAAGTAAATGGGCTTTATATAAAAGACTTCGCTAACTATGAGGTGTATATAGGCTTCCTGTCTCGGTCTAGGTCCCCCATATACCCTAAAATGACCTGAAACCATATATTTGGTGTTTGAGATATCAAGTCAATATTCTTATTTACATAGCAGAAACTATGTGGTCTTCACATAGTTTCATCATTATGTACTGATTACATGTCCAGTACATAGGATAAGCCCTTAAAAACATGATTTTAATTACTATAATATTTTCAAAAAACTCCAAAACTATATATATCGTGGTGCTCCATCTGACGGGCCATTCGGAACTAATCCGTCGCCGAGCACAGACGTATCGTATGACAGAAATTTATGTTTTTTACTATGATAACTCTTATCAGTATGCTTTCTAATGATTTTACTCTGTTAAGGGTGAACTATTGAACCCTATGACATACTGACAAATACTAAAAACATTATACTACTATCTCAAAAAATGTAGGTAAAATTTTAGTATAAATATAGACGGGCCTCTAAAATTCATTTTAGTATCAGATGGCGCGCCGTGGTGAGCAGACATGTCTACACATACAAACTTTAACTTTTTATGAACCATTTAGTATGGTTGATGACGCTTCGTCGCGAACATATCTCCCGCCGTGCAGTGCTGTGTCGACTCGCTGTGTCGACTCGAAGTGTTGTCGGCGCGGCGCTGCATTCCTTCGGTGAGCGACGGACGGCATTTCTCGGCTGCCGGCCAGGCCCACCGAGAGGACGGTCGCCGCTCCGGCATCTCTGGTTACTGGGGCAGTGGGACGAGTTTCTTCACCGGACGCTTCAAGGTACCGCCAAGTGTGCGTACCTCAGCAGTCCGGATTTCTCCGTCGATTCCTGGATACACGGCCACAATGCGGCCTCGCGGCCACGTATTGCGGGGCAGCTGGCCGTCGGCTATCAGGACAGGGTCACCCACTTTAAATCTGGGCCCACTACTATGTGGCTCCCGCCGGTTTTGGAGCTCCGGCAGGTACTCTCTGACCCAGCGACTCCAGAACATATCAGCGAGGATCTGTGATCGTCGCCATATTTTCCTGCTGTCTATATCTTGCTCAGTGAACGTGCCAGGTGTAGGTAGTCTGGCTGACCCACCGAGCAAGAGGTGATTCGGTGTGATGGATTCGTCATCATCACCATCTACCGACACGTGTGTCAATGGTCGGCTATTTACAATGTACTCTGCCTCACAAATCAGTGTGGACAACACCTCTTCGGTGGGGTGTTTCTCTGTAAGTACATTGCATAGTGTGTTTTTAACACAACGAACTAGGCGCTCCCAGGCGCCTCCCATGAATGGCGCTGATGGCGTTATGAAGCGCCATACGATGCCTCTGCGACTTGCCTCTGTTTTGAAGGCGTCTCGCAGCTCTCTGTCGGCGCCGTGCATGTTGGTGCCATTGTCTGAGTGTATCTCAGCTGGGCATCCTCTGCGCGCGGCGAATCGGCGCAGCGCCAATATGGCGGAGTCTGCGCTAAGGCTGGCGGCGATTTCAAGGTGCACCGCCCTTGATGTGAGACACGTAAATAGTGCTACGTATCTCTTCTGATGCTGCCGACCGACGGTGACGGATAGCGGGCCGAAATAGTCGAGCCCGGTATATGTAAACGGCCTCTTATGGTGAGCGAGGCGCGTTTTCGGGTGGTCGCCGGTCGCAGGTACTGGTGGCTGTGCCTTGCGTATACGGCAATGCAGGCATCTTGCTATCACCTTCTTCGCTGTTGGTCGCATCTTCACGACCCAGTAGTGCTGCCGTACCTCATTAATTGTGAGTTCGGTGCCACTATGTTGTAGACTGCGATGTGTCCAGTCTATGTACAACTGCGTTATGTGATGGTCGCCATGTAATATAGGCGGGCGCATCACTTCTTCAGCTACCTCTTGCGTAGCTGCTATGCGACTTCTTAGTCGCAGCACGCCGTCAACGACCTGAATTTGTAAAGGTCGCAGCGAGCTATTTTTATTTATTTCTTCAACGTTCGCTAACTCTGAAGCGAACGATTGTTGTTGTGCGACCTGGACAAGTATTTTCTCAGCTTCTTGGAGAAATTCTGCTTCTATAATTTGTCTGTTGACCTGGGTTGGTGCTCTGCATGCCTGCTTCTGCTTCTGTGCAGGTACAGCAGGCTTCTGGCGCCAGTCTGGGTCCTTTTCAGCGTTTTTTCTCGTCCGTTTATAGGACGTTATCTCTGTTCTATTTTTGCAAAGAGATATAAAACGCAGAACTGTGGCGGTCGCACGAAGCAGTCGCTCCCATCTGGAGAATCTGCCTGGCTCTGGAACGGCTTCTATGAAGCTCTTCTTGTCCCCTTCTGTGACAACGAAAGTTTTTTCTTCTCCCGTGTCGTCTATAGTCGGAGGTTTCTCTGTGGGCCATAATTCGGGCCCAAGAGACAAAAATCTCGGCCCGCAGTACCACTCGTGGTCCGAGTTGAACCGCAGTGGCACGTCACGGGTTGCTGCATCAGCGATGTTCATCTTGGTGGGTATCCACCGCCAATCTTCGACTTTGCTATTGTCTTCAATAGCAGCTATTCGGTGAGCAACGAAAGGTTTGTATACTCTCGCTCCTCTTCTAATCCAGGTCAGTACGGTCTTGCTATCTGACCAATACGTTACTGACGTGGGCTTGCAGTCGTGTTCACTCATCACTGCTGCGGCTACGCGGGTTCCCAATACCGCGGCCTGAAGTTCGAGTCTCGGTATCGAAAGCAGTTTCAGTGGGGCCACCCGCGCTTTCGCCATAACAAGGCTTATTAAGTGCTTGCCTTCCACGGTCGTGGCCCGCCAGTATACAGCGGTAGCATATGCCATCTCGCTTGCATCAGTGAACACATGCACCTGCATTTCTATAGCGTCGCTATATCCAGGATAGCATCTTGGTACGCTAACGTTTTTTAGTTGGCGTAAATGTTGTACCCAAATTTTCCATTGTAATGCTAGGTCAACATCTAGCCTCTGATCCCAGTCGACGCCTCGCCTCCATGCTTCTTGCAATATTTGCTTCGCCTTGATGGTTACTGGTGAGGCGAGTCCGAGTGGGTCGTATAGCGACGCTACTATTCTGAGCGCCTCTCGCTTGGTGGGCGCCTCTCGGTCCAAGATACCCTCAGGCAGACGCGCGAGTGTGAGGTTGAAACCCAGCGTGTCTTCGCCTGGCCTCCATATGAGGCCGAGTATCTTTTCCGACGTATCTATATCTCCAATGGATACCATCTCAGTTTGTATATGCGATGGGTCCATCTTTTCTAGGAGCTGCGAGCTATTTGAAACCCATTTCTTGAGTTCAAACCTCGCCTGTAGGTGTATTTTTCGCACCATACTAGCGACTTCTGCCGCCTTCTCGATAGTTCTATAACTATCTAGGTAGTCATCCATATAATGACTACGTAGTATAGCATTCACAGCTTCAGGGTGCTTTTCTATATATTTGTTTGCGTTCCAGTTCTTTGCAAAAATTGCTGTGCAAGGCGAACTGGCTGCGCCGAAAATGATGGACGTCATTCTATATTCTTCTGGCGCTCCTTCTCTGCGGTTTCCCCTCCACAGGTAGCGAAGCGCGTCTCGGTCTTGGCTCCGCACCTTCACTTGCATGAACATCTCCGCTATGTCACCGGTTATTGCAACGCAGTGACGGCGAAACCGCATCATTACGCCTGGCAGCGACTGTAATAGGTCGGGCCCAGTTAACAGGAAGTCATTCAGTGACATTCCTCTCGATTTGGCGGCAGCGTCATGTACGATGCGAAGTTTGTCTGGCTTCATTGGGTTGAAGACATCGAAGTGCGGGAGGTACCAAGTTTTGCCCGGCGTGCTAATTGCGGGTGCCCTTTCAGCGTACCCTTTCGCAATTAGCGAGTCCATCTGGTCTGAGTATCTTCTTCGAAGTTCCTGGTTCTTGTCCAGCTTCTTTTCTGTTGAGACGAGCCTCTTCAGAGCTGTCTCAAAGCTATCTGGCATCTCAGCATGCTCATTACGCCAAAGCATGGCGGTTTCGATGTGTCCATTCTCTAATTGGACAGTTGATCGATTCAAAATGTCCTCTGCCCTTCTTGCTGGGTCAGAGGCGGGTCGCTGTGGGTTTATGCACAACGATTCTATCGCGAAATGTTCGCGCAACTGATGATCCAAATTATCATCAGTTGTTATTCTATTGACATGATGTACTTGTTGTCGTAGTAAACTACTGTGCGCGCCATGTAGTGTCCAACCCATCGCTGTAAGTGACGCAATTGGTTGGTGTCTTGGACCTCTGCGAATCTCGCTGGCCAATAACAAATGCCAGTTGTCTTGGCCGACGAGTACTTTTGGCACGCCATTGTTGTACATCAACTCTTTTCTCAAGTCGGTTAAATGCTTGCAGCGTGCGACAACCCTATCGCTCACTGTTTGTTTTGCCAAGCTGAGTTTAGGTATAGTACGTGCTTTGAACTGTACCCTTCTGTCTTGCGGGCTAACCAGCGTCACCTTGACTCTTCTTGAGCATGGGGTGGTGAGCATGGTGTTGCCTATCGCACCGATCTTGAGCGGGTCCACAGGGCCCTCTGCCCCGACTTGCCTCGCGATGTCTTCATCCATCAGCGAAACGGTGGACCCATCGTCTAGGAGAGCATATGTTGCCACCTCTCCCGCCGGTCCGATTACCCGGACCGGCACTATCTTGAGGTACGCCTGGCTCGATGGTGACCCGAAACTGGCCACCGTTTCCTGAGGATCCTTCCGGGATTCAGGAACATCGGGCTTCTTGTTGGCTTCCCTCTGCTGTTGCTTCTTCCTATGAAGAAGCCGATGGTGCGTATCTCTGCACCCGTCTTGGCCACATTGTTTTTTCTTACAAGTGTGGTTGCCTTGTCGAAGTTGAAGGCAGCGATAACATAGATTGTGTTTTTTCGCTAGCTCCCATCGTTTCTCGACAGCTACGCCCCTGAATTGTGCACATCCAGTGGCGTAGTGATGTCCCACGTCGCAAACACGGCATTTTCCTACCGGTTGGTCCGTAGCTATATGCGTCCTTTGTGTGACGCGTCTGTTGGTGTTCGCCTCGGCCGAAGCGATGCCTTCGGGTGGGGCGAATGGACTACAGAAGTGTGCCTGTTCAGATATAAAATCACTGAACAATGAAATATCTGGCACCGATTGGTACTTCTCCGAATATGATCGGTACCATTGTGCTCGTAGCGAATTGGGTAACTTCTCTGTTAACAATCGCATAAGCTCCGCGTTCATAAGGTAATGACCCTTTTTTAACGCGCGGAGCGTGACTACAGCACCTCTTACGCGACTTGCAAACGCGCAGATGTCTCTTGGTGACTCACTGCAGCGCGGCAGTCCGCGTAATCTATCTGTTTCAGCTTGCGCTATGGAGTCTGGACGGCCGAACTGCAGCTCGAGTTCCTTCATGATGTCATCGGGCCTGGCATGTCCGATGAGTTCTGAGCTGACGGTTTCCATTGCACGTCCATGTAAGCTTCTCCTCAGCCTCGCTGTATTCTCGACGTCCGTAAAATACGCTCGAGTTGTCTCATATATGGCCCGAAATGATAGCCATTCAGTATGAGAACCATTGAAATTCGGCAATGTCATGACGAATTTCGACGCAGAGGGGTTCGGTTGGTCCCGCTGTTCTATTTTTCTGTCGGCTAGCGACGCTATAGCGGACGTCAACTCCGTCAGGAATGGACGGAGACTATCCCTCTGACCTCCTGTACACTCAGCTGACGCTGCAACTGGAGGTTTTCGCACTTCTTTTTCTTTAGGATGCTGACCTTCTATTTGCGATTTGGTGGCGGTCGCAGTCAGGGGTCTATGCATAGAATTTCTGGTTCCCCCTTCCACGACGTTATCCTCCTTCTCAGGCTGAGGTTCTGGTGCCTCTTCTAGCCATGAACGCACGTACTCGTCATTCGAGTTTCTGTCATCCAAGTATTCAGCTTCGGAACCCTCTTCCTCCGCTCTCTGAAGTGCAAGTTGTGCAAGCTCCAACTTAATTTTGAGTAAGTCTTCGCGAGCTTTATCTATATTTTTTCGTGACTGAGTCACTCTAGTTGACGGCGGACGGCTATGTTCGATACGGGCGTCACCCCGGGTAGTCATCGGCATCGCTGTACGTCTGTCTTCTTCGGAAATCTTCTCTTTCTGAGAAGGTTTCAATGTTGTGTCTGAAGCTCCTTCTAATCTGGTTAATCTGGTAGAAACCGCTTGATCAGTTTCTATTGGTTGATGCGTCGGAGTGCTTTCAGTTTGAGGCGCTAGATGGCGCTGCTCGTCCGCCGGCTCGGTCCCTTCGGTTGTGGAAGGTGAACACGGCGGCAGCTCATGTCTGATGCCAGCTGGCTGATCCAACTCCACGGTCCATGCCTCCGGCTTCTTGCCTTTGGTTCTGGTTATCGGCATTGTTGTTGAAATATTTTCTTTTGAAAACTCGAAGTTAGTTTTCAAAGATAAGTCCCAGTTCCGGGCTTCAGCGTTCAAACCGACGATCTCCAGAAGTTAACCTCCACTTCGATTGACTATAATTCAATCTTCAAATAAAAAATCACTAAAAACTTACGGTCAGTGATAAGTCTTCAGGAAACTTCAGGCATTTGCTATACAAGTTTATTTTTCCCATAAACGTGTATGTTCTATTTGATTGACTATGATTCAATCAAATTCTAAATCACCGAAAAGTCAAGGTTACTTTTCGGTGGTGATGCTTCATGAACTGCTTGTCCAAAGCATCAGAGCCGTGCATCAATCTTCAGAGCACGTATCTTGCTCGATTGAAGAAAATTCAATCTTCAAATAAATCACCGAAACGTCAAAGTTATTTTCAGTGATAGTGCTTCAGGAACCGCGTAGTCAGTACATCCGAAACGTATCTAAGTCTTCAGAGTACGTTTCTTCCATTCACTGACGAAAATTCAGTCTTCAAAATTTTCCTGAAAACCTAGGGGTTGTTTTCAGTCATAAGGCTTCAGGAATTATTCTTCAATCATCAAGGATGCACATCAGCCTTCTAAAACGCACGTCTTGTATTTTTCTGACGGGCGCTCGTTTTTTAAACAAATCGCTAAAAACATAAGGGTAGTTTTCAGCGATAAGTCTTCAGGAACTATTCTTGGGGCTTCAAGGATGCGCATCAGTCTTCATACAGCATTTTGCGGCTCACAGAAAATTTTTTCTATCTTCTTACAATTATTGAAAAAATAGGGTATTTTCAATAACTGTCTCCAGAATTTTACCTCTTGGATCCAGCGGCAAATAGGGCACGTAGGACTTGTTCCCTGCAGTGCACGTCGATTTTTGGTTTATTTGTGAAATTAATTTCTCCAAAATTCGAAAAATTAATTCCACCACTATTTCTTCCTGACGTCCTGGGGCGCTCCAGACTTCGAATTTCGGCTCAAACGGGTCAACGTTGTGTTGCACGTAGCCGACTTAATATGCAGGCACCCAGTTGTTTTTTCTGGATCTGCTGTTCCCGACGTCCTGGGGCTCTCCAGGCTCCAAAATTCGGCTCGCAAGGACCATTAAATGTGCAGGACGTAGCGTGTTCATTGGCCCCGAGAAAAGAAGGGCGTAAACCTTCTGGCCATTGCCGCTGAACGCCCCATCCACATCAACGAAAATAAAGGTTCTTGGATGCCTGGCTGCAGCAGTGACGAAGGGTTGCAAATCGACTCTAACGATTCAACGATGTGTTGGCTGTACTTGAGTTATTTCCAGATTCTGGGTTGCCTACTTCTGGATCAGCACTCCTGGTGTCCAGGTTCCGAGGTTCAGCTCGACAGGATCGAAAAGGGATGTCTTCATAAGGGTTGAAGTTGATGAATTAAATGAAACACTAAGTTATTCAGTACACGGCACGATTCTAGGGCTCTCAACAATTTCTGAGACGTGATTCTATATAAGAATTACTTCTTATTTACTAAGACAAGTACAAGCGACTAGCTTTGGATGACTACAAATTCTATTTGGGCCCGGGGGTTCTTTATACCCTCGCATCGTGCCATTATTGAGAGCCCCGCAAATTCTCGCCGAAAATAATTTTTAATTATGTAAAAAACCCTTATACATATTTGGTAAATAGGGTTACCGCACCCCTTCCATGGTGCCATCAATAGCTGGATTTCTTCGTACTGTAACACAGTAACGCCCCCTATCTATGTATCTAATCAATATACCTAATTTCCAGGTATTGATAGCTTCCCTAGACTATTTACATGAAATTAAAGGACAATTCCCTTTATTTCCCAGTTAAAACCTTAATAGCTTTTAACCTAGCCTAAGGATATCTATAGGTTGGGTTGACCTGCTGGTGCCAATAGCAGGCTGTCTGTTGACGTCTAGAAAAAGCTTATTTTCGGGAATCTTCTATGGGATATCATCCCCTATGTAATGAATCTATAAATTCCTAAGTCATTTCACCGACTTTAGGACCTCCTACTTAGGCTTACCAGACAATCACCGCCTATTATGGGGATTCTGGTAGCCAATAGACCACACTTTACATTTCCAGTGCTTATGTGAGTCTATCTAGGTCATATGCACATAAGGTGCCTCGCTATGTACAAATTTGGCAGCTGGTCACTTTCTTTGCGCCCAGCTACCAGAGAAACTAGGTATAATAACACTAATAAGATTGGGACGACACGATGGTGCATTTAACGGGCCATCGGGAGGTCCCCAAAAATTCCTTATTTTCGGAATTCCCAGGGGTGTATAGTCCCAGGGAATGCCAAAAACTGACTAAAAATTACATTTCCAGAAACCTATTTTCTGGAATTGTACTTAAACTACTTGAGCGATTTTCGCTCCAAAGTGATGGCTTGGTAGCTAGTCCAGCAAGCCATCCGAAAGTACTTACACCATGAGTACATCTATTCCCTTCATGGAGTTATTCCACCTGAAGGGTCTACAAATTTCAACGTTTTACGTTGTTTACATTTTTCACGGCTGCCTATCTCGTTGACTATCCAAGCGATTCTTCCCATCTAGAAACCGCCTGGAAGCCCTTTTAGCAAGCTTTCCAATGGTAGTACTTTTACCAGTACACCTATATGTTTCTAGGTACTTAGGGCACCTAAAACCGAAAGCGATTACCAAAACCAGACAAACAGCAGTTTTTCTATTATATACTGACTTGATATCTCAAGTAAATGGGCTTTATATAAAAGACTTCGCTAACTATGAGGTGTATATAGGCTTCCTGTCTCGGTCTAGGTCCCCCATATACCCTAAAATGACCTGAAACCATATATTTGGTGTTTGAGATATCAAGTCAATATTCTTATTTACATAGCAGAAACTATGTGGTCTTCACATAGTTTCATCATTATGTACTGATTACATGTCCAGTACATAGGATAAGCCCTTAAAAACATGATTTTAATTACTATAATATTTTCAAAAAACTCCAAAACTATATATATCGTGGTGCTCCATCTGACGGGCCATTCGGAACTAATCCGTCGCCGAGCACAGACGTATCGTATGACAGAAATTTATGTTTTTTACTATGATAACTCTTATCAGTATGCTTTCTAATGATTTTACTCTGTTAAGGGTGAACTATTGAACCCTATGACATACTGACAAATACTAAAAACATTATACTACTATCTCAAAAAATGTAGGTAAAATTTTAGTATAAATATAGACGGGCCTCTAAAATTCATTTTAGTATCAGATGGCGCGCCGTGGTGAGCAGACATGTCTACACATACAAACTTTAACTTTTTATGAACCATTTAGTATGGTTGATGACGCTTCGTCGCGAACATATACATAAACCACATCGTTGTCAATGTGGTGAAGCAGTCGACCGCCTCGGTCACCATGGCCTGTCCTGCAGTAGGAGCGCTGGCCGGATAGCACGGCACGCCAGCATTTTAAGTTATTGAAAGTATCTATACGGCTGTTAAACATAATATTACCGGTATCCATATATTTAAAAGTTGGTAGACATATTAAAAAATTAGTGTGACTTAATGTTTGTAATCTTTCGCGAGTAAACTTAACTAGTTCTATATAATTATGCGTTTTCCTGAAATCCTCCTCGCCAATATAAATAATGCAGTAATCAGAGTGAGTAAAATTTCGTACTTTTGTATCAATATTGTTTAAGATATGCTTTAATCCACATTTAGCATACGATGTGACACATATTATATTTACAGAAACAAGTTCTTTCGCTTATTTTATTTAGCCTATTAGACGTTTCACCACTTACGATACAAATATTATGTTGTACAAGCATCGACGTAGGTTTTTTTTCTGTAATACCGTTGGGTGATATTGTAGGGTTTTGAGTGCTACTTGTACTGGTTTCAATTTGAGGCGTGCAATTATATCTTGTAATTTCTGAAGTTTTTGTCTGTTTTGTCTTCGTGCGAGTAGTTACATTCTTCTTCGGAGTTTGGACTTTCTGTTTAACTGGGCTATTAGCAATTTTTTTATAAATTTCATTTTTCTTCAATAAATCTGTATTTATTTGATTCAAGTTACTATTTT
Source organism: Orthosia incerta (assembly GCA_948252205.1). NCBI lineage: Eukaryota > Metazoa > Arthropoda > Insecta > Lepidoptera > Noctuidae > Orthosia > Orthosia incerta. The sequence goes on from OX411744.1 coordinate 15,413,053, forward strand.
CCAAAGACAATATTTCTATTTCTTGATGTGCACTTTTTAGTTGAGATTTAAGATTTGCTATCTCACTTTTACACATGTTTATTTGCGTTTCATCCTCTTCGTCTGACATTTCTGGCATACTGTTGGTAGTACAATCCAATGTTTGGGAGATAACGTCAGTACTATATCATAGTTTGGTTCCGATCTTGTGCGAGTGCGTCGAAAAGTGATATTATCTACCACATTTTCTGAGAAATTCATACTGGTAAATGATTTTAAATATTGTGTACACTATATCATAGTTTGGTTCCGATCTTGTGCGAGTGCGTCGAAAAATGATATTATCTACCACATTTTCTGAGAAATTCATACTGGTAAATGATTTTAAATATTGTGTACAGTTGTTTTATCTCACGAAAGCGGGTGAGCCATACTTGTAGTTGTGACTCGTATAGACACGCGCTCTTGTGTGCGTAACTACAGGTAGCGTTAGCAAGCTCATCGCTAATGAACAAAATAATAAAGTTATTCGATTTTTTTCTATGTATAGATAAGACATGGTACAATAAAATAGAAACTTATATTCAAGAAACATTTAATTTTAGCAATATTTTACAATTTTATTTTACAATTAATATTTTATTTAAATTATTATTTCAAGTAGAATCGTAACTAGACTCTTCTTCAGAGTCAGTTTCTTCTTCACTGTCATCTTGTAAATTTATTATTAATTCTGAATCAGTGTCAAAATATTTCATATATTCAATATCTTTTTTAATAACACTATTGCAAATATTACGCCATGTCTCACTTGTTATTTTTGTAATACTCTCTTTGAATCAGTTTTTCTGTGTTGGTCATATTTTGCTCAACGTTTCTTAGAGCAATGTAGTTTTTAAGCACCCCCCAGATGTTCTCTATGGCATTAAGCTCAGGGTGGTAAGGAGGGAGGCGTAATACTTCAAATCCTTTACTTTTCATAATTATAGTCATCGATTTTGTAAGTGATATTTTTTTTTTGTAAACTGTTTAACAATTTTACGAACAATCCAAAAAGACAAATCGTTTGTGGGATTTGAACTCAAGTATATAAGTTTTACGGGCTGGTCATTAGACGCCGACGCCACCGTGACAGCTATGTTGATGACTGAAATTGTTAATCACAAGACTGCTCTGTGTTAAAGTTGGTTAAAAAGCCGGTTGCAGTTTAAAATTATTTTAATTTTTTTCTCACTAAGTATCACTTTTTGTTATTAAAATTTTTCACTGTTACCGAAGTTTTTGTTGTTTTTTACTTCAAATAAGTGTCAAATATCACACACACAAATGTTTTTGTCACAAAAAATTTGTCCACATTTAAAAGTTATTTTCATATAGTTCACAGTAAAATGTTTGATATGATAACATTTTCACATACGTATTGTATCTTCACTATTTTATTATAATTTTATAACAGGAGCACGATGTGATAATTGGCAACTACCGCCATCTTTTTTGAACCTTTGAAGCTGGAGGAAGTAGACAAAATGTTGATTAAGTAATTCAAGATCTATATCTTTAGGAATAGAATCTTGGCGCGATTTTCCCACTCCCATTGATCTAAGAAATTTCCAGACTTTAGCTGGGTCACCGTTTTCAACGGACTTATGAATGTGGCGGCGTTGAGCATCCTTACACATCACGTTGCTGCGATTGCGGATTGAAACATATTTCTCTCGAGTAAAAGAATTTGGTCTGCTTTTAAATCTTGATTTAGCTGCTGCTTTCCTCTGCAGTAGGTTTTTTAGGTCGTCAGTCAGCCACGGCGCCGGCAGGTGCTTCATTTTTACGGGCCGAACAGGTGCATGGACGTCGTATAGCTGGAGAAGCTTGGTTTTGAGTATATTGACTTTGACATCAATCGACTCAGCGGCAATGACATCAGACCAGTCAATGCTGCCAGCATCCTCACGGAGGTTCGCAAGGTTCATAGCACCAAAACTACGCCGGAGGAGTATCCTAGGTTTAGCCTTCGGAGGGCGAATTTTGTAGGAAAGGAATAATAGGGCATGGTAGGAGAAGGCATCAGCTGTACATAGTCCATGCTAAGCGATATGTTGATTAGAAGGAACAAGTATAAGATCAAGAAGTGAAGGAGTGCAGTTAGGAAAATTATGAGTGGCACCTAAGGGAAGAAGGGACAAATTGCAAGATGTATTTCTGTTGCCACTATAACAACAACTCGCACTTGGCTGGTTTTTTTATGTTATGTTAAACAACTCCTTTAATTTGAGTGAATTTTTAGCGTTGAATGGCGTGATAGCGAGCGATTTCTATTGGTTTGGTTGTGAAAATCAGAAGTGATCGGTTTAAAGAATTTTTCGATGCTACATACGAGTTGTTTCGTACTTTACCGTAAGTACAGATGTTTAAAATATTATGTCCATAAATGTCTAGTTGTGGCCAAGGCTTGTAGGTATGGAAGAAATTTTCTCAAATAATACGCAGAAATTAAAACAAAGTAATAGTACCACTAGTACCTAAAAGGACCACTCCCGCCATTCTCGAAAATTTACAGTTAAACTTGCCGGACTTACTAGGGTTGCTACTATTAGGTACATTCTGAATTTAAAAAAGGAGTAGGTAGTATAAATTTACATACATAAATACATCGATTCGTCTAAACATACATCATATCAAGCTTACATGCCTTAGGGCAGACAGATCACTACGCTACTATGACGAAGATTGGAGGGTAACAAGTCGTAACAATAGTGTAGGTAATGATCCCACTAAAAACAAAAATGTGAAAATGTCAAAATCAATGACGAACAACGAACAACAATAATTTTGTCCGCGTTTAAGTGTTCATTTGATTTTTTTCAATAAAAGCTTTCTATTTCCAAGCCATTTCGAAATAAAACCTTTGATAAGTTACCTCCATGGTTGCCATTGTTTCGGAGTAAAAGATCGTTCCATTTTTAAATTACACGACAGATAATTATGAGTTTAGAATACTATGTAATTGATTTGGGCGCTAAACCAGCAGCCTAATTGCGTAAGTGAATTCTGCAAAGCAAACAAGTCGATTCCTTCCCAAAAACGACTTTACGTATTGCATATTAATACGTAAAGTCTTTTTTGGGAAGGAATCGACTTGTTTGCTTTGCAGAATTCACTTACGCAATTAGGCTGCTGGACAGTTATCTAAGACAGATATGGATTTTCACACAACTTTAAACTGTACAGCATCTTATATTTGGCCAGTACAGCAATTTGATTTTATTAGATTTTTTATCTCGAAGAAGGTTGTCAAAATAATGCTCAAATTTCCAAGTCTGCTTGAGAAAATTATATTAATAAGGTGTAAAGCTCAAATTTCCAAGTCTGCTTGAGAAAATTTTATTAATAAGGTGTAAAGTGTTATCATAATGTGCATGAAATGCAAATAGCTTTCCAATTACCCTAGTGTACCGTGACCATTATTTTTGAAGTAAGAATGCCTAGAATGGGTACAGTAAGCTATCCTTAAAATATAGATATATGCCATCGCAGACTTTTCTGTAGACCTATAAAAGACAATGATGTTCTAGTAAACAGATATGTTATGAGCGCGCGCATTGTGATTATTGTGAACACTCGAATACGTCATAATTATGACGTATCGTCTTTAGTCTAGGTCACGCATGGTGAAGAGCGTTAGGCTTTGTTAAAATAAAAACAAAAATTAAATAAAGCCATCGTGTGTATTTAGAAAGTGTACCAATTATTATACCAAAGTTAATAAAACACTAGGGATCTCACACCATATGTAATTAAGCAATACACCTCAATTTTTTTTTTCCCTAATATTCTGATAATTGGAGGTTAGAAAAAAGAAAGAGATGAAAAATACATTTTTTGCCGTGAGAACGACAAGGACGCGTGCATTCCGGACATAGATTATAAGTTCCCAAGTACCGTAAATAGTGAGTCATTGTTACCCACAGTTCTACATCTGATGGCAAAAATTGTGAAAACAATATTAATATCCTTTCTGAAATGTTGAGTAGTGAAAATTGTTCAGACTCAATTAAACAATTAACAGATTACATTTCTGATTTGATTGCATGAAAATTAACTAAAATGAATAGGTGTGAAATCTGTGTTGATGCTTTATATACTAATGAAAAATTGTGGTTCCACAAATTAGTCACAATCAGGGACATGGGAGGTTTATGCTATGCATCAGAAAACTTATTTACAGTATGCTTAAAATCTGAGACGTTTATAAAATTTGATTTATATGAAAACGTACCCATTTTGTTATTGAGAGACTAAAATGTAATATTTTATTTTATTTAATATCAATATATTTGAACCACTTTTTGAACATTCGGAACAACATTCACCTGCTTTTAATCATCGTATACATTTAATTAAAACCATAATTGATAGATACACAACAGTTCGCCTCCATTCCACTCATAAAAATAATCATGAAACAAAAAAACCGGCCAAGTGCGAGTCGGAAACGCGCACGAAGGGTTCCGTACCATTATCGCAAAAAACGGCAAAAAAATCACGTTTGTTGTATGGGAGCCCTACTTAAATATTTATTTTATTCTGTTTTTAGTATTTGTTGTTATAGCGGCAACAGAAATACATCATCTGTGAAAATTTCAACTACCTAGGTATCACGGTTCATGAGATACAGCCTGGTGACAGACGGACAGACAGACGGATCGCGGAGTCTTAGTAATAGGGTCCCGTTTTTACCCTTTGGGTGCGGAACCCTAAAAACGTACTTGAGTATTTTTTTATTTTCATCCCTTAAACGGTTAAAAAGGGGTGTTAAGTTTGTATTAATGATGAGGTACCTACTGTATGTGCTCGGGGGGGAAACAGTTTTCATACCTTGAATACCACTTATACCATCTGACAATGTCTTTGAGTTTAAACGATTACAATTCCCCCTTAAGATCTGCTCAGCAATGACCATAAATAAATCTCAGGGTCAGTCATTAAGGGTGGCAGGCATAGATTTAAGGAAAGATTGCATCTCCCACGAGCCATCTCTACGTTGCCTGTTCCAGAATCAGTACTAGCAGCCTGGTCATTTTGGCACCCGACAAAAAACCCACCAATGTGGTAAACAAAGAAGTGCATAATTGCTAACTTCCTGATGATGACTTTGTTAGCGTAAACTAATTGGAGTACCCATATCTAGACTGTAGGTACAGAATGGCGCAAAACTGATCATTCTATCGGCAGAAGCTATATTTTTTTTTGAAAATGCTGGTAGCGTCATCGGGCCGCCAAAAGACTGCTGTGGTTGACGAATTTCCAGAGCTATAATCAACGTCTTTCTCTATCCTTAAAAGGAATAAATATATTATTATATATATAACTAGCTGTTCCGCGTGGCTTCTCTCCCGTGGACCACCCCACAGGACCCGTTTTCGGGATAAAAAATAGCCTATGTCACTCAGGAATAATGTAGCTTTCTATTGGTAAAAGATTTTTTTAAATCGGTCCAGTAGTTTCGGAGCCTATTCGGTACAAACAAACAAACAAAAAAATCTTTCCTCTTTATATTTTCTGTTTCATTTAGAATAGGATATTTATAATAATATTTATTAGTCTACTGTTTTAGAAATTATTTATGTATTTTATTAGTTAGATAGTTTATTAATATCCGCCTTAATTATTGTTCATATATATATATATATATTTTGTACCCCTACCACTGTTGTGTTATTTTTTAACCCAAAGGTTGACTGGTAGAGAATGTCTTGCTGCATTAAGTCCACCTATGTATTACCATTGTACATAAAGTTTAAATAAATAAATAAAAATAATATTGGTATAGATTATTACCACTATCTTACCATCAGGTGGGATAGTTGTATATAAGGTGAGATGTCTTATACATAATAAAATAAAATAAATTGAACTGGAGAACATGACGTGGTCCCAACAGGATAGAGCAACGCCGCTTACCGCACGAGGCACAACCGAAATTCTGAGGGCTGCATTATCCGGACTTGCTCTGGCTGGTAAGATCAACTGATTTAACTGTTCTAGGCTTCTTTCAGTGTTTTTTTTTAAGTCATGAGTCTATGTCAACAAGCCTCAGACTCTTGAAGCCCTCAAAGATAATATCCACCGGATGTCCTGGCAAGAGTGATGGAAAATGTCATAAATCGGGCCCGAATGTTTATAAATTCTGGTTACGGCGCGGTCGTATCATCAATTACAGCCAAAGAACATCGGGTGATAACTTTTGCGCCACCCTGTTTTAATTTTCTATCGTGTCGGTAGTAGGATTCAGAAACTGAAAGCAAAGTGATCTGCCACTAATTGTACCTTCCCGTGGAAATCGATCCCACGAGACTTCCAGAAGGAAAGTCCAACGCTTTAACTATTAGAACACGACGGCAGTTCGTTTTATGCTGATTTTATATTAATTTACATTTGTAATTTTTATAATTCTATAAAATAATATAGTTGAGGAAATTTTGTAGTCTACGCGAACAAAGAGGCGGACGGAAAGCTATGTTTGGATAATAATTAATTGCAATATCTCGCCAGAAATGCAAAAAACGAAACAGCCAAAATCGTGTAGTCCACGCAGGCGAGGCTGCGGGCGGCAAGCTAGTCTATATATATAAAAGAAGAAACTGACTGACTGACTGATCGATCAACGCACAGCCAAAACTCCTGGGCCTTGAAGCATGAAATTTGGCATAAAGGCTTCCTCTTGCCAATTCATTTATGAAAATATTATGTATGTAAGGAAAAATATAAATATCTTTAGTAAAGTTAGTGATAGACACAATTGTAATACTAGAAATAAAGATAAGCTAGATCAACCATCTTATAGATTAGCTAAAATACACACATCTTTCATGGGGATAACAAAATACCTTGTGAGATTAAATGAAAGAAAATTTAAAAGCACACTTTGTAAACAAGCATATTACAAATTAGATGATTATATTCGAGATAAGAATGCTTGGAAACATGCTGGGTCCTGCTCCATAGGGCAATCCTTAGTGTACATTTAATCAAAATGGTTAATTTGTATTATATTCATAATTTATTATAGTAACGCTTTATTATATATATATACATGTAGGAGGAAGGTATTTCTAATAATCTAGAACAAAGAAGTATGACGCATTTAAACTTATTAATTCAGTTTTGTTTAATTGGCAACATTTAGCCTACGATTCAATCTCAGTTCGATTTTATTCGATTGACAACACTTTATTTGGCTTATGTCAAAATACTCGATTTTGATTGGATGTTAAAAGCTGTGAACTTTGCCCGAGGTGTTCTTGAACCAATGAAAGCAGGGTAGCCAAGGATAATGGCGACCTGAGCGAAGTCGCCCGCCATATTTGGTCGGAAAAGGGGTAGAAAAAGGAACGCGCGGGAGCGCGTTTGCAAAAAGTTAAAAAACAGAGTTGTGAGAGAAATAATTGAGAAGTAGCCTAAAGTGTGGCGTTATAAATTATTATAAACTTGAAAGTGTGTTTTGTTGAGAGAAAGCGAAACGAATAGGTGGCCGAATTCGCTGCTTTGATAAGATTGGAACAAGTACTATCTCCAAATCGGCATAAGTTACCTGCTTTGTAGCATGCATATACCCACGAAAGCCCACAAGATCGAGTGTTTATCCAAGATAGCCTTCGTATTTCCGACATACATATATTTAATTCTTTTTGTTTAAAAATTTTGACTCGCACTCTGTTCCGTTGTTGTTGATTTAGGTAATTTACCTATGTATGCAATATTTGTAAATATATGAGAACCATGTTCCTATTTATTAAGTGAATGATTTTACCTGTCTAGCTTGTAATACTTTATACTCGTACCTATATGTAGTATAGTAGTGCTAGGTGCAACGTCCTCACGTATATGAATTTATTAATTTATGTACTTTAATATTGTAAAACATTTATATTTTTTAAAACAGTAAGTATGGGGTTTCTTGTGCGTTCTTCTCCATAACAAGCTACTTTTCCGAATGCACGGTAGAATCAATTTTTATTACTTATAATTTTAATTTTTAACGTTCAAAAGTGCCACAAGTGTATTTCAATTGAAATAAATACCAGAAAAATACAAGAAAAATACTTTGCTTTTAAGTGTCGTAAGTGAGCACTAAGGAGGTAAAAAGTTTGAAAGTTTGTGTGAAAAATCTTATTCCTTCGGCTAATATTCTTGAAACTTGGCACGAATAGGTAGTAATCTAGGTAAATGATAGAGTTATTTATACCCACTTCGATATTACAATTAATTTAACCTAACCTATTTTTATCTGGTCGAATCAAAATTAGGGGAAGGTGACATTAGCGGAGCAGCCAGGATTCTTTTTAGTAGTGATGTGGTGGCACCGTGTTCTCCAGATACTCTTGCAGCTCTGGAGAGTAAACACCCTGCCCCAGTGGATGGTCTTTCTTTTCCCGACCCCCCCGATCCTGATATTAATACCCTCACCATTACAGGTCGAGAGGTGATCAGGGCCGTGTGTTCCTTCCGGAGTGGCTCTGCTGGCGGCCTCGACGGCCTGAGTCCTCAGCACTTAAAGGACCTTATGTGTTCAGGCGCTGGGGAAGCTGGTGAGTTACTCTTGAAGGAGCTTACGTCTCTGATGAACCTTATGCGCGCCGGTAAGGTTAACGAGACCGTCATCGGCGTCTTGTACGGGGCCAATTTATGTGCCCTGCGCAAGAGGGATGGAGGGATTCGTCCTATTGCCGTAGGAACTACTTATCGGCGTATGGCAGCCAAGATTTGCTGTAAATTTTATGGTGAGGTAGTTTCGGAAAAAAATTCAGCCCCTGCAGCTTAGTTACGGCTCCAAAGGAGGCTGTGAGGCTGCCGTACATGCTTTATCGACCTACCTAAATTCTGGTAAAGGAGAGGTCATCCTGAAGGTTGATATTAAAAATGCATTTAATTCTGTTAATAAGGACACCTTGCTGGCAGAAACTAAAAAAGAAATACCAATTTTTTTTAGTTTTCTCTGGCAATGTTATAGGCATCCATCTAAATTACTTTATCTGGACAAGCTTTTGGAATCTGCTGTTGGCTGTCAACAAGGTGACCCTCTCGGGCCAGTGATCTTCAGTCTGGCTATTCACCCAATTATTCGACAACTAAATTCAAAATTTAACGTTTGGTATCTCGACGATGGAACCCTAGGAGGTGATGTAGACACAGTTTTAGATGACCTGCAATTTTTAAAAAACGAACTACATTCTATAGGACTGGATCTAAATTTTGCCAAATGTGAGTTATTTTTATCAGAAAGTACCGACAGACAAGTGACATTTGCTAAATTCAATAAAATAGCCCCCGAAATCAAAATTATTGAAAAAAGTTCTCTTCGTCTCCTTGGGTCCCCAGTCTTCGATGATTCCTTTCCCGATTTTATTGAGGAAAAAATACAAAATTTCAACATCATTTCGGAAAGATTGTTCCAAATTAACATGCATTCGGCTATCACCATAATTCGATTTTGTTGTTTTGGCCCCAAATTAACATATTTCCTGCGTGCTTCCCATCTATGGAAGCATCCTTCTCTTTTAGAAAAAATGGACCAAATTATCCGTCATACATTAACTTCAATTTTAAATGTGGCTATGGACGACCGAGCTTGGGCTCAAGCTACTCTTCCCATCCGTATGGGAGGCCTCGGCGTCCGCAAAATATAGTATTAGTTTACCGGCATTTATATCCTCGGTCCACGGTACTGAGAAATTAATCAGGAATATCCTAGCACCCATACTGATTAATTTTGATGTGCCGTGCTTCACCGAGGCTATTGTTGCTTGGAGACTCGCTTGCCCGAATTGTAATCCCCCCGACTGCCCATCATCCCAGAGACGGTGGGATGAGCCGCTCTGCAGAGCAGTTCAGGAGCACCAAATTGCTTTTTCTGCCACACCTGCCGAGCGCGCTCGCCTGCTGGCTGTGGGTGAGTGGGCGTCGGGCCTCTGGCTTCACGCTCTACCGTCGTCGAACATAGGCACCTTGTTTGACGACACTACTTTTCGCCTCGCTGCTTCCCTACGACTTGGCGCTCCTTGTTGTACTCCTCATCGTTGCCACTGTGGCGAAGTTGTCAACAGCCTCGGTCACCACGGTCTTTCATGCAGCCGAAGTGCGGGTCGCATAGCTCGGCACGGAAACTTAAACGACATCATCCGACGTGCTCTCGTCACCGTCGGCGTTCCAGCCGTATTAGACCACATGGCCTGGCACGCGACGATGGCAAAAGACCTGACGGGTTGTCTTTGTTTTCATGGAAGATGGGTAGGCCTTTAGTGTGGGACGCTACTTGTGTCGATACTCTTGCGCCATCTCATCTTCCCAGCTCCTCGAGCTGTGCTGGCGCTGCCGCTGCGGCTGCAGAGAACCTCACGCGGCGGAAATATAATAATCTCATCGGAAGTTATATTTTCGAGCCGTTTGGGGTTGAAACTCTTGGTCCGTGGGGTCTGAGTGCTCACACTTTGTTTAAAGATCTCTCCAAACGCCTAGTTGACACTTCGCGGGACCCAAGGGCTGGCTTTTACCTTGGTCAGAGATTTAGCATTGCCATACAACGTGGCAATGCTGCCAGCCTTTTCGGTACATTACCAGTGGACAACGATGTGGAGGAGTTTTTTGACGCCATATTTTAGTTAAGTATATTTTTAGGTTTAGGTAGTGAGTAGTTTTTGGTTTAAATGTATATATTTGTAGTCTTAGTTAATTAAGTATTTTATACACGGTATATTGTCAAATAATTGAATAAAACATTCCTGCCAAAGGGTAGATTAAATTACCTATTTTTCAATTTTCGCTGCTATATTCAATATTCCAATCTATCATACTAGCACTTTGCCCGCGACTTCGTTCGCGTGATTTTGTTTATCCTATAAATGACTGTCTTAGCTGCAGTTAGTGAAGGCGACCAAAAATAAGCTATTATTAAATCAATAAAAAATGGGGTGTCGCAGATATACAGGGTTTATTGATTTGGGACGATTTGATATTTAATCCTCCCTTAAAACCTTAATAAACCCATTTTGTCCCGTTGAGAGTCGAGTTTTGATCAACCCAAATATGTTATTCACTCTTTTCTTCTCTTTTTTATTTTTCGTTTATGTTAGTAAGATTCCGCAGTAAGATGCCTCAAAAAAACTTTAACACCTCTTAACCCAATCTGGGGGGTAGTATTAAAAAACGTTTTATGTAAATTTCGATTATTTACTTATTATTCCCAAAGAAATTAGATTTTTCATACAAACTAATTTTGCCCCTTTACACCCCCTTAGAGGATGAATTTCCGAAAATTCTTGATTAGTGTCCCCTAGAACCCTACGTCAAAAACGAAAACCTGTCCAGTAAGAATCTTAGCTTGAGATTAGTTTCTAAAAACTTAGAATGACAATCTTTATTGTTTACTTATGTCAAGTTTCGAGTTTATCAACCCAAGAAATGTGATTCTTCAAAAACACTTTTATACCCCTTAAATCATATTTTAGGAATAGTTCAGAGGCGGATTATCCCTAGGCAAAACTAGGGACGTGCCTAGGAGCGCGAGTTTACAAGGGGCGCACGCGCGGCAGTTTTTAAACAAAGAAAAAAAAAATGAAATTAATTGCTATAAATAATACAAGTAAGTACTAAGTAAGTTCAAGTTCCAGTAGTAAGACTTCACCATCTTCATCATCATCTTCCTGCCCTTGTCCCATGTTACTTGGGGTCGGCGCAACACGTTTTCTTCTTCCGTACCGTCCTGTCCCCCGTCACGCCATCACTGACTCCTTTTTCTTTCATATCACTCCTCACACACACTTATACAATATAAAAGATTCTTTAATTATATAGAGATGAAGAGCTTCCGAAGCGTGCTCCTTCTTGATTATTCCTACATCGCTTGATTTCTTTTTTTTTTTTTTTTATTCGAGATGGGTTTGCTCTTGACTCTAGTCTAGGTCAGAGGTGACAGAGACAAAGTCGACGATGGAGTGAGCTTACCCAGAAGAAGCCTGTTCACTCTAACTTTGAAGAGATTCGGGTTGTATGCGTTCGGAAACACAGACGCAGGCAGTGAGTTCCACTCTTTTGCAGTGCGCATTATGAAGGATGTTTGGAAGCGCTTGGTGCGAATTGGTGGAATAGCAACTAGGTGAGGATGGTAACTTGCAGTGCGTCTAGATGTCCGATGGTAGAAGGGGGCCGGTGGGATGAGGTCGTGGAGTTCATGAGCACACTCGCCAAAATACAGTCTGTAGAAGACCGACAAGCAGGCAACCTTACGGCGATGAGCTAAGCTGTGAAGCTTGGCATCCACCAGTTTGACGTCTCCAATTAGTCTCTTGGCTCTGCGTTCCACCGAGTCAAGCGCGGCAAGCTGATATTTAGCTGAGCCATCCCAGAGGTGGCTGCAATACTCCATGCAGGATCGGACTTGCGCTTTGTAAAGAGTTAATAGCTGTCCAGGCATAAAGTATCGCTTCACTCTGTTTAGGACGCCCAGTTTCTTTGCCGCAATTTGGGCTTTGTACTCGATGGTGGCGCCGAAGTTGAGACTGGATGTCAACTCCATGCCAAGGAGCTCGAGCCGGTCAGTTATAGGAACAGATGCACCCCGAAAAGTAGGCGTTCTGATGAAATGAGTCCTCTTTGCGGTTAAAAGACATGCCTGTGTTTTGGTGGCGTTAAAAGAGACCAGATTGTCATCACCCCAACGGGAGACAAGACTTAAGGTCAAATCAGTACGCTCCACCATAGCCTCTCTCAAGGAACGAACTTCATCCCCGCCGGTTCTTGCGCTGGAGAAGTATCTCTCGGAAACAGTACTGTCATCTGCGTACCCAACAATACCAGGCAGAAGTAGGTCATTGATGTGCAGCAGGAAAAGAGTTGCAGAGAGAACAGACCCCTGAGGAACACCGGCATTAATAGCCTTAAGGTCAGAGGAGCAGCCGTCAACGACTACTCGGATCGACCGTTCACTGAGGAAGTCTGATATCCAGCTACAAAAACCGGCTGGGATGCCATAAGCAGGAAGCTTGCTGAGTAGACTAGCGTGCCATTTCATAATAAAAGTTTGTAAGATACCTACAGCTCAAGCAGATACTTGTAGAAGTAATTTCCAGAAATTCGCTTTGATTGCTATCAAGAGCAATACTGAGCAAAAACTTTATGTCGTAAGTGTTTAGAACCATAAATTCGAAATTAGAACGACTAAAGGTTAGATTGCGTTCATGATCTGTTTCCAACCTGAAGGTAGTATTCGCCGTGATATATGAAGTAAGACACAAACATGCAATGATGAAGTACATTCCATACTCAGCAGGGATATTATTTTGCTGCAATTTCACCTATAAAACTTCCATGCAATCCGCCACAGGTACATTGGTAAACAAAGACTCAACGTCAAAACTGACCATAACTTCGTCCCCTTCCACCCTGGTAGACTGCAGGATATCTACAAAATGACGCGAGTCTTTCACGAAGGACGATGATTGCCCGACTATTGGCTGTAAAACCCTGGCACATGCTTCGCCAGCTCATATGTGGGCGATTTGGCTGACTATGTGCCGCAGCGGAATATTTTGCTTATGTACTTTTGGTAAGCCATATAATTTTGGGGTTGGACATTTCTGGGACGGAGTAGGTACTGAGCAGTGTCATGTCCAAGAGCATGTTCACATTCTTTTATTACCTTTACAGTAGCTCGGTTGGTTCTAGCTGTAGGATTGTAGTCCACTCTTTTTTATGTATTCACATCACTTAATTAGGCTTATATTACCATTATTTTTAAAACTTAATAAATTACGAAAGTTGATGCCGAAACTGTTTGTTGTATTACAATGCGAAATAATAACGAAAAGTGTTTTGTTTTAGATAAATCTGCGTTATAGTTTTGAAAAATGTCATAAATCGTATTTTATTCTATCAAACTACTTATGTTTTTGAAAACATAAACGGACGGACTAAAAACAGATTCATGCAAAAAATAAATTTCTACTGGGGTATGCAAACAATCGATTGTTCTAGGTTTCTTTTTTAAATAAAATCAAAATACAAGATGGCGCCGAACGAAATTTCGGAAATTTTCGTCATGGTTGTAATTTTCATGGTTTTTGGGTTTGCTTAGTGCTAATATGGGGTCAATATGAAAATTTACAATGGCGCCGGCTAAGATTTCTGAAATTTTCGTTTTAGGTGACATTTTCATAGTTTTTGGGGTCACTTAATGCGAATATGGACTCAAAATGAAATTCCAAGATGGCACCGACCGAAATTTTCTAAACTTTCGTCAAGGGTATCATTTTCATGGTTTTCGGGGTCGCTAATTGTGATTATATGGTCAAAATAAAAATATAAGATGGCACCGACCGAAATTTCTGCAATTTTCGCCTTGGGTGTCATTTTCTTGGTTTTCGGGGTCGCTAAATGCGAATATGAGAAAGAAATGAAAATCCAAGATGGCACCGATCAAAATTTTTGCCATGGATATCGTTTTCATGGTTTTTGGGATCGCTAACTGCGAATATGGGAACAAAGATGGTGGGGACCCTAATTTTTACCCCACTGCCGAAGAAGGGTAATGTGCTTATCAGTCTATGTATGTATGTATGTTTGTTCCTTTGTGGCGTTCCAGAGACCAAACGCGTTAGCCGATTTTGAAGATTCATACGTCAATCGATTCGTCGTAACCATGCGAGTGTCACTGGCTACGTTAAAATTGGAAAAAAGAACATGGGGGGCCACCCCCATATTATGGGGGGGCAATGTTCTTTTATCATCCAAACCCATCGGTTTTGGTCAGCCAGCTCGCGAATATATATCCTCCGACTGCACAGCATGATTTTCTTCTTGATTACATCTTTTTAGTTCACTTTTTAAACAGTCGGGTTTTATGATTTTTTTAATTAACTTTTTTTATTTAAACTTTAAAGCTGTGAAAATTACACCTATAGCAAAGGTGTAATTTTCACAGTTTTCAGGGTGGCTAAAGTGTCACCTTGGATTTTAATTTAAATACCAAGTCTGAAATCCGGTCTCTACATGATCGGATTACATGCATTTGTTTATTTGCCCCTTTCTACCGGTTATTGCATATTTTAACTAAAAAGTAATGATTACCTATGCATTTTTTTTTATTTTCTTTTTTTTTTCTTATAATAATATTTGAGGATCGAAGATACAATCTTACTACCGAACATTTGGAACAGTCGGCAGGGACTGTTCCAAATGTTCGGATTTATGCTTACAATACTTTGTAGCAAAATTTTAGGTACCTACTTTTGTATTTTTTATTTCTAATATGGATTTATGAAATAAATAATAAAATCAAATAAAATACACAGATTGTATGTGGTTTTTAAAATAAAACAACTAATAATAACTATGTTTTATTATTTTTTGATTTAGTATATTTTGGCAATTCTCTTGCATATTTTACGCGATTTTCACGCACATTTGCATGCATATTTCGAGCATTTTATGTTGCATATAATCCGCTCCCTAGTAATGCGACGTCAAAAATCATGAAATTGACACCCATGACAAACGTTTCATAAATTTCGGTCGGTAGAGTCGGTACCATTTTGGATTTTCATTTTGATCCCATATTCGCATTTAACGACCCCGAAAACCCAGGAAATGTCACCTATGACGAAAGTTTCAAATTTTTGGTCGGCGCCATCTAGGAATTTCATTTGAAACCCCATATTCGTAGGTATATAGCGACCCCAAAAACCATGAAACTGACAACCATGACGAAAGTTACAAAAATTTCGGTCGGCGCCATCTTGAATTTTCATTTTGACTCCATATTCGTATCTAGCGACACCAAAAACCATGAAAATAACACCCATTACAAAAATATCAGAAAGAACAATGGCAAAATCTTAGCTGCCTTAAATTTTAGCGTCTGAAAGTGAGTTATATACGCAAGAAATTCTATTAACTATCTACGTTTTTTCTAAGTAGGTATAACATTAACTGGTTCACCACGGATTAAAAAGTGACTGTAGTAAGTATATCATTATTGTATTTGTTATTATAATAATTTCCACTAGAGACGAGTATGTCGGACATTCGCAACCATCAAAAAGACGTCCGGACCGTAGGGCGTTGCGCAACCTTTACGTGAACAAATCTAGTGGCCCCGACGGGATAATTGAACTTGTGCGCCTGAACTGTCTCCGATCCTGACACGTTTGTTTCGCCTTTCACATGAGACTGGAAAAGTACCGAATGCTTGGAAGCAAGCTAACGTTCAGCCTGTGCCCAAGAAGGGCAGTTTGGCTGTCCCGGCATAGAATTTTACATCGTTGCGTGATATTAGGAAATAAGAATAAATCTACAAATTCTTCAATTTCTTCAAGTTTTGTAAAAATATCATAGTTGTATACTGTGATCCCTACTAAATCATGCTTACTATCTTATCTCATATTTACCAGTCATCTACTAGAGTGTCTCAGACAATTGAAAAATCTACGAATTTCTTCAAGTTTTCTCAAAAAGTTTATAGTTGCATATTCTGCTCCCTAAGTATACAGGACATCCACACACACACATACACACTCAAACAGGCTCGCGTTTGGCAAATTTCTGATCCACTAATAATTTAATATTCGAAAATTGGACTAAAAGTCAATTGCCTAATTTTCAAGTAAATAATCTACATTTTTCCTTAAAAGTCCGTTAGTGCCATCTAACGGAAGAAATTCAAATTTAAAAAATAAGTTGCAGAGGGCCCCACATTATTTACGGCCCTGGGTACTTTGGCTGCTACGTTGCCAGTTTCAGCTTCATACTCGTACCGCCAATATGGCTATCGCCAAAATCGGTCAACTGGGGATCTTCTAGCGTATGCCATTCAGATCTGGAGTGAGGCCATTGAGAGGCACTGGGAAGCGCTTGCCGTCTCCCTCGATATCTCGAAGGCTTTTGACAGGGTCTGGCACGAGAGCCTTATTTGTAAGCTTCCTTCATTCGGTATGCCCAGTGATCTGTACGATTGGATTTCAGACTCGACGTTCGTTATCAACGTCCTCGACGTTGATAACCAGGGGTCGATAACCACGACCAACCCCTCAGGGGTCGATACTCTCAGCAACATTGTTCTTGCTGTACATAAGCGATCTGCTACGACCTTTGGGTATAAAGACGACAGCACTGTTGCTGAGAGATACGTATCCGACGCGCGAGCTGCTGGGCCTCAGATCCAGTCTCTCCGGGAGGCCATGTTTGGGCGCTTGTATCTGCCCATGAAGGCAGTCTCCGAATGGGGCGATGCCAATCTGGTCAGGTTCAATGCTGCTAAGACCCAGGTGTGCCTTTTTCCCGCTAAAAGAAGCCAATTCCACCCAGCTCCTTCTTTCCGTGGTGTGACCGTGACGATAACGTACCATCTTGAGCTTCTTGGCGTTACGTAGACATTGACCCTCAATTTTCGTCCATTTAATCAGGCAAAAGCTCAACTGGCTGCCAAAAAGTTGAGGATCCTTGCAAAGGTGAGACGGTACTTCACAACAAAACAGTTGCTCAACTTGTATCAAGCGCTTTCGGTCATGCATGGTACTGCTCTCATCTCTGGGACAGATCTGCCAAGTACCAGATGGGCTCTCATCTCTGGGACAGATCTGCCAAGTACCAGATGGATGCACTAGAGTCGATCGAAAAACAGGCCAAGAGGCTCATAGGCAATGAAATACTTGTCGAGTCTAGGCTCCAGATCCTTGAACACCGGCGCCGAGTTGCCAGCCTGTCGGTTTTTTATCGTTTATATTTCGGGGAGTGCGCGATGGAATTGCATGAACTAATTCATCCTAGCCCGTTCCATCATCGGACTACAAGACGTACGGAGATGCGTCATCGTTACATGGTTGACATCCCACCCATACGCATCCAATGTTTTGGAAATATGTACTTGTATTATGCGTACAGCTAAGTAGTGTAATTCCCTGCCGGAGACTGTATTGCTGATAGCTACAACCTGGGAATCTTTAAGTCAAGAGTGAATAGGTTTCTTCTAGGCAAGCGTGCTACATCGTCGACCAGCCGTTTGTCGTAAAATTTTGTCGTAAAATTGATAAAATCTGTTCCAAAACCGAATCGGGGCACCCCGACTTCACGGAGTCTTTTGGCTGCTATCCCTAGAGTGTATATAAAAACCGGAGTCGCGATGGGAGAGCAACCCGCCCGCTGTAATAAGCATTATTACGTAAGAGCGATGGGGTTGCACTTGCCGCAACGCCTGAGGCTACGCAATTTTAAAGTGAAACGAGCAGAAGCAAGTTTAAAGTGAAACAATACCTACATTTTGAGAATTACGCGGCAGGTGGGTATTAAGGGGGACAAATTTTTCATTATATTTGCGATGGGACACACCGTTCTCGAGATACATATAAGCAAATTAAGAAAAGTCGATAAAAAGAAAACTGTTTTTTCACTCGAAGTCAAGGATTTATTAGTGTCAGGGCACTGGAATTCCAAAGACACTCCCAAGCACTTGACCATGAACTCCAAGCTCACTTGACCATGAAATCCAAGGTTACCCGACCTTAACCTCCAAGGTATCGACCTCCGGGATCACTTGACCTTGACGTCAAAGTCGTGTCCTTGACCCTAAGGTTAGATGACCGTGACCTCAGGGTCACTAACCATGGATATTGACCTGTTACTGCTCCTGAGAAACGCGGAATTAAACTTTTGTAATTATGACCTTGAACTCAAGGCCAATGACCCTTAAGTCAAGGTCAGTGACCACAGAAGAAACGAGAATCTTGAGTTTCGGGAATTTGACCTTGAACTCAATGTCAATGACCCTAAGGTCAAGGTCAATGCTCTTGAGGTATCCCATGATGTTCCCCCACCCTACTACTCCCTCATCTCACCGGGTCCCAATGGCTTCATTAGGCGATGGGTATCCCATAGTGTTCCCCCACCCTACTACTCCCTCATCTCACCGGGTCCCAAAGGCTTGATTAGGGGATGGTTTTTGGTGAAATTTTTCTGTCTTTTTTTCATAGTGCCCCATTTCGTATCCACTGACCCATTTACACAAAAAAAAAAACCGATCTTCTTTTTTTAACGCTTTTGTCATTTGTTTTGACACGAACAAATACCTGAATTTAACTGGCACTGGCCTTGTTACCCTGTTAGATGCTTTTAATGAAATAAGGTACCGATGATTATACCTGTATGCACAATTGCTCATAAATATATGTTTTATTTTTTTACCCAACTACAATCCCTGGTTGCAAGCCGGGGTCGCGAGGTGATGATATATTATTATTACTTTGATAGATACTCCTTATCACTGCTTGCAAACAACGCCATCTGTTTTCGGGTAACGATTAACTTTTATAACAGATGGCGCTTATTTCAGTAAACGACTTTTTCTATAACTAGATAACGTGTTGATTGTACTTAATGTATGTATTATAATAATATAGAACAACAAAATTATATTTTTAGTGTTATCAATTTATTGCTATTATACAATAAGTACTTACGGGTAAATATGGGTTTTACGTTCAATCACTCATTTTATTCTTGTAACATTTTACAATTCACTTATTTCATAGGTTAGGGATTTTTTTTTTACTTTTTTCACTCTATCTAGCAGAGCACGGGCAGAATATAAAAATACTTCCTACTTAGAATAGGTAGTAATCTTGCTTTGCGTTAAATTTACTCGCCACACACTCACTACAGACTGGGTTGACCACAGAAAATTTTACCAATCTGTACTCTGTAGTCGGAGGTTGCTAGTAGACAGTAATGCAATTATGAAATCAACCGGAAACTACTAGCGCCCCGGCTAAACGTAAAATAAAGTCGTAACTTTGTTCTAGAACATTCTAAATTAGTAAGTCTATGCCATCTAGCGGGCAATAGCTGAAGGTCTATCAAAATCACGTGTTCGCGATACGGTGATATTAACAATAGATGGAATCAAGGTTCAGCTAACATCGAAAGTATAAAATTATATAGAATCAGGATCATTATTTGTACAACATTTATAGTAGGTACATGGTGTGTGAATTGTTATAATATTATGTAGATTCTCTGTTTTGCCGTGAAGCGTACAAATATCATTTGCAAATTTTCAATGAAAAATAACAGTGAATCAGCAAGTGCTACATTAAATCATAAGAAGAATCATATAAACGAATGCTTTCTATTTTTTTTAATGTTATTGTATTTTAATTTTTTAGCTAAATTGGTTTTGAATGAGGAAAGAAGGTAAGGATTTTATGTAGGTGGACGTGGAGGTGGAGCCCAGATATTTTTATTCTGCGGTGGAGCCAGTCCATGCGCACAAATGTCAGAACTTCTACAAGTACAGTACAGTGTTGCCAGATTAGGCGAATTTACGCCATTTAGGTTTAGCACGCACTGCGATATTTATTCGCGCGAATTTTGTCCGCCTATTCTGCGACTACGGAATTGTATGAAGCTGCACGTATAGCGGTAAAAAAATCGCAATACGTGTTAAGCCTAATAGTGCTAACACACGTCCGGATTTGGTACGGCCGGACCGACTCCGCCTACAAATGCTTTCTCGCTTACACACGGTTGTTTGGACCGAGACGGAATAAATTTAAATATAATAATGTCCGCGGACCACTCTACACACGCTCGGATATGGTCGGGGCCGGACTAACCCCGACCACAAATCCGTGGTCCGGCCGTACCAAATTCGAGCGTGTGTTAACACTATTAGGCTACTCAGAGTGGAGGCAGGGCAACCATTTTTTACTATCGGTGACTGGTCGCCAATTAGGCTATCTCAGAAAAAAATTGGGCGATTGTAGGCGATTTCAAGAATATACTGTCTAACTTTAATACAACATTATCTGAGAAACGATGAAAATGTCTGGTAATATTTAACAATTAATTATTATTTTTGTTAATACTTCAGTAGCGATCGCGACATTAGAGAAATATTATGCAGAATAAATAACGGTTCTAGTGGCTAACGAAATAAAGTTGGCATTAGCTTGTAGTACATTGAATGATGTCAGGTATTCCAATTCATTTTTAAGTACGCTACAACAAAACAATACCAAAGTTTTGAAGAATATCTCGTGGTTATATTTAAACATAAAATTATTAAAAGTGGGCCATTGTCATCATTCATCATTATCATTTTCGGACATTTTGTAAAGACATTAGAAACTATTTTTTTTGCTTTTAATATGTTCTCACAGTTTTTTTTATTCGTATGGAACAAACTAAACTAAATTTTATTACAAGGATTATAAATCACTTATTTTTATAAAAAAAGTGTCTACCAAAATGGATATTTCTCTGAAAATTTTGATGCATAGGTAATCACAATCGAGAAAGTTGCAAAAAAATTGTTTAAAAGTAAAACATAAACGAATTCTTGTTTCATTGAAGTTGGTCAAAGATCAAAGGAAATCAACTCCAAAACTCAATATTCGGCGATTTTAGGCTACTTTGCATTATCATTGGGCGAATTTAGGCTATTTGGGACGATCTTTTGGGCGACATGGAGCTCATCAAATCTGGCAGCACTTGTACTGTGAACGATTTGCAAACAATTTTATCAGAATATTTGTATTTTAAACCTTTGTATAAATTCATTGTTAGTACTGTAGGAAAACTGTAATACGGATTTGTTTTAAAATAGTTAAGTTAGGCTTTAAGAACTTGTATCCATGGCCGTTAAATAAATTGAAAAAAAAAAAAAAAACTGTACTGTACAATTGTATATTCTGTGGTCAGATGGCAATTTTGAAAGAAGGAAGTTCGTTATGTGTTATTTTCAATGTCAATGTGTAAAATATTATTTGATTTTTACTGCCATTATTACATTCATTATTGTTTATTATATAAGAAAACGCATAATTACTGCTAGTATGTCTTTGCACAATGCGAACGAATTGAGTGATGATGAAGTTTACTTCGGGAAGCTGACTCTGAAAGAATTGAAAAAACATATACTATGGGATAAACAGCAGCAAACGTAAGATCTTTTTAAATAATTAATCAAAATTTTATATACTTGCTGGCTCCAGGCTAGTCGATAAGGGCAAAACTAGTTACCTATTTTATACGAGCTTCTGCACATAACTTCTTCGGCGTGGAAGTCAAGTTCTGTACCTTAAACCATTAATATCATTAATTCATAAGTCTCTGTAATGGGGTAGCTTCCTATCAGTTTTTGTGATATAGTCTATATTTCTCTGGACATCATAAAAACAAACCACTTACCTCTTTTTATTATTTTTTTGTTTGACTAAACAAAGATATCAATTTTGGTTTTTGTATTGTTAACCTTTCTAGGGTTCCGTACCCGAAGGGTAAAAACGGGACCCTATTACTAAGACTCCGCAGTCTGTCTGTCTGTCACCAGGCTGTATTGCATGAACCCTTATAGCTAGACAGTTGTAATTTTCACAGATGATGTATTTCTGTTGCCGCTATAACAACAAATACTAAAAACAGAATAAAATAAATATTTAATTGGGGCTCCCATAATGGTATGGAACCCTTCGTGTGCGAGTCCGACTCGCACTTGGCCAATTTTTTTAAGCCCCTTTTTACATGCTTCGGTTGGTGGACAGCCTGGTATTGCAGTTTATCAGATAATTCGGATAGTGTGAAGGTTTTGCATAGTATATTGGTACAGTTCTCGCCAAACTTCTTGGCCACCTTGAAGTTCACCACAATGGCTGCAGTAGTAAATCTTATACAAAAGCAGCACTGTTTCGTGCCTAGCGCATCAGAAAGCCAATTTCAGGGCGGCCCAGAAGTTTGGTGAGAACTATGCATGTAAACACAACAGGTTCTCTTACACCAAGCATGTGGAAAGTGGTAAGTATTCAGTGCATACCAAAGTGCTAATATTATATTACAAAGTAATTATTTACTTGCTACTGGCTCTATAGACTCAGGAAAATTTAATTTATGATATTGTTATTTTTATTTTTAGAATACATACTGGAAGTGTACATAACAGCCCCATGAATTCTGGAGATCATAATGAAAGTTTCAATATCTTACAAGCACACTCAGAACCTAACTTAATACTCAAAACTGAAAATTCTAACATTGATTTATCTGAACTCAATAGTTCTGGGTGGGATTTCAAAGCTGCTGATGACAGTTTCATTAAAATGGAAAATATGGTGGCAAAACTATGTGTTTCACCTAAGAATAATGAGAAGACTGAACTAAACAATACATTAGAAGTCATTGAATATATTTTAAATAATCCACCAAGCAGTACTAAAAATGAGAAAGTTGGTGACTTAAGACTGAAAACTGAATTAAAAGAATTGTCACCACAGAAATCAGAGATAGGTGACAGAGAAGAAAAAGAATATGCAGCTTACAATTCCCCGGAGCCTCCACAGAACACTCCAGTTAAAGTTACTCATCAACTTCCTAAATATCCTGAAAGTCATACAACACCAAGGGATATAAAACTTAAACCTCTCTTTAAGACACCAGCTCAGCCTTCATTACTGAAGAAACCATCTGCAACTTCTTTGAAGAAGACTCCAGGTCGATCAAATGCTTATCAGCACATATGTAGCCCAGTGGCTACATACATAAAAAACAGTCCAATAGCACCTTTATTAAAAGATGTCCATCCTAAAAAACCTTTACCTGGGACATCATCATCTATTCCAAAATTTGTGAAGAATCTCCCACCAACTAAGCCTCATAATAAAGAAAATGTCAACTTGCCCTCAGTTGCATACAAGAGTGCTAAGAAGACTAGAGTGGTAAGTTAACACATTCATGATTTTATTCAAGATGCCCTGAATGTAGCCCTAATCTTATAATAGGTCAATCTATACTTAACCAACTTCAAAAACAGAAAGAGGTCTAATTTTTTCTGTATTTCTGAATTCAAATTCATCAGTTTATTTCAAATAAACCTTATAGGTACTTTTGAATTGCCAACAAAAAAAAAATTGAAAAGATGAATCTAGTTGCACATTCACAAGCTTCAGTAGGTCTCTATGGAGAAGAATGTGCAAGAAACTCCACGGTCACTCTTTTCCATCAATAAGTTTCAATTACAAGTATTTGGTTACATTAAACTTGTTGGAAAATTACACTTAAATGTGAGAACGATGTAAAAAGACTTGCACATAAAAAGTGTACGTTAACCCAACAGGAAAGTGGCTCCTGGAGTGATATGAGTGGAACGTATAATTAGAGCGTAATCTGCTGTGAATGTGCGCTACATAAAAAACATGTGCGTGTCGTCATTTTTGAAAAAAAAACGATTCCTGCTAGGGTAACGTTGTTCCAGCAGGAAAATTCTAAACGAATGATCGGAGTGAGAAATATTGTGCATGGGCAGAGAGCTTATAGTTGTGCAAGAAAAATATAATAAGTGCGTAATCAGGTTTTCGAGATTTGCATTTCCTGCTGGGGTAACGTTTTGCAGAATCGTGTATCTCTGAAACTATTGTATGTGCGCCTGTAGATTAATCATACACGAGTAGCTCTTGATTTGTGCGTATTTGTGCCGGAATTAGATTTATGAAAATATTTATAGTTTTCATGAAATCGCACTTTTTTGAAAACCCGAAAAAAAATCACAGCGCCTAAATGAGAAAACTTATAAACTCGCTGAAAACTGTATTCAGTCCATCTTGACGCTTGTATTAACCATAAAAAGTTTCAAAAGTATACATGCTTGCGTTATCGAATAATATTGCTAAAAGTCAAAATGACCGTGTCATAACTTGACGGCAAAATACGAGAAACCGGCTCAACCCAAGATGGTAGGTGTAAAGCACAAATAAGAGCGTTTAGTCAAAAATATATAGTGAAAATATTCAGCTTGGAATGTTTCGCATTAAGTAGATTTAAACATAAAACTAAACATGTAAACAACGGCTGGTTATCCGACCAAATTCGAATGACTCCATAAAGCGACGGATTCATACATAACGATGGCCTTCTTAACTTTACTCACGAATCGGTTGAAACGTGTTGTGCCTGAGTACACTGAGGTAGAAAAGTAGTAAAATAATTAACTTATTATTGGATTACATTCTACTAGCTGTTTCCGTGACTTGGCACTTGATTACGTAAGAACATTAAGAAAGTAGTGCCAAGGTATAAGCTATCTTCTTTATTCCAACTTTCATTAAAATACATTCTGAATTTTGTGGACACATCCAGACATTTTAATTTGCCTTTATAATATTAGTAAAAAAAAGTAATTTAAAGACCAAAAATTTGATGGTGGTTGTTTTTAATAAAAAACGGCCAAGTGCGAGTCGCACTCGCGCACGAAGGGCTCCGTACCATTATCGCAAAAAATGACAAAAAAATCACGTTTGTTGTATGGGAGCACCACTTAAATATTTTTATACCATTCCCCCTCTAAAAAGCTTATTTTATACACTGAAAACAGTGAATAAAAAGCACTTTTACTCACTGTTTTAGTGTTTGAATTTAGAACACACCAATATATATTCGACGTCCATCTCAATGCAAAAACAACAACAAATCGATACAAACTCCTTGTGCAAAGAATATTCGACTTTCAAACTTCTTCATCGATTTAATTTTCAGTTTGTTAATATTTAGGATTTCAATAATGATTTTCATGATTTTGATTTTAGTCTGGGATGTTTAGTGAATCCTTTTATGGATTGTAATTCTAATATTAATTGCATTGGTGTTTAATTAATTATAATTATGTAACGTAACGGAGGTAGTCACTAGCCCCTGAAAAACAGATGCTGTTACCTAGCTCAGCTTCGATTTACAAAAAATGGGAAACACTGAATTTTAAATTTTTTTGTAAATTTTGAAGGTAATAAAACATTTATTATTACTCATTGTGCTTTTCGCTAAAATCTTTCTTTTTCTCGTAGTCATGGTATAAAATTATGCAACTCTTGAATAACACGGGCCATGAGTCACTCGCGTCGCTCAGGATTCTAAGACTTGAATCACTCGCTATGCTCGTGATTCAATCATAATGAATAACTCCCTGCGGTCGTGATTCAGTTGATAGAAACCTTTACTTGTTCGTGATTCATCTATGGCCCTCGCTTAAAACCGTCCTTTATTCACTACTTGCATAATATACTATTTTTATTCTGTTTTTAGTATTTGTTGTTATAGTGGCAACATAAATACATCATCTGTGAAAATTTCAACTGTCTAACTATCACGGTTCATGAGATACAGCCTGGTGACAGACAGACAGACGGATCGCGGAGTCTTAGTAATAGGGTCCCGTTTTTACCCTTTGGGTACGGAACCCTAAAAATTGTTTGAGATAATTAATTTGAGATTAATAGGTTTGTAATTTGATCTGTGATTTGATGCCATAATTACTTTAAGAAACATAATTTAGAGAAGAAAAATAATAATTTCTACATCAACAAGCTCTTTCATTTGTTATGGTCACAAGGTGCATTTAATGTATTTTTTAATTATCCCCCAAAATTAGGTCAAATCACCAAACGTCTGAACACGACTGTACGGACAACAGCTTAGGTTTAATACGTCCAATTAAGAAGGTCATCAATATGTATGAATCCGTCGCTTTTTCGTAGTCATTAGAATTTGGTTGGATAACCAGCCTTTGTTTACATGTTTAGTTTTTTGTTTAAATCTACTTAATGCGAAACATTCCAAGCTGAATATTTTCACTATATATTTTTGACTAAATGTTCTTATTTGTGCTTTACACCTACCTACTTGGGTTTAGCCGGTTTCATGTATTTTGCCGTCAAAGTTATGACACAGTCGTTTTGACTTTTAGCAATATTATTCGTTAACGCAAGCATGTATACTTTTGAAACTTTTTATGGTTAATACAAGCGTCAAGATGGACTGAATACAGTTTTCAGCGAGCTTATAAGTTTTCTCATTTAGGCGCTGTGATTTATTTTCGGGTTTTCAAAAAAGTGCGATTTCTTGAAAACTATAAATATTTTCTTAAATCTAATTCCGGCACAAATACGCACAAATCAAGAGCTACTCGTGTATGTTTAATCTACAGGCGCACATACAATAGTTTCAGAGATACACGATTCTGCAAAACGTTACCCCAGCAGGAAATGCAAATCTCGAAAACCTGATTACGCACTTATTATATTTTCAGCGCACATCCTTGCACAACTATAAGCTTTATGCACAATACTTCTCACTCCGATCATTCGTTTAGAATTTTCCTGCTGGAACAACGTTACCCTAGCAGGAATCGTTTTTTCCGTTTTTTTCAAAAACGACGACACGCACATGTTTTTTATGTAGCGCACATTCACAGCAGATTACGCTCTAATTATACGTTCCACTCATATCACTCCAGGAGCCACTTTCCTGTTGGGGTAACGTACACCACATAAAAGCGTCTAGAGTAAAATAAACAACCTCAAAATACAATAATTAAAAACAGGCTGAGGCAACCAATTTATGACCCATCGCACCCATTCACAAACATGACACATGGATTGGTAACACTCAGCTCTACCATCATGAAGAGAACCGAATAATCCAACACATGTGACATCAGCTATATCTTTGTTAATTTGAGCAAGTGTAAATCATCAAAACTTGCTTGTCTTTCTTTTCAGTTGGTCACAAAATCAGTGTTTCCAAGTTTAATTTTTTGTCACTTTTACACTAATATAATAATTGTGCTGGTCAGATTTTTCTCGGAATAAAAAACCAACGTCTATATAAAATGCGGACGTCTCCATTGAGGCCGTCGCCTTTTTCAGGGTATCATGATTGCTAATAATGAATTTTATATTTATAAACAGAACCATCAAACAAAAATATGAGACTTATCTACAATCTAAATAAAACTGTCAATGTGATAACATTTATACTTTAATTGTAAAATTGTATTTTTACTTTAATAAATGAATCATTCCTATTAACAGATTGATGTGCCAGATGAACAGAAGTTGCCACAGAGTCATTGGGTCAAGAAAATTACAACAACTTTACCAAGACCATTGGTAATGAAGCATAATCACAGGGAGCTGAATTTTGCAAAGAAAAAAGTAATGCCTCAGCAAGAAGACAGTTTTGCTGATCTCTCATACCATCAAGCTGAAGTCTCTGTTTGTACACAGAAATCTGCATACAATATGAAGAAAAATCATTGACCACTTTAATATGACTTATTGGAACACAGCATCCATTTTAAACAGTCCACTAGTATTATGAATTTATTTTTGATTATCCTTTCAAAATAAATCAGTACCATTTTTGAATATGGCTTTCATAAGTGAAATAACCTGGTGAAAATTTTCAAAATAATAAGATAAGTCAACGATTAACCCTTTCGTTGATAATTAGCTACCTATATGAGTTTGAAAATCCAATTTATTTTGTATCAGTAACTTTCGGTGCATTAGTATTACAAATACGTGTAGCGACAAATAATATCACTGATAACACTCAAAAACTGCTAGTTCCCCTCTATAGTTTAGTGAAATGAAATGAGTAAATACGGTACATAATAAAGTAAGTACCTGATAGTACCATCCTTCGGTTCTATGACATTTTGAAAACAAGTACGGAGAGCCGAGAGGTATGAACGTGTAGCAGCAAACGCACACGTCTACAGAACAAAAACAGCACGCTGTTTTCACTGGCAGACAAGTACATCTTGAATAATTAAAACAGGAGACGAAAATCTTTGCTTGAAATCATATAAATTAATTAAAGTGAAGTGGAATGTTATTACTTCAAAATTAACTACTTGAAATTTACGTTAGTTATTTAAAAACCTCATGGAAACCATACATATGGCCAAACGTGGATTATTATAAGAATTATCATTAAAAAAAAAAACACCTGGCCATAACATTACATCACATCATCTGCCTGTTAATGTTCCCACTGCTAGGACACAGGCCTCCTCTCTGTGTGAGTGAAAGAGCCGTAATCCATCACGCGGGCCCAGTGCGGGTTGGTGGATGTCACATGTCTTCGAATTTTTGGTTGTAGGACATGCCGGTTTCCTCACGATGTTTTCCTTCACCGTTTTGAGAGCAGTGGTGATGAAATAATTTACACAAAGTAAAGCGCCTGCCTGGGCTCGAACCCACGACCTACAACTTGAAAGTCGCGGCTGATACCACTGGGCCACCACTGCTCTATCCGGCCATAACATGATAAAATAAAATAACCATTTTATCAAATGGTCGGCAACATCATAAAAGATCAATGTTATTATTTAATAGTGCTTAAACCAGTGAACGGAAATTTTCCGTTTACTGGCTTACACACGTTCGGATTAGGTCCGGCCGAAACACGTATTTTTGTGCGGATTTAGTCCGGCCGTACCATATCCGAGTGTGTGAAGAGTGGTCAGCCGGACATTATTATTATTAATTGAGTCCGTCTCGGTCCGCTTGCTTTCCCATCGGATATGGTCTGCTCCGTACCAAATCGGACGTTTGTAGGGTTGTCGGCTGGTTAACTGGTTTGGCCCACAGAGTACATTATACAGTTTGGCCATACCAACTACGACTAGTCGTCAGTGTTGCCGATGTCCATGGTCATTATCCAAAAACCTACAGTACGACATAAAAGAGTAGAAATTAAATGAGAGCGCCACAATCGCTCAGATAGCAACCCAGTTAGTACGACCCAGCTGATTTTGATACTTGAATAGTATTATTTATTTATTGGGTATAAATAATGAGTAAATATATTAAATATAAATGATTTTTAATATGTAGTAGTAATAAAACAACAACTTCACAAAAAATAAGTATTTTTAATAATCAATTGCTTTCAAAATAAACTCAAATATAAACTAAAATTAATAAAATAAACTAATTTAATAAATCAAAATCTAAATACTCTACACCTAAGTCCTTTCCACCTTTTGTCCAAAGTTAAGGAAAAGGTACTGAACAGAAAGTTGCTGGCCTACCTTGAAGACAACAATCTCCTCAGTGACCGTCAATATGGCTTTCGCCGAGGACGGTCAACTGGCGATCTTCTTGTGTATGTCACGCACTGCTGGGGCGAAACCATCGAGAGACACGGCGAAGCACTTGCTGTATCGCTTTATATCTCGAAGGCCTTCGACAGGGTCTGGCACGCGAGTCTGCTCAGTAAGCTTCCTGCTTATGGCATCCCCGCTGGTTTTTGTAGCTGGATATCAGACTTCCTTAGCGAACGGTCGATCCGAGTATGCATTGACGGCTGCTCCTCAGACCTTATGGCTATAGATGCCGGAGTTCCTCAGGGGTCTGTTCTCTCAGCAACTCTTCCTGCTGCACATCAATGACCTACTTCAGCCTGGTATTGTTGGGTACGCAGATGACAGTACTGTTTCAGAGAGATACTTGTCCAGCGCAAAAACCAGCGTGGATGAAGTTCTTTCCTTGAGAGAGGCTATGGTGGAGCGGACAGATTTGACCTTAAGCCTTGTCTCCCAGTGGGGTGATGACAATCTGGTCTCCTTTAACGCCACCAAAACACAGGCGTGTCTTTTTACCGCAAAGAGGAGTATTTTCGATCAAACTCCTACTTTTCGGGGTACGTCTGTTCCTGTGACTGATCGGCTCGAGCTCCTAGGCATGGAGTTGACATCCAGTCTCAATTTCGGCTCCTCCATTGAGAACAAAGCCCAAATCGCGGCCAAAAAACTGGGCATCCTAAATAAGGTGAAGCGATACTTTACGCCTGGACAGCTTTTAACCCTATACAAAGCACAAGTCCGATCCTGCATGGAGTATTGCAGCCACCTTTGGGATGGTTCAGCTAAGTATCAGCTTGCCGCGCTTGACTCAGTGGAACGCAGCGACGTTGAACTGGTGGACGCCAAGCTTCACAGCTTGGCTCATCGCCGCAAAGTTGCCTGCTTGTCGGTCTTCTACAGACTGTACTTCGGTGAGTGTGCTCAAGAACTCCACGACCTCATCCCACCAGCCCCCTTCTACCATCGGACATCTAGACGCACTGCAAGTTATCATCCTTACCTTGTTGCCATTCCACCAATTCGAACCAAGCGCTTCCAAACATCCTTTATAATGCGCACAGCGAATGAATGGAACTCACTACCTGCGTCTGTGTTTCCGAACGCATTCAACCCGAATCTCTTCAAAGTTAGAGTGAACAGGCTTCTTCTGGGTAAGCTCACTCCATCGTAGACTCTGTCTCTGTCACCTATGACCTAGACTAGAGTCAAGGGCAAACCCATTATAAATAAAAAAAAAAAACCTTCCATGGGATCACTTAAGTTCGTGTCGTCTATTTTAAGCTCTGGCATTGATTCGTCACTCATTTCTGAACCACAGTCTCATCCATTCCATCACTGCTGTCTGCACCACGGGACGACCCCTCCTGTGTTAAGCTGGTGTTGAGAATTTCCCACCGTTTTCAATACCGTGTTGCACGATTCTGCTCACTGTGCTTACAGAAACACCTAAAACAAGCAAATAAAAGAATCACTGTCAGTCTGACGAAAGAAGTTCCGCGGTAAGTAAACGTGAATATATTTTAAAATTGTTTCTTTCCATTTAGTCGATTGCATCAACAGATATGGTATAGCAAAAAATATTTTCGTATCCGAAATAAATTACATTGTTTTAGCCTTACAATCAACGTTGTTAAGTCGCGCTATAACTACAACGGTTGTTGTTTATCTTAGCATAACCTCAAAAATGGTAGACAAATAATATGTAAATGATATGTGGTTCGAAAATTCAGCTCCTCCTCCTCGCTGAATGTATTAATCGTTTGTAATTAACGTTTATTGTAACTTTCAATAGTAACTTACCAGTAAAATCTGCTGTACGATGGTAAACATCTTCTAAGTTGGATAGAAGCTTTCCAGCTTGGAATTCGGCTATACACCGCATATAAACTTGGTAAACTATATCACGGGCACCTCCACGAATTACCTTATTCATGATTTGCCACTGTTTTTCGGTCCACGCTCAGAAATATCTCAAAAAAAACAAAATTCTTACGAAAATTGAAACTGACCGAGAAGAATTGACAGCTCAAGTAGGTACTCATGAAAAATTTATACTTTTAGTTCCCAAATATTTAATTTCTACTCTTTTATGTCGCACTGTAACTGAAAAAATTATATATAATAAAAAATTAGTTCCGTAAACGCGGGTTAGTTTAGCTCTTGGGAACTTTAGCTCAAGACGGAATAAACTTTGAACTTCCCGCCTGTCGGTAAAATGACAGCGACTCCGCTACTGAATGTCGAAGTTTAAAATGTCGACGTATGTTAGTTCTAAAGTACAGGATCTCGATATACGCCAGTTCGAAAGTTCACTGGAGCGAAGTATGCAAGGCCGACGTATCGTTAGTTAGAAAGCATACGAGTGCAATAGGACTATTCGCACTCGTATGTTTAAGTTCGATATCGAACCTATCGCTATTGGAACAATTGTAATAGGTAATAAACAAAACACATTCATAAATAGATATATCTTTAAATTATTAAAAAGAAAAAACAAATTAAACCAGAACCAAACAAAAAAAAATGCGCTTGGAGCATTACATAACATAATGTTATTAAAAACACCATTTAGATTAAATACGTATTATAGTATCAGTAATTTAATTTATTTCAGTTTTGTAGGTATATAAAATTAAATCTTCTTAAGTATACGCTATATACGCAAGACCACTTATGTATTCTTTTAAATCTACGTTATCCTTCTTTAATAACTGTTCTCTGATTTTTAGGATATGACATGATTTTTTGTAGTTACGTTTCTTTATATTAGCATTAATTCTTTCAATCTCCAAAATAGTTTTTTTTTTTTCATCGTGTTATAGATATTGATTTTTTTCCTGTTCAGTAAGTTATTCCAACGACTAGCTGTCCCACGCGGCTTCGCTCCCGTCAAATGGCTACGTAGCTACCCTATACTACCTGCCCTACACCTACCCTACGCCCTACACCTACCCTACACCTACCCTACACCTACCCTACACCAACCCTACACCTATCCTACACCTACCCTACACCTACCCTACACCTACCCTACACCTATCCTACACCTACCCTACACCTATCCTACACCTACCCTACACCTATCCTACATACATGATTGCATAACTGAAACCGTTTACGCAGCACACGCAACGGAAGCCCTCAAAAAGTAATATTCTTTCCCGTTTTTGCAACATTTTTCATTTATGCTCCGCTCCTTTTGGTCGTAGCGTGATGTTATATAGCCTATAGCACTCAGGAATAATGTAGCTTTCTACCAGTGAAAATTTTAGAATTGGATCATTAGTTCCAGAGTTACCCCCTACATACAAACTTACAAATTTTACCTCTTTATAATATTAGTATAGATTATGCCTATTGATCAAAATTAATCAAAGTACGGCAATGCTGGCAGTTTACCGGCCTGCGGGTTATAAAAACCTTAATAACTTTTTTTCATCTCCCGACCTTTTTTTGAATAAAATCTCCAGTATAAAAAGCTTAATTTTAATAGGGGATCTTAACGTGGACATAACAGAGACTAATACGGACGCAAATTCGGCTCATTACCTTAATCTTTTAGCGTCCCATGGCATGTTACCAGCTTATACTTTCCCAACACATAATAAAACATGTTTAGATCACATTATTCTGAGAACACGATTGTCGGCTTACCGATCATGATGCAGGCATACTTATCCTGGAGGTAAGTAAACCTCAAATAAAACTCCTAAAATAATTAAACTTTTAAATTACGAAAAATTGGACGATGCAATTATTAATCTTAGCTTTCATGAATTGTTTACAATGACCGATGTCGACCTTGCCGTTCAGTGCTTCAATAATTCTATTAATAAAATTTTACAGTCTTATACGAAAACTATTAAAACTTCAAACCGGAAGAAAATCAAAAAACCGTGGATTATTGCGCTGTATGAGAAATCGGGACAAGCTGCAGCAAAAAGCAAAAAAGAATCCTAGCAATCAAATCATTCAGAAAACCTACAAAAGATACAGAAATTTCTGCAACGAGCTATTAAATAAAATAAAAAGAGAACATGACATAATGGCACTTCAGACTGCGGCTAAAACTAATAACAAAAAATTATGGAGCACAATAAAAGATATTACCCACACTAAAAACATCATAAGTGACGCCTCACAACTAATCAACACTAGGGATCCAATTTTTTCTACCAATTCCATTAACGAATTTTTTGTGAACATCGGCAAAAATATCGCGGACTGCTGTTGTTCTGATAACACGAATCGTTCGCCACCACTTAAGTCACATCACCAGTCGATGGTTTTTCTCCCCACAGACGCACAAGAGATTGAAAATATCAACCTTAGCCTTAAGTCTGATTGCGCTGTTGGCTATGACAACATCTCTATCAGTGTCCTGAAGAGATATAGGCAGATCTTTATTTCTCCAATTGAATATATCTGCAATCTTGCCATTGACTTCGGCAAATTCCCAAACGCCTGGAAAGTAGCAGAGGTTCGCCCCATATTCAAAAGTGGTGACGGAGCCTGTGTCAGCAACTACAGACCAATTTACATTCTGCCAGCTTTGTCAAAGGTACTGGAGAAAATCATGAAGAAGCGCTTGGTCGAGTACCTCGAGGAGCAATGCCCCCTTTCTACTTCTTAGTATGGTTTTCGGTCGGGCTTATCGACCAGCGACGCTATTCATGATTTAACCAAGTTTATTTCTGAAAAACTTGATGTAAATAAAAAGGTTATAGTAATCTTCATGGACCTTGCCAAAGCCTTTGACACGGTCTCCGTCCCACCGTTGATAAAGAAGTTGGAGAACATTGGTGTAAGGGGTATGCCACTAAATCTTTTTTCGGACTACCTTACAAATCGATTCCAGAGAGTAAAGGTTGGTGAGTGGACTAGTACTGATCTGCCCGTCATCCACGGAGTTCCCCAAGGCAGTATTCTCGGTCCCCCTTTATTCCTGACTTTCATCAACGACCTCAAGTTGCCTAGCGGTAGGATTGTGACTTTCGCTGACGACACAGCGCTGTTGTTTGAGGCCGACACTTGGCCCGAAGTTTATAGTAGTGCGCAGATTGGGCTAGACTTGGTTTTATCTTGGCTGGCTAACAATAGACTCGCTCTCAATGTCGACAAGACGAAGTACATTTCTTTTTATATTTATAAACCACCTTGTTCCTTCGATAATCACTCTTGTGTGGACACTCATACGCACAGTACGCGCCACTCAAAAGAAATAGATCGTCAACCTTTTTAAGTTTTTGTTCAGTTCAAACTACAAATTTTTAAAATGAAATCTTGCGCAGTTTGTAAAGTGCAGTTCAATGACGGCGTCCAGTGTGGCAGTTGCAAAAAACATCTGGATTATAGCAATAGTTGACATAGACACTGATTCGGGGTGAGAGCCTGGTGATCCGTCACACAGGGTATCCTAGTATGGACCCCAGTCTCTCACAAAGGATCATATTTTTTAGGTTTTTTTTTTGTTGGTATTATATAAATTTAGTATATACTGGTGTGAAACTTTGTGAAGAGTTAAATAAAGGATTTATTATTATTATGGTTTATAAACTTAAGTTTCTCAGGTAAGGACCTGGTGTTTTTATAGGATCTCACAGGTGTGAACCAAGGTGAAATCCTAATTTTCTAATTGAACTGGTAAATTATTTTGTACTGCACTTAAATTCTAATCTAAATCTAACTGTAAAAATGTTCTTACTATTCGGCAAGCGTTTAATATTGCAGCTTTTTGTAGTGTTAGGTATGTGTATTTTGATAGATTGAGAACATCAAAACTATTGTATATTTATTTCGGAATAACACCTGTTGTTGATATTACTATTGGGACTATTGTAACTCTATTCATTTTCCAAACTCTGGTAATTTCTTCTTGGAACTCTGTGTACTTCCAAATTTTTTCCGTGATGGTTTTTTGTATATTATTAGTGTTTGGGACTGCTATATCTATTATGTATGTGTGTTTGTTTTCTTTATCAATAAGATGTTATATCTGGTCTGTTGTTATAAATAGTGTGATCTGTAATTATTGTGCGGTCATAATATATTTTGTATAATTGATTTTCTAAAACAGCTCGAGGTGAATATTTGTAATATGGTGTGTACGGATCCTGCATGAGTTTAAGTTTGATTGCAAGTTCTGGTGTATAATATTAACAAGTTGATTATGCCGGTGAGTATAGTCGTTCTGAGTCAATGTCATACAAGCTCCCGTAATATGTTGTATTGTTTCAGGTCTGCTGTGACATTTTCTGCATAAATCGTTTCTAACTGTACTATCTTTTATAATATATTTTCTATAATTTTTGGTATTAATGACTTGGTCTTGAATGGCTAGCATAAATCCTTCTGTATCTGGAAACAACCCACTTAATTCAAGCCATTTGTTGGAAGCTTCCCTATCAATGTGCGATTGGTGTAGATCGTTAGGATGTCTACCATGTAGTTCTTTCTGTCTCCATTTTTTATGTTCCTCTTCTATGTGTCTTGCTTTGTCTATTGTTTCAATACTACCTTCGCTAAGATTAAGTGGTGTATATTTGTTATCTATCTCTACTATTGTTTTATGTAATTGACTAGTATTCTTCTTCCTATTAAATAATTGTTTTAGGTTTATTATTTGCCTTTTCTGTAAATGTGATATTTCAATTAACCCTCTGCCCCCCTCCTTTCTGGACATAATCACTCTTTCGATTGCTGATTTAGGGTGGTGATATCT
The DNA here is from genome assembly GCA_948252205.1 of Orthosia incerta. NCBI lineage: Eukaryota > Metazoa > Arthropoda > Insecta > Lepidoptera > Noctuidae > Orthosia > Orthosia incerta. The sequence goes on from OX411744.1 coordinate 15,449,712, forward strand.
ATGTTGTGTAACAATTGTTCTAGTTTTAGTTTCAAGTGCATTTAATTCTGTTTTAGACCACTTTATAACGCCAAAAGAATAAGTAAGAATAGGTATAGCATGAGTATTTATATATTTGAACAAATTTTTACTAGCTAGGTACATTTTACACAATGAATGGATTCTTTTATAAAATTCCTGTTTTAATTTATCTTTAATAGATTTGTACTCTAATAGTCGCGCTTGGTTGTATCCCAAGCAGTGGCGTAGCTTGCCTTGGCGGGGCCCCGTATAAAAAATTGTTTGGGTGCCCTTATGAAGGGTAAAGATATCTCACAAAAGAAAATAAATGCTTGCATAAAATTAAAAGAAATATTTATTCATCATAATTATCTATCTGTCACTTTTTCCAAAATTTTTACAAACAATTCAAATTAAATATACACTCTCCTTGCCGTTTTTTTCGGCAAACTGATTTATTATATCATTTATGATGATGACTTTACTTTTTCTAAAGTTTCTGCCTCTATGGACAATAGTGACAGGTCTTCGTGTCCCATCGAAGTTCTTAGGTAATTTTTTATCAGTTTTTATTTTTGCTTATGCACGTCGGGGGCCCCCGTGGCCCGGGGGCCCCGTATAATTGATACGGCAGATACGGCGGTAGCTACGCCCCTGATCCCAAGTATTTATAAAATTCTTCATTTTTCATTGCTTCTATTACTTCTGCCGAACCTGTTGTGTAATTTCCGCCGACTATTTTACCCTTTTCTATGTTAAGCTTTCGGCATTTGTCTAGTCCAAAATCCATTCTAATGTCTTTTGAAAACGATGTTGTTATGTCTAATAAACCATGTAAATCTGTATTTTAGTTTTAAATCATCCATATAAAGTAAATGTGTTATTTGGTGTAGTAGTGATCTATTGTTCTTTATGTCAAATCCTAATTTAGATTCGTTTAATGCGCGAGAGAGTGGATTTAGGGCTAGACAAAACCATAGAGGGCTTAGCGAGTCCCCTTGAAATATTCCCTTTTTAATTGCTATTTCATCTATGGTTACGTTTGAGGTTTGTGTTTGTAGCTTAAGAGTAGTTTTCCAAGATCCCATGGTATTCTTAAGAAAATTAGTTAACAATAGGTTGATTTTATAGATATTTAGAACTTGAACTAACCATGAAGGCGGTACGCTGTCAAATGCTTTTTTGTAATCTATGTACGCTATGTATAATTTTTTTCTTGCTCTCTGGACGTGTTTTAAGAGAGTGGAATCAATAATTAATTGTTCCTTGCAACTCATATGCCCTCGTCTGCAGCCTTTCTGTTCTTCAGTTAAAATGTTATATTTTTCGGTGTGTTTAATAATTTTGTTAGTAATGCAAGACGTTATGATTTTGTACATAGTTGGGAGGCAAGTTATTGGTCTGTATTGTGAGGGATCCTGGGTGCTATTAGATTTTGGGATCATATATGAGATGCTCTTTGTGAGAAATTCTGGCAAATTTTCGTTACCTTTTAAAATATCATTAATTTGTTCAGCTAATGTCCTATGTAGTGCTTGTAATCTTTTTATCCAAAAATTATGTAACTTATCTATACCTGCTGCTTTCCAGTTATGTGTTTTATTTATAATCGTATTTAATTCAAGAGTATCTATATCTTCAAACGGCATTTCTTCTATTTTTTCTGATCTAACTATTTCTTCTTGTATCCATCTAGCTTCTTTATTATGTTCAGCGCTGTCTGACCAGATTCATTGCCAGAATTCTTTTAGATTCTCTTCCGATGGAGGATTTATGATAGTCGTATCGTTTTCTTTAAGCTTTCTATAAAATTGTTTCTCACTCGTTGTAAATAGTCTGTTGTTATCCTTTCTTTCTTTGGCTTTTTTGTATCTTGCTATCCTATGACTCTTGACTAAGAGTTTTTGTTTTAAGGTGTCTAGGTGGTCGTCTATTCTTTTATTAAAATTTTCTTGTGAACTGTGTTGTTTGGTCTTCGCAATAATTTCATTAACTTTTGTTTCAAGCCTTCTTGATGTGTTACCATTTTTATATTGAGTCAATCTATTTATGTCTTTTCTTAGTTGACTATGTCTGTTTTCATTCTTTTTTGCCATGGTGGGTCATTCTTTACTTTAGTTTTATGGCTTGACCTGTCTATATTTATTTTTAATTTAAAATGTTCAGCGACCGTAAGAGCTATGCAATAAATTAGTGAATGTGTATCGGATAAGTTTTCCAGAGATGAAAGTTTTAGCGGGATAATTGTTTGGTTAAATATACTAATGATATCCGACAATTTACGAGTTGGTCGCATTTTTGGTATTAAAGGTCGGTTGGGTAGGATCTATTCCATTGTATTTTAACATATTTGTTTCTAGTTCATTATTTAGTGTCTCTACTAACAAAGGGTCAAATACCGTTTGTGTTTGTATTAATATTGAATTATCTATAGTTGATTGACTGCTATGTGGTGCGTTAACGGGTAGTGCGTTGTCAAAATATTCAGTCTCGAGGCTCGTGTCGTATTGTAAGGGTGGATTACAAGGTGTGAGTGAATGGGTTATTTGTAAAGTGTTATTTTGCTGTGTAATATTTAAACTGTCCTCTTCTTCTTTCTTAAGCGGCTCTGCTATTTCAAATTTGATTCTATTTAATGTGTTATCCGATAACAGCTTATTTCTAATAATATCCCGTCTTTGGTCTGCTATTCTCTGCTCTGTTACGTTCATATCTGGGTATTGTAGTTTAAATTTTTCAAATAGTTGTGTGCAATACATTGTTTTGTCCTCTTCAAGTTTTGTAACATAGAAGTATGTGCGCATGATGAATATGTTCATATCTTCCGTCCATTTCATGTGCACTCGTGGTTTGCCCGTCTTGGTCGCAGGCTGAGTAGCTGATGCCGCCTGCGAAACATCCTCGGCAGATGTAACTGCTCTACTGTCTAGTCTGTCTGTCGGTTCGGCTGTACTATTTTTATCGGGAAGAACCCGCCTGCTCAGTCCCCCACCGCCAATGAATCGTATGCTGTGACACCCAGCATCGGCCCCAGGTGCGCCCCGACGATTGCCCTCGGGTAGCGGTCCTATATGTTTATTCTTTGACCGAGTCTCCATATTAAATGGGTTTCCAGAGCCACGTTAGCCACGCCAGTAAAATCTCATTCGTGTGTCCGCCCCCCACGTGATTAGATGTTCAATCAGGACGTGTGGTTGTTTAGGGGGCTTATTATTTTCAATATTGTTTTGGGTAGTTGGGATATCAGCGTTTACACAATCTAATACGGACCATATCTGAGGCGGAAATCTTGGGGCCAACTTCTTCAGCTTTAATTTCAGTGTTGACACCTTCTTTCGCTTAGTTACACGTTTATAAACTCCATGAACATAATATTCAGAAAACCAGTCAGTCACTTTTTTTGCTTCTTCGGGTATAATTTGCTCGCGAATAATTTCAAATGCGGATGGTATCTCAGTCGGATCTAAAAAAGCAAGGGCCGCTAGATGGCGCATTTGATGCGCAAAATTACCGTCGCTAACATACTTTTTTGATAATCCTTCCTTTTGGATATGCTTCCAATTATTTTGGGACAAATGAAAATAACAACATTTGTGTTTTGCATTTGGGAAAACACTTTCACTAGCTCTTATCGCAGCTTACTCAAAATCTGTGATAATGAATTCCGGGTTGAGATTAATATTTAATTGATTGAATGTAAGTCGCAGTACAATTTGTAAAAATGTGCCATAAATTCTTTCAGATTTACTCGACAAAAAACCATAAACAAGTGGTAGTACCTGCTTCGTATCGTCGTTCTGGCCCACTTGCCCATGTATCGAATACAATTGGTAAAACAGACTTGGACAACACTGGAACGTGCCATCCATAATCCAAAATTGAGATTTATCCAAAAGGCGAAGATGTGTTTTTGTACTGAACACAAGAATTGTATCGGTCTCATCAACGTAATGGCCAATTAAAAATTGTTCTCCTTCAAATTTAGTATACTCGTCGGGTATGACAATATCATTCAATGTTTTCGGTAGTTTTGGTAAATTTCTCATCCTTTCTCTATGAATGATCAAACGCATAGCTTCTTTTGACGGCATAAAAGGAGATGACGTACTAGGCACGTCCTGTATACTTTTTTGAATAATTTTCCCAGGCCTATCAAAACTGTCGGCAGCTTTTCTTTTTAATGAGTGCCTGACGATATTTGCTTCAGCAGTATTCGAATCTGGTTCATGAAGATGAAATATATTGTTAAATTTGTGTACATAGTGATCATCACCATTCTTTCTTGTAGTTACCGTGGCGCCACAACTCGACGACTTTTTTATCACGCAATTCCAGTAGAACACATTATCACACTTTATATTAATCATATATAGAAACGCAACCAATAAACAAAAGATTATTATTTTTATGCGACATAACAAACTCACATTTACTGTTCTCCATTTTTACGAATGAGTTAAAATGATGAAGCGATATCACTGTTGTAAAAAAAGGACAACAAATTAATTATTGACACTTGGAAAAATACTGTCTACCCTCACAATTTCTATAATTTTGCAATAAATATAGTACCTGGTAAACTTAATGTTTTTAAAATGCATTGTCTATTTGTAATGTAAAATAGTAAACACATAGTGTTATTTATAATTGTTGCGTTAAACTTCCGTTTAAATATATTTATCATAATAATAGGTACAAACAATTACTAATATCCTTGTCTGTCCCTATATAAAAAATGAAGTAAATATATTTTTACACAATTTTGCTAATTATAATGTTGTAGGAGTACCAGTAACAGTACGGAGGCATTTCATACTTCGTAACAGGGTAATTTCGAACTGGCGTACATCGCACTCGTATGCTTTCTAACTAACAATACGTCGGCCTTGCATACTTCGCTCCAGTGAACTTTCGAACTGGTGTACATCGAGTTCCTGTACTTTAGAACTAACATACGTCGACATTTGAAACTTCGACATTCAGTAGCGGAGTCGCAACGCAAGCATCAAGTTTAATTATTATTAAGTATTTTTATAGCTGTCAAAACGGGCCTTTTATTTTTTGAAACTAGTTCCGACTTGGCATTTCGTTTGAGCTTTCGGAATTCTTGAGGTCATATATGTTTACAAACAACTTTCGCAAATGGGGTAAATGTAACAAATGATCCATCATCTCAATTTAGAATGAATCGTGTCATCATTAAGCAGCAAAATTTGCAGAATTGCAAGGGACATTCGCTTTCGTTAGTAATGCATGAAATATTAGTTATGCCACTAAAAATAGCCCAAAACTTTTTTAGGCCCTAAAAAAGCCCAACATGGATATTTTTACCCTAAATTTGGGACTAAAAACCCTAATTTGGCAAGCCTGCGTGAAGCACCGGACGGCAGTTGCTTCACGCAGGCTTGCCAACTTAATGATGACATGATTTAAGGTCTATCCACACATATCAGGGACGTGGACGGACCGTGCGCCGTCAGTGGATCAAAAAAATATCGGTGTGTACATATTATATGAACTCATTCACACACGTCCGTGCCCAGTGACGGAGCTTCAATGCCTGGGCCAGGCCCTGTCACGTCCCGGGCACGGCTCTTATATGTGTGGATAGGCCTTTACTCTAAAACGAGATGATGGATCATTTGTTACATTTACCCCATTTCCTGTAGTTGTTTATTGTAAACATGTATGACCTCAAGAATTCCGAAAGCTCAAACGAAATGCCAAGTCGGAACTAAAACGATTTATTAACAATATAAATATTTAATTCGTTATAATAAGTTCTTATAAAAAGTAATTAAAACTATGACAAATTTTATTTACAATAGTAAAACGAAATACTAGGTATTCTTTTATTATATATAATTTTTCAGTCGGGTTTTTGGGTAATCCAGACCATGGACATCGACAAAACTGACGACTAGCCGTAGTTGGTACGGCCAAACCAGCCGACAGCCTTACAAACGTCTGGATTTGGTACGGAGCAGACCATATCCGATGGGAAAACAAGCGGACCGAGACGGACTCAATTAACAATAATAATGTCCGGCGGACCACTCCACACACGCTCGGATTTGGTACGACTAACTCAGCCCACAAATCCGTGGTCCGGACGGACAAAATCCGAACTTGTGTAAGCACTATTTCTATTAGCAATTTGGCACTATAAGGTTTTTTTCCTTCGTCCAACTCGAGCAGGCTAAGGTCTGGACCATACCGCCTCGTCTTCAGTGCATAATATCCTTCTTGAATTCTTGCATTAAAATGCGGATGTGACAGATTCTAATGCTTTTTGGAGTATTTGGAAGTAAATTGTATCGAGTCAGGCTTCCCAGTAAGCTTTACGTAGGTTGTCAATACTACAATAAAACTCTCCGCTCCACTATCCCGGGATCGCTTCTTTCCATGATTTCACATATTGTCCAGTTGCGTAGACAGTTGAGACACAAAACTACACCAATTTCATTCACAATATCCACATCATCACATCATCAGCCTATTAATGTTCCCACTGCTGGGACACAGGACTCCTCTCTGTGAGAGGGAATACAATAATCACAATATCCACTAGGAATCAATTTGCAAATAATTTTAACAGCCGCTGAACTTTACTCGAAAAATTCCCGCCAATAACTGCCGACTATATGAACTGACAAACACTTGACCTCAGGCTTAACACGCGCTGAGGTTTATATTCGCGCGGTTTTTTTCCGCACCGTCTGGGACACATGGTACTGTATGAAGCTTGCTAGCATTGCAGTAAAAAAATCCCGCGGAAATCTTTCCTCAAGAAATCCATGTTTTGCCACAGAATCCACCAAAACGCAGTGTGGATTAAATTCGCGCGAGTATTTTGAGCTCTGTAAACAGGTAGAAAGACATAAAAATGACGTAGAATTTTATCCGCAGTGCGTGTTAGTTATGATTTAGTATGCGGAAAAAAACTTGCGCGGCTAAAAACCGCATTGCGTGCTAAGTCTTACAAATTCGAGCAACTGCATCTGTAAACGTCTGATTTTTTATTTATTTGAAACTAGCTGACCCCTGCGGCTTCGCTCCCGTCAACTGGCTACCGACCTACCACCTAACTACCTACCCTACCTACCTACCAATTTGTTAAACTATTTATTTGAAATGAGAATTATTACTACAATAATATATTTCATAAACGATTGCTTGATCTCTGCGACAGCTGTCAGTATCAATACATACAGTAACAATAGCGCTTGGCAGGCTAGAATAACAATAACGTATTCATCAGTTTGACATAATTATGTAAACAACTTTCGTTTCCGGCGCCGGCGACGATCTAATTAAAATTTAGAATATAAAAGCTGTTATTGTGATTTAATTATGATAGTTAGATATATTTTCTCGGGGTCTTTTTTGTAGGTATTAATGAGTACTTTAATCGTATAGTACATAATTTGTATGTATCATCAATAGTTTTCTCAACGCACGCCAAAGAATAAATTATATTGGTAATCAAAATTTTGCTACTTTGGGTAGCAAAATTTTTGTAATGTATTATTGCAATTTTCATAAGGATCTCTACTTTTTTTTTTTAATTATAACCTAAGTTACTCAGGCAGGTATAATGTACCTTTCTACTGGTGAAAGAATTTTCAAAATCGGTTCAGAGGCCTTATTGCGAGTTTTTACTCACGCTCAATCGCGGTAACGTAAACAATGTCGGACGCTAAGGAGAAACCTCTTTTTTGTATACATTTTGACATAAGAGATCGTTTACGTTATCACCACAGATTACTGATATGTAGGTTATCACGAGTGAATACGTAAAAAACTCTGAATAAGCACACATTAGATCCAGAGATTGAGTCGACGCCTACAACCTTACAAACTTTACCTCTTTATAATATTAGTATAGACACAGATAATATAATACTAGTATAGATAAAGCAGATAAAAAATCTAGACGCACGCGTCTGCGACACCGCGGCAAAAGCGTTTTTGTATTTCTGAACGAAACACAATGTTGGCAACGTAAACATACAAAATTGTATCCGGTAAAATGTTGCCAAATTTTTGTTAAACTACTAATTAGTAATATAATCTCACAGTTCTTTTAGATTAAATGTTATTAGGACATACATGATGTTAAAATGTGAACATAAATTTTTCTGCTTGCCTTTTTTTTGTTTTTATTAAGTTGCAGCTTTTATCCTAATTATTTTGTATTGATAATTCAGGCGATTTAGTGTAAAAAAGGTTTATATAAACGAATTGTTTTAAACGTATCTTCATAAATGCAACTGACTCATCCTTTGATTTCTTGAATTGCACAAAAAGACATGCACATAATTATTGCTCTTTATTATTTTAACCGTTTGGTAAGAATACGTTGATTTGTGTTGGCAACACTAGCATCCGTTTGGTACTATTTTCCATTCACCAATCAAACCATTGCAATAAGGTGCATTGACCAACCTGCTGCTGCTGCCGAGTCTAGCCAGCAGTGAACAAGTCAGTTGGTAGATGTTTGCTTCCGCGTTTGTATCTTTGAAGTAACACCATCGCGATGCAGTCTAAGTTGTTTTGCCACTGATCCAAGTAAAATGGCGTCGCTGTTTATCAATTAGCTTGCTTGATGTGTACATTACTCAGTGATTGTATCCGTGTGAGTCATAAACCAACATAGCAATGACATTTTTATAGCACAAAGTGAGACTACGTTTCTAAAACGTTGTGTAGACTGGCAAGTGTGATTTGAGGAACACAATAATGCGCGAATTCAAAGTGGTCGTGTTGGGCTCGGGTGGGGTCGGAAAAAGTGCTTTGACTGTGCAGTTCGTGTCAGGATGTTTCATGGAGAAATATGACCCCACAATAGAAGACTTCTATAGGAAAGAAATAGAAGTGGACAATTCACCATGTGTTTTAGAAATATTGGATACCGCCGGAACGGAACAATTCGCTTCAATGCGAGATTTGTACATAAAAAATGGACAAGGATTCGTTGTAGTATATTCACTAACGAATCATCAAACGTTTCAAGACATCAAGCCAATGAAGGAATTGATAACGCGCGTGAAAGGATCTGAGCGCGTGCCCATCCTGCTGGTCGGCAACAAGGCCGACCTGGAGCACCAGCGTGAGGTGTCGAACGCGGAGGGCTCGGCGCTCGCGCAGATGTGGGGCTGCCCCTTCGTGGAGGCCTCCGCCAAGAGCCGCACCAACGTCAACGAGATGTTCGCAGAAATCGTGCGTGAAATGAACGTTAGCCCCGAAAAAGAAAAGAAAACTTATTGTTGTTGTACAGTGCTTTAATATTTAGAGTGTAATGTGGCATTTATTTCTCGTAAGACTGCAAAAGTGAGGCAGGATCGTGCCTGCCTCCGCTCGACGGCCGACCGCCTCCAGTGGGGAGCTCGGCGGCGGCGCGCCGGCCCCGGCCGCTGGGGCGCCGGCGGCCGTGATGCGCGTCATATCACATTGTTAATATCGTTGATACATACCATTGTCCAATCAAGGTGCTTTACTTATATTTTCATACTTTATTACTGGTAGATACTCCCGCAATAATGGTTATAATGTGAACAAATACCTATCCTTATTGGAGCATGAATAGCTACTCAAATGCAAAAAAAAACAAGCTTGATTTGGTTCATCATAATATTTTGCAGACACTAGTAATAGCTGTGTCTGAAGCAGAAACATTTATTGTAAAGTAATATTAGTCAACTTTGTATATAATTTCATGAGATTAATGATGTTGAAGGGCAAGGACAATTTAGAAAATTAAAAAGCCATCCAATATGCAATAAACTAATGATTGTGTAGAGTGGTGTGCGAGGATGAGTAAGAACTTACACCTAAGTGATGTAGCAGATTATATTTTATTGTGTAAATTATGTTTATATGAAAAATCAGTAATCAAGGAAAGCAGTATGTTTTGTCAGTTGTGTGATTGTGTTTTAAAGTCTACCAGGATTTGTGATAATACATATAACAAAATACCTATAATAAAAGTTTTAAGTGGGAGATTGAAAAGTGAAGTTTTATTCTTCAGTTGATAAGGTAACCAATCCATTTTGATATTACACAATTTACATGATATATTTAAGTACAAACAGTGAAATAACAGCTGTGTTTACATTCTAGAGACAACTAAAAAATTTAATAAGTTTTGATGATCTTACTCTATGCAAATCTATACTAATCTAATTATTCTGTTATTATAGTTAAGTAAATGTTGTGTTGGTAGCGTTTTGTACACTAGGCATACTATTTATAATAATTATACCAATAACATTTGTGATATTCAATAGAAAGCAAATAAATTACATTTGCATTTCAAATTAGTAATTTAATATAAAACAATAATTTTATTTTACTACAAACAAGTCCTTTCTCTTGAGTGTTCCTAGTAATTAGAAATTAAATTTTAAGTAGATAGTTGAACAGTTATTGGCTTTTAATTGCCCAGTGCATACCGAGTGGGCACTCAACTGCGCAGATCATATCATCCACAACATGGATTGTATTGCACATATCACAGTGCGAAACTGGTACAACTTTGCTGCTTATTGTTTACAACCTGACTTAGACATTGAACAGCTTATATATGAATTAGGTGTGCAACTGATAAAGTTACCACATTTGGGTGATATAAATTTTGACTCTTTGTTTTTAATCAACTCGTGTCAAGTTTTCTAGAACACATACTAAGTAATGGTCATAAAATATAAACTTTTAAGGCCCCTGTTGTTTTTGTTAACTGGCAATGTTAAAAAAAAATCACTTTTATAAAAAAAAAACTGATTGCGATTTGGAAGCTAATAATTTTGAATCTAAGTGCTTCGAGTTTTTACTAAAAATTGTAGCTGCAGTTAGACAAAATATTGGGAATGCAATGTTAAAACATGTCTGAAAAGGTCAAATCCTGTAAACAGATTGACATTGACAATGTCAACTTTCCAAGATTCCACTAATGAGTATGAGAGTCATGTAAAATCTGACCAAGTGGAAAATCCATTTTCATTAGTATCACATCATTTGCCACAGGATTCCCCAATTCCCAACCCATAGTAGGCACCTTAAGTTTTTATGCAAGTTAAATGCATCAGTTTTAGTTTCAATAATAAAAAAAAACAGGTTGCTGTAAAAAACGTTTTTCAATTCTCAAAAAAAGCTGTTCAAGTTTTCATTTATTCAAAGTCCATAATTGTTTTGAATACGTTGTGCACGGTCGGCAGTAATTGCGTTCATTAGTGGAAATATTGTTGCGTTAAAACGTGATGGTTCCTTGTTGCAATCGCCAAGTGGCACGGGTAAAAGACTGGGCACTTGGCGCGTGCTGCTAAACGGTAACTAGCTGTTGGACGGTGACGCGCAGTAAGCGCAACCATCCTCGTCTCTGCAGTACTCATCTACATACTTTGTTATTGCCATAACACTGTATCGCATAATTTAATCTTTTCTTTGAAGTACATGCACTCTATTTTACAATACCAATATTATTGTAAGTTTCGTAAATTCCTTTATCATTATGAAAACTATCAAATTATATTTTTATAATAGGACATATTCGAATTCGAATAAGGTTCAATAACTCACAAAGGGAAATAATACTCTCGGGAGGCCCATAAGGATAGGATAGCTAATCGTGTCGACGCTTAATCGTAATTTATAAACAAAATTGTAATGATTGCCAAATACAAAATTTTATGACGTGCCAAAATATAAATCTTTTGCACGGAATTAACGCTGATGGATTTAACCACTAAAAGCGAGCTTCCTTAGTAACGCCATCCATTTGGATTTAGTTATCGCTGTGACAATACTTAAAGACGTTCATGACACGGTCCGCTGCGTGACCTCTACTCTACAGCACAAAAGTAGGTAGGCCTCGACGTAGCTAACCAACAATCTCAGTATATAACGTTATTTTGCCCATAGAAATAAGGCTGCGAAGGTTATTCACATTAACGATATGCTGTAAACGACCTAGGGATAACCTGAAGACAAAAAAGTGTTAAATAACAAACATAAATTGGATTGCGTCACTGAAATTCGTTGGTGAACTAATTCCTCATAGCAGGCCGTCACAATCTGCGGCTCAAGTGGCACGTTATCGAGTTTAAGGCCATGCTTCGATTGCTTTAGTCTTTTCGTGCGCTACTACCTACTACTGCTTATGTGCCGTTAGTGGCCCAGATAGGAGCTAATTCGCCCGGACGTTGACGGGAGGGTGTTGTTATATCGTGTTTACTTCCTTGTGCATCGATTCGTTTCGAGCCACTGACTCCATCTCCATCTATACTGATGGAACTAAACAGGTGATACAATTTTACTTTTATCACTTGACTAAGGCCCAGTTTTTAGATTCATAGTTAACTTAACCAACGGTTAAATATGCTAACCAAATGTTGCAAATTTCAATAAAACACCATTTCTTTTCAGTTGTTAGCCTCACAAATAGTCAAATAAGTTGGAGAGTTAATTATTTGACCATTTATTAGACTAAAAAGTGACGATTATAAGCGTTTTATCGAAGTTTGAAACCATTGGTTAGCATATTTAACTACGGATAAAAAACTGAGCCTAACTGCAGTGTCATGTATATGAACTCATCATCACCCTTTTAATGTTCCCACTGCTGGGACACAGGCCTTCTCTCTGTGAGAGAGGGAATGGGCTATAATCCACCAAGCGGGCACAGTGCTTGTTGGTGGATGTCACATATCTTTGAATTTTTGGTTCTAGGACATACCGGTTCCCTCACAATGTTTTCCTTTTACCGTTTTTAGAGCAGTGGTGATGAAATAATTTACACAAAGTAATGTGCCTCCCTGGGTTCGAACCCATGGCCTACGTTACGTAAGTTGGGGCCATTACCACTGGTCCACCACTGCTGCGAGCTAATCACAAATTAAAAAAAAAAACACTATTCACTATCACTACATAATAAAAAAAGTCCCCGCCGCTACTGTCTTTCTGTTCCTGTTCGCGATAAACTCAAAAACTACTGAACGGATTTTCATGTGGTTTTCACCAATAGTCAGAGTGATTCATAAGGAAGGTTTAGCTGTATAATTTGATAAGAGTTTTGCATAAATTGGTTGTAATGTGAGGATAATTGTTTCTCTTTTATAGGTCTATAGAAAAGTCCGAGATGGTATATGTCTATCATTTAATTATAGCTTACTATACCCATTCTAACTTCTAAATACAATGCGGTAATTGAAAATCTATTTTGACGGATACAGTATTTTACAGTACTTTACTCAGTTACTTACCTTATGCATTTCATGCACATTATGATGATCCTTTACACCATAAAATTTAAATGACATGAGTACATGAACTCTCATAGTTACGGTTAAGTTAGTGAACAGAACCAAGCGTCGTTTGTGCCTTTGTTGCCAATATTTAGTGTAGTCACCTTTTTATAGGCGGTACGCAGGTACCTTACCATGGAAAATGAATAATCCCTAATGAGCCTAGCTTTCCTTGATTTATTCAATGATGACAGCATCGACTGGAATATACATTTTGTGTTATACAAGGAATATATTAGTTGTAAAAACTAAGTACTGGCCATCATCATAGTAAATTAGGCCAACCAACTGTGTACCTAATTGAATGACAACGTATTTTCCTTTTCAACACTAACTCGAAAACTGACTCTTATATTACTGCTGTTAAGTTCACAATTCAGTGTATTTACCACACCACTATTTAGTTTTCTTATTTGCACTCATGTTATACCCGTAGACATGTCTTAAGTTCTGTGTGGTCCAATACCTATGTTCAGAGATGTGCAATGATCCTAATAAAGCCATTTTTTAGGCCTAATAGTTTAGTAATGATTCAAACTGTGATTAATTGATACTTAGTAATCATGTATGAACATTACATTTTCGTCAAATTATTTATTTTTATCAGTGAATTAATTGAGTTCTTTATATGGGGCCGAGCATTATAAATAATATCAACTTAAATAGGATTAATTGATTATCTGACCTACCTACCTAAAGTCTACTTTCATAAGGCGTCGTCCTAATACAAAGCGAACACGCGATCATCGCAAGTTCGGCCAAATTTTAGTCGTACGAATCCAGGTTCAAACGTAGCGTAGGTACTAATCTCGAATTTAATTTAAATTAATTTTTTTAGTAATCGTTTCGCGCGATCAAACATATTGATGTCGAATAGGTATCCTAATTGAATTTGCGCGGTAATGTCGTCGGGGAGCGGGCGGATTAAGGGGGGCAGGACAAGACTCTAACTATCTCCGCCCGTGCGTCTTGCCACCACGATCTCCACGTATTAGTAGTAGGACCTATAATTTTCAACAAAGTAATTTGCTGCCCACGTCTTTGTTTTTCGCTATCGAAACCCGCATCACACCACACACATTTCCTGAAAGTAGAAACAGAGCGTTTTCGATGTCCATGGTTAGCCGGATCCCCGGTCCAACCCGTCGTTAATTCGCGCAATGATCGCGTATTCGCGATCTATTCGGAGTAAGCGATGCAACAATCGCGTGGTCGCGCGATGACAATAACTCGATGCGATAATCGCGTAGTCGGGTATGTATAAATATAGGTATTGTGCAGCTGTAGTAGTAGGATACAGTTCATCATCACATGAATACGATGCAAGTATCGTATTGATCGACGTTTAATGACTCCCTGTGTCCCGACCGAATTCCATACTGGTTCAAAGGGGTTTTACACCTGAAATGTTGACTTTGTTTGCTTTTTCGTCACTGCGCCATTTTATGCATTTATGAAACTGGATTGCATATTTTCAACCAAGTCGGGAACCTACACCAAGCAGAAATCCAATCAACCCTTTACTCTCTAGGTAGGGGACCTAAAGATGATGCTGACGCTTGAACCATGAAACTGTGGACATGTACTGTGCTGTCCCGCTACTGGGCAAAGGTCCTTCCAGACATTCTCTTCCCGCGCCATCTTGCACCAGCCCACATGATAGGTAGGTACGCGTCTAAGTCATCTCGCCACCCCTTTCTGAGTCGACGCCTCCCATCTTCAGGAACCCACTGTGTGGAGACTCGTAGGTACTAACTAGCTGGAATACTAGATCCCATAAACGTTTATTCTATTCTATTATATCCATATAAAACGATTTGTAATTAATAGTTACAGTAACGTCCGGATTTCTAACGGGTTTTCCTTCACTTTAAAACTGAACTCTTAACCAAACATATATCTAATTATTTATTGGATTTCCTTGTCCTCGTTACCAGAGAACCGATTCTTAAACATTTCATTATATCGCCTCTGAAATTATTACAATATTGATAGGGATAATACGTTCCCAACTAGATTGTGGCTAGTTATTATACAGTTTTAGTTACATTGCCAGACGAGTGGCAAGGGCCGCGGGTTGCGTTATTGATTAGGTACATTACACAAAGGGAAATACACTGTTTCCCCTCGTCTAGCTTTGATAGCTCTACACCTGAATGTTATTTTCAAATCGAATCATCCACGTGTATGATATGTGTTAGAATGTAATATCTGACTTCGACTTGAGATTGGGACTAACATTTTGGAATCTGAATTACAACAACGATGAAGTAGAAAATAACAATACAAGTAGCGGTGGGCAGAATCAGTTAAATGGCCATCTCATATATTTCATGTTTGTGTAATTATTTACTAAATAAACTGCACCTGTGCCAAGGAATTTGTTCGCATCGAATAGTAATATTTACGGTATGTTGTAGCTTTAGAACAGGTAGCAGAATCGTTGGTTATTGTCACAAACCATTGAAAAGACTTGTAGAGCGGATAGGACATTATGATGGTAATGGTAGTGCACTTGAGCCCGCAACTTACTTATTTATTCAGATCTAATCAAGTTACATTGTGCCCTCATATTTTGTATGCAGCCGTCGATTTATGTCTACTACTTATGTATGAGTAATTTTTTGGATTTCAAAATTACACATGCCTTTCCTATAATGCTTTAATTTTTACGAGTAAATTAGTCTCGTCTTAAAACTAACGTCGTATTGTAAGGTAGCAGTTGATAGCAGCTATAGTTCTCGCCAAATGAGCGAGGCACGAAACGGTGCTGTTTTTGTATGAAATTTTCTATTGCGCAGCCATTGTAGCCAACTTCAGGGTGGCCAAGAAGTTTGGCGAGAACTATACCTACGTACAGTGCCAATGATTAAGAACCTAATAATCATGGGTACTTACCGTCCTTTAGTTGACATACTATCTAAAACCCTTTTGATATTATTCCAATTAAAGGATTCGCTTTCTAGTGTTGGAAATGTTTCCGAGGAGCATACAAGGTCTCGCCTGGAATAGCCGCGTGTCGCCGAGTCTCCCGCGCACCTCGCGCGCTGCTGCTGCGCGTGGGGCGGCTATAAATACCCTACATACCATACGCTACGTCCGTTCAATAAAAAATATACTATAACGTTGAGTAACATAATTCAAGTGCTGCAGAAATAATAACTCGAGCACGTTCCCTTCAAAATCTGTTACTTACAAATACAATAAAATGCCAGAATATTGTTAACACTGGCATAGCATGCAGTTTCGTCGAATAATGAAACCGTTGTTTACTTACACAGTTCGTACGTAACAACGAACGACAGAATGGTGCCCTCCTCTGTTCTCATGGCTGGAACGTTCTCATGGAAACAATCAATGCGGGTGCGGACTCGGGAGCTGGGTATTATTAAATTGAATGCTTTTAATTTCACATCATATAAGTGCTTTCATGTCTGTTATCGAATGCTTGCACAAAATAAATGATGATAAGTATTATTTACAATTCGGTAAGTACCTAGTTAGGTTATAAAGACGCATAACTTAAAGCAATTAGGTTCCTAATTTTTTTTTTAAGATTTAATTATATTTATAACGAATCGTCAAAGAAAGATTCTAGGTGCACAAATTGCGCAACATGCGTAGGCAGGAACTGCCTTGACTGAGCTCCTAATATGGTTTGACTTATGCTGGCTGCTCCCAGACGTAATGGCGCAAGTTGCGTCATTGACTAACCTTACATGAGATGATTTAAACTACGTGACTCTCGTTATTGTGACGTTTGTTGCCCAGTCTGACCCCGCAAAATAACAGCGAAGCTTCTCTCTTATATGAAATAATTCAACTTGTTTAATACTTAGCTAGGTAAAACGTGTTACCATATATTTGTTGCGAAATATTCTGAATGGCAAGTTACCTATGTAATTTGTTGGTCCTCCTGTAGATACATAAAAAAAATATCCTGAACCTTTAGTAGAGGGTTTTGGAAATAGTATTTAGTTATATATATTATAATAATATTTAGTCTAATAGGTCGGTTGGTTGGTTGGCTTTTATCGATTACGCTCCAATGGCCACGTAGTCCTTGGCAAGTTGTGCAAGCGCACCTTGACGGGCATTTCTTGCACCTAGGGCATGCAACATTCGTAAAATTTTACTATTGCGAATATTTTTGCTCAACTCCAACAGCTGGACCATCTGGCAACTTATCTTATGAGCAGAACATGTAGACTTTGTCATACGATGCTTGCTATCTCGAGAGCACGTTCCTTTGTGATGTTTTCCGAACTTCGCTCAAGCAAAGCCGCTGGCAGAAGCTATAGTTGGCAGTTAAATGCGAAATGAGATTATTCGGAAAAGAGCTGCAGTTTATTTATTAGTTTATCCTCGCACTGGAACGCCTTGCAGCAATTACACCAATGGAGCACAATCCTATAATAAACTCGCTATAAGTCCAGGTTTCCTCACGACGTTTTCCTTCACCGTTGTCAGGAAAATACATATGAATTGAAAAAGTCACATTGGTACTTGCCCGGATTCGGACCCACAACCTAAAGCACGGGAGGCGAGATCTTAGCCACTGGGCCACCACACCATTGCAGAGCAGTTATCGACACAGCTTGCAGATTCCAGCACTCGTAAGTATAGTTATAGTTCTCTCCAAACTTCTGGGCCGTCCTGAAGTTGGTTTTCCGATGCGCAAGGCACGAAACAGTGCTGTTTTTGAATGAGATTTACTACTGCGCAGCCATTGTAGCCAACTTCAGGGCGGCCAAGAAGTTTGGCGAGAACTATATGTTTATGAACAATCATATCTATTCATGAGTAGGCAGATACTATAAGTTTTTAAGCTGACAATCATTAGAATTAATATTTTTTTCGGGATATAAATATCGAGCTCTCAACAAAATATCTAAATATACATGGTAAATATCCCGAAACAAATATTAATTCTAGGTAGATACTTTTACCTCTTCAAAGATTGCCGATGGATTAAAAGTCCGGCGTGACCATAAGCTCTTAGAGCGGTATCAATTTGAGATCGAGTAAGTGACAGATGTATAATGTCAGATACATCTGTCCCTTATTCGATCTCAAATTGATACAGCTCTAAGAGCTTATAGTCACCCCCCCTGTAGGTATCAATGAACCAAAATGGCGCTAAAGAAGTCTTCCAAAGACGAAATGTTTTTCCGAAGTCGCAAGTTGATCTTAACGAAATAGATAGTAAGTATCAAGTTGTATCCAATCAAATTATAACAGGAATTTGAATGACTATTAGGTAAGTATTCTTCTTAGTTCTTCTTGTCTTAAAGTAAGCATTGTAATTCAGCAACTACTGAATTACAATTATTGTTCTCTGCATTTTTGAGTTTGTAAGTATGATTGGAAAGTTGTAACAGAAATGTGTTTAACGATGCCGTTAATATGGCTGAGTTTAGTGTAAAGAACTAAAGATGCGGGATGTGCAACACGTGTTACTTGCCCAGCTTCCGCGCCGTCCTCACAATAACAAAGTGAGAGACTGCCATTGTCTGGGTGGCGGCCCACCGCCCGAAATGTAAGTCATGTCATGTTGAGCAGGTTTTATTCAACGTAGTTTTTTGTCGCCTCCCAAAATTTGTCCAAGCATTAGATGCATAATAATAACTATACTATCTAAATAAATAAAATAATTCTTGTAATTGAATTGAAAAGTCAACTGTTCAGTACATTTTTCTAGGCAAAATGTATTAGGTACGTTAATATACGGAGTAGTTGATGTATTCTTTTTCACACGGTTTTATTAGCTTTGTATGCTATGCTAGCTATGTATCTATGTAACGGAATTTTTGAACGTGATTTTCACACCCTTCAAAACGTCGGCTAATTTTAAACTTTGCACACTTATCAAGGACCGATGACATGCAATAATTTAAATGGTTTGTCCCATTATCCTTACCAGGATCTTCAGGATTAGCGAGTTTAAATTTATTTTCGATTTTTTAGTTTGGTTTTCTATTAGAGCGTGTTTTATTAAACTATGATTTATTTTTGCAGGCAATATAAAGTTTTAACATCCCTACAATCCTTAGGCTCGCCTGTAACGTCATACCTAATCTGTTAAATTACTCCACCGCTGTCATAATGGCTTCTTGGTAACTAATCAGAGTACTTTGTTATCTAACTCATTAACATTCGTTGAACCCTATTTAAGCATTCTAACGGCAATCCGCGGCTCTTTAAAAAGCCTCCAGCAAGACTGCATTATCAGTGGTCTCTAGAAACAAAAAAAAAAAAGAAATATTGTAATGCAAGTTTTACTTTCTGCACTTCTACTTGTTTTTTAAACAGACTTCTTCAAAAACATTATCGTTCTTTTGAGGCAGTCGGGTAAAAAGAGGAGGTTCAATTCGTCTGTACCCTACTTATATTCTTAAAAAGCCTGAAATGCAGGCATAACTTCTTTGTTATGAACCGATCTCAGATTAAACAGTAAACTGTTCAGTTCATCTGAGGAACCGATTTTAAATATTCTTTATGTGTTCCATTTGACAACCCCATCATATCAATATTTTTTTGGTTCAAAGGTTTTAAGTAGAACCACAAGCTCACAGAGTAAGGTTATTTTGAGATCGCGTAAGTGACAGATGTATACAAGTCATATACATCTGTCCCTTACACACACTCAAAATAACCTTACTCTAAGAGCTAAAGGTCACCCCCCAGTTCATGTGTTCACTTAATCAACAACAATCAGGTGCAGGGTCCGAAATAGCTTTTAGGGGCGTTGATGAAATTTAGGGCTTTCCAAACTGATAAATAACCAACTGCAAAAATGATAATGCTGTTGTGATTCTGCATTAGCCAGTTTATATCGCTCTTGGATTTATCTACTTATGTTTGACGAGCTTCATTAATAACAGAGAAATCGTACACACAAGAAAAAACACTTCAAGCGCATAACCTGCTCCTTTATTAGAAGTCTGTTAAAAAACGAATCCATGCAATGGCAAATGGAAAAGTATTGGCAAGGCAAGTGCGTTATCTACGAGATGTACGCCAGAACTAGGTACTCTTCAGAAGTGAAACCATATCGAATCGAATATCACGAGCAGCCGGTTGCTACGTGTCTACTTATTATAAGACTTCGCGTGCGTGAATTAGTGGCACTATTGTAACATGCGATGTCGATACGAATAACTACCAAACAAGCCAGAGCCAATGTTGTGAAAAAGTGAAACTAGCATATCTGTCTTTCAATAGTAACAGTACAGAAATCTGTGACAAATGTTACTCGGGTTACCGACACTCTTTTTGGAATCACATAGTCTGACTGTGAGTCATAAGGCTAGAATGAATTACAATAGGTACTTAGTATGCATTTTGGTTTGCTTTTAGGGTTCCGTATATACCGAAATCTTAAGAACCTTGACGGTGTGACTGGCCGTCTTTCCGTCACACTCACAGGCTAGTCGCTTGTTTCAGGAACTCTACTGCTATGGACTTGAAACTTGGAATAGTTATCATTACCAACAAAGCTTGTCTTCATACACAGCAAGAGAAATAATTCTAATAATATATTTATTACCAATGCAATACATTCTTGAGTTCACACGGACCGGGACCTTCGTTTCACCGTCGCGTCGCGTCGATAGCGGCTTTTTGTACACAATCTGCAGGTATCGGATCTTGGCTGTTGAATATTTATGATATTACAAATCTGATGAGCAGTATTCTGGAGCAAATCAGGAGATCAAAAAAAGAAAATACAGACAGATAGAATCTACTTTATTGTACACGAAAGTCGTCACGGCTATTCTGCATACACGAAATTTAATGAGAACAATATTGTATTGAATCAATGATAGGGGGTGACCATAAGCTCTTACAGCGGTATCAATTTGATATCGAGTAAGTGACAGATGTATACAAGTCAGATACATCTGTCCCTTAATCGATCTCAAATTGATACCGCTCTAAGAGCTTATGGTCACCCCCTTAACATTTAACACAACACCAAGCAAAACAATAAAATGTGAACCGATTCAATGCAGCTGCCGATAAGTTTACTTTCAATGTTCCTATTGCGATATATAAAATCTCTTTTAAGGGTACACTAGTCGACGGCACGAACTATTTTGTGCGCGGGGTTGAAATGCATTTTATATCAGCCGACAACACGTGCGGATGAGATAGATGCTGTGATGAGCAGTAGGAAACTAGCTCGTGTAAATGTGTGTTTGTTTGCACATGACAGTTATAGACTCTTAAGGGTACCTACACTAGTCGACGGCACGAACTATTTTGTGCGCGGGGTTAAAATGCATTTTATATCAACCGACAACACGTGCGGAAGAGATAGATGTTGTGATGAGCAGTAGGAAGCTAGATCGCGTACGAATACACACTTTGGCAAATTTGTAGCGAAATGGATAATGATTTAGGACGAAACCGAGCGCGCGAAATTTTATAAACAGACCTTTGGCAGTCTAGATTTCATGAAAAAACTACTAAATCTATCTATTCAAAATAAAATTATTTGCATTGTTGAACTACTAATCTATCCCTGTATGGAGGCCGTTTTGCAATTTTCCGTCATCTTATGGTATTTATTCGCGCCAAAAAATGCGTTAAAATTAGTGTCGAAATGTGGAACTTTCGACGCTCAAAACTTTCAAATATATTCTTTTTTTACTTTTTTGCTTCCATACAGGGCTAGATAAAGATGCGACAAATTGATATCACTTTTTATTTTGAGCGTACATCGTCAAACAGTGGCATAATCCCTAGACTACGTTTGTATGGAAGAATTTTCGACTAGTGTAACCTTAATTGCCCAACTGCAATGATAACGGGGTAAAATCTGTGAATGTAAAACAATAAAATTATTCTGTAGTAACCATAGTCGTCCCGAGTTCGACTCGTTCTCCTGTGGGTCAACAATTTTACCTTCGCGTACACAGGACATTCTATTGTTCTTTGAATTCAATTGTGTGGAGTCATAGCTTAGATACACATTAACATTAGATAAGACATCTTACTGATTAGCATTTTATGTTATTGGTTCGTTGTAATACTTACATATTAATTATTAGGACTACTTATGTTTAAATCACCTTGCTAACGGTAAGTAGGTACTATTTAACAGACTTCAAAAAGAGGAGGACATTTTCAATTCGTCGGCATCTTTTTTTTAATGTATGTATGTCCCGTTGGACAATTCTTATTTTGTATGAAATTGTCCCATGGTCATCAGGTAAGGATCTGATGATAGGATCCTGGAGAAATCGTGGGAACTCCTCAAATATTACCACAAATGGCCATTGGAACTCCTTAATGCTAAGTATGTCACGGGTATAAGATATCTCGAATAGTTAACTAAGTGGGAATATGATAAAGCAAATACTTATAAATAAATGGTATGATGAAAATGGAATGAAGCCGGCACTGGCACTCCGAAATAAAATAAAGTATCCTAGTCGTGTTTGGGCTTATTGGCATCGTCATGAGATGTACTTTGACTATAAATGATTTTCACAGTAATTGGAGGCACCTAACAAAACCAAAAAGAGAAAAAAATTACCGACTTCCAAAACCAAACACTACATAGCGAAAAATAACTTTCTATTCCAAAGTCGGTGTCGAAAAACGGCAAACAATAGGATCCAAAGATACCGACTTCGGAAAAGAAAGTAATTTTTCGCTTTGTAGTGTTTGGTTTTGGCAATCTGTTTGTTTTTTTTGTTAAATAGCTTTTTATTAGGGTTCCGTACCCAAAGGGTAAAAACGGGACCCTATTACTAAGACTCCGAGATCCGTCTGTCTGTCTGTTCGTCTGTCACCAGGTTGTATATCATGAACCGTGATAGCTAGACAGCTGAAATTTTCACAGATGATGTATTTCTGTTGCCGCTATAACAACAAATACTAAAAACAAAATAAAATTAATATTTAAGTGGGGCTCCCATACTACAAACGTGAGTTTTTTTGCCGTTTTTTGCGATGATGGTACGGAACCCTTCGTGCGCGAGTCCGACTCACACTTGGTCAGTATTTTTTTATATCCGACGTGAGTTTCTCTTCTATGATAATTATAATCATTTAATATGAGACGAAAAAAAATCTTTTCATCATTGACGCTGGAACAGTTGTGTGTGGCTTACTTACCTGTCTCACAAAAACCACGCATTCTTCTGTACCTACTTCACACTAATACAAGTATTATAAAGGCGAAAGTTTGTGAGTGTGTGTGTGTGTTTGTTACTCTTTCACGCAAAAACTACTGAACATTATCTGGATGAAATATGGCACATAGATAGATTATAGTCTGGAATAGCACATAGGACCCGGGAATATGTTAGTTTGGGATAATTTTCGACATGCACGAGGGCGAAGCCACGGGGGACAGCTAGTACTTGTATCTAATAAAAAGAAGACTATATTATGTGACCTACTCAGCGATAGTGAAGCTTTTTAGTAACAGAAACAGACAGACATAGGTACAGACAGAGATACTTTCGTATCAATATATATAGGTACCATTAGTATTACCTACCCATAATTATTTTCGTATTACTGAATCCTACTTCTAGGTAGGTAAGTAGTCATAATTTTCACCGTGCAAAATGTTAAAAGTTCGCCCTCATCACCCTCATCGATATTCCGGAACAGTGTTTTTTACAATAACCTTTCTGTTTTGTTTCGAAAGTAAGTAACGAAGGGAAGTTGCAGAAATTGCTAAGCTCATTCATAAAACATGTAAAGGGACGCACGTGGCTCCGCTCGTGGCGAGGGGTGAGCCGTGGGGGTCGCTTTGTCAGTTGCCTTAGTTTCTTTACGTTTCTCTACCTACACAAGAAAGATCGTATTACATTTTACACACTAAACATCTTATACGTCACGGTGTTAATCACTATTTCTTCAAAAACTCAATAAAAATAACGAGAAGCCCGGCTCCCCCACGAGTCACGACTAAGTTTCGGCATTTGGTCTTGTGCCAATTTCCTTGCAGACACCACAAAGTTCAATGTCGGCTTGAATGTACGAAGGAAATCTTTTGTTATTGTACTACGAACACTATCGTGTACTCCTCAGTGTGGGATGTTTTAACTTTTAGGTAAGAAGACTTATTTTCAACACTGAAACAAAGTTTCGAAAGAATGGCCCACGCTGGCTGACAAGCAAAGTTTTCTAGTAAGTAGCTGTTGTAACAAAGGTCACTGAGAAGTGGGACAACTGTTTTTTGCTTTATCTGCCGTCGAATCGAGCGAAAGGTATGATCATCACAAGTCACAACACAACGCTGTGTTTCCCGGTGAAATCGTGTGTATTCTCACACGAGACTGGCAAAAAATCACTGGTGGAGCAGCTACAAGCAGTTAATTGTATTGAAATATGCGAAGCGCGTCTCACTACCGCCCGTCATAGTCAAGAATCGGGTGTGTTTATATGGTTGAGTCACGGTTAGCGCGATCGCGATGGCAAGCCGCCAATGCTCCCGACACTAACAAGCAGTATAGGAGGAACAAACTACGATCAATGAAAATAATCGATGTTAAACCATGGGCTGTCCTAAATTATTTAATTATACTCTGAAACAAACAACTGAATTAGATAAATGAGCCTAGTGTTTATTGATGTAGGTAAATGTTTGAAAACTTTATCAACTTAATTTATTGAGGATCTTCGAAACAAACCTGCACTACTGAGCTGACTCAGCTCAGTAGTGCAGGTTTGTTTCGAAGCGTGTCAGCTCAGCTGAGACACAGAAAATAAAACAAAGGAGGTCAGTAGCTGTGGCAGTGGCAAGTAGAGAACGTCTATGGCTATACATAACTAATGGTTTTATCCCAGTAGTCTTTATTTTGAATGAATCAGGCACCAGCAATGTATGCAAGCGTAATGACCCGGAGCGGTGGTGATACTCGTAGGCATGGTAGCGCGAAATCGTTATATCATCAAGAAATCTTTTTATTTGCAGCAAATTTAAATTCGAGAGCCATATCGATGTTCGAAATTATCATAATCCAGTGCTTATCAGAATTGCCAAATGTTGAATTTGATCAACATACAGCGGATGCAATTTGCCAAAAGCGTAAGAAATTTTAAATTTCGATGGCTACATTGAAGTATAGAAAGTGAACGTGGGAGCAGGTGCACTGGCTGCGCAGAGCGACGCGGGCGCATGGCACAGGGCTGTGGTGGGACTGGTGACGTCATACCCCCTCTCCCCGGCCCCCGCCATTGCCACTGGCCTCCCCCCCGCGGTCATCAATATCAGGCCTCGACTGATATAACCTTCACTGACCATTGATGAATCACGCCGACTACCCTATTTTTATAAGATTACGGAAGAATCCGATACGGTACTGTTTGCAGTTGCGCACTGTCATACACATACATTAATGTTAGAACCATATTTGTCTATGTATCTACATCAGCTGTTCTTTAGTGACATGTTTATGTTGATTCTTGAGCCAACAAACATATCTTTGCCGTTCGAATTGTAGCAATATTTGGGCCCTTTTGCTGTAAAAACAAACTACATTCACAAGATTTGTGCCTATAATAATAAACGAATAGTAGACTGCAATGGTCCTTGTAGCAGTTTGTAAATAGTTTACACTCTGTAAACTGGCGCATAGAGGACGGTCGAAAGAACCGTAATTTGGATCACAATTGTAATTAATTTCAAAGCGGGCAGAGATAAATTGTGATGATGCATTACGGGATGGGATAGTCACGGCCAAAGTTGCCATTTAGATACAACTGCGTAATGTGTATGGATCTAGTCATCTAACAATATCGTGTGGGGTGTACACTTGTAAGTACTGTACAGTCTGCATAGCTACAAAGATTTCATTAGGTACCGGTAGAACGGAGTTACATTGAGATGATTGAGATCTACTTTGATGACTTATTTTTAATTACTTATTAAAACATTAAATTAAAGTAAATTGGGGTTACTTTATATTGCAATGAAAAAACAATGGGGTATCAAACTATCAAAGTAAATAAGAAAATAGGGGATTTTTAATTTAACGGCTCGTTTTTCTTCTACCAAACTATGGAAATAAAAATAATTTTTATTATAGAATATAACTTTTAATTAAAGTGCACACTGCATTCTTTTCATATTAAATGTTTTCAAAATATAATTGAAGTAGTTAGTTACTTTCAAAATTAATAAATTTAACCCCGTTTTATGGTATTTCTTTTTTTGGGCAGTCTTATAAAAAACCGGCCAAGTGCGAGTCGGACTCGCGCACGAAGGGTTCCGGATCTTTATCGCAAAAAAGGCAAAAAAAACACGATTGTTGTATAGGAGCCCTACTAAAATATTTATTATATTCTGTTTTTAGTATTTGTTAAGACCTCGACCAGTGGCTAAGACCTCGCCTCTCGTGCTTGAGGTCGTGGGTTCAAATCCGGGCAAGTACCAATGTGACTTTTTCAAATTCATATGTACTTTCTAAGTTTATCTTAGGCATCACAGGCAACGGTGAAGGAAAACATCGTGAGGAAACCTGGACTTACATAGTTAATATAAGTCTGAAATAGCCAAGTCAGAGGCCTGTGGGATTCCCAGAGGCGGCTTAATGAACTCTGACACCAGAGGTGGCCACACCTCACACGAAAGAAGAAGAAGTATTTGTTGTTATAGCGGCAACAGAAATATACAGAAGCTGTGTAAATTTCAACTGTCTAGCTATCACGGTTCATGAGATACAGCCTGGTGACAGACGGATAGACAGACGGATCGTGGAGTCTTAGTAATAGGGTCCCGTTTTCACCCTTTGGGTACGGAACCCTTAAAAGAGGAGGTATGGATTCGATTCGAGGGTTCGGGAATGGGCTGGTTACGTAGATGGCGGAATGAACTGGACTCCTTCGATAAAGTCGTAATTAGAAAAAGTGCAAAGAAAGTAGGGAGGCCTGTGCCCTATAACAGATAATATAATACTCCCTACTGTGAGAAAATTCAGGTTTATAAGAAATGGAACCAATTGATATTAGTGATCATTTTCATTGTTTCAATGCCACAGGCTCGCAAAATAGCGGTAAAAACAGTGGCGGATGCAGGTCGTACGATCGTACAGCTCGATTATGAAGGTAAGGTATAATACAATAGTACTTTAACATTCAACGATTTACGTAAGCAAAGGTCCGCTTATCACAGCTGACGACCGACGGCGAACGCGGCGTGACGACACAACGAAAGTAATTTCAAGAACATTCACGCAAGAGGAAGGTAGGTTGGTAATTGTTGGACCAAACTGTTCCAATTGATAAACAACCGAAAGATAGGTAGTGCTAGATCTAAGGCCTGTATTCAGGATGGCTAGATAATGATGAGATAAATTGATATATTTTTTTATTTTGAGCTTAAACCGTCAAACAGTGGATTACTACGTTTGTGTGGAAAAATGATCGTAGTCCTTTAGAAGAAAATTATGCTCCACTCAAATCGGCTCAGTCGCTATGGCAACGACAAAACCCTCGATTGATTTCAATATGTAAAAAGCTATACATATTTATATAACTATCATTTGGTCGACTGGAGGAAATAATAAAAATATAGGGGTTATAATAACACGTAGGTAGGTAGGTAAGTGGCATACATGGTTAGCAATACTTTTCTGCACAAAGGCAAAGCCGCATGCATACTCCTGTATTTTATGTGTTTAAAACTAGGCAGCAATTTTATTTAACGTAGTTCATAAAACAATAGAGCGTGAGAAATCGGTAGGTAGGTATGTAATTGGTTTTCTCCCAATTAACTGCGGTATTAAATGACCTCTCGTCTTAGTATTTCAACCGTTGATTTCCAATTAATTTTACGAATAATTAAATACTTATCGATTGCTAATTTGCGGACAGGATTCGTTCATTATTGTAAATGTAATGTACCTACCTACAATTAATAATTGTACATGGGGCAATGTTGTTACCAGATGATTTCGATCATACTTTCTAACAAAATGGCATCAAAATGTACTAAGTAAGTGGTACTAAGGAGTACCGATATTTTATAAATAAGATTGATTGTGTTTATCAAATGTAATCAAGAAGTTGAAAGTAAGATTACAATATGTCATACGTTCAATTCAATGTACGTAGTTTGATATTGATTATGTTATCAACGTGATTGTTTTTATGATGAAATCTTTGATAGATATCTGCAATTCATGACTGCGCTAAACAAAATATTGATCTACCCACATCACGCATCTTGATCGTTTTAAACCCATTAAGGGTACACTAGTCGATAATTCTTCCATACAAACGTAGTCTAGGGATTACTCCACTGTTTGATGATTATGTTCAAAATAAAAAATGATATCAATTTGTCTCATCATTATCTGGCCCTGTATGGAACTAAAAAAATATATATATATTTGAAAGTTATGAGCGTCGAAAGTTCCACATTTCGACACTAATTTAAACGCATTTTTGGGCGCAAATAAATACAATAAGAAGACGGAAAATTGCGAAACGGCCTCCATACAGGGATAGATTAGTAGTTCAACAATGCAAATAATTTTATTTTGAACAGATACGTTTAGTCGTTTTTTCATGATATCCAGACCCCATAGGTCTAATTATAAAATTTCGCGCACTCGGTTTCGTCCTAAATCATTATCCATTTCGCGACAAATTTGCAAAAGTGTGTATTCATACGCGAACCTATTTAAATTAATTCCTAATAAAATGAAAAATATAAAAAAATAATTCCTACTGCTCGCATCTATCTCTTCCGCACGTGTTGTCGGTTGATATAAAATGCATTTTAACCCCGCGCACAAAATAGTTCGTGCCGTCGACTAGTGTACCCTTAATGGCCTCTGGTACTCGAGTGAGTACAGTTAAACTTTTAAACATGTACCAAAAAATAATAAGACTAACATATTATTTTTAATTAAAATCAACAGAGGGTAAAATTGCTTCATTTATTTTAATACCATAAAGTGGGTAGTTGATTTTTTTTATGACAGTGATTCATTATATAAAGCCGAAATTCTCAAGATAACACAGGTAAGACTTTTCTGTCATATTTTTTTTAAATTCAGTTGGTAAATATCATGTTGTTAATGAAATGCATGTTACTAAAAAAAGTTATGAATGTAAATCCGGCCAAGTGCGAGTCGGACTCACGCACGAAGGGTTCCGTCCTATTATCGCAAAAAACTGCCAAAAAATCACATTTGTTGTATGGGAGCCCCACTTAAATATTTATTTTATTCTGTTTTTAGTATTTGTTGTTATAGCGGCAACAGAAATACATCATCTGTGAAAATTTCAACTGTCTAGCTATCACGGTTCATGAGATACAGCCTGGTGACAGACGGACAGACAGACAGACAGACGGATCGCGGAGTCTCAGTAATAGGGTCCCGTTTTTACCCTTTGGGTACGGAACCCTAAAAAACTGAGTGATTGAGTTGAGTACAGTGGTCAGTGGTCACACTGGTCACATGGTGTTACACAAAATATATGTATAGATATTTTAGATAATTTAAATCTGATGATTAATTGAAAATGTAATAACGTCGCCAATAAGTATGTATGGCCTTGATAAAGCCTTTCAAGCTATTTTAGAGGATAGCGATGATGATGGCGAATATGAATGGGCGATCATACCACTCGATCCAAGTGCCGTTACTAATGAAGAAGAGGGTGCAGATGAGGACATGGAAACTCACACATTACCAGTAGTGATGTGTGGTAATTTACCACGAGATGTACCTGGAAATATCGAGATTTTTGTTAACAATGAAGGCGAACCTTCTTGTGATAGTGATAGAGTGATGAGGACCCTTTAGCTGCAAAACGACTACGACGACAGCAACAGGAAAATATTCAAAAGCTCCAGTTTGGCGCAAATGTTCACCAAATTATTCCGTCAGCTCTCAAGAGACTACAGATGTAACCGATACGAGTAAACAAGATGCTGTAAAAGAAGAACTCCAAGATTTCACTCCTATTCAGGTGTTTGAAAAGTTATTGGACGAAGAAGTTGTGCAACTTATACTTGTTAATAGTAATTTATAATTATATGCCTCCCAAAATAATAGACACTCATTTCAACTGTAGTATAATAAAGAAGGATAATAGCGTTTGTGCCATGGCCACAAACTACGACAATATTAAACCCATGGGCCTTGTAAAGCGATGGTGGCCAATAAAGAAAGAAGGTAGATGTGAAGATTTAACCGCTATTACAGAATTATAATAAAGGTACCTTTGAGTTGATGAATTCGATCAATCTAGATATTACTATACAGGATTGCGATTCATAGCAAAGAATGGTGGTGGGTTTTATTAGTATTAGCGATGAATTTGGCCGACAAGTCAAATATTTGCTTTGACATTTGCTACTGAAAATCCTCGTGGTAAATGGCCCATGTAATTTTTAGACTTGTTGATAATCTGTATCGCTGATGGAATGATATGTCAGTAAAGTTATTCTAGACCCTTAGGGTGGATTATGATTATGACGTCGCGGATAAAGAAAGAGAGTTACCGCGGCCCTGGCAAAAGCAACTGAAGGAACACGGTCCCTCCCGCTTCACCCAGAGCGGAGAAGTCATTGGATGATATACGAACACAAAAAAGATGTGGATTATGACGACTGCAAGCGAAATACACTGACTGCATGTCAAGACATATTCAACTAACTTCGTGGTACACAATGCTCTTGCCTACTCTTCTCTGTATGAGAAGAAGCTTATGCCCTGCAGCGGGACTGAAACAAGCAGCGTTCGAGTCGACCCGTCCCATCACTTAAAATTGTAAAGATTGAGCGAGAGAACGGGGGGGGGGGGGGGTGACCATAAGCTCTAAGAGCAGTATCAATTTGATATCGAGTAAGTGACAGATGTATACAAGTCAGATACATCTGTTCCTTATTCGATCTCAAATTGATACCGCTCTAAGAGCTTAGGTCACACCCCAGTACAGTATTACCGCATAGTGTTCTGTTCTATCACTCATTCTAACTATACATACTGTGGTGCTAATTTGGAAGATCACTTTCGAAAGACGCATATTAGAGGTCAGAACATTTTGCACAATCTGTTGATATTTATGTGCCGAAATGCCGATAAACAATGGCCGCTTCACCCGGTGGTATCGCCCTGCATGTGATGGTTATCTGGTGGCCCTACAGAGCACCACACGCATCCTATACGGGCGTGTATCGCCTCTCTCTCGCTCGGCGTTCGGCCACGTTCGTCGCTCTGGGAACTCACTCGTATGCGTGTGATGTGACTCATTCTGCGCTGATTGGCTCATCCGGTTCTCCGACTCTCTGTAAACTTTTAACTCTTTAACTAGACATGTGTTTTATTTTTTAACCCACTGTTGTGTGGTCGATTTTATAATTTGAAAAGTAGTTTAATGTATGACTCGTCGAATAATTGTTAAATTAGCCGTCGACGGTCGGTTTAATTAGGCACAGATTTTGCTAATTGTTTTATAAATTTGAACAAGGTTAGTTTGGCCACGGTCATGCTCATGATATACCGTGGTTTGGCGTCATCTGAAGGCACAGATAACCTTATCTATGTTTGAAGGGCACGGTGGTCCGTTGCGCGTGCGGCTGTGAGCACACTCCCACTGACAGATCGCTACTCATATTTATTTATATGTTTTTGTCGTCCGCATCCCCGCTAAGTGCAAACGCAAATGGTTTTCATTCTCATCTCGTTTACAAAGATGTTTTGAAACACTTGACTGACTATTTATTAAAGTATCATTATTCTGCACTTCTGAGAAAAGCAGCGAAAGAAACAAGTTTAATTCAGTGCGCAGATGTCACAGACCGTTGTGACTTGTGCTCAATGGTAACTGTTCATTGATTTAATACTTTTGTTTATTACATAAACAAATTGAAGTACTTCTTTTTAGTTTATCAGAAAATCGGTGTTTTAAGTAGGTTTGTAAGTATCTACTTATATCTGATCAAATAATGCGCTCTATGGCTAAAGCTTATATAATAAGTTAAAGCGGCTATTCTTATCTTCCTTACGTCAAATGTAGACAGTTAAAGATTGACTTAAAATCAGCCCAATATATCACTTTCAGAAGATAAATGTACAGAAATAAACGGTATCGAATATCGTATATTGTGTAATTCGACAACAGGGATCTAAGATACAGCTGCTAGCTGTGTTTAAAATCAGGCTGAAGGGAAAATATAAGACTACCTACCTACTTACTTATAGATCCCAAGGGTAACTTAGCAGTATGCATGGCCTCAGGTAGCTACAAATTCAGTGAGAAAGTATAGCGTAGGTGTATTTCGCCGATCAGGCTACGTGTTTGGATCAGTAAGTGAGCAAGGTGAGTGGTTGACCCGCGGTCCCAGCACCCTGGCAGCCTGCTACACAAACCAGTTGTGCTGGCGGTGGAGCGGGGAGCCCCGCGCTGCGGTCCACAGCCAACCAAACAATAAATATGGTAAACACTCAGTTACCCGTCAAATATTGTTGTTTATCTATTTAGCTCCTGCTATGCTATTCTAGTTGACAAATTTATAGTAAGTTCGGCCAATAGCTAGGTACTTACTAAAAATTATCCAGTTATCCAATCCGGTACTCACTTACCTGTATATAGTATATTATTGTTTATCTATTTAGAGTACCTTCCATATACTCTAGTTAATTAATTTTCGGTATTGCTCAAGTATTTGCCATTAGCTACGTATCTACTTACTGAAATATAACCAGTTAAGCTTATATA
Source organism: Orthosia incerta (assembly GCA_948252205.1). NCBI lineage: Eukaryota > Metazoa > Arthropoda > Insecta > Lepidoptera > Noctuidae > Orthosia > Orthosia incerta. The sequence continues at coordinate 15,482,717 of OX411744.1, forward strand.
TTATCCCTGCTATACAATAATGACATTTTAATTTGATTTTAATGTCATTTTTAATTTATTATAGGTTTGTAATTTTAATTTGATGGCTGCGAACTCTACTAATGCCTGAAATAAACGATTATTATTATATTTATATAATTATTATACACTATACAGGTAAAGTAGGGTGCAAGTTAATGGTAAAGTGTGGTAACTATCGGCGCATTCTTGTATTCAAGTATCTACCTATATCCTAACATTTTGCGTTTTTAACCGACTTCCCAAAAAGGAGGAGGTTCTCAGTTCAGATGTTTATATTTTTTTATGTATGTTCGGGCATAACTCCGTCATATATAAACGGATTTGCAAAATTCTTTTTTTGTTTGAAAGAAGTTTATTTCGAAATGGTCCCATTTAAATTTGGTAAAGATCTGATGAAGAACCTAGGAGATATACAACAGAACTCTTCAATTAATAACGGCAAATCTTACGAGGTTGCTGCAATCGTATGTCTGTTTATTGTTTAACACCATTTCATAACATATCATCACGCCAGAAAGCTCTAAACGGGTACGCAGATGTGTACAGTTCACCCTGGTACACTCTCATTCCACCGGTTATGTTCAAGTTACATGTTATTTGGGTAATCTCTTCTGGCATCACTGTGGGCATTATAGGTACCTTACTATAAAACTTGTCCATTATGTACCGCTAAAAAGTAAAAAAGATTTTATGAAACAAATCAAAAATAAAAATTTGTGAAAACCTTTATGAATAAAATACACATGTTCTATGGCAGCATACCTACGTGATACATGCTAGTTTTATATTATTTGTGGTGATACCACAGACATAAATCTAACTAGATGACGCGATTGTATGTACTTCGCGTGCCAAAAAACGGAAATAGTTACTATCAATGATCGTAATCTGAGCTTTTCATTTAGCATTATCGGCACCGGATATCCACCGAAATCTAGAAAAATGCCTTTTTATGCCATATTCAGCTGTAAAGAATGTATAGAAAAAATTGGGCGACGCATTGGAAATATTTTCTTTCATTGGTAAGTAAATTTGTTCTTAAATTGCGTGTGAAAAAGTGGCACGCTTGGTTTTCATACAGATGGAGAGACTTGCGTTATCTAGTTGGATATATGTCTGTGGGTGTTACCCACCTATTGTTATATAAGAAAGAAATATGCATTGAAGTCTCAATATTTTTATTAGTAGGTAATTAGGTAAGTTAAACGAGTAGATATAGTTACTTTTACGGAAATACTTGTAGGATCCTATCATGCTACCTAGCTACCAACTCCTACCTACTTGAAATGTCACCAGTTCAACAGTTTCATACGACAAGAGATTCACTTCATAACTCTAGATTCAGAACAATTTTGGTTTGCTTTATTGAAACCCTAAGCAAACAGAACTTCTGGAACTGAAACTTACTACGAATACTTATTGTTTGATTTCATTTAATTAGGTACTTATATTATAAAGTCTCAGAAGTTCAGAACTAACGATTTGTGTACCTTTCTAGAAAGACATAATTTTATCTCTCTCATTTTCCGTATAATCTCAATAGATTCGTAGAAGCCTATTTACGGAGTAACCGATAAAGCGTTAACAACTGATTATTTCTTATCTATCTGGACAACATGTCCTAAGACATGTTGTCCAGACGATAGTTAGTCAATTTCCTAGTCAACATTTCAATGTCCACAATTTCCAAGATAACTACGATTGATGGAGCCGCTCGTTACGACTATTTATTCTCTGTGTAAATGGTGCGTAAGTAGGTAGGTTGGTAAACGTTAACGTGTATGATTTTCTCAGTTAATTAGAGATATTATCTGTGTTCCGTTAGTGTCAAAGTGGGTATCTGGCGGTTAGGAGAAGCGTAGCAATTATCCTGGACGAGCCGCTGCGCCCGCGCCGCCGCACGCAGCCGTATGATGCACGACACGAATAATAAACCAAGCCACTTCCTGCCGACGATAAGCGCTTCATACACACATCACATCAAACACGCACACACTGTCACAACATCGTACATACTATTATGGCGAGCTAACTACATACATTAGTAGTGACAAATACATAGTTACGTTATATCTGTACATGCATTATGCTCTTTGTATTCAACACATTATTGCTTTGTTCTCCACATTTAAAACATTCTTCATACACACAAATAGCTGCGCATTATGTGATCATTGTATACTATAGAAAAGTACTCAACATTGCAGTAAAGGGAACCTCTACCTTAAAGTTATTACGTAAAAAGGAATTTGTTATAAAGGAGTCAAAGGAATTGAATATAAATCATGCTCCTCAAGTTTATATTCATGTATCCTACGTTTTTATAGCCTTACTAAAATTTCAATAAATGCCCATACAGTACGCATGAAATTAGAATTAACAATCTTATCTATAAAAGGTAAAAGGATTAAATGCTATGGAACAATGTGAATTTTATTATTTAAGTACATAATCAGAATGATAATGCAACAACGCTTAAAAAAAACAGTTCAGTCAAATTTATGTAAAAACTGCTTAGGTATTGAATTAATACCTATGAAATTTATTTTGGCTCAGCTCTACTAAGCTACAGCTCTATCTAAGAGCTGTTTTATATGCCATGTTCTATTTTTTATCTCCTTGGTACAATAAAACAAAGGAGAACAAAGTTGCGGGGGTCATACCCAAACCAAAGTGATGATTAATACCATTACGATCAAATTCGAAAGTATCTAGGTCATCACATGGATCACTGTACCTCACATGCATGGATGCATGAGTCACTTACTCACAACATCATGAATATTTCGCGTAAGTATTTAATTTTAAATCGGAGAGGCGACTGATATTGCCAATATGAAATGGCCGTCAGAGGAAACAATGATTAGATAACTTAGACATGAGTCAGTGTAGCTGGAAGGCCTTGTTTACGTGGTATCTGCATATTTCTGTATTATGAGGATGCGATAGAAGCCGACTCCGTGGAAACCCCGCACCTCGGAGCGAATGGTAATCCTATTAATGAGTAAGGACACTTAATAGAAGCCCCGAATTCTGAATATCGATGCAGCCAAAGAATACCAAATTGGCGTCCAATAAATTGATGTCAGATAGTATAAATCTGAAGATATAGGCACAAACATTCTCCAACATCAAAGATAAGGCTAGGATGATAAAAGCAGTGGACTTAATTATAAAATTTACATGTAGTTGTAAAGGCTAACGGTAGATCCCCTCGTCCGTGATCCGTGACGGTCTCCTCCCAAAATTCTCATCTTCTGTGCAGGCCTCCTATGAATACTAAGTAGTCGCAAGATGTTGCCAACTTGTAACTATGCTGATTTGCTCTGATTGGAATTAATGGATGGAAGATTACTAAGCTGTAACACGCTTATTATCTTGTGCATGCTGCTGCATGATTCAATGGGAAGCGACTGATTGGATGCGAATGATGCGATGCATATAGGAACTGATGATTTGTCACTACACGTATATGCTCTATCAATGTTTACCCCCTTTTCGTCGTCGTGATAATGACGTCGTCGTCTCGGTATCGATTATCTTGTCAAGGAAAAAAACTCGTACATGCATAATACATACTAGTAGATCTCTCTACAATGTCTGCTGAGTATTTTGAAAGTACAGACGTGGTATTTAACCATTCCATTGAACTAGAACATTCCGGTAGCCGAACATCGATATATTAATTATTATTGTTGTTGCTTTTAGACTTAAGTTCCACGTCCGGGTGATGATTAACATTTATCTTTAGAAAGTGACGATGGTCGGTAACTGGTACGTTTGTTGTTCGTACGATAAGTCGGTGTGCTGCTTAATCACCCTGTCTATTTGCCTTGGCAGTCCAGCGTCTTCGACGTCATTACTGTTGAGTCATAGCCTGTCATTTGTGCACTTCACTGAATAAGTAAATGACATATTTCTCAGAAGGGTCACCCTGTACGTTGGATTTTACTACCTCTTACTACAGTCATTGCATTGATTGGGAAATATTTTTACGTTCGTACGGTCAGTTTCATTCGAATGACCTTATACTCGTATTATTGTTAGTTCCTTGTCATGAATACTCGTGAAAATCATGTTTCTATTAAAAACCCAGTAAGTAGCAGGTACTCAGTGTAAATATTCTCTCACCAGATGAGTTTTGAGGTTTTATATTATAGCAAGGTTTAAAATAAAACTGACTATTACTTTCGTAGTCGTCAGTTTCCCATAAAAAAAAAAAACTCTATATCACTAAATTCTCATGGGTTTTAGTGGGCAAAATTGGGACATTGTCCGGAGGGGCAGATGAGCGTCCTTCTACGCCACTGACAACTCCTATCCAATAAGCTGGAAGGTAAATACCTATAATAAGGTAAATTGTAAAATCCATAGAAAAATAATAAATTGTAGTTCTAAAAACTAAAAAACACGCTTTATTGGTAAGGATAATGGGACAAACTGTTTAAATTATTGCATTGTCATCGGTCCTTGATAAGTGTGCAAAGTTTCAAATCAATCCAACGTTTTGAAGTGGGTGAAAATCACGTTCAAAGATTCCGTTACATTGATACATTTTTACATTGATACATAGATACATACATACAAAGTTAATAAAAGCGTGTTAATATTACATATTTTGGCCATAAATAGCCAAATTAAAGCAGTGGTGGCCGATTGGTAACGGCCGCGATTTACAAGTTGGAGGGCGTGGGTTCGAACCCAGGCAGGTGCTTTACTTTGTGTAAATAATTTCATCACCACTGCTCTGCAACGGTGCAGGAAAACATCGTGGGGAAACCAGCATATCTTAGAACCAAAAATTCGAAGACATGTGACATCCACCAACATGCACTGGGCCCGCGTGGATCCACCACGCGGGCCCAGTGCATGTACGGTCCATTCCCTCTCACAGAGCGAAGGCCTGCACGCACAACGGACCAAATGCGAGCCTAAGTACGGAAAAGGGGTCCTTCTATCCTATTCTAGCCAAATTAATTTGAATAATCCGCATCATGATAACGTAGTGACTAAAAAAGCGGTCAATAAAACAGTTGACTAACTACGTACTTACGTACCTGCCTAAGATCCTCAGGTATTATGTTTTTTGCTGCCAGTATCTTATCGCAATTGATTCCCTATCAGCAGATATGATTGTTGTGCGCTTAGATTTTATAGAACGTACCAAAAATATAAAGATTATAATGAGACTTGAGCTAAAACTTAAATATAGTACGGAAGGTTTAGTTGTGGTAGTTGGTGATTAATATGAATATAGATACTATTGTCGTCACGACCGAGGTACGGGTCAAACAAATCTTAACTGTAAATCCGACTGTTTCAACTTGTAGGGGTATGATAGCGTGGAGTTTCGATTTCCGCTGCTGCGTTTATGTGGAACTGGCGCCGAACATCGGCTACTAGAACGAAAGTATATATGATGTACAGGGAAAGATTCCATTAAGCTCTTTGAAGTGAACATTTGAACGAATATTCAATTTGAACCGACTGCTGCAATTACGATTAATTATAGTTATTTTTCAGGGTTCGATACCCGAAGGGTTCAAACGGAGCCCTATTCCTGTCACTCGCGTTTCCGTCTGTCTGTCCGTCGTCTGTCACACAATTTTGTTCCAAAGAATGTTTGATCTTCTCATTGACCTATGAACTTGAAATTTGGTGATAATGTTTATTATTACGTATTTTACTACCCTAATGTGCGAAGTCCGATATGCACTTTGCCGGTTTTTCTTATTTTGCTCATCCTGAGTGAATGAGGTCGGAGATACGCAATTAGAAGTTTCTTTCTCGACATAAAGTAACTGGCTATTAATGTTCGAGCTAACTCAGCATCGTTGTTGGATATGTGTAATACAAGGCCATTAAGCGGTTTTATCGCCGTAAATCCAACGTTAACAATAGTAGGTGCCGTCTGTTTGGCACGCACTCCCACGTCATCTGCTCTCTGTCCGACTGTTCGGCCACACGCCTCTGGAAACAGATGATACATACATCTGTCGCTAAATACGCCATCTCTGTAATCATAGATAATTTTGTTCCACCATCATTAGTTTTATTTCTATCCAGTACCAACAAAACCTGTTATAAATATGACTTACACATAAAAATAGGTTTCAAGTTCAACCTAACAGATATGTTTGTAGTTTGATGCTATTTTAAGGGTTCCGTACCCAAAGGGTAAAAACGGGACCCTATTACTAAGACTCAAGTGCTCGCCTATCTGTCTGTATGGCTGTCTGTCACCAGGCTGTATATCATGAACCGTAATAGCTAGACAGTTGAAATTATCGCAGATGATGTATTTCTGTTGCCGCTATAACTAAAAATACTAAAAACAGAATAAAATTAATATTTAAGTGAAGAAAAGAAAAAGAACTTAAAAGAACCGTGTTCTTTTGGCCATTTTTGCAATAATGGTACGGAACCCTTCGTGCGCGAGTCCGACTTGCACTTGGCTGGTTTTTTAAATAACATTCTGCATCTGCACAACTCATACAGAGATGATGTTTGTACTTAAATAGAAATGTCTAATTTCATTCAGTTCAAGGTGAAATCAATTACAGATAGTAACTTCAAATGTAGTTTACAGTAAACCATTCCATGACAATGGCATTCTCTAGTTGGATCATCATATCATCGTGTATCGGTAATGTAAGTACCTAAAGTATAATTATGTTGATGAAGGAACATTCTGGGTTGCGAATTCGGTAATTGTACAGAGCATAATAAGGGTATGAATGCAAGAACAGGTTTGACGCAGAGTGGTTGAGGCCGTAACGAGGACGCGATGACACATGTCTAACGGTAATTCGATTTTTACACGGACTGAGCGCGTGCGCACGTGACGGTCAAAAGGAAAACCATAAACAAATGCTGGAAATGATCAGTTATTTGTATAGAGTAGAGTATCGGACACGAGGAAGTTACCAAGGGCGTTCTCAACATAAACACTTAGCTAGATACAACTACTCAAACGTGTCACATCTATGGAAAAATTTAGAACATGTTAAGAAACTGTAACTGGCCTATAATCGTGACGAGTCCATTGACAAGTTCATGAATGAATTTGGAAATAAACAACAAGTTGCATATTCAAATCGAGGTGGCTAACTGCCTACAACTGGTATTCATTTTGAAACGATTATACAACATTTTCAATACCAGTAACTTCGTGAGCTGTTATGCAAATGGTCAACACATACTCGTAAAAATACGGTGTTTGTAACTTGATTCTTTTGATATTAAAACCACAACATTCACAGTATGATAAAGGTATTCCTGTGATGGGTGAGTCAGTGTCTTGTGAGTGTGACCTATGTTTAAGAAATACTTGAGGAAGGTATATAAGTTGATGATTAAATATAATGAATGCTGCAGTGTGGCGTGTAAGTGGAGCGAGCTGTGGGTCAGGTTGCGGTGCGGCGCGGGCGCAGGTCTCGGTGACAAACTGTCACGTAACAGGCTCAGCAGTGTCGCAAGTGTTGCGAGGCTGAGCTGTACAATAACATTATACATGAGAGGGGTGAGGGCTTTCAATTGATATATTTTCGAAACCGGTCTTCATTTCCTAAAACCGGTCCTCTCGAATCTCCTCTGTTAAGTAAGCGTAAACGAGCAAATCGCTTATAGATAAATTAAGTATAACGGAGCTAGTGGTCAAATGAAATGTCTGTAGTTCTTATACCTAAAATTGTATAGGTTCATTTTATTATCCTCATAAGCAGGTCGCCCACGGCAGCTTTTTGCAGCGGTGCAGTCGCGCATTCGTCTGCATTGTTACTTATGGCCGTTTGTCGCATTTGCAACGCGCGACAGTAGCGCTCTAGCGACAACGATACGCTCCGAATTTCCGAAACCATGCAAGCTTTCCGATGCGCATGGTAGTTGTCCTGCTGATTTAGTATAAGATTTACTAATTATAATTATCTGTGCTACTGCGCAGTCATTTGTAGCCTGCTTCAGGGCGACAAACTTACATGACGCGAAGTGTACCTGTACTGCAGTGTACAGTACCATGGCTGGCAGGCTGACTATTTCGGGGGACATCGGGTAGAGTGGGGATGCCGCGGTGAAGTTAGACAGGTAGTATATCTACTATTATACGCTGCATTGCGGCTGTATCGCTATTGACATTATAAATGATGTCATCTAATCCGTCACAAAGATTGTCTGACAGAACTGACTGAACCGCTCTACGCACTATAAGAGAGAAAACTGCTCCTCAGCAGGTGTTCCTCTCATTATGTCAATGTAAGTAGTTAATAACAGTCGCACACATTAGAAAGTAGACAATACGATACAAGTGGTGTGTTTTGTAGAGATGACAGGTTATAGCGGTCACGAGCACTGCAAGTGTTCGGTGTCGAATGGCAGATAAGTATCATAAAAGGCGAATGAGTGGAGCGGGTGTGCCACTTCAGCGACGCGAAGGCCAGAAGTCAATTTGGGGCGAAGCTGGAGGCTCCACAGCCGGCGCAAATGTCACGCGTGCTATCTCACACAATCATGTTACATAACGCACTGAGTATCGAGATGTGAGGCAATCTTCAACTGTGCTAACGGGTCGACAACTTTCTTCTACCGAAATTCTAATTAAATGACGGATAACATCGAACTTCAAGAACCCGATTACGTCATTGTGATCGATTTATTGCTGATCAGTTGTACACGCACTAGTTCTTTATAGCGCCATCATCACAAGCCTAATGTAAATTGATTGACACGCTTTTTAGCGGGTGTAGCTCGCGTGGCGTGTATTTTGGGCGTAATGGGCACAGGCGCACTGACGTAAACCAATCCACGGACGTGGGAACATGGCGGAATCCTTGCGTTTGTTGCTGAACAGTTTCACGGAGCATTCACAATTATTAAAACTTTAGAACGAATAATTAATTTGATAAGGTTACTGGGCTATGGAAATCCTTGGAAAATCCTACGTATAGGCGCCTATAACGGTGCATGTTGATAACAATCTAAAAGGAATGCGTTGTTTGCAAAATAAATGAAATAAAATCTCACGCTACATGATTTCTTTCATTTAAGTCGCAATATTGTTTATTATCAACAAAGGTCGTCTGAACGAAAACAAAAAGAACGTAGAGAGTCATTGTATTAGAACGAGTCGTGTGAACTCTGAGTTGAAAGTGTGCGTCGGACTGCTTCGAGCTTGGAGCTGGCTCCCCATGTCGACGGTACTGTATTTTTATATTGCAGTTATGTTTCACAATAAACAGTTGTCGATATTGATAGTGATTGACAAGTTTCGCGTCCTACATCTGAGCGGTGCTGGTTGTAACAAGCGACGTGACGTGCGGAGGCGTCTCCTAGCGCTCATTGTCTGAGCGACTCGACTTGTCTGCGACCGCTCAAACCACTATCTATGTAGACTTGTAGAGTACGTACTCGTTTGTCTGAGACTAGACTGTATTAATGAGTACAAAACAACTTCTGTTTTTCTTTTGTTCATGATCAGCTAATATTTCATCAGTCAAAACAGTTTTAACAGAAGCTTTGAAGAAACAACATTTTTATTGCTCGCGTTTGACCTTACATCAACTGATGGTAAGCGATGATGTGATCGACGATGAGGCACGATTGTCTAGAAGTAACCTATTCACTCTTGACTTAACGACTCCCAGGTTGTAGCTATCAGGAAATACAGACGCCGGAAAGGAAATTCCACTCCTTAGCTGTACTTCAGCAAAAGTGCACAAAGACCTGCTTTGTATCAAAATATGTAAGTGTATTTTATATTTTACTAGCTACAGCTGTTTCGCTCGCGTGAATGTCGGCAATTACCCCAAGGGAGGGTAATCCTGAAATAAAAAGAAACCTATGTCATACTTTTCTCTTTTGCCAAAATTAATCAAAATTGATTGGGCGGTTTAGGCATAAAATCGTTACGAACAGACAGCTACATTTACTTTCGCATTTATAATAAATATTATAATGAAGAAGCCGTCAGTCACTGAGTTCCGGTGGTCACCACACTGGCACCCGAACATTACCATAAGCCGGCATTAGGCTCGGAGCACACTAAAGGGTTGCCCGAATGGGATATGGTTCATTATGCAACAGAGGTATTTCCTCTTCGCTCGTAATGAGACAGAAAAAAGATGAGGATATGCACAGTGCACTCCAGTGGAAACATGGAAAGGATATTCGTACGTAACAGTTTCATTAAACTCTTGAGCCTTTGAAACATTTTTATTATTTGTCTGCTGTAATGCTCCTGTTACACTTGCGTTAATGTTGGTGGCTGGCCTCTTCTTCGAAAAGACGAAATTATAACGTAGTAAGTGCTAACAAAATATGTATGATCGCCTGCATTGAGCAAGCGTGGTGACAAATGCTCGTATGACACTTCTCTGTATGAGAAGAGGTCGTAGTCTTGCAGTAGGGCAGTAACAGGCTGGTATCGTTTTATCGTAATAAATTCGAAAATGGAACGAATTTCCTAAAACATCCCGACATGAGTTAATACAACTGATAAATCAAATCGTTATCTTAAAAACTTATTAACATTTATTAAATAAATATTTAATAAACCGCAAAAACATTTTAATTAAAAACACAATCGTGATGATTTCCTTTGGAGGAAAAAATATTTTATGTTTTTTCCTTATTAAAACCTAAAAGTATCATGTAGAGAACATTACTCATATAAATAATATTTTGTACTTACGCACATTGCTTTTACCGATTTCAAGTAAAATCTTTACGATCACCTATTGATGGGATTGATCGCGGGCACGCGGCGCAATTGTACCAGTAGCATCATAACACAAGGCATTATGAATCAAATGGATTGATGGATTCATCTGCCATAGCGGAAGAATGAGCGAAGTTTCAAGTACCTTCGATCTAAATATAAAAGTAGGTTGATGTGTTTGTTTGCATAGATCATGAGGAGATATTTATTTTCATTCTGCAGCAGCCGCTGTTAGCATTCACATCTGTTTCTGACGGCGATATAATTTATTGTTACTCGAGTTCTATATCATATTTGACCAATTAATCTGTAGTGTTGCATCGTACGTTGTTAGCTTAGTAACAGGATTAACATTGTGTGGTGTTTTAGTCAACAGTAACTAGTCAATGCACAGATGCTCGTTTGGCAGTACACAGCTGCGGTATTAGGTCATGTGAAAGTTCATACATGCGAGGAGTAGCTGCTAAAGTAGTAGCGAGTTCGGGAGTGATGCGTCCTCAGCCCTCCTCTGAACTGGAGTAGTGGGACGGATTAGGATAAAGCGAGTCAATGGCCGGGTCACGTGGCTATTTGTGTTCCACTCCTTTCGCGCCGCCTCGCCGCTTCACCGCCCCTCGTCTTCCGTTCCCTTGTTTAAACTACCCGCAACCAACTAATTTTGGTCACTAATCTGTTCGACAATAAAGACGTTCAAAACACGCTCAAGGGTTGGGTTTTGTTTTCTTTTAGTGAAGCGTTTACTGTGTGTTGAACATGAACAGTCACTATATGACGTGGGGGAAGCATGTTAGAAAAGTTATCAGCCAATTATTTATTAGATACTTATCCATTGTACATCTGTGGTTAAACGTGTATTAGGGAGTTAATAGGCAGATAATAACAACTTTTAATTATTAGGAAACGTGATAATTATTATGTTTTTGCTGTGAAGGGAAACGCCCAATCGTTATTAAAACCCAAAGCTACATATATAGTTGAATACTCACACATTGAATGATAACTGTTTCGCCACAAGGCAGAATTAATAGGCCAGTGATATTGTTGGAATTAGGCGATGTTTAACTATGATTAATTAACTCATTTATGAAGCTGTGTATAGGTGGAGCGTGGCGGGTGCGGCGTCCAAACAAACAGACCGACCAAACACGATAGCATACTATTAGGCATGTGGGTTATATTTATAGGTATCTAAAGGTGGCCCTTCGACACCGGGTCGATGGGCATCCAATAAAATTACAACAAGCTTTTTCTGCCCGCGGCTTCACTTGCGTGAATAGTGTTTTATTGTCCGAAAGGAACCTGCTACTGGGATGAAAAATATCTATATGTCTCAATCCAGGTCTAATCCATTCTTGTGCCAAGTTTAATGCCTTTCCGTCCAGCCGTTATGGTGTGAGTAGGTGAAGGTAATAAACAGACAAGAGTAGTTGTTGCTGTTTGAAAAGAAAGAAAGAAAGAAAAATATTTATTTGTGACCCGCACAGGAGACACGAGATAAGAAAAACACAAACAATAATAAAAAATAAAAATAAATTACCCCGTGCGAGACCAAAAAGGCTCCTATCTCAGCATGAGCAACGATATCAAAAAGAAAATAACGCTGCGCTGCGTTTGTTGAGTGAATTGTATAGATTTTCAATTCGTTCGGCTAGAACCAATCTGGAAGTAAAGTATCGTTAAGTTCTATATTAATACATAATTCTAAATTAGCTGTTCGGAATCTGCCAGAACTATTATAATTATGCTGTAAGGTTCAGTCCAGCCAGCAACCTTCACAAACAGCTATGTGATTTCAGGTTTATAGGTACGGTTTTTCCCTCCTGCATTTTGGAATTTCTTACAATTAAAACAAGCGAATAATCAATTCGTTCGTTAATTAATACTTATAATTTATTACTACATGCAATCACAAACATAACCGTTTTGTACGATCTTTGTACATACACAGTTTTTTTTTCGCTGAATCGCTGTGATACACCATTTTAGTAGCAAGGTCAGTTACGATTAGTTGTTATCTTTAGGGATTTTGTTTCTGCATTGTACGTGAGCCATGGCGGCCATTACTCCAACCAACTTACGAACTAGATTACTTTACTGTTCAACGTCGTTGTTGTACTACGTCAACTGCACGGTTTTACCAATATTAAAATCTTTTATTTGTGGAGATTTTCCTTCCAGTACCTTCATTTTCTACTATAGCGATGGATTGTTAGTTTTTGTTAAGATAGTAAACTCAGATCATATTACCTATATGTATGCCAGCTTATTTTATTTTCTTTGCGGATAGTAGGCCCGATATGTAATATAAACCACTTTGTCGTTGTACATTGCATCCATCTCTTTGTTGCATGCAGATTTATCCTCTTAATAAAGAAGGAAACACCGTGAAAATCAATTAAAACTACATTGCGGAAGGCGCAGTTGATTGGTTGAGCACAAGTCCACAACAATTGTTATCGTTTACTTGTAACGACATTCGATAAGTCAACCAGTCTGGCTAGCCTTTTCACAAGTATGTTGGGGTTCTGATGGCTACAATCTGTGAGTCTTTACGTCAAGAGTGAATAGGTTTCTTCTAGGCAAACGAGCTTCATCGTCGACCACATATTCGCTTACCATCAGGTGAGAGTGTGATAGTGATCAATAATAATAATAAAAAAATACTTGGTGCGCCTCCCTGTCCTCCACAACATATAGTATCGGTCTACTTTGTAATTAGATAAAGTCATTTGGTTTCCTGAAATGATTGAATGAACAACCAAGTTACTTTACAATACGACTCAACCGCTAGGCTTAGCATTCCAATAGGGATTCACATCCATCAGAGGGAGGTCTATATGGTGCTGCGTAACCTTTACGTGAACAGGGCTAGTGGCCCAGACGGTATACCAGCAATTGTACTTAAAACTTGTGCGCCTGAATTGTCTCCGATCTTGACCCGCCTATACCGCCTTTCGATGGTGACTGGAAAAGTGCCGAAGGCTTGGATGCAAGCTAACATTCAGCCCGTGCCCAAGAAGGGTAGTCGAGCTAACCCGGCCAAATACAGATCCATATCAGTAACGTCCATCCTCTGTAAGAGTATGGAACGTGTATTGAATTATAAAGCAAAAAAGAGCCAATTCCACACGGATCCATCCTTCTGTGGTGTAACCGTGCCCATAACGGCCTTCGAGGTGTTACGTTGACATCGAACCTCAATTTAGGTCCATTCATTCAAAGACAAAGACAATTGTCTGCAAAAAAGTTGGGGATCCTTGCGAAGGTGAGACGGTACTTCACGCCTGAACAGCTGCTCAACTTGTATAAAGCGCAAGTTCGGTCATGGATGGAGTACTGCTCTCACCTCTGGGACGGATCTACCAGGTACCAACTTGATGCACTTGATTCGATTGACAGACGGGCCAAGAGACTTATCGGCAACGATGCGCTGGTCGACTCAAAGCTCCAGAGCCTTGAACACCGACGAGTTGCCAGCCTGTCGGTTACATTTCGGGGAGTGTGCGATGGAACTGCACAATTTGATTCCGCCTAGCCCTTTCCATCATCGGACTACAAGACGTACGGAAATGCGCCATCGGTATCCCACCCATACGCACAAAGCGTTTTGAAAATACTTTCATTGTGCGTACAGCTAAGGAGTGGAATTCCCTGTCTGTCTTTGTTTCCTGATAGCTATAACCTAGGGGTCTTCAAGTCAAGAGTGAATAGGTTGCTTCTAGGCAAGCGTGCTTCACCTTCGACCACATCATCACTTAACATCAGGTGAGATAGTGGTCAAACGCGAGCCTATAAAAAATAAAAAATAAATAAAGAAGGGTATGTTTCCTGGGTAGAAAAATCATAACTCTATTTAATCCGTCAGTGAGATCAATTATTATCAATTAATTGATCTCACTGACGAAAAATTATTTAACAATTAATGATTATCAATTTTTTTTTTTTTTATAATCTTGCAATCGACTGATTGCGTAGACTATGAGCAGATGAGATGAAATAATTTTGTAGCTTTCAGAGCAAAATCCCCTTTGGGAAAATCTCCATAGTGAATTAAGTGCAGCTGTCAATTTCCAAAATATGCCGCCTTTTCAGTCTGCGTATTGATTCGGGAATAGTTAACTGCATTGCTAGTTGGTTCGGATGGATTGCAAGTCGCGCTTTGTATTTGGAACTGGACGATCTTATCTCTTCCTTTACTGTCTTGATATTTAAATAATCATGTACTTCCGAGATTCTTAAGAACCATGGTGAGTTGGCAATTTGCTTCAGGATGTAATTTTGAGCCCTCTGTATTATGCTTATGCTGGAGTCACATGCTGAACCCCATAGTTCGATCCCATATGCCCATATAGGTTTGAGCATAGTCTTGTAGATTAAGAGCTTGTTGTCTAGAGATAACTTGGAGTTCCGGCCGAGTAACCAGTGAAGTCCCCTGTATTTTAAGTTTATTTCATCCCTTTTCATTTCCATGTGTCTCCTCCATGTAAGTCTGCGGTCTAGGTGCATTCCCAAGTATTTGGCTGAATCTCCTTGTGGAAGAAGATTATTACGCATCGAGACAGGTGGGCAGTTTCCTCTGCGTTAAGTGAATGTTACATGGATCGATTTATTGGCACTAGCTCTTATCCTCCATTTGGTGAGAGTATCAAATAATATTAAACAAGTATTTTTTTGTAAATCTTGGAGGCTCGGTGGAGTATCGGGGTGTAATGAATAGGTTCCGACCCATCTACGAACCGACCGCGCGACCTCGGTAAACGTTGCCGACCCATGCGGCTGTTATATTTAACCACGAGCTCCTCGATAAGTATTAAGGGCAAATAAAAAGTAATGATACCTCCTTAATCTGAAGATAGCGATTTGTCTGAGTGGACTAATAGGGCAACTGTAGATAGGAGAGGTCAATAACCCTCTATAAAGAATTATCAGGTAGATGACATGACACCATTTTTATATGAAAGGGTCCTCATTAGATAGCTTGATTTGATATTGTGGTAGGTAGTTTATACATTCGCGTGTGATGCGGATAGATTGAAGACTACTGAATTTTGATGTCATTTATTGTAGTCGAAATTATGTATCTGTGCACTTTTCGACAGTTTTATAGCGAGTTGAATTATAAACTGACGTTGTTGGCATATACGGTGTCATGTATAAATGACTAGCTGCCGCCCGCGGCTCCGGCCGCGTACTATTAATACTTCTCGCCTATGTGGTATTCTGATGTATACGCTATAATTCTGTAAAGTTTCATCATAATCCATCCAGTAGTTTTTGCGTGAAAGAGTACCTAACCAACATCCATCCATACATCCATCCATCCTCACAAACCTTCACATTTAGAAAAGTAGTAGGATATCAAGCATTTATGGAGATATCATGAATGAAGCACACATCACATCATAAGCCTTTTAATGTTCCCACTGCTGGAACACAGGCCTCTGTGAGAGGGAATGGGCCGTAATCCACCACGCGCGCCCATTTCGGGTTGGTGGACGACACATGTCTTTGATTTTTTGGTTCTAGGACTTGCCCGGTTTCCTCCTTCACCGTTTGTGATGAAATTAATAATTTACACAAAGTAAAGCGCCTTCCTGGGTTCGAACCCACGACCTACAACTTGTAAAGGTCCTTTTATATCTACAGACACTGAGCGTGCCAGACACGTGCCTTGGCAGACAAAATCATATTCTTTTATACAGTGAGTCTGTTGGTGTCTGCGCGGCCGTGTAACGATAGATATAAATACGTTAATAGATACTGTATAGAAGAATATTATTTTGTCTGCCACGGCACGTGTCTGGCACGCTCAGTGTCTGTAGATATAAAAGGACCTTAAGGCGCGTCCCCGAGCAAAACGCCGCGCTAGTCGAATTTTGTGCAGTTTTTAAGAGCTATCTACTCTTTATTTAAAAAGAAATATCAATTAATAAAAATACATTAAATTTCTACATAATGTTGATTCTAAAATTGTAGTACACTTTTTTTTTAAAGATGTATATGTGTCACTAATCTCCTTCCAACAAAACCATAAAAATGTGAAATAATTATTGATAGCATGCATCTCCTCGTAAAGTGTTCATTAATTATTTTTTATACTAACACTAATGGATAGACAATTTGATAACGATCATTTTGTAAGTTTAATTTTTTCAAAAGACCAATATTCGATTTTATAAAGATTTTGTTCTAAAATCTGGGCGTATTCACTATCGTAATTCATGCGCCACCGGTGCCGCTAGGCCAATAGGAATGCTCATATCTCATGCTGATTTTTTGGTCAGGGCACGGCCTTAAGGGTACACTAGTCGACGGCACGAACTATTTTGTGCGCGGGGTTAAAATGCATTTTATATCAGCCGACAACACTTGCGGAAGAGATATATGCTGTGATGAGCAGTAGGAAGCTGGTTCGCGTACGAATACACACTTTTGAAAATTTGTAGCGAAATGGATAATGATTTAGGACGAAACCGAGCGCGTGAAATTTTATAAATAGACCTTTGGCAGTCTAGATATCATGAAAAAACTACTAAATCTATCTGTTCAAAATAAAATTATTTGCATTGTTGAACTACTAATCTATCCCTGTATGGAGGCCGTTTTGCAATTTTCCGTCTTCTTATGGTATTTATTTGCGCCCAAAATGCTTTAAAACAAGTGTCCAAATGTGGAACTTTCGACGCTGATAACTTTCAAATATTTTCTTTTTTTACTTTTTTGCTTCCATACAGGGCTAGATAATGATGAGACAAATTGATATCACTTTTTATTTTGAACGTACATCGTCAACCAGTGGAATAATCCCTAGACTAGACTACGTTTGTATGGAAGAATTTTCGACTAGTGTAACCTTAAGTCGTGGCCGCGACGCGGTAAGAACATGATTGAAGCGTTCTTGCTTAATTTTAAGAAGATAGTAGTTGCCTGTTTACCTTTGTATTCCACGAACACCAAATGTTGTATTGTATGTTTGGTATGACTAATTTATTAATGCCATGTTTGCTTCAGAAGTTGCAGCGGTTGCACGGACAAATAATACAGCAGTCACAAGTCCACACTCAATTATGAAACTTCTGTTTTAAATCTTGATCTTCTAGCCCAAGCATCAGGTAAAAAAAACGGCCAAGTGCGAGTCGGACTCGCGCACGAAGGGTTCCGTACCATTATCGCAAAAAACGGCAAAAAAATCACGTTTGTTGTATAGGAGCCCCACTTAAATATTTATTTTATTCTGTTTTTAGTTTTTTGTTATAGCGGCAACAGAAATACATCATCTGTGAAAATTTCAACTCTCTAGCTATCACGGTTCATGAGATACAGCCTGGTGACAGACGGACAGACAGACAGACGGATCTCGGAGTCTTAGTAATAGCCTAGGG
The DNA here is from genome assembly GCA_948252205.1 of Orthosia incerta. Taxonomy (NCBI): domain Eukaryota; kingdom Metazoa; phylum Arthropoda; class Insecta; order Lepidoptera; family Noctuidae; genus Orthosia; species Orthosia incerta. The sequence continues at coordinate 15,500,831 of OX411744.1, forward strand.
TCCCGTTTTTACCCTTTGGGTACGGAACCCTAAAAAGTACGCATTAACTTTCTACAAAAGCTGATTTTGATTGTTTAGGTACCCAAGCCATTTGTCAGAAAGTTTAAATTGTTTTATTACATAGTTAAGGTGTCTAAAGAGAAGGAAGAGCCCATTGTGAGGTGATGAAGGTAAATAATAGTCTCAATTTCGTGTGTATGAACAAACTAGGAAGCTTTCACTGACACTGTCATAATGTAGAAGTTTGCTGAGATCGCGGGAATCGAGACAGGTAATGACTTATTGTTTGAGCACAATCGACTTTATAACAAGGTGGAGGACGGGTCCCGTTTATATTGCTATGTAGATCACTGGCTTCAGTTTTATATGGTGATAGTGCCGCCTCCAGTCGCCTGCGATCCTGTCTGTAGCGACGCCTGGCTGCCACACTCGGAATGTTGACAGACTAGTTGAAGTCTAGAACAATGCTAGGTTGACTACCCAGTATTGCGCTATGTGGCTACACTACACAAACGTTTGTGTTCTATGAAATGATGGACGTCGCTTTGTAAAGAATTTGCAATTATTATGTTGGCAACTTATGTTGTATAGGTTCCTTTTTTTAAATTCAGACTGAGCTGTTTTATTTTTTTTAGAAATTACAAAGAACTTCATTAAATCCAAACTAGTGTGAGGTCTAACTGCAAGTTTCATGCATCCTGTGAGACATAAAAACCTGGATGAGTCAGCTAAGACTCAAACAAAGTTGACACAAGACTGCACTATAACGACGAATAGATAGAATTCCGACTGACGCGGACGGCCAGTAAGTACATCGTAAAAAGGATGTGCCCATATCAGCAGATGTCGATGCTTACTAATTATGAAGCGATGTTGGCAGAAACGGGTGTTCGGCCGAAACACGTTTTTAACTACACCGAATTAAAGGACTAGAAAACCAGAGGAGGACTTCTAGTTTCGGCCCAAACCGAATAATTATGACGCGACGTGGGAACGAACGGGTGTTTGGCCGAAACACGTTTTTCAAACCATACCGAATTAAAGGACTAGAAAACCAGAACAGGACTTCTAGTTCGTTCTAGTTTCGGACCAAATCGAAACTGTGTTTTCGATTATTCGACTAAGAAACTTGTAACTTAACCAAAATTGCGGCCGAAGCCAGAACTTATGGTCGAAACCGAAACTGCGGTCGAAAACTAAAATATTATGCATCCACGTTTCAAAACACTCTGCAATTGTTCGAATGGCGATACTCTTAATGAACAGTGACATAGGTAACATAAATAAGAGTATTTCAACAAGCCCAGCGTGATTGCTTTGTTCGAAAGGATATATCAGTAGGTGATTGTTTCTCAATTAGCATATATATATTGCTTCACTGGCTTGTATAAAAATATGAATGTTATTGTGCAGTTGAGCGCCGAATACTTTATATGGGTTTAAGCGGTGAGTGGGTGGCTGTCGGCCGTGAGACGTCGACTGGCGCGATTAGCGAGCCGAGCGGCTCCGAGCGGCTCCGACCGACTTGCGACACTATAACACGCACCTACCTGCATAATTACCCATTATAATATCCCTATCAAACACTAGCTATACAACTACACTCATACTAGTTTGATCCCTAGTGACAAAAACAAGCCTTCATGTGACGCCTTCGACCGGCACAGAATGCCGAGGAGTCATGCTAGTGGAAAATTAGCCGTACCTATTCTAGTGTAAAAGGGTGCATCCCGTCGGCTACCTCTCCATGGACCCAAAAGCTAATAGACGAACGTCAATTTTCAAATTGTACAGGCACAGTAAAGTAGGTTCGTCGTTTTTAGGGTTCCGTAGCCAAATGGCAAAAAACGGAACCCTTATGGATTCGTCATGTCTGTCTGTCTGTCCGTCCGTATGTCACAGCCACTTTTATTCCGAAATTATAAGAACTATGCTGTTGAAACTTGGTAAGTAGATGTTTTCTGTGAACCGCATTATCACACAAAAATAGAAAAAAAAAAACAAAAAAAATTGGGGTTCCCCATAACTACTTAGAACAGAAACTATTTTTTTTTTGTCAAACCCATACGTGTGGGGTATCTATGGATAGGTCTTCAAAATGATATTGAGGTTTCTAATATATTATTTTTCTAAACTGAATAGTTTGCGCGAGAGACACTTCCAAAGTGGTAAAATGTGTGTCCCTGTAACTTCTAAAATAAGAGAATGAAAAAACTAAAAAAAAAAATGTGATGTACATTACCATGTAAACTTCCACCAAAAATTGGTTTGAACGAGATCTAGTAAGTAGTTTTTTTTTAATACGTCATAAATCGTAAACCGTAATTTACCAAGTACGGAACCCTTCGTGCGCGAGTCTGACTCGCACTTGGCCGGTTTTTGTTTACTCCGTTTAAGATGTTTTACTGCTTCACCGACCATGTCAATGTCACTGTACAACACTCAGTTGCTAATTATATAGGTAGTTAGTGACACTGACCATTAATTAAAACCGATTTGATTTATATTTCCTGAACCTAAAATCGATGCGATTAGAGACACTTTTCGAGTGACTGTGTTGAACAGAAATGTAAGGAACATAATAAAAGTTTGAAAGCTGTCGTGTGTTGTCATGTTGTAGTGGAGTGATAGCACAAGTTTGTATCGAGCAAAGTCTCTGGTATTAACTGATACGGTGTTAGATACCCATTAGCAATGTGTTCTATTACTAGCACTAGATAGACAGCGTGAACAGAAAATACTTTACAAGCCACAACAGATTATTCTTGATTCATTAGGTATCATTGTACGACAACATGCATCGTGATGGCGAATGACATGAAAACCTACTAAGGACCAATTACGAAGTTAGCGTTTCGGTTGCGCACTATGGTAGTGTACCAGTACCAGGCAATCAGAAGCGAGTAGCGAGTACCGCGAGACGAGTGCATGCGTGCAGTCGTCCCAGATTTGTGATAGCCGCGGCGCGATCCCGACAGTTGAGTATTGTGCGACCCCTGGGGTGAACGCTCTCCTCCGAGTCGACGACACGGCCGCGATAATTACTGTCGCTCCGCGTCTCCGCCCGGCCTGCCTACGCCCTGTGCCCTCCAACAGCTGCACCTAACGCTAACCGCTAATGTTACTAATTGAAACACTTCTGCTAACCTCGCCTTGACCACGTTGTTTTCGTTGTTGCGATAGATAATTGCAGATGAACTAGATTGAGAATGCCATTTAAAAACTTAAAACAAACAGTATGAAGCAAATAAGCAGAATTAAACTTAAACTTTGTTCTAACTACGAATTAACTTGCTGGAAATCGAAAGAGAGCGTGTAGGTTCGTAATGAAAATTCAAGGTTATTCATGCTGAAATGTAACATTTTTGAAAAGCCTATACCTTCTTATAAACGTTAATAAACTACTGAGCAGTTCTGCTAAAAAGCTTTTCACGAGAACGTTCCATAACAGAGTGTTTGCTTTCTAGCAAACGCTCTGCTTCTGCAGAGCAGATTATAAAATGAGTTTTATACTAAATTCAAAGAATTTAACCTGGTTTATTAATTCTAACATTGTTTTTACAAGTTGGCCGCTTTTTAGCCGGCAGATGACGAACATACTGTGGCCTAATTTCATAGAGTACAAACAATGGATTATTGTGCAAACCGTTCGTTATGCGGAATACGGATCTCATTCGCATCTGTACGAATGCAAATTTTTGGTTATAAAACAATAGGGGCGATTTATTTACGCCAGAAAATAGTTAAAAGTGTACATAACATCACGTCTGTATTTCCTGAAGAGTTAAGGAGAGGTGCACCTATTAAAGTAGGTACACCCACAGGTAAAATTGAAAGCTCGACTGACAAGCTAAGGCGTAGTTTCGTTTTACGTGTATACATCTGTCACTTACTCGATCTCAAATTGATACCGCTCTAAGAGGTTATGTCACCCCCCAGATCAAAGAAAAAGTCAAGATGGAACGTTGCAAACAACAAGGTGACGCCGGTTAAAACTACGCCTTGCCGCACACACGTAAAACGAAACTACGCCTTGGCTCGCCTTGACTTCGCTTTGGCTCTAAGAGCTTATGGTCACCCCCCTGAGCAGGTAAAGTTATTTAAAATCCTAATGCGGATCGATTGGCATGAGTGCTAATGTTCAAAGGTTAACGAGGTATTCTAAACAATTTAATATAACGTGACGCCGGTGACCGGGCCCTTCATTGTTTTCAAGGTGAAACGTTAAATATTGAGGGGATTGATCTTTGTCCATACCTTAGTAAAACACGGTCGTTCAATAGACATTACGCATGGTGATTTTATGGGGACCGAAGTACGGTAGGCGGCAATTCGTTGAATTACTTCATGTTTGCTGTTCCATGTTTAATAAAAACAAAGGTGGATAATGCCAATTGTTATGCATGGTGTGTATCGGTGATCTTTACTGTAGTATTGAAAATAAAGTTCCTGAGACAATCGGAAAGAAACCCATGAAAAGATAAACATGGATCGGAAGAGAATGCATCAGTGTATTGCTAGTGTCTGTTGTATTACCGTGAGATCAGACAAGTGGCGCTCTCTATAAGGTACATTTATATTGTATTATCGCCTTCCATGGCATTATCCTGCTAGGTGACAAACAGACATTCAAACCAAGCTGATAGCTGTAGAAGCTGACTCTCCATCCAAATGTCGTCTTCGGCAATTTTCGCCCGAAATGATTGATAGGTTTGCAAGTTTTTTTTAATAGTATGTTTTCAATTTATCTCACAATCTGATATTGCACTGTATGTAGATTGGTTACAATTTAAAAACATTTTTACAAATAAATATACAACCGAATTGTGTTGTGTTATGTTATGAAATGGCGTAAACAATAAACAGACATGCGATTGCAGCAATCCCTCATGTTTATTGAAGAGTTCTGTTATATATCTCCGAAGTTCTTCATCACACCTTGATAAATTTTTATCGGACTGACATGTCTTTGATAAAAGCCCCAAAATAAAACAAAATTTAAAAAAAAAACCTTGATCAATTTAAATGGGACCACACGAGAAGCACCATAGCTTTCAAATAAAATAAGAATCATCAAAATCGGTTCTCCTAGTAAAAAGATTAAGGAAACACAAAAAAAACAGAACAGTCGAATTGTGAACCTCCTCCTTTTTGAAGTCGGTTAAAATGTAGGCATTTTCTTAGCTACGTAATTCTAAGTAGGTAGACGTCTATGTGCCATATTTTATTATCTTAGTGAGGGTTTTATTTACGCTCGGATTTATTGGTAATAACTGGGTTTACGAACAAGTTTTCCTTCCTTAACTGTACATATTTTAAATGAGCATTATTTTATTATTAGTCTCTCATTAGTACTGTAAGGGCAATCAGTTTATTGATTTTCCTGTAAATATAAATAAAGTAGTTAAGAAACTAAGTATATCTTCGCCATTTTAATGACAGTCAATGATATCTACCTACTTACTGCTGGATAAATAGTCAAGTACTAGTTTGCGTTTATTATTAATTACAGTGTAATTAAGCATTATCTATTAGATAATGAGGTACCTATAATATTCCCAGAATATAATTAAATCCCACGAAACTTTCCAACATATTTCTTTCGTCCATTCTATTTAACCTTTTTACGTATCATGGCTACGAATTCTTCAAAGGAAGTTGTGCAGGACGTAGCGTGTTCATTGGCCCCGAGAAAAGAAGGGCGTAAACCTTCTGGCCATTGCCGCTGAACGCCCCATCCACATCAACGAAAATAAAGGTTCTTGGATGCCTGGCTGCAGCAGTGACGAAGGGTTGCAAATCGACTCTAACGATTCAACGATGTGTTGGCTGTACTTGAGTTATTTCCAGATTCTGGGTTGCCTACTTCTGGATCAGCACTCCTGGTGTCCAGGTTCCGAGGTTCAGCTCGACAGGATCGAAAAGGGATGTCTTCATAAGGGTTGAAGTTGATGAATTAAATGAAACACTAAGTTATTCAGTACACGGCACGATTCTAGGGCTCTCAACAATTTCTGAGACGTGATTCTATATAAGAATTACTTCTTATTTACTAAGACAAGTACAAGCGACTAGCTTTGGATGACTACAAATTCTATTTGGGCCCGGGGGTTCTTTATACCCTCGCATCGTGCCATTATTGAGAGCCCCGCAAATTCTCGCCGAAAATAATTTTTAATTATGTAAAAAACCCTTATACATATTTGGTAAATAGGGTTACCGCACCCCTTCCATGGTGCCATCAATAGCTGGATTTCTTCGTACTGTAACACAGTAACGCCCCCTATCTATGTATCTAATCAATATACCTAATTTCCAGGTATTGATAGCTTCCCTAGACTATTTACATGAAATTAAAGGACAATTCCCTTTATTTCCCAGTTAAAACCTTAATAGCTTTTAACCTAGCCTAAGGATATCTATAGGTTGGGTTGACCTGCTGGTGCCAATAGCAGGCTGTCTGTTGACGTCTAGAAAAAGCTTATTTTCGGGAATCTTCTATGGGATATCATCCCCTATGTAATGAATCTATAAATTCCTAAGTCATTTCACCGACTTTAGGACCTCCTACTTAGGCTTACCAGACAATCACCGCCTATTATGGGGATTCTGGTAGCCAATAGACCACACTTTACATTTCCAGTGCTTATGTAAGTCTATCTAGGTCATATGCACATAAGGTGCCTCGCTATGTACAAATTTGGCAGCTGGTCACTTTCTTTGCGCCCAGCTACCAGAGAAACTAGGTATAATAACACTAATAAGATTGGGACGACACGATGGTGCATTTAACGGGCCATCGGGAGGTCCCCAAAAATTCCTTATTTTCGGAATTCCCAGGGGTGTATAGTCCCAGGGAATGCCAAAAACTGACTAAAAATTACATTTCCAGAAACCTATTTTCTGGAATTGTACTTAAACTACTTGAGCGATTTTCGCTCCAAAGTGATGGCTTGGTAGCTAGTCCAGCAAGCCATCCGAAAGTACTTACACCATGAGTACATCTATTCCCTTCATGGAGTTATTCCACCTGAAGGGTCTACAAATTTCAACGTTTTACGTTGTTTACATTTTTCACGGCTGCCTATCTCGTTGACTATCCAAGCGATTCTTCCCATCTAGAAACCGCCTGGAAGCCCTTTTAGCAAGCTTTCCAATGGTAGTACTTTTACCAGTACACCTATATGTTTCTAGGTACTTAGGGCACCTAAAACCGAAAGCGATTACCAAAACCAGACAAACAGCAGTTTTTCTATTATATACTGACTTGATATCTCAAGTAAATGGGCTTTATATAAAAGACTTCGCTAACTATGAGGTGTATATAGGCTTCCTGTCTCGGTCTAGGTCCCCCATATACCCTAAAATGACCTGAAACCATATATTTGGTGTTTGAGATATCAAGTCAATATTCTTATTTACATAGCAGAAACTATGTGGTCTTCACATAGTTTCATCATTATGTACTGATTACATGTCCAGTACATAGGATAAGCCCTTAAAAACATGATTTTAATTACTATAATATTTTCAAAAAACTCCAAAACTATATATATCGTGGTGCTCCATCTGACGGGCCATTCGGAACTAATCCGTCGCCGAGCACAGACGTATCGTATGACAGAAATTTATGTTTTTTACTATGATAACTCTTATCAGTATGCTTTCTAATGATTTTACTCTGTTAAGGGTGAACTATTGAACCCTATGACATACTGACAAACACTAAAAACATTATACTACTATCTCAAAAAATGTAGGTAAAATTTTAGTATAAATATAGACGGGCCTCTAAAATTCATTTTAGTATCAGATGGCGCGCCGTGGTGAGCAGACATGTCTACACATACAAACTTTAACTTTTTATGAACCATTTAGTATGGTTGATGACGCTTCGTCGCGAACATATCTCCCGCCGTGCAGTGCTGTGTCGACTCGCTGTGTCGACTCGAAGTGTTGTCGGCGCGGCGCTGCATTCCTTCGGTGAGCGACGGACGGCATTTCTCGGCTGCCGGCCAGGCCCACCGAGAGGACGGTCGCCGCTCCGGCATCTCTGGTTACTGGGGCAGTGGGACGAGTTTCTTCACCGGACGCTTCAAGGTACCGCCAAGTGTGCGTACCTCAGCAGTCCGGATTTCTCCGTCGATTCCTGGATACACGGCCACAATGCGGCCTCGCGGCCACGTATTGCGGGGCAGCTGGCCGTCGGCTATCAGGACAGGGTCACCCACTTTAAATCTGGGCCCACTACTATGTGGCTCCCGCCGGTTTTGGAGCTCCGGCAGGTACTCTCTGACCCAGCGACTCCAGAACATATCAGCGAGGATCTGTGATCGTCGCCATATTTTCCTGCTGTCTATATCTTGCTCAGTGAACGTGCCAGGTGTAGGTAGTCTGGCTGACCCACCGAGCAAGAGGTGATTCGGTGTGATGGATTCGTCATCATCACCATCTACCGACACGTGTGTCAATGGTCGGCTATTTACAATGTACTCTGCCTCACAAATCAGTGTGGACAACACCTCTTCGGTGGGGTGTTTCTCTGTAAGTACATTGCATAGTGTGTTTTTAACACAACGAACTAGGCGCTCCCAGGCGCCTCCCATGAATGGCGCTGATGGCGTTATGAAGCGCCATACGATGCCTCTGCGACTTGCCTCTGTTTTGAAGGCGTCTCGCAGCTCTCTGTCGGCGCCGTGCATGTTGGTGCCATTGTCTGAGTGTATCTCAGCTGGGCATCCTCTGCGCGCGGCGAATCGGCGCAGCGCCAATATGGCGGAGTCTGCGCTAAGGCTGGCGGCGATTTCAAGGTGCACCGCCCTTGATGTGAGACACGTAAATAGTGCTACGTATCTCTTCTGATGCTGCCGACCGACGGTGACGGATAGCGGGCCGAAATAGTCGAGCCCGGTATATGTAAACGGCCTCTTATGGTGAGCGAGGCGCGTTTTCGGGTGGTCGCCGGTCGCAGGTACTGGTGGCTGTGCCTTGCGTATACGGCAATGCAGGCATCTTGCTATCACCTTCTTCGCTGTTGGTCGCATCTTCACGACCCAGTAGTGCTGCCGTACCTCATTAATTGTGAGTTCGGTGCCACTATGTTGTAGACTGCGATGTGTCCAGTCTATGTACAACTGCGTTATGTGATGGTCGCCATGTAATATAGGCGGGCGCATCACTTCTTCAGCTACCTCTTGCGTAGCTGCTATGCGACTTCTTAGTCGCAGCACGCCGTCAACGACCTGAATTTGTAAAGGTCGCAGCGAGCTATTTTTATTTATTTCTTCAACGTTCGCTAACTCTGAAGCGAACGATTGTTGTTGTGCGACCTGGACAAGTATTTTCTCAGCTTCTTGGAGAAATTCTGCTTCTATAATTTGTCTGTTGACCTGGGTTGGTGCTCTGCATGCCTGCTTCTGCTTCTGTGCAGGTACAGCAGGCTTCTGGCGCCAGTCTGGGTCCTTTTCAGCGTTTTTTCTCGTCCGTTTATAGGACGTTATCTCTGTTCTATTTTTGCAAAGAGATATAAAACGCAGAACTGTGGCGGTCGCACGAAGCAGTCGCTCCCATCTGGAGAATCTGCCTGGCTCTGGAACGGCTTCTATGAAGCTCTTCTTGTCCCCTTCTGTGACAACGAAAGTTTTTTCTTCTCCCGTGTCGTCTATAGTCGGAGGTTTCTCTGTGGGCCATAATTCGGGCCCAAGAGACAAAAATCTCGGCCCGCAGTACCACTCGTGGTCCGAGTTGAACCGCAGTGGCACGTCACGGGTTGCTGCATCAGCGATGTTCATCTTGGTGGGTATCCACCGCCAATCTTCGACTTTGCTATTGTCTTCAATAGCAGCTATTCGGTGAGCAACGAAAGGTTTGTATACTCTCGCTCCTCTTCTAATCCAGGTCAGTACGGTCTTGCTATCTGACCAATACGTTACTGACGTGGGCTTGCAGTCGTGTTCACTCATCACTGCTGCGGCTACGCGGGTTCCCAATACCGCGGCCTGAAGTTCGAGTCTCGGTATCGAAAGCAGTTTCAGTGGGGCCACCCGCGCTTTCGCCATAACAAGGCTTATTAAGTGCTTGCCTTCCACGGTCGTGGCCCGCCAGTATACAGCGGTAGCATATGCCATCTCGCTTGCATCAGTGAACACATGCACCTGCATTTCTATAGCGTCGCTATATCCAGGATAGCATCTTGGTACGCTAACGTTTTTTAGTTGGCGTAAATGTTGTACCCAAATTTTCCATTGTAATGCTAGGTCAACATCTAGCCTCTGATCCCAGTCGACGCCTCGCCTCCATGCTTCTTGCAATATTTGCTTCGCCTTGATGGTTACTGGTGAGGCGAGTCCGAGTGGGTCGTATAGCGACGCTACTATTCTGAGCGCCTCTCGCTTGGTGGGCGCCTCTCGGTCCAAGATACCCTCAGGCAGACGCGCGAGTGTGAGGTTGAAACCCAGCGTGTCTTCGCCTGGCCTCCATATGAGGCCGAGTATCTTTTCCGACGTATCTATATCTCCAATGGATACCATCTCAGTTTGTATATGCGATGGGTCCATCTTTTCTAGGAGCTGCGAGCTATTTGAAACCCATTTCTTGAGTTCAAACCTCGCCTGTAGGTGTATTTTTCGCACCATACTAGCGACTTCTGCCGCCTTCTCGATAGTTCTATAACTATCTAGGTAGTCATCCATATAATGACTACGTAGTATAGCATTCACAGCTTCAGGGTGCTTTTCTATATATTTGTTTGCGTTCCAGTTCTTTGCAAAAATTGCTGTGCAAGGCGAACTGGCTGCGCCGAAAATGATGGACGTCATTCTATATTCTTCTGGCGCTCCTTCTCTGCGGTTTCCCCTCCACAGGTAGCGAAGCGCGTCTCGGTCTTGGCTCCGCACCTTCACTTGCATGAACATCTCCGCTATGTCACCGGTTATTGCAACGCAGTGACGGCGAAACCGCATCATTACGCCTGGCAGCGACTGTAATAGGTCGGGCCCAGTTAACAGGAAGTCATTCAGTGACATTCCTCTCGATTTGGCGGCAGCGTCATGTACGATGCGAAGTTTGTCTGGCTTCATTGGGTTGAAGACATCGAAGTGCGGGAGGTACCAAGTTTTGCCCGGCGTGCTAATTGCGGGTGCCCTTTCAGCGTACCCTTTCGCAATTAGCGAGTCCATCTGGTCTGAGTATCTTCTTCGAAGTTCCTGGTTCTTGTCCAGCTTCTTTTCTGTTGAGACGAGCCTCTTCAGAGCTGTCTCAAAGCTATCTGGCATCTCAGCATGCTCATTACGCCAAAGCATGGCGGTTTCGATGTGTCCATTCTCTAATTGGACAGTTGATCGATTCAAAATGTCCTCTGCCCTTCTTGCTGGGTCAGAGGCGGGTCGCTGTGGGTTTATGCACAACGATTCTATCGCGAAATGTTCGCGCAACTGATGATCCAAATTATCATCAGTTGTTATTCTATTGACATGATGTACTTGTTGTCGTAGTAAACTACTGTGCGCGCCATGTAGTGTCCAACCCATCGCTGTAAGTGACGCAATTGGTTGGTGTCTTGGACCTCTGCGAATCTCGCTGGCCAATAACAAATGCCAGTTGTCTTGGCCGACGAGTACTTTTGGCACGCCATTGTTGTACATCAACTCTTTTCTCAAGTCGGTTAAATGCTTGCAGCGTGCGACAACCCTATCGCTCACTGTTTGTTTTGCCAAGCTGAGTTTAGGTATAGTACGTGCTTTGAACTGTACCCTTCTGTCTTGCGGGCTAACCAGCGTCACCTTGACTCTTCTTGAGCATGGGGTGGTGAGCATGGTGTTGCCTATCGCACCGATCTTGAGCGGGTCCACAGGGCCCTCTGCCCCGACTTGCCTCGCGATGTCTTCATCCATCAGCGAAACGGTGGACCCATCGTCTAGGAGAGCATATGTTGCCACCTCTCCCGCCGGTCCGATTACCCGGACCGGCACTATCTTGAGGTACGCCTGGCTCGATGGTGACCCGAAACTGGCCACCGTTTCCTGAGGATCCTTCCGGGATTCAGGAACATCGGGCTTCTTGTTGGCTTCCCTCTGCTGTTGCTTCTTCCTATGAAGAAGCCGATGGTGCGTATCTCTGCACCCGTCTTGGCCACATTGTTTTTTCTTACAAGTGTGGTTGCCTTGTCGAAGTTGAAGGCAGCGATAACATAGATTGTGTTTTTTCGCTAGCTCCCATCGTTTCTCGACAGCTACGCCCCTGAATTGTGCACATCCAGTGGCGTAGTGATGTCCCACGTCGCAAACACGGCATTTTCCTACCGGTTGGTCCGTAGCTATATGCGTCCTTTGTGTGACGCGTCTGTTGGTGTTCGCCTCGGCCGAAGCGATGCCTTCGGGTGGGGCGAATGGACTACAGAAGTGTGCCTGTTCAGATATAAAATCACTGAACAATGAAATATCTGGCACCGATTGGTACTTCTCCGAATATGATCGGTACCATTGTGCTCGTAGCGAATTGGGTAACTTCTCTGTTAACAATCGCATAAGCTCCGCGTTCATAAGGTAATGACCCTTTTTTAACGCGCGGAGCGTGACTACAGCACCTCTTACGCGACTTGCAAACGCGCAGATGTCTCTTGGTGACTCACTGCAGCGCGGCAGTCCGCGTAATCTATCTGTTTCAGCTTGCGCTATGGAGTCTGGACGGCCGAACTGCAGCTCGAGTTCCTTCATGATGTCATCGGGCCTGGCATGTCCGATGAGTTCTGAGCTGACGGTTTCCATTGCACGTCCATGTAAGCTTCTCCTCAGCCTCGCTGTATTCTCGACGTCCGTAAAATACGCTCGAGTTGTCTCATATATGGCCCGAAATGATAGCCATTCAGTATGAGAACCATTGAAATTCGGCAATGTCATGACGAATTTCGACGCAGAGGGGTTCGGTTGGTCCCGCTGTTCTATTTTTCTGTCGGCTAGCGACGCTATAGCGGACGTCAACTCCGTCAGGAATGGACGGAGACTATCCCTCTGACCTCCTGTACACTCAGCTGACGCTGCAACTGGAGGTTTTCGCACTTCTTTTTCTTTAGGATGCTGACCTTCTATTTGCGATTTGGTGGCGGTCGCAGTCAGGGGTCTATGCATAGAATTTCTGGTTCCCCCTTCCACGACGTTATCCTCCTTCTCAGGCTGAGGTTCTGGTGCCTCTTCTAGCCATGAACGCACGTACTCGTCATTCGAGTTTCTGTCATCCAAGTATTCAGCTTCGGAACCCTCTTCCTCCGCTCTCTGAAGTGCAAGTTGTGCAAGCTCCAACTTAATTTTGAGTAAGTCTTCGCGAGCTTTATCTATATTTTTTCGTGACTGAGTCACTCTAGTTGACGGCGGACGGCTATGTTCGATACGGGCGTCACCCCGGGTAGTCATCGGCATCGCTGTACGTCTGTCTTCTTCGGAAATCTTCTCTTTCTGAGAAGGTTTCAATGTTGTGTCTGAAGCTCCTTCTAATCTGGTTAATCTGGTAGAAACCGCTTGATCAGTTTCTATTGGTTGATGCGTCGGAGTGCTTTCAGTTTGAGGCGCTAGATGGCGCTGCTCGTCCGCCGGCTCGGTCCCTTCGGTTGTGGAAGGTGAACCCGGCGGCAGCTCATGTCTGATGCCAGCTGGCTGATCCAACTCCACGGTCCATGCCTCCGGCTTCTTGCCTTTGGTTCTGGTTATCGGCATTGTTGTTGAAATATTTTCTTTTGAAAACTCGAAGTTAGTTTTCAAAGATAAGTCCCAGTTCCGGGCTTCAGCGTTCAAACCGACGATCTCCAGAAGTTAACCTCCACTTCGATTGACTATAATTCAATCTTCAAATAAAAAATCACTAAAAACTTACGGTCAGTGATAAGTCTTCAGGAAACTTCAGGCATTTGCTATACAAGTTTATTTTTCCCATAAACGTGTATGTTCTATTTGATTGACTATGATTCAATCAAATTCTAAATCACCGAAAAGTCAAGGTTACTTTTCGGTGGTGATGCTTCATGAACTGCTTGTCCAAAGCATCAGAGCCGTGCATCAATCTTCAGAGCACGTATCTTGCTCGATTGAAGAAAATTCAATCTTCAAATAAATCACCGAAACGTCAAAGTTATTTTCAGTGATAGTGCTTCAGGAACCGCGTAGTCAGTACATCCGAAACGTATCTAAGTCTTCAGAGTACGTTTCTTCCATTCACTGACGAAAATTCAGTCTTCAAAATTTTCCTGAAAACCTAGGGGTTGTTTTCAGTCATAAGGCTTCAGGAATTATTCTTCAATCATCAAGGATGCACATCAGCCTTCTAAAACGCACGTCTTGTATTTTTCTGACGGGCGCTCGTTTTTTAAACAAATCGCTAAAAACATAAGGGTAGTTTTCAGCGATAAGTCTTCAGGAACTATTCTTGGGGCTTCAAGGATGCGCATCAGTCTTCATACAGCATTTTGCGGCTCACAGAAAATTTTTTCTATCTTCTTACAATTATTGAAAAAATAGGGTATTTTCAATAACTGTCTCCAGAATTTTACCTCTTGGATCCAGCGGCAAATAGGGCACGTAGGACTTGTTCCCTGCAGTGCACGTCGATTTTTGGTTTATTTGTGAAATTAATTTCTCCAAAATTCGAAAAATTAATTCCACCACTATTTCTTCCTGACGTCCTGGGGCGCTCCAGACTTCGAATTTCGGCTCAAACGGGTCAACGTTGTGTTGCACGTAGCCGACTTAATATGCAGGCACCCAGTTGTTTTTTCTGGATCTGCTGTTCCCGACGTCCTGGGGCTCTCCAGGCTCCAAAATTCGGCTCGCAAGGACCATTAAATGTGCAGGACGTAGCGTGTTCATTGGCCCCGAGAAAAGAAGGGCGTAAACCTTCTGGCCATTGCCGCTGAACGCCCCATCCACATCAACGAAAATAAAGGTTCTTGGATGCCTGGCTGCAGCAGTGACGAAGGGTTGCAAATCGACTCTAACGATTCAACGATGTGTTGGCTGTACTTGAGTTATTTCCAGATTCTGGGTTGCCTACTTCTGGATCAGCACTCCTGGTGTCCAGGTTCCGAGGTTCAGCTCGACAGGATCGAAAAGGGATGTCTTCATAAGGGTTGAAGTTGATGAATTAAATGAAACACTAAGTTATTCAGTACACGGCACGATTCTAGGGCTCTCAACAATTTCTGAGACGTGATTCTATATAAGAATTACTTCTTATTTACTAAGACAAGTACAAGCGACTAGCTTTGGATGACTACAAATTCTATTTGGGCCCGGGGGTTCTTTATACCCTCGCATCGTGCCATTATTGAGAGCCCCGCAAATTCTCGCCGAAAATAATTTTTAATTATGTAAAAAACCCTTATACATATTTGGTAAATAGGGTTACCGCACCCCTTCCATGGTGCCATCAATAGCTGGATTTCTTCGTACTGTAACACAGTAACGCCCCCTATCTATGTATCTAATCAATATACCTAATTTCCAGGTATTGATAGCTTCCCTAGACTATTTACATGAAATTAAAGGACAATTCCCTTTATTTCCCAGTTAAAACCTTAATAGCTTTTAACCTAGCCTAAGGATATCTATAGGTTGGGTTGACCTGCTGGTGCCAATAGCAGGCTGTCTGTTGACGTCTAGAAAAAGCTTATTTTCGGGAATCTTCTATGGGATATCATCCCCTATGTAATGAATCTATAAATTCCTAAGTCATTTCACCGACTTTAGGACCTCCTACTTAGGCTTACCAGACAATCACCGCCTATTATGGGGATTCTGGTAGCCAATAGACCACACTTTACATTTCCAGTGCTTATGTAAGTCTATCTAGGTCATATGCACATAAGGTGCCTCGCTATGTACAAATTTGGCAGCTGGTCACTTTCTTTGCGCCCAGCTACCAGAGAAACTAGGTATAATAACACTAATAAGATTGGGACGACACGATGGTGCATTTAACGGGCCATCGGGAGGTCCCCAAAAATTCCTTATTTTCGGAATTCCCAGGGGTGTATAGTCCCAGGGAATGCCAAAAACTGACTAAAAATTACATTTCCAGAAACCTATTTTCTGGAATTGTACTTAAACTACTTGAGCGATTTTCGCTCCAAAGTGATGGCTTGGTAGCTAGTCCAGCAAGCCATCCGAAAGTACTTACACCATGAGTACATCTATTCCCTTCATGGAGTTATTCCACCTGAAGGGTCTACAAATTTTCAACGTTTTACGTTGTTTACATTTTTCACGGCTGCCTATCTCGTTGACTATCCAAGCGATTCTTCCCATCTAGAAACCGCCTGGAAGCCCTTTTAGCAAGCTTTCCAATGGTAGTACTTTTACCAGTACACCTATATGTTTCTAGGTACTTAGGGCACCTAAAACCGAAAGCGATTACCAAAACCAGACAAACAGCAGTTTTTCTATTATATACTGACTTGATATCTCAAGTAAATGGGCTTTATATAAAAGACTTCGCTAACTATGAGGTGTATATAGGCTTCCTGTCTCGGTCTAGGTCCCCCATATACCCTAAAATGACCTGAAACCATATATTTGGTGTTTGAGATATCAAGTCAATATTCTTATTTACATAGCAGAAACTATGTGGTCTTCACATAGTTTCATCATTATGTACTGATTACATGTCCAGTACATAGGATAAGCCCTTAAAAACATGATTTTAATTACTATAATATTTTCAAAAAACTCCAAAACTATATATATCGTGGTGCTCCATCTGACGGGCCATTCGGAACTAATCCGTCGCCGAGCACAGACGTATCGTATGACAGAAATTTATGTTTTTTACTATGATAACTCTTATCAGTATGCTTTCTAATGATTTTACTCTGTTAAGGGTGAACTATTGAACCCTATGACATACTGACAAACACTAAAAACATTATACTACTATCTCAAAAAATGTAGGTAAAATTTTAGTATAAATATAGACGGGCCTCTAAAATTCATTTTAGTATCAGATGGCGCGCCGTGGTGAGCAGACATGTCTACACATACAAACTTTAACTTTTTATGAACCATTTAGTATGGTTGATGACGCTTCGTCGCGAACAGAAGTTGTAAATAGAGTCGGTCTTCGTTCTACACCGCAGCGACCGTAGCGAGTCGGACCGTCAACTGATTAATTATTACAGAGGGCCATCACACAAAACCCTTCAAAGTAAATGACAAAACGTCTCCGGACTCCGGTCATGATCCTCGCAGATTGTATGTTAAACAATGACCATGCAAATACCGTTTCGTTTCGTCATTTTTCGACGAAGTTTAGAAGAGTCGTTTACGGCGTAGTGGTCAGAAAAGGGGCCTATTTTCTTTGTTCATCCGCGTCGTATTTGCCGGTCCGTCATGTCCACTCACTCAAAGGCTAGTGCTGGCGCAGGGGGATAATGGAACTCACGTCCAAAGGGATTTAAATAATGGGCCGTGGGACGGGCGCGGGCTCGCGGGAACGCGGCCCCCGTCATCCGTCTCCGCTGTTTACGTGTGTCAGTCAGTGTAAACCGATGTGAATCCAGCACGGTACACCGACATCGAAAATAAAATCGGGAATTTATTTCGGAAAAGGTTTTTACGTAAAATTAAGAGCAAAAAGTCTCTGAGAGCCCATACGTTTTTCCTGATGATACGTAACAACATAAAATGACCAATGTAATAAATGCTTCATATCCATCAAACACTTTCCCTTCTACTCGCAAAGGCAAAGAAATTAATCGAGAGGAAGTCCACACGTTTATTATAATTTCTCAAGGTGCGGCGAGGCAGCACCGCCTCCAACTAAGGTATGAACTATCGGTGAACGTGGTCGTGGACTGGAGGCACAGTACCAGCCAAGCAAGCATTGCTCTAGCTAGGCGAGTGGATTGTATGACTGATTTTACCTGACAACATCAATTACATCATGACTTATCACAGTGTTTTATATCTTTGAAAAAACAGTACTTAACGCTTTTAAAACTGTCGTATTGCAATGTCAAAGCTCGTTTGCAATATGTTTCCGTGTTTGACGGTAGTTTGGGGTTCAATTATTGGAAAATCCGTTAGCGCACGGAACTGTTAGGCCTTGATCCATTTGCATCACGTCGCTATGCGTTTATTCAATTACCAATTCAGGCTTTGATTTTGTATTGATGTTGGCTGCTACAAACAAAAAGATAGAATATCCAGCTTTTTATTTAAAATCTATTCAGTATTCACAATTTATTAATAGACATTTATAAACAGCGTGTACCAGTTCTCGATAATATGCGAATAAATTAATACTACCTTGAATTATTATGCAGAACTGCGCCGCTACCGTCGATGGTGTACTAAAATTAATCCTGTTCATCCATATTTGGCATGTTTGCTTATGCAGTCCCTTTAATTTATTCTTCTTATAAAGTTCCTTTGGAACCGGGAGTGTCCAGACGGTCCACATAGAATGTTTATCTACGGTAAACATCTTTTATCAGCGGTCACGATACTTCCACGTCACGTTAGTGGCTTCTTAGGGAACATGAGGCAGTATGTATTGAAGTTCGTCCATAAATCAAAACCAATAATGAATTCGTGCTCTACAATAAATATAAGTTAAGGAAAAATTTCTTCGCAAACTTCGATAGCTTATACCTCTCAATACTGTCGTGACTCAACATTTTCCGATACTCTGGTTTACTTTGCTATAGACATAAACATTACGTGTAAGTATCAGACGTATTGGTGCATCAATATCAAGTTTAGGCAAATTCACGCCTGAAGTAACATCGATAATGTCCTCCTAACCTAGATTATCTGTGGCTAGATGGGTGGTCAGGTGGGGCCAGTGGTTGAGGCGCGCTGGATTCGCGCGCACGCAGGGGCCGCGCGTACGCTGGTGGCCGACAGTAGCGCTCGGGCGCGGCCGCCTGCCTGGCTGACGTGTGACGCAAGCGCGCGTGACCATGACATCAGTTCTTCGGTGCCATTACGCGACACCTATGATGGATCGACCGAGACGACATCTACTTCAGTGCGACAAAGAAAGCGGATGTGATGTATACGACGCCATCACGCACATAAATGTGGAGTAGCGTGGTCCTAGCAAAAGAAGAATGAATAATTTTTGACAAGGTTGATTCAATGACAATGAATCGTCTGCATACACAAATTTAATTGTGATTTTAAAATACATTTTACATACATACGTGTACCACCGATGTTCTAAAATATGATAAATCAAATCACATTGCCATGTCAAAAGTTGAATCAAAACTAGTGCATAATGAAATTACATGGCAGACATTCTAATCAACCTGTCCAGAGCATTCGGTGCGGAAAACCACAACGTGAATGAGTAATTTTCAAATTCTAGTGAATGTTTGGTGTGTAATCCTAACTTACGAACTCATTGACATTTCGACTCGATTGGAATACATGGTTTCCTGGTAAATTTTCTATAATGATCGGAATAGTACTGAAATGCATAGCTACAGCAAACCGAAGATCTTTTAATCGATGTTTCAGAACCATTACGTAAAACAAGATAACTAGATTTGTAGTTATTATTGTTGAATATGATTGCGTGTTAATAAGCATGTAAAGAAGGTTGTTTCTTCATCCGACTTACAAAAGCCACGCAAGAGTTAACATAGGAATAGACACCCTCTTGTTTAATTCACTTACTGGTTAGATGCAGGTAAATGAAAACCAGTTTTTGTCCATATCTAATATCAATCAACTCACAAGCGAAGCAGGAAGCGCCTTTGGACGGAGAAAAAAAGAAGTGCTCTATGCTCCACGGTGAGTTGAAGTTATTAGAACTGAAATTGAAGTCACTGATGAAAATAACAAAATATTTTTAACATTAAAGTTTGAAACGTATTCGTAACTAGTTTCAATCAACCGTTACGGTTTTGCATCATCATCAGTCTTTTTTTTATTGGCGCAAAAATCTTTTTATCAGTATAGCCCAAACGTATGACCAGTAATGTAGGCCAGCGGCTACGCAGCATAGGTAACCAGCTGCACAGTATAGGCACCGCGTATGTGACCGGCTACGCGGCGTAGGCCAATCATAGGTGCATGAGCGTCTACGCGGCGTAGGCCCTTCGTAGGTGAGCTGCTATGCGGCGTAGGCTCATCGTAGATGAGCAGCGTAGGCCTTACATAGGCGAGCGGCTACGCATCGTAGGCCCTGCGAAGCCGTGCGACTACGCAGCGTAGGTTAGGCACGGGTCCTAGGCGACCAGCAGTGTAGGCTGTAGGCTCATATTTTACTTATCCTCTTCGATTTTAACTACAAACCATTATTTCTGCTGAATAACAGTGCAATCTTCACATAACTTTAATAATAGTACAAAATTAAATGGTGTCAGCGGCGATAAAGTTAAGTAACGATAATTTCCATGTTGATATAGACATCGTCGGTAGCACACCAGTTTAAATAGTGTTATCAAAGACTAGCCCAACATATCGTGTAAGGCAATTGACCCTAATATCGGATGACATCGCATTATCGCCACTCAACTCAACATTACTGGCCCACATACTACGAATATTAGATATTCTCAATGATTTGCGATCTATGCCAGCTTCCTTTATTGTCGCTAACCAAGCATTCCTTTGTTTAATACGTTTTCCAAGTACTGTAGTGGTGGCTCATGTTATTATACAGCAACGTAAATGTTAGCTGCAAGCTGTGAGTAGTATGTAACTGCTCTTGAATCCTGTTATCTTCCGTGTACTAATGTACGTAATTAGACGGAGATGTAAAAAGCGTTTAAAGATAAGTGCGCTGCGTAAACTGACTTGTTTTCCTGATAGTGTTTTTTTAAGAAATGTTGTTTTTAGTGCATAATATTATTACTACGTATATAGTGGTATTTATTTGTTAGAGGGTGTCGTCGGAGATGCATCGGGGACGGAAGCGCTGTGACGAGTGGTTATCAGCGCCTGTCGCCGTATCACAGGAAATATGGTCAGCCACTGTGCCACAAACATTTACTGCCCATTTCATAAACAACGACGATTCAATTCTCCAGTAATTTGTGTTTTAATGCTGTTTTGTTGCGGTTTAGTTGATTCATGATATTTACGAAATCATGATGTCTACAGGCTGAGCAATTAATTCTTTTAATTGATTTTCCCTGTTTGTGCTATCCATTTATGTACCTACCTTTAGTCATATTTTTAACCGACTTCAATAAGGAGGTGGTTATCAATTTGAATTTATTTTATATGTTTGTTACCTTAGAACTTTTTATTAGTAATTTTTTTCTATTCATGTGGTCTCGTTTAAATTTGGTGAAGATCTGATGATGAACTTCGGTGATATACAACAGAACTCTTCAATAAACAACGACAAAACAAAGTGAAAAATAACTTCAATTTCGGAAGTCGGTGTCAAAAAAAGAAGAAACAAAAACAGGAACACAGACTTCCGAAATTTAAGTTATGATGCACTATGTAGTATTTTTTTTGGTAGTGATGTATATTTTGTAAAAAAGTTTTATCTTTGTCTAAGGTGTAAGAACATACTAATACGGCTGCGTTGTCATTTTAACCTTACTCAACTTTCCATATTTCGAGTTATGAATATAAAAGCTCTGATTGGTTTATTTAGACATGAACTCTATTCAACTTATACAATGGGTTGCATAAACAAACAAAAGATCTTCGAACCAAGCTACTCTGATTATCTCGATTTCAAAACTGCGTCACGTAATGATTTAGTACTTTTAAGATTGTGCCGTAGAGTTGGTTCTATTTCGATTCGCTTCGTCGACTATTAGAGCAGAGCATCAAACACTAACGAGGGGTCAGAGGTTGCCTCTACGTATATGATTTATAATAATCGTGGAGCGAGTAAACACGGCTGTCGGCTTATCGGCGTCCCGCGTCGGTTCTTCACCCCTGCGGCACTGTGCGGCCTGTGGCGTAGCTGTGGCGTGGCCTGGAGTCACGCGTGGACCGCTACACTGCCCTAATGATCCTCCAAGTCCACGGTGATTACAATTGCCATATTATTCTACACTATTGATTCACATTATTCACGGTCTTCCAAAATTAACTCACGCACGTGACGATTTCCTTTTCAGAACGTACTGTGGATTGTAGGATAAAACAAAAGAAAATGAAATGCGCGACTCTATACCGTGTCGTTATGAATAATTATGAACGGTAGTTATCAATAATGTGTATTGGAAATCCTACAAAAACTCTTGGAACCGGTGCTGTGCCGTGTGATTCAGTGATTAATATACGTCCGTGTTGCTGCACGCTTTAAAATAATTCGACGAAGTCGTCAAAAAACTAAAGAACCTCAAATGTCCGAAACGAATCATAATTACGACGACACGTTTATAATTTACACATTTAAGTGAACGTTGATTGATATATGTAGTGGGCAGTACAATAACAGCTAAACAGTGATTTACTGCCGTAATATTTGCACCACAGTGAACCTTTTATCACTGCTTTGATGAATGCTTCCATGGCATGTGCGACACTGATATTAGTTGCACATTAATGAGCAGGATGCGTCGTCATTGTTTCATATCATATAATAAATATTGTGTCATTTCTATGCAAATGAAAGGGCAACGACCTGAACGAGATTTCAAAAATCTCAAGCAGGTATGTACATAGGTAGAGGTAAGTATCTTCCATCGCGTGGTGACAAGTAGAACTGAATACATACAAGCAACGGTTCAATCAATAACAATATCGAGTAGTCACGATGTTGAAGGCTTTTTTTAAGAATATGCGCGCCGGATGGCCCCGTAGCAGGAGGACGTGCGCGGGTTTGCAAACGCGGACAGAATCATGGTTGTCATCAGTAATGTCTGCTGTTCGTTAGGATGAACTGTTAGTACTGCTCACTCGATGACCACACCACACTGGAATTGTACCTACTCCCAATGATTTACCTACTTATAACTGATTACTGATCTATCTAATGTTATTCTATTATATCCTATCTATATATCAAAGTCAAAGTCAAAGTCAAAGCACTTTATTTCAAGTAGGCCAGTTACAGGCACTTTTGAATTGTCAAAAGACAAAATAAAATATTACAAAATTATGGTGCTACAGTCCCAGTCACAAGACATAATAACTGTGAAAGTACCGTAGATGCCCATTCCAAGGCGTAGATCTCTATGGAGAAGAACGGGCAAGAAACTCCATGGACACTCTTTTTCAATTAGGTAATTATTACAAATCATTTGTTACATCATTCATGTTGAGATTACACATTATGTGAGAACGATGTAGAAAGTTAAAAGTGTCCATAGTAAATATAAAAAGACAATTCAGAAATAAAATTAGAATCAATTAAAATAAACCATGGCAGCTAAGAGATGACCAGTCCCAACCGACAGCGCCCGTTCACGAACATGACACATGTATCAGCACCATTCAGCTCAACCATTTTGAAGGGAGCTAAATGATCCGACACACGCGCCACCATCGGCGAGACATTTGAGTGAGCATGACATACTCTCAACCACCGGAGTCATTCAAGTCAATAGAAGACGTAGGTATCTAGACAATGATAGCTCTGAAGTACATGGTACTCACACAATGCTGGCTATGCTGCTATATAATACTAGAAAGATTGACTCTATATAATGCAAAGATAGTAGCAATCTTCATCAGCTCCGACAATAACAGTAAACGATACCTACGACAGTCTTACCAAAAAATAAAATTAAAAAAATACACATAAAAACGAAATTAAAAAATAATAATATTTAACCTGACAGCAAGCTAATTTTGGTAAAAGAACACGAACATTGTCTTGAGTTCAACACAGCGACCAACTATTCTTATCATTTAGATAATCATTAATAGAATAGTATGCCTTAGAACAGAGATTAGCTTTTACTTTTGCTTTAAATGCGTTAAATGGCAATTCTAGAAAAGAAGACGGTAACTTGTTGTAAAAAGTTATACCAACCCCAACGAATGAACTATGCACCTTATGAAGTCGATGAAAGGGAGCTCGTAATTTGTCCTTATTTCTGGTGTTAAAGTTGTGAATATCACTATTGTTACTGTACAAATGAATGTTCTGCCTAATATATAAAATGTTGGCGAATATGTACTGTGAAGCCGCTGTGAGAATACCAATCTCTTTAAAAAAATCTCTTAGAGAAACACGCGCACCTAATTGGTAAATGGCACGAACAGCTCGTTTTTGAAGCACAAATATATTTTGAATATCAGCGGCTCTGCCCCACAGTAGAATACCGTAGGACATGATACTGTGAAAATAACTAAAGTAGACCAACCTTGCTGTATCAACGTCAGTGTATTGTCTAACCTTTCTGACGGCGTAGGCGGCCGAGCTAAGCCTACCCGCTAGGCTTGATATATGTGGCCCCCATTGAATTTTTGAGTCTACTGTTATACCCAGAAACACAGCTGAATCAACAGTTTCGAGCTTCTCATTGCCGAGCACAATGTTGGGACCCAGATTTCTAACATTGGGCAAAGCGAACTTTATGCATTTAGTCTTTTTGGCATTAAGAACAAGATTATTTGTTGTGAACCAATCTGTGACCATTGATAGTGCGTTATTCACGTCATCAAAAACTTGTCTATTCCTATCTACTTTAAAGATCAGAGAAGTATCATCTGCAAACAGTACAACGTCGCAAACATCCTTTAAATAGAATGGCAGATCGTTAATATAAACCAGGAATAAAAACGGACCTAGTATTGAGCCTTGAGGTACACCCAGCTCAACAGGTAACCTGGAAGATTTAGCGCCATTAACGTCTACGCATTGGTATCTATTAAGTAAATATGACTCAATTACATTTAGGGCTTCGTTTTGAACACCGTAATGACGTAGTTTACGCAAAAGCGTATCATGGTGAACGCAATCGAAGGCTTTAGAAAGATCGCAGAAAACACCAATTGCATTTCGCGACTTCTCCCATGCGTCAAATATGTGCTTCAACAAAGCAACACCCGCATCTGTAGTCGAGCGACCCTTCGTAAACCCATATTGGTCATTGTGAAGGAGGCTATGTAAGTTAAAATGTCTGAGTAACTGCTTAAGAATTAACTTTTCAAATATTTTGCTGAATGCAGGCAAAATAGAGATTGGTCTGAAATTACCAATATCATTTTTGCTACCGGATTTAAATAGAGGGATGACTTTACTGCTCTTCATGAGATCAGGAAAAGTACCTAAATCAATGCATTTGTTAAACGTAACAGCAAGATAGGGGGCCACAATGTCTATTATATTGCCCAAAAGTTTGGTAGATATGCCCCAGTAATCACCCGTGTTTTTAGATTTAAGAGAATTAAAAACATTAACTACATCACGAGGCGCTACATGCTCGAATCTCAATACATAACTACATTTAGGGACGCTACTATGCAATAGGTTTTCAGCCTTAGACGGCGACGAACTTAAGGAGCAAGTCGTCATTGCAGGTATGCTCGTAAAAAACTCATTAAACGCCTCAGCTACGTCAGCTGGTTTATTAACTAATTTGTTATCAACCATGATCTCGAGTTGATTTTCTTTTTTAACCGATTTACCCGTTTCGTTGTTTATGATTTTCCAAGTGGCTTTTACTTTGTTATTAGAATTTTTAATAGTCTCACTTAGAAATTTTGATTTTGCAACACGACAAATCTTTTTAAATAATTTTGAATAATTTTTAACATATTCTAAAAAATTGTTATCAAACTTGTACTGTCTCAGACCATACAACTCATACAATCTCGCTCGGCTTTTATAAATGCCTGGTGTAGCCCATTGGTTGAAACCAGCGGAAGTCCCAGTAATGTTGATAGTTTTAGTTTTAAAAACGGATTTGTACTCATTTTGCACAACATCAAAAAGGGCCTCGTACATTTCATTTGGGTTCTCGTACTCTATTATTGACGGTATAACTTTAAGAGCTATATTATTTTTAAACTTACTGCAACGACTAACAGTATAAGGCCTGTATTCTACTTTGCGCGGCTTTTTACTTAATGGCATAGGGAAGCTAGCCATTAATCCACAGTGATCTGATGATAAATCACTTAACACCAATTTATTGTCGGCATCAAAATCACAAAATATATTATCAAGGCAAGTCGACGAAGACGCCGTGATCCTAGTTGGTTCGAAAAACAAATTAACTAAATTAAAAGATTTAAATAAGTTCAGAAGCCTAGTACTTAGTGGAGTAACATCTAAAATATTAACATTAAAATCTCCACATAAAATTATATTTTTACTACTGCATTTAATCTTATTGAGTGCATCCTCCATTGCAGATTCGAAACTAGTAAAGTCCCCTGAAGGGGGTCTGTAGACACAAATTATTATGTACCGCTCAAGTTCAACACAAGACAACTCCATAGTGCGCTCAATGGAAAGATTAACTAGGTCTAACCGTTGTTTACATTTTAACTTGTTTGAAACAAGAATTAAAGATCCACCGCGAATAGCAGTTTTTCTCACAAATGCACTCTGTACAGAAAATAAATCATCATTGATAAACACTACTTCATGCTCTTTCAACCAATGTTCAGTTAAACATAACACATGAACATCATAATTCTCCATAAACAAGCTTAACTCTAATTCCTTGCCGGACAAACCCTGCATATTTTGATGTACAACATTCAACATATGCGACTCACCCGTTGTCGAACCTAACAGTTTAAACTACTAGGTGTGTGTATAGCAATGTTAGTATCACTACCAACAGAATCAAAAGTGATATTAGTATCTATACTAATAGTATCAATAGAGATGTTAGTGTCACCACTAAAAGTAAACGTAGGTACAGTATAAGTACCGGTGTAAACATGTAAAGTATATGCTAAAAGATTAGCAATCCGTCTCCTACAACTAGCTGGCAAAAACATGGAACAATCAGTGAGTCTGTAATCTGTAATAAAACTATTACAATCAAAATATATAATCGCGTCCCTGTGACGACAAGTCCTGTTATACATCAGCAGATTCAGATTATAAATATGCCTATTTTGCTCATCCGACAAACAATCAGAGTAAGGCAAAGCAGAAAAAATAAATTTACAATTATAAGACTCATGGAGCTTTAGCATTAAATTAAAACATGCAACTAAATCCTTTTTTCTTACAGCTAAGCTATCCCCAAATAACAATATTACAGTTGAATTGGGATTTATTTTAGTCAATTTAAGACTATTAATTAACTGGCTAAAACTGGCACCGGGTAAACAATGATTTACAATATACTGTTGAGAACACTGACTAAGAATACTACCAAAACCTTGACCAAATTTATCTGAAAAAACATAAGCTGAATTATTTAAAATATTATTATTATTAACTACTGGTTGAGCCATTAAGGGTGTGGGTGTGACATGCTGAGGATCTGGTGTCTGAGAGCAGGCACAGCTACAAGAGAAGTTATTGGTCAGGGACTCATACCTCTCTGCATTGCACCTGACCAAGTCTACCAGCTCGTTGGCCTCCAGCATGCGCTTACTCAGATCTTGTTGAGAAGCCTCATATTTGCTAAAGATATCTTTTAGAGCACATTCCCTCACAAACAACTCATCCTGAAGGTTCTGACAGTCAGCATCATACCTGATCCTACATAATTCTAAATCAGTATTACATTTTTTTAATTCTTGCATTATATTTACATTTTTTTGTCTTAGTTTTAAATTTAATTTGTTCAGTTTTTGTCCCTTCAGTGACTTTTTAATTTTTCTAATTAACTTGTTAATCTTAATATATTTTTTAATTTTTTTATGACTAGTAAATAAACTGCATTTATTAAGAGTGTCATTAGTTAAGTCTATGGTCACTATTGGTTCAACACATGTGGGTCCGGACCGGCTATCAACCAACTCATGATAAAGATTGCAGGTGTTCGCAGACTCTTCACTGGCTTTAAGCCCTTCCAGGCGTGTTACGGTGTTTTGTGCCTTGCTTAATTCCAGCTCCAGTTCTGAAATACGTTTTAAGGCCTGATCGTAGGTGTCACTGCACTGTTCAAAGTTACCAACAAGTTGACGGAGGTGTTGATGCTGGTCCAGTATGTCCACATGCTGCATATGCAGTTCAGCCAACTGGTTTTTGAGCTCAGTGTTCTTCTTAATAACTAAACCTATTTCCACCTCACTTTCTTCCCTTTCCTTTAACAGCTGACGGACCGTGGTTTGGCTAGATTCTAGCTCCTTCAAAGTAGCCCTAAGTTTTTCCTCTAAGGATGCAGCTCTGCGAGTCAACATGATGAAGACAACCTCAGAGGCACCCTGGAATTAGAGAAGAAACAGCTAAGTATGTGAAAAGAATAGGAGTGAGGGACAGAATGAATAAGTTTAAAAAGAGTGAAAACTAATTAGATTTAAGGTAATTATTTACAGAAAAAAAAAGGAATAAAAGTTATGAAAGATATATTAGTAGTTTTATCTTAGTTGATATCACTACTTTACTAAATAAATAGGATAAATAACAAAATTAAAGTGACAAAATCTAATTGAGGGTACTAGTACTACTGAATTATTCTTGTTTTTTAAAACACAGTAATTTCCTAGACTGGTTTTATCTAGGAAACAATAGTGAAAGAACTATCTCTAGTAATCAAGTTCATGAATTTTATAAGGCCTAAACATATTAAAAATGATTTTAAAGTTTCATCTGCATGGACATCATTTATATTATAATGAAACTGTTAAATAGGCCATAGCTCGCAGGGAATAGGGAATAATTGTTCAGTGGGCCATAGGACCTATTATAATTAATATTTTTATTCTAACTAAAAGTTAAATAAACAAAATACTCCCCTGGTAAGGTGGTGACTTCAAATGTGTCCGTTGAATGACAGCTGGTATTGGTTTAATGAATTTCTCATTGATTTTGCATCGAAACAATTTGCAAACACAGATCCTTATTATTTATGGGTAGATTAATAGTTTTGAGTACAATTAGGACTTATTAAATACTTAAAAATAATACTTTCACAATTAAATTCTAACACAAAACTTTTTGACAACCGGCTGCCAGTGTTGCCAGCTGACTCTCTCTATCTATCTACCAAAGTTGCTCAATGTTACATACAGGTCTCCTAATTCCAATTCTCTTACTCACACATACCTATATCTCAAATTCTCAGGTATTTCTGATACCTACCTGCACTTTTTTGTTCGTGGATCGAATTAGGTATGAACATCATTTTGGAATGATAAAACTATACTTCCAATTTAGGTTTCCTTTGCCTTCATGGCTCAATTTTTATAGTCTTTATGTGGGCAGATTAAAATAGGTGCCTATGCATTATTCATTGTGAGTGTGGTTATTGGCAGACTGGTTGTGTGCTCCGTGTTGGCAGACGAGGTTACAGACGATTTGTTTCGAATGCGTAAGCGCATCGGTGGCGGGCTCGGGACGCGGTTGCGCTCGCGCCTGGCGGAGCGTGGACGCGGCTGCGCGGGTGAATGAATCAACCGGCCAAAGCCGTGACGTCATTCACTGAGAAGGTGCGTCCTTCTCATTCTTCTATAACGTTCCATCACATTGTTGACCATATTGTTAAGAATCTAACGCCTCGTTTGTAGGCTGAAGGACAAACGTTTTTAAATTGTTTTATTGAGTGAAACAATACGCAAGAACAGTTTAAACGTTTTTCTTTGGGTGATGTTGAATAGTTGAATGGGGACAAAAAGTAAGGGTTATGTAAGGCATTGACGCAGAGTCGAAGAAATGTTACATAGAAATGTGTACATTACTTTGAGGAGACAGGGGTCATTATGCTATGTACATATTAGGCTAACCCTGTTAAATTATTTACAAATGAGCTATGGAATAAGTTTTGGTATTGTATAAAATTTTATAACACAAACGGCATCGAAGAGAGGTACCTACGCCCACCAGCAAGTTTGAAGGAGATTAACATATTAGAAGTGATGCAAACACTCAACAAAAGCAGAACGAAGGTGTTATAGCATCATGCCGTAATATACCTAGCCCACTTAAACAGCACCGTATGGTGCTAATTTTTCAACGCGCCAATAAATATCAGGTTACGTTAGCATACCTGCTATAATTATGATTAGATCCTTGATAACAATAATAAAATTACGTACTGTGTGAGTTGTTATGAATCACAAAGCAGTTAGACTAGAAAGAGACTCTACACAAGTGTCATTATATTCGATGTCAGCGATGGCGATGATCGAAACGTCAAAATGTAAGGGATTTCGATAGAGCTAGACAGTCCCATGTGGCGACGCTTGGGGGAGGCCTTTGTCCAGCAGTGGACGTCTTTCGGCTGATCTGATGATGATGAGACAGGCCCATGTGCCCATAGCTAATTTTTTTGTCATTTTTCCAATCGCTATCGCAACGCTTTCGTTGATGTACCTATAAATAGTGAATTAGGTATGTTTGCAATATTTGTAAGTATGTGAGAACCATGTTCCTATTTATCAAATGAATGAATTTACACTGTTATGCTTTTTAGGGTTCCGTACCCAAAGGATGAAAACGGGACCCTATTTCTAAGACTCCGCGGTCCGTCTGTCTATATGTCTGTCTGCCTGTCACCAGGCTCTATCTCATGAACCGTGGAAGACAGTTCTCTAGCTAGACAGTTGAAATTTTCACAGCAAATTGCAACATAAATATATCATCGGATGATGTATTTATGTTGCCGCTATAACAACAAATATAAAAAAAGGAATAAAATAAATATCTATGTGGGGCTTCCATAGCTAATAAAAAAAAAGCTCCCATAGGTACAACAAACGTGATTTTATTGCCATTTTATACTTATAGTTATAGTATGTAGTGCTATTCTGGCTGCATCGTCCTCACATATATGAATTTATTAATGTATGTACTTATGTAAATATTGTAAAACACTTCTTTTTTTTAATGAGTAAATATGGAGTTTCCTGTCCGTTCTCCTCCATAACAAGCTACTTTTCCGAATGAACGGTAGAATCAAATATTATAACTCGTAATAATTGCTGCCGTTCAAAAGTGCCGCATAATTTTCTATTTGTATTTTTTTTTTTGACTTTGATAGAATGTCACTTGTCTTGAGCAGAAGATCTGCGCTGCGGTAAGATTCGTGTTTCCGACTGACACGAACGTTGCAATTATTTGTGCGTCTGTGTGAATTTTTTTCTCTGTCGGGTTACCTATTCCGGTCGCCCCTCAACGGTTGCTCTAACTTTTTTTTTGCGATTGCATAGAGCTGTTGCTCTATAATTTTCTAATCATGGTAATACAAATCAAGGCAAGTGGTTCCATCTCAACATCGCCCGATCATGTTCCCGAAGATAGACGATGATTGCCGAAGTGCTTCCTTTTTGTCGGCGATCTGTATCTAGTCTGTATCAGTGTATTGCACAACTGATCTATCCAAAGCATAATTGTGCGATTTCTAAGAGCCTTGGACGTTAAATCATGGAGTGATAACATCGTTAATGAAAACTGACCTCTCTACGTCCGACCCAGTTATTAATTACTCGCAATGAAACGTGTTATTCTTATTTTGTCTGCGGTTATAACACTTTACAACTCAACACAATATAGACAAGAAGGTATTACGGAAGCTCACGGATAAATGTCGAATGTTTCTATTATGTCGTGGAGTAACTAATAATTAATCTGTGGTATTGATACTTGTCGTGTTCTGTCTGGGTGATTCTGGATGCCTTCTAGACCGCCTGGATGGCACTTAAATACTAAGTAGGGTATCTACTTTACTGGTAGATACCTATAATATTGATGTTCCTGGGTTCGACTCCCGGATCGGGAAAAGTCTTATTGGGTTATTTCCATCTGGAATTTCTCAGTAGCAGTCCATCGTCTGGACTACTGGAACCAGGCACCAGGTTCAAGGTAATAAACTCGCCCCTATTACATTGAATTTAAGCGAAATGTGGATTTTCTATGGGGTGGGGATCTATTTGGTGGTCATACAGTACCAATTTTTTTTTCTACGTATAACCGCAACTGTCGGCCTTTTTCGTTTGATCCACGATTTTTTGCCCACCCTGTATAGGAGAACCTCGTGCCTAATACATAAGGGATTACAGTATTTTGAGTGTGTGTAAGGGACAGATGTATATGACTTGTATACATCTGTCACTCACGCGATCTCAAAATAACCTTACTCTAAGAGCTTATGGTCACCACCCAGGCGTGATGTTAGGTATGTTATGTAAGTAATGATGATTATGCGTCCCATTTATTATGACAAACATAAATGTGTCTATTCTCGTTTACTACGGACTAATTATAACTAGACTATAGATGAACTAATGTAATTGTTATATCAATATGAACCTAATAACATTGAAATTATGTCAATTATAATCCCACTCTTTATAATAACATTTAGATACCTACGCTATTGTATACTTTATATACATTTTGTGATATATATATAGGTATAGTCATTAACGCATCATAGAATATATTGTGCTTGGTGAGTCATACAGGCATACTACTAAAGCCTAGTTTTGGTTAGCTTTAAAACTTCGGTAAAATGTGTTTATTCTTCAATTTTTGTCAAAAAAAATGTTTAAATAATGAAGTCGTCAACCTTTTTAACTTTTGTGATACCAGCAATTGATGAATAAACGCGTTTTACCGAAATTTGCAATTATTGGTTAGCATATTTAACCATTGGTTGAGTTAACTAGGGATAAAAAAATAGGGCCCACTGGTAAAAAAATTCAGTAAAGTACGTTTTATCATCAGTTGCTAGCCTAAGGGCGTCCGCCGGTAACTGATAAATAAACGCGTTTTACCGAAATTTGCAACTATTGGTTATAATAGCACATTTAACCTGCTGCATTGGTTGAGTTAATTAACTACGGATAAAAAAACTGGGCCTAAGCAGACATAATCATAATATTATCATTGTGATTAATAAAAGAACAACTAACTAGCTTGTTACCGCGGGTTTGTTCCATTGGCCTATGCCACTGGAGCAAAGCCTTGGAATTGTCTTTTTTTTACTCGAGGTAAAAAGTAGCCTATGGTACTCTGTAGCTTTAAATCAGTGAAGGAATTTTTGTATTCAGTACAAACAATATAAACAAACAATTTTATCCCTCACTAAAATTTGTTCACATTTCACATTCCATGGTAAAAATAATAACAATGAACTAGTATTTATCCTGATAAATTATATTTATAATAGCAAATAGATTAAAAAAAAACACTTTTACATGATCATTTTTTGACGATGATGAGGCCGATATTTCCTTTAACTGATTACTCTGATAATAAATTATTTATAATACATATCTATTGTTAATATTGTTTTCAGATGCCAAGAAACCGTTCTACACATTACCCAGAGCACAGATAATATAATACTGCAGTACCCAGTGTAAATCAATAGTCGTCTTTGTTGCATAGAATTTGGTGTGCCATGTCTGCGACGCGATTGATGTGCAATATTGTCGGTAAACTCATCTCGGTAAGGTCGCACGTGGCGGCCGGCACACTATTGTGGGCAGGCTGCCAGCTACAGGGGACGATACAATACACCCTCTTTTTTTTCTTTCCTTGTTTGTTCACACTGCATGTATTGTTTGTAGTAGAGATATTACGAATTAGTGTGCTTTAGAGGGCGTGGGTAAGTAATATCAATATTCTAAGCCGTTTTGAAGGAAACTTGCTCCAATCAATCGCCTGAGAAAATATAAACTGTAAATTGAAGAAGCCTGAGTCGAATGGAGGTAATGCTAAAACTAGATAAGTATATTTAAATAGATAGTAAGTGTTTAAATTACACTTTTTTCCTTTACTGAGGAAGACTTGGTCAATTTCTTAGCAAACTAACTTAAGACTCCCCTTGAGAATCTCTCAGGGGTTGAGTTTCGAAGAATTTTATTTAGTGCAGCTCAGCTCACCCTCTAAGTAACATTTCCTAAGAATTTCGTGTTTAAATCTTTATTGGGTGCTGTCTCTCTCTTATGTATGATTGAGTAGTCGTAAGTTTCAGATAGTTTAAGTATTGAACGAATTCTCCTACATATTTTTTTGTAATAACAAATGTTTTATACACTTCATCTGTCAAGCCACAAGCCCCAACATACATATTTAAACCATAAATATTCTACAAAATAAACTGCACGAGCTGTACTCCCTTTCGCGAAGGATGTATACAATTAGTAAGACAGAACTGAATGACGGCCTAGCAATGATCTGGGTGTTTGTTCTCGGTTCGATTCCCTTTCCATGCAGCCGACCACGACCGCGACCCCATGGGAACTTGAATATAGTACTCCACGGTATAGCAAGCTGCTCTACCGTGAGGCGAAGTGAGATGTGTTATTTAAATTAAAATGGTTTTTGAGATATGGGAAGTCTAGGTGTAGTTATTATATCGAGAAGGTGATGCCTGCAAAGGAGCCGCCAGATAGGGACGGATAGCATACCTCTCACTTCACCCGCATCAGCTGTAGCTGGACTTCGAAGGGAGCTTAATGATCTTCAGTGACCATGGGGATGGGCCTGCGAGCAGCGATCTTAGGCTGGTCGTTGCTCCGTGCTCGAGCAGTCAGGCCCGAAGCGGAGGCGCGCAGTTGTTCCATGCGCGTCTAAATGGTAGCAATCACAGATCATAGAAGTTGTTTCTATGATCTGAGGTAGCAATAGTGTGCCGATACCAGTCGGGGGTGCGCGAGTATCCCAAGCCGCGCATGGTAGCTGTGGGATTTTAGTCGCTAGAGTCCGACATAATACTCCGTTCCCTAGACGGAAGGTATCCATGAGGGTTTCCCCAAATAAAAAGAAGGTCTAGTTATTATTGTTGTAGGGCAATACCAAAGAAACGATGAGAGACTTTGTGAAATATTAAATGTCTAAAACTGGACAAACTACTGAGATTAATTCATTATTTATTTATTGCAATTACTCTCTGCACTTACAGTTTGACCAAACATCTGCAGTGAGTCAACAATTTCACTATTAAATAGAATAAAAAAAAAACAGTAACAACAAAATAATCAAATAACATTAACAATAATTTAATACAAAAATAAAATAATAATAATTCAACAATAAATTAATAATAATTTGATACAATTAATTTAATAACAATAATTTAACAATAAGATGACGATTAACATATAAATATGTAAGATGTAAGAAGAAGGTTTAGTTGCGTAGACCGAGATTGGGATAAGGACAAGAGAAAGACGA
Organism: Orthosia incerta; assembly: GCA_948252205.1. NCBI lineage: Eukaryota > Metazoa > Arthropoda > Insecta > Lepidoptera > Noctuidae > Orthosia > Orthosia incerta. The sequence continues at coordinate 15,535,997 of OX411744.1, forward strand.
TGAGTTATTGTCGGTAAAGGAGGGTATAATCTCTTCTGTCAAAAAAACGGATCTACTTCCATACCATCCAGTCTAAAGATCGAACCGCAACTAATAAAATATGAATAATAAAGTATTTATTTACATTTGTATTACAGTGTCTGTTGTTTTGTTATAGCGTTTCTCTATCAGTTTTCCCGACATTTTCCTGGTGTATAAATACAATTTATGTCGGCAATATAAACGCCGTAATGGCGACATATCGACTGATATGGGGCTGCTGTACATCACCGACTGTTTATGCTGACACTGCATTTATTTTATGCCTCCTATGTTTAGTTAAAGTTGTATGTTTGTTTTTTGGCTCTCAAGAGCACAAAAGTGGTAAGTTTATCAGAGTTTGTACTGTGAGATATTTCCATGTCATGCCCCTTTTCAGGACTTATTGACAGGTCATCTCTCCCAAACACAACACACAACAATTTGTATCCTATTGTTATTCCTTCGCACTAATATTAATGTTGTGTGAAAGTATGTATGCCTGGATGTTTTGGTGTTTGGATGATTATAATCATAATCTTTATTTCTCCACACAAAAACATGACTTATGACAAAATTTATAAATTCTATTTAAGGGAAATACATTTTGCAGTCAAGTGAGTGTGCGGAGCTGGTGTCTGTTATAGGTGTTAACCATTATTACAGATCACCAGGTCCTCACCCCATGAACAAGTATGGATAACAGAACATAACAAATATTAAAATAAGAAAGGCATTTGACGGCATTTATAAATTATAACTACCTGATTAATTAAAGGTTTCAATATTTCATAAAGCACAAAGTGAGTTTGAGTGTGGTCAGTGTGGTGGGATGAATGTGCGTGATGTTTAGATGTTTTTAATGAATTATGCTTTAACAGCTGTTCGGTCTCGGATGAAATTTGGGACAAAGGTGGATCATGGGCTGGATTAAGCCATTGGACCCTTTTTATCCCGTGTAGCACGTTCCCGTTGATGCTCCATTTACGCGTAGGCGAAGCCGCTGACCTAAACCTAGTCACAAATAAATCATTTAATATTTAACAACGTCACAGCTAATCGTGATGACACATGGATGACACGAATTGGTGACTCCGAGGCTGTAAATCTAAGACGTCTTCTTCACAAGTGGGTTGGATTCATCACTGCTGCCTAAAAATTAACAATTATTACAACAATTATGATTCATCTGCTTTGTTGCACGATTGGAATGCTTGTTGTAGATAATATTAACAAGAGTATGAATTATTTTGTAGTTTAGGTACCTTGTAGTTTTACTTTGGGTGCATCGTTCTCACATATCAATACCTTATTAATTATTGTATTCAAAGTATGTAGTTTTTATACGTTCTACATTTGCGAATGGACTATCTATAATCATCATCATCATCATCAATATCAATACATATATTAAATCGGTAGAAAAGTAATTTTTGTACATCGAAAATATTTCCAAAAAAAATAGCCAGGGTGTTAAAGGTTTAACCAACATAACCTATTTCCACCATTTTTGGATTTTTTGTCTGTTTATCTGTTTGTCTGTTTATTTGTGCACGCATCACGTGAAATGTACGAAACCAATGTAGATAACTTTTATACATAAAAAGAATAATTTATACATATATTGTGCGTAACTTGAAGAATTACTTAGTTTTTGATTCATCGCAATCGGTTCACTCTATCAAAAGTTAGATGAATTTAAAGTGTTCCAAAGGTAAAATTATCACAACACACGCAAATTCAGATACTCGGACAGTTGAACTCGATATTCGATACATGGCGTAGTGCATTTGAAGTCATTTTCTGAACGGTGGTGTTAAGATTCTCCGCGAAAAAATGATGACTATAGAAAAAAAATGGTAGGTTGGTAGGGTGGGCAGGAGGGTTAGTAGGGTAGGGTTGGCAGACAGATGACGGGAGCGAAGCCGCGGGCACAGCTAGTTTATAATAAAAATATATTATTTTTTGTTTTACCGTAAATTTTGACATTCATTTTCACATTGAAATTGGGTGCGGAAAGATCCTACAAATTGCCTCTAATCGCAATCACAATTCTTAGTTCTTTGTTTTTCCATGAATCTATACCTACCCCACTTATTATTTCTCCGTTTTACATACGGTGTCGTCGCCAGCATGGTTGTTATCTCATTATCACACTGATTACCGTGGCTAACCGAGCTGCGCGCGGCGCAAACACCATGGTTTACATCATAGAAACCTTGGCCTTGGCGGCAGAGTTCTGCGCTGCGTCATCCGTCATGCCATCACTAGGTGGCACGCGTAATAGACAAACTAGGAACAAATACTAGATACCTTTTTTGCAGAGATGTTCTTTTCCCCTTTTTTTTTCATTGTGCTTGCCCTATCAAAAATTGGTTATAAATGAGAAATACACGAACAGACAAAATACAAATGATGGAACCCTGACGTCAAAACTAGGCAGATGCTTGTATTTTAGATTAATGAATGAAAGAATTGACCGTATATAAGTACTCGCTTCGAACTACATATACCTTAATATTTAGATTAAAATAATCTCTCAACTTTTCAGCAGTTTAGGTTTAGCTACTGATGAGCAATATACGAAATTTAAAAAAATTAGCTCTTTAGTTTCTGCCAGCGGCTTCGCCCGCATGAATGTCGAAAATTATGCCGAGGGAACATATTCCCGGGATAAAAAGTATCCTATGTGCTATTTCTGACTATAAATCTATCTCTGTGCCAAATTTCATCCCAGATCCGTCCAACCGTTTGGACGGATTTAACCGTTTGAGCGTACCGAAGAAGTAACAAACATACAAACACAACCACTTTCGACTTTATAATATTAGTGTGATTCGTAATTTAACAGTTGTTCAGAGGTTCTTAACATAAGCCCTGTAATAGATGAACATCAAGGTCAATTATCGTACCAATAAACGATCAAATTTCAAAATGCTTAGCCTTTGTTAAAACTTTCAGATATAAGAATTCAAAGACTGTACTTCATCAAATAATTGTATTACTTTATTATCGGCTTTACAGAACATCTCCAATTTTTCTGACCATCAAGATTCAAACGGCTTCATAGCTCAATGAGGATTGGCTGTCCTTTTCTCGTTGACACCGAGGAAAAGTCTAGCCACCACCAATAGAAAATAAACACGACAGTTTGTCACAACGGCTGGAAATCAGCATTGAGCTATTTACAACGAAAAATATCAAGAATTATAATAAACTAAAAATAGAAACACATTCATAAAATCCACATAAAATCAACATGTTTTATGGTATAGGTTTAACAATAATTAATATTTGTTTTAATACTGACTTCCGTAATAACCAAAACGTTTTAGTAAAATTCATTACTTATTTTTATTAAATTACGCAAAACAACTATAAATATGTGCAATATTTATATTAAATTAGAACATGAACAATCAATGTCAAAATGTAGGCAAATTAGAGGATTTTTTGACAGATTGTGACTGCGTTGCGAATGTGAACGTTCCATAAAAATACTACTGAATTTATGTGGAACATTCACATTTCACCTTAGAAGTTCGCAAAATACTATAGTAAATACGTTAAGACTCAGTGTACGTAACAAACTACTTTATTTCTACGTCACTCTTAAAGAAAGTAGTTATGAATGTATTTGCCAAAGGACGCGGAGGACGCAAGCCAAAATGCATGACTAATATGAATGCCAAGTACCACCAGAGATTTACATTCAGAGACAGTTCCTGTCTACCAGACTTTATTAATGCTGCTGTATTTTTGCAGTAGAAAGCCATTTGAAAAGGAAATCTGCGGAAATGCTGGTACCTCGGTAAATCAATTGTCGTGGATGCAACTTGTACTAACTACGCAGCTAGTTAGGGAATAACCCTGCATTTTTATTGAAGGGGAAATCTTTCAGGTTTTGATCAACTGTTGTATTGAATTTGCGACTGCGATTTTAGACCTGCACTGTATGTTAGAACTTTTGACATCTTACAAAACAAAACGTACAAATGTTGGTAATGCATTCGATAAATTTATACTTACACATTCATGTTTTTTTGCAGTTATCTCCAACAATGTAGGTACATAGTATGGCATGGCCAACGTGCATCAGTTTCCTCACTCGCTACCATACAGAGCCATTTTAAATACTAACTACTACTACTACTAATAAACTACTTTTTAGTACTATTTTAGTCTTCATTAGGGTTTTCCGGATTAAGAACAAAAATGGTTTTGATATAACGAGGAGAATTTATTTCTAATTCTTTTCTAGTTTGGAAACACTTGGAGCCTATATCTATCTATATATATATAAAAGAGAAAATATGTATATACGTACCCTTATAGACTCCGAAACGGCTGGACTGATTTTAATGAAATTTACAGACAATCTTTAGATTGACCCAGCGGATAACCCTTTAAAGTTTGGTGGAAATCGGAGCATTTTTTTTGAACTTTGAACGCGGGCGAAGCCGCAGGCAGAAGCTAGTCTATACTTCTATACTTATAATATTATAAAGAGGAAAGATTTTTTTGTTTGTTTGTACCGAATAGGCTCCGAAACTACTGAACCGATTTGAAATATTCTTTCACCAATATAAAGCTACATTATTCCTGAGTGACATAGGCTATTTTGAATACCAAAATTGAATCCTATGGGGTGGTCCACGGGAGCGAAGCCGCGGGCAACAGCTAGTATAATATACATTTAAGTTACCTTTATCTAAACAGTAACTACATCAAAGATGGGCTATGTTACTTCGATAAAATACCACGTTTCTATTAGTTTATTTGTACGTAAGATTTTGCGGTGGCGGTGTCCGATTTCAATTGCGAAGTCAAGGCTTTTATTCTAATGAATATTATAGCGTAAACCAGTGAATAGGGGACCTCCATACGAATGTATAGCCCGCAGTGTGACGTCAATAAATCATTATGTATATAAGTAGTTACGCTAGCATTTTGTTGTGCTATAGCTAAACTATTTTTTAGGCAATTTCCATCTTTATCTCTGTGATAATGGAAAGGAAAAGAATCGTACGAAATTCTTGTAGTTGAATTTGTCAGAAGTCTTGAACGTATAGACCAAAAACCGGACGATGTTCCAGGCATCAACTTATTTGACATCTTTAACAGATAAGAAGTTATTCAAAGATGATCTTTCCTTGACCTCTGTCTGTCTATAAATGATGTAATGACGCCAAAACTTACCATTGTTTTAAAACGTACCTGCCTATGTAATGCCTCTATATCGTTATTCTACAAAGCCACCATATTATCTTTTACTTAACGGTTCCATAAACTCTATGCATCGAGCATACACATATAGTTGCCTCTACGCACGTTCGTCGTTCATTTTCGAACAAAAACAAGCGAACTGCATGGAACGGTTAAGTACTTGGCAGTGCCGCGAGCGTGATGTGCCGCTAGTTTTTTGTTTTATAAGCAAACTTTTTAATTAATATGCAAGGTCTGTCAAAGCTCATAATAATCGGGAATGAACAAGTATGCTGTGCGCGGAAATGCGTCGCTACCTCGCTACTTGCTGCGATGTACTCGACAGTCGACTCGCTGTTTCAAAAGCCTCGCATTGCACATTACCGCTGTTTAAAACACAAGCTTGTCAAACAAGTTTGCTAATTATTTTTTTGCAATCATACATTTGCATGCAATTATACGTATTTAGATTCGTCAGAGGGTCAGTGGATTTTGGATATTTCAATCTTGTAGGAAATATGAATGAGTCTTATTGTGAGAATTTGGTGTTTACACTTTCCCGTAGCATATTTACAAGAAAAAATAAAAGTCGTAGAAAACAGTCATTTACCGGTTTTAAGATTGACGTCTCTGTGGATTATTTGCGAAAATACCTGGTGAAGTTTTGATTAAATATCGATAGCTGGTAACTGCTAAAGCCTAATTTGAGTTTGTGCTAGTCTCGAGAAGTTCATTGAAACTTCGATCGGCGCTAATCCGGCCGGATCTAACCCGGCTGGGAAGAAAGTGGTACAACCGTGAAATTATTAGTACATTTATTGAGCGACTTTTAAAATATCTAGACCTGTCTCTAGTCACTGAAATAATTACCGATGAACTGCTAGCATCATGTTTGCTATTTCTTGTGTATTTCCTTAAGCTGGGAACAAATTATTGGACGCGGCTGACGGCCGTCGCCGCGACTGATATGTGTGCACAGACAAAAACTGGCCAAGTGCGAGTCGGACTCGCGCACGAAGGGTTCCGTACCTCTATCGCAGAAAAAACACGTTTGTTGCATGGGAGCCCTACTTAAATATTTACTTTATTCTGTTTTTAGTATTTGTTGTATAGCGGCAACAGAAATAAATCATCTGTGAAAATTTCAACTGTCTAGCTATCACGGTTCATGAGATACAGCCCCGTGACAGGCGGACAGACAGACAGACAGACGGATCGTGGAGTCTTAGTAATAGGATCCCGTTTATACCCTTTGGGTACGGAACCCTAAAAACATCCAGCGGGCCAACGCGACTTACGTCCGATAGTTTGCACAATGTGCTCCGTGGCACAATTTAATGTACATTCATTACCCAGATATTCTATAAGTCGCGGCTGTCAACCGCGTCCGTCAGCCGCTGCCGATATTTTGTGCCGACCTTTAGAATACGCCACTGATAAAAACGTGACACGGTCAGTCATGCATCATTATGGTTTGGCTTATTCATTTCTAAGTAAAACAAAGTCGAACAATAGATAATGATATCTATACGTACCAACTGCTAAAAGAAATCAATACATTTCGCACGATGCCAGCCACCTGTTTTCATTTAACGGTAGAAACTCACGTAGTTTCTTTGCAGTCGTAGAAATAACTTTTTGCAACAGTTTTTTCGTCGTTGTCGATTTCATTTGCGGATTCCTGTCAATCAATGTATCGGTTGGCTGTGGAGTCACGTACACTCCACCAACAACGACGCGACGTCATCGTCAGCGTAAAACATTGTAGATACACAATTGTACTGAGACCACTATTTTGTAGAGTATTTTTCCTTTTTAGTTTATTTTGTTAGTTAATGTAACTGGCACGTTTCAACGTGAAGAGGAAAATTGACACTGATGACTTATGGGCCCCTACTTTAGATATTACGTATGTGGGTGGCTGATACCAATACCATATTTGTTAAATACGGCAACAATAGTACATTATGGTACAAGTGTGCAATGTTGGTGATTACCGCTGAGGCGCCATTGAGACCCGAGCCGTAGGTGAGGGTCTTAAGGCGCGTCCCCGAGCAAAACGCCGCGCTAGACGAATTTTGTGCAGTTTTTAAGAGCTATCTACTCTTTATTTAAAAAGAAATATCAATTAATAAAAACACATTAAATTTCTACATAATGTTGATTCTAAAATTGTAGTACACTTTTTTTTTTAAAGATGTATATGTGTCACTAATCTCCTTCCAACAAAACCATAAAAATGTGAAATAATTATTGATAGGATGCATCTCCTCGTAAAGTATTCATTAATTATTTTTTATACTAACACTAATAGATAGACAATTTTATAACGAACATTTTGTAAGTTTTATTTTTTTCAAAAGACCAATATTCGATTTTATAAAGATTTTATTCTAAAATCTGGGCGTATTCACTACCGTAATTCATGCGCCACCGGTGCCGCTAGGCCAATAGGAATGCTCATATCTCATGCTGATTTTTTGGTCAGGGCACGGCCTTAAGAGAGCCGAGGACGGTAATCATCAATACACACGTGTATCATACGACGTTTTTCAACACACTTGTGAAGAAAATAATACAAAAAAATCATTTTCAACAGTAAAAACGAGTTGTGAAAATGTTTTCGCAATGGCGGGCAAAATTAATCAGTTTTCCTATGCGCGCGCATTTAACAATGGCGATCGGCCATAGACTAAAAGAATGAGGTTTATTTTATGTTTTGGCTTTTCGTGGATAGTGTTTTAGCCACGTACAAAATAGGGAATTTCAATTTTTCTTAATTAAAGAGCAAATAAAATTTATATTTGAGTGAAAGTTTTATTTATTAAGCACGTAAAAGTTGAAATTATCTATTTAAATACGAAGTTGCATGAAATGAGCAAGCAATAGGTACATTAATTTATTTTTACTATTGAGTACGACCTTTTATGTATCGAAACTTTTTTAAGAACAAAGTTACTCAACCAATAAATTTAAAAAAAACCTCTATAACTCACTTGTGAATAATAGCAATAAAAAAGTCACAGTTTGATAACAGGTATCATTGCCTTATTGCGGTGAAATTAAAGGCACTTTACGAGCAAATGTGTTGAAAAACATTTTTAAATTTGATCAAACTGAAGGTCATTTTACCGAGTTTCGCGTCAAAAACATTCACGAAACTAGTTACGTTAACCTACAAACCGTGCACTAGGGTAAACTGTTCGAAAATAAAATTGTGAAACTACCTACAGAGGAACTATTTTGATTGCCGGTAGAAGTACAGAACAATTTACAATTATATTTTGCTGCAGCAGCTTGAAGCGGCCGCTTGTAAAAAGTAGACCGTTTAATTAAAGGCTTTTAACTGTTTTAACTGAAGCGAATGTACTCGTTGATACGTTTTATTTGCTCGTCGAAGATTGTTTTGTTCTATTTATAGAAAAAGGTTACATACATCCCAAACTGTTAAGAACCATTCCGCTGACTTTTAGGTACTGGATATGACGACTTCGCAGCGTCGTTTCAAGTAATTGGACCTCAGGGTATTTGCCGTGAAACGGAGACTTTGTTTGACAATACTCTGAGTATTAATTTCTTTGATTCCCGTTGGGAATCCAACTGTGGAATTCAGAAGTGAAAGTCGAACTGTTTAAGTTCTAAACCCTCGTAGAATTGACTGAATGGACTTTAATAGGTACCTATATGTGCATATGGCGGACCGCGGTCCGTATCCGGACCGTCGACCAATTTTTAACCGACTTCCCAAAAGGAGGAGGTTCTATGTTCGACTGTATGTATTTTTTTATTTATGTTAACCGATTTCTCAGTCCACTGTGGACTGATTTTTGTGAAACCCCTTGTCACCATGTCAGATGGGATCCCAGCGAAATCGAAGAGCTCCTCAAATATTATAGGCGTACATAATAATATAGCGATTTTGGTATTTTCATCAATAATGCAAGCATTTGCACACAGAAAGTATCATTTGGTGAAATAGAACTGATGAAGAAGACCACTGGAACTCCTCAAATAGTTAACCGACTATGATGAAGCAAATACTTATAAATAAATGGTACTGATGAAAATGGTATCATCGAATTGATCTGATGATAAAGCCGGAAGGTAGGCAATGGAAATTCAAAATAAAACAATGTATCCTAGTCGTGTTTGGACTTATTGGAATCGACATACAATGTACTTTGGCTCTATATGATTTTCATGGAAATTTGAGGTAAGTAACAAACCCAAAAAGAGTAAAATAAAAAACCTTTTAACAAATAAATTAAACAGACTTCAAAACCTTATTTATGCCTTCTCTTTCTTGTCTTTATGTATACTCACTTTTTTGACATAATTTAAGAACTACTAACACTATCGTTAAGGGTTTAGTTTGTAAAATCAACGACCACTGTTCTTGTTCTTGTAATGTAACGTTTGTATTTCGTTTTGTGGCAATTAAATACTTTATCTTTCTTTCTTTCTTCAAAAAAAAACCCAACAAAGCGAAAAATAAGTTTCTTTTACGTATTTTCAGTGTCGAAAAACGATAAACAATAGGTACCAGAGTCACCGACTTCGGCAAAGAAAATAATTTTTCGTTTTGTAGTATTCCTTTATGGAAGTCGGTTTGTTATTTTTTGTTAAAAAGTTTTTATGTGGAAAGTTGGGGATCCTTGCAAAAGTGAGACGGTACTTCACGCCTGAACAGCTGTTCAAATTGTATAAAGCGCAAGTTCGGTCATGCATGGAGTACTGCTCTCACCTCTGGGACGGATCTGCCAAATATCAACTTGATGCACTTGAGTCGATTGACAAACGGGCCAAGAGGCTTATCGGCCACGATGCACTGGTCGCCTCAAAGCTCCAGAGCCTTGAACATCGACGCCAAGTGGCCAGTCTGTCGGCTTTTTATCGGTTAAATTTCGGGGAGTGTGCGATGTAACTGCACAATTTGATTCCGCCTAGCCCTTTCCATCACCGGACAACAAGACGTACGGCAATGTGCCACCGGTACATAGTGGACATCCCACCCATACGTACAAAGCGTTTTGCGAATACTTTCATTGTACGCACAGCTAAGGAGTGGAATTCCCTGCCGGAGTCTTTGTTTCCTGATAGCTACAACCTTGGGATCTTTAAGTCAAGAGTGAATAGGTTAGTTCTAGGCAAGCGTGCTTCACCGTCGACCACATCATCGCTTACCATCAGGCGAGATAGTGGTCAAACGCGAGCCTATAGAAAAAAAAAAAACTTTTGCACTCAGAATTAATCATTTTGTGAAGTGGAACTGAAGTCCACAGATGGCCACTGGAACTTCTTAATGATAAAACCTTATCACGTCATGAGTATAAGATATCTCGAATAACCGACTATGATGAAGCATATTCCTACTCATAAATAAATGTTAATGATGAAAATGGTACCATTGAACTGATCAGATGATGATGCGGGAAGGTAGGCACTGGAAATCCAAAATAAAACAATGTATCCTAGTCTTGTTTGGCCTAATTGGAATTTTCATGCGATGTTCTATATATTGAAACCTAATTGTTTTTTTAGTGAGGTAGTTTTCGCGACCTCTTGCGACCCCCCAGGGGGTTGCGACCCACAGGTTGAAAAACAAAGGGCTATGCTGATACTTACTCGTTTCTTATCGTCTAGTGCGTGTGTGTTTTGAGTGTGTTTCCCCCCATAGTTTTATTGATATTTTCCTCGACCCCTGCTTTCATTCTACGGACTTCTGATCTACCTTCTTGTACGACCCTTGCCTTGCTACCATACCGGACACTGAGAACCCTGCTTTAACGTTGAACTTGGATTTGTTATTTTGAATTCTACGAACGGCCTACCGATTTGATATTGACACCATGGATCGCTGTGTAAATTGTGGCATAGCGACTAGTCGGGGCAATTTTTTTTTGTTTTTCAAAAAATTTCTACCGACTTCCAAATAAAAAACTACAAAGTGAAAAATAACTTTATTTTTGGAAGTCGGTGTCTTTCGTAGGTACCAATGCAAAAAAGTTTTTTTTTATTTTCCCCTTTTTAATTGTACCTACATAATAGGCAAGTTGTTTAGTAAGTACCTATAACGCCTTTTAACTTGAACATAACCAGTGAACTGAGAGATCTGCGTACACCTTTCGAGCGTACTGGCGTGATGTTATGTTATGAAATGATATAAACAATAAACAGACATGCGATTGCAGCAATCTTGAGATAATTGCCGTTATTTATTGAAGAGTTCTGTTGTATATCTCCGAAGTTCTTCATCAGATCTTCAACAAATTAAAATGGGACCAATTTCAAAACAAAAAAGAATTTTCAAAATCGGTCCATAATTGACGGACATACCGGTGAACATACACAAATAAAAAAATATAAGAACTAAAAGGCTAACATAGAACCTCCTCCTTTTTGGTAAGTTTCTTAAAAAACAATTGCAGTTCAAAAATCGGCTGTTATGTATAGATTGTTACGTAACCTCACTTTTCATTAATCTCTTTTATCTCGGCTCTCAGATTGCCAAAATATGCAAAATTTTCAGTAAATGTTTGATAATATAGTAGCTATCAATTGACACCAATTTCATCTTTTTACATCCAGGCCCAAAATTGTATGAAAGCGTATCCGTCTCCTTTGCAATTATAAGCTTAATTTTACGCAAACGGATCTCTGAATCTAAAAATGGTTTAAAAAACAAACTCGTAATATTTTTGAATGGCCTATCCAACCATACCCCACACTATGGGAAAGACGAGAGAAAAAAAAAACAAACCACTTTACGGCTATAGGAGGAACCACATTTTTTTTTTTTTTTATGATTTTATTTTACCACTTAGTCGGAATTATTAATATGTATATCCATTCCAAATTATAGCTTTCTAGTACTTAGATTCTCTGAGCTAAGCTGTGGACGGACAGACAGACAGAGCGAAACTATAAGGGTTGACTTCGGAACCCTAAAAAACGGACCCCAAATCCAAGTACATAATTGGTGACCCCTGGTCTAGTTCGTGCGGTACCTTATCATAGTGCGGTTTTACTAAATAGGCAAGTATTTTTTTTTTAATCAAATTTTGTTACTATTTTACATACAGCCATAAGCTCCGTTAAGAACACAACCTGAAAGTTGGATATAAAAACATTGCCGACTAGACTGGGTATATACTAAAACCCTTAAAGTAATTAAAAATACTAAAAAAATAGAGATATTATAGCATCGTTAAAAGTTCTTGTTTTCATCTTTTGGTTCGCTTTTTATGCGGTCTGTAGTTATCTATTTACTATCTCTTGTGTGGGCTAGTTGTCCATTTTAACATTTTCAATATTTTATTACTCATTGGGTACAAGTACAATGTATTTCAGTTTTATCGCTTGTGGTTTTAAATATGCCTTTATCTTTTATAGCCAATGGGCAATGGTCACAATGTTCTCTTAGTCATAACGAAACGAATTCAATAAATGCTTGTATCATGATTCACCAATGCACGTCTCCGGTGCATACCTTACTTTCCATGTGGACCTTTCATTTAAAAGTTGTTCTCAATACGACACAAAAGATGAGTGTTTAATAGTAGAAAACACGTTTCTTAATGTACTTGCACTAACTCATGTCAAACTTAAGATATTCACGTCATCAATTTGTGAAGCGCCTTGTACGATTTACTTAGCAATTGGAGGTCGAACGTCAACTTTGTTTCTAGAAATCAAGTAAATTTGGTTAACAATTTTCTGGAGTTTTTGGGCAATTTGGGGTCTCCAGGCGACAATGTCATCATTTAACTTCTAAGGCAGTATTTTCATAAAGTTACATAGAAACCATGATGCAGCGGTCTATCATCGCTGTTGGGCTTTGCGGTCAACATTCGCCTTCGGAAGTGTAGAGATACCTTTATCATATTGTCGAAAGAACGAACGACAGAGAACAATAGGTGTCAGTTTGGCAAGAGTCCGGCGACGCGACGACAACGCGACGACGCGGCGGAGGCGTGTGGGAAAGTGTCCACATGCACCTACAATTCCCCGGGAGTCTTCAAAAGCCCGAGTTTGTCGAGCTATGCGACAGAACAATAGTTTCAACCATTTAGGATTTCGGCTACATTGCTTCGTGCTCGAAACATACCTACGAGTGCTGCTATTCCGTGGCGGGAATCGATTCTCTTTTGTCTTGATGTGGGTTACAACGAACTGTTACGAGTATTGTCTACAAAGAAATCTCTCTTTAGATGTAATGTGCCACTAGGAAACGGTTTTATTTGTTGGGAATAACGTAGGTATTTGGGGTAGATCATGGACTATTGACTTATCTGCTGAAATAAATGATTACTTATGGTCATGTTTTGGTGACCGAGTGGCCAAAAACGGTAAAATATTATTGAAAAAATTATATGAAGTTGTCTTCTTATTTAATACAAACTTACTATATACAAAGTCAATTCATAAAATAAATAAATTCTACATTTAATTAAATCATGGTACACTCCCTCGGCATCGGCTTCAACATTAGGCAGACTGTTGCAAATAAATTGCTCATAGCCTGGTCTTGGTACTCTGTGGATCCGTCTATCGTCAGGTAAGGTACGAAAGAAGGAGCCAGTGCATGGGTCTCATCTCCGTGGCCCTTCAGAAGGATCGAACCTCGCTTGCTGTTCAAACATTCCCATATTTCTTGAACTTCCACATCGTGCTGGGTACCACACTGAAAAGGGAAATAAATGAAAAGTTTATTATTATAACGAAATAGGTTTCGAGAGCAGTTTCGTTTCGTAGGTGGCAGGTTCGAACCCAGGCAGGCGCTTTACTTTTTGTAAATTATTTCATCACCACTTCTTTAAAAAAGGGTGAAGGAAAACATCGTCAGGAAACCGACATGTTCTAAAACTAAAAATTCGTAAACCTGCACTGCGCCCGCGTGTTGGATTAAGGCTCATTCCCTCTCACAGAGAAGAGGCCTCTATGTCCCAGCAGTGGGAACATTAAAAGGCTGATGATGAGGCTTCGCTCCCGTGGAACCGTGCATTTTTCCGATAAAAAGCAACCTACGTACGACACTCAGCTTACATCAGTAAAAGATTTTACAAATCGGATCAGTGCTTCAAGAGATTATACCTTCTCTTTTAGGGTTCCGTACCCGAAGGGTCCGTGGGAGTCCGGCGGTGGATGCGAAACGCACAGGACCTATGTCCAGCAGTGGACGTCTTTCGGCGGAAATGATGATGATGATGACTCACGTGTCCGTCTGTCGTCTGTCACACAAGTTCTATAGCCAAAGGGTTGGAGCCACAGTCTTCAAATTTTCACAGTCTATAAACATCTTGTTGACCCAAAGCCATAATGCCAAAAATATGTTTAAAGGTTTTTAAGGGAGGCTCTCATACAGCGTAAAGGGGGGCGCGAAAAGTCTGCAATGTTGATCAAAATATCAGCTTTTATGTTAACTGTACTTTAACTTATTTTTTATTGTGGTCAAAATACTACTCAAAAATAATATTTTATCTATACTTAGGTGGAATCCCGGTCCCGAAAGCTCCTTTTAACTGCCCATTGACCTATGAACTTCAAATTTGGTGATAGTGTTTATTATTACGTATATTTTACTAAAAAATACCAATATATTGATAAATCAGATGTTTATTTGAATTTTACTATTTTTTTATTAAAACCAACTTGTTTTTGCGGTTTGGTACGGAACCCTAAATGTGCGAAGTCCGACACGCACTTGGTCGGTTTTTATTATTTTGTTATCGGGGAGAAACTTTCAAAAGGGCTCCGGAGTTTTAGGGAATGGACCAGGGAGTGTGTTATTTTTACCTCGCTAAAACCATCCCAGTGATCGCCATCAGCACATGGCCCCGTGACCTAGAGATTACCCCCTAACAAACAAACGAACTAACAATATTCTATAGTTTATATTTTACAAAGCAAAAATCAGGTATTAAAAGCTTTATAACTTTGTAGAAAAATTACATCAAAGAAAGAGCAACAAGCAAATTGTTTTACAAACATGCAATTTTCCGTACTTATTTTCCTATTAGTTTAAGTAGGTAGGAGAGCCACTAGCGCGCAACTTCTTTGAACAATGCACTCATCTTGTAGAAAAACCAACACAAAGGTAAATAATACGAGGGCCGAAGCTTTCGGAATGGCACTAGACTTGAAACTGGAAACAAACTGGGGCCCTACCATGAACTCTTAGGGCCTATGCACATAACCGCGTTGCTGCGCCGCGCCGCAACGCACGGCGTCCTCCACTCGTATCCCACAAAACAGGGCGTTCCTCTACCAATGAAATCAAGATATCAGGGTCAGCGTCTGACATATTTTTTTTTTAACTGCTACCATGTTGAACTGTGGTTGTCTCCAAGCGTACTAAGACAAACTGATGTGTTGTCTGCCGGAATACGCAGCGAGTTGCACGACGCGAATTTTTCGTTGCGACGGGTGGCGTCGCCAATTTCGGCGTTGCTGTGTCGCAACGCGGCTATGTACATAGGCCTTTAGAGCAAGGTTCCATTGTGCGGAAGGGACAAATGTATATGACTTGCATACATGAGCTCATGGTAGGGCACCTGGTAGTCATTTATGGCAGTACCCATTTACCAGTTGTTCAGACTTGACAGAAACAACTCTGAGTACACGTCATTATCTGATTTACCCGTTTTGTGAGAATTATATTTAACTAGGCAGAAACTGGTCTAGGTGAGCTTATTTTAGGTCTACGCTTTGTACTGTCAATTATATCATGTTCTGGCATGTCTTGTTTCAAGAAACTGGTTGGCAAGGGGGTGTTATTTTAGTGTTCACTTAAACTTCACAAGTGGACTATGTAGACACTTATTACGTTATTGAGGTCCTCGCTGCTGTCACATTTTTCATCAGGCCGCTAAAAAAAGTTAATTAAAAAAATCGAAAAATCCCGACTGTTAAGAAGCGAACTAAAAATACGTAAACGAGAAGAAAATCATGCTGTGCAGTCGGAGGATACATATTCAAGAGCAGGCTGACCAAAACCAGATGTGATGTTTTTTGCTTTTGATAAGAGTATCTTCACCAATGAAAGCTTCCAATAATTTTAGGCAATACCTAATAATTTAAAGAGTTGTGGTTTCCGCACGATGTTGTCCTTCGCCGATATCAGTGATGTCCATTTGAATTTACGACCTGACGCACGAGATGGTCGAGAGGTAAGATCTTAGCGAAGTCTTAGCGACTGGGCCATCACTTTTTTGATGAAACTCACCCAATGGAAAACAAAGATGAAGTGCTGGTACCCGGTACGGTACGAGGTGTTCTGCATAAGGCAGGTGTTGAAGTTGACCGAGCGTGTAGTGTTGCGCAGGACGTCGATGGCACAGGCCTGCACCGTGTTGCCGAAGCACTCCGGAATGCCGTGCTGGCAGCTGAACTTATAGCCACCGAATACGCGGTGAGTCTGGAAAAAAGATAAGGATCTACTAAATAAACATCTTAAATTCACACACACACACTACACTTCACCACATAGCCTTTACCGCTTTGTCAGAAAGAATGTGCACAAGAGTTGCTTGTACATAATGAGGGGAGACCGAAAACGGTTTTTTGAAACTTCATATACTAAAAGGATTGAATACGATATCTAAATTTGTAATTTAGGCAATGGTCTTAGCAAACCCACAGAGCATTGAAAACTGATCTCATTATTTCTAGCCTTTATCCCAATATTCTTTGGTTTGTCGCTACCATCCTTCTTCTTCTATACTTCTCTTTATATGATGTTTTGCTAAGAATATATCAAGTGTGTTAAAAATAAACTAAGTGGTCTAATTTCGTTAGGCATAGTTTATAGATGGGTTTTCCAAAGGATATTTATGCATTGCGTGCAAGTTAACTGTTCCAAAGTCTATAGGTACGATAGCAATGCCTATTACAAGAATCAAGTAATTTGTCTCCCTCACAAGAGTAGCACACGACATGCCTGATGTCCCCTCTTCAACAGGGTTAAGCAGGGCCGGACCTAGAGTTGGGGCGAGCCGAGCAAATGCCCAGAGCGGCTAAATGATGGGCGGCCAAACTGAACTAACAGCCGTCGTTTCATCAAAAAACCTGACTTATTCGTGGTGTGGTGCGCAAATTTTCAAGCTCGCTTCGCTGTTAAATGTTATTGGTTCTTGTTGTACCCACGCCACCGTTAAATAACTTAACATTCATAATGTTACGAAAATTCTTAGGTGAAATTTTCGAGCTTACTTCATTTTAACTTCGCTCGAAGTTGTCAAAAAAGCGGCTTTATCCGATATGACGGTTAAAAACCGCATTTTTTTTCAATAGAACATTTGCCTCCTTGTAAGGCGTCTTTTTAAAGGGCGCCAAGGGCGGCAAATATTGGCTATGCCCGGAGCGACGTCATTGCTAGATCGGGCCCTGGGGTTAAGAGTCGTAATAGACGTGTATTACGTACCAAGAGTAATTTTAAATCGTTTATAGTAATTTAAATAGCGTAAGTTATAATACATATATGTGGCTCCACAACTGCATAGATGCAATACAAGCGCAGTAGCAGAGAAGCATTTAATTTTAATAGACAGGAAACTATATTTTTTAGTAGAGTCTAACATTAAACATGCGTTTACTGTACAATATAATAGTACATTATGGTACAAGTGCGTAATGTTGGTGATTACCGCTGAGGCGCCATTGAGACCCGAGCCTTTAGGTGAGGGTCTTAAGAGAGCCGAGGACGGTAATCATCAATACACACGTGTATCATACGACGTTTTTCAACACACTTGTGAAGAAAATAATACTAAAAAATCATTTTAACAGTGAAAACGAGTTGTGATTATTTTTTCGCAATGGCGAGGTAAATTAATCAGTTTTCCTATGCGCGCGATTCTAACAATGGCTATCGGCCATAGACTGAAACAATGAGGTTTATTTTTTTTTTAGCTTTTCGCGGATAGCGTTTTAGCCACGTACAAAATGGGGTATTTCAAATTTTCTTTATTGCAGAGAAACAAAAGTTATATTTGAGAAATAGTTAAGTTTTTTTTTTATTATTGATAGGCTCGCGCTTGACCACTATCTCACCTGATGGTAAGTGATGATGTGGTCGACGATGTAGCGCGCTTACCTAGAAGAAACCTGTTCACTCTTGACTTAAATACTCCCAGGTTGTAGTTTTATTTATTAAACACGTACAAGTTGAAATTATCTATTTGAATACGAAGTTGCATGAAATGAGCAAGCAATATTTTAGGTTCTAGCATTTTGCTGAATTGTTTCACTAGAAGCTATGCCACATTTTATGTATTCAATGGATATCATGGAAATAGTAATTACTACCCATGTCATGTTATGGATATAGTAAGTACTATTTCCATGACAGGAATAGAAAGGGATTAATGAAAAAAACAATGGAATGGGACACTTTTAATTGATTAACAGTGTTACATTTTATTATATTGAAAATACTAAAATTTTAACTGGATTAGAATTAATGACTTATTTTATTAATTTTCACTGGATTGATTTGTGACACTTTTATAATTAGTTTAATTTAAAAGTATTTAAAATGAAGGCAGGAAACCATTATAAAAAAAAAACTATAACTCACTTGTGAATAATAGCAATGAAAAAGTCACAGTTTGATTACAGGTATCATTATATGCGTAATTGCGGTGAAATTAGAGCCACTTTATGAGCAAGTGTGTTGAAAAGATCTTTTTGAAATAGTCATGCTTTAACGAAAAGTATTTAAGTAAACCAATGAAGAGAAGGCAATTGAATCTACGTACGACGAACAAACAACAGTACAAACTACCAAACCAAAGAAAAAAAGAACTAACCGAACCGAAAAAAAATGTAGAAAATAAACATTAATAAATAACTAGCCATACTTTAAAACAAATTAGCGAATAGCTAAACTCTTGTTTTGTTGCTAGTAAGATAAAATTCACAAGTCCCAATAATTTTAACTAGCAACCAAACCTTTTTATGCGAGACACGAACGATTTTTTTTTGCACTACCTGATGAGCTTACTTAATTAAATGCAAATAAGTTCCAACAACAATTTATTAGAAACGTTCAGACTAAAAAGCACAGACTATATACACACAATCAACGCGCGGTTTTTCGAGAGGTAACAGGTTCAGTATGATTCTGCCAGTTACATAATGATGTCAAACCTCCATACAAAAGTCATTTCGTAACTGTTATTATGCCATTTTGTTTTTTTTTATTTTTATTTTATAATCTTGTGTCTAAATGTTCATATTTCGAAACGAATAGACAAGGTAGTGGAAAAATACGTAAAAGATTGCCCGTATATACCAAAGCACAAAATGCCATGAAGAGGTATTTCAATCTACTTCTAACGTTAACGTAGGTTACAAATGAACAATTTGTTTCTAAGCGACAAATACTTAATGCTTGTATTTCGTGTGAGAGGTAATGCCTAGGCAATGACCCGCAGCGTGTTTTATATAAATTAAAAATATCGCATAAACCATAAAGATACTGAAGTTTCACGTACCTTGGCGTGTCCGTACGGTATTAAATGTATGTCTAAATGTGAGCCTAGCCTTTCCATGGCAGGCTTTAATTGGTACACGAAGAAATTCACGCTGAATGGACATAGAACCTCATAATACACTTTTATTTCAACTTTTTCCTTTAGTGTGGTTGCTTCTGTGGACACCTGAAATGTTATTTGAAATCTGTTAAGTTAAAAACCCGACCCTGCTTTAAATGGATTGGATCCAGTGGTTTATTATCGATATATGTATGATTTTTGTGCTATATATAATTGAAATATTGTAGTGTTATTCACGTAAACCTTCGGGAAAAAATGGTCTAAATTATGAATACCGTATTAAAATGCATGGCATAGAGGCAGAAAAGAAAAGTGACAAAGTCCCTGGTCGATGACTTTCCGCCCTTTGTAATACCTAAGGTTGAAAAGTGAATGACCGACTTTTGTGAGTTACTTAAAGATTAAGATATGGGTTGACTACCTACAAGTATGACTATGACTTGATCCCTGAGGGCTCCGTCACAAACTCGTGTGTTTACTCAAGTTACACGAATTTACTATTCCAGGTTGAAGGACAACTTAAACATTGCAGTTGAAAAAAGTCTTATACATCATTCTACATCATGCACGGTAGATATTTTTAAATGCAAAAACTTAATATTTTTCGTGATATTTAGTATTATAATGATTAATTTTTGGTTTTTTCCTTTCTTATATTTCATGCTGCTAGGTCAACGAGAAGTTTTCTATTTGAGGCTATTTGTTTAAAAACAATTTAAATCATCAAAATCTGACATATCTCTTGAGAGCATTGACTTAAGTTTGATTTTTACCCGTCTAAAGGACCAAATACCTTACTAAGGATATAATAAATGTCCCGTTTTTCCATTTGAGGAACGAAACCATAAAAAATAATTGCAAAATAATATTGATTACACTCACATTCGAAGTTCCATTTCTAAGCGCAATGTTGTTACGTGTTCTAGTTGAGTTTCCTAAAAAACAATTCTCATTATTTCTAAACTTTTAAAGTAACTAACTTTAAATACTTGAAATATAGACTTACTGGTATTCGAGGGGTCACATAATATCACTATTCCTATAAATAAATAAAGTAACACTATCTTGTAATCAGTCATTGTACACTGTTGAATCACTGATCTCTACTAAAACTGTCTTCTCCAAGAAATTATAAAGACGGCCTGGTGATAAAATGATTGTGGTATCAAATAGCCTATGACCAACAGTGATAATAGTCCATATGACGATATATTTTTATCTCTTCATTACCTACATTCCGTAATAATTGTCTTCTGAGTAAGAATAAAAAAGTCTTTGCCCTCATATCTTTGAAACTTCCTCAAGCTTTGTTATGAGGTTATGATCGCTTGTTAACTTGTTGCAACTCATCATTGCAATTTCAAACTTTGAATAAAAATTTATTATTATTATCATCATGATCATTGTAGGCGAAAGACATCCACTGCTGGACATAGGCCTTCCCCCAAGTGTCGCCTCATCGATCGGTCCCGGTCATCTCGCATCCAACAGATTTCCGCAGCCTCCAGCAGCCTAATTGCGTAAGTGAATCCTGCAAAACAAACAAGTCGATTCCTTCCCAAAAACGACTTTACGTATTAATATGTACGTAAAGTCTTTTTTGGCAAGGAATCGACTTGTTTGCTTTGCAGAATTCACTTACGCAATTAGGCTGCAGGTCATCGGATCACCTCGAGTGAGACCTTCCAATACTCCGTTTTCGGGTAAGCGGTAACCTCTCCAGTACTTTTTTTTTTATTTTTTTTTATTTGTGATGGGTTTGCTCTTGACTCTAGTCTAGGTCAAAGGTGACAGAGACAGAGTCTACGATGGAGTGAGCTTACCCAGAAGAAGCCTGTTCACTCTAACTTTGAAGAGATTCGGGTTGAATGCGTTCGGAAACACTGACGCAGGTAGCGAGTTCCATTCATTCGCTGTGCGCATTATGAAGGATGTTTGGAAGCGTTTGGTGCGAATTGGTGGAATGGCAACAAGGTAAGGATGATAACTTGCAGTACGTCTAGATGTCCGATGGTAGAAGGGGGCTGGTGGGATGAGGTCGTGGAGTTCTTCAGCACACTCACCGAAGTACAGTCTATAGAAGACCGACAAGCAGGCAACCTTGCGGCGATGAGCCAAGCTGTGAAGCCTGGCACCCGCCACGTCAACGCAAGTACTTGTCGCCTCATCGATTATCTGTTCTGCAACCAATGTTTTTATTGCATCTGGCCCCGGTTATTGTTTTGTTAACAAGCAGTTTTTTTAAAATAAAAGTGGTTGCCTTTTGACTTTAAAAATGAAAACAAACATACATCTATACTAATACTAATATCGATACTATTATAATATTATAAAGAGGATTTTTTTTGTTTGTTTGATTGTTTGTACCGAAATAGGCTCTGAAACTACTGGTCTGTCTGATATGAATAATTATTTTACCAATAGAAAGCTACATTATTCCTGAGTGACATAGGCAATTTTTTAATACCGAAAATGGGTCCTGTGGGGTGCTCCACGGGAGCGAAGCTGCGGGCAACAGTTAGTAATATTTTAAGAGGAAAGATTTTTTTGTTTGTTTGTACCGAATAAGCTCCGAAGCATATATAAAACTGAAAATCCTGTAGCCACATTACGCCTGATTTTATTTTACGAAACAGGGGTGTTCGGGTGTGGAGGTGAAAACATTGAATAATAATAACCGACCGTAATTCGGACTCGGTGGCCAATCTCAGCGGAGATTAACCAAGTAGGTAGTCAGTAGATTTACGCAGAAGTGTATGCGCAAGCACTGGTGCAGTCTTTGTTCCTTTACTCTTATAGTCCGATGGGACGGCAAGCCGACGCGATCGGGGAGAGTTCAGGTGCAAGCCATTGCTTTACGTGCTATTCGAGGCACGAGGTGTTCTCATCACCAACTTGGATACTCCAGGCTTCTAAAATCCTAGTGGAAAACCCAATAAAACTCGACCAGGACCCCACGTTCGGCAGTCGCGATCTGACGACCACGAGACCAAGGGGGCAGTCTTTTAGGTTCTCAATCCTATTTGAAATGTCACTTATTTTCGTAAAGGTTTCTGGATCCCACGGCAATTAGTGCTCTTTGGTATGAACTTTAGAACGTGTGGATTTTTGTCTTGCGTATTTTTTACATTGTTGAAGAAAATTTTTGTCTCCTATTGCAATCTAGAGATCATAAGGGACGAATCAAAATGTTGCGATTTACTATTATACTGGAATTATGTCTGGTGACCTTATTGAAGAAGAAAACTCCTTTCCTTAATTAAATTTATTTCAGATTATATTCAACTAGCTGTCCCACGCGGCTTCGCTCCCGTCAACTGGCACCCCTACACCTAACCTACACCTACCCTACACCTACCATACACCTACCCTACACCTAATATTCTTTCCCGTTTTTGCAACATTTTTCATTTATGCTCCGCTCCTATTGGTCGTACCGTGATGTTATATAGCCTATAGCACTCAGGAATAATGTAGCTTTCTACCAGTGAAAAAAATTTTAGAATTGGTTCATTAGTTCCAGAGATTACCCCCTACATACAAACTTACAAACTTACAAATTTTACCTCTTTATAATATTATTAGTAAATTAGTAAATTAGTAATTAGTAATTAGTAATATTAGTAATATTAGTAATTATTAGTAATTAGTAATATTAGTAAATTAGTAATATTAGTAATTAGTATATTAGTATAGATTTGAAAACTGCCGTGATCAGCAGCTTATTGCGTAATGAATTCGGCAAGGTTCATGTTCATGCTCTTTGCTCTTTGCCTTGCCGAATTCATTAAGCAATAAGGCTGCAGGGGGAGGGAATGACAGTTTTAAGTCACAAGTCACTTTTATATGTATGTTACCGCACCCTAAATTTTTGCTCCTATGTGATGTATTTTTTCTTTGCTAAGGAAGTGGAAGCACCTCATATAACAAATGCCAAGGCAAAAGCATTTGTAGTTCCTAAAATAAGCATTTCCACCTTAAGGGTGTCTTATAACCGAGTTTCTCTGCTTAGAAACACTTTGGTTTAATAGACGCTTAAATGATATTTCAGTCATGATGGTAGTTACTCCAATCAGATTCACCATAACTGACGTTTTTTCTTAAAGCTCGATAAATAAAACACACAGTTTATAGTTTTAAACAAAGTTAAAAGTAACATTTATTTTTCTTAGATTAACTTATGCGACTTGCGCGCACTCTGGTGGTGGTTTCTTGAAAGCTGCACATACGTCTCTCATGAAATGGTCCCCGCCATTCTGAACTCCGTTGATCAAGAGGTAGGGAACGAAATTGAAGCTAACCTTTTTGCTTTCGTCGCCGTAGTTTTTAAGTAGCTCAGAACCTCTGGATCCTTTTGCACATTGCTTTATTGCCTCTGAGTCTATGTTCAATTCCTTTCCGCACTGAAAATAATGTGTTGGTGTATAATACAAGAACTTAAAGCATTTGTATTTATAAACCATCATCAATTAGATGGACTTGATGAATCATTGACATAACATTCGTCCAATGAGATTTTACCAATAGAGACGTCATATTCATCATAAAGAAATAAAAAACACTACCTACATTACATAGGATCTATGGAACTTGGCACTATATTTCTATTACTGTGTAGGTTAAAAGATCAAAAAGATATAAATAGGGGACATTGATGAACATACTGTTCAAACGTACGTTCGTGTCGCGGCCTGCCCAGGACGGACTGAGTTCTCTTAAGCTGGTCAGCTTGTGTTTGTATTGCTGCGCAGACGTCGATAAAAGGTATATACCTCAGCATATATATAACATCATTGCATTCGTCACCGACTTTCAATATGCGTAGACTTTTCCCAACTATGTTGAGGCCGGCTGCCTAACACTAACCGGACGCAGCTGCAGGGTACCAGTATTTTTTACACTGAGCCACTGCCTATCTGACTTCCACAACCCAGTAACTGAATAACACGATACCCCTTGGCAAGACTGATGTCAGATATCAGGCTTCTGACTACCCGTAACGACTGTCAAGGATCTTCAAATTACAGCCAGGACCAACAGCTTATCGTGCTTTCCGAGGCACGGAAAAACTTGCTATGTAAAGATGGTCACCCATCCACGGACCGACCTCGGTAAGCGTTGATTAACCTTGAAGATCGACCCGTGCAGCTGTCATTATTTAGCCACGAGCTTGACTGACGAAGATCTACCAAACAACTTTCCAAGATCTACAAATGGCAGGCTGGAACGGCTTGACGGGCTTGCCGAGGTACGGAGAAGATTCGGTATGTAATGGTTGGTCCACGGGTCAGCCTCGGCAAGCGTTTCGAAGATCGACCTGGGCGGCTGTGCGGCCTTTTTGAGCCACGAGCTCCTCTTCGTCACTGTCGAACAAATAAGATAGGCACATCGTCCTTGTTTATCAAGCATCATATTCTTCATCATCATCATTTCAGCTGACGGACATCCACTGCTGGATATATAGGGCTCCCCAAGTGTCGCCACCTCGATCGGTCCTGTGCGTCTCGCATCCAGCGGGTTCCCGCAGCCCTAACAAGGTCGACACTCCAACTAGAGGGAGGCCTTCCAACGCTGCTCCTTCCGGTACGCGGTCGTCACTCCAGAACTTTTCGGCCCCATCGACCATCCGTTCTGCTGCTTATCATATGATAAACAAACAAATTCTAAACAAATTTTAATGTTCCCAAGCTTACCTGATCAGCGGCTTCATCGTTGGATCCCCTATTGCTCTTCGAATTCTCCATCATGCAGGAGTTGAAGAAGACGGCCTTGGTCATGTTGCCCAGGTAGTCTATTGCGCAGGCGTGCAGCTTATTGCCGTAGCACTCCTCCGGCCCGTGCTGGCACTTGAACTCATACACGCCATTGCCCTTGTCGATGGTCTGCGAAATCAAAATAAACAGTTGTTGAAATTACTTGTGCGAGATTATGAGAGAATATTTTGTGAAAAAAAAACTTGAGAGGTCAAGGGACACCCGGATGGAACAAAGTTCCTTTAGTATATATATATATGTGTATACACATATATATATTAGAATATACTATATTTATTACAATTTATAACATATTTATAGTATATTCTAATCTGTTGTCAGATTTGGCCTATCTCCTCCCGTTGCCGAGAAACAATTTTATTTCTTAAATTAATGTTTTTTAATTCCATCTGATGGCGACAGATGGCGCTAGGTGACGGTTAACAAATGTGGATTTTACAATTTGAATAGTTGGTTCGGTCGTTCGTATATTTTCGATCTCACCTAAAAAATGTTTTAAAATTATTTAACGAAAAGGATTTCGAGTAAATGAGAGCGGGTGAGGAGTGAGGGGGGGTGGGGGGAGGGGGGAGGGGTTTGTTGCACGATTTTATAGACTTTTCATATTGATATTTTAGAATGGGGTATCCGAGTTATGGAGGTTTTTAGGTTTTCTGATTAGATCGCCGGTTCGTTATTAGTGGCGGCTCGGGGTCGGTTTTCGAGTAGTGTCGACTCTAGTCGGCCTGTGGTGGAGGGTTTTGTACGTCTGGCGTTAAGAAACTAAATATATACATACATACACACATATATATATTGTATACATACATACACACACATATATACATGTACACATATATATATGTATGACACAACAGCGTATAGGCTAGAACACGCACGAAACACGCGCACGCCGCACGGCTTACAACTATAGCAAAAAGTGTCGTGACAACCAACTTTTCGTAAGAATTTTTTCCGTCTAGCCCCCTTTCACAACGCGCGATAAGAAACTTCGTTCCAAAAATCGTTGATTTGGCCATTAAGTGCAACAAACTTTATATCCGCACTACTGTGCAAAAGTATGCGACTTGCCTCCATCTTTTCGGCTCATTGGCGGGAAGCCCCGCCCACAAAAATCAAACGAGAAAATAAATCGGTCGCCATGAAGACATTGCTCTTATTTAGTTGACATTCAAAAGTGCCTTTTAATCATCATCGGTTCAGCCGATAGACGTCCACTGCAGAACAAAGGGAAATAAATTGCAATATTTATTGGTTTTAAACACAATATTATTTATCTACTATTTTAGTACGAGTCATCATTGTTTTGGGTATGAATGTGTTATCAATGTACCTACTAAGTTGTATTCTCATCGGGTTTTTCCTTGATTCCAACCGGATTTAATAATATCAATACGTTAGAGCTTGCATTTAAACAGGCGAGGGCTGCGTTGGAATGTGAAGTATTTCCTCCTTTTGAGTGATAACTGGACCATGTGAATTAGGTTAAGTTGAGCAAAAGAGAATACACTTTAAAAAAATACAATATACTTGTCTTTGGTGCAGTAACGCGTGAAATACATGATCCTTATTTTCTAGTGTTACATTTATCAAATTATTTTCTATTTTTACCCGACTACGGCGAAGCCAAAAGGAAGGGTTATGATTATAGCAGTCCATGTAATGTATGTTTGTATTTACGTATGTTCCCGCGTAGCACCTGAACTATTCATCCGATTTTGATGAATGAGGTGTGAATCGATTCGTTATTATGGCCCGGGTAACATAGGCTAAAACAAAACCGTAGTCGGGTTACAGTTTTATTAAACTTTTGCTTGTTTAATTGCTACGAGCAGTTAATTTTCGCTATAAATAACAATCAATCGTCGAATATGGCAGCGCATCACTTCAGAACGGCTGCACCTATATTTGGTCAATTCTTATTTGTTGTGCTTATATTCGTTAGGACAAAGTTTGAACAATTTTTTTTTTGTAAAATACCGGCAATTAAATTGCAGCCGTGTGAAGCCGGGGTTCGTCACTAGTAATTATTATTAAATAACCGAGTGCACACAGTACACGACTTCAAGACGTATACAGATAGCCAATACAAAATGATCACAAAACTTTTTCTTTTGTTTTATAATAAAACCAACAATTCCTAATTGATAAAGCAATTGAACGTTACCTTGCAATCGATTGTTTTAACTTTATTCGAACTTATATCATTTTGAGAGATTGCCACACTACTTATACTTTTGCCACATTTAAAATTTCAAACAAACACGGAATTTTATTAAATTATGTATTTTAACAGTTGTGTTTACTTGTACCTATATTGTACAATAGCTCATACTGTATAATAAAGGCACACACCTCGTGTGTGTTTAAGCTTCATTTAAACACACACGAGGTCGATAATAAGTAAAGTACGTAATTATTTGTTTGTTGGATAGCTCCTTATCACATGTCCCGGGAACATCGACATCTTTGTTTTATTCTATACCAAAATATTCACATTATTTTCATTTACAATTTTGTTCATACCTGCGCTTTTCCGTAGGGATAAAGATGCAGGTTCAGATATGAACCAAGTTTCTCCATTGTTGGTCTTAAACTCATTGTATCAAAGTTTCTGCAATCACCACAGAGGCATTCATAATACAACTTGATGTCAACTTTTTCTGGTGCCAGTGCTTGCATCTAAAACAAATCGGATTCGTTCATTAACTTACCGTTTATTTAAAGAGACAAGTAAGAATAAATGAAAAATATGAACCTTATTTTCCAGATAGTAAAAATTGTCTTTGAAATTCTGCATCGGATTAACCCCTTCATCTATCAAGTTTGAAAATATATCTGCAAACGAATTAAAAATGAAAGAAAGCGACATTTAATGATACATCTATTTATATATTTTTGTCTTACTTACCATCATCCTGCGTTCTTACTGTGATGAAAGTTAAACTTAATAACAAAATGGAAAATAATATATTTTTATACAAAAACATTGTTATTCACGATTGAATAGACGAAGTACTAACTAGTGCCCGAAGCGCTCACTGACGATAAGGCGACATCGGTAGCCATTTATGTTGTTACGTTCCTTTACAGTCTAATTGAGAACGCATTCACACTATAATTTGTATTTAACATTTTGAATTTAAAAAAAGAACAACTTTTGCCACAAAACGCCGCGAATCGAATTTGAGATAAAATCTTTAAACGATGTGTTTGCAATATTTATTTAGGCAGTTATCGATCGATTTTTCTCTGTGACCGTTAAACGTAACATTATACAATAAATTTATGATAAGTTACATACGTCATTTACTTTATTGATATTGTACGTAACGACCATATTTTTGTTTGTAGATACTATTCAGAACTTGAGATCGATTGCTTCTTTTGTTTTGTCAATCTGAATATGGTAGATAAGTATTGGTAGGTCTACACACTAGATATGATGGCAAGCCCAGCCCATCAAAATCTCGTCTCGACTATAATGACCTTTTTTGTCTGCTTGAATCTGATATCCGTCTTGCCAAGGGGTACCGTGTTACCTAGTCCAGGGTTGAGGAGGCCAGGTAGTAAGTCGCATTGAGTAAAATACTGGTACTCAGCTGCATCCGACTGAGGACACCCCATTATAGTTATTAAAAGGCTAGGTAAATTGGCAACATTAACAACAAACAACAACAACACTACAACATTATTCAATCTCTTAAAGTAGTTTAAATAAAATTCACACAATATGCCTTGTTCAGCATGAAGTCGTACAAAATACTGTTTGAATTCATGTTATCGTTTATCATCTCCGTAACCGTGTTTTGGTTTCTCATATGTTTCCTTTTCGGTAGATTACAAACATAACAGTTATTTTGTATGCCACAGAAAAAGAACTCTCATTCAGGAATAGGGGTATATATCTTTTTTATCGGGGAAAAACCTTCAAAAGGTGCCTGAACTTTTGGGGAAAAGATGGAGAGGGATGAGGGATTTTTACTCACTAGAGAATGTCGTGGTGGGGCAGTGGCTGAGACGTCGCCTCTCGTGCTTGAGCCGGGCAAGTACCAATGTGTCTTTTTAAAATTCGTATGTAATTTCTAAGTTTATCTTTGACATCACAGACAACGTTGAAGGAAAATATGGACTTATATAGTTAATGTTAGTCTGAAATAACCAAGTCAGAGGCCTGTGGGATTCCCAGAGGCGGCTTAATTAACACTGACACCAGAGGTGGCCACATCCTCACATGAAAAGAACAAGACTCACTAAAACCACCTCGGTGATCATCATTAGCATATGAAGAAGGGTTACTCCCGTTACCTCTTAAAAGTGCAAGGCACACTTGGGAGAGGTAAGTATACCTACAACTATACATACATATATCTTATATCACTAGCTTTAACTTACCTATCTTCTGAAAAAGGACCGCTTACAAAATTCCCATTCAAAATTTTCGCTACCTAACCCAAGTTCATTTTAGTTGAGGTGGATTACCCTTAGAAAAAAGAATGCGAATTCTTAGATTATTGATTTTTATTAAAGGCAATTTACATGGTATCTAAGGAATAGTTTTATTCAAATAACAAGCTGATAAAATTAATAGATGAATATTTAAGTTAGTAACTATGTAAGCGGAATGCTAGAACCTAGACCAGTGATGGGCAAAGTACGGCCCGCGGGCCAGCTCCGGCCCGCGAAAGCATTTAATCCGGGCCCACTGATGGTCCTTCGACATGAACAGTTTATGGCCCGCGATAATTATATTTTGACGGTCCAGACTCCAGAAGCATAAAGTAGATTCTAATTAGTAGAATAAGAGAAGCATAGGAAAAGGCGCCAGCTTGACTAGCCGCGTAGTGCATGATTGTGTTGGGGGTCCCAGGGCACGGGGCGCAAAGAAGCGTGGTGAAGTGAGAGGCTATCTCGCCTACCATCGCAGGGCCTTCGAATAAAAGTTAAATTGTAATTTTTAACATTTGTGCAACTGTGTGTGTGCATTTGTGCATTAATGCTGTAATGTTTTTATATGATTAAAAGTTTCAACACAAAATTAATCTTTCCTATAATTCTGGCCCTCCGCTGAAATTTCTTTAACTTTCTGGCCCCCCTTTAAGAAAGTTTGCCCACCACCGACCTAGACGGTATTTAGATTATAAGATAATGCTGTATCTACATAAAATTATTTGTTACACTTAATTCTTATTTTATGTTGATTCCTCTAATTTCTGTAGTAGTGGAAAACGTATTTATCAACTAAATGCTGAAAATGTTAAACTGCACGAAAAAAACAGACCTAAAATAAAAATAAATTCAATTTCTGCAGACTTAACGAAGGATTAATCAGAAGAACAAAAAGATTGTAAGCGGAAGGATTAAATTTTCAATTTTTCACGTAGTTATCAGACGGGGGTTCTGTTGCAATAAGCCGTATGTTTGCAGTCCGGAGTCAATGGCTGACGACTACTGCTCTCGTTCGTATTTTATTAGATGAACGAACAATTCCATTCCATCCGCTGTTCGTTTGCACAACAGACAAATTTTCATCCCACTGCACAGAGCCGACATTTTCATCCCGTTCCTAAAACACACCTGACGCTGATGGAAAACTTGCAAAAAAATATTATTTTGGGCAGGAGTCGCTTGTCCGACCCGCTCCAGTCTGGGAGCCAAATGTCGGAAATGCTCCACGAAATTCCACCGGCTGTCGAGGACGAGTCCCAGGTACTTCATCGTTGACCCGACGCCGATGTGAACCCTTCCTACCGTTATTTGGGAACCCGGCGGTGACGCGTTCTGGCGCAGACTTGTGCAGGGCCACCTCGAGTCCCTATTGCCGGATCCTCTCAACGACTGTCTGTTTGAAGATCTTTGACAGTCGTAACGGGTAGTCAGAAGCTTGAGATCTGACACCAGTCTTGCCAAGGGGTACTGTGTTACCCAGTTACTGGGTTGTGGAGGTCAGATAGGCAGTCGCTCCATGTAAAACACTGGTACTTAGCTGAATCCGGTAAGACTGGAAGCCGACCCCAATATAGTTGGGAAAAGGCTAGGCAGATGATGATGATGATCTTCCGGGCCGTGGCCAGCTCTTCATCAGAGGGTGAGCCCAGGCCATCTCCCGATTTGGGGCGCTTCCGGGAGAACCTTAGGTTCTTCGCAGCAGCCCCCACCTCTTCGCACTCCGAGCTTTGTGAGCCCTTTGCGCCAGATGCGTCGTCGGACTCCGACTCTGCATCACTCCTCACCTCTTCATCGGTTTTGTTTTTGTTTTTAAAATTTTCCATTCTGTTCCCACGACTAAATAACATTTTATATCTCAAAATCTTGCGCAGAGGGACACTCAAGACTGGTCTTCCCCCCGGAAGCATCCAAAAGGGAACTCCAGCCCACGGGCACACGGGGAGGTTTCCTGTCCAAGCACCCCATGCATGGCATACCTGCGATTGGTTGGAGGCGCGCGGAGTATGAGAGGGCGCGTGGGCGGCGCTGGCACGTCTCCCGCTCCAAGCATCGCGTCACTCAACATCTTACCACGACGAAGACACTACATTTTATTTTAATATTGTATTTTTGTAATTACACCAGATTATTATAGTCCACGCATTTTATTTATTCGCTCCTGTAATTGAGCAGTCGACGTAGCATCGTCAACATATGGTCCTTCGCAAGTAGAACATTACAGCAGGAAGATTTGGCGTTTGCAAGAATACAAAACCTAGACTTTGGTGGACATTGACCCCGTGTCGCTTCGTTCGAATAAAGCAAGTCATCGTCGCCGGTTGAAGATTTGAAGTCGTAAATAAGATTGTGGATAAGGACTCGGATAACCGTGAGATCGTTCCAATTATTCCTTTTATCTGTCTATTTCCTAATCCATATTTTCAGTTTTTGTTTTTATAACGCTATTCTTTCTATTTCTTACCAATCCATTGCCCTATTGAGTTAGTTAATGGCGAATTTCACTATCTAAGTAGATTTTTACTACGTCTTTCATCTTCACATGCAAAATATTTGCTCGCTTTTAAGTATAACTGCTGTTTTATAACGGTTGTGCGAGCTACTGCAACGCATTGCGTGACCTTGACATATTTACAAGGCAACAGCTGTTCAAGCAATGCACAATTGCATTGCTTAGTGCGCTATATTCTATATAGTTATCTTCGAGGTTATTTCATTTTTTTACCGTTTTATTTTTAACCATTATAAACAAACTTTACGGCTCATTTAAATGTGCTTCAAAGCTGCGACAATCTTTCCAAGTTGCAAATAATTGAGGTAGAAACCCGCTTAGAAAAATAAGAAGCTATGTACACCGAATTTGACGAATTGGAGACAGAAATCGAGGTGTCGTCGGACAAGCCGGACGAGACCTACGCGGCGAGAAGCCAGTTTGAGCAGTAATACTACGTGCTGGCATCGTTGGGGCGTAGTTTGCTATCCGGACCGGATGGCAAGTATCGCCGTAGTAACTCCGAAGGTACCGTGGCAGGGTCTGAGGAAATGTCAGGTGGGACTAAACATAATTTTGTTAGATTACCTAAAATAGATTTACCACGCTTTGATGGCAGTTAGCAGTAAAAACTCTCTAACTCTCTCTTCGCTAGCAATTCACGTCTACACGCTGGCTCCAAGCAACCACCTACTGTACCTCATTGCGACTCTTCGATGTCGGAGATCGCTGTGCACAATAAAGAGGTCCGGAGAGTATTGTGCAGTCTAGACGTGAACAAGGCCAGCGGGCCTGACTGCATTCCAGCACGAGTGCTGAGGCTGTGTGTCTCCTGTGTTGACGCGCTTGCTCCGCCTCTCTTTTGTTAAAA
The DNA here is from genome assembly GCA_948252205.1 of Orthosia incerta. Lineage (NCBI taxonomy): Eukaryota > Metazoa > Arthropoda > Insecta > Lepidoptera > Noctuidae > Orthosia > Orthosia incerta. The sequence goes on from OX411744.1 coordinate 15,569,357, forward strand.
GAACCGTTCCAAAATCCTGGAAGCTTGCAAATGTGCAACCAGTGCCCAAAAAAGGCAACCGTGCAGACCCTGCCCATTACCGTCCGATCGACATTACTTCCATTCTGTGCAAAGTTATGGAAAGGGTACTGAACAGTAAGTTGCTGACCTACCTTGAAGACAATAATCTCCTCAGTGACCGTCAATATGGCTTTCGCCGGGGACGGTCAACTGGCGATCTTCTTGTGTACGTCATGCACTGCTGGGGCGAAGCCATCGAAAGACACGGCGAAGCACTTGCTGTATCGCTTGATATCTCGAAGGCCTTCGACAGGGTCTGGCACGCGAGTCTGCTCAGTAAGCTTCCTGCTTATGGCATCCCCGCTGGTTTTTGTAGCTGGATATCAGACTTCCTTAGTGAACGGTCGATCCGAGTAGTCATTGACGGCTGCTCCTCAGACCTTATGGCTATTGATGCCGGAGTTCCTCAGGGGTCTGTTCTCTCTGCAACTCTTTTCCTGCTGCACATCAATGACCTACTTCAGCCTGGCATTGTTGGGTACGCAGATGACAATACTGTTTCAGAGAGACTTGTCCAGCGCAAAAACCAGCGTGGATGAAGTTCGTTCCTTGAGGGAGGCTATGGTTGAGCGAACAGATTTGACCTTAAGCCTTGTCTCCCAGTGGGGTAATGACAATCTGGACTCTTTTAACGCCACCAAAACACTATTTTATATGTCTTTTTACCGGTAAAAGGAGTCTGTTCGATCAAACGCCTACTTTTCGGGGTGCGTCTGTTCATGTGACTGATCGGCTCGAGCTCCTAGGCATGGAGTTGACATCCAGTCTCAACTTCGGCTCCTCCATTGAGTACAAAATCGCGGCCGAAAAACTGCATCCTAAATAGAGTGAAGCGATACTTTACGCCTGGACAGCTTTTAGCCCTATCTATACAAAGTGCCTAGGGAGCTCCGTGGACGATTACAGCGATGGGTTCGTGGAAGCTGTCTATACGGTCGGGTCTAAGTTTTTCAAGACCCGCCGTACAGATAGGAACAAAAAGCTCTCTGATCCTACTCTCAAGCTCATGGAGGGGAGGCGTGAGATGAACCTGTAGTCTTCAGACGATGCGTTGAAATACCGGCAGCTAAATAAACGGATCTCAAAGTCCTTGAAAAGCGACCTCCGCCGCTTTAATACTGAGCGTATTAAAGACGCGATTGAGCGGAATAAGGGCTCCAAAGTCTTTGCAAGAGATCTATCTATTGGGCAGAGCCAGCTCTCGAAACTGAAGACCGATGATGGCAGGATCGTTTCCGCCAAACCGGAGCTTCTGAGGGAGATCGAGAGATTCTATGGGCAGTTGTACACGTCAACCAGTAAACCCGTCGCGAATCTAGCGAATGACCCTAGAGCTAGATTGACCCGACACTATACCGAAGACATGCCCGACGTCAGCCTGTATGAGATTAGGATGGCTCTGAAACAGCTTAAGAACAACAAGGCACCGGGTGACGATGGAATTACGGCCAAACTCCTGAAGGCGGGTGGAAAACCAATACTTAAGGCCCTTCAGAAACTGTTTGATTCCGTCCTACTCGAAGAGAAAACGCCACAGGCATGGTGCAGGGGTGTGGTGGTACTCTTCTTCAAGAAGGGTGACAATGCCCTACTGAAGAACTATAGGCCCATCAAACTTCTTAGCCATTTCTACAAGCTGTTTTCAAGAGTCATCACGAATCGTCTCGCGCGCAGGTTTGACGATTTCCAGCCTCCCGAACAAGCCGGATTTCGTAACGGCTTCAGCACCGTAGACCACATACATACGCTGCGGCAGGTTATGCAGAAGACTGAAGAGTACAACCTGCCTCTCTGTTTAGCGTTTGTGGACTACGAGAAAGCCTTCGATTCGATCGAGACTTGGGCTGTACTGCAGTCTCTCCAACGGTGCCAGATCGACTACCGGTACATTGAGGTGTTGAAGTGTTTGTACAAAAACGCCACCATGTCAGTTCGACTTCAGGATCAGACCTCAGAACCAGTCCTTCTGCAGCGAGGTGTGAGACAGGGAGACGTCATTTCTCCGAAACTGTTTACCGCTGCACTGGAGAATGTCTTCAAGGTTCTGGACTGGAGAGGGCTAGGCATCAACGTCAATGGCGAGTACATCACTCACCTTCGGTTTGCCGACGATATAGTGGTTATGGCTGAGACCATGGAGGACCTCAGTACAATGCTCGATGACCTCAGTGGAGCTGCCGAAAGAGTGGGTCTTAGAATGAACATGGACAAAACCAAGGTGATGTTAAATGCCCATGTTACACCCACTCCTATCAAGGTCGGAGACTCTACACTCGAAGTTGTGGACGACTATGTAGACATAGGTAGACCTGGGACAAACGATCCAGTTGGGTAGGGCTAACTTCGAGAAAGAGGTCAACCGTCGAATCCGACTCGGCTGGGCAGCGTTCGGAAAGTTGCGCGGTATCTTCTCGTCCAACTTACCACAGTGTCTCAAGACGAAAGTCTATGACCAATGTGTGTTTCCAGTGATGACATATGGCTCTGAGACGTGGTCGCTTACAATGGGCCTCATCAGAAAGCTTAAAGTCACCCAAAGGGCAATGGAGAGGGCTATGCTCGGAGTGTCTTGCGTGATCGAATCAGAAATTTAGAGATCCGCAAGAGAACCAGGGTTACCGACATAGCCCGAAGAATTGCCAAACTTAAGCGGCAGTGGGCAGGGCACATTGCTCGCAGAACGGATGGCCGATGGGGCAGAAAGGTTCTGGAGTGGCGACCGCGAACCGGAAGACGTTGCGTTGGAAGGCCTCCCACCAGGTGGACCGATGACCTGGTGAAGGTTGCGGGGATCCGCTGGTTGCGGGACGCACGAGACCGGTCAATGTGGCGACGCTTGGGGGAGGCCTATGTCCAGCAGTGGACGTCTTTCAGCTGATATGATGATGATGATACAAAGCGCAAGTCCGATCCTGCATGGAGTATTGCAGCCACCTTTGGGATGGTTCAGCTAAGTATCAGCTTGCCGCGCTTGACTCAGTGGAACGCAGAGCCAAGAGGCTCATTGGCGACGTTGAACTGGTGGACGCCAAGCTTCACAGCTTGGCTCATCACCGCAAAGGTGCCTGGTTGTGGGTCTTCTACAGAATGTTCTTCGGTGAGTGTGCTCAAGAACTCCACAACCTCATCCCACCAGCCCCCTTCTACCATCGGACATCTAGACGCAATGCAAGTTATCATCCTTACCTTGTTGCAATTTACCAATTAGGTGCGCGTGGTTCTAAGAGATTTTTTTAAAGAGATTGGTATTCTCACAGCGGCTTCACAGTACATATTCGCCAACAATTTATATATTAGGCAGAACATTCATTTGTACAGTAACAATAGTGATATTCACAACTTTAACACCAGAAATAAGGACAAATTACGAGCTCCCTTTCATCGACTTCATAAGGTGCATAGTTCATTCGTTGGGGTTGGTATAACTTTTTACAACAAGTTACCGTCTTCTTTTCTAGATTTGCCATTTAACGCATTTAAAGCAAAAGTAAAAGCTAATCTCTATTCTAAGGCATACTATTCTATTAATGATTATTTAGATGATAAGCATAGTTGGTCGCTGTGTTGAACTCAAGACAATGTTCGTGTTCTTTTACAAAAAATTAGCTTGCTGTCAGGTTAAATATTATTATTTTTTAATTTCGTTTTTTTATGTGTATTTTTTAAATTTTATTTTTTGGCTTACCAAAAAATAAACAACACACAACAACACAACAGTCTTAACTGTCGTAGGTATCGTTTACTGTTATTGTCGGAGCTGATGAATATTGCTACTATCTTTGCATTATATAGAGTTAATCTTTCTAGTATTATATAGCAGCATAGCCAGCATTGTGTGAGTACCATGTACTTCAGAGCTATCATTGTCTAGATACCTACGTCTTCTATTGACTTGAATGACTCCGGTGGTTGAGAGTATGTCATGCCCACTCAAATGTCTCGCCGATGGTGGCGCGTGTGTCGGATCATTTAGCTCCCTTCAGAATGGTTGAGCTGAATGGTGCTGATACATGTGTCATGTTCGTGAACGGGCGCTGTCGGTTGGGACTGGTCATCTCTTAGCTGCCATGGTTTATTTTAATTGATTCTAATTTTATTTCTGAATTGTCTTTTTATATTTACTATGGACACTTTTAACTTTCTACACCGTTCTCACATAATGTGTAATCTCAACATGAATGATGTAACAAATGATTTGTAATAATTACCTAATTGAAAAAGAGTGTCCATGGAGTTTCTTGCCCGTTCTTCACCATAGAGTTCTACGCCTTGGAATGGGCATCTACGGTACTTTCACAGTTATTATGTCTTGTGACTGGGACTGTAGCACCATAATTTTGTAATATTTTATTTTGTCTTTTGACAATTCAATAGTGCCTGTAACTGGCCTACTAGAAATAAAGTGCTTTGACTTGTTGCCATTCCACCAATTCGAACCAAGCGCTTCCAAACATCCTTTATAATGCGCACAGCGAATGAATGGAACTCACTACCTGCGTCTGTGTTTCCGAACGCATTCAACCCGAATCTCTTCAAAGTTAGAGTGAACAGGCTTCTTCTGGGTAAGCTCACTCCATCGTAGACTATGTCTCTGTCACCTATGACCTAGACTACAGTCAAGAGCAAACCCATTACAAATAAAAAAAATAAAAAAAAACAGGTTAACTTCTTTGACTCCCTTTTTAGACTGTGACAATATTATTCGTGTAGGGCAGACTAGATAACTCCCCGTATGAATACGGCGTAAAACATCCAATTTTACTCTGTAGTAAGCATCATTTAACGAAATTATTTTTTCAAATGCAACATACAAAAATTACTACATGCAGGTCCACAATTGCTTTTATCGACTATTCGCCAAACTTATTGGCCTCTGGGGGGCAGAAGTCTGCTAAGTTAACTGTAAACAAATGCCTAAAATGTTTTAGATTTAAAGCTCAAAATGTGCAGCCAATCATGGGACAGTTATCTAACACTAGAAGCACTTTGGAGTTTCCTTTTCTTAATAGTAGCGTCGACTATGCTGGGCCCATACTGATATCTGACCGGAAAGGTCGAGGATATAGATTGATAAAGTCCTACCTGTGCATTTTTATATGCACGGCTACCAAAGCTGTGAATCTCGAGCTTGTCACGGACCTATCTAAAGAAGCTTACAGAGCTGCTCTAAATCGTTTTGTCGCATGTCACGGCAGGCCACGTACTATCGTGTCCGATAAAGGTACAAACTCTGTCGGAGCATGTAATGAATCACATAAATTCAAAAATTTATGTGATTCATTCATGCAGGCTTCTTATGTTGCACATGAAATAGCTCAGGAAGGCATAGAATTCAGGTTTGCACGGTATTCTCCAAACTTTAACGGCCTCGTTGAGGCCGCGGTTCGTTTAACTAAACATCATTTTAAAAAGAAATCTTTTTGCTTACTCATTTTACTTACGAGGAAATGGCTTTATAGAGGCAATTCTAAATTCTAGGCCTCTTACTCCTCTTTCCACTAATCCTCTCGACTTCTTTGCCCTTACTCCTTCTCATTTCCTTATTGGACGCTCACTAATGTCAGTTCCAAATCCACAGATCACCGACGCCAACATCAATCGTTTGGAGCGCTACCAGCGTGTGGAATGCATCAAGCAACACTTTTGGAAGAGGTTTAATCTCGAATACATTTCAAATCTACAACAGAAAACGAGATGGCCTGCTTCTACCAAAGGCGACATAACGTTGAAGTCCACTTCAACCCGAGGAACATGTCTATGCGTGGCATGCCTGCGACTGATTAGAGGCGCGCGGAGTATGAGAGGGCGCACGGGCGGCGCTGGCACGTCTCCCGCTCCAAGCATCGCGTCACTCAACATCTTACCACGACGAAGACACTACATTTTATTTAATATTGTATTTTTGTAATTACACCAGATTATTTATTCCACGCATTTTATTTATTTGCTCCTGTAATTGAGCAGTCAACGTAGCATCGTCAACATCATGTCATAAAAATAAAATAATATATATAATTCAGATTATTCCAATACATGTCACAAGTAACAAATTATGAAGTCAAGTTAATACAATGCATGTCATAAAAAATAAATAATAATAATACAATTCAAATTAATCCAATATAAATCACACAAGTCACAAGTAATAAATTATAATGTCAAGTAAAACAAAGCAAGTAATAAAAAGTAATAATCCAATATATGTCAAGTAATAATAATAACGTCAAAATAATACAATAATAATAAAAAAATAAAATAAAAATCATTTATTTCAGACAAAAAAGTCCATATAGGTACAAGGCAAGGTTGTTAGTAACAAGAATCCTATAACTATGTTAGTAATTAATTAGCAATGCATTAATTAGCAGCAATGCCATGCATGTCATAAAAAATAAAATTTCAAGATTTTCCAGTACCTGCTATAAATTCTGACAGCGATTATGAACATTTTGCCAACAAGAAGGATTTTAACTTAGTTTTAAATAAGTGAAAATTATAAATTAAAGACTTTAACTCAGTCGGTAACCTATAAAATAATCCCACAGCTTGGTATTTGTAGCAATGTTTTGCTATATTAAAATTTGGTGACATTTCGTGTTTGAATTCCTTCCGTCTTGTGCTTTCTCTAATTTTACGTTCTTCTTGTGATTAATACTGATGAATATACTTAGCAAAATTATTAAGAACTACTAATATGTATAAGCTTGGTACAGTCAATATGATTAGTTCTTTAAAGTGATCTCTGCATGAGTCTCTTTGTGAGATTCTGACTATAGTCCTTATGGCACGTTTCTGTAAAATAAAAGTCTTCTGACAGTTGTAACTATAGCTGTTGCCCCAAAACATGATGCTGTATCTTAACCTTAATTCAAATAGCGCGTGATATACAGCCTTTAGTTGCTTCAGATCCATAAGATCTCTTAGGCTCCTTAGTGCAAAACATGCTGATGAGATAGAAGAGTCAGCAGCTAGCTCATGTTTTCAGTTTAAATGCACGTCTATTTTCATCCCTAAGAATTAAACTTTGTCAACTAATACAATCTGGTCATCTTTGATTTCTACATGTATATTGTCATTATTACGAGTTGTAGTCTTAAAAAAAATAATGTTTGTCTTATTTGTATTTAGTACTAGCTGTTGCCCGCGGTTTCGCTCCACCTCACATGACCCGTTTTCGGGGTTACTAAATAGCCTATGTCACTCAGGAATAATGTAGCTTTCTATTGGCGAAAGTATTTTTTAAATCGGTCCAGTAGTTTCGGAGCCTATTCGGTACAAACAAACAAAAAATCTTTCCTCTGGCTTTGAATAAATCACAGATAATTTCTAGGCTTTCATTTACATTTTTGGTCAATTCGTTTGAGTCACTTGCCCCAACTATTATATTAGTGTCTTCTGCAAAGACAACAATCCTAACATCAGGCTTAACGTAGTCCATAAAGTTTAGCAAGTCATTTGTAAAAATTATAAATAATATTGGTCCTAAAATTGAACCTTGAGGCACACCACGCGTTATGCTAGTAATTTTAGAAGTGTATACGACTTCGTGTTTAGTATCATAGATGCATTTTACTTCTACATACATCCGCCTGTTTTATAAGTATGATCTAAAAAGCTGTAAGGACTTTCCTCTTATACCGTAATATTCAAGTTTGGTTAGTAATAATTCATAGTCAATCGTGTCAAAAGCAGAACTAAGGTCAAAGTAAAGCCCAGTCACTTTAATTTTGTCATTTAATAATGTCATCTATAAGAGTATTTATTGCATCTAAGCAACCGATGATTTTCTGATACCTAAATTGTTTTAATGATTTTATTCAAATTCAAATATACTATCAGCCTAATTTTAATAAGTTTTTCAAATAATTTTGATTAGGTTGGCAAAATGGATGGATATACTTCACTTTTGTTTAAACTTAAACGTCAGCAGCTAGTGATTGTGCAAATGTGTGACCAAATGCCTTAAGTTTACCCTACCTCACGTCAGGCAGGTGAAAACTGATGTGTTGATAAAGGGCGAAGAATTGAATCCTGAAAATAGCACAGTATTCTTAGGCTTAACCTTGGATGCTAAGCTTCAGTGGGGCCCACATATAGATAAATTGCCAAAAAGTCTAAGCTCCGCAGCATATGCTGTTAGAAAAATTCGTAATTTAACTGATATAGAGACAGCCCGTTTAGTATACTTTAGCTCTTTTCATAGTGTAATGTCGTACGGTATTCTGTTGTGGGGAAATGCCACCGACATCCAGACTATCTTTGTTTTGCAGAAAAGAGCTGTTCGTTCAATTTATAAATTAAGCCCGAGACACTCTCTCAGAGAGAAATTTAAGGAGATTAATGAAATGACTGTGCCTTCTCAGTATATTTACGAAAATCTTTTGTATGCCCATAAAAATATAACTGTTTAAAAAATACAGTGATATCCATAACATAAATACTAGGAACAAACACAAATTTGTAGTTCCCACAACAAGGCTCAAGAAAATAGGTGGCTCGTTTAGATGACAATGTGTGCGCTTTTGTAATTTCAAGCCACGTACAAGTTCTAAGTCTTAATAAATTCAAATCATTCATTAAACGTAAGTTGTGCCAGAAAGCGTTTTATACCATTAAAGATTACGTTGAGGACAAAAAGGCTTGGGGTTGAGCTGCTCCAATTAAAATAAATTTTGAATTTTTATATTTTCTACCGTGAATTTTGTTTTATATTTTTTTTGGTTTTCTTGCAATGACATGAATATTTACTTTTTAAAGTATTATATTATTTTATTTTAATTATTGTGAATGTGAAGACTATGTGGAGCATTCTCTTTATTTTTTTGTTTTTATTTTTAATTTATCTTAGTTTTTAATCGTGGTCTGGCAGTTTGAGTTGTTTATGCGGCCTACCCGAATGTCCTTTCTTTGGTATTGTTCGTCGAATCGGTGAGCTCCTTAAATTCTGTGTTGAGTTGTTCGGTTATTGACAAATGCGTGCACTGACTGGACAGGTCCACTCAATCTGGCTGGTTCTTTCCTCAAAAGACCATTTCAAACATCAATCTACATGGTCTTCACATGATCTAACCAAGATTTTTGTCTGGACTTTAAAAGAGACTGTGACCTCTGAGTTTGTTTCGGCCTTTCTTCTCAGAGTAGTCAGATAGGAAACGACGACCTCATTTAGTTTTAAAAATATGATCGACATGTAAAAGTGTTTGTACAAACAAATTTACAGAAATAAAATCATTTATCATTATCATTTAAACGAGACATGGGTCGGTAATTTTTAGGATCTGTCTTAGTGCCTTTTTTGATATCTCTTGAGAGCATTGACTTAAGTTTGAATTTTTAACCCGTCCAAAGGACCAAATACGTAAGGATATTATAAAGGTTCCGTTTTTCCATTTGAGGAACGAACCCATAAAAAAAAAATTGCAAAATAATATTGATTACATTCACATTCGAAGTTCCATTTCTGAGCGCTATGTTGTTACGTGTTCTCGTTGAGTTTCCGTAAAATAATTGTCATTATTTAAAAACTTTTCAAGTAGCTAACTTTAAATACATACTTGAAATATTGACTTACCGGTATTCGAGTGGTCACTTAACACTATTCTATGAATAAATGAAGAAAACTATCTTGTAATCAGTCATTGTACAATGTTGAATCACTGATTTCAACTGAAGCTGTCTTCTCCAAGAAATTATAAAGACGGCCTGGTAATAAAATGATTGTCGTATCAAATAGCCTAGACCAACAGTGATAATAGTCCATGTGACGATATATTTTTATCTCTTCATTACCTACATTCCGTAATAATTGTCTTCTGTGTAAGAATAAAAAAGTCTTTGCCCTCATATCTTTGAAACTTCCTCAAGCTTTGTTATGAGGTTATCATCGCTTGTGAACTTGTTGCAATTAATTATTGCAATTTCAAACTATGAATAAATATTTATTGTTATTATCATCATGGTAATTTTAGCCGAAAGACGTCCACTGCTGGCACATAGGCACATAGGCCTCCCCTAAGGCTAACATCTCTATTTGAAAAGTCGATTATTTTCGTAAAGGTTCGTACTTCGTAAACGACCAATCACATAGACGGATATCTACATCGCGTCTTTCATCTTTACAAGTGATTGGCCGATTGTTCATGCCCTTTGCCCTTTGCCTTGCCGAATTCATTACGCATTAAGGCTGCAGGGGGTTACAGATTATATCACAAGTTAAAAATAATACAATTTAAATGAGCAATTGAAGCCCTTTTATAAGTATGTTACCGCAACCCCTATTTTTGCTCCTATGTGTCGTTTTTTATTCTTTGTTAAGGAAGTGGAAGCACCTCTTATAATTTGTTATAAGAGGTGCTTCCACATCACAAGGAGCATGCATGGATGGCATTTGTGCCATGGCAATGGCATTAGTATTTCCTGAAATAAGCGTTTCCACCCTGGGTGTTCTATTACCGTGTTTCTGCTTAGTAACACACACTAAACTATTAATAGACGCTCAAATGATAATTCAGTCATGATAGTAGATACTCCAATTAGATTCACCATAAGTGACGTTTTTCCTTAAAGCTTGATAAATAAAACACATTGTTTAAAGTTTCAAACAAAGTTAAAAGTAACATTTATTTTACTAAGATTAACTTATGCGACTGCGCGCACTCTGGTGGTGGTGTCTTGAAAGCTGCACATACGTCTCTCATGAAATCGTCCCCGCCATTCTGAACTCCGTTGATCAAGAGGTAGGGAACGAAATCAAAGCCAACCTTTTGGCTTTCATCTCCGTAGTTTTTAAGTAGCTCAGAACCTCTGGATCCTTTTGCGCATTGCTTTATCGCCTCTGAGTCTATGTCCAATGCCTTTCCGCACTGAAAATAATGTGTTGGTGTATAATACAAGAACTTAGAGCATTTGGATTTATGAAACATCAATTTGATGGACTTTATGAATCATTGATATAACATTCGTCCAATGAGATTTTACCAATAGAGACATTATACTCGTCTTAAAGAAATAAAAACATGGCGATATTTTACTTAAGCTACCTAGCCTACATAGGATCTATGGAACTTGGAACTTTATTTCTATTACTGAGTAGGTTAAAAGATCACAAAAATATAAATAGGACCCCGTTGTCAGAAAGAGATAAATTTACTGTCCAGGATGGACTGAGATCACTCAAGCTGGTCAGCTTGTGTTTGTATTGCTGAGTAGACGTCAGTAAAACGTATCTATCTCAGTATATATAACATCATTTCATTCGTCACTGACTTTCAATATGCGTAGACTTTTCCCAACTATGTTGAGGCCGGCTGCCTAACTCTAACCGGATGCAGCTGGGTACCAGTATTTTATATTGGGCGACTGCCTATCTGACTTCCACAACCCAGTAACTGAACATCACGATACCCCTTGGCAAGACTGGTGTCAGATATCCGGCTTCTGACTACCCGTAACGACTGTTAAAGATCTTTTTTTTATTTTTTATTTATCGATAGGATCGCGTTTGACCACTATCTCGCCTGATAGTAAGCGATGATGTGGTCGACGGTGAAGCACGCTTGCCGAGAAGTAACCTATTCACTCTTGACTTGAAGACCCCAAGGTTGTAGCTATCAGGAAACAAAGACTCCGGCAGGGAATTCCACTCCTTAGCTGTGCGTACAATGAAAGTATTTGCAAAACGCTTTGTACGTATGGGTGGGATGTCCACCATGTACCGGTGGCGCATTGCCGTACGTCTTGTTGTCCGGTGATGGAAAGGGCTAGGCGGAATCAAATTGTGCAGTTCCATCGCACACTCCCCGAAATGTAACCGATAAAAAACCGACTGACTTGCCACTTGGCGTCGATGTTCAAGGCTCTGGAGCTTTGAGGCGACCAGTGCATCGGGGCCGATAAGCCTCTTGGGCCGTTTGTCAATCGACTCAAGTGCATCAAGTTGATATTTGGCAGATCCGTCCCAGAGGTGAGAGCAGTACTCCATGCATGACCGAACTTGCGCTTTATACAAATTGAGCAGCTGTTCAGGCGTGAAGTACCGTCTCACCTTTGCAAGGATCCCCAACTTTTTTGCAGCCAACTGAGCCTTTGCCTCAATGAATGGACCAAAATTGAGGGTCGATGTTAACGTAACACCAAGAAGGTCGAGATGGTCCGTTATCGGCACGGTTACACCACGGAAAGATGGAGCCGGGTGGAATGGGCTCTTTTTTGCGGAAAAATGACACGCCTGGGTCTTAGCTGCATTAAAACTGACTAGATTGGCATCGGCCCATTCGGAGACCGCCTAGGTTCAAGCGCTCAACCATGGCCTCCCGGAGAGACCGGATCTCAGTCCCAGTAGCCCGTGCGCCGGACACGTATCTCTCAGCAACCGTGCTGTCGTCTGCGTACCCAAAGGTTCCGGGTTTCAGCAGGTCATTAATGTGCAGCAAAAACAGTGTAGCCGAGAGCACCGACCCCTGAGGGACTCCGGCGTTAATATCTAACTGACCGGACGAGCAGCCATCGATAACCACTCGGATGGACCACTCCCTCAGGAAGTCAGCAATCCAGTCACACAGACCACTAGGCAGACCGAAGGAAGGAAGCTTACTAATAAGGCTCTCATGCCAGACCGTGTCGAAAGCCTTCGAGATGTCAAGGGAGACAACAAGCGCTTCCCCGTGCCTCTCGATGGCCTCACTCCAGACGTGAATGGCATACGCTAGAAGATCCCCAGTTGACCGATTTTGGCGGAAGCCGTATTGGCGGTCACTGAGGATGTCGTTGTCTTCTAGGTATGCCAGGAGCTTATTGTTCAGCACACGTTCCATACTCAGATCTTCAAATGACAGCCAGAACCAACGGCTTAACGTGCTTCCCGAGCCACGGAAAAAACTTGCTATCTAAAGATGGTCACCCATCCACGGACCGACCTCGGCAAGCGTTTCTAAGATCGACCTATGCGGCTGTGCGGCTGCTTTAGCCACGAGCTCCACTTTATCACCGTCGAACAAGTAAGATGGGCACATCGTCCTTGTTTATCAAGCATCATATTTTATTAGATGGTCATCATCATCATCATTTCAGCCAAAGGACATCCACTGCTGGATATAGGCCTCCCCCAAATGTCGCCACCTCGATCGGCCCTGATCGTCTCGAATCCAGCGGATGCCTGCAGCTCTAACAAGTTTCTCGCTCCACCTAGAGGAAGGCCTTCCAACGCTGCGTCTTCCGGTACGCGGTCGTCACTCCAGAACTTTTCAGCCCCATCGACCATCCGTTCTGCTGCTGTTATCAGATGGTAAACAAACAAATTCTAAACGAATTTTTATTTCCCCAAACTTACCTGATCAGCGGCTTCATCGTTGGATACCCCATTGCTCATCGAGTTATCCATCATGCAGGAGTTGAAGAAGACGGCCTTGGTCATATTGCCCAGGAAGTCGATGGCGCAGGCATGCAGCTTGTTGCCGTAGCACTCTTCCGGCCCGTGCTGGCACTTGAACTCATATACGCCGTTCCCCATGTCGATGGTCTGCAGAATCAAAATAAACAGTTGTTAAAATCACTTGTGCGAGAATATGAAAAAACAATTTTGTGAAAAAAAAAACGCTGATTTTGCCATTTTTTATCCGCACTACTGTGGAAAAGTATGCGACTTGCCCCCATCTTTTCAGGTAATAATATTAGGCTCATTGGCTCGACAGTCTTAGTAATAGGGTCCCGTTCTTACCCTTTGGAACACGAACCTACGGAACCCTAAAAACACAGTATACTAGTTTTTGTATTTTGTATACATGATTCTTATTTGCTAGTATTTTCTTTTACTTTTTACCCGACCACGGCTAAGCCCAAAGGGAAGGGTTCAGATTTTTGCAGTCTATGTATGCATGTTTGTATTTAAGTATATTCCTCCGTAGCGAATAAACTATTTATCGGTTTTTGATGAATAAGGTGTCAATCGATTCGTTATTATGACGGGGGTATCACAGGCTAAAAATAATAACCGTAGTCGGGTTACAGTTTTTGTTAAACTTTTTGCTTGTTTAATTGCTATGAGCATTTAATTTTCCCTATAAATAAAAATAAATCGTCGAATATGGAAGCGCATCACTTCAGAACAGCTGCACATTTATTTGGTGTTTTTTTTGTTGTGCTTATATTATTCTTCAGGGCCACGGGGTCTCATTGCTAAGAAAGAAAATTTAGTTCAAATGAATCTCACTACATGGCGCGGTATGTACACACAATTAAATAGAGTATTCAATAGAATTTTGAAAACATAAAAATTTTATGTTATTTTAGTATTAGTATATTTAATTAGTATATATTTTAAAGATTATTTGAAAGGATCATTTAAAATTGATGGCAATAGATGGCGCATTTTTAAATTTCTGATGCATTCCACTCGATTGTTAAAATATGCATTGTAACACATTTTATTGCAAAAAAAAACTGTAAAAACGTGCATAAAAATACTATAAAACGAACCTTCACTGTATTTAAAGAAAAAAATATTCACGAAACCCTTTTACTTGCAAGTCGCTGCTAACACCATCTATTGCCGTGAAACGGGACCGAACGCGATTGATATACTTACAAAAATAACAAGAATAATCAGATGAAAAACGCTAGCTACGTCGGCACGGTTTCTTTGTATGGGCTGAGGCATCTGTATGCTAGTATTATATTATCTGTGGTCAGGGCAAAGTTTGTATGAAATAAATTTTGTAAAACCACCGGAAATTAAACTGCAGCCTTGTGAAGCCGGGGTTCGTCACTAGTTATGATTAAATAACCGAGTGCACACAATACCCGACTTCAAGTCGTTTACAGATAGCAATACAAAATAATCACAACAGTTATTTATGCTACAAGTGCGGAAAGTAGGTGATTTCCGATGAGTGGATAAATCGACACAGTCGGAAATCATCTTACGCACGTATCATACAACATTTTACTATGCAATGTGCAAGGAAAAAAATAAAAAAATCTGAACCAAGCAAGAAATTAATAAAATGGCGCTTATTCAAGGGCGCTCAGCATATCCACAGATTAACTAATAGTTCATAGTTCCACGGGCATATCTACTGCGCATGTGCAAATAGCTGTCACGTCGTAACGCAAAAAGGAACGAGCAAAATATTCATTCTGCCAAACATATTTAATGAATATTTAAAATTAATTTATTGATCAAAATCTAAATCTAGAGTAATTAAAAACGCCTTAAATAAAGTATTAACAAATAATAAAAACTCTATGCGGGCTGACGTTGGAGTTAAAAATTAAAAAAGTACAGGAAAGTAAAAACCACTAGTAAAAAAAGTGACACTTCCGCTCAGTTTGGCTGCTTGGAAAACGCTCTTTTCGAGGACATGCATTGTAAACGTTTTTTTTTACCTTTTCGGGTTGGGTTTTCTTTTGTTTTATAATAAAACCAAATATTCCTAATTGATAAAACAATTGAACGTCACCTTGCAAGCGATTGTTTTTACTTTATTCGAAATTACATAATTTTGCGATAATTTCGCTTATTGTCACTTTATACTTTTGCCACATTTAAATTATGTATTTTAACAGTTGTGTTTACTTGTACCTATATTGTACACACACGAGGTCGAGGATATAAGTAAAGTACGTAATTATTTATTTGTTGGATAGCTCCTTATCACATGCCCCGGGAACATCGACATCTTTATTTTATTCTATATCAAAACAAAACATTCACATTATTTTCGTTTACAATTTTGTTCATACCTGCGCATTTCCGTAAGGATAAAGATTCAGGTTCAGATATGAACCAAGTTTCTCCATTGTTGGTCTTAAAGTCATTGTATCAAAGTATCTGCAAGCACCACAGAGGCATTCATAATACAAATTGATGTCAACTTTTTCTGGTGCCAGTACTTGTATCTAAAACAAATCGGATTCGTTTATTGACTTTCAGTTTATTTTATACGAAAAGTAGGAATAAATGAGATGTATAAACCTTATTTTCCAGAAAGTAAAAATTGTCTTTGAAATTCTGCATCGGATTAACCCCTTCATCTATTAAGTTTACAAATATATCTGCAAACGAATTAAAAATGAAAGAAAGTGACTTAAAATGATACATCTATTTATATATTTTTGCTTTACTTACTATCATCCTGTGTTCTTACTGTGATAAATGTTAAACTTAATAACAGAATGGGTAAAATGTTACTTTTATACAAAAACATTGTTATTCACGATTGAATAGACGAAGTACTAACTAGTGCCCGAAGCGCTCACTGACGATAAGGCGACATCGGTAGCCATTTATGTTGTTACGTTCCTTTACAGTCTAATTGAGGACGCATTCACACTATCATTTGTATTAAACATTTTGAATTTAAAAAAAGAACAACTTTTTCACAAAACACCGTGAATCGAATTTGAGATAAAATCTTTAGAAGATGTGTTAGAAATATTTATTTTGGCAGTTATTGCGCGATTTTTATCTCTTGTGACCTTTAAAAGCAAAATTATACAATTTATGATAAGTTACGTACGTCATTTACTTTATTGATATTGTACGTAACGATCATATTTTTGTTTGTAGATACCATTCAGAACTTTAGATCGATTGTTTTGCCAAACTGAATATTGTAGATGGCAAGTCCAGCCCATCTAAATTTCTTCTCGATTAAAATTACCTTTTTTGTCTGCTTGAATCTGACATCCGTCTTGCCAAGGGGTACCGTTTTACCCAGTCCAGTGTTGAGGAGGCCAGGTAGTCAGTCGCTTCGTGTAAAATACTGGTACTCACCTGCATCCGACTGTGGTCAACCCCATTATAGTTAATAATAGGCTAGACATTTTTTTTATTGAAATTATTCAATGTTTAAAAGTAGTTCAAATAAAATTTACACAATGTGCCTTGTTCAGCATGAAGTCTACATACTGTATGAATTCATGTTATCGTTTATCATCTTCGTAACCGTGTTTTGGTTTCTCATATGTTTCCTTTTCGGTAGATTACAAACATAACAGTTATTTTGTATGCCACGGAAAAAAACTCTCATTCAAGAATAGAGGTGTGTACCTATATCTTTTTTTTTATAGGGGGAAAAGCTCTAAACTGGAGAGGGAATGTGGGATTTTTACTCACTAGAGAATGTCGTGGTGGCCCAGTGGCTGAGACGTCGCCTCTCGTGCTTGAGCCGGGCAAGTACCAATGTGTCTTTTACAAATTCATATGTAATTTCTAAGTTTATCTTGGACATCACAGGCAACGGTGAAGGAAAATATGGACTTATATAGTTAATGTTAGTCTGAAATAACCAAGTCAGAGGCCTGTGGGATTCCCAGAGGCGGCTTTATTAACACTGACACCAGAGGTGGCCACATCCTCACATGAAAAGAAGAAGACTCACTAAAACCATCTCGGTGATCATCATCAGCATATGAAGAAGGGTTACTCCCGTTACCTCTTAAAAGTGCAAGGCACACTTGGGAGAGGTAAGTATACCTACAACTATACATACATATGTCTTGTATCACTAGCCTTAACTTACCTATCTTCTGAAAAAGGACCGCTTACAAAATTCCCTTATGATTTTCGCTACCTAACCCAAGTTCATTTTAGTTGAGGTGGATTACCCTTAGAAAAAAGAATGCGAATTCCTAGAATATTGATTTTTATTAAAGGTATTTTACACGGTATCTAAGGAAAAGTATTTATTCAAATAACAAGCTGATAAAATTAATAGGTTAATATTTAATTTAGTAACTATGTAAGCGGAATGCTAGAACCTAGACCAGTGATGGGCAAAGTACGGCCCGCGGGACAGCTCCGGCCCGCGAAAGCATTTAATCCGGACCACTGATGGTCCTTTGACATGAACAATTTATGGCCCGCGATAATTATATTTTGACGGTCCAGACTCCAGAAGTATAAAGTAGATTCTACTTAGTAGAATAATAGACGCATAGGTAAAGGCGCCAGCTTGACTAGCCGCGTAGTTCATGATTGTGTTGCGGGTCCCAGGGCACGGGGCGCAAAGAAGCGTGGTGAAGTGATAGGCTCTCACGCCTACCATCCATCGCAGGGCCGTCGAATAAAAGTTAAATTTTAATTTTTAACTTTTGTGCAACTGTGTGTGTGCATTTGTGCATTAATGCTGTAATGTTGTTATATGATTAAAAGTTTCAACACAAAATTATTTTTTCCTATAATTCTGGCCCTCCTCTGAAATTTCTTCAACTTTCCCCCCCTATAAGAAAGTTTGCTCACCACTGACCTAGACGGCATTTAGATTATAAGATAATGCTGTATCTACCTAAAATTATTTGTTACACTTAATTCTTAGTTTATATTGATTCCTCTAATTTCTGTAGTGTAAAATGTATTTATTAACTAAATGCTAAAAAAAATTCAACTGCACGAAAAAAACAGACCTCTGAAATAAAACAAATTCAATTTCCGCAGACTTAACGAAGGATTAATCAGGAGAACAAAAAAAAATGTAAGCGGAAGGATTCAATTTTCAATTGTTCACGTAGTTATCAGACTTCTGTTGCAATTAGCCGTATGTTTGCAGTCCGGGGTCAATGGCTGACGACTACTGCTCTCGTTCGCATTTTATTTGATGAACGAACAATTATTATTTTGCCATATGATCGAGTAGATTCAGTTGCTCTGCCTCAAGTAATTATCCCTTCGGCATTGATGTATCGTATGTATAGCGGAACTAATTAGAACATATTATAAATATCAACAACAACAAGCAAACACAAACGTTAGACAGAATCCATAAAATTCATCAACAACGAAGTAACAACACTGAAACAGCCAAAATAGTAATTAATTTCAAAACTGTATCTTACTAAAACAACGGAGAAACTTTCTTAAAATTTGTCAGGATTTGTTCTTCGTTCGGCCCACTGAGTTTCGTCCTACATGATAAAATCCTGGCTCGTCCCGAATAATATGCTTCCTTCGTCCCAAAATTTAATTTTTTATTATTTTATTCCCGCTTCGTCCTATTTTACATTCCGTCTACGGCCAATATCTTTTTGTATGTACCAAACTTAGTTATTTGTACAATCAGCAAAAAAGGGTTACGTATTTTTAAATATTTAACATCAATCACCCATTTAAAACCCCTGCCCTCTCTGTCTTCTCCGCGAGAGAAAATTTACTCGTATTATTATAATAACACTCTCTTGCCGCTCTTAGTGAGCAAGTAATACGTATACAGCTGAATTCACTGGAATCTGCCAGACACATATGAAAGCGCAAGTCCGATCCTGCATGGAGTTTTGCAGCCACCTTTGGGATGGCTCAGCTAAATATCAGCTTGCCGCGCTTGACTCGGTGGAACGCAGAGCCAGGAGGCTCATTGGCGACGTTGAGCTGGCGGTTGCCAGGCTTCACAGCTTGTCTCATCGCCGCAAGGTTGCCTGCTTGTCGGTCTTCTACAGACTGTACTTCGGTGAGTGTGCTGAAGAACTGCACGACCTCATCCCACCAGCCCCCTTCTACCATCGGACATCTAGACGCACTGCAAGTTATCATCCTTACCTTGTTGCCATTCCACCAATTCGCACCAAACGCTTCCAAACATCCTTCATAATGCGCACAGCGAATGAATGGAACTCGCTACTTGCGTCAGTGTTTCCGAACGCATTCAACCCGAATCTCTTCAAAGTTAGAGTGAACAGGCTTCTTCTGGGTAAGCTCACTCCATCGTCGACTCTGTCTCTGTCACCTTTGACCTAGACTAGAGTCAAGAGCAAACCCATCACAAATAAAAAAAAAAAAATGTATATGTAGTTTCATCGTCTTAGGAGCGTCTGAAGGGCAGACGGAGACGGGTGTACGGAGTAGCGAGTGCAGACTGCAGTCTGCCCGCCACAATAGCTCCGCGGGTTCCTGGCTTGCCGTTGGCTCTTTGTTACCTCACATATTACTTTTTGCTACGGACTTTAGAGGAAATTGAATTGTAACATAGTTTCACGAACAGATGAATACAGCTTCCACACACAAAGAGATCGGGATGCTCTTGATGAATGGAAAGATTTAAGCTGCTCTTCGCTGTCTATCTTTATGAAGACTACCACTTTCATTCAACTTGGGTTCGAGAAAATAAGTCTGTAAATAATAATGTAGTTAAATATATTCGTCTGATTTTTGTTAGTGTTTGTATCAACGGAACTAATATCCGCCTAGATGGATTTTTTCCCTCATTTTGACATGTTTCACTACTGAACATTCTTTCTAAAACACTAGGTTTAAAATATACATGAGCTAATTTGTGAGAGCATTGCTTTTGGTCCTTTAATATACATATTATTCAGACCTATGAGGCTACGACCTAATCCTAAGTCAACACGGTGACTTTTAATTTATTGGCAATAATGCCTTAGGGGGTGGAGGAACTTATAAATATGAATTAAGAACCAATCCAGAAAGGACATGGCTAAACAACTGCCCTTAGCATGAATAGATTTTTTTACTAGCTCGTGACATTCAAATATTCGTTAATGATTTATTACATTTTTATTATTCTTCTAGAACTTTCGCGAATTAATCAAATAATTAAAAATGTTTTCATGTTTTTGTTTGACAAGAAGAACATAAGATTCAGTTCTACGAAAAATTGTAGTCAATAAACCTACTTTTAAAGACATTTGCGTAAATTGAAACGAACAGTATTTATTATTATTTATTTATGTACATTTCGCTATACATCTCAAAACCATAGATGATGATTTATATAATTACATTTATCTGTTTTCTAGAAATTATTGGCAAAATCTGGCAAGAAACGGCACTTCTAGTTTACACTTGATTTGATTAAAACCAAAAAAAAAAAATACATGTTGGGGGTGTCGTGGGAACTCACTTTGATCGAAGTTCCTTTCGCCGGGTATTATGTATTAATACAGAGCCAACTAGTATGGCCCTAAGTTTCAATTGCGTATTGATTCATCATGAGATGCATAAACTGTGGTGTAGCCACAAATGACAGATCTTAAAATGACAGCCGGGACCAACGGCTTAACTAGTTTTCCAAAGCACGAAGGAACCACGGAATGACCTCGGCTAGCGTTGCTTAATCGCCCTGTGCGGCTGTTATTATTAAACCACGAGCACCTCTAAACGCCTTAATAAAGTATCATAGCAAAATATTATTATTTTACAAGTTTGTATACCTATTAATGTAGGCGGTTCTACGATTTTATTTTTAGGATTGTGACGATATAAAAAGTTCCAGTAACTTTTTTCATACGAAATACTAATGTTCAGCTATTCAGCATTACATATTAATAGTTAAAATGTTTACATATTGCTAGGGCAGTCGTCCATAATTTATTTAGCCATGTCCTCTAAAAGAAAACAGCTGTTTTGTCGAGTTACATGACTATAAATGCAC
Organism: Orthosia incerta; assembly: GCA_948252205.1. Lineage (NCBI taxonomy): Eukaryota > Metazoa > Arthropoda > Insecta > Lepidoptera > Noctuidae > Orthosia > Orthosia incerta. The sequence goes on from OX411744.1 coordinate 15,590,800, forward strand.
TTATAGAACAATAGATTTTTATCGTATTTTATAGGTGATTCCATGGTAAAATTTGTTTATATTCAAGAGTGCTTTCACCTCATAAAGATTGTCAACTAATTAAAAGTCACTGTAATCTGAATACTTAGTATTGTTTTTGTTGGATTTGTATCCAGCTAAACATACATATACATAGCAAGATAGTTATCGCTTAATTTTTTAGAGAGTGACGATAGTTGCGTCTCACCGCGCTCCTTCCTCGTGTCACGTCTGCAGCCACGCCCGCCTCGCTTGGCTTCCTATTTGCCTTTAATAAGATTTCTCTCCAGACTCTCCAGGCTGATTACGAACAGGCTAATAACACCATTTACAGGGTGCATATAAATGCAGATTTGCCTTAGACAACAATTAATTGAAAGAATCTGTTGGTGCAAGCGATATAGCAGTTCAAGAATACAAAAGTCAATTTTATTTCGAGGACAAATTAAACAAGACCTCATCTAGGACATGGTCTACCCGTACTATTCCTGGTTGAAGGAAAAATTAAACATTACAGTTGAAAAAAAGTGTCATACAATATTCTACATCACGCTCGGTAAATAAAAAATAATAAAAAAATAGCCTTTATTGCTTTTCATAAATATTTACAATTTTACAATGTTTGTTGCATGCCTTAAAACTAAATAACTTTAAAAATAATTTAAATTTATTTTAACTTAATCGGCAACCGGTTTAGCTTGTCTTTCGCCAAAGGCCTTCTCTAAAGCTTTCCATTCAACTCTATCTTTTGCTATTCTTGTCCATTCTGGACCAGCTACTCTTTTTATGTTGTCTTCCCATCGTGTGGTCTGGCGCCCTTTTTTCTATTTCCATCTCTTGGATACCATTCGGTTATTAATCTCGTCCATTTTTCATTTTTCTCTCTTATCATATGACCTGTCCATTTCTATTTCAGAGATTTATACACTTTTTCTACGTTTTTAAATTATGTACTAGATTTGATTTCATCCAGCCTTACTCTGTCTATTCTCTTAACCCCAATACGCTTCTTTCGATGCTATTCTGACAAACATTTATCTTGTTTAAAAGTTGTTTTGATAGAGCCCATATGATGTTTGACAGCCATATGTTTAACAAGGTAGGATGCAAACATCATATACTTTCCGTTTATCCTTGATATGTATATCCTTAATTTTCATGATTTCGCGAAGTGACCAAAACCTTTTCCACGTGTTGGCAACACTTCTATTTATTTCCCTATTCATTGTGACCGCTGGGGATATTAGTTGTCCTAGATACATATATTCATCTACGTATTCTATTTGTTCACCGTTCACAATGATGGGCACTAATTGATTAGAATTGGTTACGATTTTGGTCTTCGCAGTGTTCATGGACAACCCTGCAATGGCACTTTCATCTGATAGTTGTTGTGTCATTATTTCTAGATTGTCTGGGCATTCTGAAAACAAGATAATGACGTCTGCGAATCTTAAATGGTTTAAGTTTACACCATTTATGTTAAGTCCGTACTTATCCCAATCCATATTCTTAAATATCGCTTCTAGAGAGAGAGAGAGAGAGCAGAGCACGTTAGATACGCACGGGAGATATTTTTAAATGCAAAAACTAAATGTTTTTCGTGACATTTAGTATTATAATGATTAATTTTTGGTTTTTTCCTTTAATAATACAGAGGGCCAAATATTCAAGAGATCCAAGGGTATCTTCTTATATTTCATGCTGCTAGGTCCTATTTGAGGCTATTTGTTGAAAAACAATTTAAATCATCAAAATCTGATATAATATTTGACCGTAACTCTTGAAAGCATTGACTTAAGTTTGAATTTTTAACCCGTCCAAAGGACCAAATACGTAAGGATATTATAAAGGTTCCGTTTTTCCATTTGAGGAGAACCCATAAAAAATATTGCAAAATAATATCGATTACTCTCACATTCGAAGTTCCATTTCTGAGCGCTATGTTGTTATGTGTTCTCGTTCAGTTTCCTAAAAACAATTATCATTATTTCTAAACTTTTCAAGTAGCTAACTTTAAATACTTGAAATATAGACTGTATTCGAGGGGTCACATTATCACATATTACTATTTCTATGTATAAATAAAGTAACACTATCTTGTAATCAGTCATTGTACACTGTTGAATCACTGATTTCTACTGAAGCTGTCTTCTCCAAGAAATTATTAAGACGGCCTGGTGATACAATGATTGTCGTATCAAATAGCCTATGACCAGCAGTGAAAATAGTCCATGTGATGATATAATTTTATCTCTTCATTACCTACATTCCGTAATAATTGTCTTTAGTGTAAGAATAAAAAAGTCTTTGCCCTCATATCTTTGAAACTTCCTCAAGCTTTGTTATGAGGTTATGATCGCTTGTTAACTTGTTGCAATTCATTTTTGCAATTTCAAACTATGAATAAATATTTATTGTTATTAACATCATGATAATTTTAGCTGAAAGACGTCCACTGCTGAATATAGGCCTCCCCTAAGGCTAACATCTCTATTTGAAAGGTCGCTTATTTTCGAAAAGGTTCGTACTTCGTAAACGACCAATCACATAGACGGATATCTACATCGCGTCTTTCATCTTTACATGTGATTGGTCGATTGTTCATGCTCTTTGCCCTTTGCCTTGCCGAATTCATTACGCATTAAGGCTGCAGGGGGTTACAGATTTTATCACAAGTTAAAAATAATACAATTGAAATGAGCAATTGAAGCCCTTTTATAAGTATGTTACCGCAACCCCTATTTTTGCTCCTATGTGACGTTTTTTATTCTTTGTTAAGGAAGTGGAAGCACCTCTTATAATTTGTTATAAGAGGTGCTTCCACATCACAAGGAGCATGCATGGATGGCATTTGTGCCATGGCAACGGCATTAGTATTTCCTGAAATAAGCGTTTCCACCCTGGGTGTTCTATTACCGTGTTTCTGCTTAGAAACACACGCTAAACTATTAATAAACAAATGATAATTCAGTCATGATAGTAGATACTCCAGTTAGATTCACCATAAGTGACGTTTTTCCTTAAGGCGATATATACACCCCAATGCTAACGCAGTACTGGCCGTGCGCCCGCTCGATGCCAAAATATCAAAATTGAACCTCCTTTTGAACAGTTTTGTTTGCAAAATATTATTTGATTTACATATGCTATGTTAGTTATGAAGAAATACCAGCCATAATTTTTTATGTGTAAAATTTTTTTTAAACATCCTAGTCGTTTTGGAGTAGTTTCCAAAAGTTCCGAAAAAATGTCGTGTTGTTAATTATTTTTTAAAGCAAAACTATTAGTTACACGTGAAATATTTTTTTTTTTTCAAACCTATTAATCTAGCCGTTACTAAGGAGTATACTTTAGAAAGTTACCGTTTTACGGCACTAAAGCGTATGTAGGCCCTTAAAGCTTGATTAATAAAACACATTTTTTAAAGTTTCAAAAAGTTAAAAGTAACATTTATTTTACTTATCTTTACAATCCAGCGCATGCCTGCAGCCCTAACAAGGTGCTCGCTCCACCTAGAGGGAGGCCTTCCAACGCTGCGTTTTCCGGTACGCGGTCGTCACTCCAAAGCTTTTCGGCCCCATCGACCATCAGTTCTGCTGCTGTTATCAGATGGTAAACAAACAAATTCTAAACAAATTTTAATGTCCCCAAACTTACCTGATCAGCGGCTTCATCGTTGGATCCCCCATTGCTCATCGTGTTATCCATCATGCAGGAGTTGAAGAAGACGGCCTTGGTCATGTTGCCCAGGAAGTCGATGGCGCAGGCATGCAGCTTGTTGCCGTAGCACTCTTCCGGCCCATGCTAGCACTTGAACTCATACACGCCGTTGCCCTTGTCGATGGTCTGTATTTTGAAAAAAATAATAACGCTGATTTTGCCATTTTTTATCCGCACTACTGTGGAAAAGTATGCGACTTGCCCCCATCTTTTCAGGTTATAATATTAGGCTCATTGGCTCGCTAGACGGACAGACGTGGAGTCATAGTAATAGGGTCCCGTTCTTACCCTTTGGGTACGGAACCCTAAAAATACAATATACTTGTTTTTGTTGCAGTAACGCGTGAAATACATGATTCTTATTTGCTAGTTTTTTTTTACTTTTTACCCGACTACGGCTAAGCCCAAAGGGAAGGGTTAAGATTTTTGTAGTGTATGTATGCATGTTTCTATTTAAGTATGTTCCTCCGTAACGACTAAACTATTCATCGGTTTTTGATGAATAAGGTGTCAATACTGTCAATCGATTCGTTATCATACCCCCGCCATAATAACGAATCGATTCATCACAGTCTAAAAAAATAACCGTATTTGGGTGACAGTTTTTATTAAACTTTTTGCTTGTTGCTATGAGCATTTAATTTTCCCTATAAATAAAAATAAATCGTCGAATATGGAAGCGCATCACTTCAGAACAGCTGCACCTTTATTTGGTGTTTTTTTATGTTCTTTTATTATTCTTCAGGGCCACGGAGTCTCATTGCTAAGAAAGAAAATTTAGTTCAAATAAATCTCACTAGATGGCGCGATATAAAAAAAAAATACATTTTCTGGAATTGAACATAAAAATTGTATATTATTGGTTAATCAACTCTCTCAAAAGATTATTTGAACGGATCATTTAAAATTGATGCCAATAGATGGTGCATTTTTAAATTTCTGATGCATTCCACTCGATTGTTAAAATTTGCACTGTAGCACATTTTAGTGCAAATAAAAACTGTACAAACGTGCATAAAAATACTATAAAACGAACCTTCACTGTATTTAAAGAAAAAATATTCACGAACCTAGTAAACCCTTTTACTTGCAAGTCGCTGCTAACACCATCTATTGCCGTGAAACGGGACCGAACGTGATTGATATACTTACAAAAATAACAAGATTAATACGATGATAAACGCTATTTACGTCGGCACGGTTTCTTTGTATGGGATGAGGCATCTGTATGCTAGTATTATATTATCTGTGGTCAGGGCAAAGTTTGTATGAAATAAATTTTGGAAAACGACCGGATTTTAAATTGCAGCCGTGTGAAGCCGGAGTTCGTCAATACTCGACTTCAAGACGTTTACAGATAGCAATACAAAATGATCACAAACATTTTTTTTTACCTTTGCGGGTCGGTTTTTCTTTTGTTTTATAAAAAAAACAAAAATTCCTAATTGATAAAACAATTGAATGTCACCTTGCAACCGATTGTTTCTACTTTATTCGAAATTACATAATTTTGAGATAATTTCGCTTATTGTCACTTTATGCTACTTATACTTTTGCCACATTTAAATAAATTATGTATTTTAACAGTTGTGTTTACTTGTACCTATATTGTACAGTTTGAGCTACATTCAAACACACACGAGGTCGATAATAAGTAAAGTACATAATTATTTATTTGATGGATAGCTCCTTATCACATGTCCCGGGAACATCGACATCTTTGTTTTATTCTATATCAAAACATTCACATTATTTTTCATTTACAATTTTGTTCATACCTGCGCATTTCCGTAGATTCAAGTTGAGATATGAACCAAGTTTCTCAATTGTTGGTCTTAAACTCATTGTATCAAAGCTTCTGCAATCATCACAGAGGCATTCATAATACAACTTGATGTCAACTTTTTCTGGTGCCAGTGCTTGTATCTAAAACAAATCGGATTCGTTTATTGACTTCAGTTTACTTTATTCGAAAAGTAAGAATAAATGAGAAATATAAACCTTATATTCCAGAAAGTAAAAATTGTCTATGAAATTCTGCATAGGATTAACCCCTTCATCTATCAAGTTTGAAAATATATCTGCAAACGAATTAAAAATGAAAGAAAACGACATTTAATGATACATCTATTTATATATTTTTGTCTTACTTACCATCATTCTGTGTTCTTACTGTGATTAAAGTTAAACTTAATAACAAATTGGAAAAATAGTTACTTGTATACAAAAACATTGTTATTCACGATTGAATAGACGAAGTACTAACTAGTGCCCGAAGCGCTCACTGACGATAAGGCGACATCGGTAGCCATTTATGTTGTTACGTTTCTTTACAGTCTAATTGAGGACGCATTCACACTATATTTTGTATTCAAATTTTAAATTTAGAAAATAACACTTCTTTTTGCACAAATCACCGCGATTCGAATTTAAGATAAAATCTTTAAACGGTGTATTATGAATATTTATTTTAACACTTATTGCTCGATTTTTTTCTCTGTGACCGTTAAACGTAACATTATACAATACATTTATGATAAGTTACATACTTCATTTACTTTATTGATATTGTACGTAACGACCATATTTTTGTTTGTATTTTCAGAACTTGAGATCGATTGTTTCTCTTGTTTTTTCAATCTGAATATTGTAGATAAGTATTGGTAGGTGTACACACTAGATATGATGGGCAAGCCAGGCCATCAAAATCTCGTCTCGACTATAATGACCTTTTTTTTCACTACTTTGTCTATTATGTAACACATTGCCTAAGAAATTCGTTTCGAATATGAACATTTAGACACAAGATTATAAAATAAAATAAAAGAAAAACAAAATTACATAATAACAGTTACGAAATGACTTTTTTATGGAGGTTTGATATCATTATTTAACTGGCAGAATTATACTGAACCTATTACCTCTCGAAAGAGCACGCGTTGATTGTGTGTATATAGTCTGTGGTTTTTAGTCTGAACGTTTCTAATAAATTGTTGGAACTTATTTGCATTTAATTAAGTAAGCTCATCAGGTAGTGGAAAAAGAATCGTTCGTGTCTCGCATAAAAAGGATTTATTTTAACACTGGCATGTAGCTTCTCAAATTGGCTACATCGCTCGTATTAAAATCTCGACTTTTTATGCTCGACACGAAATGTACTATTTTGTCTGCTTGAATCTGTCATCCGTCTTGCCAAGGGATACCGTGTTACCCAGTCCAGGGTTGAGGAGGGCAGGTAGTCAGTTGCTTCGTATAAAATACTGGTACTCACCTGCATCCGACTGTGGTCAACCCCCGTTATCTATACTCTATACTAATACTAATATACTAATATACTAATACTAATACTAATATACTAATATACTAATATACTAATTAATAATTACTAATATTACTAATTACTAATTACTAATATTACTAATTACTAATTTACTAATATTACTAATAATATTATAAAGAGGTAAAATTTGTAAGTTTGTAAGTTTGTATGTAGGGGGTAATCTCTGGAACTAATGATCCAATTCTAAAAATTTTTTCACTGGTAGAAAGCTACATTATTCCTGAGTACTATAGGCTATATAACATCACGCTACAACCAATAGGAGCGGAGCATTAATGAAAAATGTTGCAAAAACGGGCAAGAATATTACTTTTTGAGGGCTTCCGTTGCGTGCGCTACGTAAACAGTTTCAGTTATGCAATCATGTACGTAGGGTAGGTAGAGTAGGTAGGGTAGGTGTAGGGTAGGTAAAAAAAATGAGGAGAAATTAAATAAGGGCCGCATGTTTCTTAACAAATGTATTTTTTTGCCGTGAAATTGTTGAATTTTCGATCACTCAGGAATCGACACTATTTTTATCTATACTATATTACTATATCTAATATATAAAATTCTCGTGTCACAGTTTTCGTTGCCATACTCCTCCGAAACGGCTTGACCGATTTTGATGAATTTTTTTGTGCTTATCCGGTATCTATGAGAATCGGCCAACATCTATTTTTCATCCCAAAAAAAAAAAAAAAAAAAAAATAGGGTAGGTGTAGGTTAGGTGTAGGTTAGGTGTAGGTTAGGTGTAGGGTAGGTGTAGGGTAGGTGTAGGGTAGGTGTAGGGTAGGTGTAGGGTAGGTGTAGGGTAGGTGTAGGGTAGGTGTAGGGTAGGTGTAGGGTAGGTGTAGGGTAGGTGTAGGGTAGGTGTAGGGTAGGTGTAGGGTAGGTGTAGGGTAGGTGTAGGGTAGGTGTAGGGTAGGTGTAGGGTAGGTCAATGTTTGGAGTTTTTATGGCAAAACAAAGTTTGCCGGGTCAGCTAGTTACTATATACTATATTACTATATAATATTATAAAGAGGTAAAATTTGTAAGTTTGTAAGTTTGTATGTAGGGGGTAATCTCTGGAACTAATGATCCAATTCTAAAAAATTTTTCACTGGTAGAAAGCTACATTATTCCTGAGTGCTATAGGCTATATAACATCACGCTACAACCAATAGGAGCGGAGCATTAATGAAAAATGTTGCAAAAACGGGCAAGAATATTACTTTTTGAGGGCTTCCGTTGCGTGCGCTACGTAAACAGTTTCAGTTATGCAATCATGTATGTAGGGTAGGTAGAGTAGGTAGGGTAGGTGTAGGGTAGGTGTAGGGTAGGTAAAAAAAATGAGGAGAAATTAAATAAGGGCCGCATGTTTCTTAAAAAATGTATTTTTTTGCTGTGAAATTGTTGAATTTTCGATCACTCAGGAATCGACACTATTTTTATCTATACTAATATACTAATACTAATCTATACTAATACTAATACTAATATACTAATACTAATATATACTAATACTAATTACTAATATTACTAATACTAATATACTAATACTAATAATACTAATATACTAATAATATTATAAAGAGGTAAAATTTGTAAGTTTGTATGTAGGGGGTAATCTCTGGAACTAATGATCCAATTCTAAAAATTTTTTCACTGGTAGAAAGCTACATTATTCCTGAGTGCTATAGGCTATATAACATCACGCTACAACCAATAGGAGTGGAGCATTAATGAAAAATGTTGCAAAAACGGGCAAGAATATTACTTTTTGAGGGCTTCCGTTGCGTGCGCTACGTAAACAGTTTCAGTTATGCAATCATGTATGTAGGGTAGGTAGAGTAGGTAGGGTAGGTGTAGGGTAGGTGTAGGGTAGGTGTAGGGTAGGTGTAGGGTAGGTGTAGGGTAGGTGTAGGGTAGGTGTAGGGTAGGTGTAGGGTAGGTGTAGGGTAGGTGTAGGGTAGGTGTAGGGTAGGTGTAGGGTAGGTGTAGGGTAGGTGTAGGGTAGGTGTAGGGTAGGTGTAGGGTAGGGTAGATACGTAGCCAGTTGATGGGAGCGAAGCCGCGTGGGACAGCTAGTAGTTGATAAAAGGCTAGGGAATTTTTTATTGACATTATTCAAACTCTAAAAAGAGGATAAAATTCACACAATGTGCCTTGTTCAGCATGAAGTCGTACAAAATACTGTATGAAATCATGTTATCGTTTATCATCTCGGTGACCGTGTTTTGGTTTCTCATGTTTACTTTTCGGTATATTACAAACATAACAGTTATTTTGTATGCCAGAGAAAAGCAACTCTCATTCAAGAATAGAGGTAGATACCTGTATCTTTTTTTATAGGGGGAAAACCTTCAAAAGGTGCATGAACTTTTGTGGAAAAGATGGAGAGGGAATGTGGGATTTTTACTCACTAGAGAATGTCGTGGTGGCCCAGTGGCTGAGACGTCGCCTCTCGTGCTTGAGCCGGGCAAGTACCAACGTGTCTTTTTCAAATTAATATGTAATTTCTAAGTTTATCTTGGATATCACAGGTAACGGTGAAGAACTATATGGACTTATATAGTTAATGTAAGTCTGAAATAGCCAATTCAGAGTCATGTGGGGTTCCCAGAGGTGACTTAACTAACTCTGACACCAGAGTTGGCCACATCCTCACATGAAAAGAAGAAAACTCACTAAAACTACCTCGGTGATCATCATCAGCATATATAAGGATAACCCCCGTTAACTCTTAAAAGTGCAACGCCTGTTAAGACACGTACATACCTGGGGCGAGGTAAGTATACCTACAAACTAATATACTTACATATAAATCTTATACCCCTAGACTTACCAGTCTTCTGAAAAAGGACCGTTTACAAAATTCCCTTTTTTTAATTTTCGATTTCTAACCTAAGTTCATTTTAGTTGAGGAGGATTACCGTTAGAAAAACGAATGCGAATTCTTAGAATATTGTTATTTTATTAAAGGCATTTTACATGGTATCTAAGGAAAAGTATTTATTCAAATAACAAGTTGATAAAATTAATAGGTGAATATTTAAGTTAGTAACTATGTAAGCGGAATGCTAGAAAATAGACGGTATTTAGATTATAAGATAATGCTGTATCTATCTAAAATTAATTGTTACACTTAATTCTTAGTTTATGTTGATTCCTCTAATTTCTGAAGTAGTGGAAAACGTATTTATCCTCCTAAATGCTGAAATTTTTTCAACTGCACGAAAAAAACAGACCTCTGAAATAAAACAAATTCAATTCTATTAAATTTCCTAGACTTAACGAAGGATTAATTAGGAGAACAAAAAAGTTTGTAAGCGGAAGGATTCAATTTTCAATTTTTCACGGGGTTCTGTTGCAATTAGCCGTATGTTTGCAGTCCGGGGTCAGTGGCTGACGACTACTGCTCTCGTTCGCATTTTATTTGATGAACGAACGATTCCATGCCATCCGCTGTTCGTTTGCACAACAGAAAAATTTTCATCCCGCTGCACAGAGCCGACAATTTCATCCCGTTCCTAAAACTCACCTGACGCTGTTGGAAAACTTGCAAAAAATGTTTATTTTTCCATTTGATCGAGTAGATTCAGTTACTCTGCCTCAAGTAATTGGACCTTCGGCATTGATGTATCGTATGTATAGCGGAACTAATTAGAACATACTATAAATATCAACAGGCAAACACAAACGGTAGACAGACACCATACAATTCTGTTGTTAATATCAACAACGAAATAACAACACTGAAACAGCCGAAATAGTAATTAATTTCAAAACTGCATCCTACAAAAACAACGGAGAAACTTTCTTAAAAATTGTCAGCAGTGCCAAAAAGGAAGAGCTGACGTAGTGCCAGACACTTAAGAAGGTATATGAAGTTTCGTTATCATATGAGCGTCTGAAGGGCAGACGGAGACTGGTATACGAACTAGCGAGTGCAGACTGCAGTCTGCCCGCCACAATAGCGCCGCGGGTTCTTGGCTAGCCGTCGGCTCTTTGTTACCTCACATATTACTTTTTGCTACGTACTTTAGAGGAAATTGAATTGTAACATAGTTTCACGAACAGATGAATACAGCTTCCACACACAAAGAGATCGGGATGCTCTTGATGAATGGCAAGATTTAAGCTGCTCTTCGCTGTCTATCTTTATGAAGACTACCTCTTTCATTCAACTTGGCTTCGAGACAACAAGTCTTAAAATAATAATGTAAGTAATATATTTGTCTGATGTTTTTATTTAGGTTTTATATCAACGGAACTAATATCCGCCCAGATGGATATTTTTTCCCACTTTTTGACGTCACTACTGAACATTCTTTCTAAAACATAGGTTAAAAATATACATGAACTAATTAGTGAGAGCTTTGTTTTTGGTTCTTTAATATACATATTATTATTCAGGCCTACAATGCTACGACCTAATCTTAAGTCAACACGGTGACTTTTAATTTATTGACAATGCCTCAGGGAGAGGAAGAACTCATGAATATGAACTAAGAACCAATCCTGAAATCGCAAAAAAGCTGCTGTCTTGTCGAGTTACATGACTATAAATGTACTTATAGAACAATAGATTCTTTTCGTATTTCATAGGTGATTCCATGGTAAAATTTGTTTATATTCAAGAGTGCTTTCACCACATTAAAGATTGTCAACTAATTTAAAGTCACTCTGTAATCTGTATACTTAGTACCTATTGCTTTTGTTGGATTTTTATCCAAATAAACATACATAAACCTAGTTGTCGCTTCAACAATTTTTCAGAGAGTGACGATAGTTGCGTCTCACTGCGCTCCTTCCTTCACGACTGCAGCCGCGCCCGCCTCGCTTCGTTTCCTATTTGCCTTTAATGAGATTTCTCTCCAGACTCTCCAGGCTGATTACGAACAGGCTAATAACACCATTTACAGGGTGCATATAAATGCAGTTGAACGTTTGACAACAATTAATTGAAAGACTGTTGGTGCAAGCGATATTGCAGTTCAAGAATACAAAAGTATTACGGGGACATATTAAACAAGACCTTATCCAGGACCTGGTCTACCCGTGTGCCAAGTAAGTGTGAACAAACAGACTAAATATCTTTCGCTTTTATCATATTAGTAGCATGGACGATAATTTCACAAGCCTGGCTTCCATGATCACCAATTAATGGTCTGCAATTTATAAATACAGCATATTTCATAATAATCCGGTCGATGGTTTATACGTAGTAGCTGCCAAGTTTTTAAATCGTATATTTTACTTAGGAACGCGGTAGGTTTCAGCGAGCTCTCTCCAGGATGGCGGTGGCGATTCAACAAGTTCAACTTAATAAAAACTCCGTTCGGGCTCAAAGCCTTCGTCTATCGAAAGCTTTATATTTCTTTCTACCTTAATTTCAAATCCTTAGAATTTTCGTTTGAACTAGGAACGGTGGTTTTTTTTAAATACGTTGAGTTTATTTACCTTGGGATAGTTTTCTGTTTACTTCAACCCATATTGTCTCACTGCTGGTCAAAGTTCTCCCTCATAGCCTCCCAGTATGGAGGAAAAGAAAGATGTTTTTTGCCTTACTTCTTTCAATTGAACAAAAACAGGTAGTGTGTTTTAAAATGTTGTTAGTTTTTATGATTTCCTCATTAGGAAGAAAAGGCGAAAAAAGGGGCAGAGAGGGCATGGATTGTACAGTGAAAAGCTCACGCCAGGTGGTCGGCGCTCGTGCCGTTTATTTATCTCCACTGAAATGAAAAATTGAAGCGAATGTTGTTGCGCTGAAACTCGACTCACTGCAATACGTAGAGCGCTATACTTCTGAGAGACGAAACTGTTATTAGAACGCAGGTTGAAGTGATCTCGACGTTACAATAAGTATTAAGTAAAAACCGGCCAAGTGCGAGTCGGACTCGTGCACGAAGGGTTCCGTACCATTATCGCAAAAAACGGCAAAAAATCACGTTTGTTGTATGGGACTTACGGACGTCCTTAAATATTAATTTTATTCTATTTTAAGTATTTGTTGTTAGAGCGGCAATAGAAATACATCATCTGTGAAAATTTCAACTGTCTAGCTATCACGGTTCATGAGATACAGCATGGTGACAGACAGACAGACAGACGGATCGCGGAGTCTTAGTAATAGGGTCCCGTTTTTACCATTTGGGTACGGAACCCTAAAAAAAATTAAAAGATTTTTTAAACTAATTTTAATTTCGCTTTTAATAAATACAATGAGCCCAAACACGAAGGGGGTATCATGTTTGGTTACGGAGTTGCTATGGCCTCCTTCCAGCTGCATATTGAGACCAGCTCCATAGTACTAAATTTTTCAAATCACATCCTGGCATGAGCCAGGCACAAAATAAAACACACAGGAAAAATCTATTACTAATTGTCGGACACACAAATGAATACGAAAGCAAGGTAACATCATCATCATCAGCCTATACCAGTCAACTGCTGGACATAATCCTCTCCAATCGAACGCCATTGATCACGAATTTCGGCAAAATAACTGTCATCCAGCTGCTCCACGCTCGTCCAAGATCGTCGCTCCACCTAGCCTGAGGGCGTCCTACCTTACGTTTACCAGTTCACGGTCTCCACTCAAGAACACGTTTGCTCCACGGTCATCGGTTATGCGACTTATATGGCCGGCCAATAGCCACTTCAGCTTGCTTATTCTGTGAGCTATGTCGACAACTTTGGTTCTCTGCCGGATCACCTCGTTTCGAATTCGATCCCTTAGAGAGACGCCGAGCATAGCCCTTTCCATAGCTCGTTGAGCAACTTGGAACTGATGCAACAGCCGTATTGTGAGTGTCTTCGTCTCGGCACCGTAGGTCATAACAGGTAGGACGCAGTGGTTGAAAATTTTGGTGAAGACCAAAATTTTGGCTTTGTGGCTAAGCCTGAAGACCAAAATTTAAAGCTTGTAAAAAATCTCAAGCAAAACACTTTTTTGTCAAAAAGATTTTTATTTTCACTTTTTAGTGGTACATAATGGACAAGTTGGAGTGATGGTATGTTATGAAATGGTGTAAAAAATAAACGGACATGCGATTGCAGCAATCCCGAGAGATTTGTCGTCATTTATTGAAAGTTCTGTTGTATATCTCCGAAGTTATTCATCAGACCTTAACCAAATTTAAATGGGACCATTTCGGAATTAACTTCATTCGAACTAAAAAAGAATTTTGCAAATCCGTTTGTTTATGACGGAGTTATGCCCGAACATACATAAAAAAGTAGGTATATAAACATCCGAATTGAGAACCTGGAGAAGGTTCTCAATTCGGGAAATTTTTGGGAAGTCGGTGAAAAAGGAATAATATTGCTACTGCTCATTATTTGCGCATGCAGGATTTTCCATGTATTTTGTAGTATTTTGTAGTAATTTTTCAGTGACACTGCATCTTTGGTCTAGCAGTCGCAACCGCTACTGCTAAGCATGTGCTTCAGGGTTCGATTTCCGGGTCGAGCAGTGTTATTTATTTATACAGGGTTGGTAAACAATCGGAGATCAAACGAAATAGTGCGATAATTGGGGTTATTTGCAGAAGGTTCTAAAGTTACTTTAATTTGGTTTTTTTTTTTTCATTTTACTGTAACTAATTGGCTATTTATTACATATGTTTGCAAATGTCTCTGTGGCAGAGCCCTAACTTGATCTCCTTAAAAGTTATGACAAATTTAGTGTTTTTAAAGAAAATTCCTTTTTCTTTTAATACATAGGCATTAGAGTAAAATGGAAGAAATAAATATTTCTAACTTTAGAACCTACTGCAAATTACACCAACTATCGCCCTCCTGTTTCGTTTGATCCAAGATGTTTTGCCCACTCTGTATAATAATAATAACTTTATTGTACACCAAGACAAAGACATAAAGGAAAAATTACCCTTGAGGACTCAAAATTTTCAACGCTGTGGGCTCTAGTGGACACAGGTCTGGATAAAATTATCTACGCCTGTGTCTACCGCTCGCACAGCGGAGATCAGGAGACATCCAGGCTCGCAGAGTACCTCAGTGAGGCGGCTGATGCGGCACAGCAACGGTACCCTTCCGCCCAATTAGTGTTACTGGGGGACTTTAACGCCCACCATCAGGAGTGGCTCTTCCCATACCAGTGCACTGACCATGCTGGACGGGAGATGCGTAAGCTTTCGCTAACGCTAAACCTCACCCAGCTGGTCCAGGGGGCAACGAGGGTACCGGATGTTGATTCGCACACAGCGAATTGCTTGGACCTTCTGCTGACAACAGATCCAGACAGATACTCTGTGTCGATAAGTTCACCCCTGGGTAGTTCCGACCACTGTCTGGTGAAGTCTGTGTCCGTCTATTCCCCGCCCGATCCCAGCCCAAGAGGCACCCGGCGGGTTTGGCGGTACAGGTCAGCAGATTGGGATGGCATGCGTTCTTTCTTCGCTTGCTATCCTTGGCAGCCTACTTGCTTTTCTTCGGCTGATCCTTCGTCGTGCGCGGACGCCGTTACTGATGTGTTGCGTCAGGGAATGGAGTACTACATTCCGTTCTCTGACATAACGATTTCCAGCGTTGACCGGCCATGGTTTGGCGCCGAATGTCGTCGCGCCGACGCGCTTAAACATGAGGCGTACCTGGCATGGGTCGACGCTCGATCGCGTAAAGCGAGTGACTTGGGTCAGAAGAAGAAAGCCTACAACAGGGCTGCCAAGTCCTGCAAGAAGGTGTTGCGTGGGGCTCGATTCGACCACATTGGCCGAATGGGGGCCAAACTTGCTTCTTACCCAGCAGGTAGTAAAGCGTTCTGGTCCCTGGCTAAGTCGGTCGAGTCGAACTTCTGCCGTCCCTCACTACCACCACTGCTGAAACCCGATGGGTCACTGGCTCACACCGCTGAGGAGAAGGCAAATTTGTTTGCCTCCCTTTTTGCGGAATCTTCGCGTCTGAATCCTGGTGATTCGCGGCCCCCTCCTTCTCCTGATGGGTGCGAGACGAGTATGTCGGACATTCGCATCCATCAAAAGGACGTCCGTAGGGTGCTGCGCAACCTCGACGTGAACAAGGCTAGCGGCCCTGACGGCATACCAGCTATAGTTCTTAGAACCTGTGCGCCTGAACTGTCTCCGATCTTGACACGCTTATTCCGCCTTTCATATGAGACTGGAACAGTGCCGAATGCTTGGAAGCAAGCCAACGTACAGCCCGTGCCCAAGAAGGGCAGTAGAGCTGACCCGGCCAACTACAGACCCATCTCTGTAACGTCCATACTCTGTAAGAGTATGGAGCGTGTACTCAACACTAAGCTCCTGGCATACCTAGAAACTAACGATATCCTTAGCGACCGCCAATACGGCTTTCGCCGAAATCGGTCTACTGGGGATCTTCTAGCGTATGCCATTCACATATGGAGTGAGGCCATCGAGAGGCATGGGGAAGCGCTTGCCGTCTCCCTCGACATCTCGAAGGCTTTCGATAGGGTCTGGCACGAAAGCCTTATTGGTAAGCTTCCTTCATTCGGTTTGCCCGGTGGTCTGTGCGATTGGATTGCAGACTTCCTGAGAGATCGGTCCATTCGAGTGGTTATCGATGGCTGCTCGTCGGACCAATTGGATATTAATGCCGGGGTCCCTCAGGGGTCCGTACTCTCAGCAACATTGTTCTTGTTGCACATTAACGATCTGCTGAAGCCCGGCACCTTTGGGTATGCAGACGACAGCACTGTTGCTGAGAGATACTTGTCCAACGCGCGTGCTACCGGGCCTCAGGTCCGGTCTCTCCGGGAGGCCATGGTGGAGCGCTTGAACTTGTCCTTGCAGGCAGTTTCCGAATGGGGCGATGCCAATCTGGTCAGGTTTAATGCTGCTAAAACCCAGGCGTGTCTTTTTTCCGCTAAAAGGAGCCAATTCCACCCGGCTCCTACTTTCCGTGATGTAACCGTGCCAATAACGAACCATCTTGAGCTTCTTGGCGTTTCGTTGACATCGACTCTCAATTTTGGGCCATACATTGAGGCAAAGGCTCAGCTGGCTGCCAAAAAGTTGGGGATCCTTGCGAAGGTGAGAAGGTACTTCACGCCGGAACAGCTGCTCAACTTGTATCAAGCGCAAGTTCGATCGTGCATGGAGTACTGTTCTCATCTCTGGGATGGATCTGCTAAATACCAGCTTGATGCACTAGAGTCGATCGAAAAGCGGGCCAAGAAACTCATCGGTAATGAGGCACTGGTCAAGTCAAAGCTCCAGAGCCTTGAACATCGTCGCCGAGTTGCCAGTTTGTCGGTATTTTATCGGTTACATTTCGGGGAGTGTGCGATGGAATTACATGATTTAATTCCGCCCAGCCCGTTCCATCATCGGACTACCAGACGTACGGCGTTGCGTCATCGGTACATGGTGGACATCCCACCCATACGCACAAAACGTTTTGGGGACACTTTTATTATGCGTACAGCTAAAGAGTGGAATTCCCTACCGGAATCTGTGTTTCCCGATAGCTACAATCTAGGGGTCTTTAAGTCAAGAGTGAATAGGTTTCTTCTAGGCAAGCGTGCTCTATCGTCGACCACATCATCGCTTACCATCAGGTGAGATAGTGGTCAAGCGCAAGCCTATAGATAATAAAAAAAAAAAAAAAAAAAATTAAATTAAGAAACATACAGTAGGGTAGTTTACTGAAAATTATTTTTTTGTCCATCAGGTAGATTAATAAAATATACGTGTCCAATAGACACGTATATTTTCTTTTGGCACGTAAACATAAAGTGACGACGATTTATTGCGTTGAAATATCGTGTGACGTGCCTTAGTGACGTCGCAAGCCCCCACTCCTGAACTTTGACGCGCTTTAACTTTGTATTTTTTTATTGATTTGGTAAAGCAAAAAATATGTGTACAATGTATTGTTATTAATAAACTGAATAGAATTATAATTTTTCTACCCTGGGTAGAAAAATTAGTTACTGAGTTTTTCTCTGGAATCTGGAATTTCTCAGTAGCAGCCCGTAATTTGAATTTGTGGCACTGGCATAATAGGGAAGGCCTATTGCCATCAACCGGACCTTATTATGGAATAACTGGAAAAAAATGGGTGTACTGGAGCACCTCTACCTAACCCTTCGGGCAGACAGGCGTGATATTATATGTTTTTCACTGGTACTCACAAAATAGACACAAATTACCACAAAATATACGTATAATAGCTCCAATAACAGTTCCGTAAACGAGGAAAATTGTACCTGTGTAAGTGATATAATTATAATGCAGTATATTTTTACGCTGTTGCCCAGGTTTCCAGCAGGTGATGGTTCTCACGCTATCCTGACATTAATGTCTCGTTGGAAGGGTCCCTATCCACGTTAAATATTAATATGGATCGGCCAGCTACCTTCCAGTTATTGACGGAGGTGCACACAATATGCCTCCTGTATATTTTTACTTCAGTGTCGAAAGGTAGGCCATTTTTTGCAGGTAACTTTATAAATAGGTGTGTTGAAAGTAGGGTTACATTTATGTTTTCTACACCTCACTGAATTTTGTAACATGAGCCAAAAATCAAATGTGGATTCCACGCACGTTACAACCGCGTCATTACTGTCAAAAAGTTTATTGGAGGGGTTCAAATATCCATAAAAGTATAAGTACCAATTGTTTGGAAACGAGCACGAGGTTAATAAATATACTTACAGGTACTCGTACAATAGCAACTCTAACAACTATTAAAGCGGAATAAAATGCTGTAACCGTTTGAAGCGTAATAAATTAATTTAGTATTATACAATTTAATGCTGCATTACACATTGTTAAAAACATTATTATTGGATTTAATTGTATTGATTGCTAGAATTAATGTTATTATGTTAATGGATCGGCTTTTTGCGCCATAAAGTGTGCCAGCATAGTTTTCGCTCGGCCCCATTTCATTCCATTCTCCGGCGGGTTATCTGGCTCGGGGCAAACAGTGCTCTCCCGACCTTTGTTTCAACCGTAACTATCGGACTTCATTTATGCCCCTTATCTTCCGCACACAGGAATAGGTAGCTCCACTACAAAATCTTTTTATTTCTTTATTGGCATTGTGCTGTATCTTCGTGTTATTTATACCATTTCGAAGAACGTTACTGGATCGTGTCCAGTTCTTACGCATTTTATTGATTAGGTGTTGTTTTATTGGATGTGTATCTTGTATCTATTTATATTGATCTGTTAATCTTGACGTTCCAAGTATTATATTATTTTTGCTTAATTTTTGGGGTAGTATTGGTTACAGTTCGTTCCGTAAAATCAGTATACATAACTTGATTTTCGTAGAAAACTTTTATACAATCTTGAGCAAACTGTTAGTCAAATTTAATTGTTTGCAGACCATAGAAACAAATTTTAATAAACAGCATCGTAAGTAAACCTTAAAATAGCAATGAAAATAAACATTCATATTACCTCAAATTCTGAAATATCAAAATTATCAAATCTGGACAAATCTCCGAGAAAACGGGGCGAGTAAATATAAAATGCGTTTCTGCCAACCTCTCAACTAATGAGATTTATTTTCAATTAGAAGCGGGCCGCGGGCCACAAGCCGATCGCAGCGCCTCTACCTCTAATGACATGATTTATATCCAGTCTTATTTACGCCCACTGTGCACCCGTATAATGAAACAGAAATTCAACGTGATGAATATACGAGTCGAGGTTACAGCAGAGCGTACCTACTCCGTGATGCCCCAGCTGTGTTACATTTCAATTTACGTCTGATACTTAAAAACAACTTCTCTAGAATCTTGAACTGAATTATTTCTTAAATCTGCTGTTGACTGTGTATTCCAAATTATTTTACGAACCTAAACGTTATTGTTTAAATGCCGATCACGTATGAGGAGAACGCTTTGTCGGAGCCATTCATGACGTGCCAAGTAGGGATTTCTGGATTAGACTAACATTCTTATTCAAGGACGATGGGAGTTAACTCGATGTGTGGGATATTGTGCAAAACAACAATAAGTAAAATGTGCAAATCCTGCGCATCTACAGACTGCTGATAATGATCCATCCATACTTCTCCATGCCTATAATAATATACATATAAATGCGAAAGTAACTCTGTTTGTTATGTTTTCATGCTTTAACCGCTGAACAATTTATGATGAATAGATATAGATTGGACCATGGAAAAAGATATAGGTTACTTATCATTCTCGGAGTAAGTTCCTTTGGGCTAATTGCCGACTTCCACTCGGGTGAATTCGATGACAGAAGTTAGCGTAAAATAAAAAACTAAGTTTTAAGACTCTGATACAACGTACAACTTTATTCGATCAGTATTCCGCAGAAATGTCAATTTGACGCCAATCATACCCGCGGTCTGGTAAAACAATTTACTTCGAGATTCTCTGAGAGACTGTATTCAGCCCTGACTGATTACATTTGGGAATGCCGGTGGTGGAACCGAGACATGTGTATTTGTTGGCCTATGTAGATTAAGGCTTCTACATTCTATTTACCAATACTGTAGGTACTGTAGTATATCCAGCTCCTGTGTTTTACGGTGTTTTCTTATTAGCACTTGTATTCCCAGAATATGTAATAAATACATCGCTAGCGAGCAGAATATATGTTGACGTTGATGAAATATGTATTAGTTTATTATGTACGAGGGCTCAACAACATTTTTCGGCAATTTACTGCTCGTGGCAGATATGAAGGCAATATGTTTGCGCTATCTGTGTGGGGCGCAGAGATTGCACGACTTTTATTGAAATATATACATCCCCCTAGCGTAAGAATTTGTGAACGGGCAACGATTTGCGTAAATTATAAGAAATTGATATTACCTTGTTCACTTTCAGATTCTGTTGAGATTCTTAGGAATACCAGTACTCAGGATACTGAATAATTTTTAGGTATGTTTGGGAGTTCAAGTATTTGTAACCAGTATTTACCAGAAAATCATCAGACTAACCAAAGAGTGTCACTAGTCCCTGAGTTAGTGGATGAACGTGAATAAAATACTGAAAAGGCTTATTAGCCGAATTTTTACCTATGGGCGAAAAATTGCCATATCGTAAAACCGTGTGAAGCATAAATATGCTTCACACACTATAATCATGACAATCCAAGAATTCCGATGAGTTACTTCTAGGCAAGCGTGTTACACCGTCGACCACATCATCGCTTACCATCAGGTGAGATAGTGGTCAAGCGCAAGCCTATCTATAATAAAAAAAATAAAAACTTGTCGCATTTTACGTGCCGCGATACCTTTTTATAAACGACATCTACGAAAAAAAATAAACATAATCCTATACTATATACGAGTATCAATTTGTGATCAAAGACAGCGGATAGAATATTCAAAGAGTAAATAATAAATACTCACTTTTAGTTCACACACCAATTTATTCCTTCAACAACCAGTTTATCAAATATTATTATAATTAATTATAGACTTTTTCTTAGGTACACTTTCGCAATAACGAATCTCCAGAGTTTTTCATCCAAAAACGAACCGTGCTCAAGATAACTCTCAAAGCCCGCCAATCATTCATTTTCTTTTTTTCTTTTACGCGGCATCGATCATTCGAATCCATTTCAAAATGTTGCCATAGCGAATAATCTTAGAAATTAAATCAAATTGAGTAAATTTTAATAAAACCTAAGAATCCTAATTAATTACTATGTTACGCTATAACATCGATTATCATTCGTAAGCATCTAATTTAACTTACATAACGTATTTTTATTATAGCTGTCAAATCTGACTTAATACATCGTCACGACTTTAGTAAATATTGAAATATACACTTTCTTATTTCCTGAGAAGACTGAAGGAGAAAGCCATAGTAAACAATGATAATTTAAGTCATTTTCCAAAATACCAAGCTATAAATATAAACTTTCCGCAGCGGTTAGCAATTAATTACCTATCTAAAATCCTTCTTTATTACTACCACTTAAGGTTACACTAGTCGATAATTCTTCCATACAAACTTAGTCTAGGGATTACTCCACTGTTTGACAATGTACGTTCAAAATAAAAAATGATATCAATATGTCTCATCATTATCTAAGCCCTGTATGGAGCCAAAAATTAAAAAAATATATACATTTGAAAGTTATGAGCGTCGAAATTTCCACATTTCGACACTAATTTTAACGCATTTTTGACGCAAATAAATACCAAAAGAAGACGGAAAATTGCAAAACGGCCACCATACAGGGATAGATTATTAGTTCAACAATAATTATATTTTGAACAGATACGTTTAGTGGTTTTTCATGATATCCAGACTCCCAAAGGTCTGTCTATAAAATTTTGCGCACTCGGTTTTGTCCTAAATCATTATCCATTTCGCTACAAATTTGCAAAAGTGTGTATTCGTACGCGAACTAGCTTCCTACTGGTAATCACAGCATATATCTCTTCCGCACGTATTGTCGGTTGATATAACATGCATTTCAACCCCGCGCACAAAATAGTTCGTGCCGTTGACTAGTGTACATTTTGATTCAATGGGAATTACTTCAAGTCTACATTGCTTTGTGTATGTAAATATATTGTTTTTAATATATAACTTTATATTGTAGATATTATATAAACTGTAATAGTGTTGTACACTGACTTTTTTATGGAACAAGTCCATTGCAACCACTGCAACTCCTGAAAGCCAGAATCTACAAAGACGAGCAACAAGAAAAATGCTGGAGATATGATTGAACTGTCTTGGATCCCGCAACGAAATTAATCAGAAAGAACAATGGAGGAGTAAGAAATACAAGTTCACCACTGAATGAGACATTTGGTGTCAGCTTTTTTACCCGACTGCAAGGAAAGAGTTTAGTTTTGCGCGCGTATCATGTATGTATGTATATTTGCTTGTAAAGGAGATTGCCCATCCTTCTATGGACCGCGGTTGCGCATAAAAAAAAATTGTATGATAGCGTAAATTAGATATAAAAGAGGGGAGAGATCATACTTTCAAAAAAAAAACTAATTAAACACAAAATAGTGCTCATACGATTTCGATCAAGTTAAATAAAAAAACTTTAAAAAAATGTGTAATTTATGAGTTTATTTTCGTGGCTATACTCTTTTATTATTATAAAGTGATACTGATTTTGGTCATTCTCCTTTCTTTATTACCTCACATCTATATTTATAAAGATACGTTAGATAGGTGTTGACCGGCCAAGTGATACGTACTATCTCTAAGTAGTCTGTGGTTAAGGGAAGTTAAAAAAAAATGGATTTCCACAATATGGCGCCCAAAATCCGCCATATTGTGCATCCAATTTATTTTTCCTTCGAAACTCTGGTGAGATAGGAGGTGAAAATAAAATTATAACTTAAAATAGTTAATAAAATCAAAAAACCCGACTGCTTGAGCAAACTAAAAAGATGTAAACAAGAAGAAAATCATGCTGTGCAGTCGGAGGATACTTTTAGTTTTGGTCTGTCACCAGGCTGTATCTCATGAACCGTGATACCTACACAGTTGAAATTTCACGGATGATGTATTTCTATTGTCGCTATAACAACAAATACTAAAAACAGAATAAAATAAATATTTATGTGGGGCTCCCATACAACAAACGTGATTTTTTTGCCGTTTATTTGCGATAATTGTACGGAACCCATCATGCGCGAGTCCGACTCGCACTTGGCCGGTTTTTATTCGAAGTTTATTCCGTTCCAAAGGTTAATGAAGAGCAGTGCTGGGCCAGTGGTATCGGCCGTGACTTACAAGTTGTAAATCGTGGGTTCGAGCCGAGGCAGGCGCTTTACTTTGTGTAAATTATTTCATCACCACTGCTCTCAGGCATGTCCTAGAACCAAAAATTCGAAGACATGTAACATCCACCAAACCGCACTGGGCCCGCGTGGTGGATTACAGCCGATAATTCTCTCTCACGTAGAGGAGGCCGGTGTCCCAGCAGTGGGAACATTAATAGGCTGATGATGATGATAAGGTTAATATCGAGTAGCATCGCAATAACGATAAAACCATTGTACCCAGAGAATTAGCAATAATGTAAAACAGTTGTGTCATACAATGGAGTATATTCCATCCATATATCTAAGTGCTAAAGGATACCCACCTTAGTAAAAGATAAACCCTAATCAAGAATTTACCATTTCATTTAAAATTTTCACCAAGCTAGGCAGTTTTTCCAGCTAGGAAGTTTACCCCGCACTCTTTAGCCTATAGCATTCGTACATAGGTATCTGTAGATTGTCGGGAGCACTTGAATTTTTCATGAGTTATCAAAGGCCTCGGGCTAGAACACCTCGTCTGCCGTCTCGCCCAACAACTAGCAAAAAAATTTGTCTCTGTTTTATGACTATTTTCACCCCCATAAGGAAGGGTGCGTAACTAACACAAAGAAATGTTCACGCGTACAAATGAAAGAGGTCGACGAACCGAACTTTTTTCAGGAATTATGAAGAGTGCATTTTCGTCATGATCCGACTTATTATGATATAAATTTTTGATACGTGGCTATTTAAGCAGCGATGCCTACTCTTATAAAGAGATTGTTATCAGCAATTCGATTGAATAGATTATGCCAGTATCAGAGCCAAATTAACCATATTATATATAAAGGACGGATACGTTTGCAAACCACTTTTGGGAAGTGGACGTTATGGGAGTGTGAACGTTTCGGGAAGTTTTCGTTTTGAACCTGAAGGATTATAACATACTCATTCTATCAACATTAGTAGCCGTAAACGGTCATTCATTTCATTTGCCTACACAAATTATTCTCTATATGCCCGAGCTATATACCTACTGGTATATAAGCAGATACACCCAAAACAATTGCCTTTAAAAAACCTACGGCGCCAGTATGGCAGCCTCCCCTAGGATTCAATTTCCCTCCCCTAATACTAAACATACATTTTCGCAATTTGCTCACATCACTTACTCATGAGCTCAGAAAGTATTTAAATTGCCGTTTGATAAATAACATGGGTTTTCCTATGGTTTATGTGCGTTTCCCTCCCCTCGGTATTGTACGTTACATTTGTGTTTTTGAAGATTAGCAGACATTATTGTTACGTTGCTGTATATTGATCTGTTGAATGTAAATTGAAAATTATTATGATTGTGATGATTTTTGACAAACAGGAAAAGGCAGATACTAGATTAGACATTATAGGGAAAAGTAAAAATAATGTTGAACCCTATTGTTGAACCGAAGCTGCTAAATTGTCTAACGCACATCGTAAGTTTTACTTAAGTATTAAGACTAGAATAAAAATTTCACCTAAAACTAAATCAACAGCTAGTTTACAGATAAAGTCTGCAGAAACTGTTGAACCACAACACCTCTTAATTTACACGAGTCTCGCATAAAATGTCATTAAACTACCATAAGTACCTAACAGACTTAAGACTGGATTCTGATTTGGGAATTTGGAGTTCAGAAAGAAAAGGTGTTTATTTAAGAACTTGTCAAACTCTAAACAAAGTGAAAAACTAAACTCTATTCTAATGCCAAAGTTTGACGGATTTTCAGGCTAAAGTAGAATTTTACAATTTCAAATGTGGGTGTACTACATCTATGCCTAATCCTTTGGGGATTACAAGCGTGATGTTACGTTACTGGTTACTGTTTGAAGTTGACTCTTTAAATTCTTAATTCAACAACCGGCCATTAAAACAACTTGATTTATTCGACGCAGTGTAAAACGAAGGCAGTCGTCTGTGAATAAAACGCAGCTTTTAATAATGATATTCAGGGCGAAAAGTGAATGATTTGATGCTGCAGCGGGTAGCGGGTGGACGCGCGCCCTTGTCGCCCAGCATCGACGGGCGGGCGACACTACAGACACCATGTCAGAGAAAAATTTGAGACATTTCGGTATAAAAATATCTCACAATTTGCCTAGCCTTATTCCATGTAACTGGTTATTTAATTATCTTTTTTTTTGTATGACAGAACCGTCACACTATTCTCAGGCCACTGCAACTCCTGGGGCCTATTTAATAAACAAGCAGGCGATATGCGACAATGCGGTTTTTGAAGTTTCGTTCATACATTATCTGCTTTATTAAACAACATCTGTCGTGAAAATATGGCAGTTATGTCATTTCCAGACAAATATGTCACATATTTGTCAGAAAATTACATTGTCATATCCAATTAGGGATCTAGGATCAACAGTGGCTATAATCAGAAAATCATATTATCCGGTTCGCATGCCAATTAACCATATAAGCTCTTTGCAAATTGTTTGACTATTTTGTCTGGTATGCGGACAGTGAAGCTATGTATTAATATTGTATTGTTATTGCCTACTTAAAGAATTATGATATCATTTGTGATTTGATTAATGGGACAGGAATTTTTTTATGTAATTTTATTTCTATAGAAATTACCTACCACCAAGATGCATGGATTACTGACGCACTTTTATGCACTTCTTTGTTTTTATTTAAAAACCTTTCAAACAAAAAAAGTATCATTTTTGATTGTTTTTTGGCGCCGCCCAAAATGCTAGATTAAAGATTTTTGTTATTATTTTTTTCGGTTTATTTTCAGTTCGATAATTCGTCGGTAATTTTTTTTATTTTAAGAAGTCTTTTTTTTCGCTTTTCAGTTTACTTAATTTCAACAGAGTCGGTGCACAATTGAAAATTTAATGGTTAAATTACCAATCATTTTTACTTTTCGTTTTTAGGTTTTATTTTTTAAATTAAAGCCGGACCGGACCAACTTTGAGGTAAAACAAGCCAATAAAAAAAAAATCGGATCTCTGTATAATAAGTTATGTGTGGTCATCATTGATAAATATAAAACCAGCCAAGTCGAGTCTGACTCGCGCACAGTTTCCGTATAAACAGCTGCATTCAACAAAATAAATAAATATCATTACTAACGTTCATATAAACAATCAAATGAAAGCACCGAAAATTGGTCTAACGAAGAGACAAAATTAACTTTGCCATTCAAAACTGTTGTCCCCATACATCAACATACATGTTTTACTTTTCCAAGAACATTTTATAAGTTGGTCGACTATTACTCGTATACTTGTAAAGCCTACTTAGCTGTGATAGTTTTCCTTTTAATTTCGTTATATAAATGTCACATCGAGGGTGGCCAAGAGATGCAAATCATCGAGAAGTCAAGATGTATTCCCTTAGGTTCCCATCGTGGTAAAAAATAAGAATATAAAATACTTTATTAAAGTATATGTAATTTCAAAAGGAAATGCTTAAAAATTATTATACAAAATTTTTTTTTACCGGGCACACATACAAACGGAGCTATTTAATAAAAAAGTGTGTATAAATATGATTGTCCTTTAGAAACCTAAGTAGCTGGTGACACTATCCATGTTGGAAGGACGAGCCAGGAGAACCCGCCAGCCCGCCAGGTCGACACACTCCGGCTGAGCGACTCGCACCAATGTCGCAAGGTTGTTCCATTCCAAGGGTCGATTACCTTCGCATAACTACATCATCTAAATCACACCACTGCATACTGCGCATTCCTCTAATCTGTTTATTTATCGCTCAGACATGATACGTACCGAAAGAATATCGTCAAATATTCAAGCTTTCTCACAATTTTCAAATAAATCTAGCCGTGTTGATCACTAAAAGGTTCAATCTCCTCGCAGAGAGCGATGAGATTGAACCTTTCAGTGACCCATATTTGACCTGAGAATCTATTTTCTCAGAGGCCTAATCCGTACGATTTAATTTTGTCTCGCGAAGGACTCGGCTTGGTACATTGACATTGTAAATGCTAAGATTTATTTACTTGATAAATATGCCATGTTATAGTAGATATGCTTAAGAATTGAATGTGATTTGTGAGACCTAATCTGCTTGAAATTGACTGCTGCCAGGGATTGAACTTTATCATGTCTTTGACCCGAAATCAAATCTATCTAAATTAAGGAACATTTTCTTTGTATATCTGCTTCGTTTAGAGTGAAGTCCCTACAAAAAGGTTATCTTGATTTCCATTAAGATATCTTTGAATCAAAACAAGCCCCCGAATGTCATACCTACATGAAGTGTTGCTTTTCGCATTAACTGTCATACGTATAGGTACACGTCGTACTCACGATGACGCACCGGTGAAATTCACATTTACAGCAGCCTTGACCGCGAGGCTTTTATTTCATTTAATAAAGCTCCTACGTGACAAGACGACGTACATTCAGCGCCAAAAAGGCCTTTAACGTAAGGTACCCCTTTCATCTACGTGCAGCTCGTGACTCTTGCCATATTAAAAGTGAGACTCTGATGATGAGGTCGCTCCTTACTTATTAATGCAACGTGCAAGCGAGACGTGGAACTACTTTGCTAAACAAAGAAAAGAAAATCTTAACGGGTTTATTACGAAGTTACTCCTTAACTTGAATTAAGTTTTTTTGTATTAATAAAAGGAGTAAGTTGACTTGGTTTTACGGACTTTGTGCATATTGTTTACTGTAATATTGTGCATTGTGTTCATTGCCCATTGTTTTATGTAAAAAAAATCAATTAACGTCTTCTTGGTCTAGAAATAGCGTTAGAAATGCTTGATGAATTACAAGTCTCTGTAATTTTTGACAAGGGTATCGCCATGGAGGGAACTTTTAGTTAATTTGCTATTGTATTTGTTCCCATGAGTAAATCTTGATAACCCTGGGGAAACCATGGAGTCGATCATACGAATAATTGGCACTGGGTTCGTACGTGTTTATCTGTTTATGTACGCACAGTAAGTACTCAATTATTCAAAGAGGTCCTACTTTAAACATATTTAAGTAAACTGGGTGGCAATAAACGATTCCTGGAGGTGAGCTGAGCCTGATTATTAACAAGTTATAATAATTATGTCGTTATGTGTACCCGCGTGATACACGCGATCTATTTATACTACAAAAAGGTTTTCAGCCGAAGAAAATATGTGAACATTCAGAAGAGCTATTTGGTTTTCCTCTTTTAATACTTATTACTCTTTCATGGTTTAGCAGTATCGCGATGTTTGCTGCTAGGTTCCTATCATGTCTACCATGCTTTTTAAGCTACAAATCTTTCGAGGCAAGGCCTTTTAAGATGGCTACAGTACTACACTACGGCGGCGTAGAGTTTACGAAAATTCGATCGAGAATTATTCTAAACTGCTCTGGGTCTTTAAAAAACCGGCCAAGTGCTAGTCGGACTCGCGCACGAAGGGTTCCGTACCATTATTGCTAAAAATGGTGAAAAAATCACGTTTGTTGTACGGGAGCCCTACATATACATTTATTTTATTCTGTTTTTAGTATTTGTTGTTATAGCGGCAACACAAATACATCATCTGTGAAAATTTCAACTGTCTAGCTATCACGGTTCATGAGATGCAGCCTGGTGACAGACAGACAGACAGACAGACGGACCGCGGACTCATAGTAATAGGGTCCCGTTTTTACCCTTTGGGTACGGAACCCTAAAAAGCCCCACCCACGATACTGGAGAAATTTCTTAGTGTAGGGCAAAGTTTTTAGAAAAAAAAAACAAAACAAAGCAAACAAATAAAAATTATAATTTGCGTCTCGATTTGTATTTTTTGGGAAATTAAGAAATTAAGATGGCAATCATTCGGGGTTACGAAATTCAAGTCTTACTAAATTAGTGTACAGAACTTTCGAATTAATGTACTTCACAAGTAACAGGTAAGTTTTGTAGTATTTTCATAGCCATTTAGTCAAATGCTAGACCACTTTTCAATTACTTCCGATCTTCCAAAGTTGCATTAGGGAAAAGTGCAAATTACGTGAAAGCACATTTCCACATTAAACAAGATTAATAGTTCCGTGTGTCCCGAGAGAAATAATAAGAAAAAACGTTCGCGTGGCGAGCGAGATCGAGAGCACTAATCCGTAGCCACCTCTCGTTACAATTCATTTACTGGAAAATGCGATTTGCGGCTCCTCACCTGATAATTTATTAATGAGTCCTCCACTAATTAATCATGTAAGAAGCGGCTGGCGGCGAAACCATCTTCAATTAACTGCTGAGACTGAGACTCGAGACGCACTTACAAGGACACACCTTCTCATTTTTAGGGTTCCGTACCCAAAGGGTAAAAACGGGACCCTATTTTTAAGACTCCACGATCCGTCTGTGTGTCTGTCTGTTTGTCTGTCTGTCCGTCTGTCACCAGGCTGTATCCCATGAACCGTGATAGCTAGACAGTTGAAATTTTCACAGATGATGTATTTCTGTTGCCGCTATAACATTAAATACTAAAAACAGAATTAAATAAATATTTAAGTGGGGCTCCCATACAACAAACGTGTTTTTTTTCCGTTTTTTGCGATTCTGCGCGAGTCCGAATCGCAAATTAAGCATGGCTGCCGTTTTTCATTGTGAAGGTTTTCTTTGTGGAAAATTCTACTAACATTAAAGTGTGAACGTTTGTGAACATTGATGTGTGTTACTCTTTCACCTAAAAACGACAGGGTTTGATGAAACTTTACAGTAATATAGTTTATACATACATCAGAATAACAGGCCATAATTTGTAGAGGGGAAGTACAAACTCCACGCGGGCAGCAACATAGGTAATTTATTAAGATATAAAAATACACCAAGATAAAACAATAAAAAAAAACCTTAAAATTAAAACAAACACACAACAACACCAAGGATATTGGGCAAGTAATAAAAGCGGCAACTAGTCGTTTCTAAAATCAGAAAACGTTGCAGTCGTAAATTCCAGCTTCCTATTCCAGAAATCAATACGTAAATCATATAAGGAGGCACCTATCTACCTCACAACAATATTTTATTGGTAGCTCCGTACGAGACAGTCGACGACTTATTTCCTGTACCAAGTGCGCCTTCAGTGCTTCAGTGCCCGAGGAGTATTCATAATATTTCAAGCGGCGGAAATTGGAAAATGTTCAACTTGCTAATAATTTGAACGCTTTCCTTGCAGAGTTCTTTGTATGAGGTAATCGCTGTTGATATAGTGAACAAGTATTTAACTTGTTTCATTTGTATTTTCGTGGGGAACCTTTTGAAGTTATAAGACAGTGTAAACTTTTATCCCAAAGGTTGACTGGTAGAGTAAGTATACCTTGTTGCATTACGTCCGGTATGTACTGTACATGTACAGTAGTCACAGAAGATCTTGTGTCTCTGAAGTTAGGCTCTGCGTGCGAACCATTGCGCAAGAAACAGTTCGTCTTCGAGATTACTGCATAGAGTAAGCGCGATAGGACGACGCGACAAACATAAGCGTGTGAAAGAGGCAGTTATACAATGCTATTTCTTTCTTTCTCTTTTCTTTACTTGAAAAAAAAACGTTGCCCCACACTAGGAATTCTGCCTGTATCGTGGGTGCGTTTACAAACATATAAACTTACATACACAACACCCAGAGCCGGAACAACTATCTGTAAGTCATACAAATATTTGTTCCGTGCGGGAATCGAACCCGCGACACGCAGCGCAGCAGTCAATCGCTCAACCACTGCGCCAACCGTGTGCCCAACAACGCCGCGACGCGCCGCGTCAGTTATATACAATGCTATATATCTTCACCTTTAACATTGACACAAGAATAGCTACTGTGCAGTGTCTTGCAGCCAACTTCAGAGACACAAACGTCCACTGTGACTACTGTTCACCTAATTAGTTCAAAATAAATACATACATACACTCACGCCTTTTTCAGAAAGCCACCTGCTACGAACCATACATTCTCATTTCGCTTCGTTTACGTTCATACCATACGCTCATGGGGTGACCATAAGCTCTTAGAGTAAGGTTATTTTGAGTGTGCGTAAGGGACAGTCGTATATGACTTGTATACATCTGTCCCTTTTTTACAGTCAAACTATGATAGTTTTGACACGTCAGGATATGGGGGCTGATGTATAAACGTAATCGTCATAAACGCATACGAAATAACATGATCAAACTAAAATTACACTTTGAAAAGCATTTACTGTGTTCGCAAAAAAAATAGCTGAGACGATCTCATTCTCAGAAAGGAAGTGCCGACTGGCAGATGCGATGTGTTCTATCATCTCGCCATCTTCAGACTTATGATTTTTATTGCTTATCCAACTTGTTTGCATTTTTCAGAGAGTGAAATGCAGACACAGCGTAGTTAACTAAGTATTTTAGGTTTTTCAAAGCTTTCAGTTGCTGGAGGTTTGTTTTGACAGGAGCTTCACTACATATATAAAATAAAGTCGGCTCTTCATGCGGCTTTCGCCAATGTAAGAGTGAGAAACGAGGAAGGTTTTTGTGCATAATTTGTAACGGATGAAGCCGGGGCAAGTCGCTAGTATAATATAAAGTAATTTTTTGTTTGAGTAAGCTACCTAGTCGAACTCGTCAAGAAAGTTTATATATAGATACTATGCAGCGGTCAAAATGAAAACAAACCCTGCTAATGAAAGGGTAGCCTTTATTACTTAACTTGTTAATTATAAAAGTGAACTTCGTAGACAAGATTTTCTCAAAGGCGATATTAAAAAACCGCTTGCAGGCTTCCTTCAGGTAGCGGTCTATTGTCAGTTGCCTGCACTCACTTCACAGAGAATCTCATTGCTCTTATCTCAAGCAAAGGCGAAATGAAATAAGCAAGAAAGAAGGGCAGGCACAAAGTAAGTAGGAGGGTAATTGGCGAAAGGGCGGGTAGTTGGCGTTAGAGTGAGTAGTTGGCGCAGGAGGGTTCATGCGGAAATAAATTTAGCTGGCCGTGAGCCGTAATTAGATAAGTTCAGACGGAACAGCAACTAATTAACCTATTGAATAAGACCAGATACCAGTACCTACCTTAGGTACTTTTACAATTACCAACTCGTTTAATAAAACGATTTGAATTAGGCTTAAACTATGTATCTGCATTTATTTGTTTTAAACGATAGCAGTATGAGCTGGACTTCTTCTAAAAGTACTGGCTCAAAATGGCAGAAGACCAGGTAAAGTGGAAGGAGGGAATGAAGACGTTTGCCCTACAGTGGGACATAAAAGGCTGATAATCCGCTTATTGTTCAGAATAAGAAATTTTATTTGCTTAAACATATTCCATATCTGTTATAGTTAAATTATGAGCAAAATGCATAATTACCTGCGGTGGTTATTTAACATCCAGTCTAATAAAATATGGTGTGAACGTGAAACTAATCATTGTAAAATTGCACATAATATTACTAATGCTTTACTGTAGCAATTAATCATGATCTGCATGATATTCGTATCAGCACGTACCTATTATTAGATTAAAGGCTTCATTGGCAACGGATTTTATCACGATATTAATTATTTAAACAGCCTGTTTCAAGGTAGGTTCTCACATTATTGTCACTGTTATTTATTTTTGAAATTGGATCCAATTTTCAATATGAAATTAGTATACTATGATACAAATGAGCTAATTTGCTCATTACACACGAGGCTGTGGGTTGCAGCCCGAGCCGAAAGCGAGGGAGTTAGTAATTCAGCCGAGCGTGTAGTGAGCAGAGGTCACGAGTTTCATACGACGTTTTTCAACACATTTGCGAGGAAAAAACAAACATGTATCGCTTAAATCCTTTAATTATTAAAACAATTGGTGAACGTACAATCTTCAAAGTGGTATTGGATTAATTTGGATGGCAATTTCACAGTTTGTGTTACATTGGTGCTTGCCACTTCTTTAGTAGATACTTTCGTTTTCTTCTTGTGTAAATTTCGGTGACAAAGGCAAATCATAGAACAGTAGGAAACAAATAACTCATGCTACGTGATGTGATGTACATGGTTGTGTTTAGAAAAACTTTTTTTGCCTTTGGCTCCAAATTAATGGCTTGCGTTATTTTATCACTGATTTTCGCCTTATTATGAATAGTGTCTGCTTTCGTGTTTCACATCCTTTGTTGTAATATTATAAAGCTCTTGTCGCCTACCCGCACCAATAACACCGAATAATAAGGCAACCTGCAAAGAAATCAATTAATTAGTTCTAGGGGTTATGCTTAGGTTACGCAATTATTTAGATATACGTTTAGATTTATAATATTCAACGTATCTTTGTTGCTAGGTCCTGACTATCCGGAGCATCGACCATACAACCACGAAGCCTGAAACGAAATATGAAAATTATGGGAAATGACGCGCAAGCTTTTTTTTTACGCGTCAAATGCAAGGTGAACATACAGCCTTCTTCAAAATTACAATTTTGTAACAAAATGTTGTGAATTTTGAATAATTTGATAATACAAGTAATAAAATTTGTTTGTAATTAAGTATGTAAATGTGTACATCCTTAATTAAGTCAATAATCCAGTATTTATACCAATAATGTAATGAAATGAAAACATAGGGACATAGTAATATTTTACTTTACCAGTTTTAGGAATATCTTTTAAATTGATCCAATATTGGAGGAGGAAAGAGACGAGAGCCAAACCTCGAATTATGACTTTTTACTAAGGAAATTCAATCGGCGCTCTCTGCCCATATTTCCTCTTAAGCGGCATAACACCTCGTTGTTGTTACTGAAAAAACACTGTATTACCCGGTTAAATTGAAAATGCTCTGTTCACTCGCATGTAACTTGCAGAAAGGTACCTATTGAACTTTTTAGGGATAATTCTATTACGCATTGGTGTGTAATATTATTACGCGCGTGTGTTATAGCTCTGTTTATGGCCCTAAAAGCGATGTAATAAGGCACACTTTACTAGCAAATGTGTTGAAAAATAATTTATTTATTTATTTTAGAAGTGGTACAGTCTATTACAATGTTGGATATCAACTTAGGAATAGTTTACATCTGTGATGAGTCGGTAACATTACAATTTAAAGATCTGCCTCCGTACCCTGACGTGTCAAAACTCTCATAGTTCGACTGTAAAAAAAGGACAGATGTATACAAGTCATATATCTACATCTGTCCCTTACGCACAATCATAATAACGTATTAGAGACGCGATTGAGCGGAATACGGGCTCCAAGGTCTTAGCAAGAGATTCGTCTATTGGGCAGAGCCAGCTCACGAAACTGAAGACCAATGATGGCAGGTTCGTTACCGCCAAACCGGAGCTTCTGAGGGAGATCGAGAGATTCTATGGGCAGTTGTACACGTCAACCAGTAACCCCGTCGCGAATCTAGCGAATGACCCTAGAGTTAGATTGACCCGACACTATACCGATCAAGACATTCCCGAAGTCAGCCTGTATGAGATTAGGATGGCTCTGAAACAGCTTAAGAACAACAAGGCACCGGTTTACGACGGAATTACGGCCGAACTCTTGAAGGCGGGTGGAAAACCAATACTTAAGGGATTACAATATTCCGTCATACTCGAAGGGAAAACGCCACAGGCATGGTGCAGGGGTGTGGTGGTACTCTTCTTCAAGAAGGGTGACAATGCCCTACTGAAGAACTATAGGCCCATCACACTTCTTAGCCATGTCTACAAGCTGTTTTCAAGAGTCATCACGAATCGTCTCGCGCGCAGGTTTGACGATTCCAGCCTCCCGAACAAGCCGGATTTCGTAAAGGCTTCAGCACCGTAGACCACATACATACGCTGCGGCAGGTTATACAGAAGACTGAAGAGTACAACCTGCCTCTCTGTTTAGCGTTTGTGGACTACGAGAAAGCCTTCGATTCGATCGAGACTTGGGCTGTACTACAGTCTCTACAACGGTGCCAAATTGACTACCGGTACATCGAAGCGTTGAAGTGTTTATACAAAAACGCCACCATGTCAGTTCGACTTCAGGATCAGACCTCGGCACCAGTCCTTCTGCAGCGAGGTGTGAGACAGGGAGAAGTCATATCTCCGAAGCTGTTTACCGCTGCACTGGAGGATGTCTTCAAGGTTCTGGACTGGAGAGGGCTAGGCATCAACGTCAATGGCGAATACATCACTCACCTAGGCTTCGGTTTGTTGGAAGGCCTCCCACCAGGTGGACCGATGACCTGGTGAAGGTTGTGGGGATCCGCTGGTTGCGGGACGCATGAGACCGGTCAATGTGGCGACAGTTGGGGGACGCCTATGTCCAGCAGTGGACGTCTTTCGGCTGATATGATGATGATGATGATGAAGATCTTATGGTCACCCCCTGATGTCCTAGCTAGGTTACATATTAGTAGTAGCCTGTATAAGTACCATCAGCCCTCATTTCCCAAACATAGGACAAATAGTATTGATTAGACTGTTACATAATTATTAACAGAATTAAGAACAAATTAATAAAAGAGGGCGGAAAATAAACAATGTAAGGCAATTTTATTTAGTATTTTTATTCAATCAGTAACTTGCAAATGGCGAATAAATTTCTTCTCTTTTCAAGTATGCACAAAGGCCTGCACCACTAAACTAAATTAAACTAAGAGCGAGTCAGACTTATCCAGGGTTCCGTACCTCGGCAGAATATTTTTCTGTTATCGAAGTTCAAGTTTCATTGTTTGGGATAACATAACAAAACTAAGCTTTTTTGTGAAAGGTTTTGCTGGTGATTAAAATCTATGCTAGTTAGAGTATTCAATTATCTATCCTGAAATGTTATTTTTATAATTTTATTGTTTTTAATTTTCGCTTTGCCAACATCTGAGAAAATGGGGAGTAGGTACTATAGGTACTATTAATATATTTTCAATTCTTACACTTGTTATATGTATAGATGGAACATCGTTATTTATTCCACACAAGTCGGCAGTTCCTGAAGTAAATAGTTGTCACTGTGGCATATATACAGTCGAAGTCGAACCCCCGTCCTTTTAAACTGAACCATTTTGTTACCTACAGAGAACCCAAAAGCCGAAACTACTTCAAAGGCTATAAATCATCTACGACAAATAGCAACTCTGCGATCTGTTATCGCCTTTTTATGCAACAAAGTTACCTGTTAGCGGAGATGACGGGACGGCGGGACTCGCTGCGGTCTGCGAAGCCCACTCCGTACATTGCCCGCTCCGCCGCACATTTCCGACCTCTCCACACAATTTGCCTGCGCCTAGATTGAATAGCTTCCGACGACCGGCACCCGTGTGAAGCCTTTTCAGTACACAGAGAATAAACTCGGATTTGCGCCGCAATAAAACGTTATCTAAACTTTTATGCTGAAGTTTAGCATGCTTTGTGATGTACCTACTGCGTTTGTTCTTTATTTTGCTCTTACTTCGCTTTAGTGCCGTGAAACCTTTACTTTCTAAAGCATACTCCTTAGTAACGGCTAAGTTAAAAGTTTTGAAAAAATATGTATTTATTATTGATTCGAAGTACGTTATTTGTTAAACACGGTTTTTGCGTAGGACTAATACTTTTCACATCACACATCATCAGCCTATTAATGTGCCCACTACTGGGACACAGGTCTCCTCTCTTTGAGAGGGAATGGGCCGTAATCCATCACGCGGGCCCAATGCGGGTTGGTGGATGTCACATGTCTTCGAATGTTTGGTTCTAGGACATGCCGGTTTCCTCACGATGTTTTCCTTCACCGTTTTGAGAGCAGTGGTGATGAAATAATTTACACAAAGTAAAGCGCCTGCCTGGGCTCGGACCAACGACCTACAACTTGTAAGTCACGGCCGATACCACTGGGCCACCACTGCTCTCTTGACTCTGTTTAACAACTGATTAGCAGATGTTTCATTATCCATAGAGAATTTTACTTTATAGAATCTGTAAATCCGTTGCTAAACAACTCAGACATTTTATAATAAGGTATCTTAATGTTAGGAGTGTGACAATGTTAACTCCAATTTCCACGAACATTTCATCTCACAAAAATAAGAATAGAAGACAAAATAGTATTCCATTACTTTTCCTAGACAGTTCTGAAAATGAGGCTATAATAAAACACGCTCAAAAATTGCTGCTTAAGGAAAAGCAGACAGATTTCATACCTTCATGTAAAGGTGGGGAGAAAATCCATCTCGGGAAAGTGGATAATTCTTCAGCCCACGTCATAGTGGTACGTTGTACTCTTGAAATATATTATAAAGGAATCCTTTCACGATCAAAGAATAGTTCCACGATATAATAAGATCGATAAAGCAGCCATAGCGGAAACGACGATATATCACTGTTTAACAAAAGTCTTCGAGGGTTGCCGTACTTTCCATATTCCTGAAAAGGATAACCTTTTAAGTTATTGAGTACTGATTTTAATATACAGTGCTTTTACTCGTAGGTTTCTACCCGTAGTAGGTACCTACACCACAAAAATCATATGCGGCCTTTTTTTTTATTCAAATATTTTGCTGCTCCTTACTTCACTTCATTTTATAAATACCTAAAAAACCCATCGGTAATTATTAGGTGCCAATGTAAATGGTAACGAACGGTATTAGGTAATTAATCAATCAACCACATTTATTGGTTGGTAGATATGTAGTTTACCGCAAACCAATTGTCTTTCGAAAATGCTGATTAAATCAATGAAAAACAAATAATAGTAGATTATGCACCAAGGGGATAAAACAGTGTCTTACGTCACAGGCGGCATATTGAACCCTGAGCGAGGGACTCTGGAGTTTACTACCGAGCGAAACGAGGAAATTATATAAAGATCTTCCTGAGTGAAGCGAAGCGTTGAAGCTACCCAACACGAAGACATGCTTTATCCCAGAGGAGCATACTCTACTTTTCACAATTTCTGCGAGACAATAAAAAGCTGCATATATTATGTATTTATTTTGTAATTCATTAATATAAAACGTTAATCTTTATGTTGGACATAAAAATTAATTTGCCATTAATGTTTCATTAGTCCGAAAGATAGAGTACTCGTAACATTTTCTTCGGTACATATTATATGGAAGTTGTGGTGGAGTTTATTTCAGTAGTCAATGGTATAGAAACTTGATTCTTTGAAACCGCGCCATTTTTTTTCTTTTTATTAAGACGAGTTCGATTTTCGAACAAACCTCTTTACAATGCCCTAGGTGCATTTTTTTAATAAATAGAGTTTTCCAAGAGTTACCACACGAATTTGACGTCCCAAATTCAAATCACTTTTGACTCCCTTACAACACCCGAGGTAATGCTTTACTTTACATTAAGATAGCAAGACATTGTCGAGCAGCTGGTGTGAAAAATACATAACATCACGCCTGTATTCCCCAAGGGTTGGATAGAGTTGCACCTACACCCACAGAACCCACATTTCGCCAGTTATGTTTAAGGTTGTCCTAGTCGACGGCACGAACTATTTTGTGCGCGGGGTTAAAAAGCATGCAATCTCATCCGACAGCACGTGCGATAGAGATAGATGCTGTGATGAGCAGAAAGAAGCTAGTTCGCGTACGAATACACACTTTTGCAAATTTGTAGCGAAATGGATGATGATTTAGGACGAAATCGGCAGCGCGTAATTTTATAAACAGACCTTTGGGAGTATGGATATCATGAAACAAGTACTAAATGTATCTTTTCAAAATAAAATTATTTGCTTTGTTGAAGTATTAATCTATCCCTGTATGGTGACTGCTTTGCAAGTTTCCTTTTCCCTTATGGTATATATTTGCGC
Source organism: Orthosia incerta (assembly GCA_948252205.1). Taxonomy (NCBI): domain Eukaryota; kingdom Metazoa; phylum Arthropoda; class Insecta; order Lepidoptera; family Noctuidae; genus Orthosia; species Orthosia incerta. The sequence continues at coordinate 15,630,294 of OX411744.1, forward strand.
CCAAAGATGCGTTAAAATTAATGTTGAAATATGGAACTTTCGAACATCATAACTTTCAAGTACATATTTTTTTACTTTTTTGTTTCCATACAGTCTAGCAGTTTGATATCAATTTGTCTCATCATTAACTAGGGGCTAGTTGATGAGACAAATTGATATCATTTTTTATTTTGAACGTACACCGTCAAACAGTGGAGTAATCGCCAGACTACTTTTGTATGGAAGAATGATCGACTAGGGCAACCTTAAGTGCCATGTAATAGAAATCGAGCCTATTGCAATCTATCATGAGAAACATCCTTATGACAATAATTATATTTTCTCATCATCATCATCTTCCTGCCTTGGTACCGTGTTACTTGGGGTCGCCGCAACACGTTATATTCTTCCATACCGTCCTGTCCCACGTCACGCCATCACTGACTCCCTTTTCTTTCATATCACTCCTCACACAGTCCATCCATCTTTTCTTTGGCCGTCCCCTCTCTCTCCATCAATCCACATTTATATTCATAACTCTTTTAGTAACATGCGTTTCATCCCTCCTCATCACATGACCTTACCAAGACAAACGGTTTCCTTTCAACTTTTCTGTTACTGGCGCACTCTCAAACTTCCTCTAATATACGCATTTCTTACTTTATCCATTCTCGCAACTCCGCACATCCATCTCAACATTATAAAAAGTAAAAAAAAAAAAAAAATGGCGCCTTATGTAACTGACTATTAAAATTCAGTTAATTCTAAAACCGATTTGTGAAATCCGTCTCACACTGATACTCTGTTTAGTAAAATCTTTATAAGAAGCAGATATGTTGCCGACATAAGCCTAAAATATTCCGGAAATCTCTCTTTACGGAAAACAAGAGCAGATAAAGTTATCATCGGTGTTACTGGGGTTGGTGCAATTTTCCCCACAGTCGTAGCAAAATGCGGCTCAGTCGACGTCTTACATCGATTGAAATAAGAGCCCGCAACCTTAATCCCATGAAATTCAGCGAGTCTGAAGACCTTTCGATGTCTTCGCTGTAAACCCGGCCATTGGCAAGTTAAGTCTCGACATTTTTATGACTTCATTGAAATATATATCCATAAAGCTGGAACAAATAGGATTTTGCTTGTTTTTCTTTTTGAATAGTTGGGAACACTGTCTGAGTTTGTTTGGTTCTTGAAGTGTTTCTAAATTAAAATGGCACAGGAACTAAGATCTTGAAGCTATGGTACTAGTTCTATGTAAATTAAAGTGATCTCGAGTATCTATGTACACTGAGGGAGACAAAATAAAGGTACTTTTCATTTTATGGGGTGCATTTAACATACTACTAAATAATTTGGTATCTACTAAATAATTTGGTATAACAAGGCACATAACTAATAAAGCACACAATCATAACTGTACACTACAGAAACATACATACATAATACATATATACATATCCCTACACCCATATCCAAACACAAAACAACACAGACAATTCCAATAATGTAGCTTAATTGATATAACTGTACTAAAATTTATTACCTATACATTAAGTAATCAATCTGCCTAATTATGTGTAACTGTAACTGGAACCTTGTGTGAATCTGTTGTTCTATGGTTGAGGAAGACTATCCGCTCGTGATACAGTTTTATACTAGTACGAGGGGATAGGGCGAATCACTCCAAAGAGAACCAAACCAGTTTTACAACCTACCTTTTCACATTCTCCAACTGTCGACCTGGCTAAATTTTATTGTCAAAATTACTCTAAACGATTTTTATCTGTTATGTTTTTATTGTTAGGTTACTCTGTATGGTTGTCTCTTATTGATGAATAAATAAATAAATAAATAAATAAATAAAAAAATTTGTTTTGGCTCTCTCGATTTAAAGCTGTATATAATACACACATCAACACGGTCTAGGGATATTTTTAAAAAAGCGAATTACTATCAATGTGTTAATTATTTATATGACATGTATATATATAAAAGATACGTTATTTAATATTCTACCATTTTTTAATAATGGTTAAGGTACTTCGATTAAAATTTCAGGATTTTATGGAAAAAAAATGAAGCATAGACGGAAACCGTATATGAATTAACTTTTAATTTATGAGTAAAAACTGAAAAAATAGAAAAATCATTTAATTTGTGTTTATAAACTCGAAGTTAGTAGTCTGAGAGAGCGCCCATGATGATCATAACACATCGGCAACGATTCGGCATGCTCAGAACAAGGTTGTCAATGTCTTGCTGCGGAATATTGTCCCATGTCCTTCTGAGGTGTCCTTCAAGTTCGTAGGTCAACGGGAAGTTAAAAAAAAACCGAAACAAAATTGTGTGACAGACGACGGACAGACGGACACGTGAGTGAAAGCAATAGGACTTCGTTTGGACCCTTCGGGAATGCAGCCCTAAAAACGGAACTTTAGAAAGTAGAGGCAATCTATTTTTGTTTTTATTTTTAACACGCTTTTATTAGCTTGGTATGTATCAATGTAACGGAATCTCTGAACGTGATTTTCACCCCCTTCAAAACGTGGGCTTGATTTGAAACTTTGCACACTTATCAAGGACCGATGACAATGCAATAATTTAGTCAAAGTCAAAGTCAAAAATATTTATTCAACTAGGCCATTATGCGGCACTTTTGAACGTCAAACAAAAATTAAAATTAACAAGTAATTAAAGTTGATATAATTTGTCCCATTAGCCTTACCAAGATCTTCAGGATTAGCGACTTTTTAGTGCAATTTACCATTAAAGCGTGTTTTTTAGTTTTTATAACTACAATTTATATTTAGGCCGAATTCCTAGGAAAGGACCTCCCCATTCCTTCTATATCTCTCGTACTTATATAAACCTTATATAAAATTTGATACGATTAGCATTATATCAGAACCTGCTGGCTAGTTTTAGCCAAGGAATGTTCTAGTTGAACACATGAGCAGGTGGTAAACATAACCGCCACTATTTTGTAGAGATCCACGTGCAAAGTGCAGGTAGCGGTACCGACCGATCCTATAACAAAGACGACCCCAGAAATATTTGATCAAACAAAAGATTGCGATAGCATGCAATATTTGCTTTTATTTACGAGTAAAACCTTGTTTTTATTATTTTACCAGAATCTTTTTACCGTAAAATAGCAAGTCTATAGAAACACTCTAAGAGTATTTATTTATGTAATACTTCATGCACAAAAACGTACAGAGGCGGACTTAATGCCTTAGGCATTTTCTACCAGTCGACCTTGGGTGATGCAGAGACAAATAGTGGTAGGTGCAACATTGACAATAAATCACGATAGGTAATATTTATTCAAATACAAAGATATGCATACAAACTATAAATACATACTTACACATACACTATATACACAAAAAGTAAATAAACTAAATACACGAATAATAAACAGGTAATTGGAGAACATTAATGCTGTGACGATACTGCCAAATGTGCTCGTGAACTTTCACTTTGAAGACTAATCGATTGGGTGCCATCCTGATTTCTTGAGGGAGCGCATTCCACAGAGAAAAAGACTGAACGAAGAAAGAAGAGTGAATGAAATCAGTCCGGTGACTGGGACATTGAAGAAGACGGTTATGTGATGAGCGAAGATTTTTATTGTGGTTGGCGCAAATATTTTGAAAGTGAGGGGCCAGATAACTAGGAGCATTGGAGGATGCAAGAAATGAAAACAAGCGAGAGTATCAAGCTACAGATCTTTTGCATAAGAAGTTATGAACCTAAATTTTATTTTTTAACTTTTAGTATGTTAAGTCGAGAAATACTCAAATAACTTATCAAGCCGCAGATCTTTTGCATATCCAAACCGCGGATTAAGGTTGCAATTTAAGCTCGTTCAAAAAGCGACCAGAAATATTGCTCTTTGAAATATCGTTTAACTCGGTGTGTCTGACCGTAAAGAGCAAGTATTTATTTTCCTAGGTAAAGTTTAATGCGGAGCGTGACTAGCGCCGCTTGGCAGGGCTGCTGGCTGCCTGCCGAGACGGTACCGTCGAGGCAGAGCACGTCTGCAATCCTCTTTAGTGCTGCTAAAGTACTCGGCCCACAATGAAATGCAACGGTGAGCATTGAGCATCAACGTCACTTAAACGAATGTGATAGCCGAGTTTTGCACAAAAGATACCCGTCTGTTAACGAAATATCTGTAATAGGAATAAAAAAAAACACTATTGGGAATCGACGTATTTTGACGTAGGTACCTCCTAAACATGTACAAGACTTGTAGTTTATTGAAACATGCCTTTTAGGAGAAAGATCGGCGCTTTGTTTCGATCTCATCTGTAATTTCAATGCGTGTTTTCATTGAATTGCAAGTTCTCGGTCAGCCAGGTAATGTCCAGATGAATTGAGGATGTTCATAGTACAAAATTTAATTGCTATTATAATTTTTAGGCCCCGTTCATACGTCGATTAACAGTAGGTATCTAGCTTCGATATTTTACTGTATTATTTTGGGATCGCATAGTATTTTCATAATACATTTTTAGGGTTCCGTAGCCAAATAGCAAAAAACGGAACCCTAATGGATTCTGTCTGTCTGTCTGTCCGTCTGTCCGTCCGTACTGTACCTATGTCACAGCCACTTTTTTCCGAAACTATAAGAACTATGCTGTTGAAACTTGGTAAGTAGATGTATTCTGTGAACCGCATTAAGATTTTCACACAAAAATATAAAAAAAACAATACTTTCTGAGGATTTTCCATACTTAGAACTGAAACACATTTTTTTTTTCATCAAACCCATAGGTACGTGGGGGTATCTATGGATAGGTCTTCAAAAATGATATTGAACGTTCTAATATAATTTTTTTCTAAACTGAATAGTTTGCGCGAGAGACACTCCCAAAGTGGTAAAATGTGTGCCTCCCCTGTAACTTCTAAAATAAGAGAATGATAAATCTAAAAAAAATATATGATGTACATTACCATGTAAACTTCCACCGAAAATTGGTTTGAACAAGATCTAGTAAGTAGTTTTTGTTTAATACGTAATAAATCATAAACCGCAATTTACCAAGTACGGAACCCTTCGTGCGCGAGTCCGACTCGCACTTGGCCGGTTTTTGTTTTTATCCTTAGGTATATATTTGGACAGTGGGGTTTAGATGTGTACTGATAACAAATCATCACCGCATAATATCGCCATGTGCAAGGAGAATCCCCTTTTAAAAGATTTCAAACCATGAATATGATCATTATGTAGGGATATAATATACATAGGTACCCATAGTCAGATACCCCAGCAATACAAAAGTTAATTGTATCGAGAAATAATTGTACAAAATATAAATATAGTAACATTCGTCTAGCCTCAATATCATGACATATTTTCAAGTGCTATTATTGCACGAATCCGATTCCCGTGCACAATACCACATTGGTTGCAGACAAGGGAAATGAAGAGACGATATTGGAAATGCAATTCGATACAACAATGATATGTTCACATAAAACCTTTGTTGTGTATATGAGTCTGTGAGTCCCTATAGAGAGGTACGAGTAGATGTCGAGTGTTCTGTGTTCGCTCTAGACGCGGAGACGGTCGGACGCACAAATCAATGTAATATGGTGCAAAGCAATCCAAATGAGAAGCCCGTCCAGACTGCGCAGCTTAATTAATAAAATCTAACGGATCGGACCGATGTGTTCGACAACGGCGTCGACAGTACGACTATGTACCGCAAAGTGTTTTGGTACACTTGCGCGAAAAACAATTCTGGAAAAGACACACGCGCGAAAGGACTTTTGCTCGAAATGCGGGGTATGGGATTCCTAACATACATAACATAATTAATTTCCAGTCTTCCTAGGACTTAAACGAAAATTTAATGGTGTAGATCTCTACCTACAATCACATAAAATTTTCTTTTTAAAAGCACCTGTATGGACTACACACAGTATATAGGTGCTTTTACGGCAGTACACCTCAAACAAACCGTTCGGGAAATACAGGTGTGATATTATTTTATTTCTATGCATGGATTCGTAATTGCGTGTATTCATGGTGCGCATGTCCCTATATACCTTTCGGAACAATATCCTTTCACAAAAGTGTCTATTTTCGATAGTGACTTTTTGCGCAAGTGTTCCAACTTGAAAGTGTCCTGCTACCACCGCAAAGCTCTTCACTCGAATGCCAATTAAATTGTCGGCACCGAGTTAATTCTTCATTCAACTATTTTGATTTGTTTGCTTTGCACATTGACAAAAAATAATTAATGATTATGATCAATTATGACTACTTTACAGTAGCTGTAATTGATCACGCACTCGAAAGTTTCGTCTCATAAGTCTAGATGAACGAAGTTTTTTTGAACTTGGTTATAAAAAAGAGGTTATGAACTTATGACCCTTGAACTCGAGTTTAAAGCACCCTGTTTTGACCTTCTTTTGGATAGAATATGAACTTGAATTAGATTTCAGTTGGCTAGCCTTTTAGTTTTATGTACCTAGTAGCTAGGTATGTACCGATATAAACGATAAGATTTTTAAACGTGTGTCCTTAGGACTATACACCTATAAGGGGTAAAAACTTGGGATTCAAGACAAGACAAAGATAAGACAAGACAAAGATATTTTATTTCAAGTAGGCCACCAAGCGGCACTTTTGAACGTTACATTTTACAAGTAATAATAGTTGATTCTACCGTGCATTCGGAAAGTAGCTTGTAATGGAGAAGAATGCACAAGAAACTCCATACTTAATCTTTAAAAAAAAAAAAAACTTTTTACAATATTTAGGTACATAAGTACATACCTTGATGAATGAAATTGAGTTTATACAATACAAATATATTTATACAGTCTTCAGAAGGTCCAACAATAATTCAAAACAATAATGTTCTGCATATCACTTGTTTTTGCGCCCTAGTGGCTGTGGAGCAGGACTAGCATTTAGCCAAGCATTTTTATCATTGATGTAATCCCCCAACTTATAATATGCCAGCCTGCATAGTGTGCGTTTTATACAAGTTTTAAATTTCGTCTCATTCAGTTCAAGAATGTGGGGAGGAATTTTATTGTAACATTTTGTACAGTACCCCATGAAAGATGAGGCTACTTTAGCCAGTCTGAAACCTGGTTGAACTAATTGGTCCCTATTTCTAGTAACATAATTATGTCTGTCGCCGTTTTTACTAAAAAGATGTAAATTCTTTCTTACGTACATTATGTTTTCATAAATATATTGACAAGGAACCGTCATGATGTTAATGTCCTTAAACAGTTCCCTTAGAGAATCGCGCCGGCGAAGATTGTATATCGCTCTGATGGCTCGTTGTTGCAGAATAAAAATTGACTCAATGTCTGCAGCCCTTCCCCATAGTAAGATACCGTAAGACATTATACTATGAAAATAACTAAAATAGACTAGTCTGGCGGTATCCACATCCGTTAACCGACGAATCTTTCCAACAGCATAAGCCGCCGAACTCAGCCGCCCCGCAAGGGATACCAAATGAGGACCCCATTGCAACCTTGAGTCCAGCGTGATCCCCAGGAAAACCGTTTTATCGACGAATTCTAGCTTCTCCTTGTTTAATATAATGTCACAATCAGTACTTTTGACATTCGGCAAGGAAAATTTTACGCACTTGCCACTTTTTACCATTTAAAACTAAATTATTGGCAGTGAACCAATCCTGAACCTGCCGTAGCGCGTTATTTACGTCGTCAACCTGACAAGTACGTCTATTTATTTTAAAAATTAAAGATTTGTCATCAGCAAATAACACCATGTTAAGTTTGTTTTCCAATACATGTGGTTTTTTAGGACAGTACTTACATACCTACTTAGTTTTGAGCTGGTAACGCAAATAAAAATACTTAAAACTCATGGAACCTAAGTGACGTAGATACCTACCTAAACACTTTCGAAAATATTTATGTGTTTTGTACAAAACCTAATTTGTAATTATTACATTGAATCTCAGATTAGAGAAGAGAATTATTTTATTGAAATTAAAAGAACGACACAAGAATATAAACGCTAGAAATCTTAATTTCTATAACCCTTGGGCTTGTTTAGTACCGTTATTTAGTCGCTATTATTGTTTATGTGGTTATTTTGGGCGTGCGCCATTTATGAATGGAGGGAGGCCGATCCGTCTGATCGGTTGCTTGGCAACGCGTCCCTATCCGACTCTCCCGTTGACCCTGAGCTTTCGTATACCTACGTATTACCCTGCGCTAACATGTTACCAAATTCTAATAAATTGAGGGATATTTATCGAGTTTTCTTTTCATTCTTAGTTAATTATGGCTGCAGACCAGCTATTCGATACATAACTATATAATAAACCGATTTAGCTTACTGGGAAAATAGTTTGGCCAAGTACCTAAAAGGGAATATGTATAAAAAGTATAGCGTAGGTACCGCAAGATATGATGCAGATATGGTAAAACTTAAATCAAAGCTTTAATAAATAATTATTGTTGTGGTACGATTAAAGTATAGACAAATTATTTGCGACTGACCCTGAAAGTATATTGTAATAATGGCTATGACAGCGCCATCTATTGGCTGCAGAAATAACTAAGTATATTCAACGGTTAACAAAATCACATCTAGTTTCGTAACAAACCAACAGATGTCGCTTTTGATGTATTGTTTCAGTTTGCTAATGAAATGGTTTTACAATATTGTTTCATCACTATTGCACTTATTATCACAAATTTGAATCATTTTCAAATTTTAGTTTAGAAAAACTCCTTTATCATCATCATCATAAGCCTTTAAATGTTCTCACTTCTGGGACACAGGACTCCTCTCTGTGAGGGAATGGGCCGTAATCCATCACGAAAACCTCCTTATTTTTTACTAAATCGCTCAACTATTTTGCAAATGGTTCTAAGATTTATATGTAGATGCCGCTGTTATCAACATACTAGACGAACGAAATACTGCTAGATTTCCTTTGAATCTAACATGCTTATCGCTTTATTTAACACATTTTATGATAACTAAAAGATTTAATAGCATTTCCTTAGTAGTCTTATGATTATTTGAATGGAATTTGTTGACCTACTCAAACTGATCGCAAAATTCCCCATCATAACCATGTGACGAGGTGGCCGAGTGGTTAAGGCGTTGGACTGCTAATCCAATGTGCTCTGCACGCGTGGGTTCGAATCCCATCCTCGTCGGATCTTTTTATTCTTTTTGCTATTTTTTTTGGACATTCCTGAAATAGTGTGTATGAGTTTTTAGTTTAGGGCTGGTACACGTAGTTTTACAATAAAAAAATATTTTCAGCATGAATTTATACATGTAAGTTTATATTTACTAGAATAGAATTGGATCAGGTGCAAGTCCGACTATAATCAGGTGTTATCTCTGTAATCGCTAGCAAAAACAGATATCAGCATCGTATGGCTATCATTTGTTACGAATTTATCTAGACCTGTTTTCATTATCTTATCATGTACCTGGCACCCTTTATTTTACAAGTTGGCTAGTATTGGGCGCGCCTTAACTAGGCAAGGTATTCATTGCTTCTCTGTTTTAGTGAATTTAATCAGACATTTTTAGTGTTTTTTCCATATTTGGACATGTGATATTTCACACACTTATTGTTAAGTTTCGTGTTCTGTGTTTTGAGGGCGCACTATAAAAATTTGACGGTGATTTTACTCGAATGTAAGTGCTTATCTCTATTGCTAAGAATTTCATGTTTGTGAAGGATTGATTGAAACAGGTCAGAACTATCACTATGTTTATCGTTGATTAGTTACCTAATTGTGCGTGGCGAAGCGGTAATTACTGAAGCTTTCAGTTGATCTTATTCCCTTTGCTATTTACCAATCGCAAATAGAATTATATCTTTGAACGTGTTGCCTATGGATAGACATGTCTACTTCAAAAAGCCTTTCGTTCTATCACAGTATTAATATGGACAAATTTATACATATTGTCCTTATTTATACTGTGGTACTATTGTACTTAGTTCAATGAGATTTTGCCAATAGAGACGTCATATGCGTCATACTCACTATATAGAAATAAAAACATGACGATATTTTACTTTAGCTACCTACATTGGATCTATGGAACCAACTTGGAACTTTATTTCTATCACTGAGTAGGTTAAAAGATCACAGAGATATAAATTAGACCCCGTTGTCAGAAAGAGATAAACTTACTGTTCAAACGTACGTTCGTGTCGCGGCCAGAGATCACTCAAGCTGGTCAGTTTGTGTTTGTATTACCGCGCAGACGTCGGTAAAACGTATCTACCTCCAATATATGTGTTTAACATCATTGACTTAGGTGCTGCCAAAAGGCAATTTGGCCCTATATTTGGTAAGTTCCAGTCCAGTGCTCTTGCTCGAACCTTATCCTCTAAAGTACAGAAAATCGCTGGTACTTCTACCCTCTTGTAATCTCCTTTAAACTCGTTTCTTTTTTAGTGTCCGTACCCAAAGGGTAACAACGGGACCCTATTACTAAGACTCCACGATCCGTCTGTCTGTCTGTCTTTCTGTCCGTCTGTCACCAGGCTGTATCTCATGAACCGTGATAGCTAGACAGTTGAAATTTTCACAGATGATGTATTTCTGTTGCCGCTATAACAACAAATACTAAAAACTGAATAAAATAAATATTTAAGTGGGGCGCCCATACAACAAACGTGTTTTTTTTGACGTTTTTTGTGATAATGGTACGGAACCCTTCGTGCGCGAGTCCGACTCGCACTTGGTCGGTTTTTTTAGTCTATCTCATCTGTATCAGTGACCGCGTGGCCGCCTTCTCAGGAGTAACAAAAGATTTTACCGAGCCATTTAAATGTTCGGATGCCCAAGTAGTTTGATGTTTTGGTGACCTTTTTCTGTGCGTTGGCCCGCTCGTAGCCTCGATGTTCGATGACGAGTGATGGCTGAGGTCTATGGACGTCTATACACACTGTTCACGTTTACTTTGAAGATTGACGGATTATACCTACAGTGTTCTACTGCTACCAAGCTGCGGACATTGAATTTGAGTCCGCAGCAATCATTTCATGTAATTTATTTACAGGCACTTTTACTAAGACTCCGCGGTCCGTCTGGCATGTCTGTCTGTCTATCAACAGGCTGTATCTCATGAACCATGATTGCTAGACATTTGACATTTTTTTTACAGATGATGTATTTCTGTTGCCGCTAAAACAACAAATACTAAACACAGAATAAAATAAATATTTGAGTGGGGCTCCTATACAGCAAACGTCATTTCTTTGCAGTTTTTTGCGATATTGGTACGGAACCCTTCGTGCGCGAGTCCGACTCGCACTTGGCCGGTTTTTAATTTTTGTCAGTTAGTCAGAAATTTGATGCTGTTTGCACGTTTCAAAACGTAGATCTATCGATGAAACCATAACATATTTAGAGACGAAAATTTCTCGCCAAATTTCTTGGCCGCCCTGAAGTTGACTACAATGGCTGCGCAGTAGTAAATCTCATACAAAAACAGCACCGATCCGTGCCTTGAGCATCTAAAAGCCAACTTCAGGGCGGCCAAGAAGTTTGGAGACTACTAAACAGTGTTAAGTTCAACTCTTCGGCGTCGACCAATCACAATACTCGTATCTAGTTCCACATTTCACGATTTAGATATAACGATAAAATGCCGAATGTAGATTGGGAGGATATCCCTTCTTTTAAGGTTTTAAGGTTACTTTAACCACAGATAATATGTTACTGGCATACCTAAACCTACCTACTGTGTTCCCAACTTCCGACAATCACATATGCTCATAGGTTACCCTTCCTCAAATCTTGCCTGCCGGTTTTATCTATAGATTTATTTAATAGTGAAAAGTTCCACTATGAACGTGCAGTGCCTAAGCAATCTCAAGACAGAGACAAATACTTAAAAAAAAGAAAGGTAGGTTTCCTTCTTGCGAAGCACGGTTTAAGCAACGCATGTCCTCCTTGCATCGTGTTACTCATTACTGAGGGTCGTGATTCCCTGGTCTTAGTGGAAACAACTTCTCCTTCACCAATTTGCGCCATCTGCTTCTGTCTTTGGCGTCGTGGAGAGCATCGTGCAGCCTGGTATTAAGCGATGTGCGGACTTGGTCTGACCATCTGATGGGTCTTCGACCTCTCGGACGTTTCCCTTCGATCTTGCCAGTAACCATCAGCTGTTCGAGGTTGTGTCCGTCCTTCCTGGCAATGTGACCAAAAAACGCCAGAATCCTACAAAGGCAGACCGTGGGCAGTCTGATATTTATGTTTAGTTTCCGGAGGATAGAATCATTGGTGCGATAGGATTTGTTTGATTTGCGGATTTGCAACATTTTAACGCAACGCATTATATCTACATAATAATAATAAACTATTGCTGAGGCCGTATTGGAAAATGGGATAGTGTTAATAGTCATGTAGGTATAGCTCCATCTCTTTCATGCAATGAAATAATGGTGGCAGGAAACTGTTATAGCTTATAATACAGCAACTATTGCCTTTTTAGGGTTCCGTACCTCAAAAAGAAAAACCGGAACACATAAAAGATCACTTTGTGGTCCGTCAGTCTGTCAATAGCCTTTATCTCGGGAACGCTTAGAGGTATCAATTTGAAATTAATATCGTATACTCAAGCTTGCAACCACTTGCAGCTGGAAAAATATCTTACTTCTAGATCAACGCAATCAAGAGATACAGCCGTTATTGGCGCATATTTTACACCCGCAAGGGAATCAAAATCTACAGATACTTCCCGTTGACCTAAACAAGAAATTTGGCAACAAACAATGTCTTATAGCACAAGTAAAGGAAAAAATACGAAATCCGTAAATTTGTACCTACATAAAAAAAGATTAATAACTTATTTGCAGTTATGGTAAACTGACCCCGACTTATGTCAATGTATGGGGACTACAGTTTTCCAACGGCAAAGTTAATTTTGTCCCTCAATTTTGTTTTCAACACACTGGCTCATAAAGTGGCTCAAATTTCACCGCAATTAGGCACATAATGATACTTGGGGGATGACCATAAGCTCTTAGAGCGGTATCAATTTGAGATCGAGTAGGTAAGTGACAGATGTATACACGTCAGATACATCTGTCCCTTATTTGATCTCAAATTGATACCACTCTAAGAGCTTATGGTCAACCCCCTTGTTATCAAACTGTGACTTTTTCATTGCTATTATTCACAAGTGAGTTATAGAGTTTTTTTTTTAATTTATTGGTTGAGTTGCTTTGTTCTTAAAAAAGTTTCGATACAAAAAAGATCGTGCTCAATAGTACAAATAAATTAATGTACCTATTGCTTGCTCATTTCATGCAACTTCGTATTTATAAAATAGATAATTTCAACTTGTACGTGCTTAATAAATAAAACTTTCACTCAAATATAAATTTTATTTGCTCCGTAATAAAGAAAAATTGAAATTCCCTATTTTGTACGTGGCTAAAACACTATCCATGAAAAGCCAAAAAAAAAAGGAACCTCATTCTTTTAGTATATGGCCGATCCCCATTGTTAAATGCGCGCGCATAGGAAAACAGATTGATTTTGCCCGCCATTGTGAAAAAAAATTCACAACTCGTTTTTACTGTTGAAAATGATTTTTTTGTATTACTTTCTTCACAAGTGTGTTGAAAAACATCGTATGATACACTACGTGTGTATTGATGATTACCGTCCTCGGCTCTCTTAAGACCCTCTCCTACGGCTCGGGTCTCAATAGCGCCTCAGCGGTAATCACCAACATTACACACTTGTACCATAATGTACAATGTATCTTATCGTTAGAGCAATGTTCGGTGTCCTCATAATTTATGAACTTCAGTAATGTTATTTAATTATTTTGGTGAATGTAGCTGTTTGTACGGAACCCTCAGTGCGCGAGTCCGACTCGCACTTGGCCAGTTTTTTGACTACCACCACGTTGGCCTCTGTAATGTAGATGACTATAACAGGATCTATCTACTACTTAATAATCAGTTCTCAGTATATTCAACAGTATCAACAATTCAACATACATAGTTTATCGTGAACAGTGCCTAAGTACTTCAGAAATAATTCATATGTGATTCATGAAATACGCCCTATCAGTACCTCATAAAATAGTGTCGTTATCAAAAGTAGAGCGAGCAAACAAATACCTACAATTGGGCAACCTTCTAATTTTGATTGCATTTTCCGATAAGAATAGCTAACCTTATAACAAAATTATACTCATTATCAATTTTACGGTTTGTAGTACAAGTAATTAGTAAGTTAGATCCAAACACATTATAGACCCCTAACATTTTTGGCTCAACCTGCGTACTAACCCTTCTTTTCGGGTATATTGATGAAATGGCCTCCGACAAAATATCCTTTACTACGCAATAACCTCAAAAGATATCCGCTTTTCTTATGATGTAGGTTACAGTGCACTCTTTTTACACGACTGCCGAAGGAGGGTAATGTGTTTATCAGTCTATGTATGTATGTAGTATGAATGTATTTATGTATGTATTGTATATGTATGTTTGTTCCTATGTGGCGTTCTAGAGACCAAACGCGTTGGCCGATTTTGATGATTCGTCTTAACCCTGCGAGTGTCACTACATTAGAATCGGAAAAGAAAAAAATGGCGGATTTTGGGCGCCATTTTGTGAGGGAAACAATTTTATTTTTTCTTCTAAACCCTTCGTGTGGGGCATCTAAATAAAGGGGTTAAGAGTTGATTTCAAAAATATATGACACTTATGTGTTTAAAAGTACCTGATTCTAAAAAAAAAATAACTAAAAAGTTGTAAATTAAAAAAGTTCATTCAAAAAATCAAAAATCCCGATTGCTTAAAAAGCAAACTAAAAGACGTAAACAAGAAGATGCTGTGCAGTCGAAGGATACATCTGGTTTTGGATAGCCAGTTCGCGAATATGTTTTTAGTTTGCTTTTTGTATGAGATTTACTACTGCGCAGCCATTGTAGCCAATTTCAGGGCGGCCAAGAAGTTTTAGAGAACTATAAAAACATAATAAAGTAGGTACCTACTTCACAGTTTTTCCCGCATAAAAATACATTGTATTTTGCTCAGCGATAGTGTAACTTTTTATCAGGGAAAGTTTTTTTTTTTGTAATCGGAGCAATATTTCTAGAAATTACACTTTACAAACATAGATATAATTTTCATCTTTGTAGACGATAACAAAGTTAAGATTCATCCAGTTTCTTTCAATTTTGGCAAGGCAAAACTCAGTAGGATATTCATCAGAATTTCCCACGCCATCGCCACGCACATCCACGACCAAATAAAACTAAAAGGCTTATTGTGTTCAATTTCATAAGTACCAAACTTAATATATGATTCACTTGTAAAATTGAACTGGAAAAATCACATTGGGCAAGGATAATAATTTCCTCGGCCGCTCCCTGAAATTGCTGATAAACTTCTTCGTGAAATACCACATTGGAATCGTCATTGATATTTTTATCATAATCTAGGTATTTACTCACTATATCTTGAACAAAAAAATTACACCATTAAATGAAATTAAGAATTATCATGAAGTATTTAAAAGATCAATAAAGTAATAATTTTAACAAAGTAGACTTGGCTCTGTCCTGATCCAGACCTTTTTCATATTTTATGTTGTTCATAGCATACACTTCACAATAAACTTAATTATAAGATTAAAATTAAATTGACTAGATTCTGAGGTACTAATCTGCAATTGTTTTCCAGATACCAACATGTATTGGTTATCAATATTCTTGGTAGCCGCGCTAGGCAGCGCGCAGGCTCAGCAGACAGCTCAAACTCGAGTGGCAGACACGCTCAGTGAATGCTATAGCAACCCTGAACTAGCGAATAGGAACAACCTGCCGCCAGTCACGATGCAGGTCCTCATTGACATCATCAGGAAGATAGAGGACAACCCTAATGTCAACATGGATTTGAGGCAGCTTTCGACGGTTCTTCTGCACACGTATGTTCAAGTTTCTATTAGCTTATCTATTAAATAATGAGTAACTGTTGATAAGCGAAAGATTTTGCCTACATAATAAGGCTAAGATGAAATGACTAATTTGCAGGACATCCCAAACCAAAGTAGCAACCTTAAAGAAAAGTAATATGAGGAAAGCATGCACTTTACTCAGCAGAACTAAACTAATTTCACTTGATTGCTTCCAGATACCGTCAAGATGGCATTGAGTTCCATCAGCCAGAGAACTCGGTATCTTCTTCAAATGTGTTGCCGTTCGCTCCTACGTTTGCTTCCTTCCATCGTCACCGGCTTCTGCTGACGAGGCTCATCCCCAACAATTTGCAAGTTTTGAGTAACGACACCGTATCTTCAGTCCTGAAGGTTCGTATTAAACAATCTATTGCTGCCTGCCAGTCCGTCAGCCTGCCTGTCCAGCTACCTGATCCCGATTCTGCCTATCCCGACTAATCCCGAGCATCCCACGTCGTATGAAGCCGGCCCTTAGTTTTACCCTTATCATTTATTTATTTAATTTTTAAACTTGCGTTTTCCTCTTTTGAATCTTTATCTTTTTACTAGCTGTCCCACGCGCCTTCACTCCCGTCGACTGGCTACCAACCTACCCGTCTTCCTTACCTAACCTACCCTACCTACCCTACATATATTATTGTTGCGTAACTTATACCGTTTACGCAGCGCACGCAACCGCGAAACTCTCAAAACTGATATTTTTTTTCCGTTTTTGCAAAAAAATTCATTTATGCTCCGCTCCTATTAGTCGTAGCGTGATGTTATATATCCTATAACCTTCCTCGATAAATGGACTATCCAACACAAAAATAATTTTTCAATTCCAACCGGTAGTTCCTGAGATTAGCGCGTTCAAACAAACTCTTCAGCTTTATAATATTATATATATATATGTAATATATATAAGTATATAGATTTAATTTTAAAACGTTACTTACGTTTAGGTCATTCAGAGCTAATCGTAAAGTTACAGTTTACAACTGTGTCTAGCGGTTAAACCAAGATTTTGTTTTGATATTTTTCTATTAATATTATTCCAGTGTACTCTTCATCATATGCTGTCAACAACTGTGGACGCTAGAGTCCGAGGTGACGAAAGCAGCTGCAACCAATTGTCTCAATACCGTTCTCTTAGGACTGCGAGGTCCGGTCGCTCCATAAGCGATGATGTTGAAATCATAAAACCAGCAGACTTGTGAGTATTATAATATTTATATTATAAACCGTATTCAATGGTATATGATCTGTAAAACATAAAATATAGAAAGTAAGTTAATTTGACTCGATTTTATAATACTGAGTGTTTTATTAAATGAAACTCAACTCACTATATTCCCACGAGATGATTCGAAAGCATTTCATGTATTGTTTGTTTTCAGAAACTCCGCCAACAAAAACGGGAAAATGACGCGTTACGATCCGAACAACGATGTCGAATTTAGTAACTTTGGCAACGGCGGTTCTATGTCTGAGCGACAGGTGGCGGAGAGCACCTGCCCACTGCTGGACGGCGTGGTCAACACACCGTGGGGTGCCGTGTCTGCCGGGAACATAATTGCTGGTATTGCGGCAGGAGCGCAGCCACAGCGAGTGAATATTCTGGACCTGGTTAGGGACGCGAATCTAAACTACAGAAACGTTCAGCAAACCGTGTCTTCAATTTATCCAGCAACGTTAGCTGGTGAGTTTTCTATAAATTAATCAAAATTTGTATTTTTAACATGGTGTTCTAATACATCACCATACAGTAAAATAACTTCTAAACAAAAAACAAAATCCTACTAGTTTTACTAGTAGTATTATAAATGCAAGGTAGGATGGGTGGATGTTTGTTACTCAATCTCGCCAGAACGGCTGAACTCTGTGCCACTTTTTTAATCCGTTACCCCACACTAGGAATTTCTCCTGTATCGTGGGTGCGTTTACAAACATATACACTCACAGAATCGAACCGGCGACACACACGTGTAGCGCAGCAGTCAATCGCTTAACCATTGTGCCAACTGTGCGCCCAAATGTATCTCAGATTATAGACTGGAATAGCACATATGCTACTTTTCATCCCGGTATAGTGTTCCCTTTTTTTTCTTTTTTTTTTGGGATAATGTACACTTGTCACGGTGGCGAATCCGCTGGCAGAAGTTAGTTATGTATATATGTCCTCCTTATGAGGCAGTACCTACTAAGAGACATTTTCCTATCCAGGTGACTTAGCGGAAGCCGTCCTCATCCAAGGCACAGAGCGAGGTAGCACCTCCATCTCAATCGGTACCGCTGGTAACTGGAACAGCACGCAGGCCACCAGGCACTTCATGCTGCATAACCGCCTCAACGTCGAGATGACTGACCCTGAGATCCGGGGAGACATCGACGGCTTCGTGCTTGGAAGCACAATTACCCAGACCCTAGGAGCTTTCAGCTCTATGAAGCTGTCGCAACTCTTGGATATGTACTATACTCCTAGGGTAAGGATTAAATTTGTTGTTGGTTATGTGGCTTTCTTTGATCAAATCTTGCTCAACCAAATGCAATAATAAATTGCAGAACGGTGCCTTTGATTCCAACCTGAGAGCCTGCAACCGCCGCGCGCTGATGGATCAGTACGTAACTGACGCTAACCTTGTCAGTGAGACACATGCCTTCGCCGCTGCCCTGGATACCAACATGCCTCTTCGTGGAACCATCATCGGGGGACTGGAACAGCTCGTCACAAGTGCTGTCACCAATCTAAGATCTTACACCAGTGAGTATCGCGTTTCAGTTTTTCTTATTTCTGGCTTGGACTTATCATATTCTGGTTGATTTAAAAAAATACTCTTCTTTTCACAGCCAGCAATTTGAATGACATGAACTGCGTCACAACTCTTACTCAGAGTAATGACTTCCGCCTGAGGACCAACCTGTACATCGCCCTCGACTCCTCGTGGTCATACCAGACCGTGTTCCCAGCCATCGCTTACTTGGTAGACTCTATTGAGGTCGGCAAGTTCGGATCCAGTATCACTTTACTGAATGCCTTTGATGGAAGCATCGTTGTTAATACTACCTTCTCGCCGGCCGATTTCTACGCTGAATATAATGCTACCAGGCACGCACAAAGTAAGTCCTTTTTCTTCTTCTTTCTGATTTACTTTTTTTTACTCAATTTACTTATAGTTAATTTTATAGTTATTTGTATATCTATAGCTGCGACTGGCAGTAATTACGTATTTGTCATTAATTGCTATAATATTTTGGTCCACAGTTCCAGCAGGAGTAAATCTCGAAACCAGTTTGACTAACATCAAGTTGATGATGCAAGAAACACTTCTCAACGAAAGCATGAGGAACTACGTTGGCGGCAACTCCTCAGTTTTGTTATATCTGATCAATAATGGCAACTTACAGACTAGTGATCGTGCTTGGGAACAGGCTAATGAGATTAACAATACCGTACCTGGTGAGTAGAAAAAAAAAGGTTTTAGTTTTGGGTGAAGTCTTAAAATCTGAACTGAATCTAATATTTCTTTTTCCAGATCTCAGAGTTTTATACGCGACTTCCACCAATCAGTTCGACACTCTATGGACTTATGTACGAGAAATGTACAGCGACATTTTCACTATTGCTCTCAATTCTGCTGGAACCAACGTGGATACAATCATGGATCCTGTACTACAACGAATTCAAAGCGGTAAGTGACTAAGTACTACTTCTCTTTCAAGACCTTAAGTGACCAAACAAAGTTGTAACCAACGATAGCCTGATCTAGAAAGGTGGATGTAATATTGGGATATTTAATTATTATAGCATAGTTATTAATTTATAATTACGAAATGCGTACATTTATAACAATTGTGTTTATTCCTTGCAGTTGGTAGAAGAATCGTGTCCCCTACATGTGGGTTCTTGTTCAACGGAGAAAACTCTAACACAAGGCAGTTCGATGACTACGTTGAACCTGGCTACATCAACTTCTATAGGATCAGTGCTAACTACTTCTTCCATAACAATGACAACAGGAAAATCCGAGTGTCTCGCAGCGGCACTGGGGTGGGCAGTCTAGTCATCTGTCACTCTCGATCCATCGCACATCCCAGGTATGCCATCTATTCATAGTTATCTACTGATAAAATGCTTCTTGATAAGGTTAACAACATTTGCCGGATGCAAAGCTATCTAGTTCCAAGAATTGCCTTTAATTTTGGTGACTAACTAGTACTAAAGAACAAAGAATTACTTATGACGTTTAGAGGACTCATTGGCAAATCATCGGCATTTGCGATATAACTTCCGTGTTCAGGTACCTACCGGAACTTGGCCGCAGATTACTTATCTAGGTATAATAGGTATTATAGGTATACTGCTCTGTGACTATACCTAACACTGAAGTCACTTTAGGAGAACGACAGCTATATAACTCAATAGCCGATGTATGTCGCTGAGAGTACCCATAGAATATTTACAAGGCAAGACACCAGACAGGACAGAACTCAAAGACTGCGGTTCAGTATCTACACCACCACAACCGCCTCATCGAGTAGGGTAAAGTTGAGGGTACCTAAATGTGCAGTGTAATAATGGTAGTAGTTATTCCCAACCTCTACTAACTTTGTAATATTTTACTACCACAGAAGTTCATTGCAGAATTGAATACAAAAAAGCCGATTTTCATAATGATAAATATTTTTCAGGAGTAACTCAACGGTCGTCACAGACGCCAATGCGATAACCTGCCAGACCTTGACCTCTGGTAACGTGGAGATCACCCTGCAGAACGCCTGCGAAGGTTACTGGTACATCAAGGAATGCCCGCCACTATTCGTGTCCGTCCGGTCAGACACCAGCCTCGCAGCAGGATCCTTCGCTAGCGCCGGGTGCACAGGTAAAATGAAATATTATTGAGAGCTAGTGTAAATTATGGATGGAGGTACACTCATCTTGACGACTGAAATCATACAAAATCTCATCGTTGTGGAACTAGAAGTTCCTTCAGAATGCGTAGGTTTTATTTTACATTGTCTCCAACGAGTTGTGATACCGCTACACAATAACAAGAATTGTAACTGAGCGTGTTATATAGTAATACCTAGTGATAATACATACCACATACCTAAGTCACGTCCTACGTACATGATCTGCACACATATTGTTTTTATTCGCTTCCTCACCAATATTGTTTTCCTCCACAGACGCAAACTGCAGGTTCCCGTACAACATCAGGTACCAAGTCCAAATTGAAGATTTAGGATGCTACAGTGGGGCCAGCAGCGTTACAGCCAGCTTCCTCGTCCTGCTCTCCGCCTTATACGTCACCCTGTACGGTTCTTCGTAATTAAGTTTTACCATTATAATAAACCTACCGATTATTTTTAATATCTTCTGTGTAGTTAGTAAATGAGGAAAATGACAAAGAGCAGTTATTTTTATAAGTTCATCAGTTCTATTTTGGAATTTATTTAGTAAAAGTAAAATTATATTTTATAGTTTTAATACGATAAGTTAAGCATAGGGTAGGAAATATTCTGTCACCTACTTATTAGGTAATTGTATGGCATGGTAATATATAGACAAATCATGTAGGTATTCATGGCCGTATATAGTGAATTATATTTAATTACAGTTACAGGGTAACAATGTGTTATGTAATAATTATTTATCATTAAAATCTAAAAACGTATATCGTCATTTATCTACCTACCTATCTAGAGATTTTGTTAAATGTATATAGATTACGAAAGTTAATTATTTTTTAAACCATTCTATGATAAGTTTTTGGATGCATTATATTCAGTCTGTGTATTGTGTTTCCGATTTTTTTTTACAAATAAATAAAGATGATACGAAAAAACCAAATACGTTTTATTTTTAATTACACACACTCCTGAACCAGGTATTAGATATATAGGCCTGCTGAAAGACGATTATACGCCAACTCGGAGGCTACAATATGGAACTCTAAAAGGATGCCCTGGGTGAACAGATTTACACATATTGTTAGTTAAAGACATAAGAAGGCTCACAAATTAAGAAACCAGTGCCAATGCGGTGCTGATATGTGCTTTTACTCTCCCAGTTAGTAAGAGAGGAAAAGTCTCCCAGTTAAAAGCTGCCCAAAAGCCATTACTTAGATAGATATGGCGCTGATAAGGTGGGCAACTTGGGCGCCATACTTTAAATACGCCACTGGCCACGCCAACTAATGACCCACCCAACCGTCAAGAGGCAGGGTGATATGGTAGGGGTATTGGTGTATTCATTAGCCCTACTCACAGTATTCACATGGACTCAGACCGACTTCGACGCCCTGGATAGGATTTTATACAACCGGGTAAATATTTAAGACCCAAAAAACTTTTTACAAAAAAATAAAATCGACTTCCAAATAAAAACACTGAGAAGTCGGTGTTCCTGTTTTGTTTCTTCGTTTTTTGACACTGACTTCTGAAATTGAAGTTATTTTTCACTTTGTAGTGTTTTATTTGGAATTCGGTTGTATTTTTTTGTAAAAATGTTGTTTTTAATTCACTTTTTAGTTTTGGTACATAATGAGCAAGTTCAATAGTTACGCTACCCAAAGCCAAAAGCCCAAAGTTATGCCTGAATAGAATAACGAATAACATAAAACTGACATAACCGGTGGAATGAGAATGTACCAGGGTGAACTGTACATATCTGCATACCCCTTTAGAGCGTACCGGTGGCGTGATCTATGTTATAAAATGGCGTAGACAATAAGCAGACATGTGATTTTTTATTGAAGAGTTTTATTGTTTAATGATGAGTTCTATTGTATATTTCCGAAGTTCTTCATCAGATCTTGATCAAATTAAAATGGCCACACAAGAAGCAACACCTTTCAAATAAAAGAAGAATAATCGAAATCTGTTCACCTAGTAAAAAGTTTTAGGTAACAAAAAAAATACAATCAAATTGAGAACCTTTTTGAAGTCAATTAAAAATCGATTTTCCCGCATTTTCAAACGACTTCAAAAAGGAGAACCTAGGTTCTCAATGCAAATGAAGGAGAGGCGTGAGATGATCCTGCAGTCTTCAGATGAGGCGTGTATATAGCGGCAGCTCAATAGACGGATCTCTAAATCCTTGAATAGTGACCTCCGCCGCTTTAATATCAAGCGTATTAAAGACGCGATTGAGCGAAATAAAGGCTCCAAGGTTTTTTCAAGGGATCTGGCTATTGGGCAGAGCCAGCTCACGAATCTGAAGACCGACGATGGCAGGATCGTATCCAGTGCCGTAAATAGCCTTTTCTGCGCCCTGTGCGAGCTTCCATAACGGCGCCCTTTTTTTTAGATATCCCTAGGATAATGCTTTGTATAGGCCTACTTAAGCAGACGAGCCATCTGATGTTAAGTGGTCCTATTATACCCCACTGTGTCTCACTCACTAAAACTCAAACAACTTGTAGTCGAAATGTTTTCCATACAAACGTAGTCTAGGGATTATTAATTAAATAAAAAGTGATATCAATTTGTCTCATCATTATCTAACCCTGTATGGAAGCGAAAAAGTAAAAAAAGAAAATATTTGAAAGATATGAGCGTCGAAAGTTCCACATTTCGACACTAATTTTAACGCATTTTTGGGCGCAAATAAATACCATAAGAAGACAGAAAATTGCAAAACGGCCTCCATACAGGCATAGATTAGTAGTTCAAAAATGCATATCATTTTATTTTGAACAGATAGATTTAGCCTTTTTTTCATGATATCTAGACTGCCAAAGGTCTGTTTATAAAATTTCACGCGCTCGGTTTCGTCCTAAATCATTATCCATTTCGCTACAAATTTGCAAAAGTGTGTATTCGTACGCGAACTAGCTTCCTACTGCTCATCACAGCATCTATCTCTTCCACACGTGTTGTCTGTTGATATAAAATGCATTTAACCCCGCGCACAAAATAGTTCGTGCCGTCGACTAGTGTACCCTTAAGATTTAATTTTTGGGCCACTATGGTCTTCATACTTCTATAATAAAATAACACCCTGCAAAGTTTCAATAAACTGTAAATTAAATTTTAAGTACTTGGTATGGTAGAGTTTTGATTACGGAAGGTAGCATAATAAGTATAAATTGCGTTTAAGTATTGGTGAAAAAACGTTTATTCGAAAATATTTGCAAGATTAGGTATGATTTGTAGGTACGTGTGTTGGAATCGAGCACTAGGGGCGCAGCGGGAACTTATCAGGAGCAAACCGAAAAAATAATAGTCCTGCCTGGTCTGGCCATTCTTGCGCCCCCCAGAGTCTACGCCCTGTGCCTGGGCACCGGTGGCACCGCCCTATTTACGGCACTGATCGTATCCGCCAAACCGGAGCTTCTGAGGGAGATCGAGACATTCTATGGTCAGTTGTACACATCAATTAGCAAGCCCGTTGTGAGTCTAGCAAACGACCCAAGGGCTAGATTGACCCGACACTATGCCGAAGATATTCCGGACGTCAGCCTGTACGAGATTAGGATGGCTCTGAAACAGCTTAAAGACAACAAGGTGCCGGGTGATGACGGAATCACGGCTGAACTCCTGAAGGCGGGTGAAAAAGCAGACTGTTTGATTCCTTCATACTCGAGGACAAAACGCCACAGGCATTCCTTTCCTACTCCCTATGTTTTCCTTTTTTCATTTATATTTGTCAAATTTGTACACTAAGCCTCTGTTGAGCATTTTTTGAGGGCTTTAGTGCTTCTAAAGATAATGTAGCATCAAAAAGGAAAACATAGGGACATAGTATATATCTTTAATTTTCAGTTTACGGAATATCTTTTAAATTGGTCTAATATTGGAGGAGGAAAGAGACGAGAGCCAAACCTCGAATTATTACTTTTTACTAAGGAAATTCAGTCGGCGCTATCTGCCCCCGTTTCCTCTTAAGTTACCCGGACCATAATATAAATAACGAATCGGTTAAGATCGTATTCATCGAAACCGGATGAATAGTTTAGCCGCTACAGCGGCACATACGTAAATACATACATACATACATAGACTGCTAAAATCATAACCCTCCCTTTTGGCTTCGCTGTAGTCGTGTATAAATATTCAAATTTAATGAAAATATAACGCTAATCAATAAACAAATGACTAATTTTGAAAAAAAAAACTATTTTTTTTTCTAAAATTATTTTGAAATTACAATTCTAAGCCAAACAAAATATATTTTGATTTGAAATGGCCAGTACTGGAGATCGGCAATTTCATAGAAGAAAGAACTATTATTTTGAGGTGATCCACCCAACCCAGTCCCGCAACTATATTGGATGTTCGATAACTTATGCATTGAGTAGATTGGAACGAGCTGCTTCATGCTTGACAGTGACACTATCAAACGCATTTACAAAAAAAAATTATGATCAATAACTTTTTTTTTTACTTAATTGGAAACTCTAAACTGCTATTAATTTTATTTCTGTTTGTGTTTAAAATATTGGCATAAAGTGTAAAAAGTAAATTTGGTGTTTTCGTTTTGTTTCATTTTGTGTTTAAGAATGACAGATAACATCATAACTGTCGAATCACTACTACAAATTAGCTAACTTTGCGAATGCGCAAATCCTAAACTTCACTCTTCGAAGTAAATAAAAACAAAGTGAATTGATACATTTTCGATTTTATTGCTTTCTTAAAATGTCTGGAGAAGACTTTGATGCCCTGGACCGCGGTGAAAATGATGGACAGAAGCCAGACAAAATGTTTACTTTGAAAAAGTGGAATGCAGTAGCCATGTGGAGTTGGGACGTCGAGTGTGATACCTGTGCTATTTGCCGCGTTCAAGTTATGGGTAAGTTTCTTAAAATAATACAATAACGTGCTATCACTATGCATCTATTCGTAACTACTAAACATTTACATGAATACGTACAATTTTCAGTGTGCAAAAGCAAATGCAAAATGTTAAGGTGAATCATCCTTGCATTGCTGTTAGTGAGGGGTGTTAGTAGAATGTTATGGTACCTTACCACCATCCACCACATCTTTTACAAGTCCAGTACTTACCTATTTATTATATTTGTTCATTGGCCTATCTACCAGTTGTTACACTGATAAGCCTACCTAATAATACAAACAAAGTGTACAATAAAATGCAACACACATCATCACATCACACATCATCAGCCTATTAATGTTCCCACTGCTGGGACACAGGCCTCCTCTTCGTGAGAGGGAATGGGCCATAATCCACCACGCGGGCCCAGTGCGGTAAAATTCAACACAACAATCAAAAACAAAACTATTTTCCTTGAATTGATAGGAGAAGCATAGACAGTAAGATAGATATTATTAAGTAATCTTCTTTGTAGATACTGTGTCTAGATTTTATGGCAAAATTATCTGAACAAAACAATAATTACACACTTAACAATAACATTTGATTGTTGGTATTAAGTGATGTCATAGCTTTTTTTATCATTGATAAGCTCACATTTGACCACTATTTCACCTTATGGTAAACAATGATGTTTTTGATGGTGAAGCACACTAGCCTAGAAGTAATCTATTCGCTCTTGACTTCAAGACTCCCAGGTTGTAGCAAAAGGCTCAGGCAACACAAACTCCAAACAAAACACAGGCAAACAAATATAATTAGTATGATGATTTTTGTAAATGTGATAGATTGCACAACGGGATAAACGCTAGGTAGAAGAAGAAGAGAGGAGATAGATTGCACAACAATTTTGCTAAATATATAGACGAAGCAGCATCAATGCCGCCACTTACGAACTAATAACATGACGTCACACAAATCCTGCATTGTGCAAGCTAAGTTTTAGGCGCATTTGGAACACATACAACAGTCGACAATAACTCTTGGGCAGTTGCCCGGGCCAGACACAAAACCCTTCTGGTTGGAGGATTCTACCTTTTCTATGGAGGTTTGTGGGACTTCACACCCTGTTCTGTGTATCTCCAAATACACATATAAAGAAGAATAGAAAAGAGAAGTTCTTTTTTAGAAGTTAATTACTAAAATATTGACACAACAAAATAAAATAAACACCCTAATTTTTACACAGTTCTGTTGGACTGTTTCTTTACATTATAATAACTATCTTCTGCCAGTGGCTTCGCCCACGTGAAAGTCGAAAATTATCCCGAGGAAACATATTCACGGGATAAAAAGTATACTATGTGCTATTCCTGACTATAATCTATCTTTATACCAAATTTCATTCAGATCCGTTCAGCTATTCTGGCATGATTGAGTAATAAACATACACCACACATCCAAAAATTCGGTTTTATTATATTAGTAAGATAAGTTACAAAAGTCAAAATACCTGGCTGCATAAAAATTAAACATGAAATATAAACTGAAAAGAACAAAACAAGGCCAGTAGTCTAGAATTCTGTTAAGTAATATTGAATTAGTTGCATGATTGATACTCACACAAAACAAATATCGACTTCAAATGCGGTACATAGCAATTTTTCATAGTTAGTACCCTATAAAGGAAAGATTTAAGCCTGTATAGATTTTCCCTGCTGTGTACCGCATTAGAAGTTAATTCCATGTTGCAACATTTCCGTGTTGTTTGACTAATTGTTTGGAAGTGAACCTGAGAACTAGCATCACTTTCTCTCAACTCTGTGGCAGTATGTTAAAACCTAAAAGGAACAGGCAGTTTCAACATTAATTGTAAACAATTTTTTATAAACAAAGTTTTGTGTACTCCTGTAAGTAGGAAGTTTGCCATAATGCCAAACTATTGATGCTTTTTATTATCAATACGTTTCTACTGAATAAGTAATTGGACGTATCTTTCTAATAAATAACATTAAGTAAATAAGTATTTAGTATTAAATATGTTCCAGTGTATACCTGCTAGAGGTATTTTTTATTGCAAACTAGCGTTGTGTTGGAAGGCCTCTCACCAGGTGGACCAATGACCTGGTGAAGGTTGCTGGGATCCGCTGGTTGCGACGGGACTGGTCAATGTGGCGACGCTTGGGGGAGGCCTATGTCCAGCAGTGGAAGTCTTTCGGCTGATATGATGATGATGAACACAACAAATATTGTCCTGCCTAAATTTTTGTGGTAAAATTTTATATATTCCATTGTAAACTCGCACCTCTGTCCACATTTGAACTAAGTAAAACATTCTTAACCAATTTGGTACAGCCATTCTCAAGTGTTGTGCTTATCAACAAATACCATTAAATTTTTATTTACATCAATAGACAGGCCGACTAGGCCTTTAAAATGCTTTTCTGTCCTTCATTCAGATAAATTCATCTGTGATAGTACAAAAACCTCTTTGGTTTAAAAAGAAGCAGTTTGAATCAACAGGTCAACAGTGTTGACCTCTTGACCAAAGAGCCATTTGTACTATCAATTCAACAGGTACTTTTCAATTAAAAAATATGTACTAGAAAAAACAATGTATTTGGTCTAGATAAAATATAAAACTATCTAATACTTAAAGTACAATTTTTTGGTAAAACACTACATATACTTACTTTAATATAGAAATAAATTAGAAACAAAAATATTTACATTATCCAGTAAACAATCTAAAAGGCAATTTAATTAGCAAAGAACTTATAAGCTAAATATATATAACTAAACTCCATTTGCGATAACATTAGACGTTTAAATTAGCCCATTTTACAGCCCGTTCAACCGAATTTGACTTCTATTGCGATGGTGATACAACAAATAGTAGCTGTAATAAACAGTTGGTTTTGGTAACAGGTTTATGCTTTTTATGTCATCCTTATGTTTACGGAATAGAACTCAAAATCGGCTGAACGGACTGTAAAAAGATTTGGAAACGTGTGTAATGTTATTTCAAATGGAGTATAGGATCATACATTAGAGATAAAAGTCATATTTATCCGACTATTTTTGTACCTACTTGTTTCTACAGAATGTGTCAGTACTCCGAAAAATCAAACTTTTGTAGATGCATAAAAAATAACAAATATATTTTTATATACACGTTAAATTACAAAATCATAAACTGAAGACATGGGAAAATGACTTCTTGAAAATAACATTATTCTAATGTCGTCCTTCGCGGCTCTGGCACTCTTCAAACGCTTTGAAGAGTGCGTGACGTCCGGGCTACTCAACTTCTGAGGAAGGTTGAATGTTAGAGATTGCTTTGAAGAGTGTCAGAGCCGCGAAGGACGACTTTTGAATAATGTTATTTTCAAGAAGTAATTTTGCCATATATTCAGTTTCTGATTTTGTAATATAAATTTATTTTTTTAAGCATCTACAAAAGTTAGTTTTTTCTGACACACCCAGAATTTTTCGTATTTAAGTAAAAATTTTGTGAAAATTCAAGGTTTGAGGTAAGATTTTTTAGGGATGTGGAATTTATTTTTTAAGATTCATTGTTAAAATATATAAATGGATCTAGTGAACATTTTGAAAAACCATAATTAGCCTTAAAAAGCTCATTTCACAACCAAAGTTAAGTCTTTGAAATAGTTAACAGCCACTAGGCAATGGTTTAATGTTCGCGATAGAACTCATCCTGCGTGTTCTTGTGCTCGCCCTACCAGTTAGCTTATTCTCTATCTGTTCGAGACTCTTTCCTCGAGTTTCTGGAACAAAAACTACCACAAAGAACAGGCCCACGAAACAAATACATCCAAACAACCAAAATGTACCAGCCGGACCAATACCGACGAGGATATTGTGGAACGTTTTAGTTACCGTGAACGTACATAACCAGTTAAATGCAGTACATATTGAAGCGGCGCCACCCCTTATTTTCGCTGGTAAAATTTCACCCATCATCAACCACGGAATTGGACCAAACGCTAGAGAGAAGCCTAACAAGTAAACCATAATGCAAGTCAATGGTATCCATCCTAAAGTTGACACATCTATTTTTAAGTCGGTTTGTACGTAGAAGAACGTTCCGAGCACAACTAACGTGATGGTCATGGTCACAGAAGAAATGTACAGCAGCACCTTGCGTCCCGCTCGGTCAATAAGTCCGGTAGCAATGAAAGTTGAAACAAAATTAACTACTCCTACAATAATAGTCGCCAAATTACCGTCCACTGAACTGCCTGAAATTTGAAATATTTTGACCGTATAAAATATTACAGCATTAATCCCCGATAATTGCTGGAATGACATCAGCCCCAAACAAATTAATATTGACCGCATATATTTAATGCTAAAAAGTTCTTTTAGTTTTATGCCTTCTTTTCCCATTTCTGCATCTGATAGGGCTATGTCACGAATTTCATTGTCAATTTTAGCGTTCTTGCCTCGAAGCCATTGTAGTGCTTTTCGGGCTTCTTCATTACGCCCACGGGAAATGTACCAACGGGGTGTTTCTGGGATCATTAGCATTAATACGAAGAAGGGAATAGGCAAGACTGCTCCGAGGTATGCCAATTCATACCAATTGAGGTATTTTCCAGCCGCATAACACAGTAATATACCGATATTTCCAATAGCGGTCGGAAACAAGCCTAGCGTGCCGCGGACTTCTGGTTGAATAGTCTCACCGAGATACACGGGGAAGGCAAGGGATCCCACGCCGACACACAAACCACAAATGGCGCGTCCTGCAAGCACTAAGTGTATTATCCTTGCAGTTGCTATGAGTATCCAGCCGAGGAAGAATGGAGGCGCGGTGAATAGAATGGTTCTGCGTCTGCCAATATAATCTACTAGTGGTCCACCAATTACGCCACCCGCGAGCGCCGCTAAGGGCATCAAGCTGCCAATCCAACTAGCCTGTCAACAAAAAGTTATGATTTAAATGAAGGACATCAACTAAACATTCAAACTAAATTGTAGTTAATGATAAATGGCGACAAGTCAATTACCTCCTCGTCTGTGACGGAGATGACGGTACTGTTCATCATAGTCACGAGCGCCGGAGATGTGTACGCGGAGGAGAAGCCGATGATCATGGATCCCATAGAAACTGCCACAGCAGCAAGAACCTGGAATTTAGGACATAATGCCGCTTAAAAATAACTTTGAGCATGGCAATTTAATAGGAAAGTGTTGTTGCTTGATAAAATTAATTAGCTCCAGAGCAATGTGTGTTCAAATTAGGTTTTCATCTGAGTACATAAGTAACCTAATAATTCTATCAAAAAATATGTTTGTTCGACATTCAAGAGTCTGCATCTCTACCTACGAGTATCAACTATAGATTGAAACTGTGATGTAGTTGGTAATTATCATGCAAATAGTAACAACGGCTTCGCAGTGTTTTCGGTTCATTACAGCATGACGTTATACGCAGGGAGGCGTGTGCGATGCGACGCAAACCGCCTTCTATTAATTTAAGCAATCATTGACTCTGATTGGGTCCACTTACACGTCGTCACTGTAAATAAATGGTCAATCCTAATACCCTTGTTGCTTTTATTTTGCAGTTACAGATCGGGAAATGTTTTCGTATTTAATAACTAAGTAGATAAAAGCGCTCCGCTCGGTTTTCACGACTGGACAAAACATCCAGATTTTATTTATTTATGTGAGTTCAATATTGATGTATTAAACAAATTTACCTTCCGGAATAAATACTTTAAATGATGGTGAAAACTGCATCAAAATCCGTTTCACAGTTAAGAAAACAATGCGGTGGCACAGACGGACATGAAAAGCGACTTTATTTTATATTAATTTATGATGATTGTTACCTACTCATAGATACAGAACACGCCCCTTTATTATAGTTTTTCAAAGCACCTCTTATCAAATCTACCTATTTTATAAGCAATGATTGACTATCACTTTTATTCATGGTTTTGTCGACAAATTATGTTTACCCTACAATGTTTTTTTGCAATTACCTTTGCTTCGCATATGTGTTAGGTACGCTGAAATCCTACGCAATTCTTCTACAATCTTTCCCAATGCGTTACGCGGTAGCTTGAGTGGATTTTATTTGCATTATTGTTTTACTATGCAGGTGCTAGGCCACTTCAACATAATCATAATTTTGCCGAAAACCCTTTTGCGCCATCCTTTTTCTAATTTGTGCTGAATCCTATCAAAACCTTAAGGTTACACTAGTCGATCATTTTTCCATACAAACGTAGTCTGGCGATTACTCCACTGTTTGACGATGTACATTCAATATAAAAAAAATATATCAATGTGTCTCATCATTATCTAGCCCTGTATGGAAACAAAAAGTTTTTCAGCCGGGCATTGTCGCCCTTCTTGAAGAAGAGTACCACCACACCCCTGCACCATGTCTGTGGCGTTTTGCCCTCGAGTATGACGGAATCAAACAGCTTCTGAAGGGCCTTAAGGACCTGTTTTCCACCCGCCTTCAGGAGTTCAGCCGTGATTCCGTCATCACCCGGCGCCTTGTTGTTTTTAAGCTGTTTCAGAGCCATCCTAATCTCGTACAGGCTGACCTCCGGAATATCTTTGGTAATAGAAATATATCATCTGTGAAAATTTCAACTGTCTAGCTATCACGGTTCATGAGACAGCCTGGTGACAGACGGACAGACAGACAGACGGATCGTGAAGTCTTAGTAATAGGGTCCCGTTTTTATCCTTTGGGTTCGGAACCCTAAAAATATATATTTTTGAAAGTTAAGAGCGTCGAAAGTTCCACATTCGACACTCATAATTTTCGCGCATTTTTGGGCGTAAATAAATACCATAAGAGCACGGAAAATTGAAAAACGGCCTCCATACAGGGATAGATTAGTAGTTCAACAATGTAAATAATTTTACTTTGAAAATATACATTTAGTCGTTTTTTCATGACTCCCAAGGGTCTGTTTATAAAATTTCGCGCGCTCGGTTTCGTCCTAAATCATCATCCATTAGGCTGCAAATTTGCAAAAGTGTGTATTCGTACGCGAACTAGCTTCTTACGCTCATCACAGCATCTATCTCTTCCGCACATGTTGTCGGTTGATGTAGCATGCATTTTAACCCCGCGCACAAAATAGTTCGTGCCGTCGACTAGTGTAACCTTAACCGCAGTTCTCTACCGTTCTGTCTGCAAATATGGTTTTGCTACTCTTCAAATATTTTGAATTCTATAAAGCGTTTACAGGATAGAAACTTTTTACGAACAAGATTAGTCGATATCTGCGTATAGATGAACTACCTGCACAAACGTTCATAATTTTCAGCGTGACCGTATTTCATTTAAATCTTTAAAAGGGTTGTTAAAGCGCATGATATTAAAAAGTGTTTTGTTCTCAATTTTTAGTCATGGTTAGATCGCCTATGTTGATTACATTTGTTATTATAGTAAAATTATACCGAATCGATAACGTAACGTGCCGTAACGGTTCATAACGCATGACATGAACGGAAAAATTGCGAAGAAATTTGAAATTTTTACTTGAAGTGAGTACTTGTATTGGATTGGACATTAATAATTTTAATTGAATTGTAAGAATTTATTATACGTACATATTTTGCAATACCTAATTACACGTTTCACTAAGGATCCGAAAGTAAGTTGAATAGTAAGCGAGTAGCAACAGATTAATTAACTGGGCACAATTGGGCGCCTCGCATTTTAGTACACGTACGCGTACGAATTAACAGCAATCATAAAAAGGAATGAATACATTTTGTCAGGCGATGACTTATCTGAAGACTAGGTACAATCATTTATTCACTATAGCTTCTACCAGCGGCTTCGCCCGCATGTCGAAAATTATCCTAAGGGAATGTTCCCCTGGGATAATTTCTTTGGATACTTTTAATCCCGAGAATATGTATGCCCGGGATTAATAGAGTTGCTATTCCAGACTTTTTTTACAAACAAATTTTATCCAGATCCGTTCAGTAGTTTTGCGTGAAACAGTAACAAACATACAAACACACTCACAATATTAGTAGGATATGAAAGGGTTTTTTTTTGGTGCAAACCCACCGCACTATTCCCAAACCTCTGTAACTCCTGAAAGCCATAATCAACAGTGGCGACCACCAGAAAAGCGCCGAGGCTATGAAGTTCGACGAAGTCCCGGCGAATGAATTTAACTGTTTAAATCCCGCAACGAAATTAAAGGTTAATAAATATTAAGGTTAATTAATATTTGTTTGTATTTCTGGTTTGTCAAAAGTAATTTCTGGAACTACTGATCGGAACACAAAAAGTCTTTCAGTTTGATAGTTACACTATTTCCATATATCTAAACAGCCAGACGAAGTCTCAGATAGAAGCTAGTAATTTATAAACTAGTACTTTTCTCATCAAATATCATTCAATGGAATGAAAGTACATCACGTGTATATCTATCACACCATAATAAAAGTGTCTCAAAGTAGACAGTAATAATAGTAATTTATTTTATTTCAACATGATAAATATTAAATACTTTATGATTAAATTTGAATTTCAGCTGTGAATTTCATTAATATTTCATTGCCTACCTGTGAAAAAGTAAATGTTGGTTTTTCATAGTCACTGGTGCACTGTATACTGTAATGAGTATCTGCTCTCATTAAAATCTTCATGATTGAAGTAGTATTTTAGACTGGTCATACAAAAAATCACTTTTTATTACACTCCTAGCAATAATTGTCACCACAGCACTGTATGTGTTCTCGACTTAAGTTACTGAAGAAATGAGATTGTCTCGCTACATTCGCTGCGATTTATATGGGCACAAATTGATTGGCTCGAGGCTGCACGATTCAAAATAGTCTTCGAACATCAGTATAAGGAAAAATATACGTCGCAAATAGATATTATGCTTTTGGTATGTTATGTTTGTTTTATTGTAAAAGCAGCAGCGGTGGCTCGCCCTGTAGTAAGCTTTACTGCATCCTACCTGAAAACGCATCCTTTATTATTATTATAGCTGCTTTCAAATATGCCAAGGGATATCCAGGATTGGGTTACACGTATAAAACTTCCAGTTAAATAAGTATGTGCGACGATTAAATATTTTACATTCCATCTGTAATTATTACTATAATATTTTTTTAGTTTTTCTTTTTGGTTTGACGCTTATTGCAATAGGACCTGTTTTAAAATTCGAATTTCAAAAATTTTATTCTTGTAAATCAGAAATACCCCAAAACGATACAATGCTCATATGATTTGAAACTGTCATGTGTGGCAGAACTTTATTAAAGTTAAAAATGACATATATTTAGTAGGTACAAGATTCGTTTTTTTTTTTTCCGTTAAAAATTAGCAATCCTAAAAGTATCGTGTAGATGACAATAGCTTCTAGTTATTTTGTCTACTTCCAAATACATCGAGGCACTAATTTGCTACGTTATATTGTAATAGCCATTTACAATGCCTACGTTGTGTTTTCTTAGGCTTAATCGTACGGCGCATATGAAGTAGGTAGTCACTAACATGTGCATCAGCCGGTCGATTCCATTCCGGACCCAAGGCACCGCTGGAGGACACCCCTGGGGGTGCCAGGGGAACTTGAATTCGGACCCGTGGCACCGCCAAGTCAATTAGTGCAGTGCTTGGTACTTGTTACTAAAAAAAAAACAAAAACTAAAACCCGACTCCTGAAATATCACGATGTAAAATGTATGAAACAGGAAAATATTCTCATCTGAAATTGTTATGTACTAACTATTCCGTAGAGGATAACTGTGTATGCCACTTTGCAGAATGTATTTTGATGAGACGCCGTAGTCAGGTACAAAAATAGTTTTCATGACTGACGGGATATACCTCGCAAACGGTACGATTGACAAAAATATTATGTATAAACCCTGCCTTTATTTTAAAATCCAAATCCAGTTCAATGATACCACACAATGAGGTGGGACGACATTTTTTTTGTGCTTAACTGCGTGCCCCTAGAGGGCGCCATATTCAATTTAATGTGACGTCACATAGGCTATATCCAGCGGATAAACAAGACGCTTCCAACGACACCAGTCATTTGTCAAATTATGATAAGTAGTTTAGAATTTATGAGGGAACAGATGAACATACATACATACATACACAAATACCGGTCAAAAACATAACCCTCTCTTTTGCTTCGCCGTAGTCGGGTAACAAACACTAGTACTTGGTATTAAAACGATTTACCTACCTACTCATATATGATTTCATTTTTATCTCTAATGTGAAGCTAATGTGACCTAAATTGTAGTAATGTATTTATCGTTTTGCATATGAGATTTACGAGAACACCTCATTACATCCGATAAACCAGTCCAGAGACTATAATATATGAAAAGAAAGTTGTAGAATTACATAATAAACCTGTCAACAACGCCCAGCCAGCATACGAGGGGATGAAGTATTTTCTCTTTATTCTGCCAGAAACAAGTCTGCAGGAGTTTCGAAAACTGTATTCAGTCCCAGAGAGGTATTAGATGTATCCTCCAGGGGTGCCTTGGCACTGTGTTTGATCGGACCCAAAAAAATCCCTATGCTATTTATTATGTAAACTGATCAAGAAATGCATTTTAAATGCTAGTAAAACACCCAAGTGACAATTTCAAGTACTTTTTTTATAAAAATATAATAAAACTTAAGTGGCCGGGACCTTAAAA
Organism: Orthosia incerta; assembly: GCA_948252205.1. Classification (NCBI taxonomy): domain Eukaryota; kingdom Metazoa; phylum Arthropoda; class Insecta; order Lepidoptera; family Noctuidae; genus Orthosia; species Orthosia incerta. The sequence continues at coordinate 15,666,700 of OX411744.1, forward strand.
AAATGTTTAAAAAGATCTGTAAAATTAACCGTCCAAGATTATTTTTTCAAAATAATACTGTCTAATTAAGGATTTTTAGACGCATGTTTGCTAGTTTTTATTTTTGGAAAATCACCTTTAGACACCAAGTATTTTTTTTTCAAATGTTCGTTTTAATTTTATTTCTCCATAAAAACTCAAAAGTGGGATTTGTGACTAATAGAGAAATATTCCTCGTAATAGGGCCTATCACTGATAAGAAAACCACATTTGACTATTGCGGCCTTTGGAAAAAATATGCAATTTAGTTCAAAGGTCAAATGGTACGGAATAGAGTTGTCGCGTAAAGGCCAAACAAATATATATTAGGAAAGTAATACATTTGAAAATGGTACTTATACTGAACGTCTTTAACTCATCATAGGTTTAAAAACTTTTTAGTAACCAAGTGTCGATGTCCGCGTTCCTCTGTTCACTCGCGAGGGATTTGTTTAAACCTATTTGTTTAAAGTTTTTAAACCTATGATGTGTTAAAGACGTTCAGTAGCGCAATAGTCGAATGTGTTTGTTTATCAGTGATAGGCCTTATTACGAGGAATATTTCTCTATTAGTCACAAAGCCCACTTTTGTGTTTTTATGGAATGAAAATAATTACTCGGTCCCTTGAGGTGATTTTCCAAAAATAAAAACTAGCAAACATGCGCCTAAAAATGCTTCATTAGGATGGTATTTATTTGAAAAAATAATCTTGGACGGTTAATTTTTTAAACATTTTTTTGAGGTCCCGGTCACGTAAGTTTTATTACTTTTTTTTTTAAAGTACTTATATACACTTGGGTGTTCTACTCTAGCATTTATAATGCATTTCTTGATCAGTTTACATAATAATAAGCATAGGCATTTTTTTTGTGTCCGATCCAAACACTGTGCTTGGGTCCGGAATGGTCGATTCTGTAAATCCTTTGTGAAAATTTAGGTGAAGTGAGCTGTAATTCCAATTGATGCTAGGGATTGACAGCTCAATTCAAGCTTACGCCACCTTAGTTATCACGGTGAGATTGTTGCAGAACAGCACTACAGTTAAAATGGAACTGCTTTCCTCTAAAGTAACTTTATTACTGACCATCAATCAAAATAACTGCTCTAGTGCTGTCACTGCATACCAAACAGATCACATTTATTTTTATTAATGTTTTTCTAATTTTGTCTGTAACAGATTATGTTTTTTCCTCTTTAGTCAATTTAGAAGCACAATAGCTGACGTTAAAAACATAAATTATATTTCTATTGTGAACTTATAGATAACAATATTCGAAGTATAATTATAACAAGTAATTGTTATCGGTAGCCCCTATTACCTTCATAGGATGCTGATGCATATTGCATCAGTCTACCTTAGGTAATTAAATGTCCCCATGGACCGCAGATTTGCTTTGAATTATAATAAATCGGAAGGAAAACGTCGTGAGGAAACCGGCATGTCCTAGAACCAAAAATTTGAATACATGTGACATCCACCATTGGGCCCGCTTGGTTGATTACGGCCCATTCCCTCTCACAGAGAGGAGGCTTATATCCCAGCAGTGGGAAAATTAAAAAGGCTGATGATAATGATGATGATGATAGTAAATCTGCTGGATGTATTAAAATTTTATATACTAGTAAAAAAACGTACAAGGCAAGCCAGTCGACCTTAGGGTGGTGCAGGGCAGGTCCAATAAAAAGAAAAGATAAACGGAAAATAAAACTTACATACTAACCTCCGGTTTCTCAACACTCGATTATCGGACTGTTAATGTAATCAACGAATAATCGCCGGCTATCTGCTGTGATTGCAATCAATCTGCCTAACCTTTTCCTAACTATTTTGGGGTCGGCTTCCAGTCTTACCGGATTCAGCTGAGTACCAGTGTTTTACATGGAGCGACTGCCTTTCTGACCACCACATGGCCACAACCCAGTAACTGGGTAACACGGTACCCCTAAGCAAGACTGGTGTCAGATCTCAAGCTTCTGACTACCCGTAACGACTGTCAAAGATCTTCAAATGATAGCCGGGACCAACGGCTTAACGTGCTTTCCGAGGCACGGAAACTCGGTATGTTGAAATGGTCACCCATCCACGGATCGACCTCGTCAAGCGTTGCTTAACCTTGATGATCGACCAGTGCGGCTGTTATTATTTAGCCACGAGCTCTGGCTGGTTGAAAATTCATTCAACCAATCACAGCATATAATGCGTTCTTGACAATTTCTCACATTAATTTAGCGGTGAGAAACCCGGCCTTAGATGCATACATAACAATGTCTTTGAGAAATTCGAATATCATTAGGAAATGTTTCAGGAAAATGATCTCTTACCTTTCCGAGGCTATCATCATTGTCGTAGAAACATTCGTTGCTTCTGCTACATCTAAAGTTGATATGTGCACCGAAACTATCAGCCGCTACCGCTTTCGCTATCACTAAACCGAAGAAAGGCAAAATAATATATAAAAACCGGCCAAGTGCGAGTCGGACTCGCGCACGAAGGGTTCCGTACCATTATCGCAAAAAACGGCAATAAAACACGTTTGTTGTATGGGAGCCCCACTTAAATTTAATATTGTATAAAAACAGAATAAAATTTATTCTGTTATTTATTTGATCTGTGTATTTATTTTATTCTGTTTTTAGTATGTGTTGTTATAGCGGCAACAGAAATACATCATCTGTGAAAATTTCAACTCTCTAGCTATCACGGTTCATGAGATACAGCCTGGTGACAGACGGACAGACAGACAGACAGACGGATCGCGGAGTCTTAGTAATAGGATCCCGTTTTTACCCCTTGGGTACGGAACCCTAAAAAACCGGCTAAGTGCTTGTCGGACTTTTAAAATTAAGGGTTCCGTACCAAACCGTAAAATCAAGTTGGTTGTAATAGAGAAAAGCCCGCCCAAGTGTGAGTCGGACTCGCGCACGAAGGGTTCCGTACCATTGTTACAAAAAACGGGAGCCCCACTTAAATATTATTTTATTCTGTTTTGTTGTTGTAGCGGCAACAGAAATACATCATCTGTGAAAATTTCAACTGTCTAGCTATCACGGTTCACGAGACACAGCCTGGTGACAGACAGACAGACGGACCGTGGAGTCTGTCTGTCTCAGTAATAGGGTCCCGTTTTTACCCTATGGGTACGGAACCCTAAAAATGAGGAAATTTGAAAGTTTATTTTTTTTATTTTTTATTTATTTCTTGATAGGCTCGCGTTTTACCACTATCTCGCCTGATGGTAAGCGATGATGTGGTCGACGGTGAAGCACGCTTGCCTAGAAGTAACCTATTCACTCTTGACTTGAAGACCCCAAGGTTGTAGCTATCAGGAAACAAAGACTCCGGCAGGGAATTCCACTCCTTAGCTGTGCGTACAATGAAAGTATTCGCAAAACGCTTTGTACGTATGGGTGGGATGTCCACCATGTACCGCGGTGGCGCATTGCCGTGCGTCTTGTTGTCCGGTGATGGAAAGGGCTATCAAATTGTGCAGTTCCATCGCACACTCCCCGAAATGTAACCGATAAAAAACCGACAGACTGGCCACTTGGCGTCGATGTTCAAGGCTCTGGAGCTTTGAGGCGATCAGTGCATCGTGGCCGATAAGCCTCTTGGCCCGTTTGTCAATCGACTCAAGTGCATCAAGTTGATATTTGGCAGATCCGTCCCAGAGATGAGAGCAGTAATCCATGCATGACCGAACTTGCGCTTTATACAAATTGAGCAGCTGTTCAGGCGTGAAGTACCGTCTCACCTTTGCAAGGATCCCCAACTTTTTTGCAGCCAACTGAGCCTTTGCCTCAATGAATGGACCAAAATTGAGGGACGATGTGAAAGTAACAGCCAAAAGTCTTATTTATCAATGTTAACTGTATTTGTTAGTAAAATATACGTACTAATTAAACATTATCACCAAATTTATAGATCCTAGGTCAAAGGGAAGTTAATAAATTCTTCGGAACAATTATTTAAAAGGCTGTCTATGGTGGCTTCTCATTCCTTTGTTCTCCAATATTTTTATAAACAAAAAATACAGTATTTATCTACTCAACAAGTGCTAAAAACGATACCCCACTAGATGGGGTAGTTCAATTTCTTTTTCCGCCCCCGCCCCCTCTTTTGCTGTAAGTTTGATGTATGTAAGTCTTATATTTAGTATCGTGTGTTATTTTTTAACCGACTTCCCAAAAAGGAGGAGCTTCTATGTTCGACGATTCTATGTATGTTTTGTGTATGTTCACCGATATCTCCGTCAATTGTGGACCGATTTCAAAAAATATTTTTTTGTTTGAAAGAGTATGTTCCGAAATTGGTCCCATTTTAATTTGGTGAAGGACTGACGAAGAAATTCGAAGATATACAACAGAACTCTTCAATAAACAATGGCAAATCTCTCGGGATTGCTGCAATCGCATGTCTGTTTGTTGTTTATACCATTTCATAACATAACATCACGCCAGTACGCTCTTAAGGGGTACGCAGATCTCTCCTTTCACCGGTTATGTTCAAGTTTCATGATATCTTGGTAATATATTCTGGCGTTATACGAGTAGGTAACTTACTAAACAACTTGCCTATTAGGTAGGTACAACTAAAAAGTGAAAAATAAAAAAACTTTTTACAAAAATATACTACCGACTTCCAAATAAAACTACAAAGTGAAAAATAACTTTATTTTTGGAAGTCGGTGTCCATAACACAATCAATTGGTACCTACAAATTATTTTAAAGTAGGTACATGACCGCTAATTCTTCATGGCTTTTTTGTATGTTAATTATCAATTAACATAAATTTTTCAATGCATTCTTATCTTTGCATGCATTTTATTGTAATTGTTACCATGACGAAGCGCATACTGAAACAAATAATTTCTTGCATTAACAATAAGATAATTACACATCACACATCATCAGCCTATTAATGTTCCCACTGCTGGGACACAAACCTCCTCTCTGTGAGAGGGACTGGGCCGTAATCTACCACCCGGGCCCAGTGCGGCTAAATAAAAAAGAAATCTATATCTATACTTAATATTATAAAGCTGAAGAGTTTGTTTGTTTAAACGCACTAATCTCAGGAACTACTGGTTGGAATTGAAAAATTATTTTTATGTTGGATAGTCCTTTTATCTATACTAATATTATAAAGCTGAAGAGTTTGTTTGTTTGAACGCACTAAGCTCAGGAACTACTGGTTGGAATTGTATGTAAGGTAGGTAGGATAGATGGGTAGATAACCAGTTGACGGGAGCGAAGCCGCGTGGGACAGCTAGGTATAACATAATAATCTCAAAATTAAGGGCAAAGAGCGGGCCGAACTCAAGGATTCTGCTGACCTTCATCAAGTACGACATCATTTATTTCATAATTTTCGCTTGCAAACTTCGGCGATAGGGCTTCGTATATTTATTGTCAAGTCTCAAACTATGCGGCAAATACAGCCATTTCATAGACCCGCTTGACCTACCCCGCTTTTAAATGCAATTCAACATTTCGGCGCCTATTTCTAAGAAAATAACATTATTACATTACTTCGTTTAATTGAATGCACTGTTTACGTAGCTCTATATCTAGACGAAATCACGAGTAGTTTCAAAAATAAGAGCTGTCACAGACAGACAGGTGCAGTCCCACCATACGCGTTCCTTTTAACCCGACTGCCGAAGGAGGGTAATGTGTTTGTTGCTATGTGGCGTTCTAGAGACCAAACGCGTTGGCCGATTTTGATGATTCTTACGTCAATCGATTATATTAAAATTGGAAAATCGAAAAATGGCGGATTTTTGGCGCCATATTGTGTGGTCCCAATTTTCATTTCTCTTCCAAACCCATCGTGTGGGGTATCAAAAGAGAAGATATATGTTTAAATATGCCTAATTCAAAAAAATGTTAACTAAAAAGTAGTAAATAAAAAAATAAAAAAACCCGACTGCTTAAAAAGCGAACTAAAAAGACGTAAACAAGAAGAAAATCATGCTGTGCAGTCGGAGGATACATCAGGTTTTGGTCAGCCAGCTCAAGAATATGTATCCTCCGACTGCACAGCATGATTTTCTTCTTGTTTACGTCTTTTTAGTTCTGTTTTTAAACAGTCGGGTTTTTTTATTTTTGAATGAACTTTTTACCATTTTGGTACTATACCCTAATAAATCACCGTAAAATTAAAATTTTAATAATTTCAATTTGAAGTTTCATTATTTAAGTTTATATGTAAATTCTTATGAATGTATTTTTATTTGTTTACCGACATATGAGATCGTAGGTGTGATAAACAATTTTTATTGATCTTATTGTGTAGCATGTGCATGTTGACATGTCGACGTCTGGATGGCAAGCTATAAAAGGGCAGTACGACCTACTGTAAACAAGAAAATTAATGGGTTTCACATTCTTTTCCAGTGATTGAACAAATAGTTTATATCTTTCAGTTCGATTCGATAGTACAGTTAGGTATAATTCCAACCTCTTACTGACATTTTCATGGACCTTGTGTGAACTGATGAAATACATTATTTCATTTATTCAAAAATAAATGCGGTCTAAAGTGAAAAATAATAAATTTGATTTATATCATGATAATAATTATTCATATCATAAATTTTTGGTTTGAATATTATTTGACTTATAATATTGATATCTTGACAGAACTTAAAGTACCTTATAATTATATTTTTACCGCTACAAGTCGCTTGTTCACGTAGAATGAAACTATACCTTCTCCATTAGGAGAAGGAATAATCCACTCATAGCGGCGGCGTATACAAGTTGCGAAAGACGCGTAGCAAGTGTGAACGATGCGTAGCATCCGTTGCAATGGTGTAGGCGATGCCACGTAGCAAATTCGACGAAGCGTGTAGCAGCTAGCGTAAAGCCGTAGGCGACGCGTAGCAATGTCTAAGCTGTCGCGTAGCACACCCGTAGACGTCGCGTAACAAAAAGCGTAGACCGGCGGGTAGTATATTCCTAACTAGCTGTTCCCGCGGCTTCGCTCCCGTCATCTGCCTGCTAAGCTAAACCTTTTTTTTTTTTTTTGTTTGCGTGGAGGAATGCTCTTGCATAATGCACTACCACGGGGAGATAGTGCAGTTATGTGGGACTCTAACCCACTAAAACTCCACGGTGTCCTCCAGTGCCGCTTATGGCGGACCATACTTACCAGCCTGCCTGCCTACTCCACATACTCGAAAATATACATACTACATACCAATTTTTTTTTCTAGTGTCATTCTTTCGCGTAAAATCTTAACACCGCGATTCAGAAAATGACTTTAAATGCACAACGCCATCTATCGAATAGCGAGTCAACTGTCCGAGTAACTGAATTGCGTGAGCTGTGATAATTTTACTTCTTGAACACTTTAAATTCATCTAACTTTTGATAGAGTGAACCGATTGCGATGAAACAAAAACTAAGTAATTCTTCAAGATACGCACAATTTTTATGTATAAAAGTTATCTACATTGGTTTCGTACATTTCACGTGATGCGTGCACAAATAAACAGACAAACAGACAAATATTCCAAAAATGCTAGAAATGGGTTCTGTTGGTTATCCTTTAACACCCTGGCTATTTTTTTTTGTTTTTTTTTTCGATGTACAAAAAATATTTTTCTACAGCTTTATTATATGTATTGATTATTATTATGTAATCTGGGGCTTTAGCGACACCACACTTATTACTTTTATGATTTTATTCGTACATTCGAGTATTTTCATCGTGTATGAAACACTAAGGGTGTGTGCTCTTGATATTTATCCTAGAATACTTTGGCAAACATTGATGTGTAAGCAAGTGCGTAAACGCCTAACTGTTTTGGTTGGCATTGTATCGCTCGCTGCACTATTGTGTGAGCAATCATTCACATCATAGCGTGGTATGTATCAAAATCAAAAGTCATTCTTTCATATAATACTAAGAATCAGCACTCTTAGAACGTCAAGATTTACAAAAAACCACCACTTCCTACTGTTATAGCTGACAAGAAGAACAAACTCCCTAGTGTGTCTTCAGATATTTATGAATTTCGCATAAACAGCTGTGCCCTAGTAACACTGTTGACGTCACAACTGATGATGCTTCCAAGCCCAACAATAGCATTATATTTTAACTGAATTGTGGCAATACCTTCTTGGATAAATGGAAAATCTGCCATTACGAAATCTGTTCCAAGGGCAGGAGAGTATACAACATATTATTTATTATATAAACGTTAACATAACAAAAACAAAATTATAATTCTAAGCCTCTATCTTTATTTCAATACCTATATGGCTTTTCATTATTTTTCACAGACGATCATTCTTGTCTTTGTTCACATTTCCGATTCGAAGGCCCTTTGATACACATGGCTTAAATCATTTGTCTATACGTAAAATAGTGTTAAAACAGACATACAAAGATCTTTAAATAGATATGAGATACAAGCTGAATAGTAATTAGAACGAAGGAAATCCCTACGAATATTACAAATAAGAAAGTTACTCTATCAGTCTGTTACCTTTTCAACCGCTTAAACTCTGAAACGATTTCGATGAAATTTAGTAACCCACTGCAAACATCTGCAGGTATTTTGTTTTTGATGAAACTTGATTTTTATGCATGATTCTTGATAGTGGAAAAATTTTTGCAGACTAATAGTTTGAAAACCGGGAAAGGGCGTAGGATAGTTTTTATCCCAAAAATAAGCCGGGGATGAAAAAGAAATGAATGTTCTCAAAAAATAGCACTCATACAAAAAACATTTTACTTCTTCCAAACTGTAGGTCAGGTGTAGGGTATGTAGGTCTGTCAGTTTGTATGGACAGGATAGATGGACCCCTTTTCCGCACTAAGACTCCCGTTTGGTCCGGTGTGCGTGCAGGCCTCCTCCCTGTGAGAGGAAATAGGCCGTAATCCACCACGCGGGCCCAGTGCCGGTTTGGTGACTATCACATGTCTTCTTGTCTAACAGTTTGTATGGTGAAACAATAATTTCTCAAGTAGGTAGTACGGAGATGAATGAGTTTTCGTTCCCGATTTTCCCAAAATGTCACTATTACAGTCAGGTGTTTTTTTTTTTAAACGTACTTTGTTTTGAAAAGCCAATTCTGTTAGTTCATAAAGTCGCGGGTAAAAGCTAGTTCGTTAATAGGTATAATTAAACCTTGGGCATGTCCTTTATAAAATTATCATTCTTTGTTTTTCTAATGGTGGGATTGCCTTAGGTTATTTTTAGTTTTATGCTCTCTTTATTTATTAACGAGGGTTTGATGACATAGTGAACATGTCACTCTCATATTTTATGCTCTTAAAAGTCTTTTTTCTTATGACAGAAAACATCATAAGCGTTAGTCAGAATTAACAATGACTTAAATTTGTTTCATTTGGAAATTTACCAGCAGTGCTGCAGTGGTGGCCCAGTGGGATATAGCCGCGACTTACAAAGTTGTAGGTCGTGGGTTCGAGTCCAAGCAAGCGCTTTACTTTGTGTAAATTATTTCATCACCACTGCTCTCAAAACGGTGAAGGAAAACATCGTGAGGCAACCGGCATATCCTAGAAACAAAAATTCGAAGACATGTGACATCTACCAACCCGCACTGGGCCCGCGTGGTGGATTACGGCCCATTCCCTCTCCAGAGAGGAGGCTTGTGTCCCAGCAGTGGGGACATTAATAGGCTGATGATAATGATGATGGAAATTTACCCATATAGTATTGTTATTCGTCAACTTAACGTAATGCATGCTATAATAGCATCTCGTGATTTCGTAGAAACTGTACTTTGCAATGACCTCAAAGGTGAGGGTCTTTATTATAACGTTCCTCCTAGATGTTATCATCCAGCACAATAACATACTGTTATCAGTATGTATACAGAGCAGTATGTAGGTTTCTAGCTATTTGTTATGTCTTGCAGCCAAGCACACATAGCGGCCATGAGAACATCAACCCAAATGATCTGACAGTGTTGAAGAGACAGACAAATAAAACCACAGAAACGTATATTATAAATTATTTTGTATTAAAATAACAACAATAAATATCGACTCCATAATATACGGAATCTTAATATATAGTGAACGGAAGATCAAATTATATTCTACAATTAACTTAAGTTAATTATTTGGTTACTACAGTACTTAAAACATATTTGTCATGACCATTATTAAATATAGGTTACAGATCTACCTATTTAAATTTACGACAAGCAAGCTCCCTATGAGTGATTTGAAACTACGTAAAATTCTAAATACATTTTATTGATTGTATAGTTATACATAAATATAGTTCTGTAGGAAAAGCTATTGTTCTTTTATGTACAATAAATTACACGATATAACTAATAAATATGAGTGAGTCTTCCAAAACAGATCCAATTCATTGTTATCAAGGAACTAAAATATTAGCGAGCACGTCGCGGAGCGGAATGCTGCAACAATTTTACAACTAAAGGAACTGTTTCAAGACATTTCGAGGACTATTCTAATTCACTACTATTTACACCTATTACAACATATCTTATGGCTACATTCCCATTCAGTCTTCAGCCCGCACTGTTTCAGTGCTTTGCCTTATTACATATTAAAAAGTTTGCTTCCTAACACAGTTCATAACTTGATATTTTGGAATGCAATCCGAAATTAACAACTATTTGGTGTTTGCTTACTGCTGCTAATGTTGCGCACTCTGCGTGCGCCCCCAGTTAGTTTTCTTTCTATTTCCTCCAAACTCTTGCCTCGAGTTTCAGGCACAAAGAATATGACGAAAAATAGTCCGATCAAACAAATGACAGCAAACAACCACACTGTACCGTACATATGAATTGCGTCAATGATATTGTGGAATGTTTTAGTCACTATGAACGTGCACGTCCAGTTAAATCCAGTCGCTAGGGATGCGGCAGGACCACGGATCTTTGACGGCAGGATTTCGCCTAACATGAGCCACGGAATGGGACCGAAGCCAATTGAGAATCCTAGCACATATATAACAAGACAGGCAAGTGGCAGCCACCCAAAAGCGGTGACGTCAACTCCTGTTTCCTTAACATAGAAGTAAGTTCCTAGGGACACTAGTGTTACAATCATTGAAACTGAGGATATGTACAAAAGCATTTTACGTCCCAAGCGATCAATGAGACCAGTCGCTACGAATGTCGATACAAAATTAACTATGCCTATTATAACACTTGACAAATTTTCATCAACAGTACTTCCGGACATTTTAAAGATTGACGCGGCATAGAAAATGACAGCATTAATACCACTTAATTGTTGGAACAACATCAGTCCGAGAGATATAAGAACAGCTGGCATGTACTTAAGAGAAAACAATTGTCCGAAAGCGTTTCCTGTTCTATCAGCTTCTGCCTGTGATCGTGTGAGATCCTTCATTTCCTTATCAACGTTTATATTTTTGCCTCTAAGCCACTGCAGGGCTTTTCGAGCATCATCGGTACGTCCTTTGGTGACAAACCAGCGTGGAGTTTCTGGTGTTAGCAGCATAAGTAAGAAGAATGGTACGGGTAGTGCGGCTCCAAAGTATGCTAGGTGTGACCAGTTCAGGTAGCCGCCTACGAAGAATGATAGTAGAATTCCAGTGTTACCGAAAGCAGTGGGTAGTAATCCAAGAGCACCTCGTACTTCTGGCTGCAGTGTCTCTCCGAGGTAAACTGGGAAAGCGAGTGAGAGTACTCCAACGCATACTCCACAGAAAACTCGTCCAGCAAACACCATTAACACATTTGTCGCAGTTGCTATCAAAATCCAGCCAAGGAAGAATGGTAAAGCCATCCCCATGATAGTCCATCGTCTTCCAATGACTCCTATAAGAGGCCCTCCTGCGATGCCACCAACCAAAGCTGCCAGAGGCATTAGACCGCCTACCCATGTTGCCTGTAATAGAAAGAAAAGAACATTATATGATGGAGTTAAAACATAAAACAGTAATATACATTCAACAATGTTATTTGAAGACTTATAGATTGGTAAAAAAAATCTAGCCCTTTCATTCACACAAGCCATAGAACGACGACAGGCCACAATTTTAATGAGATCGATAACCTAGTAACGCCGTTGATAAATTATCTGAACTGGGGGGTGACCATAAGCTCTTAGAGCGGTATCAATTCGATACCAAGTAAGTGACAGATGTATACAAGTCAGATACATCTGTCCCTTATTCGATCTCAAATTGATACCGCTCTAAGAGCTTATGGTCACCCCCCTGAACTGTCTTTGTTACATTTACAATTTGAAGTACCTTACCTCTTCTTTAGTCATATGCAAGGTAGAGTTCATGCTGATCAATGCAGGAGAAGTGTAGCCTGAAGAGAAGCCGACAATTAACGAACCCATAGACACAGCGAATGCAGCTAAGAGCTGAAACAAAACAAAAACACGATATTAAAGACCTGGTCGTCATAAAAGTTTTCTCGTGGCGTTTTGGTCTGGCACCTGCGATCCTATATGTGACATCTTATTTGCATAATATTATTGTTATAGTACAAATAACAGTTATTTATTAAATCCACAAAAAAATAGATTTTTCGGTACGCGTAGTCTCGCGAACTGTTTCCAGAAAGCTATGAAGTTCCGTGGGTGGTTGCCTTTTATTATGTACCCTTTGCCGCCCCTGCACCCATGTGTGTATGTTATAAAGTTATTTACTTTCAGTATACGTTGGGTTCTAAGTTTACCAGACCTGTGTACTTGAATGCACATAACCTACAATGTACATATGGTTTTATTTCACAAATAAACTAACATGTTTTAACCGACTTCATCTTATACGTGGTTATAAACTGAATAAAGGAATCCGTCTTATATTTGACGAAACAGCTGTCTAATTGTGTTCACTGTTTCTCAAACAGCTATTGACTGAAAATTTCTCAGGTTCGAAGGAAACGGATTTAAGACTTAATTGAAGTACCTACTCATTTTTAGGATTCCGTACCCAAAGGGTAAAAACGGGACCCTATTACTAAGACTCCGCTATCCGTCTGTCTGTCTGTCCGTCTGTCACCAGGCTGTATTTCTGTTGCCGCTATAACAACAAATACTAAAAACAAATAAAATAAATGTTTAAGTGGCGCTCCCATACAGCAAACGTGATTTTATGCCGTTTGTTGCGATAATGGTACGGAACCCTTCGTGCGCGAGTCTGACTCGTACTTGGCCGGTTTTTTTTTCTATTCAGTTCAAGTCTTATCGATATCTTCAATTTGACTACTGGTATGAAAGAGTGTTTGTGAATTTAATTTTCTATTAATTGTCCTCTCGTAAAAGAGCGCGAGAGATATAAATTGGTACTGCATTGATATGGGAAAAATTACTTGAAATTAAAAAACCGTATGTTATGTAACTTACTTGTGTCCACAGATAGGGTCGTTGTAGTCGTTGTTGAGTTGTCGGCGAATATGGCGGAGCGTCCCCATTGATAGCATAGTCAGTTTTTACTTTGTTGCTCTCCCTACTCAGTTGCTTGACAAAGGGAATCGAATTTCGCAAATTCTCCTCCTTGGCACTTTTAATTTCCATCTCCATCTTGTACTTGAACTCGTTTCCTAGACTAATCTGCCGAAGTTGTTGGAAGTGGCGTCGGGTGTTTTCGAAAGAGTCTTGTTCGTCTTCACTGCTGCTCTCAGTGGAAACGTTCTCGGGGATTGTTGCGTAGTTCGGCACCAGCGTCCCCTGGGATCCACAAGACGTAGCCAGAGAGGTACTGGTCGTAGAAGCAGAAAGCGACGGCTTTGAAGGTACTCTAGAGTACTTAGGTCCGCGTGTCCGGTACAACCTCTCCTCGTCGCCTTGTCCTCGGCGAGCTTGCTCGCTTCCACCCTGCAATTGTAAAGATTACTTATTGTAGACACGGGTTTTAATTTCTGGTCACATCATTACTGCTAGTTTTAAATTAATAACACACCAATTATTGTTAAAATAGACCGGTCACTCAAGTTCTCTAGACATTACTGGAGTAATCATCCGCAAACATACCCCATTTATTATATCCGCTATCTAATGTGCGTAAGTCAAGTCCCGAAGATAAGAATTGTAAGCCCAGGGAGTCGGAGGTCAGATCACACTGCTTATTGACCACAAGCTATCATATGGCCACTGCATGTTTCGATAAGCAAGTGATATGCGTAGTTAGTGCCATGACCCTGGCCATACACAGAATCCTGGTCCGAACAGCACTGTGCACAGGACCTCTACGCTTCTATCATAATTCGACTGTTTATTAATGAATACTCGCGAATAAATTGACCAAAAGTTCAGTCAGTCGGTCTGATAACCTGCGCATAACGAGCGCAGGCAGCACTACTGTCCACGTTCAATTCTCTTGACGTTATCGTCCGATTGTCCATTAGTTATAATGATGTTTATAAATCAATCTATAAACACTTTTTGCATGTACCTGTAACCAATGGTTCATTGACGGCAGAAGGATGTTTATTGGACAAGTCTGGCCACAATTTTGATACTCGAACGAAAGGTAGTTGATTACCTCTGACTTGCTATTAAATGTATCACAACTTTTTTTCCATTTACTTATTATTTTGTAATGTTGTTCCATTGCACACCAAATTCTATATTTTCGTTTTCCTTGTTTCATCGTCAATTCAATCACAAATTCAATTCATCAGAAAGTCAATTCTAAGAAAAGGCTAAGAACCAACAAATAATAAATTATTATCTCTTTGATAGCTCTTTTTTTTTCTTGCATGTTTTTAAGTTTGTTTATGTTTTAGTATGTCAAGGTATAATACGAGTTGGTCGACACCGGCTAAATCTTGATGATTAATCAATTTTAGCCGGAATGTTCGAATTTTAGGTTTGATTTGAACCATGAATATCTCCCGGTTTGTTAATTACGTTAGGTTTTTTTCTGATTTTTGGCGGCATGGCTACATAGTATTTAATTAATCATGAATGTCGGCAATCGGTTCAATGACAAACACTCGAGATTGACGTGATTGACACTAAAGTCACGGTTCATCGGGACGCTCACGTGTTTCTATCCAGATCTTATCATCATAGTTGACTCGAAGGTCTATCCATAAAATATACATCATAGTTATATATAGATATAAAATATATATTTAGGTACCTAATTAGATCAGATACAAAAAATGTTTACACCTAACATTACCTTCATCATTTATTTCAAGGCATTTATTTTTGTTTACATGGTAAAATAAATATACAAACAACTAGTCTGACCTCGACATTGCTTCAATGTCGATGGCGGCGATTAGGGTGGGAGTGGGACTGCCCCATTCCTCGAACCTTTACGATTGTTTAGTTTTCCGCTCTTGTGACCTTCAAGAAGAGACTGCTTTTACTTATATGTATTTCCGTTTTGACATACTTTGATTGAAATTTCGAAATTTTAAATAAACATTCGATTTTATTAATCCATAGCCATTATTTGTATGTGGCGCCATTAAATTTGTATTTAAGTGCATAACATTAATAAGCGCCATCTATTACGATCCATGAAAAGTTTTTAGTCACTGGTTTGACAACAAGAAAGTCAACTTTGATTGAATGCTAGTTGATGAGATGGCGCTGGTGTCACGTTGCATGTTTCATTAATAGTAAAACAGATGTCAGCTAATGATCAAAAGACTTTCTGAGGCACGCCATTATTTTCTTAATTCAAGTTAATTAACTTCGAAGTTGTACTTGCAAATGATAAAGTTTTTTTAAAACGCCGTTCGTATTTTTTCGATCAATATTGTGAAAATATTCAATATCATCTTTGAAAAAATAAATAGTTAATTCATTAGCGCCATCCACCGTTGCAGTTAGCCTTGAGTCGCGGTCGTGAATGCCAGTGGCGAACCTGCGTGTCTTTTTGACATGCTTGCAAATCGCGTGCATTCGAATGCTTCTTGTTTAGTTAGGACTAGAGGTTGTACTAATGTTCGGGATTTGTTTAGATCTTTGGTGATCGTATGGAAATTAATGTCAGTACTGGGTTGCCAGGCAACGCGCCGGCATCGACCCTCCGGTAACCGGCGACCGAGCGACACTGTGCAATTGTGCATTTTCCAGAGCTTTCTAAAGAACTCTCGCTGACTGCGATTTTATAATGCGGTTCGAAATAAAAATAATTTATTCCTAAATACATATAATAAACGGGGCTACATGTATTGGATGATAAATAACATGTTTTTTTTATAAAACGCTTAGCTAGTAAAAGTAAGTAGATAGAAGAGTTGAGTGAGATTGCATTACAATATTTAAAAAAATAAAAATATTTGCGTCACTCGTGGGCTAAGTTAAATTTATTACGATATAAAAAAGCGTTTCAATATCAACTTACCATTTCGGTGGAGAGCTGCTTGAGGTAGTCCATGATCTTCCCCACCGCATTGGGGTTATTCTTATTGAAGCTCATCTTGCTGGCTTCTCTTCTCTTGAACACTTGTCAAGGAACCGCAAAATGATAATGTTTATGAAATATAGCACTTTGTAGAACAGTGTATTGATATTGTTCTTTAAAAGCCAGGTTCGGGTTGTTGGCGGCAAATAGTCCACATCACTCCGCAATGGCTAGAGGATGTCGCCTTCTGCTAGGTTTGCAGTACACACGAACGCTATGGCACACAGCTGCGAATTGACACAATTTTACTGCCGGCGTGTTATTTAAATTTATTTTGTTTACAGTTCACTCAGTTCATTCAACAAATTATAGTTCGCGCGCTTATTATTCGTCAGGATGCACAACATTCAATTTTTGCTATTGGACAACATAAAATGTTGGCAACGCGTACCGAATTCTTCAGCAATCGAGTTATCTATTGAAACTTGCAGATGGCAGCGCAGTGTTTTATATAGGAGGTTGGCGGCGGTGGCGCCGGCTGCCTTCTCTGCCCCCCACTCCAGCGCGAGCGTGTGTGTGTGCGTGCCTGTCGGTACTCCGCTAGTGTGCGCACTGTACACGGTACACAGTACCCACACACTGAAACCTCCTTCATAGAATGTTTGCAACTGAATTACTTTGAATATATGTATAGTTTGTTAGAATTTGATTAGCCAGGTTACGCAGGTACACAATACAACCTCAGAACAATCATGTATGTTACATATCAATGAATGAACGATTTATTACTATTGTCAAGTTCTTGTTTGCAGGGAAGTATCTATTGTGAAAAATTTGTGTCCTGAAGTTGCCAAGTTTCAACTTTTGTCGAAGTTAACTTTGCAGTTCATGATAGTTTAAACGTTATCCGTATTCGTCATATTTGCTGGTGTACAAGTACTTATTTACATTTTTTGTATCTGATCTAATTAGGTAAATATATATTTTATAACTATGATAAGTACTTATTTATGCAATTAATCGCTTGAACAACTGTAAAGCACTACTAATTATATTATCATGAACTGCAAAGTCACTTAAGGTTACACTAGTCGAAAATTCTTCCATACAAACGTAGTCTAGGGATTATTCCACTGTTTGACGATGTACGTTCAAAATAAAAAGTGATATCAATTTGTCTCATCATTATCTAGCCCTGTATGGAAGCGAAAAATTAAAAAATGATATCCACATTTCGACACAAATTTTAACGCATTTTTGGGCTCAAATAAATACAATAAGAAGACAGAAAATTGCAAAACGGCCTCCATACAAGGATAGATTTGTAGTTCAACAATGCAAATAATTTTATTTTGAACAGATAGATTTAGTCGTTTTTTCATGATATCCAGACTGCCAAAGGTCTCTTTATAAAATTTCGCGCGCTCGGATTCGTCCTAAATCATTATCCATTTCGCTACAAATTTGCAAAAGTGTGTATTCGTACGCGAACTAGCTTCCTACTGCTCATCACAGCATCTATCTCCTCCGCACGTGTTGTCGGTTGATATAAAATGCATTTTAACCCCGCGCACAAAATAGTTCGTGCCGTCGACTAGTGTACCCTTAACTAACCATTTGAATACTGAAGGAACTTGAATCTTATTATTCCCTTCGGCTATAGTCAACTTACAGTTAGCTTCTTACTTCTTAAGCCGTTTTGATATTAACAAGTCATGGACAAAATACCTCCTACTAGAATTATATTGTAAAAAACACTCCATGCCAAAAAATCGACGCCTGTTTTAAGACCTGTCCTTCAAATACTAAATGCTCCAACTCTATCAAAAATAGCTCTACAGAGACGGTTATAAAACATCCTTTTTGGTATAAAGCAACATTTAAGTGCGAGAGTGTTGCCAAGCTGTAACAGGTCTGGGCAGTGGCCGCTACCGGCGCGGGCGCGGCGGCGCGGCGGCGGCGGTCCCGTAATCAACGACCTTGCTTACCTTTACTTAGACGTAGCGGACGTCTCGTCTGGGGGTGTGTCCTGAGAGCTCGCTCTACTGCTCTACGTGACACACACAGCGTTTGACTTCGACACTCTAAAACACGTTTTGAGATAAATCTGTTGTTCTTTATTCAAACTTCTTGACACACATACCTATGTGGAGGAAAGTTAATTCGCCAGATTATATAAATGTGGCTTAATTGAGGCATTTCATAATCATAATATAACACCGATAAATAGTTCTGTCTGGCTTTTCAAGATGGCAGTCAATTCATAATGAACATTCTGTTCAGTATGACGTTGTCTCAAAGTGTAGCAGTTGCAATTGCAAATACAGTTAATAATATTTAATAACATTATGTTTGGAACAAGAGATGGTTGCCAGTTCGCCGTGTGGTTTTGCGGTGTGTAGATCTATATTGTATTATGTCGGACAATAGTAGGCGGGTCGAGCACGTCATTCCGCAACTGTTTTGCAGCCGCATTGTGACTTGCTTGATTGAACCTAATGGCCCCCGGGCCACAAAAAAATTAATAAAAGTATGACTTGATACAATTCTGAGATTAGATTTATCACACTGTCGCGTTCCTGATAATTTTAACTCGCAAATATACATATAAGGAAATATAAAAAGAAGGTGTGACTTCGATGAATCATGCTTTCCTTAAATAATATGAAAGGATTTTAACCGAATTTGATAAGAAGTTTTATTATTAGGAACTTTTATTATTGATGACAAAGTATAAACTAAAGTATAAGAATTTTCTGGGTAAGCTCACTCCATCGTCGACTTTGTCTCTGTCACCTCTGACCTAGACTAGAGTCAAGAGCAAACCCATCACGAATAAAAAAAAAACCGGCTAAGTGCGCGTCGGACTTCGCACATTTAGGGTTCTGCACCAAATATATAATCTGATTTATCAATGTATTGGTATTTTTTAGTAAAATATACGTAATATTAAACAATATCACCACATTTCAAGCTCATAGGTCAATGGGAAGTTAAAAAGAGTTCTGTTTGGAGCCTTCGGGTACGGAACCCTAAAAAGGAATGGAGGTAGCCACCTAGTCATTTCAGGCTTTTCTCTGTAATTGGGGGACATCAAGGAGTGACAACCTCCCTCTTCCATTTTGAGCTAGGGACTTGACGAAGAATTTTTTAATGTTTTTTATTTTAAAATAGCTGAAATCCAACTGGATCTTGTGTTATCCATAAATATTTTGTTTGGTATTGGTATGTTTTTATGTCAGTGCTCAACACAAGCATGCCTTTAGTATTCTTAACACTGCATATTTTTGGTTAGAAGCGGCAAATCTAGTCCAATATAAGGTAATAAGCCCTTAGAGCAAGGTTATTTCGAGTGTGCGTAAGGGACAGATGTATACGACTTGTATAGATCTGTCCCTTTTTCCCAGTCTCATAATGATAGTTTTGACACGTAATTGTACGGGGCCAGGACTTGTGCTGAATAAATTTACTATGAGAGATCGAATTTTTTACCCTCTATAGTCTCACCTGAGGGTAAGCGATGATTTGGTCGACAGTGAAGCACGCTTGCCTAGAAATAACCTATTCACTCTTGACTTAAAGACCCATATATTGTAGCAAGACATAACCAATTTCTGTAGTATATAGGAGCTAATTCCTCGCATTCACGTGTTTGTTTTTACAAAACTTATCCTGCGTTTTATCAGATGAGATACTGAATAGGAAGGTGTGTCTCCGATAGCTATTCTATACTATACTACGAGTAATATTATAAAGCTGAAGAGTTTGTTTGTTTGTTTGAACGCGCTAATCTCAGGAACTACCGATTGGAATTGAAAAAATCTTTTTGTGTTGGATAGTCCATTTATCGAGGAAGGTTATAGGCTACGACCAATATGAGCCGAGCATAAATGAAAAATGTTGCAAAAACGGGCAAAATTATTACTTTTTGACAGCTTCCGTTGCGTGCGCTGAGTAAGCGGTTAAAGTTACGCAACATTCATGTATGGTAGGGTAGCCAGTGGACGGGAGCGAAGCCACGTGGGACAGCTAGTTAATTATAATAAACATCTGCCAAAATGTTGCGCAAAATATACGTTTCGATTAGATGAGTATCAAAAAACGCCATTAAAAGCAGTATCTAATAATAACATAAAATCGATTGTAGGTTATCGGCATGGGCACCCGATATGGGAATATGAGTTTGTGTCTATGCGATTATTGCAGTCAAAAACGCCCTGTTATATTATAATATATGTAATATTATGTTATAA
Organism: Orthosia incerta; assembly: GCA_948252205.1. Lineage (NCBI taxonomy): Eukaryota > Metazoa > Arthropoda > Insecta > Lepidoptera > Noctuidae > Orthosia > Orthosia incerta. Next base: position 15,687,281 of record OX411744.1, read on the forward strand.
CTGTGTGTAAATTGTTAACGTGTGCTGGCGCGTGCTTGCCATCACGTGCGCTTACTAAACTGTCTGTCTGGCGCTCGGCGGCGACGAGGGCTTCCCGAAAGCTCTGCCCCGCCCCCACACACACACACTCCCGGAGGCTTTGACGTCACACATAAATGAATCACTAATCCGCACCAATTTTATAATGTGGACGTGACCGCGTCAATGTTCAATCAAAATGTTGCATCATCTTGTTGACATGTTTGTGGCCACCCTATCATGGTTGTTTTTACCCGACTGCTGAGTGCGTATGTACCTATGTATGTTTGTTCCTATGTGGCGTTCTACAGACCAAATGCGTTGGCCGATTTTGATGATTCTTACGTCAATCGATTCGTCTTAAAGTTGAGTGTCACTTGCTACATTAAAATTGGAAAATAGAAAAATGGCGGGTTTTGGGCGCCATCTTGTGGGAAACCAATTTCCTTTTTTCACCAAAGCCTATCGTGTCAAAAATATACACTTATATGTTCAAATGTACATTAAGTATTCGAAAAAAAAATTTGACTAAAAAGTTATAAATAAAAAAAAGTTGAAACTTTAAAAAAAATAAAAAAACCTGACTGCTTAAGAAGTGAACTAAAAAAACGTAAACAAGAAGAAAATCATGCTGTGCAGTCGGCGGATAGAGGCGAGCTGGCTGACCAAAACCAGATGTTTTTTTTATTTTTTGAAGTAACTTTTCGCTTTCATAGCATAAGTGAAATTAATCCATACCGGCTGAGCTAAATGGCAACATTTCTGCTTTGGCTTATAGAATTAGTAATTGAAACATAAATAAATTCAAGTGAGATTCAATGAGGCATCGCTGGTAAAAGCTGAGATCTGCTTTTGTAACTTTGTACACATAACTGACATAACCTGCTAGCTACATTGCGTTGCATGACGTGTCTCGAGTCTCGAAGGTATCGTCATACGTACCACACAGACGCACTTGTGTAAGCCTACAGTACAAAGGGGCACACACACTACGTCACACAGCCAAAAAGTGTCAGTGGAATATTCCACCGAGAGGCAGGTCCCGGGGTAGACAGCGCGCGGCGCTCTCGAACGTTCCGCGGCCCATGAATCTTGCCGTACAAAGCGCAGTATGATGAGCGGTGCATACACTGCAATTCGACACCCACAAAAAACATCCCATGTTTAATTAGCGCACCTTTGCAACAGACCTAACTCAAGTTACGATACACTATAGCTATTGGTAAGAAGACGTTGTGAAAATCATTGTACCTTTCCTAGACGATACGATAAAAGATAACAATAAATTCATGTTATAATCATTATGCACAAATACATCACGCTTCGCATACAAGTGGGTGTTTTATCTTATCAAAAACAAATCAGATATACTTTCGATTAAAATTTCCATCGAGAGCCAGTGTATAGTTACGACATTCGCATAGCAACGGTAATATTTTGCCAAGAGCCTTTATGGAGCAAGATATTAAAAAAGTCATGAACTTATAGAAAATAAAAACAACTGGCTGGAGTAAATCTCTCTCCTTCCTAAGTGCACGTACACAATAGTATTTCATTGATCAAAGTGTTCAGTCAATGAAACTTTACTACTGTTTCGTATTCGTGTTCTATTCCAGTATTGTACAATGGCCACGCTTCTAGAAAATCAATAGAGACTGCAGTTCACTGCAGTGTTAGCAGGTTATACTCCGTATCTAGGACGATCGATAGTCCTTTACTTGATCTATTGAATAATTAAAATCCGACTTTAAACTTTTCGAATGATGGACTTCTAATTAAGATCAAACGCTTCAATTTCTAATATACACACTAGAGTCAATAATATATTGATCACGTAAAATTTGCTCACAACTTTATACGTTTTATAATATATTAAAAGAGCCGGCTATTTTAAAATTTGGATGGATTTATTGTATTTGTTACATTAATCCGGTGACATTTATATTCTTTACCTTTTTTAGGGTTCCGAAGTCAACAAGGAACCCTTATAGTTTCGGTCTGTCCGTCCGCAGCTTAGCTCAGAGACTAAATACTAGAAAGCTATAATTTGGGGTTCTTCCTATAGGCGTAAAATGGGGATGTTTTGTTTTTCTCGTCTATCCCATGGTGTGGGGTATCGTTGGATAGGTCATTCAAAAATATTACGGGTTTGTTAAATCCATTTTTCGATTCAGAGATCCGTTTGCGTAAAATTAAACTTCAAATTGCAAATTTTTGTTAGAGTCAAGAAGTGTCCCCCTCCCTGCAAACGAAATGGTTGCTCTTGGCTATGTGAAAAAATTCACGGCAGTTATACTACTGCCTTGAATTACGAATTAATTATAACGAAATTAAAAGGAAAACTATCACAGCTAAGTAGGCTTTACAAGTTTACGAGTTTATTTTGTGTATGTGCAGAAGTATTTTCGACGTTTTGTAATCTAAAGTCAAATTAGATTTAATTGCCAAGCAAATTCTGCTACCCGACCATAGGTGGGCCCGTTTTTAGACGTTGTGAGACGCTGAAACCGTTTTAATGTTCATGTAACAACAAAATCCCTCTTCTTAGTCCGCATAATTATAAAACTTCGGAATCCTATATTCCTGCGCGTTCCCCGACACGCACTTGGCCGGTTTTTCTATTTTTACTATATGAAACAGCTAATAGCAGAGTAACTTATAGGTCGACCAAGCCTAGTATGTGAATGATTTATAATTTGGTAGTTGTGAATGGGGCGGTGGCTGATCTTGCCCACTAGAGAGCGAGTTTGAGCGGGCGCCTCGCCGACCCGCGACCTTGACGAGCGCAGAGGGTTACAGAGGTCAAACTGAACACACCCCCCGGCAGGGGTCATCAAGCTTGTTTCGATAACAAACTCTGTTAAAAAGACAAAATTCATGTAGATACGGACAGGGATATGAAATATATAATATTAATTACTTGTAATTGAAATACGTATTTGGTACCTACCTATTTTAAATTAGGTAGTACAAGTATTAAAAATGTAATTGGTATTTCATAATATAAAAAATACCCGAAGCTGACGTATTTTGCAATAAGTATTTCAAATATTTCAAAATTTCACGATATTATTTAATAAAATTGTATAAAAGGTCAACTTTTGTAAAATTTTACATTTGTAAATATTTCTTATACAGGGCTCTGTCTGTACCTAATGCTTGTTGTACCATTCTCCAAAGTCGTTCTTAGATTAGGGCACTTAAGAAAAATTCTGAATGTAAATAGTTTGTATTTTAAATTAATACGAAAAACTTATAATTTATATTTCAATTAAATAAAACAAATATTTTGTCCAGCCCTAGACACGGAATACTGGTTGTTTAAGTAGTTCATAAGGATTATTGTAAATCACTTTATTATTCCTTCGTTGTATTAATTAATAACGACACAGACCAATCACTGCTCGATTGCACATAAAATAGACTCTGTTGCGATTGCGTTACGGAACAGGTATAAAAATAATTGATACCCTAGATTGCGTTGTTAAGTAAAACAATTGACGATTATCCTTCTTATATTACACAATCTTACGTTGATACTGACCAGCCTCAATGTTTTATCTTAACTCAAGCAAGAACTCCACTAAAGTCGTAAACTCTTAACATTAAGTACAGCCTGTTTCATTAGGTACGTTTGAATCGATTCTTTTAATATAAACCTGTGAGTCATTATTGGCTTATCTTGTTCGCTCAGACATAACATGATAAAATTTTCGGCGGGATTTGCCGACATGTACCTGCCATGCAATAACAATATCGACCTATATACCTATTATATAAACCTATATAGGTTGACATATATTATATTGTATGGCAGGTGGCGGTGTAGATACTACATATTAATACGTTTTGGTACAGAGCCATTAAATAGTGTGAAGAGAATGCCAGTTAGAATTGAGCATTATGAGGTGATGCATTCGGTATAGCGGTATACATATGTCGGGGCTTAATATTATGTGCATAGATTAAGTAATAATAGTAGGTAGGTACCTACTTGTACAGTGGCGCAATCTCTTAAGAATTAATTCCCACACGAGTTGTATAAAACCTCTATTTATAGCGCAGGCCGTCCTGGTTAGTTCGAAGGTGTAGTTAGGAATCCTACACGTTTCTAGACTTGCTCTCTCATTCCTGGATGTCGTATACCTACCTCGGTGATACGAAGGAAATACTTCCATGCTATTTGCGAAAGTATGCACGTTTGTTTGATTCGATCCTAGCTGTACTCTTCGACCTGCTTAAAATTTCGATTAACCAGCGCCGCAGTACTTTTTGGAAATGTTAATCAAATTATCACAAGTTTCTCATTTTCACTCGTAGTCTGGCTCAGTTATTTTTAGTAAATCATTATGATTAAATTGTTCGTAAATATGCTCGTGGGAAGCCAATTAACGTTGTCAGGTCTCTAACAGTTGGTAGCACGCAAACAAGCTGTTAGTAAACCTTGGAAATTTTCAGCCCCAAACACAACAACTTCGTCGCAACTCTTTTGTTAATTTAACTACTCGTTTTAATTTTTCATCCTCTATGATTTATCTATGTAAGTATATCCACCTAATTGTAGTTGTAGATTATGCACCAAGGGGATAAAGCAGTGTCTTACGTCACGGGTGCCATATTGAATCCTGAGCGTAACGAGGGAAGTTATGTAGAGTACTGAATGAAGCAAGGGGTTCAAGCTGGCCAAGACGAAGACAGGCTTTATCCCAGAAGAGCATACTGTAGTTTTCACACCTTCTGCAAGAAAATAAAAAGCCAGGCAACCATAAATTAGAATTTCTGTTATAATTAAAATAAGTCAAGAGTTAATATTGATGTTGGGACACATTAGTCCAGTTATAGAAGGATAGAGTACACGTAACATTTCTGTTCGGTACATTTATGGAAGATTTGGTGGATTTTATTTCAGTACTCAAAGGTTTAGAAACTTGATTCTTTGAAATCGCACCTTTTTCTTTTTGAGTTCTGCTTATGGTGGCCAGTTTGATTTTCGAACAAACTTTTTAATGTCATTTGGCATTTTTTTACTTAGAGTTTTCCACGAGTTTCAACTTCAACGTTCAAATCACTTTACTCCCTTGGGCGTTTCATAAAACTTTACCTCCCGAGCTAATAGTTTACGTTGAGATTGCATGATATGTAAGTGGTGAAAATATATTTTATAGTAGTTAACCTTAGTGTTTTTTTTGTAATAAGACTCTAATTTATGGGGTAGTTGACCGGTCTGCAGCTGTGCAAAAATGTGACTTATACTGGTTTTATTTCAACTGGCGTGCGGCCTACTGTACCTGATCTATAGTTAAGTGTATTTTATTGATTTTTGTTTCATAATAATATAATAAAAGAGACTCAGCGGCTTAATACTGACTGGCCTTCATAGCCTTCAACGACAATTATTATCTTGTCTGCAAAATGTTCAAGACAAGTTTTTGATTGGTATTTTCATTCATAAAGCACGATGAATAACCTGAATAACTTTACCTACTAAATTTTTCAGTTCCTTAAAATATTCCAACTGGAAACGTTGGGTAAATATCTCTTGAAACAGAATATTACGTCTATATGACGCACGAATATAGTTTATTTTTAACCGCAAAGTATTTATTACCATATTCGTAACTAATGATTCAGGCCGTTATCGCCTTACTTAATTAAAACAGAGAGAAATTCAAAATCCAATATACGCTGTAGGATTATATGAGACGTTGATAATTACACTTGCATGCTCTCGCTGAAGCCGGATTCAATATTGTTGAAGTAGGTTGAAGCACAGTAAGCGATTAGCTTTATTAACTGATATTTAATACCTAAACCGTTAATTAGAATTACGTATATTATCTATCTATCTAATACCTTTAAACGAGCAATTCTTGTAGGTAAATGTATACTTTTTTACTTGAACTTGGCTTGACACGCTGCCGCGTGTCTAGATATATAGTCTGAATCTCGGAAACGGTTCCAACGATTTTTATGAAATTTTGTATGCAGGGGGTTTCGGGGGCGATAAATCGATCTAGCTAGGTTTCATTTTAAGAAAACGTCGTTTTCTCTATTTTCACCCGAGCAGAGCTCGGTCGCCCAGATACTAAGAAGGATTAAACTTACCTTATTGAATCTCAATGCGTGATTCCCGTTGAAGATTGTGCCATCCAACCGCTAAAGCTAGAAGTTGTATTTAGCGGTGAGAGCAGTCTCTTACCTTACCATAACAAACTAGGTGTTAAAGGAACTTAGAAATTCCAATATCAAGAGATCCGTCTCTGAAAATTTTGTTATCTGTGGATAGTAAACCTAAACCATTACCGAACGGTCATTACGAGGCCCTCGTTCATCAGCGACGCGCTAAAACTGACAAAACTACCTTCGTACCATGACATTTTAAATTTTTTACTCCGAAAATAGGCACAATACCCGACTTAACAATTAGCGTGGAATCTTTCCATCCGCAGTATTGTGAGAGGCCTGGCGACGACGCCGACGTACATGAATCACTTTTACATACATAACATTTAATTATGTAGGTATTCGCATTCCTTTCCCAGAATTATGCAGACATGAAGGTAAAAGTAAGTAGGTACAATAAACAGAAAATCCGAGTGCAATAATGAGCCGCATCGATCACGCACGAACTCGGCCGAAGGTGTCCCAAGGTGGCGCCATCGACCGGAATGCTATTACCATAAAAACATTTTATTAATCCTTTTGGCTTGGTCCCGTCAGTAACGGTAACTTACTCAGTTAACTTTCTCGTGAAGAACCCCCATAATACAATACAACCTACATATAAATTTCATCAACGATATATTCATAAACATCTTTATGAAGAAAGACTTAATTAATACTCTGTCTTGTGAATCGTCCGAGGTATTCAACAAAGGTTATTGCTGTCTGATGAAGGTTTAAATAAAATATGGAAGTAATAATACAATCATAATATGAACAGTTATCCGATCGAGATAAAGTTTGTAAATAAATTACATCTCGCTGAGACCTGTTAACCTGGTAAAATATGTTCCCGGAACTGACACACTCAGTTATTCCGAGTACAGAGTATTGATAAATTATGAAGGAACCCATAATTTTATCAATGTTCATATTTAACGCATCAATAATAAAAACCGGCCAAGTGCGTTACCGACTCGCGCACGAAAATTTTAACTGCCTAGCTATCACGGTTCATGAGATACAGCCTGGTGACAGACGGATCGCGGAGTCTTAGTAATAGGGTCCCGTTTTTACCCTGTGGGTACGGAACCCTAAAAACTAAATTATCAACAGAAATGAAGTAATATGTCACGTTACATTATTAAAACATTACCACAATTTGATTTAAAATTAAAATACAATATTATCAATAAAATTATTTAAATTTGAATTGTCAATAAGACCCAAATACTTACAATAATTAAGTTTACCTTATGTAATATAACAAAAAAAAAATAAGTAAAAAAATATGAGAGGACATATGGAATATTAGTAGGAGTAGGCAGTTGATCACAAATGAATGTCTAAGATTTTAGTTTTAAATTTTGGCAGAGTATCAAAGAAGATATCGATGCGTTTTTCGACAGAGCAGACTCTGTGTTATATAAAGTCAGCATTCTGTTGAGTGGAGATGGCGGCCCAGGTTTGTGCGACATGTCTCAGTAAAAAATGCTCTAGTGGTGCGCTTGCTTTGGACCTGACGTGAGAGTAACGAATGAGCCACGTCTAGTCTAACCTTGTTAAATAGATCTGGCGCTAAAGTTATACCGTTTTACAAAGTAACGAAGGGTTCTAGCCCTTCGTAGCTTCAATGAGTGTAATTAGAAATAACTTCGTTCGTCGTTCTGCGTAATCGGCTCTGTAAGTTTTTTTTTAATTTGTTATCTTTAATCTGCAAGTATCTGGTAAACATTTTTTAACCAGCTCAAGACGGTCTATTTAGATATTATAAGTAGGGCGTCCAGACGGGCGATGCATATTCTACTACACTGTGCACAAAGGCATTATATAACACTTTCAATGCAACGGTTCTCTTAAATTCCTTGCCAACTCTATTAACAATCCCATTTTAATGACATTTTATTAATGTGATTGGCAAATGATAGATCGCTGCTAAGCACTACCCCTAAATCTCGCACATTTTTAACCTCTTTCAGTGATGTTCCATTGAGAGGGTTAGAACAAGGTTATATTTTCAGGCATTCAAAATCATTCCATATACCAGACACCAGCTCCGAATCGAATCTAGGTCTGATTGGAGCAGCTCAATGTCTTCTTGAGTTTTTATTTGACGATAGATTTTAGTTCATATGCAAACATGGAGCATTGGCTATGTTTGATGCAGTTGACTATGTCGTAAATGGACACAATGTAGAAGATAGGCCCGGTGTGTGAAGAAGTGAGCTCTAAGTATATAGTATTCAGTGAGTTACATTAATTTCTATGTGTGCCAGTGGGGCAGAACTATATTTGTCGGTTGCAAATAAGGTCGTCGCAAATCTAACGGGAATGACACATTAACGAGTAGAGGTGTATTTATTGCAAAATAGCACGTATTGTTTCGTCAGTGAAACGAGTTTTGAACAATATGATATGGAGATGGTGCCGAAAAAAACTCTTATTGGTCGTCGTACAAAATTACAACACACTGTCTACTAGACTGCTCATACCCATCCATAATAAAGCGCATCGTGTGTAGCGACCTCAGCGTATGCGCCAAGGTACTGATGGAAAAGTACTGGAGAAAAGTGCGCGACAGGGGCTGTAAACATTTTCTTAACACATTCAGACTCGTGTGTCCTTGAAATTTTTTGTCTGCTGTTCAGTTCAGATCGACAAAACAATAACGAAGACACGTGAAATATCTATTATTTCTTTTTATCATGGACTAATGAAACTGATTTTTTTTGCTAACGTCTTCGTATTGTTTTCATGTAATTTTTATAAACGACACTGTTTTCAGAAAGGTTCGTTACCACTGCCGAACCTGAATCGGCCGACCAACACACGCGTGTAAAACCCACACGTTTTAAATGTTCTGTTATATGTACACATCACTCACACACGTGCAAGTTGTGTGCATAGCAGCTTGTGGGTGTGTGAAAGTGTAAATCGAGGCGCCTTCTATACATCTACAAGTTTGAGTATACGCAATACGCTTGTGTTAGGTTACTCAGTGCGTTAGCACTCAAAATGTGCATTAGTCTTTTAATAGCAAGGTTCATTATTGGGTGACGTTCATTTGGTATAATATCTTACTAATCTTATAAACACGAAAGTTTGGATGGATGGATGTATGTTTGTTCACGCCAGAACGAATCTGGATGAAATTTGGCACATGGAATAGCACATAGGCTTCTTTTCATCCCGGTATAATGTTCCTTTGGGATAAGAAAACTTCCGCTGGCAGAATAATGAGTTAAGGTTACACTAGTCGAAAATTCTTCCTTACAAACGTAGTCTAGGGATTATTCCACTGTTTGACGATGTACGTTCAAAATAAAAAGTGATATAAATTTGTCTCATCATTATCTAGACCTGTATGGAAGCAAAAAAGTAAATATTTGAAAGTTATGAGCGTCGAAAGTTCCACATTTCGACATTAGTTTTAACGCATTTTTGGGCGCAAATAAATACCATAAGAAGACGGAACTTTGCAAAACGGCCTCCATACAGGGATATATTAGTAAGTTCAATGCAAAAAAAATTATTTTGAACAGATAGATTTAGTAGTTTTTCAAGATATCTAGACTGCCAAAGGTCTGTTTATAAAATTTCGCGCGCTCGGTTTCGTCCTAAATCATTATCCATTTCGCTACAAATTTGCAAAAGTGTGTATTCGTACGCGAACTAGCTTCCTACTGCTCATCACAGCATCTATCTCTTCCGCACGTGTTGTCGGTTGATATAAAATGCATTTTAACCCCGCGCACAAAATAGTTCGTGCCGTCGACTAGTGTACCCTTAATGACATAATTTTGACTGGGCCCAAAAATACTTCACATAATATAACGTTCAGTTTGTTATTTAATTATATTATCCTAAACCAACATAATTTTTATACATACTTGATATAATGAATGTTTGTTTAGGTCGGTAATTAAGAGGCAATATGGGCTTAGAGCGCCGACTGAATTTCCTTAGTAAAATATCATAATTCGAGCTTTAATAAAAGATATTCCATAAACTGGTAAAGTAAGATATATACTATGTCCCTATGTTTTCCTTTTTTTATTTGTGTTTGTCAAATTTGTACACCAAGCCTCTGATGACAGCGCAATTTTGAGCATTTTTTGAGGGCTCTAGTGCTTCTAAAAATAATGTACCATCAAAAAGGAAAACATAGGGACATAGTATACGTGGGACACTCAGAAAGTTTTGCGAAACTAAAAAAAATTGTTCTATACGTACATATATTTTTATTAAATCTTTTCAAAGTACTTTCCACCAGCCTCTATACAAAGATTCATGCGCCTAAACCAGTTTTCAAAACACTTTTTCCAGTCCGCCGCAGACACCTCGTTTACAGCCTGCTCGAACGCAGCCAGCGCATCTTCCGGCGACGAAAATTGTATCCCTTTGAGCTGATTTTTTATTTTTGGGAATAAAAAGAAGTCACACGGTGCTAGATCAGGGCTGTAAGGAGGGTGACCCAGAAGTTTGACTGGCGTGCTGTCCAGGAAGTCCCTCGTTTTGAGTGCGGTGTGCGCAGGTGCATTGTCGTGGTGGAGCAGTAGCCCGCGGAGCCCTGTGTTTGGTCGCTTGTTGCTTATAACAGAGAAAACTTCTGGCAAACATTTGGTAGTATACCATTCGGCATTAATGCTTCTTTGATCCCGTAAGGGAATTGATACCAAGTGGCCAGTCAAATTAAAAAAGCTAGCGATCAAAATCTTACCCCCGCTTCTAGATCGCTTCACTTTGGTAGGCGTTGGCTCATTTTGAAACACCCAAACAGTCGACTGGCGCTTGGTTTCTGGGTCGTATTGATAAATCCAGGACTCATCACCTGTAACGATGTCGTAAACACGCCGAGACGAGCCTGCTTCAAATTTGTTAAGCATATCACGGCACCATTCCACCCGGGCCTGCTTCTGAGCATCGGTGAGGTTGTGCGGCACCCAGCGTGATACTATCCTCCTCACGCGAAGATGGCTGTGTAGAATCTCGTGAACGCTTCCCGATCCAATCTTCAATATGTGTTGAATCTCCTGATATGTAATTCGCCTATTGTCTTGGATTAAATTTTTCACTGCTAGCACGTTTTCTTCGGTAACAGCCGTCAAAGGGCGACCGCTTCTTTCGTCATCCCCCAAAGTTGGTCGACCGCGCTTGAATTCGTTATACCAACGATACACGGTTGCCTTGGAAGGGCCTTCATCCATGAATGCCATTTGAAGTCTATCGTACGATTCATCCGGTTTCAGGCGACACTTGAAATCGTATAAAATCATAGCTCTAAAATGTTCCCGGCGCAGATCCATATTTCAGTGAGACACAATACTTTGAATTAACTCGCAAAAAATGTGGAGGGAAATTTTGAAATTGGAACTTACTTATTTTTACTTATAAATAATCATATTTTCGAAAAACATTATAACTGGCCAGTCTCCCATATATAAAAACTTTTTTTCGCAATACTTTCTGAGGGGCCTGGTATATGTTTAATTTTCAGTTTACGGAATATCTTTTAAATTGGTCTAATATTGGAGGAGGAAAGAGACGAGAGCCAAACATCGAATTATGACTTTTTACTAAGGAAATTCAGTCGGCGCTCTCTGTCCCCGTTTCCTCTTAAGGCGCCGATTCCCTTGAGAAGCTGATTTTAAAATGAGAATCACGTCTAAATGGCTAGTCGTAATTTTTTGAAAAAAAAAATATGCTATATTAGACTATTTTCTTAATAATTTGATCTAAGCAAATTTTGAGTTTTATTCGTATAACATAGTGTAATTAATTTGTAAAGTTATGTCTAAAACGGACAAAAACACGACAATCACACCAAAACCTCTGGGCGTATTTTAATGAAATCAACACCATCTCAAAGACAATTTAATTATCTACATTTTGATCTGAGGCTTTTTTTTTTTAAAGTCATTGAATAATAAGGAAAGTACAAAAAACTACAAAATTTTGGGTCGCGCGGGTGTGAAACGAGTGCCCGTTTTGTTCCCTCAAGGTCGTTGGCGTTAGTCGTCGTCTTAATGTTCTTCTAAAGCGAATCAGCCTCCGGAGAGAAGTCGGAAATTAGATTGGTGGATTTGTCTTGGTCCCTTTAACCTCTTTCATGTTTGCATAAGTAAACGTGTGGCTCTTCCTAAAATGCTGGCTATCACCATTTAATATTTAAAGGCAGATAGTTTTTTTCCCTTACTTCGAAAACCTACTTAAAATTGTATAATATTATTCTGCAATCGTTTCAGTAGGTTGGTATTGTTTTTACCTGGTATTGTTATTGACTTGTATTTAGTTATTCCCTCGGTTAAACCAGGCTAAATATAAGCCATACAAATACGTCATACGTGATGCTGAATATATGTTATTATTGATTTAATTAAATTGGGTCCTGCCGTGCGTGAGTCTTGAGACAAACAAAGCGCGTCAGCCAAACAAAATATTAATTTAGAAGACCACACAAATTTTTCTTCGATTGCTATTTCATCTTGTTTAGGAGAGGAGCCTTGCTACCAAAGTAAACTGCGATAAAGCAGTGGATTATCTGTTTGGAAAGCATTTATCATTTCCTGTTACGCATTAAATGACGTCATTGTAGTCGCCTCTCGCGAAATACTGATAACAGTCGAAAGTAACCTAGTTCTGCCGGGTACCTTGATAAGAATACTGCGGTTGGTAGGTAAATATTACCCGTGTAAACATTGAGATCTCTTCCTCTTCTGTTAAATGTATATCGGTCATGCGTATTTTTTGTTTTAAAGTTAATCAGCAAGAGCAAACTTCTGTTAGATGATTTCATTTGGTCCAATTCTCGTCCTAAAGTTCGATCACCGATAGGTAGTCGGTTACTCCGTCGAACGAAATATGGGTTAGTAAAACTTTCCAGTAGATATTTAATGAGTGACTTGCAATGACTCAAGTCTATTTAACTCCTTGGTTGTATTTATATGTAGAGTTATGTGTGAGTGCGCCTACGCATCCAGTGGGATGTTATTTTTAAATGTCCCATAGCATAGTTCATTGCTTAGCTAGCTACGTGTATGAGAGCACGGGTTTCAAGGGAGCAATCACCTTTAGCGCGCGAATGCAGTACATCTGGCACACGCGATTCAGCTAAAGAATATTCTAGAGAAGAGTATGTCCGACGAGACATTCACCACGTAGCCTTTAGCACCTTTAGAATTTTATCAGCAGCCTATCCTAATCTTCATAATGATTAGATGAAGAAAAAACCGGTCAAGAGCGTGTCGGACAACGCACATTTAGGGTTCCGTACCAAACCGCAAGATTAAGTTGGTTGTGATAGGCTATAAAATATACGTAATAATAAAATAATAAACATTATCACCGAATTTCAAGTTCATAGCTCAATGGGAAGTTAAAAAGTTCTTCGGTACCAAATTTTGTAAAAAAAACTGGCTTTGGTGGCTTCTTATTCCTTATTGTCCAATATTTTCAAAAACAATAAATACAGTATTTATCTACTCAACGAGCTCTAAACAAGGATACCCCACTCGATGGGGTAGGGTCAAATAATTTTTCACTTCCCCCCTCACCCTCCCTTAGCTGTATGGGAGCCCTTAAAATAAAAAAAAAAAAGTTTGACCATTTGTATGGCTTTGGGTCAACAAGATGCTTATACTTTGAAAATTTGAAGACTTTAACACCAACCGTTTGGCTGTAACGTGAGTGACAGCAATAAGGTCCCGTTTGGACCCTTCGGGTACGGAACCCTAAAAACAGCTGACAAGCTGACATACATTTTATGTTCGCATCTCGACAAAAATTGGGAAATAGGACAGGTCTTTTTCATGATTTCAGAGTTGGTCCCCATACTCCTATATTACCATCTAGCTGTTGCCCGCGGCTTCGCTCCCGTGGACCACCCCACAGGACCCAATTTCGGGATTAAAAAATAGCCTGTCACTCAGAAATAATGTAGCTTTCTATTGATGACAGAATTTTTCAAATCGGTCCAGTAGGTTCAGAGCCTATTCGGTACAAACAAAAAAACAAACAAAAATTCTTCCTCTTTATAATATTAGTATAGGTGTAAAAATTGGTCATTATGTTAAGTAGGTAAGTGCAATGACCCCAGAGGTATTCAGTTATTCCAAATCTACACCTTGTATTTCCCATAAATGCTCGCAGAAATACATGCAATAATTGCTATCAAATAACACAAGTGTCAGTATTAGTCCCTCTCTTCCCCCTTGACGGAAAGCGCTAAATAAAAAACACAAATTGACCGAAAAAATCTAGCAGAGTTTCACAAAACAAATATCGTAGGCCCAATTTTTTAATCCGTAGTTAACTCTACCAATGGTTAAATATGCTAACCAATAGTTTCAAATTTCGAAACGCTTTTATTCGTCAATAGGGAACTATCCGCAAAGCTGAGCTCAGATGGCGCCACAGGAATCAGAGTAAACAAACCAAACTGTCAAGCCGGCCGGCCGGCTTTTTAGGATCATATATGGCCGGTTTTATTTCTGAAAAAGAAAACACTGATGCCTTCTTGAACAACAGTTAGCAATATTATTATTTGGTTTTAGAACGCTAATTATTCTCAAAAACAGTAAATAAAGTTCGGTAACCACAAACAGTAGTAGTTGCCATGTTGTTAATTAATTTACTCTACTCCGTCAAGCGACATCTGGTGGGAGCAATTGGCAGTAATGTTCTCTATTGTTAATCTAACAAATGGTCAAATAATTAACTCTTCACCTTGTTTAACCATTTGTGAGGCTATCAACTGAAGAAAAATTGTGTTTTACCGAAAGCAACCATTGGTTAGCATATTTATTATTTAACTATTGGTTGAGTTTATTAGCCACTTGAGTGTGAATTAGCAAACACAATAGAAAAAAAAACAATTGTTTTGTGAAAGGCACTCAGGGGACAACGGATCAAAATACTGGGCCTTAGTTTTATTGAACGCTGTAATACTGTGTAATTATGATATGATATCATCCACCTTATAAACATTCCTTTAAAAAATAACAATATTATGTAAACAGCTTTATGTTTACTTAAACTATATCATTGTTCCTAGACAATGAGATTGTAAAAGCTGCTCCACGTGCTAAAAGCAAATCGGCAACATGTAAACATCGTGCTAAGTAGGTAAGCAACACATGCAGTTTAACGTGTTGTGACATAACTGGTATCTTTATGCACTAGGTTGCTAACTGTAGCCCTGTGTGTCCCTAATTCCTTTTCCAAAATAAAAGTATGTTACTCCTTATAACTTCAGCTATCTACATGTGAAAGTCCCGTCATAATCGGTCCAGCCGTTTCAGAGATTACCCAGACAGATAGATGGACAAAAATCTTAAAAATTACGTATTTGTTATCAGTACCGTATATACTTTCACATGCATTCAATAAAACGTTGTTATTTTGATATTAAATACAGGCTCTTCAATTTTATTAATTTGTGTAGAATGTAGATTGAGCTACGTCCGCACTCGACCACATTACCCACCAACTAGCAGCAGCTAGCGACTGCTAAGCATGGAGTGTCCTGGATTCGATGCCCAGGTCAGGCAAAAAGTGTCATTACTTTTTCCATTAGGAATTTCTCTGTGGCACGATGTGTGGTGTGGTGTGACACCCTCGTCCCGGTCCTACGCCTGTGGGCTAATGCCGCGTCTTTACTCGTGCTTGTTCGCGTCTTAAGTCACTTTCTAAACAAAAAACCGGCCAAGTGCGTGTCGGACTTCGCACACTTAGGGTACCGTACCAAACCGCAACAACAAGTTGGTTGTAATAGGAAAAATGACGACATTTCAAAGAAAAAACTGATTTATCGAAATATTAGTATTTATTAGTAAAATATACGTAATAATAAACCATATCACCAAATTTCAAGTTCCTAGGTCAAAGGGAAGTTAAAAAATTTTTCGCCACAATTTTTTTAAAAAAAGGTGACTTTGGTGGCTTCTCATTCCTTTGTTTTTGCTGTATGGGAAAGAACATAAAAATATTTAAAAGTATTAAAACATTAAATCACAAAAGTATTTTTTATTTTTTTATTTGTTATAGGCTCGCGTTTGACCACTATCTCGCCTGATGTTAAGTGATGATGTGGTCAAAGGTGAAGCACGCTTGCCTAGAAGCCTACCTATTCACTCTTGACTTGAAGACCCCTAGGTTGTAGCTATCAGGAAACAAAGACGCCGGTAGGGAATTCCACTCCTTAGCTGTACGCACAATGAAAGTATTTTCAAAACGCTTTGTGCGTATGGGTGGGATATCCACCATGTACTGATGGCGCATTGCCTTACGTCTTGTAGTCCGATGATGGGCGGGCTAGGCGGAATCAAATTGTGCAGTTCCATCGCACACTCTCCGAAATGTAACCGATAGAAAACCGACAGGCTGGCAACTCGTCGTCGGTGTTCAAGGTTCAGCTGGAGCTTTGAGTCGACCAGTATTTTTTGATCACGATCATACTGTAAAAATTTGAAGACTGTAGCTCTAACCATTTGGTTGTAAAACCTGTGTGGCAGACGACAGACATACAGACAGACGGACACGTGAATGACAACAACAGGGCTCCGTTTAGACCCTTCGGGTACGTAACCCTAAAAAAGAGTTTTTAGGGTTCTTTATCCTTACTGTCGCCAGACGGCGCTTATCCAGTTTCAATACAAATTGACGTTGTTGTTTGATTGCCGTCCCTTCGGACTAAGTGATAGAACAGAGAGTGCATCTGAGTTTGCGCACACCCTTTTGCACTGTAATATTTTATTTCCCGCGCCTATGGCTGGTCTCCGCTGAGAAGATTGGCCGCCGGGATCGAAAATCTGTCTGGAGGACTATTAGTATCAACAGAAAGTCACGAAATACAGTGCCCCGAATAAATGTTTCTGATAAAGTAAACAATAAATGAATTTTATTTCCCCAAAAGTTACAAACGTTTATATACCAAATTTATAAAAGGCTTATTAAAACAATCGTAATTTTTGATAACCTGACTCCTAAACTAGGTGTATATCCTGTGACTTAGGAGTCAGATAACCAGTCTTGATACTTGCGCAGTGCGAAACATAAAAGTGTCGCTTTCGCCGCTTGGGCCTCAGTGTAAACGTGGCTTATAAATAAACGTGCTGAAGCGAATTTTTCTTATTAATTATGCAGTCTGTTTTTAGCCAACGCTACACTACTATTTTTAGATCTTCATTATGAAACTGTTTCATTGTTTAGTTTTTGCTATATCTAGGCGAAAAAGTCTTGGGAGAATTACAACATAATCTTATTTTTTTTATTCACAAAAACTTTGCTTTCTGGTTTATTCCTTATTTTATATCACTTCGTTTTGTATGTACCTACGAAGTTAATTACATAGTAATGAAAGCCACACCTTTTTATTGCAATATAATAGCCAACGTCATGTGACTTTACAATATTCGCATTAGGTACCATTATCTAAGTTGGTAGAAACACAATAATTTTTTAATGGTAATCTAAGTAGATTATAAAGTAATTATTATAACGATCTACTAGTTTGCAGATTTTAATATGAAACTGGAAAAACTGAAACGATTTTCACGTGATACAAATAATTTAAAAAATAATGCTGCCGGGCCCATGGTACTTACCTGTTCATGCCCAAATTTCCACCCTTGTGTAGTTTTATAATAACTAATCTAGTCTTCATTGCCTAAACTCCATTAAGAATTTGTAAAGTTTTATAACAATCAAAATTTAATAAATATGAGATTTATTTTCAGATTTAATAAAAGGCTGACAAGTAGGTAACATGTTCCTCGCGCAAAAAATTTAATCTAGATGTTTATCATTAATTAGCATGATTTGGCAAACTTGCTCATCCATTAGAAGTACTTACATGACACGCCGGTTTTTTAATTATCACTTCAACCGCCTATTTGTATGTACTTTGTCCCAAGTGTATCTTTTTTGGGCATATTCTTTTTAGTTCCTAGTATTTCGATGTCATACTTTTGAATACTCTTTACATATTTGGTGACTATAAACAAATGCTAATAGTGTTGTCAATTATTTCGTCAATATCCAACTTGAATGATCTCATCGACGAGCCCGCGAGTGTTTTTGCGTTTTTCAGGCAAATATACTTAATACTGTGTAAGTAGTTTACATTGCTGTTATAACTTGCAGTAAGACTTAAATGTATGAACAATATGTTCCTTTTTTGGCTCTAGTTCTAATTGAACTGAAAAAATAAAGACACAGGAAGAATTACGCAGGTTTTAAATGTTTTTCCATGCAAGTTTTAGCTCTAGCCTTACTTTCAAAGGATTTTCCTCGCATGTTTTAGAAACGTTGACCCCTTACATTCAGAGATATTTGTCGATATTTGGGAATGACTTGTAGAGATAACAAGGAAATAAAATTCAGAAAAAACTTGTCAAAATTGGTGGAATTTAGCTCACTCATCATTAGGTTGCCACTATAATTAGTAACGAAACCACAGCGCCTTTCCGCTAACCACAAAAAGCCGTTTTTTCTCTGTTAATAAGTTTTTGTATGTTACCTACGTCCACTGAATTATGGAGAGCTTTTTACGTTTCCCATTTGAGAAAAATATACATTCAGAATAAAATATCTATACTTGAACATTGTGGTACCTCTAACGGGCAATACCCCGATCATTAAGGAACGTTCGCATTCTAATGTCAGTCCCATGGCCGATTTTTGAATTAAGAATTTGAAGTTGAGTGTTTGTCAAACTCTACTTTAGCCTGAAAACCTGTCAAACTTTGGCATTGTAATTAGGGTTTGACACGATCTTAACTCCGAACACTCATTCAAAATCTGTCAAAAACATTTCCATTTTCCTTATTTCTCTTTGAATTTTAGCTAAATTTTGAAATTGTTTGTCGCTGAGATGAGATTGCGAGTACGTGAATTGTTATTAGGTATAGGTACGTAGATACGTATGTTTCAATTCGCTTATTAGAATAAAGGTCAATATCGCGAATCGGGTAAACATGCGCCCGCGCAGGCAGTCTGCGTCGCCGAGATTGAAGCTGATTGGGGGCGGTGTCGCCTAAATTGTGATTTATTGGTTGCTATATTAGCTCCACTGTGGACACCACACCCTCTTATTTCACGTGTTTATCGTACAATTGTGAAACATTCTGCCACTTAGCGTTGTTTCGGTAATAAATCCTAAGTGTGTGACATTTTTCTTTTCGTTGACAGTTTCTACATAAATATTTTATCCTCTTATAAGTCGATTATCCTACGGAGTATAGACTAAAATTGTCTTGTCAATGCTTGTTTCCCATGAATAATTGAATATATTTGACTAAATCCAATGAATCTTGATGGGCTATGGAAAGTTTCTGATTTAGTAACTGAATAACTAGTACAATCGACCGCACGTCTGTGGTAACCTTGAGCTGGCCTATCATAATATGGAGTTCCAATAGAATACGAGGGCAGCTTATACTGGTTTTTTGCTGTACTTTCCTGCATGATCTTCCTACTTATTGATATACCACACTGCATATTATTTATTGCCAATGCAGGTTGACAATAAAATAAATGTCAATGCATTTATGAATGAGGAATATTAATAAAACCATTATAAGAACATCTTATTCGAGTACCAGATATAGCATCGGTTCTTAGAACATGGAAATATATTCAGACGTCGGTCGTGGTTAACACTGAATTATTGGAATAATGGAGCTAATCTCAATCTGATGAATTATAATTTAGTATCTAGGCAGGGACTTATGTGATTCTAATAACTGGATTTTACTATTATGCTATTATGACTCTTGATCAGAGGCAATGTACTGATTATGGATTGATGTTTAAGCTAATCATCACATCCGTATTCCCACTGGTAATTTTTTTTTGTTTAACCTCTGATGTCCCACCGCTGGGCAAAGGCTTCCCCCAAGTTCTTCCAGACATTTTTCTGACGCGCCGTCTTGAACCAGCCCATTAAACGTGTTTTTCAGGGTCCGTACCTCAAATGGCAAAAAGGCACCCTTAAGGGATCACTTCGTTGTCTGTCTGTGTCAAGACTTTTTTTTCTAGAACGCCTAGAGGTATCAAGTTGTAATTAATACCATATACTCAAGTCTGCAAACCCTTGAACCCATTAAAATATCCAATTAATCTAAAGATGTAGACGTTTATGCCGCATATTTAACACTCGCAAGGGAATCTTTTCCACGACCGGATGGTAACTATAATTCTCGCCAAACTTTTGGGCCGCCCTGAAGTTGGCTTTCCAATGCGCAAGGCTTGGATCAGTGCTGTTTATGTATGAGATTCACTACTGCGCAGCCATTGTAGCCAACTTCAGGGCGGCCAAGAAGATTGGCGAAAACTTTAGTATACTTACTATTTATAAATTCTCCGAAACTACGGAGCCGTAAAACCTACTCTCATTTTTATATTTTCGTAACTAGCACTAGTTTCGAATACGGTCCTAGGAAGTGGTTTGACGCATTTCCCGTTGGCATCATCTTTAAATATTATGAGTATAGGAAGAAGGAAAAGGCTGTTTATCTTCAGACTTTTTATCGTCACTAAGCATACTAAAATAGTCTGTAAATATTTGAGGATGATGATGTGATGCTGGACATTTTTTCTCGTTTTTCCCGCCGGTAATATGGAACTGTTTATATACGTAGAATATAGTCCATTTATTGAATGGTCAAAACGGTATTTGGATTAGATAGAGATACTAAGAGGTGGTTTCTGAATTGAGTAATTTGAGTTAAGAAATTGGCAAACCCGACTTTAATGCCAATATGCGACAGGTTTTCAAGGTAAAGTAGACTTTGACAAGTACTCAACTTGAACTTTTTTAATTTAGAAACCGGCCCCGTATTATTCATTAAAATAAAGCCTCAATAAAATCAACAATTTTGTAGAAGATGCAATTTACATAATACATATTAAACTCACGCTTTTGAGACAGAAATTAATAAAAATAAAAAATCTAGATAACCTTGAACTTTTTAGATCTGGCATTATTCGAGTTCAGTCTATTTTAAATTAGGTATCTCGTGCAGGTTCCCAGCACGAGTTAAACGATAAACAAGACTAAATAAATAATACCTATTGGGTTTTGAAATTCCCACATTCATGAATACTGCAAAAGGTTTTTTTTACACATACTTGGTATTGTTATAAAAGTCTTTGCCAAAGATCATCAGTTTTAGACTTGCGTCGTGCGAATCTTACGTTTTACTGCATTATAACACGTGATATTTCAGCGTGCGGTATGTAAACCAGCTGTAATATTCTGTAAAACTTTAAAGTGAGCTGTCAATCCCTAACAACAGAAGGTCAGTTCTCGTACTAGAATGCAACCAATGGCAAAAACTTGTGATGCATAGGTACTGAGATTTGAATCCTGAAAATTACGGGAATCGTCCTTCAGGTGGAAAGTCAGCTCACTTTACCTAAGTTTTCACCGTTGGTCAAGTGGCTGAAAAGGCTAATGCTTAGATGGGGTCCTGACTGAGATGTGAATGCAGGCGTGCCTGTAAAATAAGGAAGTCGCCCTTCTGTGAAATGACAGCTCACCTTACATAAGTTTTCACCGTTGGTCAAGTGGCTCAAAACGCTACTGCTTAGATGAGGTCCTGACTGAGATGCGAATGCGGGCGTGCCTGAAAAATACGCCCTTCAGCCGGGCGAGCACGGCCTCTGTGATAGGCTTAAGTTAAGCATTTTATCACGGTTTTTGCTCCCAAACTGTGATAAAAAATGTTTGACTCAAGCCTGGGCCGAGCTCGCCTGGCTGGTGGAATTTCATCTCACTTTACCTAAGTTTTCACCATCGTCGGTCTAGTCGCAAACGCTACTGGTGATCACGTGGTCTTGGGCTCGATTCCCGTGTCGTGCGATGTGTTATAGGGTTGTCCCATCTGATTTTTTTCAGTAGCAGCCTGGACTTTGGACTTGTGCCCGGGTAATAACAATAGGGTCGTCCCCTATTATATTGGACTTCAACATAACTGTTGAAATGTGGGTTTATTGTAAGTGCACCTCTGCTTAAGCCAGGAACACACGATGCGTTGACCATTTCACCGTATGGTGAAATCTTTGCGGTGCGGCGCCGCAACGCACCGTGTGCTCCTGGCCTTAACCCTTCGGGGATTACAAACGATGATGTTATGATCATGTTTACAGAATAGCACTGCTGAACGTTGCCACATCACGGCAGGATCATGTAGCTGGTGTAGCGCAACGTGCTCGCCATGTTTACTCTTCTGACTACCGTCATAACACACATATTTGTAATCTGATTACTGTACCACCTGTAATTAATAACATTTGCGACGTTAATTGATATTGATGGTACTGAAACAGCAGGAAACATGAATGTGGCAAAACAAAACTGAACTGATTTCGAAATTCTTGGCAGGAACTCTGAAATATTTTTTGCGTTAAATATTTTTGTTTACGTTGTTGTTCTTATTTACGTGGGACTCGTGGTTTATATTATGTACATAAAAATTGGCATTTAAGCAACACTGATTTAGGTAGAGAGATAAGATGGGTGAGGTATGTATAGTGGAGTGAGCCAGGCCCTACTATTAAAGCCAATGTTTGACAGATTTTCAGGCTAGAGTTTGTCAAATAACCCACGCATTCAACCCGAATCTCTTCAAAGTTAGAGTGAACAGGCTTCTTCGGGGTTAGCTCACTCCATCGTCGACTCTGTCTCTGTCACCTATGACCTAGACTAGAGTCAAGAGCAAACCCATTACAAATAAAAATAAAAAAAATACTCAACTTCAAATTCTTAATAGGGTACCTACTTGACAAAAAATATCTATTTCAAGTTATCAAAAAATAAAAGGCCCGTTTTGACAGCTATACTTAAAAATACTTAATAATAATTAAACTTGATGTTTACGAATGATACTCGTTGTCATAGTGTACCTATAGTATTTAATTAGGATTATGAATTTGATTTTTCTATTTCTTAGGTAGAAAAATAATCTAAGCGTAGAAAGTTATCGCGGCATGTTAAATGAGAAACGTCAACGGACTTCTTAGATTGTGACGACTTTAGTCCGTTAGTTAGATAACCTAAAAATATTCGTCACGAATTTTTCTTTTGCCACGTAAACACAACACAGCTTGCGTTGAAATGACAAAGTGACGTCACAAGCGGGGATTCCTGTACTATGATGCGCTTTATCGTTGTACATTTTTATTTATTTGATAAAGCAAAAATATACGGGTATTAATTGAATTACCATTTTTCTACCCAGGAAATATCTATTATATTAAGAAACCGGGGGTTTGTGTCCATGATGAGCAGTACTTCCAGACTAGTAGTCAAGAATTAATCAACCATCGTTCTCATGCGCCGTTTTTTGTCAGTCTTAGCTTACTTCAGGAAGTCATGTGTCTAAGCAACGTCATTCCTGTGGAATTCCTAAATCGTTATTTAAATTAATATTATGTAACATAGACGTAAACTGTTAAATGACGTCAAATGTCGACAATCTAGTTTCTGACGACTTCAAATATAAATATTAATCTTATGTATCTGTTATAAGGTTACAGTGATCTCTTAATGCCGAGAAAGTGGAAAGTTTTGTGGTACCATGCCTTGAGAACGGGCAAAATAAATTCTTTAAATAAATGTGATTAATTCCGTTTTCCTGTTTGTTTATTTTTAGCTTCTTAAGAGATCAGATTATTGAATGATTACCTTCGTAACATAGAGGAAGATATTAATAGTCAAGTTCAAATTATGGTTATTTATTTATATTTAACAGTGGGGTTATGCAAATTGTTCGACTAATGAGTGCTCCAGTAATAGAAAAGCGTCACAAACCGCGCATGTGAATGGGAAATGTCGTTATTCTGTGAAACATTTGCATGGAAATAAATACAATTACTGATACCTATGTTTTAAATTCCATTTCAATTACGTAGATACCTATATTTATTCCACATGATATATGCCAAGGGCTGAAAAAATTGTGACGTGAAGTTGTTTGGCCTCGGTATCGTACTCTTAATAATACCAGCATTTATGTATGTTCCTCAATTAAATATGAACGACGTACGAGTCACAGTCCAATATGTAACTGACTTCAATTGAGCTTTGAGCTGACTGGAAGGCTAGACCATACCAGTAAAATTAGAGTCGTACTCTTAACTTATATGGGTAGCTAGAGCTACCATAGACTGCATATTAGTTTGTCTAATCCTGAAATTTAAATACGCGAAAGTTTGTGAGGATGCATGGGTGAATGTTTGTTACTCTTTCACGTATAAACTACTGCACAGATTTTGATGAAAACTTTACTGTTAAATAGGTTATGGATCAGAAAAAAAAATACATAGGCTAAAAGATATAAAATTCTAATATCACGCGGACGTCAGATAGTCGCGTGAATGGAGCGGGGAAAACTCTTCTTGAGATAAGACTTATTACGTATGGAAATAGTAAAGCCCACTTAAAAGACTATTTATCACAGTAGGTAAGTAGGCACAGGACGAGTACCTACATACAGAATAAAGCGTATAAATCCTGTACCATCTTAAGAGTTCGTTCATCTGCCGCATAAAGAAACAGAACCTAAGCCATATCAACAAGTAGCAAATACGTCACGACCGTACATGATTAATCACCTAGATACCTTCAGGGTGTAATGATCTTAACATTTATTACTAGGCATTGTTGTTTCTAGATTATCTCGCGAAAATATTTAAATAAGGGATGCCCTCGACGATATTTTGCGTCGAGTCAGTTGCGTGTTTCGTGAACACGCCGCTGTCACAATGTAAATATGGACGAACAGTACGGAAACTACCTACAAACACTCGAAACGACACACTGACACAAACATGCGCACCCACCGACGAGCCCCTAAGCAGCGTGCGCGGTGCTGTCAGTAGTGCGAGCCGCTTAGGGGTCTCGTTTTCATACTGTTTGTAAATTTATACTGTGCAGCTGTATCGCTACTTTGGGGGCGCTAGTAGCATGAGCTTACTGTATCGACGAAAACGCGCGACTGTTTGGGTGTTACATCGCGCGAAACTACAGTCGACTGTTTCGATGCAAGCAACAGCGTCAACAGGAATTCACAGGTAATCAATACAACGGACGACTGTAGAATTGTAGATACTGCATCGCATCTTTAACATGCTGTATCGCGATAGTAGCGATGAAGTATTGTGGTTACATGTACCAGCGACAGAATCACAACTGTATCGCGATATTTTTGCGATTGTATCGCTACCGAATCGTTGCAAAAACTCGCCGTGAGTGACCTCCCTAAGTTCTGGATAAGAATGTCTAGCCCAATCCGTCATAATTTCTCTTCGTGACTTTAGCTATTTTAAGCTACTGTTATATAGTGTGTGTGCTCAGCTTATCTAATCTGTTTTTCTTTTTTCCACAGACGCCTGTCTGCGGTGCCAGGGCGAGAGCAAGAAGGATTCGTACGGCAAACAAGACTGCGTAGTGGTCTGGGGCGAGTGTAACCACAGCTTCCACTTCTGTTGCATGTCACTCTGGGTCAAGCAGAACAACCGCTGTCCCCTCTGCCAGCAGGAGTGGTCTATACAGCGCATGGGCAAATAACTTGCAGATAGATCAACAAACATCTTAGATGTATAGTTCTATAATAAAGGGAGTTTATTATCTCAAAGCAGTTTTGACTTATTTTGTGAATATTTTAGTTACATCATGTGTGAATTGGGAAGCGAACTACATTCAGGTAGTTAATAGATAGGAAAACTGCTGACCAAAGAGTAATAGTGTGTGCGATAACCTTTTAACGATGACTTTTAATGGTATCAGGATAGATCAACCCTGATATTAAAAAAAACATTCACGCGGTTACCATCAGCAATTTACCTGTTTTTTTTCATTAGTTAGGTACATAATAGGCGACCTTACTTTGGTGGTGTGGTACTTCTATTCTAGCGTAGTACGGAGTTTCATTTGCCCAGCTTAAGGTGCAGATACCCCTGAGTACCTGATTTTAAAATGAGAATCACTTCTAAACGGCTAGTCGTAATTTTTTGGAAAACATATATGTTACATTAGACCGTTTTCTTAATATTTTGATCTAAGAAAATTTGAATTTTATTCGTATAACATAGTGTAATTTATTTGTAAAGTTATGTCTAAAACGGACAAAAACACGACAATCACACCAAAACCGCTGGGCGTATTTTATTGAAATCGACACCATCTCAAAGACAATTCAATTATCTACATTTTGATCTGAGCCTTTTTTTTTTAAAGTCATAGAATAATAAGGAAAGTAGAAAAACTACTAAATTTTGGATCGCGCGGGTGTGAAATGAGTGCGCGTTTTGTTCCCTCAAGGTCGTTGGCGTTACTAGCAAATCCATGGATTTGTTACCACTGTCTGACCAACTGTATATAAGGCTAGCCAGTAATTCCAGATCACCGTGCCTGAATATGGTTTTAATTAGAAGCAGAATAATTTAACTATATAGGTAGGTACATTGCTGATTTCCAAATATGTATCATCATCTGCCTAGTCTTTTTCCCAACTATATTGGGGTTGGCTTCCAGTCTTACCGGATTCAGCTAAGTACCAGTGTTTTAAATGGAGCGACTGCCTATCTGACCTCCACAACCCAGTAACTGGGTAACACGGTACCCCTTGGCAAGACGTGTCAGATCTCAAGCTTCTGACTACCTGTAACGACTGTCAACGATCTTCAAATGACAGCCGGGACCAACGGCTTAACGTACTTTCCGTTCCGTGATTTCTTAATATGTATAATCATACGTTATTTCCATAATAATGATTTAATAATGTGCTACATTGTTTTCCTATTCCGTGATTATATCCACTTTTTAACATTGTTTTAACAAGAGTGTGACATAATTACTGCGCGGCGATTAAAACAAGATGAGAATAAATGTGTACACGTGGTATAATAATCAGTCACTGTAATAATCCTAGACGACGTGGTACGTACACATTATGAGCCGAGACTTCTCCTATTGTATTGTAATAATCCATACGCCTGTGATTTCCTAATGAGACAATCCTTCGACACTATCCTACACGACAAGGTCTAAGTTAGCCACATTCACATTTTGATTGGGGACAAAAAATGCGAAAGATAAGTTTTTTTTTAATGTGTCATGGGCGTTGCCTGCTCTAGCTGCGAGCTAGCAGGCGGGCCACCGGTTCACCTTCTCCATTTGAGTTCCTGTTCTAGCTTCGATATTCTACTACCTATTTACAATTCTGACATTAAGTAGGTAGATAAACATGATTAGAAACACAAATAAAATTTGGGTGCTCGTTAACATAATGAAATGTAACAAAAACAGCCAAAATGTCAACATGAATAGGTACTCTTAGTATTTTTTTTTCTAATTTATGCACAAGCCTCTCGTTGGAGCACTTCCAAAAGGTCAAGCAATCAACATACCCAAAACTAATCTCGCATAAACAAATAATAATAGAGTTATTCATTAAACATAGCTCTACAACGAACAAGAACTTTGTTACCATCCAGGACAGTTCTAGAATACCAGTCGTAAGTTTCTTAACATAATACTCCACCTGAACACCAGCAATGGTAGTTTTCCATTATGATAACGAGCTCACCTCACTTACATCATAAGTTCAGAGCTATCATAATTCATAAGTGAATTTACATTCGGAATGAATCCACGATGAGTCTGTTCATGACGAGTGCTCGTTAGCACAGACAACCCGTTGTTAAACATGGACTCTTGTCTCGACTGGATTGCTAATGATTGCAATAAATCACGGTAACTAAACAACCACGTCAGTTGTGCAAATTATTCCCTTTATTACCATAGCTTTATTTAAATGCTAGAAAATTCTGGAAATGTGTTTGTCTTTAGTAATAACTAACTGGGGCGGAACTAATGCTTATTCTTATGTAGACTGAAGAACACGTGAAGGTGATTTCTAAAAACTGTGTCAGAATCCCTAGTTATAGAGATTCTTAGTTTGAATGGCGGGGGCAAAAACAATCAGAAAGTCACAAAAACATGCAAAAAAGGATTCTAAGAAGAGGGTTAGAAAGACTTTTAATCAGAAATCGATAAGGATCATAAACCTGTGCAAAATTGGCTATCAGAAAGCAAAGACTTCCAGAGCATGGAGCTGACTGGAACTAGACTTCACAATGGACAATATGAAAAAATCACTATACGGAATAGATAATTATAAGAGAAAGAAAAGAAAGAAAGAAAGTGTTTGCACAGTAAACTGTATGCTTATGGAATTACTTAGACAGATATAGTCCTCGCCAAACTTCTTGGCCGCCCTGAAGTTGGTTTACCGGATGCGCGAGGCACGAAACGGTGCTGTTTTTGTATGAAATTTTATATTGCGCAGCCATTGTGGCTAACTTCAGGGCGGCCAAGAAGTTTGGCGAGAACTATATGTAAAATCGTGGTTGTAAAAACCTCTTTTATGTGTTCTGTGGTAAAAACGATAAATATGGATATCATTATCGAAGAAGTTCAGTACCCGCAGTAAAATGAGGTATTTTTTTATATTCTATTATTTAGGGGTTTATAGTCACAATTAAAACCAGGGGCGTAGCTACCGCCGTATCTGCCGTATCAATTATACGGGGCCCCCGGGCCACGAGGGCCCCCGACGTGCGTATGCAAAAATTAAAACTAGTAAAAAATTACCTATGAACTTCGATGAACGCCTGTCAGACCTGTCACTATTGTCCATAGAGGCAGAAAATTTAGAAAAACTAAAGTCATCATCAGCTATAAATGATTTAATAAATCAGTTTGCCGAAAAAAAGGCAAGGAGAGTGTATATTTATTTTGAATTGTTTGTAAAAAATTTGGAAAAATTAACAGATAGAAAATTATGGTGAATAAATATTTCTTTTAATACTATGCAAACATTTTTTTTTCTTTGGTGAGAACTCTTGACCCTCCATAAGGGCCCCCAAACAAATTTGTATACGGGGCCCCGCCAAGGCACGCTACGCCACTGATTAAAACCATGCTAGCCCCATCATAATCTAAACTTATACACATACATATATATGTATAGTTAGGTATAGTTCTCGCCAAACATCTTGGCTGTCCTGAAGTTGGCTACAATAGCTGCGCAGTAGTAAATCTCATACAAAAATAGCACCGTTTGACGGACACGGATCGGATGTAGTGCGTAACCGCCCTTAGACAAGTGCCATTCTGTCAGCTATGTGAGCCCTGTGAGGTTTTTGTTGTGTGGCTAAAACCAAATGTAAAATAGGTTAAGTATTTTGGAAATAAAATAAATGATGATGATGATGATTTTCGAAATTTCAAAATTTAAGGGATTGATAATTTTGATTGCGTTTGGCAATACTATTAATTTTTGACATGTTACCAATCTGTATCGCGACGCTTTCTTTGAATGAATGTCACTTGAGTAGAGTATCTTGAATCCTTTAATTAAAAGACGCGGTTCACAGCTTTTTAGACGGTAATAGAATACTGATCAGGAGACGCTGACGCATTACATTTGGAAGCAAATGACGGCGCTTGCAAATGAAACGCCCTGCGTCATGAATAAGGCCGTGTCCTAACAAAAAGCGAATGTCAGTCTGTCTGATCAGTCAAATCGTTTTGACGTCATCATTCATCACACTATAATAATATATGGTATTGTAAAGGTCTATGGTATTATTCCCTCACACAGAGAGGAGGCCTGTGTCCCAGCAGTGGTAACATTAATAGGCTGATGATGTGATGTGATAAAGGCGTATGTTACTAATTTGTTACACCTTCACGCTCAAACGGCTGGACGGATCTGTATGGAATTTGGCACAGAGATAGATTAGTCTGGAATAGCACATAAGATACTTTTCATCCCGGGAATATGTTCCCTTAGGATAATTTTTGACATACACGCGGGCGAAGCCACAGGCAGAAGCTGAATTCATACTTAAGAAAAATGGCATATTCGCACTAGAACAAAGGGTTATTGTGATGCTGCCCACCATGCTATAGGTAAGATTGTTATGGCTTCCAGATTATCTACTTAGGCACTACTGAATTTTGAGCCATATATATAGTTGATTAGAGTTTTCAAATCGAAGCTATCAGTACTGCAGTCCATGTTTATAAATCGTTTCACACGGTGCATGAGAAAATCTGATGACGGTCTATGTACGTCATTATATTCAAAATACTGGAGCTTTCCGTCTTCAACCAATAAAGACCAATTCATATTCATTCTGAGTTAGTTGCATAATTTTCTTGCGACGCAGTATCGCTCTGTCAAGATTTACGAATAGGTATGGACCAGAAATTATTTTGATACAGCATAATAAATGTTCCTTAAAATTTGGTACCTAAGTTAGCAAAAATTACGAACAAGGAAAAATAAACCGGCCAAGTGCGAGTCGCCCACCGAGCGTTCCGTATTTATAAACAATTGCATTCAACAAAATAATAAGATAATTTTACTGACGTTCATATACAATGAAAGCACTTTGCCGTTGAGAAATTGTTGTCCCCATACCTACATCGATATATTAAGAGTATGTCGCGGTCAGTTTAGCAAATAAGTTAATAATCGTATTTTATTTTTTATAGCTACATATTACAGTTTTCAAATATTTTCCTTTACTTGTGTTTATAAGACATTGCTTCTTACCAAATTTCATAATTCTAGGGCAACAGGTACACTTTAGATTTTGTTTCTCTTGCGATGCCTAAAACATGCGACAAAAAAGGCTGTACGTATATCTTTCGATTACGTTGATTTAGAAGTTTGAATTTTTCATAGTTCTGAGAGATAGAATATATAATAAGAAGTTGATACCTCCAGGCATTCCACAGAAAAAGTTCTTGACACACGGACAGATAGACTACGAGTGAGGAACGGAACCCTAAAAAGGTACCTACCTATGTTAACCTGAAACACACAGGTCCGACCGATATGGCGACACTAGGGAGAGGTGTGTTCGGCAGTGTTATATATGACTGGAAACCACAGATCGATCTCTGACCTATACCTACATATCTACCTAACATCCAAGATTAATTATCAAAATAAAATGTTGTTATCATGATGATGCTGGCTCTGTAAATATAATGAAACTCTAAATTCAGCTGGCAACCACAGACGGGCCTATGTTCTATATGTGAGTATCAAACATCAAAAATTCATTATCGGATTAAAAAGCTGTAGATAATGATGCTTGCTATCAGGTGTCAAGCTGACGAGTATCAATTATTAGCACTGGACAGGAAGCATGGGGTACCATGACGTCAGAAGTGTCATGTAACACTTATATAAGTATGCCTATCTGCCACCAAATACCTCCTACTGCGTCGCAATTCATCTCTGATCGACAGAGCCAATGTCAAATCAATAACAATCACTTGTAACATTGAATTATTTTGTTGGCGACGCACATCCATCGACGGTGACCTGATCACGCCGTTCCATGTTTTTCTTTGCAATGGTGAATAATTCAACATCATTGGTATTCTGCAGTTACAGCAGTATGTCAAATGCAAACGCTCTCGACACCTAATGACCTCTAGACGTGCAAAATGATTTTTTTCCAAAAATAATTCATGTGGATGACCTTCAATTAAACACACTGTTTCTTTACTCGTAGTGAAACTCGAGCCAAGTAGCATTCACGCACTTAAGCATTTCTGTGCAATTGTGCACATACCCAGGTATCCTCAATTGTATTTTTTTTAACGGGTGAGCCTTCAAAAAGTGTCTGGACTTTTGGGGAAAAGACCAGCAGCCTAATTGCGTAAGTGAATTCGGCAGGGCAAAGGGTTTTGACTCCATGATAGATTCGAGTATGAAAAATTTCCTTTAAATAATTAGGTTTTGCCAAAAAATATTGGACGCTTTCTTTGGTGAAGATACTCTTTTCGAAAGGGTCTAATATTTTATGGCAACCTACCTAATTATTTAAAGAAAATTTGTCATATTCTTTCATGGAGTCTTACACTTTGCCCTGCCAAATTCACTTACGCAATTAGGCGGCAGGTAGTGTGGGATTTTTACCTCACTAAAACCACCCCGGGTTGTCATCATCAGCACGAAGAACCCCGTGACCTCTTACATAACCACCCGGAACCCACTGAGATCAATTTAATAAGTTGTAAACAAACCAAGTTGAATGACTATGAACCATTGACTATTTGACATCTGTGGTAATGTTGTGTGTGTTACCGTATCTGTGCCAAATGCCATATGTTTTCAAGCGAAATATGTATACTTATGCCAAAATACGTGGGTGTAGGTACCTATTACAGGTGTTATATCATTTTACATGCAGTATTCCTTATATTATGGTCTCAGGTCGTTGCCCATTGCTTAAAAATAGCACAGTTAGTTATGGCACATTGCCATCATACCTATTTAAATACGGAAATCTCCTAGTAAAGGTACATTATGTACGTTTTTAAGTGCGAATTCTTATCAATGAGTCGACCACGTATGCTGCAGTATGAATTGTAGGTGTGTCACTGATAAGAAAAAGAATGTTATCAAGTTTGTTTGCTTACTTAGATACCGATGAGTTGCAAAATCATGACGATATCGTGAACAAAATTAGGTAATCTTGTGACAAAAAATTTTGGGAATATTTTAATTGAGATATTTTTACTTTTAAGATTTTTTTCTAGGTTAGAAAGAAAAACTGCAGCAAGTTTAACACAGCAAGGCGGAAACATAACCTAATTAATTACCGACGTAAGGAAAAAACCACCTGTGCAAGATAAGCAATTAAGCATGCATAATTTATGTAATTATAATACCTAAATAATAAAAGCCACAGGTGCAGTTCCTTTACTCTCAAAGTACAAAGATAGGACTCGAACCCATAATCGCGCTTAGAAGTTGCCCTTGCGACCACGAAACCAACGACAGCATCCAATGAAGTCTTCCTATTTTCTGATCACTACTCTCCTATGCTTTCTAAATTAAGAATTTGAAGGTTCGTATTTGAATAACTAGCTTAAAAACCTAACAAAGATATAAAAAAAAAATGGAGTTCGGTCATTCTCATTAGTCTGTAACCGCTCTGCGATTCGAATATCAAACGCATAGGCTGATTTTGAAATAAGTAAAATCTACCTACTTTCCTGTATAAGATATACGAATCTCAAGAACTGTTTATGCGGCTTTCACAGAATTATGATTGGCAAGCACTGACCAAGCCATAAAGTATATAGAAAGCACGTTGCTGTCTCGTAAATCTCAATGCGCACTTTCGTCTACGTGACATCCTAGTGCTTGCCAGCCGGGCTTGGATACCCGCGGCTGAAACCGGTATCGGTACCGATACCGCGCCTGAAACCGGTATGGATGCCAAGATTCTTTAGAGACGCAGACTTGTGGTGCCACTTCGACGGATAAAATAAGCCCATGATATCTTGTTTGAGTGGAAATAGCAGGTTCAGCTACTACATTCTTCTTCAAGCGCAGGTTAAAGGCCTAAAGATGACAACATGATATTAATAGATCAATTCATTATACAGTGCGTGAAGTTCTAGTGAAATAGAAATACAAAGTATCGTTCTTTGTTTGTTGTTGTAGTAATGTAATTACAGGAAACTTAGTCGAAGGTGCTTCTCTGCAATTATGTATTAAATTAACTGACGTTCATTAACAAAGACTACAATACCGCACTATCTAATAGTTTGGGGTTAATTTATTGCATTGTCATCTATATGTCAGAAGCGTCTAAAAATATTTCAGGCCGGTGTTTAATACAATGAGTTGCAATTTGACTCTACAGTATCTAGTAACAACTTAACCAGCAAAGTCGAAGATTGAATAATAATCTTAGCCGTACCTACCGTAAAACTTCCTAGTTGCAATTTTATTATTACCTAACATAAAACGACCTCGCTGCAGTAATCAAAATAGTTTCGCGTTTATATCGTTCGATTGATTCAGCAAATTGTTGAGTCGTAGTCTGCAAAAAATATGCAAACATCACGTGCTTGATTAACAAGCCTTGTTGTCTGCTTATCAGAGAATTAATAATTATGTTAGGTATTTGGTTCCTTGTAGTTTTTGCTCAATGCACCTTGAATATCTACTATTATTATGAACTGAGCCACAGTATGCGAACGCGGCGCGTTTCGCCACACCCGGCCAGGCCCCCACTGCGAGCCAATCACACGCCGCCACCGCAAGTATTTATCAGTACTTTCGATGCATCGGAATCGGACTATGAACAGCCTTGGAGTTTGGACAGCAATATATAGAGATTGCGTCTGGTAACGACTAATGAGTAATCTGTTAATGATCAGTGCCTGAAAAGTGCGCTATCATGGGGGCAAAAGGTTTTACCTGTTTTGATTACTTATCATATTTTTGGCTGATGTAATAACCTGAAATAGGCAGCTATACAATTTGGTAAATTGTAAACAGAACACGCCTTCTTTGTTCGGTCTAATAAGTTCTAATTGTTCTAAATGAAATATTCCATTTCAACGCTTGCTAATATTCCTTATTGTTTCAGTATCATATAGAACACGTCTGGAGCGGTGTCGAACAAATATAAATGACGCGTCTCACGTATTTTAGGGGCCAAAATTTTAACACATAGTTATGTGTATGAGAAATTGAGAATAATTTAGAACAATAATTTATTAGTCTGTGGTAGCTGTTTCTTTTTTTTTGGATCGCAAGTCAACTGGCTGTAAGAAAGTCACTCAAAATAAAATAAGTACCGCATCGACAAGGCGCCCATTTATTGGGGCTATGAAACTGTTACAGTTTACAGAAACCAAAAACAACCTCAACCTTTGTTTTGTTGACCTAACCTACTAAAGATAGCCTAATTTTAATTAGGACAGCGTCTGCGTGATCAGTACCTACTTATACCTACTCAATACATATACAGCTGGCAGTGGCACAGATATCAAATTGATAGGTAGGTATCTAGGCACTCAGTATGTGGGTAGGCAAGAAAGATTCAACTCAATAAGATATTATAGGTTCATTAAGATGTATGTTATATTTCAATATAACAATCTATCAACAATGTGGTTACTGTTACCGCTGTTGGTAGTAACTTTCCACTCGTTCAGTCGTTCCGTCTGGCTGTAGTGGCTGTGGGCCAATGGATAACAACCCGATGTTTATGAAACAAAATGCCAAAGAACTGTCGCAGGATTATTGGCAAAATCATTTTATTGCGAAATTCCTAGGCGTTTTGCGAAGAACCGGATTATTGAAGACTAGAGTTACTAGACACAGACTGGTCTAGACAAACTGGAAAACTAAGATATATACTATGCCCCTAAGTTTTCGTGTTTTCATTTACATTTGTCAAATTTGTACACTAAGACTCCGTTGACAGAGCAATTTTGAGCATTTTCGAGGGTTCTATTGCTTCTAAAGATAATGTACCATCGAAAAAGAGAATATAGTAGGTATATATCTTTCATTTTCAGTTTATGGAATATCTTTCTTCCTCGCACATATTTGGTGGAAACGCTCTTTTAATACTTAATTAATGATGTTAACTGTCTGACATCAGCATTCAAGTTCCCAATCGTCCTAAACAGAAGAGACTATTTGCAAAAATCTTGAGAAGGGCTCGTATGATTATGAAAATATTCTTCTTCGACGTACCATTAATTTAAAAAAAAAACAAGAGCTAGTCGGATTCGCGCACCTCGGTGCGCGAATCCGACTAGCTCTTGTTTTTTTTTTGTGCCGTACAAACCAGACCTGAGTATTTGATATGAATTTAAATTTAATACCTCTACGCATTAATGACGAAAGGGGTGTTTAAAATTATTAAAAACTAGCTGTGCCCGCGGCTTCGCTCCCGTCATCTGCCTGCCAACCCTACCATACTTACCAGCCTGCCTGCCTACTCCACATACTCAAAAAAACTTTTTACAAAAAAATACTACCGACTTCCAAATAAAACTACAAAGTAAAAAATAACTTTATTTTTGGAAGTCGGTGTCTTTCGTAGGTACCAATTTATTGCGTTATGGACGAAAAGTTTTTTTATTTTTCACTTTTTAGTTGTACCTACCTAATAGGCAAGTTGTTTAGTAAGTTACCTACTCGTATAACGCCAGAATATATTACCCAAATATCATGAAACTTGAACATAACCGGTGAAATGAGAGATCTGCGTACCCCTTAAGAGCGTACTGGCGTGATGTTATGTTATGAAATGGTATAAACAACAAACAGACATGCGATTGCAGCAATCCCGAGAGATTTGCCGTTATTTATTGTTTTTTATATTTTTACGTTACGGAAGATTTGTGTTGTATATCTTCGAATTGCTTCGTCAGTCCTACTGGTCCTACACCAAATTAAAATGGGACCAATTTCGGAACATACTCTTTCAAACAAAAAAAGATTTTTTGAAATCGGTCCACAATTGACGAAGATATCGGTGAATATACAAAAAAAATAAAAAACCAAACAATGTCGAACATAGAACCTCCTCCTTTTTCGGAAGTCGGTTAAAAAATATACATACTACATACCATTTTTTTTTTCTAAGGTCTTTCTTTCGCGTAAAATCTTAACACCGCGATTCAGAAAGTGACTTTAAATGCACAACGCCATCTATCGAATAGCGAGTTCAACTGTCCGAGTATTTGAATTGCGTGAGCTGTGATAATTTTACTTCTTGAACACTTTAAATTCATCTAACTTTTGATAGAGTGAACCGATTGCGATGAAACAAAAACTAAGTCATTCTTCAAGATACGCACAATTTTTTTGTACAAAAGTTATCTACATTGGTTTCGTACATTTCACGTGATGCGTGCACAAATAAACAGACAAACAGACAAACAGATAAACAGACAAACAGACAAAAAATCCAAAAATGCTAGAAATGGGTTCTGTTGGTTATCCTTTAACACTCTGGCTATTTTTTTTGGAATTTTTTTCGATGTACAAAAAATATTTTTCTACAGATTTATTATATGTATTGATGATGATATTTTTATTGTATGATTTAACAAAAAATTTACGATATTCGCAATTTTTCCTTTATCTGTGCTATAAGACGTTGCTTCGTACCAAATTTCACGATTCTGAGTTCACTGGAAGTACCCTGTAGGTTTTGATTCCCTTGCGAGTGTCGAAAATTTGCGGCAGTTTGCGGCATAAACGACTGTATCTTTTGATTGCGTTAATAATTCCTCGGTGCGCGAATCCGACTAGCTCTTGTTTTTTTTTTGTGCCGTACAAACCAGACCTGAGTATTTGATATGAATTTAAATTTAATACCTCTACGCATTAATGACGAAAGGGGTGTTTAAAATTATTAAAAATATTTTTATTGTATGATTTAACAAAAAATTTACGATATTCGCAATTTTTCCTTTATCTGTGCTATATGGGGGGAGAAGCTAGGGTGTGGCTTGGTGGGAATCGCTGTTGGTGGGAACAGCATTGCCTAAAAAGTGCCAAAAATAGCTTCTGCTGTACTTGTGGTGGAGTACCGTATAAAGCAGAGCCCTAGCCAGTCCGAGTCATCCACGTCCCCGTCGTTCCCCCTGGGACCTGCTGCAACCGCGCCGCCGCGCGTCCGCCACCCCGAGTTGCAGCTGAGCTAACGGATGCAGGGCGAAGGGCGAATATTCTGCGCCTGAAAACAGAATCGTCTCACAAGGGAGGGTACCCGAAACCAAACCGAGCACATCCGAAGGCTCAAAAGCGGCAGCCCCGCTATCGGATTAAGGCACAGTGGGCTAATCACTCGCTTGCCCGACAACCTTAGATTCCTGAAACTGATACAGTAATAAGAAACCGGACCGATTTTTTACCGACGACATTTGGCTTGAAATTACGGACACGAATTGCATTTTGGAATGTACGAACGATGAGCGAGGACAGTCGACTGGCCCAGGCAGAAGCAGTAATGCTCAACTACAAGCTGCAGATTCTGGGTTTAAGCGAGGTGCGAAGAAACGGATTTGGTGAGCTGAGAACGTCCGGGGGCTTGACTTTGCTGTATTCGGGTAAAGAAAGTGAGGAGGGTGTGCGCGAGTATGGCGTGGGGCTCCTTATTTCTAATACAGCTAGGAAAAGCCTGGTGGACTGGAAACCGATCTCAGAC
Organism: Orthosia incerta; assembly: GCA_948252205.1. Classification (NCBI taxonomy): domain Eukaryota; kingdom Metazoa; phylum Arthropoda; class Insecta; order Lepidoptera; family Noctuidae; genus Orthosia; species Orthosia incerta. The sequence continues at coordinate 15,725,525 of OX411744.1, forward strand.
CGGATCATGTACGCCCGTTTTAACTCAAGAGCACGGAAGATATCCATTGTACAGTGCTACGCCCCAACCAATGCATCATCCGAGGATACCAAAGACGACTTCTACAACGCCCTCAACGCCACCCTTAGGAGCATTAAGAAGCAAGACATCGTCATCGTCATGGGGGACCTGAATGCAAAGGTTGGGAGTGTTAACACTAACCGCGAACGACACATGGGTACACACGGTCTCGGAGTGTGCAATGACAATGGGGATCGATTTATCGAGTTTTGTCAGAACCACGACTTGACCATCGGAGGAACATTGTTTATTCATGGAGACCACCACAAATACACCTGGAACTCACCCGACGGAGTCACTAAGAATCAGATCGACCACATTGCCATTAGCTCCAAATGGCGTTCTTCATTGCTTGATGTCCGCAACAGAAGGGGCGCTGATTTAGATAGTGACCATCATTTGGTAGTTGCTGAAGTTCGGCTCAAGGTTGCGGTAACCCGTGCAACTGGAGAACCCGGCAAAGTGGGGCGAAGGTATGATGTGAGTAAACTTTTTAACTTGGACACCCGTAAGGCGTTTCGGCTTGAACTACGCAATCGATTCTCTGGACTGGAGGATGCTGCGGATTCAGTGGATGAAGAATGGAGCCGCATTAGAAAGGCCTATACAGAGACCAGCTCCGTAGTCCTTGGGCATAAGTCGACACATGCGCGCGAGGACTGGATGTCACTTCACACGTGGAGCCTCATTGAGGATAGGAGGAGGTTACACCTCAAACTGCTTGAGACGCGTGATGATGCCGAACGAGCCGACCTCAATGCTCAATACCGCCAGAAGCGTAAGGCGATTTATCGCAGTACGCGTGCAGATAGAAGGCGTTGGGCTGATGATATTGCTGATCGTGCTCAACACGCTGCGAACACCGGCAACTTAAAAGAGCTGTATAAAGCCACGAAGACCTTGGCAGGAAACAGAAGGCTCAAGAAGAAGAAGCCGCTTAAATCCAAGGAGGGGCAGCTTATTGTGACATCGGAGGGGCGGCTGCAGCGCTGGCGCCAGCATTTTGAGGAGGTCTTCCGATTGTCGGCATCTCTGACGCCTGACGCGCTGCAGGTAGGATCTACACCACCTCGACCTCTCGACATCAACACGGAACCACCGTCAGCCTCTGAAGTGACTGAAGCGATCCTCTCTCTGAAGACAGGCAAAGCACCTGGACTCGATCTGATAACTGCGGAAATGTTACAAGCCGACTTAGCCTCCGCCGTCGACGTGCTGACGCCTTTAATTGAAAGGATATGGACCGCTGAAGAACTCCCGGATGACTGGAACAAGGGACTTTTGATTACCGTGCCTAAGAAAGGTGATCTCAGTAGTTGCGATAACTGGAGAGGCATTACGTTGTTGTCGACTCCCTCTAAGGTCTTCTGTAAGATAATTCTTGATAGGCTGTCGAAGGCCGTTGAGCCTCTTCTGCGCGGGGAGCAGGCGGGTTTCCGTTCGAGCCGCTCATGCACGGACCAGATCAACACTCTTCGTATAATTCTGGAGCAGGCAGCAGAATGGCAAAGGGAAATATATCTTACTTTTGTCGACTTTGAAAAGGCCTTTGATACGTTGAAGTGGTCCAGCATCTGGTCCCGCCTGTTGGATATTGGAGTGCCGCCAAAAATTGTCCGCCTATTGGAGAGCATCTACAGGAAATATTCCTGCAAGGTGACTCACGAAGGCCTCATTTCGGAGGACATCGCAGTGCACGCTGGTGTCCGCCAGGGATGCCTTCTTTCGCCCCTCCTTTTTATAATCGTCCTCGACGGAATCATGCTGCGCATTCACGATAGCAGGCGTCGCGGGATTGAGTGGGGATTGACAAACGTCTTGGAGGACCTGGACTATGCAGATGATCTATGCCTGCTGAGTCATACACACGCTGACATGCAAGCGAAACTGAATGACCTGCGCCAGGAGGCGGCGAAAACAGGGCTCAAAATTAACATCCGGAAGACCCAGGAGATGCGTACAGGTGTGTGGAATTCTTCGCCGATATTAATCGGCACTGAGGTAGTGGAACGCGTCCACAAATTTACGTATCTCGGGAGCGTCGTGTCAGAGACTGGAGGAACTGAAGAGGATATCACTTCACGGATCGCCAAAGCGCGAGCTACCTTCGCACAGCTGAGACCTGTGTGGCAATCACGGAAACTGACCCGAAGGGTTAAACTAAAAATCTTCGGGTCCAATGTCAAATCCGTGCTGCTCTACGGGTGCGAAACGTGGAAGGTAACAAAGGACATCTCACGCCAAATCCAAGTCTTCGTCAACCGATGTCTTCGTCGCATCCTCGGAATTTACTGGCCCGAGATCATCTCTAATGTAGAGCTGTTGGAGAGATGCCACGAGACCCCGATCGACCGCCAGATCAAGCGGCGTAAATGGTGTTGGATTGGTCACACGCTCCGGAGGGATTCCAATCACATTCCTAAACAGGCCTTGGATTGGAATCCTCAAGGAAAAAGGAAGCGAGGCCGTCCCCGTCAAACATGGCGACGCACCGTTTTGGCTGAAGCGACGAGTATCGGAATGACGTGGAGCGAGGTGAAGCGCGAAGCTCAAGACCGGTCTCGATGGAAGACTACTGTGGAAGCCCTCTGCCCCAGCTAGGGGCCATAGGATCTTAAGTAAGTCAAAGTCTGTGCTATAAGACGTTGCTTCGTACCAAATTTCACGATTCTGAGTTCACTGGAAGTACCCTGTAGGTTTTGATTCCCTTGCGAGTGTCGAAAATTTGCGGCAGTTTGCGGCATAAACGACTGTATCTTTTGATTGCGTTAAGTTAGAAGTTTGATTTTTTCACAGCTTTAAGGGACAGTAGATCTGAGTATCACCATATAAAGGCGAACGTCTGTGAGTATGTTTGTTACTTCTTCACGCTCATGGACGGATCTGGATGAAATTTGGCACAGAGATAGATTATAGTCTGGAATAGCACATGGGATACTTTTTATCTCGCGAATATCTTCCCTTGGAATAATTTTCAACATTCATGCGGGCGAATCCGCTGGCAGAAGCTAGTTTGATATAAATTTCAGCTTGATACTTCCACGCGTTCCTGAGAAAAAGGGTCTTGACAGACAGACGGACGGATAACAAAGTGATCCTATAAGGGTTCGGTTTTTTCCTTTTGAGGTACGGAACCCTAAAAACCTACGCCTTCACCAGTTCCACCATCCACGGCGTCCGCTGTGGCTTCGCAGAGATCTTTGGCTGCATATTGGCACTGAGAACAGAATATGAGGCTTCATAGTCAGCATCCGCACCCTACTGACGTTCCTCCTTCCGCTCCTTCCATTACGAGAATAGGTAGTTATTAGGTTGCAATAATCAGGAGATTAGCAAAAGCCTAGGATTTTGGCAAAGTAACGAATTTTCGAATCAACCTGCAACACAAGCATAACTACATGATTATCCAATGCAATACGAGAATCGTTCGAGAAGAATCTTTCGGTTGAGTTGAGTTCTAGAACGCCTTTGGACACGGAGTCGGGAGCGCGGTCGCTTGAAATACCGTAAATTCGAACGATTTTCGACTTGTCAAGTACTTTGGCCAGTGACTAAAAATTACTTTTAGTCACAGACAGTTACAAGTTCCATGTTCAAACATTAAATTTGACTTATGAATAATGTCTAAATACATTCGATGTCAAATAAGTACATAGGTGATTATTACAATACAATAGAATAGAACAGACATATTGAGGTTATCTTCTAAGTACGTAGGCATTATGTATTTTACTGTTCTCCGTAAACTGTTTTTGCGGTGCTTAAAGTCCATGTCACTAACAAACATTGATTAGTGAGAGTGAACTACTGAAGCGTGATGACCGTAATAGTCGTATTAATTAAAACGAACTTACGACCAGTTTCTGCCTACGTACTCTACCTACTCGGGATGTTCATATTGCAGTTTTAATGGAAGTCTGTATACCCACCGAAATTCAAATAACTATCAGCATCACACTCTCGTCATGAAGAAAGTGTTGCTAAAAATTATGAGGACTTGTCGTGTTGAACCATCATGGTTCCGTTGCTTAAAAAGGATATATATAAGTAGTGCTATTGGTCCTTCCTGTACTATAGGTATAGCTCTGTCGCTGGAATAAAACAATCATGTCTTAAACACGTCATGGTAGGTCGACTCCTGATCGAGAACATCACCTAAAACTGCGTCTACGCTGACGAGCCTCGAACGCCGCGAAGGTATTCGCGAATGGGAACCCTGTGCTCGGCTCGTGCTCGGCTCGTTTAGCGTAGACGCAGCTCAATACGTTCTATCACAATTTTGAAGGAAATTGCGAATCCATTGCGTCATATTACTATAGTTTTTTTTATTCATCAAAGTAAATAACGCGATGATTTTTTTTGAAAAACGCCGATTGCCATTGATTGCGTGGGTCAAACTCGCAATCGCATTGCCGCTCATAAACTGCAGCGTACCTAAAAATTGGTCAATAGTGAGCTAGTATGATGATTGCAGGTAGGTAAGGAATTCTATAAGTTAACTTGTTCTTGTATTTTCTGTAATCTGTACATTCGCATCGTTATTTCGCTATGCAATTAACAACACCAAACAAAACTGGCGTCTAATTGCCAATTAAATCCAAATTTCGTGTCTGAAATGACGTGTAGTGGAAATCCGTTAATTATCTAGGTATGCTAGTAGGTATCTATGATAATTACCAGAATACTAAACACTCGTAAAATAAAGCCTTCATTTCTAAGTTATTCCGTCTAGACAGTAAATAATAATAGAAATCCTCCTTTTTAGGGCTCCGTACCCAAAGGTTAAAAACGGGACCCTACTCGTATTACTAAGACTCCGCAGTCCGTCTGTCTGTCTGTCCGTCACCAGGCTGTATCTCATGAACCGTGATAGCTAGACAGCTGAAATTTTCACAGATGATATATTTCTGTTGCCGCTATAACAGCAAATACTAAAAACAGAATAAAATAAATATTTAAGGCTCCCATATAACAAACGTGATTTTTGTGCCGTTTTTTGCTATAATGGAACACTTCGTGCGCGAGTCCGTCTCGCAATTGGCCGGATTTTTATAATAAATTAATATTAAATTATGAATATGTCCTTCATGAATAGTACGTCTAGGCGGTCTAGTTAAGGGTACACTAGTCGACGGCACGAACTATTTTGTGCGCGGGGTTAAAATGCATTTTATATCAACCGACAACACTTGCGGAAGAGATATATGCTGTGATGAGCAGTAGGAAGCTAGTTCGCGTACGAATACACACTTTTGCAAATTTGTAGCGAAATGGATAATGATTTAGGACGAAACCGAGCGCGCGAATTTTTATAAACAGACCTTTGGCAGTCTAGATATCATGAAAAAACGACTAAGTCTATCTGTTCAAAATAAAATTATATGCATTATTAAACTACTAATCTATCCCTTTATGGAGGCCGTTTTGCAATTTTCCGTCTTCTTATGGTATTTATTCGCGTCCAAAAATGCGTTAAAATTAGTATCGAAATGTGGAACTTTCGACGCTCATAACTTTCAAATATTTAATTTTTTTACTGTTTTGCTTCCATACAGGGCTAGATAATGATGAGACAAATTGATATCACTTTTTATTTTGAACGTGCATCGTCAAACAGTGGAATAATCCCTAGACTACGTTTGTATGGAACAAATTTCGACTAGTGTAACCTTAAGGAATTTCGTCAAATAGTATGAATTCCCTAATCTTTATCATTTTCTTCAATTTTTATACACATAATTATGTAAAAATTGAAGCACATACAACATGTGCACTATGTATTCAGAATGACTGGCGGAGAAGGCCTATTCTCAAAATGGCATTAAAGTCGCAAAAGGACTAGTTCTCAAAATGCCCAATTCTTTAAAAGTCTATAAATCAAATGTGTTGAATAGTCCTCTATGGTATCGATCAATCTATCCTTGATACAATATTTCAAGTCAGTAATAGACTATTTATTCCATTTTAAAGGCAAACGGAAAATTCCAGCCTTGATCGACAACAATTATATCAATCAAGTGAGTTGTCTGATTGTCTGTACGATGTATCTTCATGATTCGCTGCAGTCACACATAAAATTTTTAAAGTCGCATTTGGAACAATGGGTCGACATCGACAATCAGACAGTTTGGGTCTATAAAACGAATCAATGTCTCAACAGAATATAATTAAATGCAGTGAAACTTTAATTAAAAGGTCAAACAGGCGTAAAACGTGCTTAAAAATCACGATCAAATTAATTTCCATTTTGAGTATATTCTGTATTAGTATTTATTTATAAAAAACCTTTTATAAACGTAAACTTAAACTTATTCAGCACGTGCTGAATTTAAATTCATTATGTACAAAATCTACCTAATGTATTTACTTTTTGTTGTAACTACTTGCCCAGTAACAGGAAATTATTTATTCTGGTGTTTCCAATACCTATCTAATTTCAAAAATACCTCACTTTCGCTTATCAAATATTTTCATTTACTACCAAAATGGTACTCAAGAATAAAACCATATTATTTTGCTCAGGATGAGCATTCGAAACAAATTTAGCCGAATAATTTACTAACATCCATCATGCTCAGAGATAAAAAATGCAGCAGTAACAGTAGTACTTTGAATAGCCTATTTTTTGACATACGAGTATAATACACACATATACATACCTAGGTACATATAATAAGCTATTTCTTGAGAAATTATTGGTTCACCATACAAACTTCCAACCCCATAAGGATGATTTCCGGGATAAAAATCGAATGGCCTTCCCAGAGTCACAAACTATCACCATACCAAATTTCATCTTGACCTTTTCACGCTTTTACGGACAGACAGAGTCACTTTCGCATATTATGTATGGATTGGCTAGATTTCATCACTCATCCGTCAACTATAGCGTCCATCCATAGTTTGAGAACTTTAAGCACTGCGGTGTCATCATCCTTGGACTTTGCACCGACACGCCCCGTTCGCTGTACTCACCAAGGCTTTGCAGACAAGTGGCATCACAGCATGACAGACTATAACTAAACTAATAGCCATTTTTATGTCTATTGAAATAATATGCGAAATCATCATCATCAATTTGAATTTTCAGATCTGCTGTTGCCAAGTTGCTATGTGTTTTCAAAAGTAACTTATACATTCCATGATGTAATTCCTTTGTGAACAGTCTAACAGAACTCAGAAAAAAAAAACAAAGGGTGAAAAAGGTATTACACTTAGCCTATAGTAGACCATAGGTACTGCTACCTACTACACTCTAACAAAAACACATTACCCTCCTTCGGCAGTCGGGTTAAAAAAACCCTTTTGTAAAAATTCTGAACAGACATTTCAAGAGCAATAATAAACATCGAGAGATGTTTTAATAGTTTTTAGGGTTCCGAATCCCAAAGGTTAAAAACTGGACCCTATTACTGAGACTCCGCGATCCGTCTGTCTGTCTGTCTGTCTGTCCGTCTGTCACCAGGCTGTATCTCATGAACCGTGATATAGCTAGACAGTTGAAATTTTCACAGATGATGTATTTCTGTTGCCACTATAACAACAAATACTAAAAACAGAATCAAATAAATATTTAAGTAGGGCTCCCATACAACAAACGTGATTTTTACGCCGTTTTTTGCGATAATGCTGTGTCTATCGCATCATATTGTACACTTAGTATATAGTATTGCTTGTATTAGATATAAGGATATACTACACTCTAACAAAAACACATTACCCTCCTTCGGCAGTCGGGTTAAAAAAACCCTTTTGTAAAAATTCTGAACAGACATTTCAAGAGCAATAATAAACATCGAGAGATGTTTTAATAGTTTTTAGGGTTCCGAATCCCAAAGGTTAAAAACTGGACCCTATTACTGAGACTCCGCGATGTATTTCTGTTGCCACTATAACAACAAATACTAAAAACAGAATCAAATAAATATTTAAGTAGGGCTCCCATACAACAAACGTGATTTTTACGCCGTTTTTTGCGATAGTGGTACGGAACGCTTCGTGCGCGAGTCCGACTCGCACATGGCCAGTTTTTAATATCGTTTCTACATATCCTATTATTTACTAATAGCATGGCAAAACATAAACAGTTACGTATCTTCATAGGTAACTTAAATAAATAGTAGCCACAATAGATTCTCTATATTTGAAGAAAAAAATATTATAAGAAAACAACTATAATAAGTAAGGCAACGTAATATAAAAAAACTACCTGTTATTAAATCGAGAATTATTAGGTAAATTTGCAGAAAGGGAATTCGGGTAAGTACCTAAATAGTGGAATGGATAAAAAAAAACTGGCCTAGTGCGAGTCGGACTCGCGCATGATGGATTCCGTACCATTTTTTTTTTTTTTTTTTTTTTTATTTATTTATTGGCCTATCTACAATTGTTACACTAAAAATAACCTTATATCTAATACAAGCAATACTATATACTAAGTGTACAATATGATACGATAGACACAGCATTATCGCAAAAAACGGCACAAAAATCACGTTTGTTGTATGGGAGCCCCACTTAAATATTTATTTTATTCTGTTTTTAGTATTTATTTATTAAAACTTTATGCACAAGTACAAAGTATTATTATTTTATTCTGTTTTAGTATTTGCTGTTATAGCGGCAACAGAAATACATCATTTGTGAAAATTTCAACTGTCTAGTTATCACGGTTCATGAGATACAGCCTGGTGACAGACGGACAGACGGACAGACAGACAGACGGACCGCGGAGTCTTAGTAATAGGGTTCCGTTTTTACCCTTTGGGTACGAAACCCTAAAAACCATAAAAAAATGTAGGTAGTGGTTAATGGGTATACGTGCTAAATCATAAAGTAAACACTGTATCACAAAATTAATACGGTCACGGAAAACACCATGTGGGAATTCTTGTAGTGCAATACATTTCAGATATTTCAAATGTTAGGTACTGTGTGGTGTTACAATTAATACAATTTGATTGCGTGCGTCATTTCATTACCTGTTAGAGCATTATTTTATTACACAAAAAAATAAATTAAATTTGTCTTCTCTATTTCTTTTTTAGGGTTCCGTACACAAAGGGTAAAAACGGGACCCTATTACTAAGACTCCGCGGTCCGTCTGTCTGTCTGTCTGTCACCAGGCTGTATCTAATGAACCCTGATGGCTAAACAGTTGAAATTTTCACAGATTATGTATTTCTGTTGCCGCTATAACAGCAAATACTAAAACAGAATGAAATAAATATTTAAGTGGGGCTCCCATACAACAAACGTGATATTTTTGCCGTTTTTTGCGATAATGGTACGGAAACCTTCGTGCGCGAGTCCGACTCGCACTTGGCCGGTTTTTTATCTTCCAATAACTTATTGGCTTATTATAATATAATTGGTTTTTTTGCCTGCTAGTATCTAGGATCAATCAGGTTCTTGTTTTCTACTAAACTGGTATTTAACATTATCACAGATAATTTATAATACTAGCATAATATTAGCAATGGACAAGACGCCATTCATCTGTTAAAATAAACTATTCATCTCTTTCAATGTCTACCTACACATAGAAGGCGTAGGTGGTTTCCTTTGGCGAAGATCACATGGTTTGGCACCAAAAGCAAGTGACAGCCAAAAAAACCGGCCAAGTGCGAGTCGGACTCGCGCACGTAGGGTTCCGTACCTACCACTATCGCAAAAAACGGCAAAAAAATCACGTTTGTTGTATGGGAGCCCCACTTAAATATTTATTTTATTCTGTTTCATAATCTGTGAAAATTTCAACTATCTAGCTATCACCCTTCATGAGATACAGCCTGGTGACAGATGGACAGACAGACAGGCAGACGGATCGCGGAGTCTTAGTAATAGGGTCCCGTTTTTACTTTTTGGGTACGGAACCCTTTTTAGTATTTGTTGTTATAGCGGCAACAGAAATACATCATCTGTGAAAATTTCAGCTGTCTAGCTATCACGGTTCATGAGATACAGCCTGGATAGACGGATCGCGGAATCTCAGTAATAGGGTCCCGTTTTTACCCTTTGGGTACGGAACCCTAAAAACAGCACAGTTTACTGGAAACCGCAAGTTAAACAGAGTTCAATGACGTCTATTCTTAGAAAGTCGTATACGTTGGAACGAGCATGTACAGCAGTCGTACTGCGCGGAGGTGTGGCGCGCATGCTCACGCGCCTCGCAACACGCAACCATGTGCAATCCATTCGCTCATAGGTCGATACGCGCAAGCCTCCGACTGCTTCAATCCAATATCATATTGCATCAGCGGAATGAGGCATTTTTTGTTTTTTGATGATACCATCTTAAAATTATTAGATATCACGATTTGGTGTTAAGATATCTGCATAATCAATGACACTTCTATTTTAGCTGTTATTACTAAAAACAGCAAGTTGTGCCTAATCATCGAATAGTGCTTATAATGATATAGTGCCCCTTATCTAGTTAATTATGAAACTAAAAACCACATCGATAGGAACAGGAAAAAATATGCCTACTGTACACACCCACATAAGTTGATTGCCACATTTTAATTTATTTGCCCGAATATCACTAAGGAAAGAAACATAAATAATTTTACGTTTATGACGCATGCGACGCTGGTGGCAGCTTCTGATTGGCTGGCACAACCAAGCCCCCCGACGTCACTTGGTATCTGACACGCAGCCACAGCTCGTGACCATGGCTCCATAACGATACACTGCACTCATTGTAAAAACTACAGATATATAGACATACGTAGACGTACTATATAACCAAAGGAAATATAAGTTTGACGTGGAACTATTGTTGCACGAAAATCATATGTTTCTTTGTTAACTCTCGTGGCGTTTTAAAGCCATTACACGTGCCCGCCATTGAAAATGAAGAAGCCAATAATTGCACAATTGGGTATGCTTCTTCAATGTCAAAAGTTTTTTACTTCAGTATTATTGAAACAACTGTTGTAGATCATGACAGCATGACCACGTAGTAGAATGTATACACAGTATACATGTTCAAAACGAACAAGAAAATATATTGTAAGAATGATTTTAAATGTGAAATATGGGCCAATCTTTTTGAAACTCTTGTGTGTCTGTGACCGTAGTTCAACAAAGAGTTTTCTTTACATAACTGTTACTAGGATCATTTGGCAAACGACTGGTTGGGCCAGTGACTCACGCGCATGGTTCACATGACTTAATTACTCAAGCGAACGTCATCTGCGAAACATGATGCTGTACACGTGGGTGTGGCTCGATCTGTCCTTGCAGTCTTAATAGGTACTGTCGATATTGTAACTTTCTAGTCACCTGAAAGTGACAATGGTAGACTAGAACCTACATTTACACTAGAATCTACAAAGCAGTGCACTCTTTTGAAATGGTTAAGGCTGGAATATATTCATAAAGGTGAGTGTAAAAAATGGAAAACTGTTTTGTGAAAAAAAGATTATTTGATGATGTTTAAGACGAAAGCTAGAGTAGTAATACACCTTTGGAATCCTTTGCTAAAAATAGTAGGTAAGAAAGAAGAGACAATTGCAAAACCTTATATTTTAATTACCCAGTAGTGCCAATTACCTATAGCTAAGGACAAATCTATTCACGGTAGGTTGACAGGTAAGAATTATGTATGACTGAGACCTTAACCGATTTCAGGAGACAGACATAAATTAATATAAGTAGTCATACATAGCCATGTTTAAAGTTATAAACTATAACTTAATTGAAATAAGTACTTTTATTTCTACTAGAGTTGCCGCGAATAGTCGAATACCGATTAATCGCCATTCACTTTGGCGAATAGTCGAATAACTCGACATTACTATTCGACATAAAAAAAAACATTAAACACATTAGAAATATTTTGCTTTGAGTACCAATAAGAATAGATTTCCTATTTTAAGTAAGCTTGCTAAACGATACTTAATCACACCAGCAAGCTCTGTTTATTCAGAAAGACTATTTTCCGAGGCAGGTTTAATTTACGAGGAAAAACGAAACCGACTTGCTCCAGAACGTGCAGAAAAAAATGTTTTTTTGTACCACAATCTGCCTCTGTTGGATTTTAAATATTAATTAAAAGCCTTACTAATTTAATTTAATTTCATGAATATGATAGGCACAGGCACATATTACAGATAATAATTGATATTGTGTATTGTTTTATTAAGGAAAATAATTTAAAAAAATATTATTTTTAACTCATTAGTTCTTTTGTTTTTATTTTCGACGACTAATCGCCGAATGCCGAATAATACTAGCTATTATTCGGTATTCGACGAATATCAAAAAAATGGCGAGTAATGCCGAATACCGAATAATAGCGAGTATTCGCGGCAACTCTAATTTCTACTGATTTTATAGGTATGTAAAGATTTTTTTGCTAACCAGATTAGTATATTCTTGCACGTTTTTTTACAGAGATACGCTATGTAATCACGATTTGCTGCTTTACGGGCTATCAGGTGACGCAAACCCTCAAATATTGCTCATTGTGTTAATATTTGATTTATCATGTCCTTCTTAAACTTCTGCAGTATCTACTTATGTTTATTTTAAAGCAACGCTATAGGCCTGTGTATATTTCTTAGACTGCATCTGAGTATTTACTTGCCACCATTATTTTAATGGTTCTACAATTGTTAAAAACATGGTATTTTGTTGGTCTTTTATTTAAATCCCTAACTCGTAAGTAAGCTTCTGTGATATATTAAAAACTGCCGATAGATACCTGATTATCTCAGCCATATTTCATATTTTAGTAAAACAATATTTAGCTACCTATTCATTGGTTTTTAACCGACTTACCAAAAAGGAGGAGGTTCTATGTTTGACATTATGTATGTTTTTTTTGTGTATGTTCACCGATATCTCCGTCAATTGTAGACCGATTTTGAAAATAATTTTTTTGTTTGAAAGAAGATGTTTCGAAATTGGTCCCATTTTAATTTGGTGAAGATCTGATGATGAACTTCGGAGATATACAACAGAACTCTTCAATAAATGTCGGCAAATCTTTCGGGATTGCTGCAATCGCATGTCTGTTTATTGTTTATACCATTTCTAAACATAACATCACGCCAGTACGTTCTTAAAAGGGAACGCAGATCTCTCATTTCACCGGTTTTTATCAAGTTTCATTGTATTTGGGTAATCTATTCTGGCGTTATAGGTTACTAAACAACTTGCATATTAGGTAGGTACAACTCGCAAAAAATTTGTACCTACGAAAGACACCGACTTCCAAAAATAAAGTTATTTTTCACTTTGTAGTTTTTTATTTGGAAGTCGGTAGTATTTTTTTGCAAAAAGTTTTTTATATTTTTAAGTTATACATTAGCATTAAGTGACGTCAAAATAACCAAATAGTCTTGTTAGGCAAGAAACTAGAACCTACCTAATATAATAACTTCACTCAAATAAAAAGTTGATTTTGTTTTCTCATTTATCTTTCCTCCATATTCTAATATAAATAGACGAATCTCTTCTTCTTCTTCTCTGTCGTTTCGCTCTTGGCAGAGCCGTCTTGGTCACGTCAAGAGGCCACGTCGGTGGTAGACGCGGACACAGCTCACCGCACGATCTCCCGCCATCTCTCACTGTTAGCGGACTGTTTGGCGCAGTCAGATATGCGACCTCGTACTGCGGATTTCACATGGTCAGTCCACCGCACAGGTGACCTGCCGCGCGATCTGGTTCCCTCTACTTTTCCTTGTACGACCAGCTGCTCTATGGATTCGCCCTCCCGCCTAGAGAAGTGTCCAAATTATTACAATATGCGCTACTGTAATACATTCGACAAACGCTGCGTGATGTCGATTATGGAATATATACACGTATAGTGCGGTAATCTGTCCACGATATTCCGAGCATCTTTCTATTAGCACCACATCTCCAGAGCATTTATCTTCCCTTTTTCCTACTCACGCACTGTCAACGTCTCGGCCGCGTAAAGAAAAAAGTGGTAGTACTATTATTGTTCGTATGAGCATGATTTTGGTGGTTTTGGTAATGTTGCGATTCCTTCACACTTTTCCTAGCTTCTCCAACGCAGTTCTGGTCATGGCCATACGTAGTTTCACTTCATCTACGCAGCAGCCATTGTTTGAGATCAAAGCCCCAAGCAAGGTAGACATAGGTCTGAACCACGTCACAGTTCGCAATACGTGTCACATCGGGTGTGTTGTCATTGGGACAACTCTACAATTTATTAAACACTACGGTATATGCCCACTTTTATTTTAATCTTTAATTGGATAACCAAATACAAACTAGCGAAAGAATGGCAATAAAATAATAATATGAAAAAATATTCTGATTCTGCATGGAATCGTCAATAAATTAATGTGTACGACAGATGTGACGGTGCTCACGCACAACCACTGAACGAGGGTCAATTGGAAGGAGAGGTTCACGAAAACTTAATAGACAATAACGAAGATATATTGGACAACGTTAGACGATCTGCGTCAGTTTTGTTGACGGCTGACGTCACCAATTCTTTGGAAGCCTTGTGCATCGGGGGCATGGAAGGTTAAAAAAACAAACTGAAAATGTCAGTCACGCTGAGGATACATAACAAGCAAAACACATAAAAGACGAGGTCGTCATACATATTTTTATGTTAGTCATTATAAAGAGGTAAAATTGTTTGTTTGGTGCTATTTCTGGCAGCAGTGAACCTTTATTATTTTCAAATTCAGATATTTCCGAATTGGCTAAATTTAAAAAAATAAAAAAACCCCAGAAAAATGCACGGTTTTGTGGTATTGGCCAAATGGCCGCAGAGCGAATATGCGGGCAAAAAGCTTACTTATTGGGTATGTATGCCTAAGCCTAGGTGATAATTTTTAACATCTACCATTTCAAGATATGACTGCATCACCTAAAATAAAACGTGACAAATAATTAGGAAAACCAGCCGAAACCCCAACTAATAAATGTTTAACTGAACCAACGTGTATGGCGGTTGATAAAAATGTTTTTACTTCGAATGAGCCAATCACTTTATGGCCTCGAAACTGAATACAGACAAGCCTTCAGGCACACACACAGAGGCAAATGAAGGCGTGTTCGTGTACATGCACGGAACTCGAAATAGTTATGCGGGCAACACTAACAAGGATATTCGCTGGTGGTGGTGCGATAGGGTTATCATCGTTTTCAAGAGTTTTATTATTAGACGTAACCTACTTCAGGCTTTTATGTAATTTACATCGCCAGTAATCCAACAATTTGTATAAATATGAGTAATTTTGCAAGTTATTTCCCCAAGTTCTATTTTCAAACAATGAATTCATAACGGGTGTTGCTCTAATGACATGCTTTGCTGTTTTCTGCTTACTTACTTACGTCAAATTCGCAGAATAAAACAACCGTTTGAGATATAGAAGCCATTTAGAACTATGGTTCAGTCAGCAACCCTAGTCCATGAGCAAGAATGCGATTCATTTGAAAAGGCGCCAACCGACACGTAAACCAGTCACCTGACCGTCTCTCGAATAACCTCCGATTCCGAAATGACCGTAAAGAGTTCATTAAACATTAAAAAGAGGCTTTTATTACAAAGTGCGAAGACTCAAAATGTAACGGCTTGGTTCATGGCGATTGTGAAGCACAAAAAATTGTTAAAATCAAGATTTTCCAGTGTAGGTCTTAAAAGCCGTACAGTATACGGAGTTAAAGAATTATGGACTTTGAGATGTGCATAGTTAGCATGATTTTGGGATTTATTAGTATATTAGTACAATTCGAAATTTGTTTTTCAGTGAAACTTGAGTTTTTCGGTGCAAACCGGTATTACCGTCTGTGACATAGAAGCCCCTGCGCTTTTAAAAGTGACGATTACAAACGAACCAATAACGATATGCTCATTTGCATGAGGGAGTTGTCATTATTAATCGTTTTATACTTTTTAGGAAGTTGTTGAGGAGCTCGTGGCTAAATAATAACAGCCGCACGGGTCGATCATCAAGGTTAAGCAACGCTTGACGAGGTCGGTCCGTGGATGGGTGACCATTTCAACTTACCGAGTTTCCTCCGTGCCTCGGAAAGCTCGCTAAGCCGTTGGTCCCGGCTGTCATTTGAAGATCTTTGGCAGTCGTTACGGGTAGTCAGAAGCTTGAGATCTGACACCAGTCTTGCCAAGAGGTACCGTGTTACCCAGTTACTGGGTTGTAGAGGTCAGATAGGCAGTCGTTCCATGTAAAACACTGGTACTTAGCTGAATCCGGTAAGACTGGAAGCCGACCCCAATATAGTTGGGAAAAGGCTAGGCAGATGATGATGACTTTTTAGGAAGTTGTTCTTTCATCATGAAGTATTTGAGGCGTGAAAAGAAGTTTCTTAGTAAATTTCAGCATTCTTAGACTACCTTCATCCCGCCTTAGGGATATATATATATGTTCTGTGACCTTCATTCACAAAACAATTGCATAATGTCGTAAACCTATTACAAGCACATTAACATAGGTTTTATAGTTATCGTGTTTTGTTTATTTATGCAACATTATTCAATTAATTTTCTTTTGTCTAATCGAGACAGTGGCTTCTTTTCAATGAAACATATTTTATTGCAACTGCTGCATGCTGCACTTGGTAGAACTCACATTGCGTCAACAGACAACCGCCATCGCAATGCTTTGTTTTAATTAGAATACTGTACTACATAGGTGCGCGGCGGGTTCGCGGTGAGTGGCGTGAGTGCCACAGAGTACTTTTTTATGTGAGTGCTAACTGCTAACGCGTGCCGTGTTCCCGCCATAAGCGGCACAGGAGGACACCGTTTGAGTGGGTTGAAGTCCCACATAACTGTGCTATCTCCCCGTGGTAGTTCAGTATGCATGAGCATTTCTTCAGGCTAAAAGAAAAATGGTACCTAGTTACATACGTGCACAGAAGATTCAACTAAATGTCTCTGGTCTCTGCAGTGTCTTTTCTAGCATTTATTATTTTATCTGCAGAACATTTCCATGTTAAGAAACATGTAATATTTTTTGTAAAATTAAGAAAAACTTTAAAAAAAAGTTTGCAAGGTAAAATATATTTGTTTAGTGTACCTACGCGGCTAATTAGACACTGAGTGAAGCCAGGCTTTCTGAATAATTGAACTCCTTATGATAAGTACATTACCATACATGACTTACCCCAATGTCAAACAGTCAAAGACATCACTTAAGCATGTAGATACCTACTTAGTATATGCACATAAATGTACTTATTGATTATATAGGTATTACCAATATTGTTACTTACATACAAAAAAATTTGTCATGTGTTTGCTAATGGTTTGAGCTAACCAATTGACCACGAAGTATCATGATACCCGGCTGCAAGCGGATCATAACCCGCACGGAAGCTGTTTCATGGAGATAAGTTTGCCATTTTACTTGTAGTCAATTAGTTATACTTTGTATTTACCTGGTAAGTAGGGCCGACATCGGTATACATAATTAGAAATAATTTTTATTTACTTTAATTACATATTTTACTTGCGACGGCGACTGTTGCAAGTAAAATATGCAAAAAAGAAACAAACCGTGTAGGATAATTTGACATTGTCAAAAAGTGATTAATTGACCCCGACGTGATTTGAACACGCAACCTTCTGATCTGGAGTCAGACGCGCTACCGTTGCGCCACGGAGTCGTTATTTCTGGGAGCGAAATAGAGCAATAAGTAGCGCTTTCCTACGATGTTTTTTTCTTTTTATATTAATTTTCTTGAAATACTTGAACATTTGTTCCTTCATTTTAAGTTAAATAACGCGTATCCAAAATAATTTTTATTTCAGTAGCGGAAGAAATTTCGTCACTATTATTTCATTATAGCTTAAATTTCAGGACTTATATGGATATTTTTTAATTGACATTTGAATGTAGCTTTTATTTCAGTAAATAAACTTTTAACAGTTACCAAGATAAGAACTAATACATAATATTTCCATTTAACACAAATTGTATAAAAGCGACATCTACAGTAGCACTCGAACTTACAAAAGAGATCTAGAGGTAAGATAGATGGCGCTGTATAGTGATAATTATAGTATTTAGGTTTTATCTGTACAAATTCTAGTGGAGTTATGTAATTTATTCATGAATTAATCATGACTTATCATGTTCAGGTCAACACTTCTCATCAGCAATTTTGACGAAGAAAATTTTAGTAGCTTAAAAAATCGTAGATATAGCTAACGTAACACGAAACGGTTCTTTTAAGCGAGACTATCCATTTAAGATTGATTTTGAGCCGATAAAATAAAATCATGCAGATAGAAATATAAATTTAAATAGACATGCCCTGTACTTTGTATAACCGGCCATGATATCGTTTTAACACGGCTGCCTGAAAGTTGCGAAGATATTTAGTTGTTCACACGTCTAAGGTTCCATTTGCGGTTGAGAATATTTTTAGTTTTGTGTGCTTGTACCCTGTATCAAAATAATAGTATTTACTCAAATTATAAAAGTAAGCGTAATGACTATTAAATTCATTTCACAACATCAAGCCCCTGTGGCCTAATGGATAAGGCATCGGCCTCCTAAGCCGGGGATTGTGGGTTCGAGTCCCACCAGGGGTACAAATATCGTTTTGGTCTCTTTATTATAAAAAAACACAATATTTTTATTTTAGGTTTTTATCTGAATAAATATTAATGCAATAGCGACAATAAGTAGTTTAACATAAGGTTTAATGTTCGTCGCGTCACCACGCAGTGGTAAACATCGCAGCCCTCCATGCGTTATATAGTACCCCACTTGATGAGGGAGCCGGCAGTCGTTATCTGTAGATAAATAGTATGTAGTATAAATGTTTTAATTTATTGTAACTCTAAGAGTTCTTGAAACTACACTGTGATATAAAACATATATAATTTGGTTAAGAGTACGGTATATTTAAGCGCCATTATTCATAAACATAGAGTAATAAATAACAAGAGTATTCACGAGGTAGAGTAATAAATAACTGATATATTTTTCTTCATTTGTTTTTCTATAGTTCATTAATGTCCTATGTCTATACATATTATTTTGTTCAATAAACGAGCGATTATTTAGCCGGCACCAACAACGGCGCCGTGGCTTAGTTGGTTAAAGCGCCTGTCTAGTAAACAGGAGATCGGGGGTTCGAATCCCCCCGGGGCCTACAGATGGTTAATTCTTTTTGGTTGATTTTCTTTTATTTTTATGTTAGTTATATACTCTTACGATGAAATTAAAATAAGCAGTCATTGTAAGGGGGCTGTATTAAATTATTTCTTATTATAAATCGGGAAAAATTAAAGAGCTAGTTTGGCCCTGCATTGAGTTGAGACAACAATAAATAAATCATTATCGCGATATTTTAAATGCAGATACTTTTTATTTTAGCTGTATAGTGTCAACTAATATCTTTGGACATGTTTTGAAAACTACAGTATTGCCTAGTACCATGAATTTTCTGGCAGTTACAGGCAGAAGACATTGAAGCACGTAATTATTATAGAACAGTGTCGACTATTGATATTTAACCTATGGTACGGAATATTCCCGCGCATAAATTGTGTGATTGATACTATGTGTCGTAATCGCTATGTGCGCTAGAGTGAATGTAAGCTAAGCTCAAGGCGTTCTTCTAAAACATGTTCCGAATTTTAAATGCATTATTTATAGCTTGCAGATTTCGATATGACTATACTAACATCATGACATGGGCTGTTGTTGTATCCTTTCAGTTAGGATGGCTATTTCTGATATGGGCTTTGTTTTAGAATCCTACTAGCTGACTCGACAGATGAAGCCTGACCTGAGTTTATACAAAATCTCATAGATTCGCAAGACACACTTTTTTTTTACAATTTTTCGAAAATATTTTCTATTTTATTTTCTCTAAAAACATAAACTAGAATAATGTGAACTGCGAAATGCTTTAAAAAAATGCCAAATCAGACGAGTTATCCTCAATTGATGCGTTTACCAACGAACAGTTATTGATTTGATTAAGGGGATAAATATAATGACCACCTAAAATTACTTTGTGACCATAACCTCTATTACCTAAAATTGTACTATGAAACCCAAATTTAGTAAATTGATCACCAAATTTAGTAAATTGATCACCAAATTTTAATAGCAAATTATTGCGCTATTTAATGTTGTAAAATAGGTTAGGTTAGGTTAGAACTGTGACCAACCGCGCGCGAGCCGAGCGAGCAAAGCGAGCGGTGCCGCGGCAGCGGCCGGCGAGCGCTACTTCCAAGTTGCTCCCAGAAATTTTATAATCTTTTTGGTCATTGGTTTAATTTTGGTGATCATTTACTACTTTTGGTGATCATTTACTACTTTTGGGTTAACAATGATTTATTTGGAGTCATTTTGCCTAAACAGGATAGCGAGATGTTAAAACTTTGGTTATAATTTTACAATAAGATGCGGGTTTAATTTTGGTGATCATTTACTATTTTTGTCTGTTATATGTTACTATATCTGGTGGTAAGTTAAACATAAGCCTTTGATTAATAGTATTTTGTCAGTTGATATTTCGTGGTCGGCACAGACACTTGGGAGAAGCCTATATTCAGCAGTGGCTTTTAGCTAAAATTATGATGTAGATAGTATTTTGGCGCCAAAAGGAGTAATTTTAGAGTAATATTGCCAAGGTCAAATATCTTACTTGCGCACAGATTGGCAGTGGACGTAGCAGTCACAGTGAAGTAGGCGGGGGGGCAGAAGTCGGGCGAAGGACAAGGCTCCGTGATGTTGAAGACGTGCAGCGCGCGCTCCAGGATGAGCTGGCAGCTGTGGGACGCCTCCGCGCCGCGCCACATGCATACCAGAAGCTGACCTTGACCGTCGTTGCGAAACTGAAGAAATTTCTCTGATTATGACACTATCTATAGGCATTTGATTCTACTATGCATGCAAATTAATGGTAATTATACTTTAAATTCAGGTCTTCTATAGTGCAGGTGTGTGGCCACTTGGGGCACTCTAGCATGGTGAGTCATATTCGGCACTGGGGCACCGCATTCAAATTGCATTCTTGGTGAACGCCGTTGACTCTGCAATTAACGGCTACCTACTGGGCCTAATATATTTAAAATGTTCTCATCGACTTGAAAAGAAGAAGAAAATTAAAATTATGACTATTAAATTCTCTTCGCAATATTTAAGATTGCAGACTCTATATAAAATATACATTGTTTCAATGAATATAACACATTTTACGCAAAACCGTGCAAACCAAAAAATAACATATATTATGATCCACAAGCATAGTTACAATCTCACAACTAAGTACTTCTAACCATGGAACGCTGCTTCTAAAACGGGTTACAAAAATGCCACTTTTGTGACTAGTTTTTCAAACAGGCTAGATAAAAATACTATTCCTCGGAGCAGACCAAAATAGACTGCAGACCGACAGTCGGACGCCGACTATTTGTCGCACGTGTACACTTAGCAAGTTCTACAGAAATGTTGCGTCCTTAATACTAATTGCCATCTACGATCTTAAAAGTACATTCAACCCCTCAGTGTTTTTTTCTGTCTGTTCTTTAATCTCATAACATTTGATCGCCTACATGTTGTGATTTGGCAGCAAATTATCTGATCATGGAATTCATGGAATATTGTTGATACCTATGGGATTTGGGCGGTCATTATTTGTAAGTCTTTTAGAAACCGGCGATAATTACTTACTCATCAATAAAAAAAAAATATGCAGGAGTGCCCATGTAGTACCTGCACTTAGGAGGACCTAATGAACGCTTGTGACGTGCATTTTTTTTTTTAAAGAGCATTCCATCGAAAAGAGAAAGAATAAATATTTACCTGAACGCGTATGCCTGACTGCTGCCTCAAATAATAGGGGTGCACCCGATAAAACATGGGTCGTTTGGGCAGTACGAAGTCCTCGAATTCAACCTGGTTGAACATCGTGCCGTTGAAGGGACACTGTACGCCTATAAGCCGCTGCGGAATGTTGCTCTTGACCACATACGTATCTACCGCGTCTATCACATCTTGCACGGTCCTTGAAGCCGTCTGAAATGATAAAATTGGTATTTTAAAATTGTAAAATCAACAGACACACGAGGTTCATATGTTTCAGGAAACTGAGAAATTAACACATGTACTGTTTGGTCCGTTACTTGTCCTTTGCGTTCATTGAAATACCAGCATTGCTGAAGTAGACCTTTAAGGCGAAGCCGTGAGCACGCTATGTTGTCTATAAAGATTAAGATTTTACTTTATTATTTATTTTTAGCCGATGAAATGAAAGGAGAATGTTCTCAAATCGACATGTATATTTTTTTTTGTTTGTGCTGTGCTTTGTCAAATAAATGATTTTCTTCCTTTCTTTATTGTATTTTCTGTTGAGGTTAACCTACATTCCTACCTAATTAGCTGTGAGGTTATAATAATGACCACTTACTAGTAAGTGGTTGTATAATGTCGGCGTATATTTATGTTGCATTTGCCCCGATTAACATGCTGACAATTTATAACTTTTAATTAGCCTCAACATGACCTTTTATTTTGTCTATTTAAATATCCGTTTAAATAAGTGCTTCTTCAAGGCAGATTTAATATGATGCCACATAAAAAAATATCAGGCGAAAAGATCCTCCTTTTTCTGAAGTAGATTAAAAAGTGTACAAGCCGCAACACATGAATCTTGGCATGTCGTCTGGCATCTGCAAGATCATCGTTTCTACTGAGCCTAACTGCCAACTGTGAAGAGCCAGTTATAGCTATTAAGTACCTTAATTACATAACAATATATTGCGAGTGTGGAAGTAAGATAGTATGTACATATGTATGTGATGTATGTATGCAATGCAATATTGTTTTCACTTGTTAGAATGCAATGACACACAATATTAATTCATACTAGCTTTACTTCTAAATTCTGGTTCCGTTAGGTTTTCTAGCAGAAAAAAAATTCGTTATGCAATGTACTCCTAGAGATCACCCATTACAAACAAACATACAATTTACATGCTTATAAAATTATTTATTTTTCATAGACTGGCATTTTATAGGGCAGACAAGGCAAGGGTTTTGAAAACAGAAAATTGAGACATTTATTAGAAAAAAATATAGGACTTACCTGTACAAACAGCTCCGAGTAGTCCAAATACTCATTATTAATATTCTGGAAATCTGACAGATCTTCAGCGATGTAAGTGAAGTAGACATCAAAGTATGTGGTCCTGAGTGACGTCATGAGTTCCCGAGCGCGGTCCATCTCGGTTGCGGACGGCCGGTCGCTGGGGCTCACTATGAGGACCACGGTACTGGGGCCAGCGCTCGCGTTGGTCGCAATCTCCGCTAGTGAACTGTTCAGTGAGTACTGTAGGACACTGGACAAGACCGTTGGAAGGTTGAGGCGGTTTGGCCCTAGAAGTAAACAGTTGGCTCTTTGATTGGTACTGATAATAATCAGGGCCGGATCTAGCAATTTGTCGCTCCGGGCATAGACAATATTTGCCGCCCTTGGCGCCCTTTAAAATGGCAACTTATAATGCGATAAATGTTTCAGGATATTATCTATGGAAAACAAAATGCGGTTTTTAACCGTCGGATCGGATAAAGTCGCTTTTTTATATTTCGAGTGAAGTGAAAGCGAAGTGAGCTCGAAAATTTCCCCTTAAAATTATTTTGGCAATATTATGAATGTTAAGTTATTTAACGGTGGGTTTACAACAAGAACCAATAGCATTCTACAGCGAAGCCAGCTTGAAAATGTTTGCACCACACCACGAATAAGTTAGGTTTTCTGATGAAATGAAAAGGGCGCCCCCCCAGGATCCGGTGCTGATATTAATCCAAGATAGCGTTGAGCGCGGAGGTGTACGAAGTATAGGAGTCTGGGCTCGTATACAACTGGGATAAGCCCAGTTACCTAGCACCACGGATAAAACTTATCATTAATATTAATGGGTCCTAACATTGTGTAGGTATGGCAAAACGCTTGAACGCACAGCAATTTGTTCTAGTTTCTACAAGGTCCGTATAGTAAACAACTCTAGATGCAGCCTGTATAATATTGCGTTCATTCTGCCAAAGAATACACTCGCATATGATATTATGTGCAGATTGTACATATTCGCAGTCAGATGTAGAACACTGACAATAATTTACTTAAGTTACATGCCCTGTGAGAAATTGGGCAACACAGTGATCCACTTCCAGCCACGTCCTGGCTAGCCGCTCGCGAACGGATGGAAGGAATATTATTAGTCGTGCAGTATAATGATGAAAATGAAGGTATTTACGACAAAAAAGTATATAAACCAAAATTTTACCAGGCCACGGGCATACAACGCGAAGAAAGAAAATTTGGTCCAAATAAATTGCCCTAGATGGCGTGGTAAGCTTCGATTTGTTATTGAGTTTTGTCAAATATTAAGATTTTCTAGAGACAATCATAAAAAATATGTTCATGTTTAATTAAATCTCCTAAGCACAAAATTAAGGAATATTGGGTTCTTAATTCACATTTCAAAGATTCCTTGAATGGATCATTTAAAATTGATTCCAATAGATGGCGCGGTTTATTTATTTATTTACATACATTTTATTGTACACCATAATATACAAGACAAAAAGAAACTTATTACTAAAAACGGGCGGCCTTATCGCATTCCGAGAACAAAAAATAAATCTGAGGCAACCACTCGATTTTTTAAATTTGTTTTGTTCACATTTTGGAACAATGAAACTGTAACAACGTGCAAAAAAAAATATGCAAAACAAATTGTCGCTGCGTTTAAAAAAATGTGATATTAGGACAAATGTAGGTAGGTATCTAAGTTATATATATGATATTATCATTAGGCTAACAAACAGACTAATTCTCGAAGCAAATGCTCGCGGTGAATACCGTTCTTTAGCCGTTTTTTAGCTTCAAACTTTTTATTAAAATGAAAACCTTGAAGGACAGAGTTAATTAGGCTTTCCACGAATGTTTGTTGCAAAAAAAGAACGGTTTATTAACCACGTAGGTGTACCTTTACCAAGAACCCTATACAAGCAAACAATATTATACATTTATAATGAAAGGAATGTTACTATCTAACTTGACATAGTCTTCTAAGATAGAATTGGCTCCTTAGTTGCAGAAGTGTAATCTTATCTTATAGTTGCTTAGTCAATATAATATAAGTGATACTTTCATTTTTATCTGTAAAGTTCCTAATGTAGAAACACGTTATAATGAATGGAATTTTATCAACATTGACAATATATATCCAGAAAGAATTGGGTCTTTAGTTACGGAAGTGTTATCTTATCTTAACTTTTAGTTACTAAGGACCGGTTTCTGAAGTGAGTATTTGGAAATACTTAGAAACTGCAGTCCTTAGTAACTAAATCCATTTAATGTCAAAGTTTGTCAGGTATTCATGCTTGAGTTTGACAAATACTTCATATTCTTAATGTAGGCCCACTTGCACGATATACTTAATTCAGAGTTAAATTCAAATTCAAATTCTAAGTTAGTTACTAACACGAGGTTAAATTGACAGTTTTCGATAAATCTCGACTTCCTGCAGTGAGCTATCCACTTACCAAGTAGAGCAAGGCTCGTGCGAACTAATAGACTCAATATTGCTGATTTGCCCACGTGTTAGCAACTAACTCCAGAGTTAAGTTTTTCGTGCAAGTGGGCCTTAGTCAATATAATATGCTGTGATACTTACATTCGTCTGTAAAGTTCCTAATGTAGGAAAACATAGTGGTGAGATTGTAAGAAGGGGGAGCGATCCACGCCCCCGTGTTTCCATGGAGCAAGGATATTGATCCTCGTTGCATATTTATCTCGAATGATCCGCCAACCCATCTGATGAAAGGAAAACATTAGACAATTTGACTATTTGTTAGATTGCCCAGGAATTTCCTAGGTAATCTAACAAAGAGTCAAGTCAACAATCATTCAGGAGGTGAAAGTATTCATAAATATGACAAGTTGAAAACTTTTACTATGGGACAGATAGGAATATTAGAAAAAAAAATGTTTTCATTTTCATATTTCGTGTTCATGTTATGTTGGAATTAATGGTCTAGCTGTATTTATCTGGAGACAGAGCAGTGTAGTAGCTAGTTAAAAAGTTAAGGTCCTACATCCGCTATAGTGCCGTGAAACGGTAACTTTCTAAAGCATACTCTTTAGTAACGGCTAGGTTTAAAGGTTTGAAAAAAAAAAAAAAAATCAAGTATATAATTTTTAACGCATGGTTTTTTCGTATAACAAATAGTATTGCTTTAAAAAATTTATTAACAACACGCTATTTTTTCGCTACTTTTGGATACTCCTCCAAAACGACTTGGATGTTTAAAAATATTTATACACAGAAAAATTTATGGCTCGAATTTCTTCATAACTAACATAGCATATGTAAATTAAATAATATTTTGCAAACAAAACTGTTCAAAAGGAGGTTCAATATTAATATTTTGGCATCGAGCGGGCGCACGGCCAGTACTGCGTTAACATTGGGGCGTATATATCGCCTTTAGCTAAGTAACCAGCAGGTACTTTTGAGTAAGAAACCCTGTAGTCAATCATTGACATCTAGTTCTAATAGCCCCATGTCTCAACTGCCCTTTTCTACGCTGTCTTTCTTGGAGACCAGCTTTTTATCCTACATTATATTAGTTATTATGTATTCGTTTATTTTTTTGTATGTTTAATTTGTGTATTTTATCTAATACTTGCCTAAAAATAAAGAATTATTATTATTATTTCGTTTATTTATTTTTCTTTTTTCCACACATCATTTACATTTTTAAATATTTCTTCAAAAACAAATCATAAAAAATATATAAAAAATGGTAGTCCGCCGGTGTCGGGAGCAAGGTCCAAGCTACCTGTGGTTAGAGCTCCAGAGTCAGGAATCTCCTCAAAACGCGAGCCGTATATGGTTTCGGAGTACTGCCTTCTGTATTAGGCCCTTGATCCAACCGCGCAATGACAGCCTCGACAGATTATCGTCGAGGCTTTTGGCCATCAGACCGT
The DNA here is from genome assembly GCA_948252205.1 of Orthosia incerta. Classification (NCBI taxonomy): domain Eukaryota; kingdom Metazoa; phylum Arthropoda; class Insecta; order Lepidoptera; family Noctuidae; genus Orthosia; species Orthosia incerta. The sequence continues at coordinate 15,752,567 of OX411744.1, forward strand.
TGGCCGTAACGACAATCGGTACAATGATCACCAAGTCCTCATTCCACATGTCGACAAACTCGTGTGCTAAGTCGAGATACTTGATTTATTTATCTTTTTCAGCTTTCACGATGTTCTCGTCAAGCGGGATGGTGACATCGGTTATCATTGTGCGGCACGCTAATCGGTCTATCACCACTATATCCGGCTTATTAGCAACAATAGACCGAAGTGATAATAAACCGATCCCAGTACAACGTGACATGGTCGTTTTCGAGAACTGGGTCGGGCACATACTTGTAATACGGTACCTCAGAATCCACTAGATTGTACTTCAAAGCATGTTGCTGGTGTTATTAATTATTATTATCTTACATAAACAGGATATGTTTAAAGTTGTTCTACAAAAAAAAACCAGCAACATTATCTAACCGAAAAATAATAATTTCGAAGTATTTCTTGCCATCGTGAAAAAACGTCTAAAAGACATTCTTTTTTATAGCCATTTTAAAAATTAACATACCTAAGAACAAGCAATTCGCACGAGCCGCGAGGTCACTCCAGCTTTATCTAATTTCCTGCTCGGGTTGTTTTTTTGCAATCCTCTTTGAATGATAATTAAATTATGCATAATTACGTAACGCAAGGCCTCGTGTGAATGGCCGGTGATACTCACGACATAAATTGTTCGACGTCGTAGCCTTTCCATGACCCGTCAGTGGCGACGATCAGGTCTATGATTGGTGCACCTCCGAGCACTTGACAATCTCGATGATTTCGGCGCATTATTGTGGCTGAAAATTAAATGATTGTAAACATAAACAGCCTTATTTATAAAAAAATCTTATCAAAAATGTTTACTTTAAATACCGAATAGCAGAATCTAAATACAAATTATCCGTAGAAAAATTGAATTAAGAATCTGATGGTTAAAAGGTTCAAATTTAAATAGGCCACAATGCGAAATCATGTTGTGGCTTTCACAATATTCGGCCAAAACGCGTTCTGGCAGTCACAAATACACGTTGTGGCCTATTTAAATTTACCAGTACGCGTCGTGGCCGGTTTTCAAGGAGATAAAACACGAAATTCGCGTTGTGGCGTTTGTAAGAACCTACAACGCGTTCAAAGCTATTTTTTTTTTCGATGTTTGAACCTAACATATACATCGCCAAGCACGAAACAGGAGAAAAAAAATAGCAAGACTGTTTACACGGCTGCATTCCAAAAGCAAGCTTGCTGAAAAATGTAGTTTAAATGCTGCACACAGTCTACAAGAAACTTAACTGTAAGACATCTTCGCCTCATTAGATGTTCTATACTTAGCTCCGGTTGATGGCAAAAGGATCGCCTCTATTACATGTGACTTAACAACATAGGTAACTGGCGAAATCTGAGTAACCTATCGGTGAACCTCTACCTTGCCCTTTGAGCAGACAGGCGTGATGTTATTTCTATACCTACATTAATTAGCCTCTTGTTAACGAGTTCATTAACGCCCCATTGTGTATTTAGCTAACAAAGAAAATTTGGTTCAAATGGATGTCACTAGATGGCGCGATATGCATAGATTCTTTATTGAATTGTGTGTGAGAATTGATCACATAAATTGTATGTTGTTTTTTAATCAACTCTCCTAAGCACAAAATTATAGTATATTGGGCTCTTAATTCACATTTCAAAAATTATTTGAACGGATCATTTAAAATTGTTTCCAATAGATGGCGCGGTTTTAAATTTCTGAGGCATGTCACTCGATCTTTTACATTTGTATTGTAACACATTTTGGTACAATGAAAAAGCTTGCAAAAATATACTTTAAAACAAATCGTCGCCGTATTTAAAGAAAAAATAGTCACGAACCGAGAAAACCCTTTTACTTACAAGTCGCTGCTAATACGATCTATAGCCGTGGATCGGAACCAAACGCGATCGAAGCACTTATAAAAATAATCAACTTAATCAGACTAAAAACGCTAGTTACGTCGGCACGGTTTCTTTGTATGGGATGAGGCATCTGTATGCTAGTATTATATAATCTGTGCCTTCGAGAACAGTTGATGCTGTGGTCATAAGATTAACTATCAGTCAGCAACATTGGCAACGAGTCTTACAGACCGGCCTTGGGTGCCCCACTCAAGGAAACTTTTTTAAAGCGAGCCCAAAATTGGTCACCACCAAATTAGATATCACCCAATAATAACTAAAGTTAATAATATACTTTACATTTTTGTCCCTGAAGTCAACAAACTTTGCATTGGACAAACATTGCACCGAAAATGAATAGGTGGGTACTCACGAGCATAATCCATGAAGGCAGAGACCGCAGCATTTGTTATCCTCTCCATATCTTCAACAGGTATGTACACAGTGATCTGTCTCAGAGACAGTACATAAGCGAATCTAGAAGTTTCCGTGAGCAAATCATTTCTATTCACTATGTCTGTGAAGAGAGACTGTCGGTTGCAGGCTATAACTGTTGGGTCGAATGAGACTCCCTCGTTTGAGTAGTACATGTCTAGAACTTGGGACAGCCTGAGAGATCGTCTTTGTTCTATCCATTTTGGAACGTGATGAGCTAGGATGAGTCCTGAAAAAGGTTATTTACGTATAGGAATGAGTGCAGGTAATATCCAGGTCCATTTTTATTTAGCCTTATCCTATCCATATGATATACTAGTTTCTGCCAGCGGCTTCGCCCGCGTGAATGTCGGAATTGACCCACGCCACGGGAACCGTTCATTTTTCCGGGATTAAAAGTAGCCTATGTAGCCTATAGTAGTCTATAGTGTATCTCTGTGCCAAATTTCATCCAGATCCTTTGAGCCGTTCCGACGTGATTGAGAAAAAACCGGCCAAGTGCTCGCGCACGAAGGGTTCCGTACCATTATCGCAAAAAACGGCCAAAAAATCACGTTTGTTGTATGGGAGCACCACTTATAAATATATTTATTTTATTCTGTTTTTAGTATTTGTTGTTATAGCGGCAATAGAAATACATCATCTGTGAAAATTTCAACTGTATAGCTATCACGGTTCTTGAGATATAGCCTGGTGACAGACGGACAGACAGACAAACGGACCGCGGAGTCTTAGTAATAGGGTCCCGTTTTTACCCTTTGGGTAAGGAACCTTAAAAACAAATATCCATCCAAACTTTCGAATTTATAATATTATTAAAATTAAATTTTGGTTGGTCGGGATGGCTAAGTAGAGTCTGACAAATACTTAACTTCGAATTCATAATTCCGAAATCGCGGTTAAGAGAAAGGTTAACATTGAGACAGAATATAATCGACTTACCAATTTTAATTTATGTTTTTGGAGCCAGATTGGTAGCTAAATTGTAGTAATCTAGTATTCATAATAACTACTATAAAATTAGAGCAATTCTTATAATATGTAGGTATGTTTATTCACCGTCAATTCCAGCTAGAATCTCGGCGTCTGTAAGCTGCCAGTCAGCCACGGTCAAGTTCTGCGGGAAGAGGTAGTGGTCCCGAGGCAGCAGCGTGTCGTTCCAGCGGTTGTTGCTGCCAATCACCATGTTCTGCGGTGCGGCGCCCACTCGGGGACCCTGGTTCACTACTACCTCTGCTATGTCACCTAAAAATTGGTTTTGGTTTCATAACCTTCATCCGGTTAGGCTTAGGACGCAATGCGGTTTTAACCGCGCGAATTTTGTTCGCGTGGTTTTTAATCCGAGTACCTACTGAATAATAACTAACACGCACGGTGGATTCGAATGCCACGCGACTTTTGTCTCTTTCTACCTCTTCATAGAGCTCAATTTTTTGCGCGAATTCAAATCGCGCCGCGGTATGGTAGATTATGTGGCAACAAGACACAGATATGTTGCGAATATTTAACCACGCGGTAAAAATATTTGTCGCGCTATTTTTACCGCAAGTGCGTGCAGCTTCATACAAATTCTATATATCGCAGAATCGGCGGCAAAAATTCGCGCGGCTGAAAACCGCACGCAGTGCGTGCTAAGCCTTAGACTGGAAGCTGATAGTCCAACATATTTGGGAAAAGGCTGGGTAGATTGATTGTATATCTATTAGAAGATAACATAATAATTCTATTTACACTTCCATTCAAATGGGCATTTCAAACAAAACTCAAATAACCAACCAGACTGTTATGTGTGTGCAAGGCCTATACGACTAAACTTAGACTTGTAATGGGATTGTAGTTTGTGGGGTGGTATGCCATTAGCCATTATCATCAGCATGCAAAGTTTTGGGGCATTCTCTATCAACAATGTTAACTAAACAATAACCGTTTGTACTGTTTGTACCTAACTAATTAGTAACATTTTGACATAGTTTACACAACCTGTAAGGAAGGAAATGTTGGTGATAACAGATATCAAAATTTAATTAAATATATCGTACCAGCGAGTGTGGCGACCCAAATGTTGCCAATATCAGCGACGTCCGATTGTCTTTGCGCAGCAAGTCTAGGGTCTAAAGTCTCTATGTCTTCGAACCACTCTTGCTTGGCTGATACCATGAGGGGCTCAGCAATGTCTTCTTTAAAGATGTTTGCGTTAAGTATTTCCGTGACAGCAACCCGCTGAGATTCCAAAGATGCGGCAATGGCGGCTACTAATGTACCGGGAGAGATAGTTCCCCAATTCGTTTGGATTACACCGTCTTCTATCGGGCATCTACTGATTACTCTGAAATTTTTATTTGATATTAGCCTAAGTTTATAATGTCGTCAATACCGTAGGTAATTAGTAATAAATTTGAGCAATTTACTGAAACTTAGGGAGTTTGCCAATTCATAGACTCGTATGATCCAACGGCAACGCTACGTCTCTGGTTCATCGACATAGATAAAAGAAAGAAAGAAAGAAAGAAAAATATTTATTTGTGACCCGCACAGGAGACACGAGATAAGAAAAACACAAACAATAATAAAAAATAAAAATAAATTACCCCGTGCGAGACCAAAAAGGCTCCTATCTCAGCATGTGCAACGATATCAAAAAGAAAATAACGCTGCGCTGATATTCTGATAGGGCCCACTGTTGATGCCACGGACACATTTACGGAAACGGACTACAAATAGATGTGTCTGACAATGTATTCACTGTTACTCGCATCGACCTTTTTTACAGACTTAAAAAATAAAGAGATAATCAATTCTACACGTATGTATGTAATATTGTTGGAATTGCCCAATATTCACAATGTTACTCTAATTGGGCTTCTAAACATGTGTGCCAAATTTCATAAATGTATGTATGTATGTCCATGCATTTCTCCGAAACTACTAATCGGATCGTGACCATTCTTTGGATTAGGTATCTCTCAACTTAGGGAATAGTCCAAGTTTCATCCAAATCGATTCAGCACTTTTCAGTATATGGAACATACAAACCGAACTCCTTAGCGACAAACAGCACGAATGTGTAAATCGAGTTAATATTGGTATTTTATCAATCCTCTAGGTACCTTACTTGGTGAACTTGCTGACTTTTTAGTTATAGTGTACTAAAACTAAAAAGAGAGAAATAAAAACTTTGTCACAAAAAAATAAACCGACCTCAAAAGTTAAACACAAAAAAGTGCAAAATAACTTTCGTTTCGGAATTCGGTGTCGAAAACGATAAAAAAATAAGTACCAGAGACACCGGCATCCTAAGAGAAAATTATTTTGCATTTTTTGCGTTTTGCTTTTGATGTCAGTATATTTTTTTGTGATAAAGTTTTTAAATCTTTAATTTGTTATCCATTTGTTACCTTACTATGCCCAATATTTTAAGGTGTATCCCAGTTAGGTACCCAGATTCTATTGTTTAATTTAACAGTAAAAAAAGGTCGTCTACCTAAATCAAAGGCCGACCTTTGCTGACGCAAATGCACAATTTTATTTCAGCGATAAAACCCAATGAGCTAGTGACGTCAATAAAATAATATAGTCCATAAAAATCTACTATCAAATGCTAGTACCGGTACTTAACTAACAAAACTGTGTTTATAAACGGTAAGTATGGGTAAAGGCAAAAACGTGGATTTTGACCTTAGGTACGATAGTAAAAGTATTTTGCACAAGTAAACAACCTACGCAAAGTTTGGCGAATACACATTACGTCACAAATGAGTGAACAGATGTTTTGACTTGTATTTTTATTATCGTTTCTTGTTTGTTTACATACTCACCTACTAACACTTTGCGTCTGCATATTATTGCTATTCTGAGACAGCTGTGCTGATAAGGGACATACTAAACTTTCATCGCCTCGCTCCCATTGTCGTACTGCCGAACTTAGCATTCTATGCAGAAGACATTTCTCTCCAACCGGCAGAATTTCGTCGATTTGTATGAGATCTTGACTCGGCAGGAATATATCCATCAGGATCTTGTATTTGTGGAATTGGAAGCTGGATGCTCTGAACGGTAGTATGAATTCGGTTTCCACGGCGTTGGCTGAAGATTGCTCAATGCCATCTAGGCGTAAGCTGTAGAAACAATAAGACGTTAAAGCAAACAAGTCTTGTGCCACAAGATAAGTAGATATAGGTACACATTTACAATTAAGTTACACAGATGTCGTTATAACACCACAGATGGCGCTTTACTTAGTTGTTTTAAATGTAAATAAACGATTATTCTGCTTATAGTTTTAGAGTTTATCATTTTCTTCCATGTGATGCTCTTTCAAGGAGTTTAAATCTTATATTCCTAGGGTCATGATCCATTTCGGTAAATCCATAGTTTTTTTATTTATTTACATGACCCAGCCCTTTAACTTTTAGCACATAATTTATTCATAAACATAATATCAGTAATACTAGTTGTGTAGCAGTAGTATAGTTACCTTCTAAGTAACGCAGAGCTAAGTAGCCTCATATCCAGTTGAGAATGCTGCTCCACCCTTCTCAATAGGGAGAGGTAGACATCGAGGCGTCGAGGAGCTTGGAGCTCGGGTACCCCCGCGCGGTAGCAGTCCCGAAGATGAGCCGGTATGCTCGGCAATATCGCACATTTTGCAACTACACCATAAAAATAAATATATAACTTTACATTATCATCTACTAAATTCAAATAATAAATCAAAGATAATGCTTTAATCACTTAACAAAATAACGACGTGGCTAGTTTAATTTCACTTGAAAAATATACTTACAGCTAACTAATAATATTAAGTACAATATTACGTTCTTCATTTTGTTCCCTCACATTCTATTTCGTAAATATAATAAAACAACACAACACAATGCGTGCTCAAGCACGCCTAGGTGTGCTACTATTTAGATCACAGCGAAATGATAAGATAGTGATAATGTAATGAATCATTACGAAACCAGGTTCTGACGATACCTTTTTGTTCAACAGATTAACAAACTGAAGGGATCGGATTAATAAAATATTACAAAAATAATTTACCTTTTATTTAGTATCCGTCTGTACACAATATAAGCCTAGTTAAAATGAACTAAATTCATTCTTTACATTATTTGGTATTAAATACATGAAAAAAAAATGACACATTGTGTAAAAAAAAATACATTGTATGATAACTTTAAATGCAATTAATTGTGAAATAATACATTGGTGTTGAAATAATTTTCACTAGTTAACACAACCAAATATACAAATACCTACATGTACATGCAAAATAAATTGTTTCCTTTATCATCGCACACAAAATCATATTAGTATATTAACTTTTTAATTTACATAGAAGCAACCTTTGATGAACTATACAGGTTCGAATTAAATAAGCTAGGGAAATGCCGCAGTTGTGATGGGTTAATTAATGAAAATAATACAAAAATTGGAAGATTTTAAGCTCATAATTGCAACTATCTACATTACTTAACCTTTTGAACCCGTTGTTCAGGGATTGCCAACCAATACTAGGCCAATTATTCAGCATCTAATTTGAAATATGAAACTGTAACATTATGATTGCTTGCTGTACTAAAGAATTTTAAGTCAATAGTTGATATCATTTTTGTAAAATCAATTACAGAGCCAAGATTGTTTGATGGCTCGTCATGGCCTCATTGTTATTGTTTTAATAGAAAAATAATTGTGCCATATAATAAAGGTTAACCGTCCCTACCGTAGTTAGTTACTTGCAATTAGGAGTTGTGTTATTATAGGTGAAATAAAAACACAACTCACACACATAAAATGGGAATGGTATTCTTACCATGCCCATTTTATGTGGCATATTACTGGCTAATTTTATTTAACCCTGTAGATAAAAAGAAACACAATGTTCACTGAAGCGAGAAAATTTGTGTTACATTTAAACCCCTTCATTTAAATAAATAAATTGACAAAGAGACATTTCATTAACTAGTTTCGTTAGCTTGAAAAGTTAGTGGTAGTAAAGGATTTTTCTCCAATCGAATATTTGCATGAGTCTTTTACACACTTGGGCACCGGCAGGACTACTTTCTGTGGGGTGTATCATCATCCCGCCTCGAATAGAATGGGTTTTCATTTGGCCATTTGTACAGAAATAGAAGTTTTCAATAGCGAGCGAAGTGTGTTCGAGAATTTTAGCATCTCGCCCCGGATTTTTCAAAAATTTATGTATAATTGTATATTTTATTGAAAGCCAGGGGGGTACAAGTTATACGGTGGAGATCTGCCCTGCCTGGGCGGAGCACCGCTGTGTCCTCATGGAGGCGATCGGCGGTGGCGACCTCTCGCGTCCGACCCTGGTCCAGGCCATGGTACGGAGCGAGAGGGCATGGGAAGCTGTCTCCTCCTTCTGCGAAGCAGTAATGCTCGCAAAGGAGGAGGCGGAACGCGTGAGGGAGACGCAAAGGAGACGCCCTCACGCCCCTAGGCACCGCAGGAGACGCCCCGGGCGTCGGGAGTTGCGAGCCGATTCCCGGCCACCGTAAGCGCGGGCTTGCGGACGGAGAGTAATGGGTAGCTCGCCGTCCGATAAGGACCAAGCCCGAGTTTACGGCGCGTAGTGTTCCACGCGCGCCTCAAAGAGATGTCAGCAAAAGTGACGGGGTCCGATAGGGCCGATGCCTGTCTGGGTCGCGGATAAATTTGAAATAGAGTACCGCGGCCCTGGCACAAGCAACTGAAGGAACACGGGTGGGTTTTAGTCAGTAAAAGTCTGACATGCCCTCCCGCTTCACCACCCAGAGCGGGAGAAGTCATCGGATGATTTCCCACCAAAAAAAAAAAAAAGGGTGTACAAGTTATATCCCCCTGGCTATACATAGTACACCGCAAAAGCACTTGCACTTGTACAGTACAAGTGCACTCCCCTAAGCTTACTTCAATTTAAACAACAGCCTGTATTGCCATAATTCCCACTACGACTTGTAACTCCATTAGTATCATACTATGCAGTCATATAATCTCTAAAATAACTTTACAGACTAACCTTAAAATAGAAAACATTTGTTCTAATATAAACCAGTCATAACTGAAGAAATGTACACAGAATAGCATTTTAAGTAAGTATTAAATAAGTTGTGAATGATTAACATGTATCTAACTATAAGATAATGTTAGGTTGGGTGGATTTAAAACAAAGAGGGTTTCAACAAATGTTTGTACAAACGTTTGTACCCTACATAAATCAAAATGTTTGTACAAACATTTGAACCCTTTTACAATCTATGCATGGCATTATTATTTTCATGAAAATGCCATTTTAGCTTTGTTTAAGTTACTAACGTAAAGTTGTCTAAAGACATTGAAACTATTATCGAAGAACTAATCTGGCCGGTTTTCCGTCCACTTGTCGCGAGGATCCGTGTTTTAAGGTAAATTCCCTCTTTATGTAGGCAAACAGCAAGTCTGTTATAAGGAATATTTGTGCAGTGGCGAAAGAGAGCGTGACTCCGAAGAAGAAGTTGGCATTAGCTGATCCTGAATATATCCACAAATGCCAAACCGTTGGTCCGAGAGCTGATGTGATGATAAATGTGCAGCCAACTATGAATTTCTGCTGCATAACTGTAATGAGAAAATTATACAACATTAAAAATAAATTATAAGGTAAAGTTTCAAATGGAACATTTTGAGTATCTTAACTTGAATAAAGATTTTATTTCAACATGCTAAGGTTGTATTTGCAACATTAGCACTTAAATTTGGACTTTTTTTTAACCTAATAGCTTTCCACTCTGCCCGATTCTTCCTCTCCCGCAAAATTAAGTTGATTGTAGAAAATAGGAAAAATGAGGGCATTTCTAAGAAAAAATCAGATTTATCAATATATTGGTATGTTTTTTTTTTTTTATTATTTGTGATGGGTTTGCTCTTGACTCTAGTCTAGGTCAAAGGTGACAGAGACAGAGTCGACGATGGAGTGAGCTTACCCAGAAGAAGCCTGTTCACTCTAACTTTGAAGAGATTCGGGTTGAATGCGTTCGGAAACACTGACGCAGGTAGCGAGTTCCATTCATTCGCTGTGCGCATTATGAAGGATGTTTGGAAGCGTTTGGTGCGAATTGGTGGAATGGCAACAAGGTAAGGATGATAACTTGCAGTACGTCTAGATGTCCGATGGTAGAAGGGGGCTGGTGGGATGAGGTCGTGGAGTTCTTCGGCACACTCACCGAAGTACAGTCTGTAGAAGACCGACAAGCAGGCAACCTTGCGGCGATGAGCCAAGCTGTGAAGCCTGGCACCCGCCAGGTCAACGTCGCCAAAGAGCCTCCTGGCTCTGCGTTCCACCGATTTAAGCGCGGCAAGCTGATATTTAGCTGAGCCATCCCAAAGGTGGCTGCAATACTCCATGCAGGATCGGACTTGCGCTTTGTATAGGGTTAAAAGCTGTCCAGGCGTAAAGTATCGCTTCACCCTATTTAGGATGCCTAGTTTTTTGGCCGCAATTTGGGCTTTGTACTCAATGGAGGCGCCAAAGTTGAGACTGGATGTCAACTCCATGCCTAGGAGCTCTAGCCGATCAGTCACAGGAACAGACGCACCCCGAAAAGTAGGAGTTTGATCGAAAAGACTCCTTTTAGCGGTAAAAAGACACGCCTGTGTTTTGGAGGCGTTAAAGGAGACCAGATTGTCATCACCCCACTGGGAGACAAGGCTTAAGGTCAAATCTGTCCGCTCCACCATAGCCTCTCTCAAGGAACGAACTTCATCCACTGTAGCTCCAACAGTTTGGCTGTAAAACCCGTGTGACAGACGACGGACAGACGGACGGACACGTGACTGACAGCAATAGGGTTCCGATTAGATCCTTCTGGTTCGAAACCCTGATAAGGAACACTTATACATAAAAAAACCACTCTCAAAGGAAAAAAAAACAAGAGCTCTGTTGCTTGTTCAAAACTGTTCACAAGAAAATTTAAAAAGATAACAAAGAGCACAGACTAATGACAATAGATCATGGCATCTTACATCAACAGGAAGTCTGAAAAAGGGATTCTTAGACCTAAATTCCACTAAAACTTGGATTCCTAACCTTAAAGAAATGCCATCTGGAAAAGAAATATTCTCAAGATCTAGAATAATAGAAACAGCAACAAATTTTTACAAAAACCTTTACGCAAAGCAGAATAACTCACCAAGAAAATCTCATAAGAAAAGGCTGAGATTCTATCATCCCTGAATGGCCAACAGCTTCAGAGATTTGCCACTACCGAGGTTATTAAGAAAATAGAGAGACTAAAGAAAGGAAAAAGCTGCAGACTAGATAACATACCTAACGAAATAATTATAATAGGCAGATACGTACTAGCACCCATTTTGACGTCCCGTTTTTACCCTTTGGGTACGGAATCCTAAAAATAACTAATTGAGAAATTATTATGATTTATTTGAAATATGATGACATTAACTTACATTGACATTTAACTTTTGACTATGATTGTATTATTTATCTTATTTTTTATTTTAATGTTTTCTTTTAACCAGGATTATATTTGAATACGATGTCATTTTTTATTTTAATGATATTTTTAAAGATAATTAATCAATTAATGCTAATTTATTATTTCATAAATGATGGTGAATTCTGTCAAAACTTATTTTTAAATCCAAAATGTTAAAAGATAATATTTAAATTCAATTCAAATCAATAATAATGAAATATTTGTTAAGGAAATAAAGGGCTATATTATTATTATTTATATGATGCGACTCAGTCTGTCTGTCCGTCTATCACAGCTGCATATCTCAAGAACTACTAATGCTATCAACTTGACATTTGGAATAGTTTTAGATGACGTTTGCCCAACTATTTTGACGCAACAGGGACTGAAAGGGCGTCATAAAAAATCGAAGTGAGGCTACTATGTTGGGTATCATAAGAAAGAGCGCTATTTGCACATTCCAATACAGTTTATCTTTTCTTTTAGGCCGCAAAGTTTTCGACAAAATTAATTTTGTTCCTCAATCTTTCTTTGCTTTCATTGTTTATGAACATCAATAATATTACCATATTATTTTGGTGAATGTAGCTGTTTGTACGGAACCCTCGGTGCGCGAGTCCGACTCGCCTTTGGCCGGTTTTTATATATTTTATTTAACGATAGGCTCACGTTTGACCACTATCTCGCCTGATGGTAAGCGATGACGCGGTCGATGATGTGCACGCTTGCTGTTTTAGAGCGTATCGTGGTATTACGTATTAGGTCGCTGAGCATAATACATCGCCTTTTGGTAAACCTTGAGTATGGACTTTTGAGACTCGCTCAGAGACCAGAATTGAACTCTGTAATTTAGAATGGGCAGGATGCACATGTCTCCCTTCATCAGCGACTTCATGGACCAGTAGCTCTTCCAGTGGATTTCTTGCCCATCGGCCTCAACACTATTGTTTGTGCTATTCGTCATTACTTTGGTCTTTGACCAATTCATCATTAGTCCAACTTCAAGGCTTGCAATGCTCAGATCTTGGAGCATCTGTTGTAACTCGGCAGCAGTTGGTGAGAATAGGTTGATATCATCAGCAAAACAAAGGTTACTAAGTTTTTTGCATCCCACTGTAATTAATGCCTTTGCTGGTCTAAAACTCTCACAAACTTGATAAACAGCACCGATTTTAATTATTTAATATTTCAGGGTATTTTTTTTTAAACTCAATATATAATTATGATTTGTCAGAGGGTGGTATTGTAGCTTTAGGACCCCAGCATTATGCTCAAACCGATTCTCTATCTATATATTCAGATTTCTGTATTGTGTAGTCATCATCACATTGCGTATCTACACTTCTACATTAATAATATAATTTATCTACACTAATATTATAATGAGGAAAGATTAGTTTGTAAGTTTGTTTGTAATGGATAAACTCAAAACGACTTAACCGATTTTGAAAACTCTTTCACTAAGAAAAAGCTACATTATTCCTAAGTGACATAGGCTATATTTTTGAGCCCGAAAACGGGTCTTGCGGGCTGGGCTATGGGAGCGAAGCAGCGGGTAAAAGCTACTTACAAATAAGCATAAATTATTACAATTATGCATTGTCATGCAAATCTTTCATAGAAATTCTTGACCAGTATAGTAGTCTGTGTTTTCCTTATATGAATTCGCATGTTACAAATATTTTGAAAAACTTGGACTTATACAGTTAATGAGTCTGAAATTGCCAACCAGACTTGAGCATATGTAGTGATTATTGCTTGTGCCTTCTCTGTATGAGAAGAGGCCTTTCCCTGCAGTGGGACATTAACAAGCTGCTAGTATTATATTATACTTACATGTGAATAAATGTTTCCACATTGGTAGTAGTGCAAGGTAGAATCCAACATCACCCACACATGGGTAGGATCTGAATATTGTTGACAGTGCAATAAGTACAGTTGCAAGTAGCACAGGTTCCCTCTTAAACCTCAGAGTGAGAGGCACTATGTACAATGCCAGTGCGTTGATTTGGAATGCACAAACAAACAGCAATCTGAAGTGTTCAAACATTTCTGTGAAGAAATACCAGAACAAGCCAATGTTTGGTTTCAAGTCAGGCACCGTCAATCTGAAAAAGTAAATGATAAAGATTAGTTTATTTTGAATGCAATATACAAAATGTTTCACAGACTCACGCGCTGTGCATTCTATGTGCTTAGGATTTTGTAATTTGTATAAGTATTTTAATTTAATAAATCAGTGTTCAACGGACATCCGCAGTGGTCTGTTTTATTCATCATCATCCCCATAGAATCGCCCCGGCATCATCATTAAGTGTAGGGATCCCCTACACTACTGTCTAGTATTAAATTACTTTTGTTTCATAAATCATTGAAATTCTTCAGAAGTAATCTTGTGTCAAGTACTTACGATTATTTCTCAGCATAATCACATCACATCATCAGCCTATTAATGTTCCCACTGCTGGGACACAGGCCTCCTCTCTGTTGGTGGGTGTCACATATCTTCGAATTATTGGTTCTAGGACATGCCGGTTTCCTCACAATGTTTTCCTTCACCGTTTTGAGAGCAGTGGTGATGAAATAATTTACACAAAGTAGAGCACCTGCCTGTGCTCGAACCCACAACCTACAACTTGTAAGTCACGGCCGATACCACTGGGCCACCACTGCTCACTATATAAACTCACTGCTGCATAAGAATAAAGCCAGATAAATAAGAAGATACTTAATATCTAACTCAGCATAATAAATATAATCTTTTAAACTTACATAAATCCATAAGTGTTGTAGACATAATTGTAAGATCCATTCATTATGTAGGCAGACAAATAAATGAGGAATCCCCAGCTCAACACAAAAACAAGTAATGTTCTGATGTAAGAGCATTTGATACATCCTTTATTGACATCAGCCAAGAGGATAGCAATTGGTACAATCAGCAGCAGCGGATAGAGGGCCTGGTGGGTGGCAAGCGCAATGAAAACACATGCTACTATCCTCTGGCCACTCGAAGCACCCCACAGAGCTGTAGCCACCAACAAGTTCTGTATAACAGTCGTAGTCATACCAGCGCAATTCAAAACAGAGTATGGATTGAACAAATAAACTGATAACACATATTCAGCAGATTCTTTCAACTGTTTATCGTCCAGAAGCATAGGTTTTGACTCCTCAGCAACATCAAGCAAGTTCTTCTCTTGGGATTCTTTGAAAATTCGTGTAAACGCCTTGGAAGTTTTATACAGAAGATGAGCAGTCAGGAGATCCAATAAAGTAAATAGAATTGGCAATATAAATGGAACTTTCTTCGTTATGTAGTAGAAAAATAGTAACATTATCGGCGATTCATGAAATGAGTCTCCCTCGTAAGGATTAACGTCGTGATCATATAAATAAACACCTTCCATTAACCTCTTCCATGAGTTCAGAGGCGTCGCTATTTCTACTCGATTAGCTATTGTTTGCCAATAATCTAAATGTATTAGCCAATACCGCACTAAACCAGCTACAACATATTTTAAAATCATACCCATTTTTCTGATAAATTCATAAATACAATGGATAAATTTCTAGAAATTCGTACTTTCAGAGATAAAAATGTTTAAACTGACATTTTTCTATGAAGGAAAATAGGAACATACATGTCAGATATATGTTGACTTTTGACAACAGGAAGGAACGGGAAAGCTGTACACAAAATTCATAATGTAAGACAAGGACAGGTAAGTTTACGTTCCACTTCACGTTTCATTCAAATCATTACAACATTTGATTCAGAGTTGTAAGGGCAGTGCAGTAATATGTGTATTGTAAGGGCCATATCATAACGCCACCGTGTACCACGCCGAGCGGGTCACGGCGTAGGTAGGTACCCTACGGCAGTTTATGTAACGATATTATCAGACCCTCTTAAAATTCCTCCATTATGGTTTCTCGTCGTCTTAGCAATAACAAGAGAATAATTTCAGAATCAACAGAATTTAAAATGTAAAAGCGCACGAAGCGAGCTTGAAAATTTAAGAACCCCGGATAGGTAAGATTTTCTTTTACCATTCATGCCGCAAATACAGAAGTCAACTACAAAATACAAGTGAAATAACGCAGGACACACTCATATCTTTAGCGAGCGAAGCGAGCTCGAAAATTTTTGCCCCTATCCTCGGATAGGTGAAATTTTCTGATGTACCACAAATACACGAAATTTTGCATTTTTCTGTTGCTTGACTATGCTCATCTTTACTACCTACACCTAATTTTGAGGTTTGCTGTTCAGGGTCTGAGGGCTCCCCTAGCTTGGGGGCCCTGGTGCATAGCACCGTCTAACCCTCCGATAGCTACGCCTCTGCCTTCTACTATCGAGACGGATAACACTTTGACGATATTTATCACTTTGTAGTGTTTTTATTTGGAAGTCGGTTGTATTTTTATGTAAAAAAAGTTTTTACAATGAGTGATTCCTGATTCTTTTTCTGATCAGCTTAAAATCTCGCGAGTAGGTGCTTCCAATCTTTAAGAAAAGTTCAAAAACGGATCCTGGTAACTACAGGCCGATTTCCCTTGCCAGTACCTACCTATTATCGAAGATCTTCTAAAAAGTTATGAAGACAAGGTAGTTTGTATAAGAATCATTATATTTAATCTTAACATCTGTAACTTGTACCTACTTTCTGTGCAAATAACTATCCTATAATTCTGTTCTATTCTAAGGACTGGCTAATGAAACACATAGGTACAAATGCAAAAAACCTTAAATGGTCAACAATAGATGGGTATCAGAGATCTTTTAGAAACGCCGATGCTGTAGTAGTATTAATAGTGTAGCTGTAGAAGTATTAATCGGCGAGGTGGTCTGCAATCTTAACAATAGGCATAAGGTGGCAGGTATTTTCCTGGACCTCAGTTCTGCCTTCAATACAGTGGATCATGTCATTCTGCTAGCCAAGCTGAAACACTATGGTATACGGGAGAAGGTTTTAATGCTACGTAGATCTTATTTAAAAAGCATTCGTCAAATTATAGAAATAAAGTCTGTAGTGGATGGAGAAGAAAAATATTTAACCTCGTGACAGTACTTCTTGGTGTCCCTCAAGGATCAGTTCCAGGCCCAATTTTCTTCATATTGTTCCTGAATGATTTAATTTAGTTTATAAAAAGCGTATCACAGACGCAAATCAATTTTTTTTTGCAGATGACTCCAACGCAATAGTGTCTGCTGACAAGTTTCGAACACTGGTTTGGTACTAATAATCTAAAATACAAGTTAAAAAACAAAGTGTGTTTTATTCAAATCGAACGTCCGAAATAAGGCTAGTCTTGTGGTAACAAATTCGAAGTGGTCGATGTCAAATTCCTAGGTGTTCATATTGATGCATTGCTAAACTAGAAGGTCATGGTCAGGAGACATTCATCTGTAAGGAAGTCTAAGCTAGGTTATCAGAGGCTGAGGGAAGAACTAACTTTGGGCCAGATTTGGTAGACTTTGCTTTGGTTGAGTCTAGGCTTAAATACAGTAATGAGTTTTGGGGCAAAAATTACAAGTATAATATCCACTCGGCATTTGTAATTCAAAAGAGAGCCTTAAGGAAAATGCTCCATCGACTCTGAAAAGTCTACATTGGGCCCATGGAGAGCCCGAAACAAGCACCCTTGAAGCTCCTTACCTTGCCATATCTCTTTGCGTTCATCAGTAGTATAAGTATTACAGGTTTTTGCCAGTTCTCTTTACCCATGGACAACGGGGTGATTCCGTGGTCCACTGCGACCACATCCCGGTGCATACCCGATACAGCTTCTAAAAAGTATTCTCTGAGGCTGCACAGGTCACAGTTGTGAAGAGTCTTGGCATTTAAAAAGCCTCGACTCCCACACTTCCGCACTATTGAAGGCGCGCACCTTATTTCCGCCCGATAAAAGGCTATTTTTAGTACATTACTGCAGAATCCAGTAAGTAAGCCTTCCTGGCCAAGTATGAGTTCGTATAAGCCTCGTATATAACCGGACCTCACCTGCGGTTCGGTCCGGTTATATACGAGGCCAGGATGGCTATCATTCTGGTTGAGACTTGTATAATGCTTTTCTCAAAAAATAAAGAAAGTTTAACAACAAATTCGTTTAATTAATATTGAAGGTTACATTCATATTAGGGCAATTACTGATAGATATTGTGATAGATTTACCGGGGGAATTTATATTTGTTTTTTGTACGTCTTGATTAACGGGCTCAAAAATATATTTATCTCATAAAATGTCATACCAAAAAGAGAAATATATATAAACACATCAACACGGTCTAGGGATATTTCATACTCAATTAAATAACTCGAAAAGTACTGGCCGCATTGGAATCTTTTATACACCGATTTGTTTGTAATTTATCTCAGACTAATTCCAAATTCAAATTTTTGAAAATGTTTTGTTTCGGTGGCATTAAAATGTCTTGATGTGTAGGAGAGGGAATTTTCATTTGTGCGAAATTTAGAAAACAATACGAATTACGTTTAGTTACAGTTTTTTTTTCATTTTTAAACGAAAGATAAAGTTAAAATTGAGGTATTGTAGCCATGCAACGCCAACATTTGACGAGGGCGGAGATGTTACGAGCTGTGAGAATGCTGGAAGCTGGGTCTGTTCAGCGTAATGTTGCTGAGGCCATAGGGACCCACCAAAATGTAATTTCAAGATTGTGGACACGCTATCGTGCCACAGGTGAAGTAGCGGAGAGGCACCGGGGGCCAAGTCGCATTACTACCCCCAGACAAGACCGATTTTTGCAAATTACTGCGCGAGCTCAACCAAATGCAACGGCGACTCAATTGGTCCAAAGGCTGCGAGTGGAACACCAAGTGCTTGTGAGTGACCAAACTGTAAGAAGGCGACTGCATGAAAGCAATCTACGCTCTCGTAGACCACTCCGGGTCCCACCTTTACGGAGAGGCAATCGTGGACGACGATTAGAATGGGTTCGGAACCACGTGGACTGGGGCCGTGAGCAATGGTCCAATGTGCTGTTCACGGATGAATCCAGGTTCGGCTTCCATCCAGATTCACGAAGGACGCGTGTTTGGCGAGTTCCTGGACGATGGAGCCGTCTTCAGAACCCTCAGGAAGTTCACCCATACCAAGGAGGAACAATTATGGTTTGGGCAGGAATTCGTCTTGGAGGACGGTCGGATCTCGTTTGGGTGCGGGGCAATATGATGGCAGAACGATACGTCCAACAGGTGCTGGGGCCCGTAATCTTGCCCCACAGAACACAAATGGGGCAAGATTTCCTGCTCATGCACGACAATGCCCGGGCACACACGGCGAGAACGGTAGCAGCTTGGTTACATACACACAATGTTAGGGCCTTAGACTGGCCTGCTCAATCGCCAGATCTAAATCCCATTGAGCATGCGTGGGATATGCTGCAAAGAAGAGCTCTGAAGGAAGTTCCTGAAAATCTGGCTACAGAAGATCAACTTTTTGCGCACCTCAGAAGGACATGGGACAATATTCCGCAGCAAGACATTGACAACCTTGTTCTGAGCATGCCGAATCGTTGCCGATGTGTTATGAACATCATCGGCGCTTTCTCAGACTACTAACTTCAAGTTTATAAACACAAATTAAATGATTTTTCTATTTTTTTCAGTTTTTACTCTTAAATTAAAAGTTAATTCATATACGGTTTCCGTCTATGCTTCATTTTTTTTTCCATAAAATCCTGAAATTTTAATCGAAGTACCTTAACCATTATTAAAAAATGGTAGAATATTAAATAACGTATCTTTTAAATATTTACATGTCATATAAATAATTAACACATTGATAGATCGCTTTTTTAAAAATATCCCTAGACCGTGTTGATGTGTGTATATTTGGAGCCTCCCTCCTATAACCATGTTATAATGGCTAAACTCTAATCTGTGTCTGGCTGGTACTATGTTTTTTTTTTCTAAACAGATCTGAAGAGGATGACCTACTGTCTAGAGCCATCTCAGTGTTTTCGGTTTTTTGCACAAACGGTTATGTAACCGATATACAGTTTTCATATCGATATCGAAAACGGTTTTCAGATATCGATATCATTTAGTACAGTTTGTTATTTAGATGAGAAAACTAACAACGAACGCGAAAAAATACTTAGAAAGAGAGGTAGCGCTTATGGTTCCTATCTATAATGCGGAAACGTATAATACGAACTACGAACAAAACGCAAACTTCACAAACGACAGGAACCATATCCGCTACCTCTCTAAGGGTAGGTTCAGATGACAAGAGCTCAACGCGCGTTTTGATAACGCGCGATTACAACTACATACATTTTATTCAGGCCGTACACATGCTAACGCGCGTTTTAGTAACGCGCGCGTTCAACGCTGCGCTAGCGCTCGACTGTTGTCAGCGCGCGTCAACGCCGCTTTGAGATCATTGGTTTTCTATGTTTCCGTTCAGTTGAGCGCGCGCTTTCGACGCGGATAGACGTATTTTAGGGTTCGTCAAGTTCGTCCGAAAATCGTCCGAAATGGAAACCGAAGCTTTTAATACGGAATTATTAATTGATGAAATAGAGAAACGTCCTGCGATATGGGACATGACAAGTAGCGATTATTCAGATAAGAATTTGAGAAGACGGGCTTGGGAAGAACTCGTCCTTATATTTTGTGAAGGACATGACAATGAAGAAAAGAAGAAAATATTATGTGAGTATATATATTTATTTACATTTACAATCGGTTTGTGTTACAAGTTAAATATAACGATCCTGCCAATCTACTTTTCCTTCATTAATGAAATAGTTTGTTAAATGTACTCGAACATTATCCGCCTGTCGCACAGCACGTCCGGTATAATGTGAGGCTAGATTTTCCAGGGGTGGCGTATAAAGTGTGTCTTCAAAATTGTAGCCATCCCTGATTCTGACATAATTATTTAGTGTACATATCGCTTTTACGATCTTTTCTGCAAAACCGATGTTAACATCTAACGGCCTGTGTAAAATGCGCCATTTATTGCACATTATGCCAAAAGTACATTCAACATACCGGCGTGCTAATGTCAAACGGTAATTAAATATTTTTTTAGCATAAGTTAGTGACCTTCCCCCATATGGACGCATTAAATTCTCCATCATGCCAAAAGCTTCATCAGCCACTATCACATATGGCAACGTTGTCGGTCTATTTTGTATTAACAATGCCTTTGGCTCAGGTAGATCTAATGACCTTTCTGTCAGCTTTTTGTACAATGAAGAATTCTTGAATATACCTGAGTCACTGTTTTTACCGTAGGCACCTATGTCAACCCACACAAAACAATAGTTTGCATCCGCTAGCGCCAATAAAACTAGCGAAAAATAATTTTTATAGTTATAATACATAGAACCCGTGTGTTCAGGCTGGATTAACCGTATATGTTGCCCGTCCAAGGCTCCCAAACAATTGGGAAACTTTGAGTTCTTTTCAAATATCGTGGATATTTCACACCACTTTTCTTTCGTTGGTTCACTCATAACAACGGGCCTTAATTTTTTCCAAATAGTTTCACATACATGTGGTATTATAGTAGCCACAGTAGATTTGCCAATTCTATAGTCGTAGCTTAATGTCCCAAATGAACATCCAATGGCCAAATATCTGGAAACAAACATAAACTATTACTAAATACTGTTTTTTTTTTCATCCCTGCAAAAAAAGTGGAAGAGTTTACGGGATAATTATATGAGAGAGGTGAAGAAAATAAAGACTGTCAAATCTGGATCAGGAGCTTCCAAAACTTCGACATATATTCATTATAATAGACTACGATTTCTACAGGCATCAATTGCCAACAAAGATACAGAAAGTAGTTTCGATGCAGATAATGCATCAACTTCGTCAGAGGTTGCTGAAGTAGAAATAAGTTCTGGCTTTAAGAGTCCTAAATCTACTTCAAGAAAAAAACAAAAATTAAATCCTGCTGATGAAAGATTTGCAAACATATTAGAGCAGAGTTTAGCACAGAAAAATGTGTCTCATCCAAAAGAAGATGACGATGAAGACAAGCTGTTTTGTTTGTCACTCGTTAAAGAGATTAAAAAAAATCCGGAATATAGGCGACTTCAAACTAAAATTGCCATTTATAATTTAATTTTGCAAAACCAAAATGAATTTCAAGGACCACAACAACAGACATATGAAAATCAAAATTACCCGGTATCACAACGAAGAAATTATTCATCACAAGAGCAGCGTCATCAGTCATCAGCTTCTGTTGAAGGCTTTCGTTATCATGATTATAGATCACAGCAGTCTAGTGTGTCAAATAATTTTGCACATTATGGTTATACTACAGCAATGGGGTCTCCATCGCCAGTAACACCTACTCCATCGCCAGCACCAACTAATGTCAGCAATGAATCAGAGTTAGAGTTATTCTGCGAGTAACAAAATGTTATTTTTTCTTTAAAAAAATTGTTCCTAAACAAGTTGATTTGATTTATTTGATTTATAGATTATGTTGATTATTAAAAAACTTACCTCAATGTAATTATGAGTTTTTCTTCCGGTGAAATGCTATATCGCACAGCGTTTTTATCTGCTACGAGTTCATCGTTTATGAGAGTCAGTAAGTCATCAAATGACTTGATGGACATTCTGAAGTAGTTAAAGAATTTGGGCTCAAATTGCCGTAACTTAGGATATAAAATAATGTACTGACTTTCAGTCAGCCTGGTTGACAAAATTGGGTGAACCCAATATCTCCGTCTTCTGTTGTGTCGTTTCTGCCGTCTGTATAAAATCACCGATAAAACTGTTTCTACGTCCATCTTCGACAAATGACAAACTCAAACTGGCCGCAACAACGCGCGTTTAACGCCTGACAAGCGCGCACCATGTGAACACTATACAAAAATTCAACGCGCGTTCAACGCGCGCTGAGCGCTTGTCATCTGAACCTACCCTAAGTATTATTTCGCGTTCGTTGTTAGTTTGCTCATCTAAATAACATTTTAAATTATGCAAACTGTACCAAATGTTATCGATATCTGAATACCGTTTTCGATATCGATTTGAAAACTGTATATCGGTTACATAACCGTTTGTGCAAAAAACCGAAAACACCCATCTTCAACAGTAGGTCATCCTCTTCAGATCTGCTTAGAAAAAAATAACCGGCCAAGTGCGAGTCGGACTCGCGCACGAAGGGTTCCGTACCATTATCGCAAAAAATGCCAAAAAAATCACGTTTGTTGTATGGGAGCCCCCCTTAATTCATTTTATTTTAATTTAATCATTACTATTTTTTGTAGTGACAACTAAATATTCTGTGAATATTTCAAGCGTCTACCTGTTTCCGTTATTAATAACGAGCAAAACACAGCAAAAAAACACGCTTGTTGTATGGGAGCCCTCCTCAATTTATTTTACTTTAATTTAATAATTATTATTTTTTGAAGTGAATTTTTTTTTTTTTTTCAACTAAATATTCCGTGAATATTTCAAGCGTCTACCTGTTCCCGTTATTAATATCGAGCAAAAAACTGTTTTTAGTATTTGTTGTTATAGCGGCAACAGAAATACATTATCTGTCTAGCTATCACGGTTCACGAGATACAGCCTGGTGACAGACGGACAGACGGATCGCGGAGTCTTAGTAATAGGGTCCCGTTTTTACCCTTTGGGTACGGAACCCTAAAAACATAGTACCAGCCAGACACAGATTACAGTTTAGCCATTGTAACATGGTTATAGAAGGGATGCTCCAAATATATATCTATCTCTCTTTTTGGTAAGACATTTTATGAGATAGATATATTTTTGAGTCCGTTAATCAAGACCACAGATAATATAATACTACAGATCAAGACGTACAGCAAACAAATATAAATGCCCCCGGTAAGGCAGCACAATATCTATCAGTAATTGCCCTAATATGAATGTAACCTTCAACATTAATTAAACGAATATGTTTTTAAACTTTCTTTCCTTTTTGAGAAAAGCATTATACAAGCCTCAACCAGTAAGTAAGAAAGCCATCCTGGCCTCGTATATAACCGGACCTCACCTGCGGTTCGGTCCGGTTAACTCATACTTGGCCAGGAAGGCTATTACTTACTGGATTCTGCAGTAATGTACTATATTTGTTTTGTTGTTGGATAAATTGTGATATTATATATTTGCTTCTAAATTAATAATAAATTTTTATTTTTGATTTTGATTTTTTTCTGTTTTTTACTTAAATTATTTGGAATTTGGATTATTATTATTTTATTATTGATATTTTTATAATTATTATTTGCGGCTTCGCCCGCGTTCAAAGTTCAAAAAAAATCTGCTCTGATCGCCGCCAAACTTTCTTTTTATATATATAGATGGAAGATAGAAAGATAGATATAGAAGATTGTTTTTTTTTTATTTGGCTGGCATGATTTTAAAATAACTAGTTATAAATAATAATTAAATGATTTATAACTATTGTCAATTATTGAGATAGGTACCTACCTATTGTTATTTGCTGTTTTTTTGTCTTTCATTTTAATTTGCAGTTTTAATGTTTTGTTTCTATATTACTTACTTTCTACAGAATGTATATTGATAAGAAATAAATGACTTATTAACTATATTTAGTTTGGTTATTTTGGGCCTTGGCCACCGTGGTTGAAGTTCATGGCGCGTACAACTGTGCTTTTAGGATTTATGTGTTTTTGTCGTGTGGTGGTACAGAACACAGATGTCACCACGGCAAGATATGTCATCGCGTACATGCTAATGGGTCATGCCCGGTAAAGAAAAATATATATGTTTCGCCAACATAGTGAAACCGTTGACTGCTTTTCTAATAAGATTGTTTTAATTAGTTTTTATACATAGAGATTATCTGAAAAGCACAAAACCCAGAGCTAGATTAATTTAATTATACGTATGAATGAAGTAAAAGAATTTATAGGTATTCAATCAGGTGTTTTATTCTGATTTAGCAGGTTTTTTACAAACGCTACGACACAGCCTAACGTAACTTAAATCTTATGTTTAAACGTAAGCAGGTACTTACTTCTATTTTTTTGTCATCTTTAAAGTCTATAAAGTGCTAACTAACCCTGTCGAATGCCGTATTTGGAGCTAGCAAAGCGTGAGATAGGTTGTGATGGAAGGTAGGATAGGATAGATGGACCCCTGTTGCCGCACTTAGAGTCCCATTTCGTCCGTTGTATTGTGTATAGGTATGTCATATGTCATGGACCAAATGATTAATCAGGGTACTATGTTTAACGCCCGGGCATTATGAATCTAGTCAAGTCAAATCGGGTAATGTACTGAATACTGATTTAAACTTCTATATTTATCACATTGTCTGGTTATTATGCATATTTCTACTTAACGGTTGGGCAATCCGATAAATATTAGTCCAAGAGCGAGAGAAGCGAGCTCGGAGGTTGTTGTGAAGGAGATGACGGGAGCTAAGTGACCGAGCAGAGCGAGACCCTGCAGAAACAAATAGGACCTCTGCAGCGGGGCGCCGCCGACTTTGTTGCTTAAGGTTACACTAGTCGATCATTCTTCCATACAAACGTAGTCTGGCGATTACTCCACTGTTTGACGTTGTACGTTCAAAATAAAAAAAATATATCAATTTGTCTTATAAATTTGTCTTGGGCGCACGGTTGGCGCAGTGGTTAAGCGATTGACTGCTGCGCTGCGTGTCGCGGGTTCGATTCCCGCACGGAACAAATATTTGTATGACCTACAGATATTTGTTCCGGCTCTGGGTGTTGTGTATGTGAGTTTATATGTTTGTAAACGCACCCACGATACAGGAAGAAATTCCTAGTGTGGAAACCAAAATAAAAAAAGAAGCTCTACTAAGACGGTTTATCAATACAGAAATACAATCGGTAATAGATATTGCCATAAACTAACAGGTTCGCCGTTCCCGAAGGGATCTGACGACATGTTGGATAGATTATAGGAAGACATAACAAATAAAATGTACAGTCGTGAATATACATCTCAGCTCGCTGCACAACTTTTGGGTACCACACACCTGATATCCCTCTTCTCATACATGTGTGTGTATATTTTTGGATCAAGGACTTGATCCAGAAAGCAGTACTCCTGGATACGGCTCGTAATGTTAGGTGATTCCGATCTCAGGAGCCTGACAGGGAGGATGGACCTTGCGCCCGATACAGGCGGGCTACATTTTTTTATAACTTAGTCTTTTTATGTATTTTTTTATGCAAAAATTTAGTTAAAAAAATGTAAATAATATGTATAAAAGGAATAAATGAAATATAATCTTAGGTATCACAGAACACCGATTAATTCGTTACTGAATTTTGTATTATGTTTAATTTTATTTGCAAATCACGATGTTGAGGGAAACAGTTGATCATAAGGAACTTTCAAAAATAATTTATTGGCAACCCTGACGCCAATTTTATTCCAGTTAGCTTGTGCGTAAGGCAGAAATTCTTTGTACAAAGTTCTCCAGTTCTCGTTCGCGAATCTCGTGCCCAAGTCAGCTGAAAAAGAAAATATTTTTTATAAATACAACGTCCACAAATAAATAACAATGATTACAAAAAGGCGCCAACAAAATTGCTCGATTGTGGTCGATCGACACAGTGTTGTTCCTTAGCAACAGACGGACGAAATTGTGGAAGGGTTTTCCTTAATCGTTAAATCAACAACTCAAGTGATCGATTTGACCTTAATATACATATATACATATTATTATCGATCGTTAACAGGCGAGTATCGAGTAGAAGCTGAAAGATCTATTCGAGTTATTTATTGGTCTTTAAAAAACTGCTTATAAATAGAGCGCCTAAACCGATCGTCAAAAGTCAATACCTCCATAATTTTGTAGTCGGTAAAAACCAACGTAAGGGTCAAACTCAAAGCACTCACAGAGTCGAGAGTCGAAGCGAAGCGAAGCAGGCATCCTATTGAATTTGACGCGTCGCTTCACTTCGATTGTCGCAGTTTGTTTTGCCCCTTTGAATTGTGAATCCCAAAACAATTTATTTGTAGCAATTATAGTTTTTTATTTGTCATAACCCTATTAACTTATTTCATAACGGTTTAACAACAATAATATTGAACTCACTTAATTCTCTTGATTCCGGGTTGTTGTTTCTGAAATCGGTCACAATGCTTCCGAGATCTGGCCTCATGTAGAAGTCTTTAACTCGGATGTATGTGTCACTGCCGTTCTTTTCGGGAACACCGCTGATCTTCCAGGTATAAACCAAGTCAGCTGCAAATAATACAAAGTACCTAAGTAAAGTTGTTTTCAAATTCAAATGTTTATTGCTCAAAACAGTACATCAAGTGAATGCGCAGTCGATGTGTTGCATTAATTCAGGCCTACAGGAATTATCATTAAAATTATACAATGTTATACGTAAATTCTAATTAATACCTTACACAATGTCATAAATTTATTATTAGAAAACCCTATAGTCGTATACAATGTCATATATAACGTCACAAAATGTGTGGGACGAGTGTCTGATCTTTTTTGTTAGCTTCTACGAGTATTCCGCAATCATAGACACAATTAAATGTCCATTGCGTTGATCGGCGTTGATATATTTTAGCGCGAACAATGGGTAAGGGTCGCAGCACATTGAGACATGAGGGTCGAAAAATATATTAATAAAGATATAATATATTACCCCTATCTACAGAACGCAAAGTTGAGCCGCGCATCTTTTGTTTATTTTGATAGAAAGCATTACGTGGTGTGGTTAAGCGTCAATATGCTATGTACATTTTTTTGACTGACGCATCACTTCGCTTCGATTCCGTCTGAGTGTGCTTTGACCCTTAGAAAAATAAACGTATGCTATAGCTTGGTAAATTCGTACAGTGCGTGCCACGAAAGATGAGACTTGGCGCCTAGCCCGGTTTTTCCCGCACTTAGAGTCAGACCTCATACATAACGCTAAAGAGACCTATAATCGTTTACTGTGCAAGTCAAACCACGTGGTGTGTCAAGTCTCATCTTTGATACGCTACGCGGGCGACGGGGGTGGTAGAACGTGCGCGCGGGACGGGCGCAGGCGTCATCTGAATCTGATGACCTGACGGGAGCGTCGTCGCGTCATCGCGCGGTCACGTCATTGGGTAGTAACGTCCCCCGCCACCCGCGCGGACTATGGGAGTGTCTCGTACGAATTTGCCAAGCTATAATATAATCTATGTAATTATGCTTGGGGGTGGCCTATGTCTGGCAGTGTACGTCTTTTGGCTGTAATAATGATGATGTTAAAATCTCTAGATTATTTAAACCACAGACAGGGAGGAACTTTTATCTGAATGGCAATGTAGGTGGGATACTTCCATCAAGGGCCGACATCTTCACCAATTCTTTCCATCCGTTCGTGAGCGGATAGCCAGGTGGATCACTGTGTTGCCCAATTTCTCACGAGTCATGGTAACTTTAAAAGTAAATTATTTTCCTTCAAGCTTGTTGCCTCGCCTTTATGTCAATGTTCTACATCTGACTGCGAATAAGTACACATGCATATCTTATGGGAGTGTATTCTTTGAAAGAATGAACGCAATATTATGTTGGATAATGTACAGGCTGTATCCGGAGTCGTTTATTATACGGACCTTGTGGAAACAAATTTCCGTGCGTTCAAGCGTTTTTGCCATAGGTTATTGTTATTATTGGAATCAAATTTAAAAACTCACAATGTTAGGACCTATTATTATTTATGTTAATTTTTATCCGTGGTGCTAGGCAACTGGGCTTATTCCAGTTGTAAACGACCCTTTGGCCGTGTTTGTTCTGTCTCCTGCTTGATATGGAGTCAATTGTCAATTTGTTGCTGACTAAGAACATTAGTCGTTAGCTGCAAAAATTAAGTGTCTCTGTTTAATTTTACAATTATGCTTACCAATTATTTCCCAAACTTTATATGTGTAATCAAAGTACAATTTTTTGCAATCTAGGTAAATAAGACATTAAGTAATTATGACCTAGTAATTTAGTTCTGTTTATAGTTTTAAGTAAATTAAAATAAATTTTCCAAATTATACAATCTTGCCACTATTTTTAGACTTCTTATGTTAAATATTGTTTAAATTCTGTTTTCCTACGATAAGCATATTTTTAGAGCTGCTACAGCCTGTGATACAGGATTACCTAGTACAGGCATCTTACATTATTATACCTAAATTAGTTATCTAAGATTGAAACTGTATTTTTACCTTTTCTAATTTCTGAATAAAGATTTATTTATTATTATTATAATTCGTCGTTTGAGTCGTTAATTATTTTCTGATTAATTTCGTTGTTGGATCCAAGATAATTAAAATCATTCTCTGGGACTTCGTCGAGCTTCATTGCCTCGGCGCTTTTCTGGTGGTCGCCACTGTTGATTCTAACTTTCAGGAGTTGCAGTGGTTTGGGAATAGTGCGGTGGGATTGTAATAATGATGACGACAGCGACAGGTAATAGAAGCCATGTCTTCATGCTTGTTGTGGTCTACAGAAGTATTTAGCGTGAGGATACTTACTCATTGTAGTATTGAATTCGCCATAAGCTACTATCTTCAGGGCGTTGAACTGTCCTTCTCCATAGTATTGAGCTCTGACTGACACCATTGGGCTAGTCAGGTCCACTTCTAAATGGAACTTGTCGTCATCCGCTCTCAGTCTGAAATTATGTTTTTTAGTAGGTAATTAATATTTTTCTGATGTCACTGTAATCTATACTTATGACTTCCTTGACAAACGTTGTTAATATCCTTGGGCAGAAGTTGTTTTTAAAATATGTCTATATCCATTGAATAATATACGGGTATAAAATAGGGGGCACGTATAGTATATGATGAACAAGCATTGGAGCTTGCCCTTCATTTATAAGTGCCCACGAACTGCAGCCGTATTGCGTAAATGAATACGGCAACGCAAAGAGTTTGACAGCTATCCAATCGACCATTGACACAGACGGAAATCCACATCGCGTCATTCATCTCGCATGTGATTGGTCGATTGGATAGCGGTCAAACTCTTTGCGTTGCCGTATTCACTTACGCAATACGGCTACTGAACTACCTTGTGTATAGTTCTCGCCAAACTTCTTGGCCGCCCTGAAGTTGGCTACAATGACTGAGCAATTGTAAATCTCATACAAAAACAGCACCGTTTCTTTCAACTTCAGGGCGGCCAAGAAGTTTGGCGAGGACTATATATACCTAATGCTAAACATGGGAAGCTTGAGTGCATCCATCGCACCCCAACCGTGATTCGAATGTATTGTGTAGAAAACTTTGGTTGTAGCCTGTCTTATGATAGAATACAACCAGAGTTTTAGCCGGCTGGAGTCAGACATGTCCTTATCCATATCCAACAAACCCGAGTTTAATACCCAAGGAAAACGAAGAAATATATTCCTAACAATTTTATGTAAGAAAAACTGCATAGGTTTTTTTTTTTTTTTTTTTTTTATTTGTAATGGGTTTGCTCTTGACTCTAGTCTAGGTCATAGGTGACAGAGACAGAGTCTACGATGGAGTGAGCTTACCCAGAAGTAGCCTGTTCACTCTAACTTTGAAGAGATTCGGGTTGAATGCGTTCGGAAACACAGACGCAGGCAGTGAGTTCCACTCATTCGCTGTGCGCATTATAAAGGATGTTTGGTAGCGCTTGGTTCGAATTGGTGGAATGGCAACAATACAAGGATGATAACTTGCAGTGCGTCTAGATGTCCGATGGTAGAAGGGGGCTGGTGGGATGAGGTCGTGGAGTTCCTGAGCACACTCACCGAAGTACAGTCTGTAGAACACCGACAAGCAGGCAACTTTGCGGCGATGAGCCAAGCTGTGAAGCTTGGCGTCCACCAGTTCCACGTTGCCAATGAGCCTCTTGGCTCTGCGTTCCACTGAGTCAAGCGCGGCAAGCTGATACTTAGCTGAACCATCCCAAAGGTGGCTGCAATACTCCATGCAGGATCGGACTTGTGCTTTGTATAGGGTTAAAAGCTGTCCAGGCGTAAAGTATCGCTTCACTTTATTTAGGATGCCCAGTTTTTTGGCCGCGATTTGGGCTTTGTTCTCAATGAAGGAGCCGAAGTTGAGACTGGATGTCAACTCCATGCCTAGGAGCTCGAGCCGATCAGTCACAGGAACAGACGCACCCCGAAAAGTAGGCGTTTGATCGAACAGACTCCTTTTGGCGGTAAAAAGACACGCCTGTGTTTTGGTGGCGTTAAAAAAGACCAGAGTGTCATCACCCCACTGGGAGACAAGGCTTAAGGTCAAATCTGTCCGCTCAACCATAGCCTCCCTCAAGGAACGAACTTCATCCATGCTGGTTTTTGCGCTGGACAAGTATCTCTCTGAAACAGTACTGTCATCTGCGTACCCAACAATACCAGGCTGAAGTAGGTCATTGATGTGCAGCAGGAAAAGAGTTGCAGAGAGAACAGACCCCTGAGGAACTCCGGCATCAATAGCCATAAGGTCTGAGGAGCAGCCGTCAATGACTACTCGGATCGACCGTTCGCTAAGGAAGTCTGATATCCAGCTACAAAAACCAGCGGGGATGCCATAAGCAGGAAGCTTACTGAGCAGACTCGCGTGCCAGACCCTGTCGAAGGCCTTCGAGATATCAAGCGATACAGCAAGTGCTTCGCCGTGTCTCTCGATGGCTTCGCCCCAGCAGTGCGTGACATACACAAGAAGATCGCCAGTTGACCGTCCCCGGCGAAAGCCATATTGACGGTCACTGAGGAGATTGTTGTCTTCAAGGTAGGTCAGCAACTTTCTGTTCAGTACTCTTTCCATAACTTTGCACAGAATAGAGGTAATGGCGATCGGACGGTAATTGGCAGGGTCTGCACGGTTGCCTTTTTTGGGCACTGGTTGCACATTTGCAAGCTTCCAGGATTTCGGCACCGTCCCTTTTACAAGAGAGAGGCGGAACAAGCGAGTCAACACAGGAGACAGTTCTGGCGCACACAGCCTCAGCACTCTCGCTGGAATGCCGTCAGGTCCGCTGGCCTTGTTCACGTCTAGACTGCACAATACTCTCCGGACCTCTTTAGTGTGCACAGCGATCTTCGGCATCGAAGAGTCACAATGAGGTACAGTAGGTGGTTGCTTGGAGCCAGCGTCCAGACGTGAATTGCTAGCAAAAAGAGATGCAAATAGATTTGCTTTGTCACTTGCAGAGTGAGCCAGCGACCCATCAGGTTTCAGCATCGGAGGTAAAGTGGGCCGACAGAAATTCGTTTCAACCGCTTTAGACAGGGACCAAAACTGTTTACTACCCGGAGGGTGCGATGCCAGCTTGGCCCCAATACGTCCAATATGGTCAAAACGTGCCCGACGCAGAACCCGCTTGCAGAACTTGGCGGCAGAATTAAAGGCTCTTTTCCTCGCGCGAACCCTACGCGCTCTAACTTTGCGGTCGCGTAATCATAATCAAAGGTAATCTCACCTGGCATCATGAACCTTAGCCGCCTTCAAACCTTCTACGTATATATTTTTAAGAACCATCTTCGCCACGATCTGGAATGAAATAAAAAAAAAAACGTCAGGAAAATAACGTAATCAAACATGTACGTTTCGATGGCGCGGCTACGGCGATATTTAAAACTGTGCCGAGATTTTG
The DNA here is from genome assembly GCA_948252205.1 of Orthosia incerta. Lineage (NCBI taxonomy): Eukaryota > Metazoa > Arthropoda > Insecta > Lepidoptera > Noctuidae > Orthosia > Orthosia incerta. Next base: position 15,784,981 of record OX411744.1, read on the forward strand.
TACAATTTGTAAAAGTTGATTGAATTATAAACCATAAATTTGTCAAAGTTATGTTTAAAAATCATATGGACTTTAACGCAAGCTACTCAAGCTAGTTGGATCATAGTTATAGGTATAGGTACTATTGCTTTCCAACATTCATAATCGAATGTAATATTATATTAATAACTAGCTGTGCCCGCGGCTTCGCTCCCGTCATCTGTCTGCCAACCCAACCCTACTTACCTTCCTACCTACCCTACTTACCTACCTCCATATTTGTTTCTATAGTCATCATTCTTTCGCGGAGAATCTTAACACCGCCATTCAGAAAATGACTTCAAATGCACAACGCCATCTATCGAATATCGAGTTCAACTGTCCGAGTATCTGAACTGCGTGTGTTGTGATACTTTTACTTTTTCAAGAAGTAAAAGTATCACAACACACACACACAATTAACTTAAAGTAAAGTATCACAACTATTCATTCATCTAACTTTAGTCAAATCATGAGCTAGAATTTATCCTAAGTTATCTACTTTATGTAAATAATTCGACTATTCAAATTTAAGAAGTTATATTTTAAAACAGCAAATATTGTTGTAGCAGAAAAAGCATGAAATTGTGTTTTTAAATTTATTTTAGAATGTTTTATGTTCTTGTAAATAAATTTCAGAATACAGTACTTGGCACCCATTTAGATCTCAATTCTTTTGTCGGCGTTATCAACAACCACGCATATTCTTAGTATTGAACTTGGCTTCCTTTTTCACATTTATGTTTTTGATGGGATATCATTAATTTTTGTACATAAATTATTAGTAGGTACTTATTCATAATAAAATAATCTACTGTATTTTCCTACGTTTACGGGGTATAATTGTCTTTTTTGTGTTGTTTTCTATATTTTCTTGTACCTTTGTTAAGTTCGAGTGAATTGCCCATTCAGTACCCGGATCTTTTTTTACGCGGTTTCTGTGTATCCTTAACTTGGCCAAGTCAGGGCGGTATAACGTGCCAGTTGTACTCTACAATAGAGCTCTCTTGTGCCTTGATTTGACTCGGATCTAAATTGATAAGATGTACTCCATCTAAGGTTTAACTCTGGAGAGTCCAACGTAAGGCTGCCCTTTACTAAATATAAGGAGCCTGTGTCGAGAAGAGCACTGTCAAGGCTAAGGCCTTGCGATTTGTGGATAGTAATAGCGTATGCTAAGCAGGTAGGGAATGGTTCCCTGTTAATTAACATTACATTACTTAATATCTGAATCTTGGTCTTGACTTGTTCTAGAATTAAGGGTGGTATTCTACTCGTTATATATTCACGTGAAGACCTTAAAATCCAAATAAAAACCGGCTGTCATCAATTTTGATTGCTGATTCTTACATTACAGGCACTTTAGGTAAGTGTTCCTAATAGAATCAATTTATTGAAAAATGTTAATAAATGATAAAAAATTACTAGTTTCAGATTTATTCCTGTGTATTCACCCAATTACCTATCTGGATGCCGAATTTGAACTTTCTCGGTCATGTGGAACTGAGTTAGAGTTTAGATCGATAGGTCAGTCAGTGATAAAAATGACGATTTTTGAACGTTAATATCTAAATAACCGTTAGAGCTATATATATGAAATTTTGGTTTATAGTTGATCTTAGCGATTTTAATACATAGACCAAATCGCATGTGTTTATGTTAAATAGAATTTGAGTTATTAAGATGAAAAAAGTGGCTCCAAATGGTTCGTGTAATATTACACACAGCTGCTGCTTCGCCAGTTTCTTTTTTGCTTGAACTTGGCTTGACTGCTCCGTGCTTGACTGACACGGTGCCGCGTGTCTAGTCTGTCTCTATTTTCGTTTTGGAACAAGGTCAAAAAGAAATTATCTTGGTGACCAATAAATTAAATGTTGCTTAAATATGATACGTGTATATGTCCGTAGCCAGAATGTGAATTGGCCATTTCGTGAATTATATTATTATCCGTAAAATAGTTTTATCATTAACCGCTAGCAGCGCTGATGCTGTTGACAAATTGACGTTTTTATTCTAATTTGCAAACCGTCATGACGGCGGTAAACAATTGTGTCTTTAAAAAATTAATAAAAATGTTTAAATTTAGGCAGAAAGTGCGGTATATTGTTGTAGTTACGATACAAAACTACTCGATTTTAATTTCAATTGTTGTTATCTACATTTGTATGAGAAGTAATCATAAAACTATGAACGTTTCACGAAATGGCCAGTCACTTCATCAAATGGTCAATTCTACCAACTGGCTACGACATAAATAGTTATGTCATGTAGGTCATGTTGTGGAGTCGAGTGGCTTCATAATTCCACACGTAGATTCAAGCAAGTTGATTCATGTTCATTCACACATCCTAAGAGTATTTTAGGTACTAAAGTGGTACCTATAACAAGAAAACTTTATGTTTTGAAGTTTTCAAACGAATTATCGCGCCCGAAAGGGTCATGAATCAACTTGCTTGACTGTACTTTTGAATTTAATTTCGGAATTGTTTACTACAGTTATGCTAGTATTATATTATCTGTGCTACAGTCCAAAAATATACAGAAAAAGCTTCTATCCATCTTTCAGTGCCGAGCAAAGACCTCGCTGTCCCTTTTCCATACAATTCTGTACAGTCAAGTCCTTCCGCTAGAAATCAAACTCGACCCGCCATCTTTGCCTAGTCAAACAAAGCCTGATAAAATAAAAATACAGAAGGTCATTCACATTTCACAGGCTTTCACAGGTCGACGTTACGTTACAGACGTCTACTGGCTGGGAAACTTAGTTATTATTCTTAAACGTTTAGATTTTGTTACAATATTACGAAACCATCATGCCTCTCGCCATTAAACGTAAAAGTTTTACGAGTTTAGAATTAAGTAACACTGTATTAAAATATCATTAAATTAAAAAATTAAACTTTAGATGTGTTATTATGCATGTAGGTTTTCTCATGATATTTCGCCCATTGTTTAAACTTTGCCATAAAATAGACACTTACTAAATAGTTAAATACATTTACAAATATAAACAAAAGTACCTAAGTATCCTTTGATTTACTCTCTTCTTATTTAATTTTTGATGAAATGCTGACTTTGGTGGATTCTCATTCCTTTATTTCCAATGTTTTTTAAAACAAAAATTATCTTCTAGATAGAAGATACATAGATAGATTTTTTTATCTATCTATATACTCGTATATAAAAGAGAAAGTATGTATGTATGTATGTTCCATAAAGACTCCGAAACAGCTGGACCGATTTTAATGAAATTTCTTTAATCGAAAAGTTTCAGAGAATCTTTACGATTAAAGCGGGCGAAGCCGCGGGCAGAAGCTAGTTAAGACGACGACTAACGCCAACGACCTTGAGGGAACGAAACGCGCACTCGTTTCACACCCGCGCGACCCAAAATTTAGTAGTTTTTTGTACTTTCCTTATTATTCTATGACTTTAAAAAAAAAAGGCTCAGATCAAAATGTAGATAATTAAATTGTCTTTGAGATGGTGTCAATTTCATTAAAATACGCCAGCGGTTTTGGTGTGATTGTCGAGTTTTTGTCCGTTTTAGACATAACTTTACAAATTAATTACACTATTTTATACGAAGCAAACTGAAAATTTGCTCCGATCAAATTATTAAGAAAATAGTCTTATATAACATATATTTTTTTCAAAAAATTACGACTAGCCACACCAGCTCCTACCAGCCATCCGACCTATCAGCCATCGCTCTAAGAATGGTGTTGTGGCTGGCGCGAACATGGCGTAGTAGAGAAGCGCATCTCTTGAGCATGATGGCCGCTAAACTATCAAATCCGCGTCGGCAAACATGCCGGACGCGCTACAAAAACGCGGCAGCCCCATCAAAATCCGGAACATGTTGTTATATTGTATGCGCAGGTCACCATATGCTCTCTGCGTAAAGTTCACCCACAGGCTGCACGTGTAAAAGGATTGGCAGTAGGCTTAGTGTCACCTTAACCTGAGCCGTACAACGTAAAACATAAAAAAATATTTTTTGACAATTTGTATGGCTTTGGGTCAACAAGATGCGTAGGTACTGTGAAATTTTGAAGACTGTAGCTCCAACCGTTTGGCTGTAAAACCTGTGTGACAAACGACGGACAGTCAGACGGAATCGTCATCATCATCATATCAGCCGAAAGACGTCCACTGCTGGGTTCCGTGCGTCTCGCATTCAGTGGATCCCCGCAACCTTCACCAGGTCTTCGGTCTACCTGGTGAGAGGCCTATTTCAACGCACCGTCTTCCGCTTCGCGGACACCACTCCAGAACCTTTCTGCCCCATCTGCCATCCGTTCTACGAGCAATGTGCCCTGCCCACTGCCACTTAAGTTTGACAATAATTCTTCGGGCTATATAGGTTACCCTGGTTCTCTTGCAGATCTCTACATTTCTGATTCGATCACGCAAGGAATCTTCGAGCATAGCCCTCTCCATTGCCCTTTGGATGACTGTAAGCTTTCTGATGAGGCCCATTGTAAGCGACCACGTCTTAGAGCCATATGTCATCACTGGCAACACACACTGGTCATAGACTTTTGTCTTGAGACACTGTGGGTAAGTTGGACGAGAAGATACCGCGCAACTTCACGAACGCTGCCCAGCCGAGTCGGATTCGACGGTTGATCTTTTTCTCGAAGTTGTCCCTACCCAACTGGATCGTTTGTCCCAGGTAGACATAGTCGTCCACAACTTCGAGTGTAGAGTCTCCAACCTTGGTAGGAGTGGGTGTAACATGGGCCTTCACCATGGCCTTGGTTTTGTCCATGTTCATTTTAAGACCCACTCTTTCGGAAGCTCTACTTAGGTCATCGAGCATGTACCGAGGCTCTCCATGGTCTCAGCCATGACCACTATGTCGTCAGCAAACCGAAGGTGAGTGATGTACTCGCCATTAACGTTGATGCCGAGCCCCCTCCAGTCCAGAACCTTGAAGACATCTTCCAGCGCAGCAGTGAACAGTTTCGGCGAAATGACGTCTCCCTGTCTCACGCCGCGCTGGAGAAGGATTGGTTTCGAGGTCTGATCCTGAAGACGCCCGTCTTCTTGACATGGTGGCGTTTTTGTACAAACACTTCAACGCCTGTTGAACATCACCTTGGCTTTGCCCATGTTCATCCTAAGACCCACTCTTTCGGACGGTAACGTGATTGACAGCAATAAGGTTCCGTTTAGACCCTTCGGGTACGGAACCCTAAAAACGAACCGGTTTGGCGGTAGATACGAGTAATTATGGTCAAAGAGATCTTGTCTAACTCAAGTTCGAAGGTTTATGATCTTGTTCCACTATTCATATAAGGAGTGTTTCAACGTTTTTACCTTCATAAGCCACCGTTTAATTGATGGTATCTGGGATTTATGTAATAACATAGTGGTTAGTCTAGTTTCATATCCAACTGTGGGTCTTACCTACTGCTTAATTAGCGTACCTAAGCTCGAAAATGACTAGAGTAAAATGGCTGGAGTTTTATGAGATTTGATATGATTAGTTAATTGGTAGTGGTTACTGAAGTTTGGTACAAATTACACTTCAAAGTAAATTAAAAAGGCTTTTAATCGAATAATCCGGCAGAAGCCCGCGTGAAAATTGTTTTATGTTCCCATGGGAACTTATTACCGGCATGAGCAGTTTCTTCGGCGTAATCCATCGGGTCGATTCTGTAGTCATCTTACCGTGATGACTTAGGAGAAGTGAACTCGAAGTTAGCTGTCATTCCATCCGACAGCCGTTTATGATAGGGATTGGAGTTTTTTGGCGGGATTTTTTCGAGTGAAGTTCAGCGGCTGTTAATATTTTTTGCAAATTGACTTCTAGTGGATATTATGATATTATATTATATAAAACTGCATTACCACTCACTGACTGACTGACTCACTGACATAATTGTTCTCCCAGATGGTGGATGGGGAGGTGGGTATATTTTGACAGATTCGTAAACAAGTGACTCTCGCGAGTTTGGGAAAAGTCCCAAACCTCCCCTTTTCCTCCCCCCTCCTCCCCCCCTCTATCGTATCTCGGAAACTAAGGTACCCGTAGTATGTTTTTTTTACGGATTCGTTTAGAGGAGGCTCGGAAAAGCAAAAATCATTTTTCAAATTTGACCCCCTCGCCCCCCTTCTCCCCCCCTTTAAGCGGATCTCGGAAGTTGAGAGACTTGGAACATTTCTTTTTTCAGATTCATATAAAGGGGCAATGCTTTAGTCACAAACATACCATTTTTCAAAGTTGACCCCCTTGCTCCCCTTCTCCCCCCTCCCCCCCGTTTTGGCAAATCTTTTTTTTTTGTTTTTTTTTACGGAATCGTTTAGAGGAGGCTCAGAAAAGTAAAAACCATTTTTCAAAGTTGACCCCCTCGCCCCCCTTTCCCCCCCCTTTAAGCGGATCTCGGAAGTTGAGAGACTTGGAACATTTCTTTTTTCAGATTCATATAAAGGGGCAATGCTATAGTCACAAACAAACCATTTATCAAAGTTGACCCCCTTGCCGCCCATCGCCCCCCTCCCCCCCCGTTTTGGCTAATCTTTTTTTTTTGTTTTTTTTTACGGAATCGTTTAGAGGAGGCTCGGAAAAGTAAAAACCATTTTTCAAAGTTGACCCCCTTGCCCCACTTCTCCCCCCTCCCCCCCCCCCCGTTTTGGTGAATCTTTTTTTTTCAGTTTTTTTTACGGATTCAGCGTAGGGATCCCGAGTGGAGCGAACCTACGAGACCGAGTGCAGTGCAGGGGGGAGAAGGCGAGCAAAGCGAGCCGGCGACCTCCGTAGCGTAACGAAGGTTGAGTGGGTGAGGCGAAACTCAGTGCCTGGCGACGAATGCAAACATTAGGGTTATGTTTTTTGGAACAAAGTTTAGGGTAGGTGTAGGGTAGGTGTAGGGTAAGTGTAGGGTAGGTGTAGGGTAGGTGTAGGGTAGGTGTAGGGTAGGTGTAGGGTAGGTGTAGGTTAGGTGTAGGGTAGGTGTAGGGTAGGTGTAGGGTAGGTGTAGGGTAGGTGTAGGGTAGGTGTAGGGTAGGTGTAGGGTAGGTGTAGGGTAGGTGTAGGGTAGGTGTAGGGTAGGTGTAGGGTAGGTGTAGGGTAGGTGTAGGGTAGGTGTAGGGTAGGTGTAGGGTAGGTTAAGGAATACTTCTCAAAAACACGACAAAGCCGCGAGCTGCTTGCAGCTCGCGCACCAAGCAAATACTAGTTTATATTATATAAAACTGCATTACCACTCACTCACTCACTGACTCATTGACATAATTGTTCTCCCAGATGGTGGAGGGGGAGGTGGGTATATTTTGACAGATTCGTAAACAAGTAACTCCCATGAGTATGGGAAAAGTGCCAAACCTCCCCTTTTCCTCCCCCCTCCTCCCCCCCTCTATCGTATCTCGGAAACTAAGGTACCCGTATTTTTTGTTTTTTACGGATTCGTTTAGAGGAGGCTCGGAAAATTAAAAACCAGTTTTCAAAGTTGACCCCCTCGCCCCCCTTCTCCCCCCCTTTAAGCGGATCTCGAAAGTTGAGAGACTTGGAACATTTCTTTTTTCAGATTCATTTAGAGGGGCAATGCTATAGTCACAAACGAACCAGTTTTTAAAGTTTACCCCCTTGTCCCCCTTCTCCCCCCTCCCCCCCCGTTTTGGCGAATCTTTTTTCTTTGTTTTTTTTACGGAATCGTTTAGAGGAGACTCGGAAAAGTAAAGACCATTTTTCAAAGTTGACCCCCTCGCCCCCCTTCTCCCCCCCTTTAAGCGGATCTCGGAAGTTGAGAGACTTGGAACATTTAACGAAGTAACGAAGGTTGAGTGGGTGAAGCGAATCTCAGTGCCTGGCGACGACAAGCAAACATTAGGGTTATGTTTTTTGGAACAAAGTGTAGGGTAGGTGTGGGTAGGTATAGGGTAGGTGTAGGGTAGGTGTAGGGTAGGTGTAGGGTAGGTGTAGGGTAGGTGTAGGGTAGGTGTAGGGTAGGTGTAGGGTAGGTGTAGGGTAGGTGTAGGGTAGGTGTAGGGTAGGTGTAGGGTAGGTGTAGGGTGGGTGTAGGGTGGGTGTAGGGTAGGTGTAGGTGTAGGGTAGGTGTAGGGTAGGTGTAGGGTAGGTGTAGGGTAGGTGTAGGGTAGGTGTAGGGTAGGTGTAGGGTAGGTGTAGGGTAGGTGTAGGGTAGGTGTAGGGTAGGTGTAGGGTAGGTGTAGGGTAGGTGTAGGGTAGGTGTAGGGTAGGTGTAGGGTAGGTGTAGGGTAGGTGTAGGGTAGGTGTAGGGTAGGTGTAGGGTAGGTGTAGGGTAGGTGTAGGGTAGGTGTAGGGTAGGTGTAGGGTAGGTGTAGGGTAGGTGTAGGGTAGGTGTAGGGTAGGTGTAGGGTAGGTGTAGGGTAGGTGTAGGGTAGGTGTAGGGTAGGTGTAGGGTAGGTGTAGGGTAGGTGTAGGGTAGGTGTAGGGTAGGTGTAGGGACAACAACACGCGAGCTGCTTGCAGCTCGCGCACCAAGCGAATACTAGTTATTATAATATATAAAGCTGGATTACCACTGACTGACTCACTGACTGACTCATTGACATAATTGTTCTTCCAGATGGTGGATGGGGAGGTGGGTATATTTTGACAGATTCGTAGACAAGTAACTCTCGCGAGTATGGGAAAAGTCCCAAACCTCCCCTTTTCCTCCCCCCTCCTCCCCCCCTCTATCGTATCTCGGAAACTAAGGTACCCGTAGAATGTTTTTTTTACGGATTCGTTTAGAGGAGGCTCGCAAAAGTAAAAACCATTTTTCAAAGTTGACCCCCTCGCCCCCTTTCTCCCCCCCTTTAAGCGGATCTCAAAAGTTGGAACATTTGGAACATTTGTTTTTTCAGGTTCATATAAAGGGGCAATGCTATAGTCACAAACAAAGCATTTTTCATAGTTGACCCCCTTGCCCCCCTTCTCCCCCCTCCCCCCCGTTTTGGCGAATCTTTTTTTTTCGTTTTTTTTACGGATTCGTTTAGAGGAGGCTCGGAAAAGTAAAAACCATTTTTCAAAGTTGGCCCCCTGGCCCCCCTTCTCCCCCCCTTTAAGCAGATCTCGGAAGTTGAGAGACATGGAACATTTCTTTTTTCAGATTCATATAAAGGGGCAATGCTATAGTCACAAACGAATCAGTTTTCAAAGTTGACCCCCTTGCCCCCCTTCTCCCCCCTCCCCCCCCGTTTTGGCGAATCTTTTTTTTTTGTTTTTTTTACGGATTCGTTTAGAGGAGGCTCGGAAAAGAAAAAACCAATTTTCATAGTTGACCCCCTCGCCCCCCTTCTCACCCCCTTTAAGCAGATCTCGGAAGTTGAGAGACTTGGAACATTTCTTTTTTCAGATTCATATAAAGGGGCAATGCTTGAGTCGGAATCATTTTTCAAAACTCCCCACTCTCCCTCCCTTCTTCCCTCCTCTCCCCAACCTCCCCTACCAAATATCGGTCGTCGAAACCTGTCCGGTGGGAGTGGACCAGGCAGCGTAGGGACCCCGAATGGAGCGAACCTACGAGACCGAGTGCAGCGCAGGGGGAAGGTGGCGAGCGAAGCGAGCCGGCGACCTCCGTAGCGTAACGAAGGTTGAGTGGGTGAAGCGAAACTCAGTGTCTGGCGACGACAAGCAAACAATAGGGTTATGTTTTTTGGAAGAAAGTTTAGGGTAGGTGTAGGGTAGGTCTAGGGTAGGTGTAGGGTAGGTGTAGGGTAGGTGTAGGGTAGGTGTAGGGTAGGTGTAAGGTAGGTGTAGGGTAGGTGTGGGGTAGGTGTAGGGTAGGTGTAGGGTAGGTGTAGGGTAGGTGTAGGGTAGGTGTAGGGTAGGTGTAGGGTAGGTGTAGGGTAGGTGTAGGGTAGGTGTAGGGTAGGTGTAGGGTAGGTGTAGGGTAGGTGTAGGGTAGGTGTAGGGTAGGTGTAGGGTAGGTGTAGGGTAGGTGTAGGGTAGGTGTAGGGTAGGTGTAGGGTAGGTGTAGGGTAGGTGTAGGGTAGGTGTAGGGTAGGTGTAGGGTAGGTGTAGGGTAGGTGTAGGGTAGGTGTAGGGTAGGTGTAGGGTAGGTGTAGGGTAGGTGTAGGGTAGGTGTAGGGTAGGTGTAGGGTAGGTGTAGGGTAGGTGTAGGGTAGGTGTAGGGTAGGTGTAGGGTAGGTGTAGGGTAGGTGTAGGGTAGGTGTAGGGTAGGTGTAGGGTAGGTGTAGGGTAGGTGTAGGGTAGGTGTAGGGTAGGTGTAGGGTAGGTGTAGGGTAGGTGTAGGGTAGGTGTAGGGTAGGTGTAGGGTAGGTATAGGGTAGGTGTAGAGTAGGTGTAGGGTAGGTGTAGGGTAGGTGTAGGGTACGTGTAGGGTAGGTGTAGGGACAACAACACGCGAGCTGCTTGCAGCTCGCGCACCAAGCAAATACTAGTTATAATATATAAAACTGCATTACCACTGACTCACTGACTCATTGACATAATTGTTCTCCCAGATGGTGGAAGGGGAGGTGGGTATATTTTGGCAGATTCGTAAACAAGTAACTCCCGTGAGTATGGGAAAAGTGCCAAACCTCCCCTTTTCCCCCCCCCCCTCCTCCCCCCCTCTATAAAACTGCATTACCACTCACTGACTCACTCATTGACATAATTGTTCTCCCAGATGGTGGAGGGGGAGGTGGGTATATTTTGACAGATTCGTAAACAAGTAACTCCCGTGAGTATGGGAAAAGTGCCAAACCTCCCCTTTTCCCCCCCCCTCCTCCCCCCCTCTATCGTTTCACGGAAACTAAGGTACCCGTATTTTTTGTTTTTTACGGATTCGTTTCGAGGAGGCTTGCGTAACGAAGGTTGAGTGGGTGAAGCGAAACTCAGTGCCTGGCGACGACAAGCAAACATTAGGGTAATGTTTTATGGAACAAAGTTTAGGGTAGGTGTAGGGTAGGTGTAGGGTAGGTGTAGGGTAGGTGTAGGGTAGGTGTAGGGTAGGTGTAGGGTAGGTGTAGGGTAGGTGTAGGGTAGGTGTAGGGTAGGTGTAGGGTAGGTGTAGGGTAGGTGTAGGGTAGGTGTAGGGTAGGTGTAGGGTAGGTGTAGGGTAGGTGTAGGGTAGGTGTAGGGTAGGTGTAGGGTAGGTGTAGGGTAGGTGTAGGGTAGGTGTAGGGTAGGTGTAGGGTAGGTGTAGGGTAGGTGTAGGGTAGGTGTAGGGTAGGTGTAGGGTAGGTGTAGGGTAGGTGTAGGGTAGGTGTAGGGTAGGTGTAGGGTAGGTGTAGGGTAGGTGTAGGGTAGGTGTAGGGTAGGTGTAGGGTAGGTGTAGGGTTGGTGTAGGGACAACAACACGCGAGCTGCTTGCAGCTCGCGCACCAAGCAAATACTAGTTATGATATAAAATTGGTGTAGTTTTGCGTCTCAACTACCTACGCAACTGGACAATATGTAAAATCATTGATAGAAGCGATCATTCTCGGGATAGTGGAGCGGAGTATTTTATTGTAGTATCGACTACCTTCGCAAAGCTTTCTGGGAAGGCTGACTCGATACAATTTGCTGCCAAATTCTCTACTCCAAAAAACATTATAATCTGTTACATCCGCATTCTAATGCATAATAAAGAATGTTAAAACCCCACTGAAGACGAGGCGGTATGGTCCAAGACCTTAGCCTGCCCGAGTAGGGCGAAGGAAAAAAAAATTAGGGAGTTTTTGGCGGGATTTTTTCGAGTGAACTTCAGCGGCTGTTAATATTATTTGCAAATTGATTCCTAGTGGATATAGTGATATAAAAGTGGTGTAGTTTTGTGTCTCAACTGTCTGCGCAACTGGACAATATGTGAAATCATTGACAGAAGCGATCTCGGGATAGTGGAGCGGAGAATTTTATTGTAGTATTGACTACCTCCGCAAAGCTTACTGGGAAGGCTGACTCGATACAATTTGCTTCCAAATACTCCAAAAAACATTAGAATATGTTACATCCGCATTCTAATGTTACTAATGAATTCAAGAAAAATACTGATGACTAGGCAGCATGGTCTCAGACCTTAGCCTGTTCCGTAAGGAACAAAAAAAAAAAAAAAAAAATAGGGATTGACAACTCACTTCACCTAGATCATCGGATGTCTACAGTATAGGACTGCAGCCCAGGGTGACCATAAGCTCTTAGGTTATTAATTTTAGTGTGCGTAAGTGACAGATGTATACAATAGTCATATACATCTGTCCCTTACACACACTCAAAATAACCTTACTCTTAGAGCTTATGGTCACCCCCCAGGTATGACCTAGGGGGTGACCAAGCGGGTGGGGTCTATCCGTGTGTCAAGTTTTAAATTTTGTTAATTGGTTTAGACAAAACGGAGACAGAAAGAAAAGAAGAACGAACGAGCAAAAAGTTTAAATGAAAACGGTTACCTGACTATGGATTTTTTTGTTGTTTTATTAGCCTGTGTCCAGTGTTACCCGGGTTATAATAACGAATCGATTGACACCTTATTTATCAAAATCGGATGAATAGTTTAGGCGCAGAAGAACATACGTAAATACAAACATACATACATAGAGACTGGTAAATCATAACCGTTCCTTTTGGCTTCGCCGTAGTCGGGTAAAAAGAGTTTATTTGCACCACCTAGAAACTTTCGCAATTTATAATATTAGCACAGATAATATAATACTAGCATAATACTGGTATGGATTAGATCCACAAGCATGCCATTTGCCAAGGCTTAGGGTTCGCTTTCTTCCTTACGTAATTTACCAACATAACTCATCCAACGATACGTCTTGAGTTTCTGAATTGTAACACTACACACACAGTTAATTCCAAATACTAATAAGAATTTGGAATTAACTGTACGTGTCAATCCCTATTTTTACCCGACTACGGCAAATACAAAAGGAAAGTTTATGATTTATGCAGTGTATGTATGCATGTATGTATTTACGTATGTGCCTCCGTAGCGGCTAAACTAGTCCAGTAAACGAGAACAAGGTGTCAATCGATTCGTTATTATGGCCCGGGTAATATCATAGGAAACAAAAAAGAAAAAAATTGGTAGCCGGGTTACAGTTTTTATTAAACTTTATGCTAAGCAAAGTTTGACAAATAATTCACTTCTTCGTTCAGAAAACGGGGGGCGACCCATCAGAATAAAATTAAAGGCACGCATCGTTAAGGTAGATGTTGTAGATAATCCAATGTTACACCATTGAGTCAAATCAGGTTTATATTATGCTTTATTTTATAATTCTCAGTTCAGCCTTATGCGAGTTATGAGTGTGGTCCTGTTCTGTGCTCGCATCTACTTACGTACGAGGTCAGAATAGCAATTAATAGAGGGAACAACCTTGTTTTTTTGATTTACCGAAATAGTGTGGCTAATATAAATTTATTAGCAGTGGTGGCCCAGTGGTAACGGCCGCGACTAACAAGTTGTAGATCGTTGGTTCGAACCCAGGTAGGCACTTTACTTTGGGTAATTTACTTCATTCACACTGCTCTCAAAAAGGTGAAGAAAAACATGAACCAAAAATTCGAAGATACGTGTCATCTACCAATCAGCACTGGGTCACGTGGTGGATTATAGGCTATAATTATAGCTCATTCCCTCTCACAGAGAGGAGGTCTGTGTCCCAGCAGTGAGAAACGTTAAAAGGCTGATGATGATAAGTGTAAAAATATTTAAATATTAGGTGTAGATACTTAAGTAAAAAATTATGTTGAAAGAGTACCGTCAGATATTTTTTATTGATATAATAAATCAGGATAAAACGCGAAATCGCATTTTTTTCGGCTTTCGCAATTTTTAAGCCAATTAATTTTGTAGTTTTTTGTTAATCAAAAACTATAGGTACCTAACTTGACACCAAATAAAATCATGTTTGAGTAGGTAAACAATTCATCTTTAATTGAAAGAGTAGAAATATAAAAGACTAGTTTTGTCCTCTAGCTAGTTATTTTATTAGTAAGGGAGTAAATATATTTAATAATTGAATAATGAAGGTCATCTTTTCAATGAAGCGAAGAGTAGATAACTACATAATTATAACATAAGTTCTTACGTAAGGTAAGGTTTTATCCTTATTTATAAAACCGACCAAGTGCGAGTCGGATTCGCGTACGAATGGTTCTCTACTATAATATTATCGCAAAAAACACGTTTGTTGTATGGGATATGAAATATTTATTTTATGCTGTTTTTAGTATTTGTTGTTATAGCGGCAACAGAAATACATCATCTGTGAAAATTTCAACTGTCTAGCTATCACGGTTCATGAGATACAGCCTGGTGACAGACAGACAGACAGACAGACGGACCGCGGAGTCTTAGTAATAGGGTCCTGTTTTTACCCTTTGGGTACGGAACCCTAAAAACCAGTATTACGTCGAAGTCATATTGCACCTTATTTTGGATGTCTTATATTTTTCTCAAACTGGTCTAGTAAACATAAACTTGAAGCTTAAATTAAAGAACATTGAATACTAAAATATATCTCATACATGAGATCAAGATAATGTCATAACAAATGCCCAATGCTTCATGCCTCACCTTGGACGTGAGTGGAATCAAGACGAAATGTCGTTAACATTCGGGATATAAAAATAGGATCCAATGAGACGACGATGTAGACGCGGTTAAATTTACTTCACCGATCAACCTTCAACTTCAATTAAGTTTATTATTTTCTACTGAAAACTATAAACAAAGTGGATTGAAGGTTGGCAAGCAAATGTCGACGTTGATGACGATGACTTACCTACATATTTAATCTTAACCTTTCACAATACGTTATTTGCTTTTGTCGTAAACGAGGCAACACTCTACAGGCAGGCTTTTATGACTATTTTCCTGTGGCTGAAGAATTGTTTTTCCATATTCTCATACTTAGATATGGCATAGTAATGTTTTAGAGTAGAGCAACATTTAAGAGATATTAAATTAATAATATGTCAAAGTATTGTTAGAGAATCATAATAATAATATATATTTTAGAGCCGGAACAACTATCTGTAGGTCATACAAATATTTGTTACGTGCGGGAATAGAGCCCGCGACACGCAGCGCAGCAGTCAATCGCTCAACCACTACGCCAACCGTGCGCCCATATATAATACCTATTTATTAGCAGAAAATACACAAATTAACAACATATTTTAGAAACGACAGACAGAATAATCAGTCTACCTAATGAAAATTAGAACAAATCAAACATGTATAATTAATTAAAACAAGAATTGGTACAATAAAACCGGTTATACGAGAACACAGCAGAACTTGATCATTTAATTTATGGGTATGTACAACTATCAATATTCGCCGATGACATTTTTATTAGACCTACAAAAAGGATATACCAAAAAGTAAATAAAACATCCAACCAGAGTAGTGACTATAAATGAGAGTGATGATTTAGAAAGAAAAGTTCGCTCTATTAAAAAGCAATTCTTATTTTATAGTTCCCACATAAGAACTATTTTGACTAACTCATCTAATGAGCCTATATCGCTGAGTACCAGCTAATGGAAAAAAAACTGACCAAGTGCGAATCGGACTCGCGCACGAATATAATTATTGACCTCATAACTCAGTACTAAAAATAACATAAATATTCAAATAACTTTTAGAATAAGCTTTTGGTCTATATTTTTTTTAATTCATTTGCAAGATTTGGCCCATACATAACAACCAAACTAACACGGAAAGTTAAATTAAATCTTGTAATAAATAAAAAATTACATTTTTAAAGGGTTTTGTGCTGTCTCTGGTGATACACATCCCTATAAGGTATTTTTACACGGTCTGCAAACAAAATTTGTTAACACAAATATAATACATTTATAACTGCAAACAAAATCTGGAAACACAAATATAATACATTTATACAAGACAATATCAATTGACAGTCTAGTTTTCAGTATTCTATGTTTCAGAATAACTGCATTTTTATATTTTCGTATTCAATTAAGATAAAAAACTTACGTGTTAACGAAATTCGTTGCTGACTGTACCGAAGTGTTGTTTTTTTCTAAAAGATTCAAGGTAAAAGGTTAAGTGTTTTAGGATAAAACACAACTCAAAATGTTAATTGTTATTATTCTTGAGATATTTTGCGAAACGTTTAAAACAATAGAGTTTTATGAGGTCAGGTCAAACACATAAAGATGTTACATGGCTATGACATTTAGTTGAAGGAAATATGAAACCTGCAACAACTATAACTTCTATTTTTTATGGACTTTATATGAAAATGACTTGGTAATTTTAATCGATCCTGCAAATATCTACACTAAATGCCAAGCAATGAATACACGCCTTGCGAAACTGATTCTCGCAAGATGGGGCTACTTTGACGGAACAGCAGCAGGGTGAGTTTGTGGAAACGAGTCGCAAACCATGCTCCACCTTATATCCTGCCTTCTATGCCCCAAAACATGCAGCCAAAGTGATCTATGCGCTGCCACCGCCGGCGTAGTCGTGGAAGTTTTGGGCCATATAATCTGAATTACTGTGGTGCCAGCAACATAAATATATTATTGCCTATCACAGCACGCTTAGCCCGCCTTCCACTAAAAAGGGTAATAAGCGGAAGCGGAGGAAACGAATTGAGCAGACCGGAGTAAAATACTTGTGCACTTCCACCAAGAAAGAGTTTCAGCATTTGCCTTCCACTGCTAGCTGACTTTGCGGGGCGTGCGAGTCCGTACAAAACTAGCGTGCGACGCCATGACACAGCGGAATCGTTTTAATTAGCTAAATCCGATCCGCTTACTCGCTCGCGGTGGATGTGCTCGTATGCAAATCAGTGTTGCTCGACTCTGCGAACACTTTCGTGACTCTGTGAACTCATTTAGTCCGCTCCGCTTACTCTTATTCAGTAGAAGGACTTCTATGCAGTTCGCCATTGCGAGTTATACAGACTCCGTACTAAGCTCGTTACGCTCGCATTTTATTTAGACATAAGTTTAGGTGTCACCTAGTGTGGCCATCCTGAGCCGCATATATTTATTATTTATTATATTCTTTATTGTACACCACAAAAATATATATACAGGACAAACACAACAACAACACAACCTTTGGATGGTCTGAACGAGAGGAGAGGAATTTATGGTTGTCAGTGTACAATATATCTAAATAATAACATAAAATACATACATACAATAATAAATAATATACTAATAAAAAACAAAAATATCACAGAGAAAGGAGAAGACTAATTATAGTGAAAGGAATTGGCCCTTCACCATTTTTTTTAAATGATATAAACAGTAACCTGTATATGTGAGGACCTTAGGGCTGCGTCAGCGAATACTGGGTCAAACATATAACATATTTACCATCGACGCGCTACGAAGAAGTGGCCATTAGGTTTTGATCAAGTACCTAAAAGCAACGTATCTCTTTTTCGTTCTCCTGTATCGTGGGTGCATTTACAAACATACAAACTTACGTACACGACCGGAACAACTATCTGTAGGCCACATTAATATATTTATCCCGTGCGGGATTCGAACCCGCGACAGCCGATCGCTGAACCACTGCGCCATCCGTATCGTCAAATACATGATGGTCAGTGAAGGTTTTCAGGAAAATTTACCTCCGTTGGCGACACTTTGGCAAGTGGTCCTCCACTTGGAAAACGTAACTTTAGTCGACCGTACTTTCTAACCTAACTATTTTTCTCTAGTTTCCGTTGTATGACCTTTTTTTTGGGTTGGTAAATCATCCAATGACTTCGCCGGCTATGGATGAAGCGGGAGGACGTGTCAGACTTTTACTGACTAAAACCCACCTTCGTTCCTTCAGTTGCTTGAGCCACGGCCGCGGTTACACTCTTTCAAATTTATCCGCGACCCTCTGTTGTATGGTCTTAGGTCTTATCTAGGTTTGAATACATTATGTTGTTATGTGTGTTGACATAATTATTAACCACTATATAGCGACCCACCCCGGTTTCGCACGGCTAGTAGAGCATATTATGCCTAGTTGCCTACATGTTTTTTCTGTCGTAGGGTTCCGTCATCGGTGTGAGACCCGCGCTTGAATTTATTATCGCACGCGTTAGTTTTTATTATGCGATAACTCCTAAGATATTCATTTAAATCACATAGGACTTTTCTGTAGACCTATAAAAGTGGAACTATTCCACCTTGTTGTATCTCATGATTTGTTATATCTCAAAAGGATTAGGCAGCGTTTTCGATGAAAGGTCCAGCCAGGCTTCAATTTTTCCGACATTTTGAACAATAATTATTGTCATATTTCAACCCGTATACACCAAACCTTAACAACTTATACACCTGAACTTTCCTCATTAATCACTCTGTCTATTAGTGGAAAAACGCATGAAAATCTGTGCAGTAATTTTTGAGTTTATCGCGAACAGACAGACAGACGCGGCGGGGAACTTTGTTGCCACAAAAGAACTAGGCGAAATAGTCACATATTGGGTACAAAACATCAAAAACGCGTGACGAGGTAAGCCCAGGCAGAAATGGAGAGAGGAGTTGGGCTCAAATTGCTCAAAATATAGAAAATTTAATGAAGGAGGGGCTTTGCCCTGCAATGAGACACTACGGAATCCATGTGAGGAGGAACAATTCTGACACGAAAAGTTCAAAAAAAGGAACTTGTATTTAATAAAATGTAACTGATAAGCAGTAAATGTGTAAAAGGCTCATATTATCCATAAGTAAGTTGCTCTCATTGATATTTATTTTTAAGGTTTCCGAGTTTCATACTATAAAGGTCAAATCATATTTCTTATTGACTTCCTTTGGTTTCTGCACGTACTTCATGGCCGTTTTTGTCATTAATATCGTCTGTGTTGTTGGCGGTCCTATTCTTAATTATTGTCGAAGTATACCACACTATTTTCTATGCCGTCCTATAATAAACATTGACTATGTGCGAACGATGGCTGGCATACACCTAGTCATCATAGGTGAAGAGTATCAGTACATCGGAATTTGTCTGCGATATGAGCGTGATACAGTTAGATATAGTCTATCTGTTAAGATCCGTGAAGGATTATCATGTACTAGCTGTCCCACGCGGCTTCGCTCCCGTCAACTGGCTACCTACCTACCCATCTACCCTACCTACCCTACATACATAAATGTTGTTCATAACTTAAACCGTTTACGCAGCGCACGCAACGGAAGCTCTCAAAAAGGAATATTTTTGTCCGTTTTTGCTACATTTTTCATTTATGCTCCGCTCCTATTGGTTGTAGCGTGATGTTATATAGCCTATAACCTTCCTCGATAAATGGGTTATCCAACACAAAAATAATTTTTCAATTCCAACCAGTAGTTCCTGAGATTATGCTTGTTTGGCAACTCAGTTCCAGTCTGCCTTAGAGTCAGGGTCGCTGCCCCAGTTCCTAACGACAGGAATAACCCACCTGCTCTATAAATCGGGTAGTACTGCGGAACCCACCGAACGGGTCCCGCGGTACTAAGGAGCTGCTCCTCATAGACATTGCCATTAGCCAACAGGTTCGCCGTTCCTGCAAGGATCTGGCGACATGTTGGATAGATTACAAGAAGGCCTATGACTCAGTGCCACATACATGGCTCATGAGGGTGCTGGAGTTGTATAAAATTGATACAACTCTGCGCGCCTTCCTGACGTCATGTATGGGGCAGTGGAGGACGGTCCTTCACTATCCAGGATGTCGATAGATTCAGGAAAACAGTGAACCTATAAGGATTGAGCGTGGTATATTTCAGGGCGACAGTCTGAGTCCTCTGTGGTTTTGTTTAGCCCTGAACCCTCTCAGTACACTGCTGGAGGGTTCAGGCCTGGGCTATCGGTTGAGGAGAGGTGGTCAGGTTATATCACACCTCCTTTACATGGATGACCTGAAGCTCTTTGCCCCCAACAACTTGCAACTGATGAAGCTACTGAAGGTAACAGAAACCTTCAGTGACGCCATCAGGATGGAATTTGGTGTGGACAAATGTGCAGTCATGCATGTAAAGCCGGGAAGATTATGGAATACAACTCTCGGAATCCATACACCTTAGATCCCTTTCCTCAACTGAGACTTACAAGTATTTGGGTATGTCGGAAGCACATAGGCATCAATGTTACTGACGTGAAACAATCGTTGAAGGAACGCTTCTTTGGCCGCCTGAAAAAAGTACTAAATAGTCTTTTATCCGGGAACAAGGTGCGCGCCTTTAATGGATGGGTCATGCCGGTCTTGATGTACTCTTTCGGCATACTCAAATGGACTCAGACAGAACTTGACGCGCTGGATAGGAGAGTCCGCACATTGCTTACCGCAAATCGTATGCATCACCCACTGTCATCGGTTATGAGACTGTATATCCCTCGGAAGAGCGGGGTCGTGGCTTTTTAAATGCTAAGACCCTGCACAACCGCGAGGTATGCAGTCTTAGGGAATACTTCCAGGCCGCTGACGTTGGTATGCATCGAGATGTGGTAACAGTGGACAAGGCCCTTACCCCGCTCTCCTTGGCTAACGAGAACTGGCGCAAACCTATAGTATTAGATACTAATGACCGCATGGAGGTATGGCAGAGCAAGGAGCTTCACGGACGCTTCTACCGGGTTCTAAATGGGCCCGATGTAGATTTATTGGCGTCCGTGGCCTGGTTGCGATTTGGTGACCTTTTTGGGGAAACCGAAGGTTTTGTCTTTGTGATTATGGACGAAGTTATGATGACGAACAACTACCGGAAATACATTGTGAAAGATGGCACGGTTGACATCTGTCGGGCATGTCACCGGCCTGGGGAATTCATCCGTCACATTATCTCCGGTTGTTCTAGTCTAGCTAACGGAGACTATTTGCATAGACACAACCTTGTAGCCAGGATTATCCATCAGCAACTTGCTCTTAAATACAATCTTGTGGAATCGGAAGTGCCTTACTATAGGTATGAGCCCGACCCAGTTCTCGAGAATGGCAATGTCACGTTGTATTGGGATCGGTCTATCATCACTGACAGGACTGTTGTTGCCAATAAGCCTGACATAGTGGTGATAGACCGACTAGAGCATCGCGCAATGATTGTTGATATAGCGGTCCCCCATGACGTGAACTTCGTGAAGGCTGAGAGAGATAAGAAAAGCAAGTATCTTGATCTGGCTCGCGAGGTTGTCGACATGTGGGATGTGAATACAGCAATCATTGTGCCGATAGTCGTTACGGCCAATGGCATAATAGCCAAGAGCCTCGACGAACATCTGAGGAGGCTCTCGTTGGGCAGCTGGATCAAGGGCTTGATCCAGAAAGCGGTACTCCTGGACACGGCACGTATCGTTAGGAGGTTCCTCTCTCAGTAGCACTGACCACCGGTAGCTTGGACCCTGTTCCCGATACCGGTGGGCTACTATTTTTTATATTTTTAAAGTTTTTCTTTGTTGTATGTATTTTGTAAAAATATTAAAAAATGTAAGAAATAAGAAAGAAAATTAAATAAAGGACATAATAATAGTGTAGATTATAATCTCCATCTGCTGAATAGATTAATTAATCAGATTGACAATTAATATTTTAATGATTCTAAGCTTCAGAACCTACCGACTTAGATTACCTTAAGACACCTAAGTACTGTAATGAAGTGTTTTACCTCTTTACCTAAAAGGTTCGGCCTCTACCTCTTTTAAAGCTGGCATCAAAATATTTTAGTTTTGGAAGATTGATCATATTTGGAATGCTAAGAATATTCGAAGATATTAACACGCTTTTTTGTTTCGTTTTGAATCGGACTTCTATAAAAGCCACCATAGGGTGAAAACTTTATGAAAATATAAATATGTAAAAGCAATTTTCCACTTTAATTGACCTCCTAAAGCTACGTCCCTCATAGTACCTACCTATGATATTTTAAATTGATAGTATGTCGAAAGAACCTACTGCCGTTCCGTAAAAATCTCACCAAGAAATCTTTGTTGAAGTGAGTTGTAAACCGTCCAATCAAGGTTGAATGATATTTCCTTCTAAGTTCACTTCATCAAAGTTTACACGGTGAAGAGACAGAACAGACAAGCTGAAACTTTGGAGTGACAGATTTAGATTTTCACGATAAAATATTTACTGAATAAATATTGCATATAGAGCAGTGCTGCTCTGCTTTCACCGCAGTGTTAAGTTTGAGACGATAGTATTCAATCTGCCTGGACTTTTCATAACTATGATTAGGTCGGCTTTCAGTCTCTAACCAGATGCCGTTGAATATCAGTATTTCACATGAGGCGAATGCTTGATGATGAAATAATGAGGTACTAATTTTGTACTACCCTGTTATACCAGACCAGCAGCACTGGTGGAAGTTAGTATTTTCACAGAATTCCAATATTTTCGTACATCATACTCGTAGATGAGTTAGAGTAAGTATATGGTTTTGGTTTTTGGTTCGTACCTGATTATTCTTGTATTCCACTCGGAACTCCTTCTGCAGGTAAGGGTCTATGGGCGGCACCCCCAGCTCGTCTATACCATGGATCATCACTGCAATGCCTTGTTGTACAGCATCCGCCATACAGTCGTTCACATCTATTGCATTTCTGTCGCATACTTTCAAATATTTTTCTGTAATTGTAAATGAAATTTTAAAAGATTCCCAGATCAACTGTTCGTATTCTGATATATTGAAAATCTGGTATTCTGAGATCGTGCCGTATAAATTAGTGCAAAATTGCAATATTTTTTTGTATTATAGGCACTAAAAACAAAACAGTCAAAATTTAAATGATCTGGCAGGTTCTTCAAAATTTGTAGAGTTCATGGTCTTTACGAATCCATCCATTCAAAATGCTAGTTTAGTTGTTTTTTTTACATTAATTGCATGTTTCGCTTAAGTACGTGGAAATACGTCTGTCACATGGCAATTTAATGATGCCGCTAATTATGAAGAAGGGACAAAAATTATACAGTATTATCTGGATAGACAATTAAAGTGTGCATAACACCGTGTTTATGACGTGTGGACATTACTCGTGTAAGTCGAGCATCTTCTTCATAGCTATTTATTTTTATTTTACGGTAAATCGGCAAAAGTCGTAAATAAGAAACAAAAAAGTAAACTAGGAATTATGGATATTAAGGCGCCTCCCCGACCAAAACGCCGCGCTAGTCGTTTTTGTGCAGTTTTTAAGAGCTATCTACTCTTTATTTAAAAAGAAATATCAATTAATAAAAATACATTAAATTTCTACATAATGTTGATTCTAAAATGGTAGTACACTTTTTTTTTAAAGAGGTTTATGTTTCACAAATCTCCTTCCAACAAAACCAAAAAAATGTGAAAAAATTATTGATAGCATGCATCTCCTCGTAAAGTATTCATTAATTATTTTTTATACTAACACTAATGGATAGACAAAACTTGTATACATCTGTCACTTACTCAACATCAAATTGATACCGCTCTAAGAGCTTATGGTCACCCCCCTGGGCGTATTCATTACCGTAATTCATGCGCCACCAGTGCCGCTAGACCAATAGGAATGCTCATATCTCATGCTGATTTTTTGGTCAGGGTACGGCCTTAAATTAATATTTTTTTATTCAGGCAATAATAATTTGCTTAATTCAATAAGCTAAATTATACTCAATCCCGCAGACCTCTGATTCCAAACACAATCAATAGTTTTATCGGCCAGTTACTAATATGCCATAGGATAGGCCTGTAGGAAATTGGAACCAGAATTTATAGATCTACGGTGTATTACTGACTGGCCGATACAATTATTGAGGAATTCATATTAAGAACGACGTCTGCACCCTGCGTTATTCAAATTCAATTTTATTTAACAGTTCCCGCAAAAATGCGGGATCCCACGTTCAATTACTTTGTTTAAAATTAGGTACACAAACATACAAATAAAATTAAAATAATAATATTAATATCACTTACTAATATCAACTGCACAATAACAAACACTGAACACTGTCAACAAATAAAAAACTGTTTTTAATCGAAGCATTTTGATATAATATTTTTTTATACAAGTAAATATTTATTTTTTGACACACAAGAAAAAATCAAGGTGGTATAAGAGACGAGTATTGCGGCCTAAGTTGTGGCATCAATTGTAAGTTTCGGTCCAGCGCTGCGCACGCGCCTCTCCGCCCGCCGCCGCCGTACGTTGAGCGCCGCGCCGATTGCATAAAACACAGCCTTCAATGTCAGTACTGGTTTGGTGAATACATAATAAAGTTAGGTAATAACACGATTATCCTGTCATATATTTAATGAATTATGCATTTAATTGAACTGATAATTGTTTACCTAAATATTATTATACACTCAAAACGGCTAATTGAGCTCAAACAGAACCATGGCATTAATAGTATTGAACAATAAAAATATTTATGCACGAATAAGATCAATATTTTTATCTTAAACACATATCGCGATATAGCACCGTTATTTTTTTTTTTTTTTTAATTTATTTTGTGCAATAGATGTTATTGCATTTGTATCAACTAGACCTACATTGTTGTGTTTTGGAAGGTACCTACTTTGTTGATGTCTGCATCGGTATTTTAAATGCAATATTAAATTAAGAAGAAAACATGCCTAAAGAGTGCCATCTGTCGCAAATTGTCTGCGTAATATCCGCAAGATTCCAACATACACAATACTGTTTACTTTTAAGATTATAGCCCTGCGTATATCGCAAGGAGGTTTAAGCGTAAAGATGACCTACTTATTGAATGCAAAGTTATTGAGATCATGACTCATGTCACACCGCGACGCAACACTGCAACCACTTTTTAACCGACTTCAAAACAGGAGGAGGTTCTCAATTCGCCAGAATCTTGTTTTTTAATGTTGTGTTCCCCGATTACTCAAAGACGCCTGGATACTTCCAAGGTGGTCCCATAGTCATTAATTCAGGATCTGATGATGAAATCCTGGAGAAATCGACGGAACTCCTCAAATATTATAGAAATACGTATAGGTAGCGATTTTTGTATTTTCATCAACAATGCCAGCATTTGCTTCCAGAAGTTTCATTTGGTGAAGTGGAACTGATGAAGAAGACAGCAGAGGGTCACTGGAACTCCTTAGTGATACATATATCACGGGTATAAGATATCTCGAATAGTTAACCGACTATGATGAAGCAAATACTTTTAAATAAATGGTTGGATGAAACCATCGAACTGATCTGATGATGAAGCCGGAGGGCAGGCACGGAACTCCGAAATAAAATAATGTATACTAATCGTGTTTGAGTTTATTGGAATCGTCTTGCAATGTACTTTGTCAATACTTAATTGAAGAAAAAAATAAACCAACTTCCAAAGCAAAACTACGTTTTGCTTTGGAAGTCGGTTTATATTTTTCTTTTCCGAAGTCGTTGTCAAAAAATGAAAAACAATAGGTAAATAAAAAGACACCGACTTCGGAAAATAAAGTTATTTTACGCTTTGTAGTGTTTTGCTCCATAACAAGCTACTTTTCGGAATGCACGGGAGAATCACATTTATTACTTTTTTTTTTTTTTTTAAGATGTTGATACGCGGAATTTAAATTTTCAATTTATTCAAATTCTCTCACTGGAATATAGCTATACCTTTTTGTGTAGTAAATAGACTTATATATTGTATGCTCAGATTATATTGTACGGTTAATTAAAAACTTGATCGTTGTTCTAGGTTGGTAGAGTGGTCGCAAGCGCTACTGCTGAGCAAGAGGTCATGCGTTCGATTTCGGGGTCAGGCAAAGTGTTGAGTGTGAGTCAGGACTTGTGGCCGGTTGATGAAAATAATGTGCGTTGTACTATAGCTGCACTTCTGCCTAATTCTTCGGCGAATACAGGCGTAGGCGTGATGTTATGTGTATGTTTTTAAACGACTTCAAAAAGAAGGATGTTCTCAATTCGACTGTTTTTTTTAATGAATGTTATGGCTAAAATTTTTTTTACTTTGTGTACCGATTTTGATGATTCTTTTTTTATTTTTAAGCTGTTTCTTCTCATGTGGTCACATTTAAATTTGATCAAGATCTGATGAGCAGTTTTTGAGTTATCATTAATAATGCGTTTTTTGCATGATACAAAATAAGGTACCAAAAATAAAAAAAAACTTTTCACCAATAAAATAAACCGACTTCCAAAACAAATACTACAAAGCGAAAAATAATCTTTCTTTTCGGAAGTCGGTGTCTTTGGTACCTATTTTTTTTTCGTTCTTGTCCCTGACTTCCGAAAAGAAAGTTAATTTTTCGCTTTTTAGTGTTTTGTTTTGGAATTCTGTTTAATTTTTATGTTACAAAGTTTTTTTTAAAGTGGTGACATGTCGCCTCGCATTTCGGTGTGAGCGGAACCTTTAGCTAAGCCACAACAACCTAATGCTCGCTAGCTTTATATAGCCTTGGTGCAGATAATACACACATATTATTTAGCGCATTTTTAACATCTACTTCAAGGTGTTCGAAATTCACCAACCAATAAATTTTAAAACCAGTTGCGAAGCTCTAATTTAAAGGCAGGTGAAATAAAATAACAAGCTCACTACATAATAAAGAGTGAACCAAGCTTTTTATTTTATTGTATTTTTATGTTATAATTATACAGTATTAAACATTTTCAAATATGCTAATTAGTATACCATACCAACGGAGGCAAGAATCGCATTTATAGATATTATGTTTTTCACGAACCAATTTTCGTATGTCGAAATTTGGGTGTGTACTGCCAGTTTTCACTAACACTACGTGGGGTGTGTAACGTTTCTCTAATAATTACAAAAAGATCTAATTTCCCTTATATGACCTTATTTCATTTAATACTCGTATACCTACTTTTTTAACATAGCGACCAAATGATATAATGACTTAATGATATAATTAAATTTTACCTTATTTTATATGGTTATAATGAACATTTTATATAAGTTTTTAAGCTGACATGGTCACAATCATTAGAATTGATATAATATGTTCAGCTCGTAAATAACACCCACCCGCAAAGACATTAGTTCTCGTGATCATGGCGCTTGTAACGGTGCCGAAATATCGAGCTCTCAGCAAAAATCTTAATATACACGGTAAATATCCCGAAACATATATTAATTTTGTATAATGCACATTTGAAATATTTTAAATATTCTTAATGATTATTCACTAACTGATTGACATAATTATTATTGCGATCCTCTCATTTACTTATTTTATTTTATTTTTGGAACGAAATTCCTTATCGCGCGTTGTGAAAGGGACGGAAAAAATTCTTACGAAAAGTTGTCACGACACTTTTTGCTATAGTTGTAAGCCGTGCGGCGTGCGCGTGTTTCGTGCGTGTTCTAGCCTATACGCTGTTGTGTCATACATATATATATGTGTGTGTATGTATGTATATATATATGTGTATATGTATGTATATATTTAGTTTCTTAACGCCAGACGTACAAAACCCTCCACCACAGGGTCCACCTCGAGTCGACACTACTCGAAAACCGACCCCGAGCCGCCACTAATAACGAACCGGCGATCTAATCAGAAAACCTAAAAACCTCCATATCTCGGAAACGGTTGGAGCTAGCTCAATTCTGAGTAAAAATTTGCCCCCCTGCCCCACGTCGTTTCAGGCCGGAGAACAAGATAGGATAACCGGTTGCAAGTCGGTTGAATTGAACTTCTGCCGTCCCTCACTACCACCACTGCTGAAGCCCGACGGGTCACTGGCCCACTCCGCTGAGAAGAAACCAAACTTGTTTGCCTCTCTTTTCGCGGAATCTTCGCGTCTGGATTCTGGTGACGCGCGGCCCCCTCCTTCTCCTGATGGATGCGAGACGAGTATGTCGGACATTCGTATCCATCAAAAGGACGTTCGTAGGGTGCTGCGCAATCTTGACGTGAACAAGGCTAGTGGCCCCGACGGGATTCCGGCAATTGTTCTCAGAACCTGTGTGCCTGAACTGTCTCCGATCCTGACACGCCTGTTTCGCCATTCGTATGAGACGGGAAAAGTGCCGAATGCTTGGAAGCAAGCTAACGTTCAGCCTGTGCCCAAGAAGGGCAGTCGGGCTGACCCGGCCAACTACAGGCCCATTTCAATAACGTCCATCCTCTGCAAGAGTATGGAACAAGTTCTCAACTCTAAGCTCCTGGCATACCTAGAAGCTAATGACATCCTCAGTGACCGCCAATATGGCTTCCGCCAAAATCGGTCAACTGGGGATCTTCATTCACATCTGGAGTGAGGCCATCGAGAGGCACGGGGAAGCGCTTGCCGTTTCCCTCGACATCTCGAAAGCTTTTGACAGGGTCTGGCATGAAAGCCTTATTGGTAAGCTTCCTGCATTCGGTCTGCCCAGTGGTCTGTGCGATTGGGTTGCAGACTTCCTGAGGAACCGGTCCATTCGAGTGGTAATTGATGGCCGCTCATCAGAACAACTGTGTATGAATGCCGGGGTCCCTCAGGGGTCGGTTCTCTCAGCAACACTGTTCTTGCTGCACATAAACGATCTGCTAAAACCCGGCACTTTTGGGTATGCGGACGATAGCACTGTTGCTGAGAGATACGTGTCCGACGTGCGTGGCACTGAACCTCAGATCCAGTCTCTCCGGGTGGCCATGGTTGAGCGCTTGAATCTGTCCTTGAAGGCAGTCTCCGAATGGGGCGATGCCAATCTGGTCAAGTTCAATGCTGGTAAGACCCAGGCGTGTCTTTTTTCCGCTAAAAGGAGTCAATTCCACCCGGCTCCTTCTTTCCGAGGTGTAACCGTGCCGATAACGGACCATCTTAAGGTTCTTGGCGTTACGTTGACATCGACGTTCAATTTCGGTCCATTCATTGAGGCAAAAGCTCAGCTGGCTGCCAAAAAATTGGGGATCCTCGCGAAGGTGAGACGGTACTTCACGCCAGAACAATTGCTCAACTTGTATCAAGCGCAAGTTCGATCATGCATGGAGTACTGTTCTCATCTCTGGGACGGATCTGCCAAGTACCAGCTGGATGCACTTGAGTCGATCGAAAAACGGGTCAAGAGGCTCATTGGCAATGAAGTACTCGTCGAATCTAGGCTCCAGGACCTCGAACATCGGCGCAGAGTTGCCAGCCTGTCGGTTTTTATCGGTTGCATTTCGGGGAGTGTGCGTTGGAATTGCATGAACTAATTCCTCCTAGCCCGTTCCATCATCGGACTACAAGACGTACGGCGATGCGTCATCGGTACATGGTGGACATCCCACCCATACGCACCAAACGTTTTGGGAATACTTTTATTATGCGTACAGCAAAGGAATGGAATTCCCTGCCGGAGTCTGTATTTCCTGTTGGCTACAACCTGGGAGTCTTTAAGTCAAGAGTGAATAGGTTTCTTCTAGGCAAGCGTGCTTCATCGTCGACCACATCGTCGCTTACCATCAGGTGAGATAGTAGTCAAACGCAAGCCTATAAATAATAAAAAAAAAAACCCCCCCCTCTTAACTGTTCACCTTCCACCCCGCAATTTATTTTTACCCCATTCTAAAATATCAATATGAAAAGTCTATAAAATCGTGCAACAAACCCCTCCCCCTCTCACCCCTCCCCCCACCCCCCCTCACTCCTCACCCGCTCTCATTTACTCGAAATCCTTTTCATAAAATAATTTTAAAACATTTTTTAGGTGAGATCGAAAATATACGAACGACCGAACCAACTATTCAAATTGTAAAATCCACATTTATTAACCGTAACCTAGCGCCATCTGTCGCCATCAGATGGAATTAAAAAACATTAATTTAAGAAATAAAATTGTATCTCGGCAACGGGAGGAGATAGGCCAAATCTGACAACAGATTAGAATATACTATAAATATGTTATAAATTGTAATAAATATAGTATATTCTAATATATATATGTGTATACACATATGTATATATACTAAAGGAACTTCGTTCCATCCGGGTGTCCCTTGACACCTCTCAAGTTTTTATTTTTTAAATTAAAATTATATTGAATTATAACTTAAATTTGATATATTTATTATCTGGAATTGTAAACCTTTGCACGCCCATGTGGCGGTAAAATATGGAGAACTTTATTATAAAAGCACCTATGTACTCTACCCATGTTTGCAAAGAAATAAATGATTTTGATTTAGTTTTTTTTTAACTATTATTCATTTAGCGTAATATTCAGTTACTATAATCTGTGCTATAATATTCAAAATCTATAAGTAACGTTTAATATAATTTAGAAACGTCTACTTTGTTTTGTATATTTTTGCAAAACCTGATTAGATTTTAATCGCCTGCCATTTTCGTGCTAGCAAAAACAATCACCACATAAATATTGCTTGCTATTAGATTGCTTTTATGCGGGTATTTTTTATTTTTCTCTCGTCGAATCTGTTCCAAAACCAAATCGGGGCAACCCAAGTTCACGTATTCTTTTGATTGCTACCCCTAGAGTGTATATAAAAACCGGAGGCGCGAATGAAGAGCAAGCCCCGTCCGCTGTAACAAAGTATAGGCTCTCTAGGCAGGAGATGAGCATGGGTGCCTATCCTTTATTACGTAAGGGCGAAGGGATTGCTCTTCCCGCAGCGCCGGAGACGACGCAGAAGCAACTTTAGTGTTTTGAGGTTAGGTCAGATTTTTTTTTCTCTAGATCTATCTTAGATAATTAGTCAAATTAACGTTATATTAAAAGAGCATTATACAAATTGAAAATTATATGAAATAAACGTTATACTAAAGTTATAAGAGCAAATGCAGGTTATATGAAATATAACATGACACAAATGGGTGCACTGACTGGACAGGTCCACTCAATCTGGCTGTTCTTTCCTCAAAAGACCATTTCAGACATCAGTCTACATGGTCTTCACATGATCTAACCAAGTTTTTATCTGGACTTTAAAAGAGACTGACGTCCTTTGAATTTGTTTCGCCCTTTTTTCACAGAGTAGTCAGATAGTGAACAGGCTTTAGGATGAATTCCCTAGTCCCTTCCTTTCCTTTATCTTTAAATTTCGAATTCGCCGCCAAAACGCATTCTCACATATGCAAGTGCGGCAAAGACTATACCTCCACTGCGCCATCTGACGGCGGGCGGAAAACAAATGAGTTCGAACTCAAAATCAATGCCGGCCGGCTCAAATTCACGTGCGCGAAGGAAACTATCGTGAAATAAGTCTAAATGGACAAGTGTGGTGATCACCCAACTCCATGCAGTGTTCCAAGTATCTTGTAAGTACCTTAATACCTCATTGTGTCCTTCAGCCTGTTTTTGTAGGAAATAATTATCTCAAGCCACGTCCTTGGTTAGACGTAAGCACATTCATATTTTTGGTCCTTCGAGCCGGATACCTGTAGATTACAGTTTTTTCAGGCATTCTCAGGTTCAATTTCAATAAAAAACTCTGAGATTTGCTAGATATTTGCATTTTGCAAGTATAATCCTACAAAAATTACGTTGGTCATACTTTCCATGTAACCTATACGGATTCAGAGGTCATCTTAATTTTATCCGTATTATATTGCAATACTTTATGTATTTTACGTAATTTATTGAAAGTAATCTTATTACATACAACTATTTGAGGTATTTATTAACTTATAAACATTATTTCACAATCATTTCACCTAAACCTACTATCTAAAGGTATCGAAAAACACCTAGTAAAATCTCAACTTAGGTTCGTATTTTCATACCTATTTATCACACACAGAACAAAATGGAGGAAGGCAAACTTAAACTTCTTCAATCTCAACGCGAATATGTTTACCGTGATATCCAAATCCTTTATGACTTATCAAAAACTATGATTCAAGATCGTTCAAAGGTATCGTCGTTCAAGGCGAGATATACTCGAATACATTCAATTCGCGAAGAATTTGTTTTGATATGTGGTAAAATACAGACTTTGGAGTTAGCCATGAAACCCGATGCCCGGGTGTGCCAAGAGTCTTTGAGTTCGTTTGATGATTTGTACTATGCCGTAATCAGCGCAGCGGCTGAGTTGCAGATTACTGATAAGAGCGGAAATGTTTCCGGGGCATCGCAGTGGTCGGCGCCGCCCGCGCATGCGGGGGCTTACGACTCCGCACAAACGGGACGTAACGCACGGCTTCCTAAACTTGAGTTACCTAAATTTGATAGTAAAATTGAAAATTGGCAAACGTTTTATGATATTTATAAAACCTTGATTCATGATAGCAATTCGATTTCTCAAATAGAAAAATATCACTATTTAGCGTCTTGTTTACAAGGCCCGGCTTTGTCTATTGTCAAAGGGGTCCCGATGACCGCGGATAATTACGAAGTTGTTTTTAATAGTTTGATCGAACGTTATCAAAACAAGCGTATTATAGCTTTAACATATCTAGATAAATTCTTAGATCAGCCAGATTTAAAATCGGGTAACTTCCAAGATTTACAAATTTTATCAAACGTAATCTATGAGGCATACCATGCACTCCAAACGTTGAACATTGAAAATTTGGGTGATTTTATTTTATTTTGTTTAACTTCGCGCATACTGGACTCGGACACGCGTCATCGGTTCGAATCTCAAAACATTTCACAAATACCCACCTTTTGTGAATTGTTAAAGTTTCTTCAAGACTACGTAAAAGTCTTAGAAACTAGTCAGTTATCTTCTAAATCTAATATCAGGCATAATATGCCTAACCCTCGTAACCTTGAGGGGAAAAAATCTTCGCCTGCGACTAGTAGGCAAAATAGCAGCGGATCAAAACGCTCATCTTATCTCGCAAAATCAAATCCACCTGCAAATGTGACTTGTGCTCATTGCAGTGATGCGCACTTGATTTATCGGTGCCCTACCTTTCAATCTTTAGATTCTCGTGCTAGACTCGCGTTAGTACAAGGTAAAAATAATATGTGTACAAATTGTTTGCGTACAAATCACGTCATAGATAAATGCCTATCTAAAATGGCTTGCACGTTATGTGGATTACGTCACCATACCCTATTGCATATTGACCCAGCGCCATCAAGCGCGAGCGCAACCACTGGAGCGAACGTTACTGCTCATGCCCACGCCGCCGTTCCCCACTGCGATATGGTACTACTAGGGACATGTCAGGCGCGCGCGTTCAACACTGCCGCCGGCACTCAATGTACCGTCCGTGCACTCGTAGACAGTGGGGCGCAGGATTGTTTTATCACATCGGCGTGCGCGCGATTGCTCGGGTTAAAAATCCGCCGGTGTAAGCTTAGTATAGCCGGACTAGGACAAAACTCAGTCACTCAAGTAAGGGGGGTGACGGAATGCACTATACGACCCGTACACGGTGAAGCTCCGCATTTTAATATAAAGCCTGTCGTATTAGATAACATCACTGCTCTAATACCTAGCGCTAAAGTACCATCAGTCGTTCGAGAATGTTGCAACCATCTAGTGTTAGCTGATCGCGACTACGATGTACCCGCGAAAATCGATTTATTAATAGGGGCGGAGTTATTCCCCGAAATCTATGACGGTCAACGTATCAATCTGGGGCCCGGTTTACCTACCGCTCTGCGCAGCGTTTTCGGATGGATTCTCACCGGGACAGTAAACGCATACTCTGTGCCTTTAAACACCGCGTGCTCTTTAGTGGCCACCACATTCACATTAGATGAGCAAATTAAAAAAATTTGGGAAGTGGAAGAACCACCGCGCGTGGACATCACTGTCCCTGAGAATGATATCTGCGAACGCATGTACACTGATTTAACCTATCGTGAACCTAACGGACGATACGTCGTACCTATCCTCTTAAAGGATAGCGATCGTTCTTTGGGTGAATCTTATAATAGTACTTTGTCGCGTTTGTCTCATCTTGAAAAAAAACTTAATCGTCAGACTGAACTTAAATCCGATTATATTAATTTTATGCGTGAGTACGAGAATTTAAATCACATGTACACCGTACCTAACTGCGTCGTACCTACTCTCAATCGTTATCTTATCCCTCACAGTTGCGTCGTTCGCCCGGAGAGCACGACCACTAAATTGAGAGTGGTATTCGATGCTAGTTCTAAAAACACTAACGATCTATCGTTAAACAATATTGTATTTACTGGCCCTAAGCTTCAAGTGGATATTGTGGATATTATAACCGGCTTCAGACTACACAAAGTAGTTCTAACGTGTGATATCTCAAAAATGTATAGAGGAATCTTGATTAGACCGGAGGATCGGAGCTTTCAACATATTCTATGGCGAGAATCCCTTAGTGATCCAGTTAAAGAGTACGAACTTGCGACTGTCACCTACGGAGTTAGTAGCTCACCTTATCTGGCTATCCGCACCCTCCACCAATTGGCTGCTGATCATGGTGCCGCGTATCCACGCGCAGCCGAAGCCCTTCTTTACGAGACATATGTTGACGGCATAACGACAGGCACGCCCTCTGTACGCCAAGTCATGGAGCTAAAAGATCAACTTATTCATTTGTTAGGTTGTGCTCAACTTGAGCTCCGAAAATGGAGTAGCAACTCACAATCTTTTCTTAAAACCTTGCCAGTAGATCATTGTCAAACCATTCAACTTTTCTCCGAAGAAAATGATAAATCAACGTTAAATATCTTAGGAGTCCAATATGATCCTGTGAGTGACAATCTCAGTTACTCACAGTCCCCAATCGAGGACGATGAATTTACCAAGCGTTCCATCTTATCCAGCATCGCTCGTATCTTCGACCTTCTTGGGTGGCTTACACCTTGTATCTTAAAAGCCAAATTGCTCCTTCATGATTTATGGCGTTTTTATCCTATAATTGCTAAGTCCAAGGTAGCACCTCTAAAAGTGACAGTAAACCTTTTAGAGCGTTGCAATGCTGTATTACCATCCAAAGTAATAAATCGCATTCACTCCTTGCTTAGCTCAAAACTTATCTTAAATAAATCTATCTTATTCACGGGCAGCTTGACTGTTTTGTCGTGGTTGAACATTGAGCCACAAACACTTATGACCTTTGTTGTGCACAGAGTGTTCCTCATTAGCGATAGTTTGGTGCCCACTGAGTGGCGACACGTGTTCACCCATGACAATCCAGCCAACATCTATAGTCGTGGCTTATCTTGCTTATCTTTATCTTCTTCCGAAACCTTGTGGTCTGGTCCTCAGTGGTTGTCTAACAAGCTCTTCAACTGGCCTGTTTCAGCAGTAGAAGTGTCAGATAACGTTCACGAATTCAAGCCAACATCACGCGCGTGTCATGCTAGTGTGACACCCGAAGCTGACGTGCTTGATTCCCTCATGAAACGCCACTCCTCTCTTTTACCAGTGAAAAGAGTGGTTGCATGGATCTCCCGTTTCATTAAAAACGCGAAAGCTAAACGTTCTGAGCGTAACTTAATACCTTACCCGACAGCCACTGAATCAAGCCAATATTTAAATCATTTAACAAAATATGTTCAACATCAAACTTTTAATGATGTCATATCTTTAATAAATTACAATAAACCTTTACCCAAACATTTATCTAAGCTCTCCCCTTATCTTGACACTCACGGAATCTTGCGAGTGAGGGGACGTCTTAAGCACGCATCGTCACCAGGTCGCGTCAAACATTCATACCTCTTACCTAAGACTTCTCGATCGAGTACTCTTCTCATTGACCAGTTACACACAACTTATCTTCACTGTGGTTCTCGCCTAATCCAATCTATAATTATGCGTCGATTTTGGATACTCGGCGTTAGAAGTCTTATCAGATCGCGGTTATCGAAATGCGTGACCTGTTTTAAAACTAAACCTATTCCACTTCAACCTGTACAAGGTGACCTTCCACCTTCCCGTACACACCTGGGTCATTGTTTCCAAACAATTGGCATCGATTTTGGAGGTCCTTATCTCGTAAAAGAAAGTAGACGTCGTAACGCTAAAACTTACAAAGCTTATCCTTGCCTCATAGTCTGCCACGCCACTAGGGCCGTTCACCTCGAGCTAGTCACTGAGTTCACATCTGAAGCTTTCATCGCGGCCTTAGATCGTTTCGTATCGCGGAGAGCGCTTTGCCACTCCATAGTTACAGACGGTGGTACTAACTTCGTGGGTGCCAAGCGTTATTTATCGGAAGTCAGCGAAATGCTCAACCGTGAAAGCGGTAGTATTTCCAGCCAGCTCGCTTCTCGAGGTATCACGTGGAAGCTTAATCCTCCTTCCGGTCCTCACTTCGGAGGCATCTTCGAAAGCGGTATAAAATCAACAAAATACCATCTCAAGCGTGTCATCGGATCGCAGATTCTTACTTTTGAAGAATTTTATACTATTCTAACAAAGGTGGAAGCCATGTTAAACTCTAGACCGTTAGTGGAACTATCTTCTGATCCCGGCGAGGTTGATGCTCTTACAGCTGGTCACTTCCTCATCGGTCGACCTTTAATCTCCCTACCTAAACCGGTTTTTGCTGAAAACGAGACTTTACGTACTCGTTGGCAGCTATTACAGCGCCTATCACAGAGCTTCTGGCGCACCTGGCAAAGGGACTATTTGCACACATTGCAACAGCGAATGAAGTGGTTTAAACACGGCAACCGTCAGCCAAAACTGAACGATCTTGTAACCATTTTTGAACCTAACTTACCAGCTAACGAATGGAGACTAGGTCGCGTTGTACAGCTCCATCCGGGTAAAGATAATATTACTCGTGTGGTCACAGTCAAAACATCTAAAGGCTTACTTGTTAGACCTGCCGTCAAAGTTTGTCCACTTCCCATCGAACTAAATAATTAATTGTCTACGTATATTCTAACATTCATATATATTACACTTCACATTTATATATATATTACATTTGCAATCTTATTTAGTTCTTAATTCCTTAACTTAAACTTAATTTCAGAATCTATTTTATCAGCATAGTGACTTATGAATCCGCATAGGCTTGTAAGTCTTGAACTTTATCTATTTTATCTTATGAAATCCCTGGTTGATTTCAAAAGGGGGGATATGAACAGGCTTTAGGATGAATTCCCTAGTCCCTTCCTTTCCTTTATCTTTAAATTTCGAATTCGCCGCCAAAACGCATTCTCACATATGCAAGTGCGGCAAAGACTATACCTCCACTGCGCCATCTGACGGCGGGCGGAAAACAAATGAGTTCGAACTCAAAATCAATGCCGGCCGGCTCAAATTCACGTGCGCGAAGGAAACTATCGTGAAATAAGTCTAAATGGACAAGTGTGGTGATCACCCAACTCCATGCAGTGTTCCAAGTATCTTGTAAGTACCTTAATACCTCATTGTGTCCTTCAGCCTGTTTTTGTAGGAAATAATTATCTCAAGCCACGTCCTTGGTTAGACGTAAGCACATTCAGATAGGAAACGCCGACCTCATCTAGATTTAAAAAATATGATCGACATGTAAAAGTGTTTGTGCAAACCAACTTACAGGAAAAAAAAAACATTTATCATTTAACATTAGATCACATGGAATTAGTTTATTTGTTTTTATAGTATATGAAAATGATATCATGTGAACTTTATTTCAAGTGATATCAAACTATCTGTTATTATACCATACATTACACACCCCATTCCGTGATACCTAAAGATGCCGTGATGGCCCAGTGGCTAAGACCTCGCCTCTCGTGCTAAGGTCGTGGGTTCAAATCCGGGCAAGTACCAAACTGACTTTTTTAAATTCATATGTACTTTTAAGTTTATCTTGGACATCAAAGGCAACGGTGAAGGAAAACATCGTGAGGAAACCTGGACTTATACACCGTGAAATTTAAGTGGTTGTTTTCCCGCGGCAGAACGACTTGCCTTTAGGAGTACTTTCGAAGCATAGAGTTAAAGTGAAAAAATATCGATGTTTTTGTTTTAAAATAATTAAAAAAAAAAACATAAACTCGAAAAAGTGAGTAACAATAGTAACTTGTAGGTACTAGGTACTACGGTGAATAATACGGTGGTGACGCGAGTAGTACCTAGTACCTACAAGTTACTATTGTTACTCACTTTTTCGAGTTGATGAATATTTATTAAATTATTTTAAAATAAAAACATCGTTATTTTTTTACTTTAACTCTATGCTTCGAAAGTACTCCTAAAGGCAAGTCGTTCTGCCGCGGGAAAACAACCACTTAAATTTCACGGTGTATAGTTAATGTAAGTCTGAAATAGCCAAGTCAGCGGCTTGTGGGGTTCCCAGAGGCAGCTTAAGGGTACAAACGTGCGAAAGAGATAGATGCTGCGATGAGCAGTTGGAAGCTAGTTCGCGTACGAATACACACTTTTGCAAATTTGTAGCGAAATGGATAATGATTTAAGACGAAACCGAGCGCGCGAAATTTTATAAACAGACCTTTGGCAGCCTAGATATCATGAAAAACGACTAAACCTATCTGTTCAAAATAAAATTATATGCATTGTTGAACTACTAATCTATCCCTGTATGGAGGCCGTTTTGTGATTTTCCGTCTTCGTATGGTATTTATTTGCGCCCAAAAATGCGTTAAAATTAGTGTCAAAATGTGGAACTTTCGACGCTCATAACTTTCAAATATTTCCTTTTTTACTTTTTCGCTTCCATACAGGGCTAGAAAATGATGAGACAAATTGAGATCACTTTATATTTTGAACATACATCATCAAACAGTGGAATAATCCCTAGACTACGTTTGTATGGAAAAAAATTCGACTTGTAACCTTAAGAGGTGGGCACATACTCACACGAAAAAAAAGGAGTGATACCTAAGCGCACTGTTGGTTTTTCAACGCTCTGCTCAAAACCACAAGTTAATTACGCGTTCACTTAGGTAATTCCTAGTGTTAATGAAAACGGGCATAAATGCAGTATAAATAGGTATATAATTGTTATAGATACCTTCTTTATACTATAGGATGTAAGCTTTATGATATTATAAGGTATGTAGGTGTTATGATCTAAATCCGTAAGTAAAATCTTGACTTTTACAACTATCCAGCTTACAAACAAAGGTTATTGTTTGATATTTAAAATATAATAACTGTCTCTGCAGTACAAAAAATACGCAGCATTCCATACTTTTTATCTCAAGTACATCAGTGATCACCATAATTTTTTGGCATATTATGCGCTTACGCATACCTATAAAGTGCAGTTAGCTAAAAGCAATAAAGTAAAGTATAATAAGTATACATAAAACTATAATAAATATGTGTAATCAAATGTATAAATAAATATTAATTATGTGATCATGATTTAACCCCATGAGTGCCTTAATTACCACAACAATTAAAAAGCCATTGTGTCTCGCGTGGATCCACGTTTTAGGCACTCAAGAGGTAAATCGAATAATGTTTTTATTGTAGTCGGTAGAGTAGTTATTTTGACAGTTTATTTTTATTTTATAAGTGTGATAATCTGTAGCTTTTTTTTTTATTTGTTATGAATTTGCTCTTGATTCTAGCTTAGGTACATGTCAGCTACTATGTAGTTGCTATGAAACCTACAGCAGACAAGATTAGATAAAGATCCGTAGGTACCCTATTACGTACTAAAGTAGAATTTGAAAAGTTTTGTAGCAAATGAATCTCACTTATGACGACAAACTGAATAGTATATAATGAACACGCAAAGGTTATAAAGTCACCTTGAAATAATTTAAAATATTGACAAAGATAATCCTAAAGCGTCAACAAGATGTAGTCAAAGGTCAATGTAGCGCCTTCTGACTATCAGAAAGCAAATTCATGATCTTGCAATCATTTGAATCTACCTACATATATTTTAGGTGTTTGCTGTTTCTGAATATTATTTAGTTCTACCTGCCTACTATGACGTGTCTATGCCATCATGATTCGTCCTGTATAGCTCTGTCTCCCTCACAAAACGGAATCATTATAATTTTGGTTCGTCAACGTCGGACAGATCAGAATTTTTCACGACTCTTTGTATTCCTATTGCAAGATTGACATTAAAACTTTCAGTAATTGCATGTATTATTCACATTATTGGCTGAATCTTGTTTCATTATATTTTTACGTTCTTAATTCAGATTATAAGATGACAATTTAGCGTTCTAAAAAATAGTTCTACTATTTAAGTATATTCATAAAATACAACACAATAAAACACAGAAACTCTAGCAAATAAATCACAATCAATTAAATGGGTAGATTTTAACACTTTTTGGAATAAACAGTGTTAAAATCTACACCCAAACAACGAATTATAAATAAAATATAGTGTCTTATAAATCAGTTAAGAATTGAGGTGATTTAAAATGTGTCTACTTTTTAAGAAATATAGTTTCTCATTGTTAAAACTGCTTATTTTAAATTTAAGTTTGTCTGTATATGGTACACACCAGTGAACATTTTTGTTCCTAATTTAGAATAACGGTATACGATTGCGGCACAATAATTAATGTATCATCATCAAATGTGACTGATACAAAATGCGCACTACTTACATTCGATGCTGTTATAATTATTGTTCATTAGATTGATAGTAGTCAATTAGTTTATGCTTATTTCGAGGTTGACGATCTCTTGTCATTCAAAACTTTTTATTACAAGCGCATCTAGAGATTGTAAGGCTCTCCAAAGACGTAGCAACTTTTATGACGCAACTAGCAACTTTTTTTAATGTTTCCGTTATCGGTTGCCAATTTATCATTTCAGCCGAAGGACGTCCACTGTTGAACATAGGCCTCCCCCAACTGTCGGAACATCAGCCGGTCCTATCCGTCTTTCATCCAGCGGATTCCCGCAATCTTAACTAGGTCATCGATCCTTGTGCGAGGCATTCCACCGCAGCGTCTTCCGGAACGCGGTCGCCACTCCAGAACTTTTCGGCCCATCGACCATCCTTTCCGCGAGCTATGCCCACTACCACTTAAGTTTGGCAATTCTTCGGGCTATGTCGGTAACTTTGATCCTCCTGCGGTTTCCTCATTTCTGATGCAATAAATAACACAAGGGAAAGCTGAGATTGTTTTGCTTTCAATTTAGAATTTATTCAATAATAAGTATTTTTTACATTATTGTAAAGAACTATAGACGGACACATTCTTCAAATATAAAATTTCTAAATTGGTAATATTTTAGCCTAACTTGCAATAAGTGGGTAGTTGAAAGACAAATATGCGTATGCATTATAAAACTGTAAGCCAAATGTTATACTAAGGTAAATGGTAGGAAAATAAAAAAGAACCGGGACAATAACACTAAAACCAGTCTACGCACAATTGCAGTGACTACGCGCGAATATTTTGCTAATCCCGATACGTCTCATTTTTGTCAAAGTCAGAGACAGCAAAGAAGAATTATCAATTTGGAATTGGTTTTCTCGCTGAGTACAGAAACTGACAACAGTTGCCAATTAGCGAAACTAGCAACTTAAGTTGCTATGTTTGCGCACTTTCTCAAAATTATATTGAAGTCGTCATAAACAACTAATTGTGAGTAGTGAGAAACATAAAATTAATCGTCAGTCTTTTTTATGATTTCTTTATCCTCGAACCTGGGTCAGCATGAATAAATAACAAAATCTTGTTATTATAAGCACCTATGTGGACTTTGTATTTAGACACTATTAACGTTACCAGTCTTTAATGGAATACGCAAGCATAGAAACATCTGATTCCAGGATATAAGGACATTAAATTATAATTCGGTAAGATAACAAATCTCCTCTAAAGGATAATTATAAAAAGGTCACATAGAATACTAAAGGATTTTAACTTACTGCAGCTACGATTGTCTCGATTTATTCCGTTCTAACACCAACAATTAAAACCACTGGTTGGTATTTGTTTCAATTCATATTTATTTTCTATTCCGAACGGATACCATTGTTTAAATTAATACCAAAACAATTTCAAAGATATACGGTACATTCAGTAAAAAAGATTTGTATGAAATCAATGATATTCTAATAAACAGATACGTTATACACTCACAAAACCATCGAAAAAAGTGAAGATTTTCAATCATCTGACATTGAAACTACAAGTCGAAAGGGATGGCTTGATAAAACCAACAAGAAAAAAAGAGACAGCTAGTGTTTGTCACTTGCGTGTGAATGTAAACAAACATTACTCTGACCACCAATGTTTTTTTCTTTTTCTAACCACCAAATATCAGAATATTAGGAAAAAAGATTGAAATAAATTAGTAAATTGATGTGTATTGCGTGCTTATATGGTATGAGATCCCTTCTGTTTTATGTACTTTGGTATCATAATTGGTACACTTTCTAAATACACACGATGGCATTTTTTATTAAATTTTGTTTTGTTTCAACAAAGCGTCACAATTGTGACGTATTCGAATCTTCACAATGCGCGCGCTCATAACATATCTGTTTACTAGAACATCATTGTATGAAATCATAAGACCTTTTTTCTGACATGCATGGAAATATTGACATTATTTTCGAAAAAAGAACACGCGAAGTATCGAATTTAAGGTCAAACCGCACTACGCGTCAGCGGAGCGGCGCGATGCGACATGACCAAATATACTTTGTATGAGATAAACCGCACTACGGTAGCGCAACTACGCGACGAGACACTTTATCTCATACAATATATTTTGTCGCGTCGCTCCACTGACGCGCAGTTACGCCTAGTGCAGTCTGACCTTTACGGACAAAGAAAATCAAATCCACTGCAGAGAGAAGAGAAGAGTTTTTTTAATTTGGAACATTACAACGCCCCAGCAATGTTGTATGAAACGGCGCAGCGTGCTGGAGTTATTAAATACTCTTTGATTGGATCCCTTTTATCATTCTTGGCATACCAAAGTAAGTCTCTATGCTTAGTACAAATTGCGTTCACGTGGCTGTATAGCCATAACTGCGTTTGCCTTTCGGCACAGATGATAAATAGAAAATTGGCGGCAAAGCAGAAAATTCTGATTTGTTATTTACCTACATACTTAATAAATATAAATTTAGTAGTTAAAATGAGTTCCAACGGTTCAGAGTGAAATGGAGATTGATTATAGGTACACCACCAGATTTAAGATCAGAAGCCAAATTAGCAATGGAAAACCTGCTTTCAGCGAAGTCAAAAGATAAATACATGAAGGTATATGAAAATTTTATGATTTAGAAAAACGATAAAAAGTGAAAATTTTCTTCGAAACAGTATTTTTCGCGTATTTTAATGAGATTGCTAAAACTAAAAAGCCATCTACATTATGGGCAATTTATTCCATGCTAAAATGTACAGTTCATGTTAAAAACGGCATTAACTTGAAAACTTATGGAAAACTACTTTTCTTAAACGACAATCGACCGGATTCAAAAGCAAAAAAACCAAAAATTTTACTGGGGAAAACATAAAGCAATTTTTGTATGTTTTATTTCCCTGCATTCTTTTGAGAAAAGCACTATATATGCCTCGGCGGAAATGGCAATTGCCTATTAGTGAAGTCCTCGTCTACAGCTCGGCCTTCAAACTCATACTCGACTTGCAATTACCTATTTCACGGCCTGTGCAATAATATACTACTTATTAACTGAAAAAAAAAAAACATACGTCTTGTTAATTAATAAAATATTATGACTAATCACATCACATCATCAGCCTATTAATGTTCCCACTCCTGAGACACAGGCCTCCTCTCTGTGAGAAGGAATGGGCCGTAAACCACCACGCGGGCCCAGTGCGGGTTGGTGGATGTCACATGTCTTTAAATGTTTAGTTCTAGGACATGCCGGTTTCCTCACGTTGTTTTCCTTCACAGTTTTGAGAGCAGTGGTGAAAAATAATTAACACAAAGTAAAGCGCCTGCCTGGGCTCGAACCCACGACTTACAACATGTAAGTCGCGGCCAATACCACTGGGCCACCACTGCTCCCCCTCCCTCCCTCCGTTATGACTAATAATCAACTTTATTATAATTTTAGTTCCTTATTTTATTTAACAAAAAACATTAAAACAATAACAATTTACTTATAATCTATA
Organism: Orthosia incerta; assembly: GCA_948252205.1. NCBI lineage: Eukaryota > Metazoa > Arthropoda > Insecta > Lepidoptera > Noctuidae > Orthosia > Orthosia incerta. Next base: position 15,828,781 of record OX411744.1, read on the forward strand.
ATTACAAAATATCTCAGAAAATCGACTTTTAATTTATATTAGAATTTACCTGAGGTAGTCATTATTAGATAGGTTCGTAATTATTTACGTCTAATAATTGCAACGATCTGAATAATAGGTTTAATGAAACTGTTTTCGTCTACTCTGTTGTCGTGAAGAGATCTTTGAGTATTTTTTTTTATTTATAACAATTGAATAAATATAAAACACCAAGAACCATTGGTGTAAAATAAATTCGATAACTAAAGTCCATACAGAAACATTTGGTTAGGTTTGACTTAGCTGACTGTACCAAATTCAAGTTGTTAGTATTCGTTCGCACATTATATTAAAGAGTGGTATTAGTAGTTCTTGGTATTAGAACGGAATAAATCATTGTCTCTGTGGAGAGGAAGTTTTGTGAGAAGAAATAAGTACTTCACATTTTCTCATTGTTTTAACTGAGGACCTTCAAATTCCAAGACCGAAATCAACACATCATGACGAAACGCCTATGTGTGCATGGCAAATGTTTGGCCAGCATTTGAAAGTTGTTGACTTGGACGAATAAAAGGCAAAACAATACTTACCTAGTACTGTGTTTAAAGAATGTCCAAATGTCAAATAAAATTGTCCTTCAAGTCCCAAAGGTCTTTAAATACATACATAGGATAGGATAGATAGGCCCCCTTTCCTGGTCCGCTGTGCGTGTAAACCACCACGCGGGCCCAGTACGATTTTTGGTTCTAAGACATGCCGGTTTCCTCACGATGTTTGCCTTCACCGTTTTTGAGAACCGTGGTGATGAAATAATTTATACAAAGTAAAGCACCAACCTGGGTTCGAACCCACGACCTACAACTTGTAAGCGGCGGCCATTACCACTGCTCTCAAATACATACGGACGGTTTTTTATCGGTTGCATTTCGGGGAGTGTGCGATGGAATTGCACGATCTAATTCCACCTAGCCCGTTTCATCATCGGACTACGCCTACCAACAGGTAAGATAGTGGTCAAGCGCGAGCCTATAAAATCTTTAAAAAACTCAGACCTTATTCCAATAGGGGCAGGCAGAAACTACAGAACGACACCTGCTACCATACTTATGTACTCGTTTTGAATCACTTACGTTTATACATCTACGCACTGCTATGAGTACTGCGCACGCGCACCTGGCCTTTCTGGGATAACATAACCGTCCGTGTATGAGTTCAAAGATCTTGAATTAAGAACGAAAATACGTTTAGTTAGTATCTAATTCTCACAGAAAAAAGATATCACTTACTTACCAGTTGGCCGTCCCATGTCATCGGCACTCAGTACCTGACTTGAGTAAACATAATAATGCCGTATAATTCGTTGTTTTCGGACCTCACGAAGCGCCAAAAGCTTAAATGTTATTGCCCACGCAATGAACATAGTATAAAATGTGAACGTAAGTAGTGTCCTTATTACATTTTTGCAGAGCACCGAGAGATACTGATCTATCTACGACATTGACATAACGGGACATTTAAAGATTAATGACGGTTCCTAATAGCGTTCGCGCTTCAATCTAATCGTTCTGCTTGCTCAGAGCACGAAACGTCAGTTCGTATCGATTTTCTGATCTTGTGCTTGTGTGATCTAAACAAACTTCTCAATATGTTCGAAAGCGTTGTTAGTTTTAAAGCATGGTCAGTCTCAGAAGAGACAATTTTATTTGGTGGTGCAATGGTTTTTCTTGACTGATCCTCTTCACTACTAGAAATTGCCCTGATATTTTTTTTTAAATCCTTTAAGCACACAAATGTTCCTACAGAGACGGACTTAATGCCTTAGACATTGCCCAACCTTTCAGTAAATTTTATTTTATGGCTAATAATAGAGACTTGCCTTATATTTATAAATGATCTTTTACTCAAGGTCTTTCTTTTACCATGTGGTATTTCTTTGTTTATTTTTTAATTAATTTATCGGACCTGTGGCCAGACCACGGGGTTTGACAGATTAATTATCAGTTGTCACTTGCACTTGAACATCTCTGGATGTCCTCTCGAAATCAGGGGCGTGTTGAACTGTATGCAAATAAGATCAGGTGACGAATGCTCTGTGAGTAATCAATACCCAAAACGCATACCGAAGGTATCGACAAAAATATTTTTTTTTTTTAATTTTTCACTTTTAATGCCCAAAGTGATGCCAGAATAGATTAACCCAATAACATGAAACTTAAACAAAACCGGTGGAATGAGAGTATGTATGGGTGAACTGTTCACACCTGCGTATCCCTTTAGAGCGTGCCAGGTGATGTTATGTTATGAAATGATGTAAACAATAAACAGACATGCGATTGCAGCTATCCCGAGTGGTTTGCTGTCATTTATTGAAGAGTTCGATGTATTTCTCCAATGTTCTTCATCAGATCTTGGTGAAATTTAAATGAGAACACATAACAAGCTTTCAAATAAAAAAGAATCATCATTATCGGTTCCCCTAGTAAAAAGTTCAGAGGTCAAACAAATAAATTTAAAAAAACAGCCTTATTGATAACCCTCCTTTTTGGAAAGTCGGTTAAAAATTAAATGACTGTTTTCCAAACCTAATTTTTTGCTGTTTCGTATCTAATGCAAATCACCTGTCAGAATGTGTTGCATGTAACATAAATTGCCTATAGGTAGTAAGCAAGCTGTTGACACTGACGATGGAGTTCTTTCATTTCGAAAAAGGTCACTGACATCAAATGAATGCCTGTTGTGGTTTTAAGCACTTACCTACATACATTTTTAGATGTGGGATTATCGGATCACATGCATCAAAATCGTGAAGTTCCAAACAGGAAAAATCATACCAAAAGCTAAGGGTGGTGACTGGTGAGTCCCATTAACTTTTTTTGGGATCCTCGTCAAAGATTATGTCTACTAAGTTGGTTGGTTTTATTTGAAAGAGAGATAAAGATAAAAACGTCTTTTGAAATATGGCTAATAAATTGATTTTCTCGGCGAAGCTTTCAACTCGGTGTTTTAGGGTTCCGTACCCAAAGGGTAAAAACGGGACCCTATTACTTAAGACTCCGCGGTCCGTCTGTCTGTCTGTCACCAGGCTGTATCTCATGAACCGTGATAGCTAGGCAGTTGAAATTTTCACAGATGATGTATTTCTGTTGCCGCTATAACAACAAATACTAAAGACAGAATAAAATAATACAACAAACGTGATATTTGTACAGCTTTTTGCGATAATGGTACAGAACCCTTCGTCCGCGAGTCCGACTCGCACTTGGCCGTTTTTTTATCATATAAATACGCTTTAATACTGCCACACTTTAAGTTATATCTCAATTTTATTCTTTGTTTTTCAATATAATACTAATGTGTTTAAAAATAACTTATTTACAAACTTAACTGTATCGTTCGTTTCCAGATTAAATAAAAATCCACTGGAATGTTTTGTTCAATATGACATTTTTTATTAGGTTCATTGATCCCATAAATATTTTTTTTTGTTAGGCCATGATGCCGTGTGAATACAGCAAAATAAACACCATCAATCGAATATTCCTTTTTGGGCATGGCGGACGAAATGGTCGTAATATTTTATAAATCTCGCTGTCGCTTGTATTGGAAGGCAAATGTCAGGACAAAAGGAGCAAAAGCTCTGATATTTTTTAACTAACAAATGTAGAGCGTCTGTGCAAAATATTATAAAGGCGCGGAGTCAAGAGCCCGAAGCATTTTGCGAAGCGACTCCTTGCGGGCTGCACACACCCGCGACGCGGACCAAATAAAATATCCTATCCTTTTTATATCATACTCTAAGTGAATGTCGTAATTATCGACACGAAAAATGTTAATAGGGTGTAAATTAGCTATTGTTTGGGCGGGACTCTTAGCGTTGGGCTACGGAAGTGACGATGTCGAGACGAATGGATTCTCAGCGGCTGATGGTGCGTTTTACACCGACGATGCGGTTATTTTAAATGGTAAGCGGATTTTCAGTTTATTTTGTTTATAAACAGAATTAATAAAATTAACAACATCTGTATCTACAGTCGCTTACCGCTGTCACTTCTTCCTACGATGTTTTTTTTTAAATATTTATTTTTTCATACATTAAAGTACAGTCAGCGTCAAAATTTGTTACCATTTAACGAAATCATAAAGTATCAATATAAAAAGTGGTGTTCCGTTTTTTGGAACACGGTCCAAGACCGGTGGATAAGGCTCCAGGAAAAGGAACCGATAAATTATCATTTTTATTACGAACACTTGTTCATAATAAAAATGTTAATTTATTGGCATGTGCATTGTGCTTGTGTGCCATTAAAATTAAGATTTAACGCACCTCTTGAAATTTATATTAATTGAAAAATAAAAGTTTTTTTTTCAATTGCCTCAAGTCACTGACCGTTCTTGCACGTTTTGAGGTGTGTACTTAAACCGTAACATAAAGGTTTACTCACTCACGTACGGCTTATTCATAAAATGAAACGTCCAGTATTTGTATTGCGAGGACTCAAAACAATGGACGACACATGTGGGTATGGGGTTTTGAGGCTAGAGAAAGTTAAAATTTGCAACTGAGATGTTATGTCCATTGCAAAAACTGTGATCGGTAATAAAAGATGATTTACAAAACAAAGAAAAATATAAAATAAAATAAATAGGTAATGGTAATGGGTTTATTTAACAACAAAAATTAAATACAATTTCTTTCAATCCTTTCCTTGACCAATCAATATGGCAAGGGATAGGCTTTCTTCATACGTTTTGAATTCAATTCAGTAGAAATATTTCTACGGTAAAACGTCTTCACCAGTCTGTACTGAACGTAATGAAGACGTTGGTCATCAACCCGTAATTGAGCTGGTACTAAGAACTTGTAAAGCACGTGGGCTATTATTATTCGGAAATACCTATGGGATCAATTCAATGCAAATTGTCATACGCCCACACATCCAAAAGCGATCACATCAATCACATCATTGTCCCTACCTCGGCTCAAGTTGTTAAACTTTTTGTGGCTTACTTCGAGGACATTAATTAGATCGGTGACTGGCGATTGAAGCGGGATGACGCCGCTGACATTTCCTCAGCATAGATTGCTGAACCCGGAATCCAGAAGCAAATGTTATTAGATTTATGCGCGTCACCGAACCGACTTGTTTGTGCTCGTGACAAAACTGAACGTAAAAAATATCGTCATTGTTTTTTTTTAGTAGAACCTTAAAGTTGCCAGCACTGTTGTTTATTCCTTTGTAAGCCCCACCCAACAGGCAAATTAAATTATTTGTTATTGGTATTGTTCTCGCCAACTTTTTGGCCGCCCTGATGAAGTCAGGGCGGCCCAGAAGTTTGGAACTATATCAAGTTCAAGGTGTCGCGTCAGTCGGCATACCACTGCATGCTATTTAAATAGCGATGCCGTCTACACAGCAGAGCAAAAACATCTCTCAAACTTGGACCATAAAGCATACTTTTGTTCAATAAAATGAACACGAAACGATTTTTTCATTTTAAATCTAGGAACCTTTAAAGGTCGTATATTTTCATTAAGGCATCTCAGGCAATCAGGTTTAATTATTTAGAACCCTCTCGGTCGTAATTCCAATGCTCAACATTAACGCCCAACATCTTCAAGGTCAGTTATTTACGGGTACAAATAACTTGCAGGCCTTCTTAAAAATGCACATACTAGGAGACCAGTTTACCTTTAAATAGCTCTTTGCTCATTTCATTACGCACAGGTATAATGTATCAATGAATTTTAATGTGTTGTTAAGTATAAAAACAGTTAAATTACTTAATTCTGCAACTATTTAGGCGAGCTTGACACCTACTGAAAGCTTATTTATATACTTGCCCAAAACCGGGTGAAATGAATGGGAGTAGAATTCCTTGCCAGAGTCCGTTTTTCCTGATAGCTACAAGGTTTCTTCTAGGCAAGCGTACGTGCTACATCGTCGACCACATCATCGCTTACCATCAGGTGAGATAGTGGTCAAGCGCGAGCCTATCAATAATAAAATAAAAAAATGGAAGAAAGGGAGGTCTTTTCCCTGCAGTGGGACAATTCAGGCCGAAAATAAATAAACTAAAATATGTTTAGGTCATTTATGTTATTGGCATGCTGCACATGGCATTCTGGGGTTTAAACATAACGGAAACCGTTATGCAGCGATCCGAAATAAATAACATGCATGTTTACGACACGTTTGGTACGTTGTTGTACACCAGCTATGTTTTAGATCGCCTTTAGAATAATAATTGCCTTGATGTTTGCGATAATCGCTGGCAAAGTTCGTTTACTCGACTGTCGATATTATTCGGAATCTAACAGTTGCCAAAAAGCAATACGTTTGCAAATCTTTAGGAATACTTATTCAAAATGGTAAAAAAGGAACCCTTATTGTGTCACCGCTGCTCATTTCAGGAAGTACTTAAGAAGTTGAATGGAGTTTATGTAAATATTACAGGAAACAAAAATCCTTTTAAACTAGCACAATAGTTGAAATCGTCATGATCTCAAAATTAATATAAAATTATATAGAATCCGTAGACTTTTTAGGAAAGTTATACGTATTCATTTTGCTTCTATAAATACGTAACTTTGACATGTAGAACTCGTTTCATAAATTAAAAATCAAAGTGTCAATTTACCAATTAGTGATCAATGTAACGAAGTACTCGTCACAAAACAGGTTCTAGAGAAGATAATTAATTTTAATAGCAGTTATAGTTTTTAGACCTTAATACGGTACAAACAAACATGCTCATTGGAGTTTATTAAAGCAACCGTTATTCATTTTCGTTGCGATGTCGGTGCGGTGGCTATTCATAAACAACTAAGTTGTAATGACAACCCGTCATTATGTGACAGGTTCAACGCACTTGAAACGTCATGTTCTTATTTTAAAGTTCTCTCTTACCGTTCTTTATTTTTATTATATGCCCAAATTGCAATAATTTACAAACGATACTGTTGATTAGCGATCATAAAAAGGGATGGAAGTATCGAACATTTTATTTTTTAATGAGTGATCGGTTTAAAAGATTGCAGTGTAACGAATTTGTGATTATGTTTTGCGGCACTTGAAATAAGTTTTTGATTTAAATTATTGACCGAAATGATTATGCAAATGAACCTTACAAAGAACAGCAGCCTTTTAATTTATTGGGAAGCCCTTTTTAGGGTTAGGGCTTTTCGGGTCGCAAACTAAAAATGATACTGGTTAAAACAAAAAAAAATACAGATAAAAAGCACTACAGTGTTTTTGTCGCTGACTGTACATTTATTATTATTAAAAATAAGAGTGCTGCCGTGTTTTTTAACCGACTTTCCAAAAAGGAGGCGGTTCTAGGTTCGACTTTATTAGGGTTCAGTAACAAAATTGTAAAATAGGAAACCTTATAATGCGACTTTATCTGTCCGCCAGTCACAGCTCCTTATTTCTCAGTTCACATTGCAAGTGAAAAATGCGTTATTAAAATTGAATTAAGTCGTTGAGTAAGGTGTTATTAAACCATATAATTTTATTTTTTCAGCGCATGTGGAACGTTCGAAGCGTGACGTATCGAATTCAACTCGCAATGGGAAACAAATAATATTGCTGCGGCGACAGGTATGAACTCAAAATAGTTTAGAAATCATTCTGAGGCAGTCACTACTTCCTTTTCTCTATGAAAATGTCATAATTCCAAGATCATTTTAACTGAGTATTTGGAGTAACTAATCGCGATTAGTACAACTAAACTCAGTTTATGCAAAGACAACGTTCTGATTGGTTGAGACCGCTGGGCAACTACCAAATCGGAACGCTGTATTTGCGTAAACTGAGTTTAGTTGTACTAATCGCGATTAGTTTTATTGGTGAAATCGGCCCTTAATTAAGAACGTGTCAAACCCTACTTTCATGACAAAATTTGACAACTTTCAGGCTAAAGTAATGTTTGAGAAATACTCAAATTCAAAATCATCTAGTAATTGCGTCCAGTCTATAATTTTACATTTGACATAAGCGCGCCTACGAATTGCCATAATTATTAACAGGCAACCATCGTGCAACCATAGACAATAAAATGCAATACTCCATGGACGCTTACAATAGCGAAGGGAAATGCTCTGTAGCCCTGGTATTCCGATGAATTAAAATTGACAAATGAATCGAACTATGTATCAGCATGGGGTCTCAATTCAAACAAATTATAATTAGTATTAAAAAAAGATCATAGATGGCAGCATAGGTAACAAATGTGAAAGTAACAATCACTTATAAATGTTAAACAGCAGATTTAGGCTGAAATAAGTTTAGTAAAAATCAAAACTTGCTTCTTTAAAGTTAATTTATCCATTTACACTCATTAATCAGGGTTTTTGAACAAAAAAGATAAGTTGAAGACTTTGTAAGTTAAATTAGTTGAAAGTAGACTACTTTCAACTAATTGCTGCTATCAACTTTTCGTTTTGTTTTGAGTTCTTTGCAATAGATGGCGTTTTTCACAATTTGTCTTAAACTATATATCCATCGTCATAATCATTTTTTAAGACAGTTATTATTTATATATGCGTAACTTGAAATATATTATTTATTATAGGCGTAATTTTAAATATTAAAGTCTTGGTCTATTACTTAAAATCACTTTTTTGTGAAGCTTGTTTACACGTCGAATTAACTAGATAACTCGCTGGAACAGGACTCGTATTGCACTAGGGCCTACTCAAATCGCACGGGTTATAAAATAAGATCGTGAGTCCCGCTTGCCGTCCGAGTTTACGCGTCGCCTAGTAGGTACAGTTCGATTCAAACTGGAACACTCGTATGAGTCCCTGCGCACCCCTAACCACCGCTGGCACAATTAATTTTACCCGAATGCCGAAGGACGGTAATGTGTTTATCAGTCTATGTATGTATGTATATTTGTTCCTATGTGGTGTTTCAGAGACCAAACGCGTTGGCCGATTTTGATGATTCGTACGTCAATCGATTCGTCTTAACCCTGCAAGTGTCACTAGCTCCATTAAAATTGAGAAATAGAGAAATGGCGGCTTTTGGGCGCCATATTGTGGGGGCCCAATTGTGTTTTTCTTCTAATCCCATCTTGTGTTGAAATTGCAAAAATACAATTCAAAAATATATAACACTTATATGTTTAAATGTACAAAATTCGAAAAAAATGTTAAATAATAAGTGTTAAGGCGCCTCCCCGAGCAAAACGCCGTGCTAGTCGTTTTTGTGCAGTTTTTAAGAGCTATCTACTCTTTATTTAAAAAGAAATATTAATAAATAAAAATACATTAAATTTCTACTTATTGTTGATTCTAAAATTGTAGTACAAAAAAACGCGACTGGTTTTTGTTTTTTTTTTAATTATCATTGTCTGTTGCGAGTCGCCATTAACTTTGATTCTAGTCTACATCAAATTTGTTCAAGCAGCCCATGCTACGTCCTAACTAAAGTATTAATAGTAATATTTTTTGTAAAAACATCCTGTTCTTTCTAAGTACCTACCGAAAATAAAAAAGGGTAACCCTTATAGCACAGATAATATAATACTCTTACAGTGAATAATAAAATGACATGAAGTAGGTACCTATATCATGTCATTCCGTTGCCGCGGAAGCAAGCTACCTACCTACATTAAATTTTACAAGGAATTATATAGTTTTGATTGATTTGGAATATTCGTGAATATTGTGAAATTCGCTACACAATGCGACCACTATTAAGAAGTTACCGCGGTCTTAGCGGAGTGAGGAGTCTGTCCCGATCATACCTAATGTTATTATTACGAATACGAAATAAGCGTTCAAGGACAACTGGCAAATAACGTCTCTGAGTACCTACATGATGCAATTCCTCGCTCAAATTGCCATATGATTTAGTATCTACGCAAACTTCTAGATGGCGTTAAAAAACCACAGCCTCGGGCTATTAATGAGTCACTGGTGCTGCCGCCTGTTAAAAATATGGAGAAAAAAAAAATAGCCCGACGAATAGCCCGACTTAAGGAGGTGACATTTCTTTGTATGGGATTGGGTATCTGTACTGTAGTATTATATTATCTGTGGTATCAGTAAATATTAAAAAACAGTAAAAAATAATTAATTAATTGTTTTCATTTTATGTCATCAAAACACAATAATCTTATCATCAATAAGCTAGGTAAGTAAGGTCACGGGGTTCCAGCGCTAACAAAGAAAATTTGTTTTAAATAAATGCCACTAGATGGCGGGATGTGCTTTGAATTGTATGTAAAATTATTTTTTTCTAGAATTGATCATAAAAAAATGATGTTCTTGTTTAATCAACTTGCCGCACAAAAATAATGGAATATTGCACTCTTAATTCACATTTCAAAGATTATTTGAACGGTTAATTTAAAATTGATTCCAATAGATAGCGCCGTTTTAAATATCTGAGGCATGCCAAACGAGAATTTTAAATCTGTATTGTAACACATTTTGGTACAATGAAACTGTAAAAACGTGGCATAAAATTCTATAAGACAAATCGTCACTGTATTTAAAGTAAAAATAGTCACGCACCGACAAAACCATTTTACTTGCAAATCGTTGCTAACACCATCTATAGCCGTTGAACGGAACCGGAAATAATCAGCATAATCAGACGAAAAACGTAGTTAGTAGCTAGTAGCTTATAAGTTATACAAAACGTAGTTAGTAGCTTATAAGTTATACAAAATGTAACAGTTCATTTTGATACAAAAAACATAGTCATTTAAACGCCTGGTATGTTTATAAAACATCCTATGTGCTATTCCAGACTATAATCTATCTCTGTGCCAAATTTCATCCAGATCCGTATCCGTTCTCATCATTCGTTTAGGATGAAAGTTCCAAAATTTGTGAACGATCTCGAATTCTAAATTCAAATGGTCTTTATTATTTCTAATTTTAACAGACAGATGGAGCGTTCGGATTGGAATGCGAAACGACTCGTGGCAAGAAAGGATCGTGCAAGAGCTTCCGCGACTGCTACCCGCTGTTTAAAGTCGCAGACTTTTCAGGCTGGGACGGCTGGGTGATGGGACACTACGACACTTGCAGCTACGTCAATGAAGAGAACATGGAGGTATACTATAGTGTATAATAAATCTAAGGATGTCGGCGATGCTTTCCGAAGTCTAAATTGTCCAATTTCTTAATCCTTATTTTTACGAATTCTTATTTTTACATATGCTGAATTTTTCATATTCATCTAGACACGCGGCAGCGTGTCAAGCCAAGTTCAAGCAAAAAAAGAACTGGCGACGCAGCAGCTGTTTGTTTTATTACACGAACCATTTGGAGCCACTTTTGTCATCTTAACTCAAAATCTATTTAACATAAACACATGAAATTTGGTTTGTGTATTAAAATCGCTAAGATGAACTATAAACCAAAATTTCATAAATATAGCTTTAACGGTTATTTAGATATTACGAAAATAATGCATTAAGGCCAAACCCGTCTAAAACACAGTCATGCTCATTCCACCTGAGAAACCGCCAGGCCTCAAGAAAGTTAAGCATCAAATGGCGAGGCACTAACATAGAGCACAATGACCACCCTGTTTACCTAGGTGCCACCTTGGACCGCTCACTGACTTACAAACACCACTGTTTGAAAACAAAACTTAAAGTCAGCACCCGCAACAATCTACTCCGCCGTCTAACAACTACTGCCTGGGGTGCCTCTCCACATGTCCTTCGTATATCGGGTTTAGCTCTCTGCTTTTCGGCTGGGGAATTTGCATGCCCAGTGTGGCATCGATCCACCCATGCCCGACAAGTGGATGTAGCTCTCAGTGAGACTTGCAGGATTATCACAGGGTGCTTAAAACCTACCCCACTTGCTGCACTATACCCGCTTGCAGGAATAGCCCCTCCGGATGTCCGAAGAGAAGTGGCATGTTATTCAGAGAAACACAAGCAAGAGACAGACAAACGACATCCTTTATATAACGTGGAGAAGCCAAGGGGTAGATTAAAAAGTCGAAACAGCTTCCTGTCGTTCACTAAATCAATTGACAGCAACGAGTTAAGGGAAACAAAGAAAAATCTATGGCTCCTCAGACACCCCCCTCCAGCTGACTATATTGAGCCTGCAGAAAAGCTCCCTGCGGGCCACCAACTGCCTTGGCCCACCTGGAAATCTCTAAACCGACTACGAAGCCAGGTGGGTCGCTGCAGGCACAACTTAGTTAGATGGGGGTACTCCAATGACCTTCAGTGCGATTGCGGAGCCACGTCCCAAACAATGCCTCATCTTTTGTCTTGCTCTCTGTGCAAAAACACCTGCACCTTAAAAGACCTTTGTGAGGCAAATGACAACGCTGTTGGCGTGGCTGAATTCTGGTCAAAGTATATTTAATTTTGGAATCATCGATACGACGAAGAAGAAGAACTTCCAAAAATCGTCATTTTTATCACTGACTGACCTATAGATCTAAACTCTAACCCAGTTCCAGATGACCTAGAAAGTTCAAATTCGGCATCCAGATAGGCAATTGGGTGAATACACAGGAATAAATCCGAAACTAGTAATTTTTTATCATTTATCAATAAATTTATTCTATTAGGAACACTTACCTAAAGTGCCTGTAATGTAAGAATCAGCAATCAAAATTGATGACACCCGGTTTTTATGTGGATTTTAAGGTCTTCACGTGAATATATAACGAGTAGAATACCACCCTTAATTCTAGAACGAGTCAAGACCAAGTTTCAGATATTAAGTAATGTATATGTTAATTAACAGGGAACAATTCCCTATTTGCTTAGCATACGCTATTACTATCCACAAATCGCAAAGCCTAAGCCTTGACAGTGCTCTTCTCGACACAGGCTTCTCTATATTTAGTAAAGAGACTTACGTTTGACTCTCCAGAGTTAAAACCTTAGATGGAGTACATCTTATCAATTTAGATTCAAGTCAAATCAAGGCACAAGAGAGCTCTATTGTAGAGTACAACCGCCTGCGCACGTTATACCGCCCCGACTTGGCCAAATTAAGGATAAACAGAAACCGCGTAAAAAAAGATCTGGTACTGAATCGGCAATTCACTCGAACATTTCAAAGATACAAGACAAATATAGAAAACAACACAAAAATGATACCCCGTAAACGTAGGAAAATACAGTAGATTAACACAAACCATTTGGTAATCATTTTATTATGAATAAGTACCTACTAATAATTTCTGTACAAAAAGTAATGATATCCCATAAAAAATATAAATGTTCCAAATAATAAATAATCGAATTTCGTTTAAAAACCCTTAAATACAAATGGAATAAGTACAGAAACTAGTTTTCATAAAGGATGTGATAGTATGTTCGGTCAGATAAGACCTGTCATCACGTCGTACATTTGTCATGAGTTCTAATAAATATGTATTGAAATTAAGGTATTTGGTGTATGCTGCACGGAGCCAGTGGGGACACCTCCACAACAGGAGCCTGATGTCCAGCGATTTGGTTATCTGCAGCCCGCAGTGCCCGTACAGCTACCGGGGTGAGTGTGAGTTTGTATGTGATAGTAGGCATTACGAACAATCGCACATGAGTTGTGACAAAAACATACTGCGACTACGAGCTGGCCTCTCTTATTCTATTGAAACTCGGTACTCCGCTAGGATTCAGCTCAAATTCAAAGCACTACACAATCGATGTACGGTCAACTGACTATTGCAGACCAATTAAATTGCACAAATTAAATAAAAAATAAATCTTAACTTGTACCCCAACAGACTTCCAGGCGGCGTTGTATCACAATTGACGCGATGGTCATACGGCAACAACGACGGCTTCCGGCAGATACCTGCGCAGTGGCCGCCGACTATCCCCCCTCTCCCGACCCACCCGCCCGACCACGCTGCGCCCACGCATCCGCCATCTTTGGGTAAGTAAACTACAAGTTTTATTTGAGTCGACTACTTTCAAAGACAGCAATATGCTAATTTGCTCAAAAATCGTTATTGGTAGCAGCTCTCATTTCCTTTGTCATTAAGTTTTTAAACTGGCAACATGTCTTTGTAAATGCTCCTTAAAAAACCGCCCAAGTGCGAGTCGGACTCGCGCACGAAGGGTTCCGTACCATTATCGTAAAAAACGGCAAAAAAGCACGTTTGTTGTATGCGAGCCCCACTTAAATATTGATTTCATTCTGTTTTTAGTATTTGTTGTTATAGCGGCAACAAAAATACATCATCTGTGAAAATTTCAACTGTCTAGCTATCACGGTCCACGTGATACAGCCTGGTGACAGACAGAGAGACAGAGAGACAGAGAGACGGACCGCGGAGTCTTAGTAATAGCAGGGTCCCGTTTTTACCCTTTGGGTACGGAACCCTAAAAATGTATAGATAGAATCAAACCTTCTGTAATCTTTCAATCTTTTTTTGGTTTATTCGATTATACAATACTCAAAAAAATTGGTTTCCGCCTTTATATAATATAGTTGAATACTTTAACTTATTAACTGATAAACAACAAGCTAAAACCAGGATTGCGATATCAACCTACAATTGTATTACAAACTAGCTTCTACCAGCGGCTTCGCTCGCGTTAAAAGTGTTTTCTTATCCCATAGGAACATTCTACCGGGATGAAAAGTAAAATAATGCTAATGCTGTGCCAAATTTCATCCAGATCCATTCAGCCGTTCTGGCGTGATTGAGTAACAAACATACACCCCCACACACTCACAAACTTTCGCCTACAGAATATTAGTGTGATTAGTAAGATGATTGTCTACAGTTGCGGGCGTAACAAAGCCACCAAGTAACATACCTGCTTCATCAACCACTTGGGCTACTAGACCACCTAGCACAACCAAACAGGTAAAAGCATTTTATATTTAATTTATTTTACATATTTCTTTTTAATGTATTCCTTAGAAAGTAGATGCATTTTAAGGAAAATATTCTGAGATATTTTGTACCTTCCCACGTACTAAGACCTCTATATAGCAGATAATTAATACTGAAACTAATCAAATAATAAATTATTTAGACGTGGGCCCCAGCGTACCCTACGAAACCAACTGCGCCTGCGCAACCCGTTCCGCCTTCTCAGCCTGCCGTGGATGGGTCTTGTGGCATCAAGAATGGACCTCAGGTATATATAATATGTTATTAAACATATTCATATCCGAATCTTACTTACTTACTTCTAGGACCTTTTGTATAAAAATCTAAGTACTGTTTAGCAACTGCAAAGCAAATTCTAAATTCAAATTCTTTATAGAAAATTCGAATTTAGAATCTGCTAATCAGTTCCTAAACACATCAAATCTTCCTTTTAAATAAGGCCGCTATCCAGGGAAGTTTTTCTAGTGGGCGTGGATGGCCAAATCCCAAACTATGAGGAATAGTGAAAAACACTCAAAGGAGAACCTGAAACTAATTTTGATGAAAATTAAAACTGCATTATTGGATTTATGAAACATCAATATTCCTAGTCAGGCATGGACTCCGTTGATTTTGAAAATTTGAAAAACACATGCTATATTAATTATTGCACCATTCGATAATGTCGCTAATAAGGATATGTGTTTTATAGAGACGTACTAAACGTAGGAAAAATATATATTTTGTTAAAAGTGAGCCCTTAAATTTGCCGTATGTCATTACTGCCCAAAATTTGATCCTTATTAGCGACACTATCGGATGGTGTAATAATACAGCGTGTTTTTGCCCGATATCAACGAGTTCGATTCAGTTTTAGTTTTCATCATAATCGGGCTAATGAATCCTTTAAGGTTCCCCTAGTCGACGCCGCGACGGCACGAACTATTTTGAGCGCGGGGTTAAAATGCATGCTATCTCATCCGGCAACACTTTCGCACGTGTTGTCGGATGAGATAGATGCTGTGATGAGCAGTAAGCTAGTTCGGGTACGAATTAGCACTTTTGCAAGTTTGTAGCAAAATGGATGATGATTTAGGACGAAAACGAGCGCGCGAAATTTTATAATCAGACTTTTGGGAGAGATATCATGATAAAACGACTAAATGTATATTTTAAAAATAAAATTATTTGCATTCTTTACTAAATTTTAACTACTAATCTATCCCTGTATGGTGGCCGTTTTGCAATTTTCCTTATTCTTATGGTATTTATTTCCGCCCAAAGATGCGTTAAAATTAGTGTTGAAATATGGCACTTGCGACGCTCATAATTTTCAAAAAAAAAAAAAACCATACAGGGCTAGATAATGATGAGACAAATTGATATCATTTTTTATTTTGAATGTACATGGTCAAACAGTGAAGTAATCCCTAGACTACGTTTGTATGGAAGAATTATCGACTAGTGTAACCTTAAGTGATTTTCGCTATTCCTCATAGTTTCGCGTTTGGCCATCAACGCCCACTTGAAAAAATGACCCTTTATAAAGTCATTATGTCTTTGTCAATTATTTCTAATAGTCAGCATCAGAGTTTGGATACAAAGAAAATATTTGACACTACATTTGTGTGTGCTGAGATATTGAAACCAAATAAAAAATATGGTGTATTATTTGAAATTAATATAAACCCAGATCTAATAATGATATAACTGATATGTTATTTACATTGCAGACTTACGAAAGCACATACCAAGACGATGAACGTATCGTAGGAGGCCATAATGCAGATCTCAATGAATGGCCATGGATCGTGGCACTGTTCAACGCTGGACGTCAATTCTGTGGAGGCTCCCTTATGGACGACCGACATGTTCTTTCTGCAGCACATTGTGTAGCCCAGTAAGTATTATTTATTCAAAAAAAATATTATCCGAATAACATAAGCCTGACACGACAACAAAAATTAAATTTGATAAACTACTTGCCTGTTAACAACCAAACTTCGATGAAAGACTCGCCTGTTAAAAATTAAATATGATAAAGCAATATATAAAAGTTGCTCTGATTCTATTTTTATAATCCATCAATAATACATAGACAATTTCCAGTATGACCTCATGGGACGTAGCTCGCCTGACAGCAAGACTTGGAGACTACAACATCAGAACAAACACAGAAACTCAACACATTGAAAGGAAAATCAAGAGAGTAGTGCGACACCGAGGCTTTGATATGCGTACTTTGGTAATAACTCTTCTTAAACCAAAAAAAAACCTTCAAACTGGTCCAGTTTTTATTAAAACATGTTAATTAATTTCAGTACAACGATGTATCCGTTCTAACGCTCGATCAACCCGTGTCCTTCACAAAGAACATTCGTCCTATCTGTATGCCAGTCGGTGGCAGATCTACATATCAGGGCAAAGTCGCCACGGTCATCGGATGGGGAAGTTTGCGTGAAAGTAAGTATCACACACCAACTGAATAATAATATGTTACAACGAAATCATATGTTACAGTATTGTCACAATGTGGACATAATGTGAATCATTCGGCACAAAGGCGAATTGTATTATTACAAAAGAATTTAGCATATTTTTT
This sequence comes from Orthosia incerta, assembly GCA_948252205.1. Taxonomy (NCBI): domain Eukaryota; kingdom Metazoa; phylum Arthropoda; class Insecta; order Lepidoptera; family Noctuidae; genus Orthosia; species Orthosia incerta. Next base: position 15,846,193 of record OX411744.1, read on the forward strand.
CAAGAATATCTCTGTAACCGTTTGGTAAATAATTTAGGTTGTTTTTGTTAGTATTGTTTTCTTACGAATTCATTTATGATTCATTTTATTTTTGTATTGTGTAGGTGGACCCCAGCCTTCTATACTCCAAGAAGTATCGATTCCGGTTTGGTCAAACCAGGAATGTAAGTTGAAATACGGCGGTGCTGCCCCGGGCGGTATTGTGGAGCACATGCTTTGCGCTGGTAAAGCTAGTATGGATTCCTGCAGTGTAAGTTCTTGGACAGTTAACGATTTACAGTCCCCGCCAAACTTCTGGCCCGCCCTGAAATGGGCTTTCCGATGCGCAGGGCACGGTGCGGTGCTGTTTTTGTATGAGATTTATTACTGCGCAACCCTTTTAGCCAACTTCAGGACGGTCAAGAAGTTTGGCAAGAACTATACTAAAATGTACAGATTGCAATTACAATTAACATGTCATTCATTTATTTTTGATTTCTACAGGGTGACAGCGGTGGCCCTCTTATGGTGAACGAGGGTGGTCGCTGGATGCAAGTAGGCATTGTTTCATGGGGCATCGGTTGCGGGAAAGGCCAGTATCCCGGCGTCTACACACGTGTCACCTACTTCCTGCCTTGGATCCAGAAAAACGCCAAGTAGATTTTGTGGTACTCAAACTGAAGTACAATTCCAACAGCAAAATTTAACGTTACTCTTGACAAATATTATTCCATGAATAATTTTTATGTACAACTATTTTGAGAAAAACAACCAAACCTTCTTGATTTTCTCAATTAGTTGCAACAATATTAACTTTATGGAAATTGTGCCAATTTAGTTTAAGGTTCTAAATTATAAAATTACCATATTTCGAAAGTACTGTTATTTATTTAAAAATCTTAATTACATGAATGAACACTGATTATCACAATTACATTTAAAAACAATACATAATAATATAATCTTAAAGGTACATAGTGAAATAGCAAATCAGTCTATATTCTGGATTTGGTTAGTACATAATTGTAAGTAAGAAGAAGCAATAATAATCAATCACAATATTAAATGTTGGGTATACGCATTACATTATCACGTTATATTGGCTAATACATTTAATTCATATTTTATTGTCTAATAAAGAGACCACTGTGTTACATGTCGAAGTTTGAAACATGCAGATGTTGAAGAATATTACGAGCTGAAACAAAAGAAAAACTCAAAATAATTATAACACGACGAAGGTTTTTTTCCTTTTTAAATAAAAATTAATCTTTCTACGGAATTTTCAAGGAGGTCGTAATATAAATAACAAATGTGCGACTCGTTCGATGATAGAGTCTGGCAAACGAAAGTAGAGGACTGAAAAAGCGCGGCAAATTTAAAAAATATCAGCATAGCAACCCCAAGAACTAGTATGAAATACCTGGAATAACCTAATTTGATACTTTAGAATTATTTAAATATTACTTTGTCTGAATAAAAATACTATAGGTACATTTAGGTAGGTAATACTTTAGAATCTGAATAAAAAAAACCGGCCAAGTGCGAGTCGGACTCGCGCAAGGAGGGTTCCGTACCTTTTTTGCAAAAAACGGCAAAAAAATCACGTTTGTTGTTTGTTTTTACTTAAATATTTATTTTATTCTGTTTTTAGTATTTGTTGTTATAGCGGCAGCGGAAATACATCATATGTGTAAATTTCAGCTGTCTAGCTTTCACGGTTAGTGAGATACAGCCTGGTGACAGACGGACGGACGGACAGACAGACAGACGGATCGCGGAGTCTTAGTAATAGGGTCCCGTTTTTACCCTTTGGGTACGGAACCCTAAAAAGCAACAGTATTCTATAATAATTTTGGTTTATTCACTGTCAATCAAAATCTGAATCTAAGACTTCCATGTGAAAAGATTCATAAGAGTCACAGGAATCATTGTTTTCTACATTATTAATGAAACAGGTGAGATAGTGGTCAAGCTCAAGCCTATAAATAAAAAATAAAAAAACTTTTTGAATTATTAAATAGTGAAAACATTTTACAAAAAGATAAATATTGATTACGAATTAAAACAAAGTATCAACTTAGTAGCGTCCTATGGAAAATTGAGGTTGACATTAGTATAGCATTGCCATATAAAAAGTTTGCAAATTAATTCGAGTGTCTACTTTCGTTTGCCAGACTCTAGACGCAGTATGTATCTAACTACTGTTAAGAGTTTTTAGACATACTTACCTGATACCATAAAAGGAATATTTTATACCAAAATTTAATAAGTTAATGATCGATTATTTTTGTAAGCCAATCTATCAAGCAATTAAAGAAAGGCTTGGGCCGAAACCTTAACATGAAAAATAATTATCTGTAGAACAAACTTTCCAACAGATCATTTACGGATTTTTTAGATCTACTCAATAATAGGGATGTTTCCTGGGTAGAAAATGATAATTCTATTTACTCCGTCAGTGAGATTATCAAATAATATTGGACAGTATTTTTTGCTATAACAAATCACAAAAATGTGACAAAGATAAAGCGCATAAAAGTTTAGGAGTTATGACACTTGTGACGTCACTATGTCAGTCTAAGGCCGCGTGTCCACGGCAAAAAATTTGTCGTGTCGGCTACAGACAAGATGAAAATATTCATGTACATGAGAAGAATTGTGTCGGGTCTTTGCACGAAAGAATGTCGTGTCTGTTGCAGACAAGAAAACATCTAGTAGGTACACGGTACGAATTGTTTCGTTCAGTCATGGTTGAGACATTGTAGGGTGTATATCGTGACGTGTAATTGTGGGTAATAATGTTAACTACCAAGCAAAAAAAATGGTGATTGCCTATTACATGTATAGAAAAATTAAAAAGAAAACTAACTCCATGAGAAAGTACTGGTTGCATCCTATGTTAAGTCAAAAACATGAGTTTGTTAACTTCTACTTGGAACTGCGACAGTATGAGGAAAAGTTCGTCCTTTTATTTTCGTATGAAAATCATGTGCACTGTACACACCATCCCCGCCCCCTACAGATCGCGTCGTGTCTGGCGCAGACAAGATTTTTGTCTTGTGCAGCGCCGACGCAGTGTACACTAGTCGTGTGTAGAAACGACACGAATTCTTGCATAGACCCGGCGATTTTTCTTGTCGTGGACACGCGGCCTAAAGTGTACTGACTGACGGCGTGATCTCACGCGATATTTCAACGCATTATATCGTCGTCACTTCATGTTTACGTGTCAAAAGGAAAAATACATATCCAATATTATTTATTAATCAACCTGACGGACAAAAAGCATTTTAAGTTAACAACCCTATTCAATCAATCTGCCAACTATCATCTAACCCGTTGGAGACGATCTAACCTCCAGAAATCGGTAACTGAGTAACAAAAACCTCCATGCAATGGAAAGGCAAGGCTATTTATTGCTGGTTGCAAGCGAGAGCTAAGCTAAGTTAGTTTTTCCCACCGCACTATTCCCAAACTGTTGATTCTGGCTCAACAGAATCAACAACAACAAAACAACAATCAACAGTGAAAACGACCAGTTGTAAACGACCCCTTTGTGCCTATCGGCCTTGTTTGTTCTGTCTCCTGCTTGATATGGACAGAAGTGGAAATATGTGCGATGGAATTGCACAATTTGATTCAGCATAGCGCTTTCCATCATCGGACTACAAGACATACGGCACTAAACTTTTAGGGAATACTTTCATTGTGCGTATAGCTACGGAGTGGAATTCCCTGCCGAAGTCTGTTTTGACCTACAACCTAGTGGTGTTTAAGTCAAGAGTGTAGAGATTATGTTACTTCTAGGCAAGCGTGCTTCACCGTCGACCACATCATCGCTCCAAACATCAGATGAGATAGTGGCCAAACGCGAGCCTATCATTATAAAAAAATTGCATTATCATGTTAAACAAACGTGTGCGCAAAATTTTAGCTCTATCCAACACTAGACAGTAAATAAAAGCTTATAAAAATCGTACCTTGGAAATAGCCAGTATCATGGACATCATCGAGGGTGGGTACAAAGGGTGGTTCGACGTTGAGCTGGTTGTCCCAGTCGATGTTCCTGAAGATGGGCATGGCCCGCACAGCGCCCGCGGCTGGCCGCGCCGCCGGCTCCATGGTTAGCAGAGCCTCGATGGCACTCACTGCCTCTGGAGACAATGCCTCGTCGTCCTCTGGCCATTCGATGTCTGAAACATTGTACATCGTAACTAACGCCCTGCCCCTCGTTTTATAACTTTTACATACAGGGTATAACGGCAACGAGTAACCATATAAAAAAAAGCCGTACAAACACTCTTATTTACCATCAGCTATTGTAGGGGTGATACATTCTTTTTATTTTTGGAAATTGACTAAGAAGTTTCTTGAGGAAAGTTGTTCATTTACATGTGCAGAAGCGGTATTTTCAGTATTTTAAAATATGAGAACACCTTTGCGTAAAACCCTGCATAATAATAGCTTATGTTCAACTGGAATAATATAAGTGGGTTTCAAATGGTGCAAGAATTTTTCAAACAGATGTTCTGTGATTACCCTTCACATGTCATTACTCTCACATTATTCAAGAACTCTTTTATAATTATAGTAAAGATTATAGTCTAGATAACTATTATCTACTGTGATGATGATGATAAAACTTGAGACGAGGATGTTCTGCATTCCGCTACTATACTGAACGGTTAAGTTGACATTCACAGTATTGTATTCTTATAATCAAGATTTTTATTTTCTTTATTTAGGTAACCATGATACTGGAAGAAATTCCTAGTGCGGGGCAACGTTAAAAAAAAAAAATGTCTGTGGTACCTACATTTAATATATGTATTACAGTTTTTAAGATAATAATAGATTTCCCTGTTTAACTGGGATATGTAATGATGTCACGAACTGCTACCTTTTTTACGCAAGAAACACGTGAAAATGAGTAAACACTAGTTAGCATAATACTCACTTCGTGACAGTATATTCTTGAAGACGGCCTGCGGTGTTTCATCGTTGAACGGTGGTACGCCTGTCATGAACTCATAAAGACATACTCCCAGCGCCCACCAGTCTACAGCAGGCCCATGGCCCTGCCTGAAAACAGTTATTAATTAAAATGAATAGAGAAGCAGCGCGATTCCTGTCAGGTAATTTTAATTACTTTGCAGACCTATTGCATAAATAAGAGTTCCTCCTACTAAACAGACAGATTTGTTGCTGGAGAGTTTGTGCTGCCACTTCTTCATCCCAGCCAAAAAAACTAGGCAGTGGTGACGGACGGGCGTTTTTAACGTTCAAAAAGTGATGGCCCACAGCATAATTTGAATATAAAACTATTGATTTTAATTCATTCTATAAATTAGAGAATAGAGAACTAGACTGCTACTTTTTTTGACAGGAATACTTGATTTGAGAGGAATAGAGAAAATTAGATAAGAGAAGAATCATTCCTCAAACATACTTAATCTGACGCCTTTCTACATACATACATAATCTTGATCTTACCTCAAAAGTAACTCAGGCGCCAAATAGTCGGGTGTGCCTAAAATCCTTTGGTCTGAGACTAAGTTGCCTCGCCTCACGCTCTTCGGTGTCCGGTACGGCGTGTGTGCAGTAGCCAATGGCGTTCTACACAAGTCTGTAGGTGAACGACTTCCTTCACCCTGTAACATATTATGGAATTTTACGCACAATTTGAATGTGGTAACTTGAAACCTGAATCCTGAAAAGAAAAACCTAATCCTGAAAAGAAGAACCTGAAAAGCATACATTTTCGTTGAGTGAATGGCCAATAAAATTGTATTATGAACAACCTAGTCTTCATTCTATAAATCAGAGCCCTAAAAAGTTCTGATATTAAGGTTACACTAGTCGAAAATTCTTCCATACAAACGTAGTCTAGGGATTATTCCACTGTTTGACGATGTACGTTCAAAATAAAAACTGATTTCAATTTGTCTCATCATTATCTAGCCCTGTAGGGCAGCAAAAAATTAAAAAAAGAAAATATTTGAAAGTTATGAGCGTCGGAAGTTCCACATTTTGACACTTATTTTAACGCATTTTTGGGCGCAAATAAATACCATAAGGAGACGGAAAATTGTAAAACGGCCTCCATACAGGGATAGATTAGTAGTTCAACAATGCAAATAATTTTATTTTGAACAGATAGATTTAGTCGTTTTTTCATGATATCTAGACAGCCAAAGGTCTGTTTATAAAATTTCGTCCTAAATCATTATCCATTTCGCTACAAATTTGCAAAAGTGTGTATTCGTACGCGAACTAGCTTCCTACTGCTTATCACAGCAACTATCTCTTCCGCACCTGTTGTCGGTTGATGTAAAATGCATTTTAACCCCGCGCACAAAATAGTTCGTGCCGTCGACTAGTGTACCTTTAATACATTTTGAAGAATAAGAAGTTTTTAAAACAACTGGTTAGCTAGCTTGGGATTAATTTTGCGCCCCTTCCATTTACCAGCTGCCAACACAAGAATGTAATAAAAACATGCATTCTTTTGTAGCAATACTAATTTCCGTTCAAACATTGCTGATTGTCAGTGTTACTGGTAGATCTTATCTTACTAATATTAGAAATGCGAAAGTTTGGATGGATGTACGTTTGCTACTCAATCACGCCAGAACGGCTTAAAGGATCTGGATGAAATTTGGCATAGAGATAGATTATAGTCTGGAATAGCACATAGGCAACTTTTTATCCCGGCAAAATATACGGTTCCCGTGGGATAATATGATTTGACTTTCAAGCAGGCGACGCCGCTGGCAGAAGCTAGTAATAAAGGAGGATGAGCAATCTTCTATGGAATCTGGTCAAACCAACCAATAGAGTTGAAATTATTATTTACGGAGCCGTTGTTGCCCAAACAATCTATTACTTATCAATTTGAATGAAAAATGTGTCTGCGAAACTTATTTTTACCTTCTACCTTCTCTAAATACACGAAAAAATAAAATAACAATTTAGAAAAACTAAATTTTTTTTTTTTTTTTTTGTGTAATATAATGATAACCAAAATAATAAGTTAATATGATACAAATCTAACGTAATAAAAAAACTGACTTAACTGTACTCATCAACAATGCTAGCGTAAATGTACCTCAATAATTCAGAACTGTTTGTTACACAATTAACCGAAGCTTTCATAACAATAAATGCTAAGATAAATGCTTAAGGTTGCCCTAGTCAGTCATTCTTCCATACAAAAGTAGTATGGCGATTACTCCACTGTTTGACAGTTTACGCTCAAAATAAAAAAAATATTTCAATTTGTCTCTTCATTATCTAGCCCTGTATTGAAACAAAAAAGTTAAAAACTTGTAATTGAGTTATGAGCGTAGAAAGTTCCATATTTCAACACTAATTTCAACGCATCTTTGGGCGGAAATAAATACCATAAAAAGAGGGAAAATTGCAAAACAGTCTCCATACAGGGATGTATTAGCATTTAAAAATGCAAATAATTTTATTTTAAACAGATACATTCAGCAGTTTTTTCATGATCCTCAAACTCCCAAAGATCTGTCTATAAAATTTCGTGTATATAATGTAATAGTCGACCAACTTATAAAATGTACTTGGAACAGTAAAAAAATTGTACAAATGCCATTGAAAAATTACTTTAAGAACGTTAACGTAACGTTAACGTCGAAGCTGTGTAAAACAGAATAAATATATGCTTATGAACCATGTAAAAATATAATAATAAAATCATAAGATGATTAATAATAATGATTTGTAAATTAATAATGTTTAAGCTCAAATAACGTATTGGAGTGGCCGGAGTTGTTGGCAGTACCGGTCCGTAGTCCATACGGCGCATGCGCGCGGGGTAGTCTATTTTGTGTAAGTGCAGAAGTATTTTCGACGTTTTGTAATCTAAAGTCAAATTAGATTCGATTGCCAAGCAAATTACTTATTTTCTTTTGTCGATATCCATCTATAAAGTCAATATTCGACCTGACTACATCACTAACTGAGTAGCGTAAAACTTTTCAAAACGAAATAATGAATACTGCAGATTAGAGGTGAATACATATAATTTAATAATTTTTTCAAATTCCGAAAGAGAAATAAACAAGTAGCGTGCGCGCAAAGATCTAGGAACGAAGCAAACCATTCCCCGTGGCTCTAACGCGCGCTCGCATCGGCTCCTTTCGCAATTCGCACCCGCGGTGGTACTCAAATAGATAATATTTTTCTAACTTAATTTACGAAGTTGGATTTTATAACTCCTTCTTAGTTACCAGTTAGTCCTTCTTTAGTTTAAGTCAAGAGTAAATAGGTTACTTTTAGACAAGCGTGCTTCACCGTAGACCACATCATCGCTTTACATCAGGCGAGATAGTGGTCAAACGCGAGCATATAGATTAAAAAAAACATCATCTTATGTGGGCCCGTTTTTAGAAGTTGTGTGCTGCTGAAACCGTTTAAATGAAATGTTCATGTAACAACAACAAAACCCTCTTCTTAGTCCGCATTATTATGCAATTTCGGAACCCTATTACTGCGCTTGGCCCGACACGCACTTGGCCGGTTTTTTGTTCTAAATCATCATCCATTTATTATTTTTATACCATGAGTGTGTATTCGTACGCACACTAGCTTCTTACTGCTCATCACAGCGTCTATCCTTTTCGTACGTGTTGTCGGATGAAATAGCATGCATTTTAACCCCGGCCATAAAATAGTTCGTGCCGCCGACTAAGGTAACCTTAGTAGCTCATCAAAAAGGAAAACATAGGGACATAGTAAATATCGTTAATTTTCAGTTTACGGAATATTTTTAAAATTGGTCCAATATTGGAGGTGGAAAGAGACGAGAGCCAAACCTCGAATTATGACTTTTTTCTAAGGAAATTCAGTCGGCGCTCTCTGCCCATATTTCCTCTTAAGTAAGTACAGTAAATACTAAACTTAATTTATATTACCTTACTTAACCTTCTAGTAGGAAATATTTCTAAGCTAGTCGAGACATGTTTGCCAAACATGAAGGTCTTCTCCTTAGTGCCAGACGGCGGTTGGTCGTCTTTGGGCAGATTGAAGCGAGTCTCTTTCTTCTTGGTTTCCGGCGACTTATTCGATACTGGCGTGGAGAATATTACTCCTACATTGAAATGATGGCTATCATTTTGTGAGACCCAACTGTAAAGAGAATGAAAATTATTTTCAGTCCAACTCATGAACGAAGAATAAATAAAAAAAGTTTATTTAAAAATCAAAAACCCACCTGCTTAAGAAGCGAACTAAAGAGCTGTAAACAAGAAAAAATCATGCTGTGCAGTCGTTGTATCCTCCGACTGCACAGCATGAATTTTTCTTGTTTACAGCTCTTTAGTTCGCTTCTTAAGCAGGCGGGTTTTTTAGTTATGATTTTTTTTCGAATGACTTTTAAACGTATAAGTAGTTTATATTTTTGTAATCTCCTCTAAAAACCCTTCATTTTGATACCCCACTCGATGGGAACGGAAGAACAAAAAATTGCAAACCCCACAATATGGCGCCCAAAATCCGCCATATTACTTTATTTTTAATGCCACTTAGCTAAGACGGTGTGAATTCGTCCGGGTTAAACGTTAAAATGGGGGTACCCCTGGGCTCAATTTTAGGTCCTTTCTTATTTTTAGTATACATAAACGATTTACCCCGTTTATTGGAAAACAAACTTAACATGGTGTTATTTGCTGATGACACATCTTTAATTTTTAAAATAAATAGACGTACTTGTCAGGTTGACGACGTAAATAACGGGCTACGGCAGGTTCAGGATTGGTTTACTGCCAATAATTTAGTTTTAAATGGTAAAAAAACCAAGTGCGTAAAATTTTCCTTGCCGAATGTCAAAAGTACTGATTGTGACATTATATTAAACAAGGAGAAGCTAGAATTCGTCGATAAAACGGTTTTCCTGGGGATCACGCTGGACTCAGGGTTGCAATGGGGTCCTCATTTGGTATCCCTTGCGGGGCGGCTGAGTTCGGCGGCTTACGCTGTTGGAAAGATTCGTCGGTTAACGGATGTGGATACCGCCAGACTGGTCTATTTTAGTTATTTTCATAGTATAATGTCTTACGGTATCTTACTATGGGGAAGGGCTGCAGACATTGAGTCAATTTTTATTCTGCAAAAACGAGCCATCATAGCGATATACAATCTTCGCCGGCGCGATTCTCTAAGGGAACTGTTTAAGGACATTAACATCATGACGGTTCCTTGTCAATATATTTATGAAAACATCATGTACGTAAGAAAGAATTTACATCTTTTTAGTAAAAACGGCGAAAGACATAATTATGTTACTAGAAATAGGGACCAATTAGTTCAACCAGGTTTCAGACTGGCTAAAGTAGCCTCATCTTTCATGGGGTACTGTACAAAATGTTACAATAAAATTCCTCCCCACATTCTTGAACTGAATGAGACGAAATTTAAAACTTGTATAAAACGCACACTATGCAGGCTGGCATATTATAAGTTGGGGGATTACATCAATGATAAAAATGCTTGGCTAAATGCTAGTCCTGCTCCACAGCCACTAGGGCGCAAAAACAAGTGATATGCAGAACATTATTGTTTTGAATTATTGTTGGACCTTCTGAAGACTGTATAAATATATTTGTATTGTATAAACTCAATTTCATTCATCAAGGTATGTACTTATGTACCTAAATATTGTATAAAGTTTTTTTTTTTAAAAGAGTAAGTATGGAGTTTCTTGTGCATTCTTCTCCATTACAAGCTACTTTCCGAATGCACGGTAGATACAACTATTATTATTTGTAAAATGTAACGTTCAAAAGTGCCGCTTGGTGGCCTACTTGAAATAAAATATCTTTGTCTTTGTCTTTTGAACACTTGGGCGGTCAATACCTATCTAACGATGTCTTAATTATAAAAATCCGCCAAGTAGTTTGAAAGATATGAGGTAATAAAGAATATTACATACATGCAAACATACATACATACAAACACACAAGATACGCGCGAAAAACATAACAATTTCTTTGCAGCCGGGTAAAAAAGGAGATATCTTTCTATCATCTAAACATATCATATCACGCCGTATTCCCCGTAAGGTTTAGACAGAAGTGTACCAATAGAACACCTACAAATAGCCATATATTTTCAAATCCCATATAATTGGGGGCGACCCTATTGCCATTGACAGGGATAAATACAGACTTAGGGCCGATTTCACCAATGAAACTAATTGCGATTAGTTCAACTAAACTCAGTTTATGCAACTACAGCGTTTTGATTGGTTGAGACCGCTCAGAACGCTGTATTTTCATAAAGTTTAGTTAAATTAATCGCGATTAGTTTCTTGGTGAAATCGGCCCTAGGACTGAGAAATGTCAGATGGAAAAACCCAATAACAATGCTGGCCTGGGAATCGAACCGAGGACCTTATGCTCAACAGTACCTCTTCCAACTAAATAGATCAACGAGGCAGTCAGCATGCTAATAAATTTGGTTAAAATTTCACGAATTAGTTAGATTTTTAAAAGCTTTTATTTAACATGCAATGTATGTATGTTGTTAAGAATTTTAAAGCAGTTATCCTCCACCGATTAAGATGAAATTTTGCATACACTTTTATTTTGGATGACAATGCGTTATTAGCTAAGTGACGTCATTCTAAATCCAATATGGCGGACGGCCCAAGATGGTGGTCTAATTATTTTTTGTGCACTGCCATGATATGGGTATCAAATGAAAGTGTTTGCTGAGAAGAATACTAAAAAACCTTGTTTAAAAAAGATTTTTAACTACTAAGAAGCCCTACAAACATAAAAATATAAGTACTTATGAAGTTTGTTTCTACATACCGTTTTTTCAAGACACCCTTTATAGGATTCTTTCGTTTGTCAGGCGTAGGGTGTATGGATATTCGTTTAGGCGTATTCTGGCTCAACTCTAAGGCCATGATCTCTTGAGTTAAACCACTGTGGTTCTCTTTAGACTCTATGAGGCTGGTTACACCAGTAGGTGTGTCTCCATCACAATCCAAAATCCTTTTTCGTTTTTTGGCTCTGAAGCTGGAATAAGAAGCGAATTTTTTTGTAATATAATTGCAACAACAAATAAAAGTTTGAAATCGCTAACAAGTGTGGCATAGCAAGTGTGGCGATTAATGTTCCTGCGTTCTCAGTATGACAAGAGGCCTTAGGCCTTCAATGGAACAGTAACAGGCAGTTTTTTATAACCAGCTTTACTGAGAAGCATTATTAGGGAACCTATAATAACCTGTTCATAAATGTTTGGTTGAATGTGTACAAATGTATTTTAAATTCTTACACAATCAGCAATAAAACACAATAAAAGGTTTCAACTTTACATCTTAGCACTTCTTTCAGAAAATAATTGTTGAAAAAATTTGATTGAAGAATTGTATTAAAATAATAACACTGGCCAAGTGCGAGTCTGACACGCGGACAAACATCTCCGTATAAACAGCTACATTTACCAAAATAAATAGGTAATATTACTAACGTTCATAAACAATGAAAGCACCGAACATTGCTCTAACGAAGGGATAAAATTAACTTTGCCGTTCGAAAAATTGTTGTCCCCATACATCAATATACATTTTATTTTTATTTTCCTAGTACATTTTATAAGTTGATCGACTACTACTCGTAAACTTGTAAAGCCTACTTAACTGTGATAGTTTGGCTTTTTATTTCGTTATTTATATACTATACTGGCGTAAATATTTTCACATATCGTATTACGGTAAAAAATATTTTATTTAAGGCGCCGATTCCCTTGAGTAGTTGATTTTAAAATGAGAATCATGTCAAAATGGCTAGTCTTAATTTTTTGAAAAAAATATATGTTATATTAGACTATTTTCTTAATAATTTTGTCTAAGCAAATTTTGAGTTTTATTCGTATAAAATAGTGTAATTAATTTGTAAAGTTATGTCTAAAACGGACAAAAACACGACAATCACACTAAAACCGCTGGGCGTATTTTAATGAAATCGACACAATCTCAAAGACAATTTAATTATCTATACTTTGATCTGAGGCTTTTTTTTTAAAGTCATAGAATAATAAGGAAAGTACAAGTAAAAAACTACTAAATTTTGGGTCGCGTGGGTGTGAAACGAGTGCGCGTTTTGTTCCCTCAAGGTCGTTGGCGTTAGTCGTCGTCTTAATGTTTTTATTTTATCACTTTGTCGGCGTGATTAATAACGTATATTCATGCCAAATTATAGCTGTCCAGTACTAATAGTCTCTGAGCTAAGCTGCGGACGGACGGATGGATGGACATGTCGAAACTATTAAGTTTCCTTGTTGACTACGGAACCCTAAAAACATCATTCATTAACCTGTGAATTAGAATTAAAATCTAACCGACCCAATAGAAGGCATTACAATTTTACACTCATGAGTATGTTAACTGACCTATTTTTTTACATTTTCATGATATTGTTTCAGACCTAATTAATAATTATAACTAAGTTAATACCTATTAAATAAGAAAAATCAATCATGTCTATTGATACTCATAGTCATAAACGTGAAAATAATAGATCCAATAATCATTGTATTGCAGTAATTAAAAAATTACAACAATATGTTTAGCTTTTTCTCTTGTTGGGATTGATGTCCAGTCCAAACTGATGCAGCTGAGTATCAGTATTCTACATGCAGCGACTGCCGATATTACCTCCACGACCACAACGAAAATTAAAAATAGGAATTAAAAAAAACGTAACATATTTTACCTAGGTATTCTCTTCAAGGAGTGCCCCCTGCACAGTGGAGAGGTGGACTGATCATGCTGCGAATCTGACAGCACAGTGGACTCTCCTACAGAACTGTTGCTACTGGGGTCTGTAGATTTGTTGCTTCTGTTGTTGGAACTGTTCTTTGAACTTTCACATGTATGGTATGAGCCTGAGTCTTGGGACTGCAAAATAAGAAATAGCATAAGACTTTTTGTAACAAGGAAGGCCAGCCTCAAGTAATCTATACTAATATTATAAAGAGGTAAAATTTGTAAGTTTGTAAGTTTGTATGTAGGGGGTAATCTCTGGAACTAATGATCCAATTCAAAAAATTCCTTCACCAATAGAAAGCTACATTATTCCTGAGTGACATAGGCTATTTTTTATTCCCGAATCTATACTAATATTATAAAGAGGTAAAATTTGTAAGTTTGTATGTAGGGGGTAATCTCTGGAACTAATGATCCAATTCTAAAAATTCCTTCACCAATAGAAAGCTACATTATTCCTGAGTGACATAGGCTATTTTTTATTCCCGAAAATGGGTCATGTGGGGTGGTCCACGGGAGCGAAGCCGCGGGCAACAGCTAGTAAAAAATAAAGTTGTATTGCATGGCATATTCCATCAATAGAATAAATAAAATCCTTTCATGAAATCCTTTCATTTATTTTATTAATGTTGCTAAAGCTTGTTTTTCTAATAATTTTACTGACTGTGTAGTATAAAAAATCTAATGTTGTTCATACTTATAAAGACATAATTACTTACACTTTCAAAATTAATACTTTCAGCACTCGTAAACGGAAGTATCCCTGACATGTTTGACTGATTTAATAAAGGTGAACTTTCGAAACCACTGACACCATCAAAAAGGTTTTTCAATTTACCTGCAACAGTATCACATTTATAACATGGATAGACAGTGTATATGATACTCTGTTAAAATAATAAAAGCGTACTGGTCTCTTTAAGCTCATCAAGAAGGTTCTCACAAGCATCGGTAGACATAACAGAAGTGTGCGTGACGTCTCCTCCTCCCGAACCAAAAGACAAATGTGAAGTAAGTGACAGCAGTTGACCTGGTGTCCTCATATTCAGGCTGGGTGTGCAATTCACGAAATCTGATATCTCCAAGTCTGAAATGAAAATATGTTGTCAAAATACAAACATTTCCGTGCAAAAAAAAAGGCATCTTATTGAAACATCCTGAATTATTTCATAAAACTGCTTGTTACTAAAATCTAAAAGAGATCAAATCTGTTTTTAACCTCAGACTAAAAAGGAGGGTTGTTATAAGTTTGACGTGTGTACATGTGTGTTTGTGAATCTGTGTGTGGCATAATAGCTCCAAAACCGATTTTGCTTTTGTTATTTTTGTTTGAAAGGTTACTTTATCAAGTATTCTTAGCTATGTTTGATGAAAATCGATACAATAGCCGTTCTAAAGTTATGAGCGTTTTACTGAATCAAGGTGTTTTTGCAAGATTATTATTATTTGGTTTGACACACTAGCAGCTAATTAGCTGATGCGTGTGTATCAAATAGCTTGGAGATATTTAATCTATCCAGTCGATTCTTGAAGCAGTTCAGTGAGGGAGCCGTCACAACATTCTCCGGGAGTCTATTCCATGCAGTTACAACTCTGTTAGATATTGTGTCATAATTATGAGTTCAATAGATTGTCAAGCAAAGTTTGTCTACTACTAGATAAATTATGTCATCATCATCATATCAGCCGAAAGACGTCCACTGCTGGACATAGGCCTCTCCCAAGCGTCGCCACATTGACCGGTCCCGTGCGTCTCGCAACCAGTGGATCCCTGCAACCTTCATCACATCATCGGTCCACATGGTGGGAGGCCTTCCGACACAACGTCTTCCGGTACGCCGTCGCTGCTCCAGAAAAATCTACCGTATTCTAGGGTAGACGGGCTGCCGGGCACCTGGGGCAGTTTCTTTATTGTGCTTTTCATGGTTTCGGGGGGTTTGCCGTAATCAACACGCTTGGCAGGCAGGTTGGCGATCGCAGTTTGTTCTTAAAGTGCACAGAGAACGCTGCTCCCCATTCTCTGGTGGTTCCCTTTGTCGCCTCTTACGACACCCACGGGCAGATATGTAATGGTGAAATTCTTTACGTCCGTCACCATATGATAAATTATGTAGCATAAAATAAAAATGTGTTGGGGATTATAAATGCCGGGTTACATTCCCGGGTCTAGCAGTGTTATTGAGTTTTTCAATCTTGAATTTCTCAGTAGTACCTGGGAGTCGGGATTAGATTATATGGGACTGACATATATCTGGTGCAAAGTAAGTACACCTCTGCCTGGCTAAACTTTTGAGGCACAAAGATGTTATTTTATGTTAAAAAAAAAAACATGATATCAAATTATCATGTAATTACCTCTATTAACTTCAATTTTAGATAAACCAAAGTCAGAAAGCTTCACATGCCCAGATCTGGCTATAAGCATGTTATCTGGTTTCAAGTCTCTATGTACAATGTTGTGCCTGTGCAGATAGTCCAATGCAAGTGTCACTTCAGCTACATAAAATACTGCCATAGATTCTTCTAAAAATCCATAAACACCGAGCAGTGATTTCAAATCACCACCAACCATGTACTCCATTACCTAAAAGGATTTGAAATACAACAATCAGTTAATCAATTCAACAATGTCAAAACTACAAAGCTACTGAAGTTTTACTACTACAATTTCCAAAGAAATTTTGATCAATCAATAGTAACTTTGCTTTCTTACCAAGTAAATGGACGAAGTCGATTGCAATGAGTAAAATAAATGAACACAAAAAGGACTTCTCGACAGTGCCAGAGCATTCCTCTCAGTTACTACTTGTGCAACCATATTTTTGTTGATCATGTCAGACTTTTTCATAACTTTGATTGCATACAACTGATCCTTGTTACTTTTTTTATGTGCAAGGAACACTTTCCCGAAAGCGCCTCGGCTTATAGGTTTTATAATTGTGAAGTCATTAATATCCGGTGGCTAGAAAAAAGGACATTACAATTTAATAGTAGAACAGTAAGATAATTTTTCACAAGATATTAATAAAATTATGAGTTCATATAATAATAAAAAGTACCTTGGTGACAACAGTGTCGTTAATCGAATTTATTTTATCTAAAATAGTGTGGCATGAAGCCGTATCTTCAACTTTTGAATTGATTGTAGCCATAGTATAGAATAGAGTATAACACACTGAATTAAATTATAATGCGAAACAACATATTTTCACGACTTAATGAATAATCCAACGAAAATAAATTCGAATCCAACGAAAAATTCGACCCACACAACAAAATTACTAAATGAAATGACATGTCAGTGTGACATTGACGTAATGAGTCAAATGACAAAAGGCTGCGTCTGGAAACCAATCTGTTTTGCGCATGGAATTAGCACATTCAAATAGAAGTGACTTGCGTTGGTGAAGTCATTGGAGTTATTCAAAAACATACTATTGTGTGAGTTTTCTCTTTCTTTGAAACATACAAGACATAGTATAATAAACTCTTGGCGACCGGGACCCAGTTATGTTGTGCCTATCTTACTATCTATAAGCTGCCATTAGCTTCATCTACATTATTATTATATATATAAAAATTAATCCCTATTTCCCTTGGTCACGGCATCACGCGTGAACGGCTGGACCGATTTCGCTTATTCTTTTTTTGTTGAGTATGTTATTGTTGGGAGAAGGTTCTTATGAAAAAAAAGGTTAGGTAGGGTAGGGTGGGTAGAGTAGGGTTTTTTTTTTTTTTTTTTTTCTTTCTTAACACTAATCCCGCCAACGATATTTCTTGGCGCCAGGGGGGTGACCATAAGCTCTTAGAGCGGTATCAATTTGAGATCGAGTAAGTGACAGATGTATACACGTCAGATACATCTGTCCCTTATTCGATCTCAAATTGATACCACTCTACGAGCTTATGGTTACCCCCCTGATGTGCTTAACCTCTGTCATTGCGGTCAATCTTCCATGCCTCTCGTACTTTCATCCCTCATACTAATCTTGCATTCATCATCTTGCATTCTGTGGGTGAGACCCACTTTTAATCTAATCTAATGGCATTCTTTATTTAAGATCAAAAGTGTAAATAAACAAAGGTAAAATATTAACAAATAGAGCAAAAGGTGCTTTCTAGTATCACAATTTGAGCAAAGGTGCTACATATACAATAGAGCAGAAGTGCAGAATATATGTACAATTTTGCATTAGGGATAAAACACAAGCACAGTTAACAATATTATCACAGTATTATTACACAGTCATAAACTTAGGTACTAACATAAAACACTGCCGGCTATACGTGCCTGAGCTGCATTCCGTGCTTACATTTAAATATCATACATAATACTAATGAAGCACGGTGCGCTTCAGGTTTTGTTCCTTTGTATAACCGCAGTGGCTACTCGAATGCAGTATTCTATGAACTTTTCCCTAGTTTTCTTGTCCATGAGCCCATGCAGGCTCTCCTTCGTTATTTTCCTGTCCAACTCACATTCAAGTTGGTAGCGCTCCCTGATAAATAACGGGCATTCTACTAGTATGTGCTGGACAGTCTCTGCCACGCCAGGATCGCAGACGCACGATGGGCTCTCCTTACACTTGAAGCGATTCAAGTATTCAGAGAACCCACCGTGCCCCGTCAAAACCTGCGTGAGGACGCCGGTTGACCGCACCTGTTGTATAGTACGGAAAGCCACTATTGCGTCCGGAAGAAACATTTTCGTCACGGAAGCAGTCTCGCCCGACACATATCTCTGATTCCATTCATCAAGCGATTCCAAACGGATCTGTCGCTTGATAAATGAAACCGGACACTGGTCGTAGTCCGGCTTCCTCCGTGACGACAATGCTGCATCCTTGGCTATCTCGTCCGCTCGCTCATTCCCCGGCAGGCCCGTGTGGGCCTTGATCCAGAACAAAGTCACAGCTTTGTTCTGGCACAGGGCATGAGCCAAGTTGGCGCGCGCGCGAACTGCCAGGGGATGGAGAGAGCCATGGTTTGCAAGCGTCTGCAATGCGGACATTGAGTCGCTGTACACACCATAGCTCGCCTCTTGCCGCGCGAGGATCACTTCTGTCGCTCTACAAATGGCCAGGAGTTCCGCCTGGTAGACTGTGCAGTACGCGGCAAGGCAAAGCTTGAGGTTCCGGATTTCACCTTCATTATCCCAAATGGATAATGCGGCTCCGACCTTCCCCTCAATCTTGCTGCCGTCGGTGAAGATTCGCACCGCCTGCACATTGTTACTGTCTAGTAACTCTTGATCTTCCAGGCACATGAACTCCAGGGGCAATTGTGTAGCTGGATGAGGGGCTTCTGCAAACCTTACCACAATCTCGATCGCCCTGTCTCCTGGCATAAACCGGGATGACCCTCTCCTCGCTTCATACAGGGCGGCTGCCTCTTATATGCGCAGGTCTAGAGGTAGTATCCCAGAGAGCGCCAGTGCCGAGTTCAGAGAGACAGTACGGTAAGATTTGCAGAGCTTCTGAGCGAATCCTCGTTGAACAGAGCCTAGCTTCTTCCGTATACCCAACTTTTTTGTAGCGGGTGCCCAGGTTGCGGCTGCGTACGTTACTATGGGCTCAATCGTTGCTGTGTAAATTGTGTGTATGACTTCCGTGTTTAATCCCCAGCTCACCTTTGCGGCTCGGGACAGCCGCTTGTATACGCTAGCTGCCCTCTTGCAGACGTTCGCGGCATGCTCATTAAAAGTGAGCTTTTCGTCTATGGTTAGACCCAGCAACTTCATTTTCTTGACCATACCGATGTCGACTCCGGCCATGTTCAGTGGAGTGTCGTACTTAAGCTTATTGGTTATGGTCATGGTATATTTTAGTTATTTTCATAGTATAATGTCTTACGGTATCTTACTATGGGGAAGGGCTGCAGACATTGAGTCAATTTTTATTCTGCAAAAACGAGCCATCAGAGCAATATATAATCTTCGCCGGCGCGATTCTCTAAGGGAACTGTTTAAGGACTTAACATCATGACGGTTCCTTGTCAATATATTTATGAAAACATCATGTACGTGAGAAAGAATTTACATCTTTTTAGTAAAAACGGCGACAGACATAATTACGTTACTAGAAATAGGGACCAATTAGTTCAACCAGGTTTCAGACTGGCAAAAGTAGCTTCATCTTTCATGGGGTACTGTACAAAATGTTACAATAAAATTCCTCCCCACATTCTTGAGCTGAACGAGACGAAATTTAAAACTTGTATAAAACGCACACTATGCAGGCTGGCATATTATAAGTTGGGGGATTACATCACTGATAAAAATGCTTGGCTAAATGCTATTCCTGCTCAACATCCACTAGGGCGCAAAAACAAGTGATATGCAGAACATTATTGTTTTGAAGTATTGTTGGAACTGCTGTAGACTGAATGAATATATTTGTATTGTATAAACACAATTTCCTTAGTATTGTATAACTGCACGGCACGTGTGTGAGTAGGTACTATGTACCCGACTGTAAATCTAACATTTACTGTACCTGTGTGTCGTTCGTTGACTTGTGTGTGCCCTGGCAGTTGAGTGTGTCATGCTCTCTCAAATGTCTCTCTGATGGTGGCGCGTGTGTTGGATCATCCGGTTCCCTTCATTATGGTTGAGCTGGGTGGTGCCATTCATGCGTCATGTTCGTGAACAGACGCCGTCAGTTGGGATTGGTCATAACTTAACTGCTTCGGATGTTAATGCTTTTCTAGCATCTATTATATAACTGCACAGTACATGTGCGAGTACTTTTATTACTTTATGCCTGTACGTAGTATAGTGTGTAGTGCTATTCTGGGTGCATTTTCCTCACATATGTGAATTTATTAATGTATGTACTTATGTAACTAAATATTGTAAAAAAACATTTTCTTTAAAAGAGTAAGTATGGAGTTTCTTGTGCATTCTTCTCCATAACAAGCTACTTGCCGAATGCACGGTAGAATCAACTTTTATAACTTGTAAATTTTAATGTACCTAACGTTCAAAAGTGCCGCTTGGTGGCCTACTTGAAATAAAATATCTTTGTCTTTGAGGAGGCGTAATTGTGTGTCCTGGATAAATTCGACTATTTTAATAAATTCTCTCTAAAATTCTAAATTTTAGAGAGTGTTCGAAATATCGTTGAAATGTGTTATTTTGGCGTCAATGAATGGAGAGCAGTGGTGGCCCAGTGGTATCGGCCGCGACTTACAAGTTGTAGGTCGTGGGTTCGAGCTCAGACTGGCGCTTTACTTTGTGTGAATTATTTCATCACCACTGCTCTCAAAACGGTGAAGGAAAACATCGTGAGGAAACCGGCATGTCCTAGCTAGAACCAAAAATTCGAAGACATGTGACATCCACCAAACCGCACTTGGGCCCGAGTGGTGGATTACGGCCCATTCCCTCTCACAGAGAGGAGGCCTGTGTCCCAGCAGTGGGAACATTAATCGGCTGATGATGTGATGATGATGATGATGTGAATGGAGAAAAACTATCTTCCAAAATTGGGGCACCTAGGAGGTGCAGTGAACTTCTTTCTGCAATTTAGATCTCTGGTGCTATAGTATTGAATTTTTGAAGGATCGATTGGCTGTCCGTATTGTCACAGATGAAAATTTCGCATTTGGAGTGGTTGAGTTCTAGGCCAATGGACTGGAACTGCCGCTTCAGGAATTGAAAATCTTTCAAAACTGTATCTACGTCACCTCCTAGTGTGTCATGACCTAGATACCCATACCAGACGTTGAATTTAGTTGTCTGATGATAGGATGACTAGCCAAACTAAAAATGTCTGGCCCGAAAGGGTCACCTTGTTGGCATCCCTACTGCAGATTTCAAAAGATTTTCTTTATATATTAATTAACTTAGAAGGGTGCCTGCAGCACTGCCAAATAAAATCTAAAATGGTCAGGAAGTTCTTTTTTACCTCCGCCAACATAGTGTCCCTGTTAACAGAATTAAAGGCGTTCTTGAGGATGACCTCACCCTCGTCAAATTTAAAAAAGTAGAAAGGGCATGTACAGCAGCCTCACAGTCTCCCCTAGAGCCAAAGCCAAGCTGTAGGTGCTGGAACTTATTGGTGAGCCTTTGGCCGTAGATTTTGCAACAAATTTTGGCTGCCATACGCCTGTAGGTATAATGTTGTACATCCGACGTCCCTCTTGCGCAAGGCACATAAGTTGGCCCCGTACAAGACATCGACGACGGTATCGTTTATACCGCCGGAGAGCATTAGGTTGATTAGAGCCGCAAGCTCCTTCAAAAGAGTCTCACCAGCGTCCCCGGCGCCTGAACTTAAAATATCCTTTAAATGTTGAGGACTCAAGCCGTCGAGGCACTTATTTATTTATATATTCGATTAATTTAGCAGAGCCAATGGAGTTGGCTAGTAAGGAAAACTATTTATAGCAAGAAAAGAAACGTGTATTATATACATAGATTTAAGAAGTCACATAATGTATAAGTAAGTAAACAGAACTATTTTCAGCTTTGACTTTTCAAACAAGAAGTATGTATTTCTAAGTATTTTAATGTTCACTAAGTATCTTGGGCCGGGTTTGTGTATGTTTCTCTAAATGAATGTACACGAATGGGGGGAAAAATCATAAGTAAGATATTTTGGGAATTCCGAGTATCCACCCCGTTCAGGGTGGATAGATGGACACGCCTTTACGAGTATCTATCTTAGGGTGGCTGTTGTAGGGTGAATAAACGGAATAACCCGATAGATGAACACGCGTTTCCGAGTATCCACCTTAGGATGGTTGTTTTAGGGTGGATAAACGGAATGAGCCTCCAAAAGCTGTCAAATCGATGACAGCGAGTTGACATAGTGTTGCGAAAAAATAACAAAAAAGAAATAACGAAACGTTGATTGGTTTCGAACAGTCAGTGTCATGGAAAAAATTGCGAGACACAGTTCTTTTTTTCTCGAGCAATATATCAAAAAAAACACACACAACAACTCTAGGTTCAAAAATATTTATTGTACAATATTATAAAAATATCAAAAATTACAAAAAACAAATTAATCTTCCAATCTGCATTTTGTAACACATTTTATAAAACCTTGCACTAATTTTGCACAGACCAATGGTTGATGAGTATTATCTTCGTAACACTTCAAAATCTGTAAACAATGTGAAATATAATTATGTCAGTTATAGAATAAACTCCACAATTAATTTGCCACCCAGTTTTCATGAGATTTTTTTTCATTGAGTCCGTCTCGCTCCACGCTACCGCGTTCGAATTTTCCGCTAGGGGCGCTGGTGCAGAGTGAGATCCTCAAAATTTCCATAGTTTTTTGGCGTTTAGCGCGTTGTTAATATTTTCCAAATATTATTTTCCAAATATTATTTGGAAAATATTTATCTGCCATAATATGGCTATGGCAGATAAATATTTTCCAAATAATATTTTTTTTAAGATTGGTACGGGATTTAGAAACCACTGCTGTAATAGAGTATTATTTTTCGGGAAATGTTATACTCCTTTTTTCGAAACAAAAGGGTTGCGCAAAACTGCGGCATACTCGATTTTATATTTAATCGCACTTCTACGGCATTAGAAATGATTTTAATACAAGCTTTGTTTCCGTACGCGTAATAACAACGTTTAACTGCTATATAGATATTAAGGTTACACTAGTCGAAAATTCTTCCATACAAACGTAGTCTAGGTATTCCACTATTTGACGATGTACGTTCAAAATAAAAAGTTATATCAATTTGTATCATCATTATCTAGCCCTGTATGGAAGCGAAAAATTTTAAAAAGATAATATTTGAAAGTTATGAGCGTCGAAAGACCTACATTTCGACACTAATTTTAACGCATTTTTGGGCGCAAATAAATACCATAAGAAGACGGAAAATTGCAAAACGGCCTCCATACAGGGATAGATTAGTAGTTCAACAATGTAAATAATTTTATTTTGAACAGATAGATTTAGTCGTTTTTTCATGATATCTAGACTGCCAAAATTCTGTTTATAAAATTTCGCGCGTTTAAAATTAGTGTCGAAATGTGGAACTTTCGACGCTCATAACTTTAAAATATGTATATTTTTTATTTTTTTTGGCTCCATACAGGGCTAGATAATGATGAAACATATTGATATCATTTTTTTATTTTGAACGTACATCGTCAAACAGTGGAGTTATCCCTGGACTACGTTTGTATGGAAGAATTATCGACTAATGTAACCTTAAGGGGGCACTATGCGCTGTTGGCATAGCGATGAACTTCATTGATCCACATATTTATAAGGAGTTTCTTTTAAAATAAATGGGTTTTAAACTAGGGCTAGGAAAATATTTTTCTGAGATTTATACCGCTTGGTATACCTTCCAAATGAAAGAGCGTAACTTTAAAAGTCTGAAACAATTTTATTTATTTTCTAGCATTATACTTTTTGAGAAAATAACGGTTATTCGTTCTCTTTCGAAAACCTTTGATCCATTAGTGTCGCGAAGTAACTAGCTGACTACTCGTAAGAAAAAACATATTGATGTGCCTCCGGAAAACATACAGCGTTGTTTATGAAGATGCAGTGTATACTTAGCCTGATTTGCGCGGTGTAGTACGGATACTTTAGTTTAGCTTAAGAATACCAGGTGGCGTAACTATCGCCAACGTTGTATTCACTCTGTGCCAGCTAGAATAGGACGCGGGAACCGCTGTCACTTTTCGAATTCATAGCGTTGTATACTTTCGCCGCGTGTGGTCGAAATCCAAAAATATTACGTTAATCGTTTAACCTTTTTATAATAGTAGTTTATGATACTGTAGCATAATAAGGGGTATTAAAACATGAGTAAGTGTTTAAAAACCGGCCGTAGGCGAGGTTTTTAATAGTATTCACACGAATGTGTTAATACCTAGTTATGTGCAGTTTCATACACTACTTTATCTACACTCATACATTTTGGGATTGAACCTACTTAATATCTTATTTTTTTGCATTTTCCATGCCATAAATTCGTGATAAATGCATCATATAATAATCTCGACTATGCTGGTAAGAGATTATGAGTCATTTCCTTCGCCGCTTATAAAATATTTGGCGGAGTCAAATTTTCTTCACATTCACTAATATCAGACATTTTAAGCAAGAATTTAAAAAGTCATGAAATTCAGTACAGCGAAACCTGCAAAAGGTATCACCGCATTATCCGCGCATGCGCAAAAGCTTAGCACACGCACTGCGATATTTATTCGCTCGAATTTTTCCGCCCATTCAGCGACCTATGGAATTGTATGAAGCTCGCATTGCGGTAAAAAAATCGTACGGCAATAATACCGCATAAAATCCGTCTTTTGCAACAGAATCCACCGCACCGCGGCGTGCATTTAATTCGCATGAATATTTTGAGCTCTATGAACAGGTAAGAAAATCGCAGTATGAGTCAAAATTCGCGCGAATGAAAATCGCAGTACGTGCTAAGCTTAAAGCGGGCATTATTTATTTTATCTTATATAGGCTCGCGCTTGACCACCATCTCACCTGATGGTAAGCGATGATGTGGCCGATGATGGAGCACGCTTGCACGCTTGCATTGTTACAGACAATTTAAAATTGGAATCAAATCTTTTTAATAGAGTAGTAAAATGGCATTACAAAAAAAAAATATTGATGGAAACTCCTTAGTGATTAACTTCTTGGATTTGTCCTGTATCGTAATAGAAAAAAAATTGTTTTATAGCATTATTTCGTTAGAAAAATAGTGTTATACTGAGATTCTATTTTTTGCGTTTATAAAGTATGTCAATATAAACTCATTTTGAAGTTTATAATTCGAATATTACGATATGGGAGTAGATAACATTATTTATCGTAGTGTTAGCCAATCTAGTAGTGCATTAATTATTAGTTATATCTTCAATCTTAACATTAAAAGACCGGTGTTTTCGAAATGAATCCTGCGCCGAGTGACGAACCCGTTGAGGCCACCGCCGGGGCCAATCGGTCGATCGCTTCGAACTCGCCGACTTCTGAGAGGGATCAAGGACAAGAAAAGGAGGACTCTTCGTGCGTTAGCAGTTCTTCAGACAGCGAAGCCGAACGAGGAGAACCTCCACGCAAGAAACAAAAGCGGGATTCACA
The DNA here is from genome assembly GCA_948252205.1 of Orthosia incerta. Classification (NCBI taxonomy): domain Eukaryota; kingdom Metazoa; phylum Arthropoda; class Insecta; order Lepidoptera; family Noctuidae; genus Orthosia; species Orthosia incerta. The sequence continues at coordinate 15,872,062 of OX411744.1, forward strand.
GGTAACGGTTAATCCTCGGATCGACGCGTTATACAACCAGGTCAGCTTTCATACAAACTATATAATGCACCAACAATACGTACCGAATGCTACTGTAAACACAAGTGACGTGACCGAACAAGCGGATATTATCAGCAATGAATTTTTGACTAATCCATCAACCAAAACTCCTAGGGCCTTGTATTTGGGCGCCTGTACGTTCGTTTTGATGAGAAAAAAATACTTAATTCAGCTGATGAACAACGATTATGTCAGTTAATAAATTTGCAGCATTTTAACACCCCACGTGGCAACATATCCGTTATAAGAAAGCATTGGTAGAAATGCTTGCATTTCCGGGCTTTTGCAATTAGAAAATTAACGATGAACTGTGTTGTCTGAATTAAGGAAAAGATTGCCTGTCCTCAACTGAGGAAATCATGGCTGCTACTACCAACGCCTTGTCACATCAAAGGGCACTTTTGCAATCCGAGTTACAGGGTATCATTGATTGGGCTCACAATAACCATGCCGAGCTAAAATCCGATAACCTGTTTAATAAAATTTCTGAAACATTCGGTAATGAGTCGTCGTCTTATAAATGGTCTGAACAAACCTTAAAAATAATTTGCGGTAAAAGGGCCAAATGTATTGAAACTAGACGTAAAAGAAATTCCGGATAAAAGCATTCAAGCAGCGCTTAGCAATATTACCCCCTGGTGAAAAGTTTTTATTTGACAAGACAAAACTTTTGTAGCTTATTCAGTCCCTCGGAGAGCCTCATTTCTGGCTATCACCACCACAAGCTCACAAAATTAAGGACCAACTTAAAACAAAATACAAGGAACCAAAGTCTACCCCCAAATACAGACCACAGACACAAAATATTAAAAATAATAATTTTCGGGATACCTACAAAAAACATCAAACGAAACAAACGTACAAAGGGAAAAGCGACGGTTACAAACAAACTAAAAATTATTCATTTCGAAACAAAGACGGGAAAATGTGACTACCCAACACATTTCAGGGGAGGTTGTTTAACTATGTTCAAAAACCGTTGAATTTGTTTGCAACTTGGTGCAAACAAATTCAATCCATCCCCTGGAATGTCTCAGATTATCAAAGATCTATTGGATCAAAGTGTTTTGCGACTAGTTTCCAAGAAAACGCCCAGTTTTATCTCCAAGCTTTTTCTGCGGAAGAAAAGCGACGGATCGATGCGCCCAATTTTCGATCTTCGAGAATTAAACAAGTTTGTCAAAACGAAACGTTTTCATCTGATTTCTCACGCCTCAGTCCTAGAACTTCTTCAACCTGGAGACTGGATGATAAAAATAGATATACCTACCCAGGCTTATTTTCACCTTCAAGCAGCAAAATCTCACCGGCCTTTCTTAAGAATCAGTTACAAAGACCAGTTATACGAGATGACATGTTTACCGTTCGGGCTGGCTTCAGCGCCGCACCTATTTTCCTCTGTAACATGCTGGGTCGCGGAGACATTGCGTGTGAAGGGATGTCGAGTGCTAGTATACCTAGATGATTTTCTTCTGGCCAACCAAGACCAATCCAAGTTCTGTCTTCAGGCTGCGGAAGCCGTGGAACATCTGGGCTGGCAAATCAACCGCCAAAAATCTGTCTTGGTACCAACTCAAGATTTGGAATACCTTGGCATACGTTGGCAAACGGCTGTAGTACAATGTACCTACCAATAATAAGGAGACAAAGCATAAACTGTGCACTAGACCGGTCGTTGTTGAAAAGTCACATCAACATCCGGGAACTGCAAAGTCTGCTGGGTCAGTTACAATTTCACCAACTTTGTTGTTCCACGAGGAAGACTACACTGTCGCAAAATGCAAATCTACCTGCGACACTTCAAACAAAACACGATCACGTCAAAAACAGCTGTTGCCTCAAGTTGTGTATCAAGAGATAATGTGGTGGCGCGGAGCCACAAATCACACATTGCCTGTACACAAAAAGCCTGCTACCTATTTCCTTGCGACGGACGCTTCGGATTAGGATTGGGGTGCCCAAATAGACGGAAATCTAATGTCAGGTGCATGGGCAACTTACCAAAGAAGTTGGCACTGCAACAAAAAGGAGCTATATGCAGTAATAGCGGCAATCAAAATGAATGCGAAGACGTTGCAAAAGTCGATACTGATCCAATCAGACAATCGAACTCTGATTGCATATATCCGAAAGGAAGGAGGAACCAGATCGTTAGGATTACTTGCCCTAACCTTAAAACTATTATATCTGACTGACAAGTGCAACATAACCCTATCAGCCCATTATTTACCGGGGAGATACAATATAATAGCGGACAGACTTTCACAAGGAAAGCCACTCGCAGAATGGCAGCTTCTTCCTCGAGCAACAGCCGAAGTCTTTCGGTAGTGGGGGCTTCCAGAAATAGACTTGTTCGCGACACAAGAAACCGCGCTAGTGAAGACTACGTATCTCTAGACTGCAGAGATCGATCGGCAAACTATATAGATGCTTTCAGCAGACCATGGAACCATGGGCTAGCGTTGGTTTTTCCTCCTCCCAGTTTGCTGCCCAAAGTTCTGGCACATCTAAACATTGCAACAGGAATTTACTTGGTAATAGCTCCAGAGTGGCCTCGAGCTTTCTGGCTTCAAGACCTGAAATCCAGAGCTCTAGATTACCCACACGAACTTCTGAACCTGTCGGAGACCATGATAGATGTTACAACATCGCAGCCTCCCCCACAAGTACATACATTGAGTCTTGTTTGGAAAATTGGAGGTGGGGGCCCAAATAAAAGACTGGTCCACACAGGAAAAAGAACTATTAAAGAAGAGCTGGCGGCGTTCAACTTTGTCAACCACTTAGGCGGTGGTTGAGATGGTGCTCCAACTCTCAAGTAAACCCAAAATGTCCTCAACCTGCGGATATCGCAAAAATTTGAATGTTTCTCTTTCTAAAAGAAAATTTGTCCTATAGTACTATCCTTGTCCATAAATCGGCAGTTTTAACTTTCTGTGGCTCTCATGTGGAACAACCAACATTTACAAATTTTATTATAAAATAAACCCTTAAGGCAATAGGAGTAGCCAAACCAAAAGAAGTACGGCCTTCGTTTACGTGGGATCCACGTATCGTACTAAATTGGCCGTCATCAAATGCGCCTAACGACACATTGTTCGATTTAGCACGTAGAACAGCCACAGTTTTATTACTGGCATCAGGCCTTAGGATTCACGACCTAACTTTGCTGAAATTCTCTAATGACAGCTTCTTGGATGACGGCGATAATATTTATTTAATACCTGCATTTGGATCTAAAACGATACACACTATTATCGTCAGTCCGCATGGAAACTTTCACAACAAAATGATAAAAATATATGCCCTGTCACTTTAGTTAGGCTTTTAATTGAAAAAACTGTAATGAAAAGATCTGATGTTAACAATTTGAACAATCTTTTTATCACTGTATTTAGTAACACAAAAGTTGCCTCGCGCACTGTAATTGAGAACTAGGTACGGACAGTTCTCAGAGATAGCGGCATTCATGCATCTCCGGGAAGCTGTAGGCCAGCTGTAGCTTCAATAATCAACTAATTGACGATATTTTATCACGGGGTAATTGGAAATCATCTAATACCTTCTTTAATCATTTCTGCCGCAAAATAGAACTCCATACTTTTAATTGGCCTTATTTTTGCTACTCTCATTTGTGTTAAATTGTTTAGCTGTAAGTTTTCCTAAAACTGTAAAATAAAATAAAATAAATAAGGATAGCCGTAATTCATTTTTAAATACATTTACTTCTAGTTAACTTACAAGAATAATGCCTTGAATGTTTTGTAAACAATCATCATTTAATCGATCATCGTTATTATTATTCCTAGATAATTTTATTATTTCATAGAACATATGAATCGTGATTATCGTTACCTTTAAAGATCAGATATTTTTAATATGTTATAAGATTATAACTATTAGAATATAAATAGATAAATTAATTATTACTACTGTATATACTTAATTCTCAAAATAAACATTGATACCTAATCATCATTGCGTTGTGTTTTACCTATAATATTTCACCAGCAGATAACAAACACGTCTTCATAACAATGCTATAGGTATGTTTTCCGGAGGCACATCAATATAGCGGTTTTACATAAAAATAAAACCAATATTATGGCCCGAGCGGGAAAACATACAGCATTGTAGGCAGTTCTTCCTGGTGAAGACTATGAATTCGAAAAGTGACAGCGGTTCCCGCGTCCTAACTGGCACAGCGTAAATATAACGTTGGCGATAGTTACGCCATCTGGTATTCTTAAGCTAAACTAAAGTATTCGTGCTATAGACCGCGCAAATCAGGTGAGTATACGCTGCTTCTTCATAAACAATGCTGTATGTTTTCCATCTCGGCACATAATATCGGTTTTATTTTTATGTAAAACCGCTATATCATTAAAAAAAGTGCATTTATTACCTTTGTTCGCCAGTCGATACAAGGTTTTATCCTTTGAATTCTTTCGTGTGTTATTTTAGGTGTTTCGTATGATTTATTTGTATTTTCAATGCTTCTATCATATTCGGTTTCAATAATTTTGTTGATAACTTGATGTTCTTTCTTTAAATAATCTATTCTGTGCGACCAGTAGTAATCCATTTCACCATCTTCTTGGTAATCTATACCCTTATCCTTGTAGATGATTTCACTTGCTGTGTCCTAAAAATAAAATAAAAAATAAAAAAACCGGCCAAGTGCGAGTCGGACTCGCGCACGAAGGGTTCCGTACCATTATCGCAAAACTCGGCAACAAAATCACGCTTGTTGTATGGTAGCCCCACTTAGATATTTATTTTATTCTGTTTTTAGTATTTGTTGTTATAGCGGCAACAGAAATACATCATCTGTGAAAATTTAAAATAGCTATCATGGTTCATGAGATACAGCCTGGTGACAGACAGACAGACGGACTGCGGAGTCTCAGTAATAGGGTCCTGTTTTTATCCTTTGGGTACGGAACCCTAAAAAGTATCTATAATCTAGAGTTAAGAAATACTGCGTTCTGCAAGTACATTTCTTTAAACAGCATGGTTTTTTTTTACGGATTTCGAAACTACAAGTATGGGTAATAGCGAAAAACACTCAAAGGAGTCTTTGGCCCGATTTTGATGAAAACTAATAAAATTGCGTAATTGTATTTTTGGTTAATCGAGATTCCTAGCCAGGAATCGATTTCGTTAATTTTAGATCAACGCGCACTTGAATAATTTTTCTGTATAAAAAAAGCAAAATCCTGACTCAATCACGCCCATAAACCCTAGGATCTAGAAAACTGAAAGAACAATGGCGAAATCTTAGCTGAATTAAATTTGAGCGTCTATAAGTGAGTTATATACGAAATAAATGCCATTAATTGACCACGTTTTTTCAAAGTATAACATTGACTGATTCATCACGGATAAAAAAAACATTCTATAGAAAGTTATTTGACTTTTTCGTTAACTCTCATTAGCTTAGTGTTGCCATTTTACACTTATTCTGCCAAGTGACAAGTAATCACTACTAGCAAGCATATCATTATTGTCTTTGTTATTATAATAAAACAGAGTAAATAAATTAACAATATAGTATATGTCTAAGTAAGTAGTAGTAGAAATAAATGAATTACTTACTTTCAATTAATGATAGGCAAAAAGACTAGCATCCAAACCAAAAAAAAATTGGCTTGGTTGTTGACGACGACCTTTTCATACACGTCAAAGTTGCTTAATAAATAAATATACCGTAGGTACTCTTTCCAAATAGTATATTTCATACTGAAATAACTGGGAAAGGGAAATACTAATGCGATATGGCCCTTTTACTGCCACGAAATTGTAATAATATTTACCTATTAAACACATTATTAAAAGTTACCCAGATATAACCTACAAAAGTTCATGACTGAATATCTATTATTTTCGGTATTCTTGAACAAAATTCTTGCACAAACGAATTCAGAAGATGACCCTGAATTTAACCAGATATTTTTAATTTAGAGTCGTAGGAATTTAATCTAAGCTAAAACTATGTATGGGTTTCTGCCATTGTGCTTTGCACAAAGGTTCCTATAATTATGATCTTATGATGTATACAAGGAATAAATTGTGCTTTATTCCATGCATTTTGTATGAAATTTTAATGGAATAGGAAGCCGCCCGTGCCATGTCCGCGCCCGACGCCATTTCTATGTGGGATGCGCCATAAGGAGTGAAAAGATGTGGCAAAATTGAATGGCTGTTAATCAATGCATTCATGATTGACCCATTGATCCATTCAGAGGCATGAATTGTAATTGTATTTAGATGAAACATTTCAAACGTGTAGAATTGTAGATGATCAAGAGACCTGGATTAAGACACGTGATCTTTTTATGTCTGTGTAATGTTCCCTTGGGATATTAAAATATTTTTCACGTGGACAACGCCCCGGGCAGCATCTAATATTAATATTTGTGGCCGTTTAGTTAACGCGCAGGCCTGCACAACGCAAATTCCGACAGTCACAGTTAGTTATTGTGGGTTTGGTGTGTATGAAAAGTTTTGATAACTAAGCTGACAATACAGCCTATAGCAGCAGTCGCTGTGAGGCGTCCATGGAATGTGATATTAACATAATAATAAAGAATGAATAAGACTTACAGGTGGCAGATTATCAAAAGCTATCGCATTCTCTGCTTCTATAGATTTCTGAAGAGCTATAGGAGGGGTTACTGCAAAATTGTTATCAAAACTAATACGTCTGGTATCTCTACTAATAAGAGTTCCCATTTTAAAATTTAAGCTCTATTTAACATTTAACTAAATAACACAATTGAAGTTGTAAAATTTGTCTTTATTTTATTCTCATGACAGGTAACAATGTTTTTTCCGATTTTTTTCAAAAGTCAAAGTTGTCCATATAAAAAAGTACTCTGTGGTCAAAGTCAGCATCATCAATACCATTTAAAAAAGTATTCTGTGATCAATACCATACAGTCACTGACCTAGTATCTCTAAGTAGTCTGTGCACTGACCTCTATCATACAAGTACGCTGGACTAAATAATATTTAGTCCAGCGTAATAATAAAAATAATTAATTAATTATTTAATTATATTATATATTAGATGAAATGACAGTTGATTTTTGTGCCGAATCAAAGCGCCCCACTCGAGGTTCTCAGGAACTAAAATTGACACATTTAGAGATAGGTTAATACCGATATTTCTCAAGATTAAGTTATACTAATATATTCGCCTGGAAATATTATATTATTTTAACTAATACGAGTATATGAGTATTATTAATATTTTTAAATCACACTAATATCAAATTAGTAGACTTGGCAAGGCGTATCACTCATCTACTGTATTGACTTCTCATAATATCTTGCAACTAAATATCTCATATTGGTATTAGTGATGAATGTTATATGAATGCCTAATAATCAGTAATAATATGTTAAAAAGCAATGTGTAACACTAAATTCTGGAATCATCATCATGATCATCCACAGTCCGACTTCGCCCACTGCTGAGCACAGGCCTCTATCTTCTTGTATCAATCACCTCGTTCCTGTCTGGAATTAATTCTGGAATAATATCATGATAATTATAATTGTATTAACAAATGTTTTTAAGTCAAACAATTTATATCTGCATCTGATTCAGAGTTGAAAACTGATATAAGTCTTCACGTCGCTGGAATGGCGATGTCACTCTTATTTGCACCTTAACACTACAGAGACAGGATCTCAGCGATGAGAGCGAGAAATATGTCCGTTGTAAATTATTATCCATCTCATTCGAACGCAAATATTTGTATGAATGATGTTCCAACCGAGTGAATCCAAACTATTGTAAATGTAAGTATTAACTAACTTGGAGAGGGCTATGCTCGGAGTTTCCTTGCGTGATCGAATCAGAAATGTGGAGATCCGCAAGAGAACTAGGGTTACCGACATAGCCCGAAGAATTGCCAAACTAAAGTGGCAGTGGGCAGGGCACATTGCTCGCAGAACGGATGGCCGATGGGGCAGAAAAGTTCTGGAATGGCGACCGCGAACCGGAAGACGATACGTTGGAAGGCCTCCCACTAGGTGGACCGATGACCTTGTTAAGGTTGCGGGAAGGTGCTGGATGCGAGACGCACGGGATCGGTCAATGTGGCGACGCCTGGGGGAGGCCTATGTCCAGCAGTGGACGTCTTTCGGCTGAAATGATGACTAACTAGTATACTTGAGCGAGCAGATACTTGCTCAAATATACTAGTTTTAAGGATAAGTTGTTAGCCTATCCCCATATTTAAATCTCACTGATCTGACAGTAATGCGCTATAACTTTAGTAGCACGCTATCCACTAGTTTATAGCTTGCAATCTGATTGAAAGTATTTTTCAGTTAACCTTTACAGCAAGTTTTCTATTACTTAGAAATGAATCTCAATTAAAATAATTGGGATTTTCTTTTTCTCTTACGTATTAAATTATTCTCACGTATTTTTATACCGAAGGCTATGTCCCATCTCTAATATTAGTTCCATGGAATCTCACGTTAAGTCACGTTGCTATCAGCGCCAAAATGGCGGACATCAAATGTCTTAATTTTTTCATCGATAATATGAAGTCCAGCGTACTTGTATATTAGAGGTCAGTGCATACAGTACAGCTATTTTCTTAATGTCCCTCGGCAAACTTCGTGTTTCGTGAGTTGGTGCCACAGAACAGAGAAGCATTTTTTTTGTTCTGTGGTTGGTGCAGACCGGACGCTCTCAATCAACTTGGATATAGAGTTGTTAATGCTCTTTTTAACCGACTTCTCAAAAAGGAGGAGGTTCTCAATTCGGATGTTTATATTTTTTTAATGTATGTGCAGGTATAACTCCGTCATCAGCGACTGAACAAGAGTACTGACCGCCCTAGGCTAATTATGAGGACGCACCCCCGCCAGGTGTGTTACGGTCGGCCTAAAAAGTAGTATATTAGTTTAACTTTGTTTACTAGTGTGCATATTTTAACATGGTTCATACTATAAACGTTTTCAGATCGATCTGCAAGCGAAACTAACGTTGCCCTTTAATCTGCACGACATTCAACCTTAGGGTGGCAAACCATTTTTTTAGTGACCGTACTTAGAGGCAAAGCACCTCACGCATTATACGACCAAAATCATGACAAGTGACTGCAGGCTACCAAGGAGAAAACCAAATCCATGTCGTGTTTTGCCGCATGACTAGTATTGGCTTAGTTTCTATTAGTGTCCGACCGCAACTGGTTTTCACGACCGAAACCGAAACCGAATTTCGGCAACAGGAAAAACCCTTAAAACATAACAGAAGAAAACGTTATTATAATCAGTCAGTCTTTATTTTTAGGGTTCCGTACATCAAAAGTTAAAAAAAAAACCTTATAAGATCACTTTCTTGTTCGTCTATCCGTCTGTCCGTGTGTCACCACCGATTTTCTCAGGAACGGGTGGACCTAGCAAGTTGATTTATACCAGATACTTTGGTCTATAGTCTCTATTACGTGTATAAAAATCAAGGTTCTGAGTTAACACGATAAAAAGATTTAAGCAAATTTAGATTTTCGCGAAAAAACTTGTAAGTGCCAAAATTTACCTTAATTTTCAACTTTTTTTTATTTTTCGCAAATTTTCCCTATACTTGTGCTATAAGACCTTGCTTTGAACCAAAATTGACAATTCTAGGTCAACAGGAAGTACCCTATAGGTTTTGGGTCGAAAACCTATATGAAGTACCCGTTGACCTAGAATCACGAAATTTAGCAAAAATTAAGGTCTTACAGAACAAATAAAGAAAAAAAGCATAAAATGAAAAACGTTGAAAATTATGGTAAATTTTGGTACAGTACGACATAAAAGAGTAGAAATTAAATATTTATGAACTAAAAGTTTTCAATTTCTGGCAACATCTAAAATAAGTACTTGAGCTGTCAATTTTTCTCGATCGGTTTCGATTTTCGTAAGAATTTTGGTTTTTGTGTGATATTTCTGAGTGTGGACAGAAAAACAGTGGCAAATCATGAATTATACTTTTAATAAATAATACTTTAATTTATACTTTCATGTTTTCGCAAAAATCTAAATTTGCCCATATCTTTAAAACAGCCACCAATAAAAATTATATTAATTTTATTATGGCGTTATAATGGGTAGGTACGGAACCCTCGGCGCACGAGTTCGACTCGCACTTGACCGGTTTTATTTTATCTTTAAATCACATAGCTATACAGTCTTCGACATTTACACTTATTGGTATGATAATCAACATAACAATCCCACATTTAAGAAAAAAATATTCGCAAGAAAATACTCGCTTGGATGGAATTTAACGCGCCGAACATGACCGATCACAGCGCGATTAATGATTTATTTGAATTATAGTAATTATTATAAGCTTATACAAAAGTTCTTTTTCGAGCTTTAGCGTTTGCAAATCTTGCCATAATTTTTTCAAATTAAATAGTTTGTAAAAAAACACTTTGTACATTAGCGAGAGCGCTGCAAGTTTTTGCTGGCGGAGTGTGGAGCGCAAGTATTTTTTTACTCTTTCAAGTGCTGAAAAAGACCTTTCGCCGCTGCAGTTGGTAACACTCATTGTCAAAAAATTCTTAATAATTTAATATTATCTCCACATACGGGCACATGCATGAAATATTAAAACTTTTTATTAACTGCAACAAACCCTTTGGGGTTCTGGCAGAAATAGGACGCTCGGCCTCGGTGTCAGATTTTAAAAACTGCACCAAATGGATGCATTCTTTCGCAAAGGTTTCTTCTAAATCAGTGGCATATAGTTGTTTTAACGCGCCCCCCCGATCCTCGCGCCCTAGGCTGCAGACTAATTAGCCTAAGGGTTAATCAGGCCCTGTCCGTCATATATAAACGGATTTGCTAAATTCTTTTTTTGTTTGAAACAAGTTTATTCCGAAATGGTCCCATTTAATTTGGTAAAGATCTGATGAAGAACCTCGGCGATATACAACAGAACTTTTCAATAAATGACGGCAAATCTCTCGGGATTGCTGCAGTCGTATGTCTGTTTATTGTTTACACCAGAGTGTACCAGGGTGAACTGTACACATCTGCGTACCCGTTTAGAGCATACTGGCGTAATGATGTATAATGAAATGGTGTAAACAATAAACAGACATACGATTGCAGCAATCCCGAGAGATTTGCCGTCATTTATTGAAGAGTTCTGTTGTATATCGCCGAGGTTCTTCATGTAACTTAAACATAACCGGTGGAACTCATTCCACCGGTTATGTTTAAGTTACATGTTATTTGGGTAATCTATTCTGGCATCACTGTGGGCATTATAGGTACCTTACTATAGAACTTGTCCATTAATTACACTAAAAAATAAAAATAAAATTAACAAAAAAAAAAACGATTTCTAAAGCAAAACACTACAAATCGAAAAATAACTTTTTCCGAAGTCGGTGTCTAAAAAAACGAAAAGCAGTAGGTACCAAACAGTGGCGGCTGGTGGATCATAGTAGTGGTAGTGCACTTTGCCGTCTCACTGGGTAATTGTGTTAGATTTGCTAAAATTCACAGGAGCCTATGCAAACCATCTCGCTAGCGACTTCTAATTCGACGCCAACGCCATCTAGTTACGTCATTGTACAACTTTTAATGTTGGTACTCGACCCTAAGATAAATTTCGTTCGTCAAACCTCGCCCGCTCTCGGTAATCTTCGGTTCGCTGGTGCGGCGCACGAGAATGGTCATATTTCGCCGTACATTTTCTATTGTACTGTCTCTGTCTCACGCGCCAGGCGTTTTCGCTCGTTTCTCATACTTCATAGAATTGTATGAACTCTCGCCGTGCGCTTTAGCCTAGCGCACGGGGAGTATTTTTTACAGCAATATACGTCTTATTACTTTAGCAAAGAGCTTAAATTTGTTCGTCATAATTTCGTAAATATTGAATAGATCGTTAATCAGATATTATTAAACATTTTTATTTTATTTCTAAACCTTTTTAAATCTGGCAGTTCAGTGCACGAGTGAACTTAAAGTACAGCCGCCTCTGGTACCAAAGACACCGACTTCGGAAAAAAGTTATTTTTCAATTTGTAGTGTTGTGTTTTGCTTTAGAAGTCGGTTTTTTTTTTGTTGAAAAGTTTTTTTAACTTCATGTAATTCATATAAAAAATGGGAGGAAACAGTAACCCAAAGTTGAAACACAAAGATCACCTACCCTACACCTACCCTACACCTACCCTACACCTAACCTACACCAACCCTACACCTACCCTACACCTACCCTACACATTCCCTACACCTACCTTACACCTACCCTACACCTACCCTACACCTACCCTACACCTACCCTACACCTATCCTACACCTACCCTACACCTACCCTACCCTTTTTTCCCATTTTTGTTTGTTTTTAAACCTTCCCTGTATTCTGTCGAACAAAACAAAAAAAGAAATAATCCAAATCGGTTCAGCCGTTCTCGAGTTCTAGCGAGACTAACGAACAGCAATTCATTTTTATATATATAGATAGATAGATAGATAGATGTGTGTGAGAGCTTACGATCGCTCTCACAAGTCGAACATCCATAAACCGGATAGGATAAACTTTACTCAAAACTTTACCCTCTTGACGGACCTCATAACAAAAATAATTTGAGATTGTGAATAGCATTTTACGAACTTTTCATACCACTCCACTCGGCGTCGAGACCCCGTATCATTGATATGGCTAATTACCGCGGCTAACGCCCCTGGATTTTTCGTTTCATATTTCAATATGAAACGAAAAATCCATTTCAAAAATTTTAATTTATTCATTTTTGTGTATTCAGAAATTAAGACATCCGCAAGAGAACCAAGGTTACCGACATAGCCCGAAGGATTGCCAAACATAAGTGGCAGTTATTGCTCCTCGCAGAACGGATGGTCAATGGGACCGAAAAGTTCTGGAGTGGTGAACGCTCACCGGAAGAAGCAGCGTGGGAAGGCCTCCCTCTAGGCGGAGCGATTACCTTTTCAGGGCTGCAAGAATAAAGGTGAAGAATAAACATGTTTCGATTTTTTTTTCACTTGGCGAAATCATAGGCTTGTTGTTTAAAAACTGAAGAATTGTCTATTGAAGTTATCATGTCTGCATGTCACCACTGACTTATAAACCTATGGACTTGCCATACCTACGAAATTAGCGTGCTTACTTACATAAATCGGGCAATTAAGATGGCTGCCCATTAGCCAATGAGGTAGGCCATTTGCAACTGTTTGACAGCACAACTACACAGATAAACGTACATATACGGCACACAACAACCAATTTTACTCGGCAATTAACATGGCGACCGGTCACGCATAGACATGATTTTGACGTCACTCAAAAGTGTCCTTGACAAACATTTAGATGTCTCTCTTTTCATATGCAGCTCTTGGTTACTTAAAAAGAGACAAAACGCTTTTTGACATGCGTGTGTCAATATTATAGATATTTGTATAACTATTCTTCATATAGTAGAATATGCCGTCTCCATAGTTATCCTACCTCATTGGCATGTCACTACGTCAAATGTCAAAATGCGTCTGATTGACAAGAGTCACAAGTGTCATATAGGAAAATAATTTAATTTAACGCAGTGTCCTGTCCGGTCGATTTGTAAAGATAATATTGTTGCAGTGAATTTGTTGGATTAATTATAACATTGTAACGCAGTATTTACTGTATTTATATTATAGAAATTAGATTAGTGAGCTGGGTAGTCAAGATAATCCGTTACAAAACAGTTTTATGCATAAATATAAACAAATATGTCCCTGTATGACGATCTTGATACAATCAAAGCCCGCAACACCGAAAAGGTAGCAGGATGGTCTTCAGGTATTAAGTTATTACAGTCTCAGCTACAATTAAAAAAAGCAGCGGTTACCCAGCCCAAACGCGAGGCGTTAAGACGATCTACTCAGGTAATAGCAGTTGCATATAAATATTATTTTGTCTTAAAGGATTTTGATTATAATATTGCGAGTTACAGCTTACTCCAGTGATTGACTTGAAGAGTAAACAAAAAGACGATGAGGAATCTAATTCAAACAGTCCCAAAGGAACTGGAAAACCACTGTCAGCATCACTAAATATTCGAGAGTTTGATTGGAATGTTGCTAATGAATATGACCCAATGTGGCCTAATGACTATGAAAAAGTTGCTAAAGGTAAGCCTAATATTTTTAGTGTACTTACTTTAACACTACATATTATTAACACTAGGGAATGGCACTAAACCTGTATATGTTTAGTTTAGTTAGTTTAGTTTCGACGGGCTGTTTCCGCAACTCCATGACCAAGCGCGTATTTTGCGTACGGGTGGGATTCAGTCACATCATTCGATCCACCCCAGCTCCTCGAGAAAGGCCAGCAGCGCCTTGGTGCTGCCGACTATCTCCTGCAGGGTACCTGGGTCGCCGAAGTATTTGGCCCTGTAGCCAGCGATTACAGGGCAGCTCAGGAGCAGGTGTGCCTCTTTCTCCACCATGCAAGCTCTGCAGAGTGGGCTGTCTGTGATTCCTATGACAAAGAGGTGCTTATTAAAGGTCCCATGTCCAGTTGTCATGGCAGTAACTGCACGCAACTGTGGCTTTGTTAGTCGTAGGACCTTTTTTGTGAAACGGCCGTCCATCAGGGGTAGTGCCTCCTTGGCCTGCCTACATTCGCTAAGATCAGTCCATAGTCATCAGTCATCAGTCCATGTACTTCGGAGCTATCATTGTCTAGATACCTACGTCTTCTATTGACTTGAATGACTCCGGTGGTTGAGAGTATGTCATGCCCACTCAAATGTCTCGCCGATGGTGGCGCGTGTGTCGGATCATTTAGCTCCCTTCAAAATGGTTGAGCTGAATGGTGCTGATACATGTGTCATGTTCGTGAACGGGCGCTGTCGGTTGGGACTGGTCATCTCTTAGCTGCCATGGTTTATTTAATTGATTCTAATTTTATTTCTGAATTGTCTTTTTATATTTACTATGGACACTTTTAACTTTCTACATCGTTCTCACATAATGTGTAATCTCAACATGAATGATGTAACAAATGATTTGTAATAATTACCTAATTGAAAAAGAGTGTCCATGGAGTTTCTTGCCCGTTCTTCTCCATAGAGATCTACGCCTTGGAATGGGCATCTACGGTACTTTCACAGTTATTATGTCTTGTGACTGGGACTGTAGCACCATAATTTTGTAATATTTTATTTTGTCTTTTGACAATTCAAAAGTGCCTGTAACTGGCCTACTTGAAATAAAGTGCTTTGATGTTTGATAGCTTGCTGTGTTGATCCTTGGTGCGTTATCTTACCAGACCGCATAGATACCGGAAAGGTAAGGGCACTATGGGTTCCGGGCCCACCGGTGCCATACTTGAGCCCCTCTGGGCGAGCTCATCCACAGCGTCGTTCCCTCGGGAGTCGCTGTGTCCTTTGATCCATTGAATGGTTACTTTGTTATGCATACCGACCTGGTTTAGGCGCCGATGACACTCGTAAATCAGCCCTGAGTTGACCGTGTGGCTGTTTAGTGCTTGCAGGACGGCCCTGCTGTCCGAAAGTATACGTATAGGGAAGTCCTTTACCTCCCTAGCCAGGACCGCAGAGGCCGCCATGGAGATGCCCAGGCATTCGGCCTGGAACACCGTGTTGTGGATCCCCAGTGGGGTGGCTAAGCGGATATTTAGGTCCTCCGAGAAGACTCCTGCACCCGTGCCTGTACCTGTTTTGGATCCGTCCGTGAAGATTCGCAGTTCATCGGGGCGTAGCCCCTCGCAGCGGTTATCTTCGTGTAGCTGGATTCTGTATTTTTTATCGAAAATGACTGTCTTTGGTATCCGGTCATTTATGGCTTTTGTTATTGGGATTTCGTGGTGGAGACCCTTAAGCAGAGCAGTGTGTTGAATCTCTCTTACCCCAGAGATCCAGTGCCTTTAGACGTACAGCTGCCCTTGTCGCTTCCTGTTGTATAAACAGATGCAGAGGGGGAAGTCGCAGCATAGCCTCGAGTGCTGCCGTCGGCGTAGTCCTCATGCAGCCCGTTGACGCCATGCAGGCCAGTCTCTGCATACGCTGTAGCTTATTCACGGCTGTAGTTAGTTTAGTGCGAGGCCACCAAACCACGGCTCCATAGGTGATCATGGGCCGGATTATCGCACTGTACAGCCAGAGTATGATCTTGGGGGATAGGCCCCACTTCTTACCTATCATTTTCCTGCATTGCCAGAAGGTGATGCAGGCCCTGTTCAGCTTATTGTCTAAATGACTGCTCCAGTTCAACTTACTATCAAGAATGACGCCCAAATACTTGACCTCGTTGGAGAGCTGGAGCTCTGTATCGAACAACTTAGGCAGGCGGAAGGGGCCTAGTGCCCTTTTCTGGGTGAACATGACCAATTCAGTTTTAGTAGGGTTTACTGATAGTTCATACTCCCTGCACCATCGTTCCACTATATGTAGCGCTTGCTGAGTAAGGTTGCAAATTGTACCAGTCATCTTCCCGAGTACGAGGATTGCGAGGTCGTCTGCATACCCTATTGTATAATAACGGTGTTCGTTGAGAGCTCGCTTGGCCACGGACTGACCCTTCCGAGCGCCCTGGTGCGACGGACCAGCCGTTTGCGCTGGTCCTCCTGTCGCTGACTGGCTACCTTCGGCCGCAGTCTGCGACCGCTTCCCTTTCGAGAAGTTCAGGTTGCCAGTCTTTGCAGCTTGCCCTATCTGGGAGACCTTGCCCTTATAGGTCTGCACCTGCCAGGATTCGGCCGCCGCCCCCGTTTGACTGGTGGCGATTGCCCCCCCGGTTTGCGGTGCTGTGCTGACGGAAGGATTGGGAAGAGGGTGTTTGGAAGGGTTGGAGCTGGCAGAGGGTTGACTCATCGCCGGCCCCTTACCTTTCACCAAAGGAGGGTAAGGTTCAGTGCTGGTCCCTTTCAGCCCTGAGCCCTTATGCCGATCATGTATGGACTTTTTGTTGGTCCTAGCTGCGGTTCTCGCCACAGCCGGACCGGTGCCCGCACTGGAGCCCGCGGTGTTAGCCGCAGGTCCAGGGGCAAGCGGAGTGCTAGGTGCACCCCGCTTATTGGCGCTACCCGTACTGGGGCCCGTGGCGTTAACCGTGGGTTTCCCAAGGGAATGCGTCGTTGTCCTGACTGCGGTTTTCACCGCAGTCGAGTTGGTGCCCGCGCTGGAAACCACGGCGTGAGCCGCAGGTCCAGGGGCAAGCGGAGTGCTAGATGCACCCCGCTTTGGAGTATCGTCAGCTTTCGCCGACTCCACCCCCGTCGTATTCAAGGCTGTGACAAAATCCATGAATAGTTCTTAAAAATTCATCTCTCCGGCTCCCACCCTCCATCGAGCCCGCAACTGGGAACGACCCACCACTCAAGGTGGGCGTTTGGACTACCATTGAGATATAGGTGCGCAGGGCTGGCTTACAGTGCGACATCAGGTGCTCGTTTGGGCTGGCTTGAACAGAACAGCCCTCCCTTACACCGTCAGCGTGACCTTCACCACCACTTCAGCCGTCCGAGGACGACATCAGTGGACCCCACGCACCTCGCTTATACTCTCAGAAGGAGAGCTCAGCCGATTGATCGTGGTAAGCTACTCCCACGACCTCCCGTGTCCGAAGAAATCCAGGCCAAAGTGGTGTGTTGTGTGCAACCTGCTCCACTCAACCACCAGGATCCCTTCATCCCTCTTTACGGGTCCCCGCGCACGGCACAAACACGCAGGAGGTCATTGCTGTCCATCATTGTTCTTCTTCAATAGTGAACACCCAGGGGCATGACCTCGCCACCCCTGTGATACGTCGCACGGTGATTTCTGTTGCGTCTATTTCATAGGGAATTAGACCAATAACAGGGCGGCAACCACGAGAAGGATAAACCACCACACCTGCCTTGAGGATCTACACGACCTTGCGCTCTCCCTCAAAACCACGCCACCTTGCCGTCTCTGAAAGAGCCTGACAAGGTAGGACTGCATCTACAAAGCCAAGCCTTAGGAAGCTTGTCGCTGAAAGCTCAAAGCGTAAGTTTGATAATACAGCCCAGCCCCAACCTGTATATGTATACTAGTGAATTTCCCCCTCAAAATGTAGCCTAAGCTAAAGCCCATATTTAGCGTTGGATAGAATGTGAGCCAGAATTTGTAATTCTAGTTCGGAGATAACTGCTTACTAATACTCTTCTCAGTCAAAATTTTCTTGATGTATTTCTCACTAAATTACATTTTCTTAATTGTTTCACTCATTTCTGTTATTTTTCAGAGATGCAATCAAAGAGATTGCAGACTGATGGGGATAGAGGTGATAGATCAGAAAGAAAACGTAAAAGCAGGTTTGGAGATGATGAGGAAATAATACCAGAAAAGACTCTTGTTGCTATGGTAATTAAGTGCAAAATATTTTTTCATATTGAAAAACCCCCTGTCTTCTATTTATTAACTACCAAGTTAATGATAATAAACATAAGAGATACCTTTTTGTGGTTTGCAGAATGTCACTTTCATAAATCAGTGTATTATTTCATTCAATTAATTAAATAATTAGAATATGAAGTAAATAAAAAGAAAAATAACTGAAATTTTTAACACTGTTTCCATTTTTGATTCATAATGAAGCAACCTGAGGAAGAAGAAGCTGAGGAGATATCAAAGCGGTCAGCAGGTGCAGCCATAGCTCCGCCACCATCCCTCACAACGGAGACACTTTCCCCCCCACTTCGGCCACCATCCACACAAACCCCTCCCCCATCTGGGTTCTCTATTGGTGGATATGGCGCTAGCTCTGTAGCTGCTAAAATCATGGCTAAATATGGTTTCAAGGTAATTCTAAAAGGCTTCCAATAACTATCAGTGTATATTACATGATTTTTAATGTGGCAATGCAAAACTAGTAGATTAAGGAATGACACTGTTTTAGCACCATACTCATTTATTTTTTATTCAATACTTACGAAAAAGCTATAAGTTTCTTTTGTTATTATTATTTCTATAGGAAGGTCAAGGTTTGGGTAAAAAAGAACAAGGAATGTCAGTGGCTCTGCAAGTGGAAAAGACTTCCAAACGTGGTGGTCGTATTATTCATGAAAAAGAAGTTCCTACTGTAATGCCTCCTCCTGGATTTGCTATGCCATCCCTGCCAGGACCAGGTATTTGCATTGGAAATTAAAATTATTTGCACAAATTACAGAAATAATTATATTTGTCGTATAATTCTGGGTGGTATGGTTGTTCTTAGAATGTAAACAAATTCAATATTAGATGCACTTTTTCTAGTTGTAGTTGCCGACTGCCTGCATCAATAATGTAGACATTTCTTAAAATGATCTATCTCTCAGAATCAAATTTCTCAATATGTCATTGTTTTTATATTCCGTTTATCTGTCATGCTTCTTCGAAACACCAACAACAACCAGCAGTATTTGCTAAATATACTATACATAATAAAATGAAAATGGGCATGTAAACTCAAAAATAAGGACATAAAAATGAAAAGCCGAATTATTTTTAGTTGACCTCAATCTCTCCCAATTTCTAGATTCGCCGCATGCACCTAATTCTCCGAATTCATTCAATCGGGAGCCCTCCATTACAGAGATAATGAAGTCACCCAGCAAAGTCGTGTTATTAAGAGTAAGTAATTATCTGCAGCAATAATAAATTATGTTTATCTATACTAATATTATAAAGAGAAAATATTTTTTTGTGTTTGTTTGTACGGAATAGGCTCCGAAACTTCTGGACCGATTTAAAAAAATCTTTCACCAATAGAAAGCTATATTATTCCTGAGTGACAGGCTATTTTTTTATCCCGAAAACGGGTCCTGAGGGGTGATCCACGGGAGCGAAGCCGCGGGGAACAGCTAGTATTCTATAATGTAGATTTTAGATGATAGATTGTCCATAACTATCATTATTTTATTACTTGCTGTATTTTATTATCCCAATAGAACACAATACCAGGATTCTTTAAATCCTGTCCTATGTCCGTCATAGTGTCTTCAAATAAGAAAAACGTAACAGACGGACAGGAACAAACTTGCACATTTATAATATTGAACCGCAAATTCACTGCATTTTATCATTACAAGTTTTACTCAAGTAGCATTATAACATAAATATTATCATTATTCACTACATTTTGGTGAATATAAAATGTTTAATCACATAATTTTGTTACAATAACATTTTTTTTTTTCAGAATATGGTCGGACCAGGGGACGTAGATGAGGAACTAGAACCTGAAGTGAAAGACGAATGTAATACTAAATACGGAGATGTTATAAAAGTATTAATCTTTGAACTGCCCAACGCGCCATCCGACGAAGCCGTCAGAATTTTTGTTGAATTTAAGCGTATCGAAAGTGCTATTAAAGCAGTTGTCGATTTAAATGGCAGATTTTTCGGCGGCAGACAAGTCAAGGCAGGATTCTATGATGTTGAAAAATTCGCATCGCTACAGTTGACTGAATAGAGCTTTTTGTATTATTTTACTCTTTTATTCAATAACCATTCCTCAAAAGTAAGATAAGATACATATCTTATCTTACTTTATAGCACAGATAACGTAATACTAATACTACAGTAAGCTTTATAGGGCAGAAGCTGGGCTTTTACACGCAAATAGAAATAATCTTTATTGACATATTTTTTTGCAATTATTACATTCATCATCTGCCTAGCCTTTTCCCAATTATATTGGGGTCGGCTTCCAGTCTTACCGGATTCAGCAATTATTACATTAAAAAACAAAAATTATTAAAACTAGTTGTGCCCGCGGCTTCGCTCCCGTCAACCCTACCTACCTACATAACTACACCTATCTACCCTAGCTACCAACCTACCCTACCATTTTTAGGTTTCCGTAGCCAAATGGCAAAAAACGGAACCCATAAGGATTCGTCATGTCTGTCTGTCAGTCCGTATGTCACAGCCACTTTTGCCCGAAACTATAAGAACTATGCTGTTGAAACTTGATAAGTAGATGTATTCTGTGAACCGAATTAAGATTTTCACACAAAAATTTTGGGTGTTCCCCATACTTGGAACTAAAACTCAATTTTTTTTTCATCAAACCCATAGTCCCCCCTCTGTAACTTCTAAAACAAGAGAATGATAAAAATATATGATGTACGTTACGTTTTGGCCTCTCGCCCAATCCTATTAAGGTACTCACCGAAGCAACCGTGCCCGTGCCCGGTGAGTACCTGAGTGAGCCTGTAGGAGATGTGCTCCTCTCTCTTCAGCCAAGCTTCGAAGTGCGGCAAGACGGTTTTGAGAACACGGTCGCGCGAAAATTGCGGCTGCTGTAGCCGCTCGAGCGCGTGTCGCCGTTCCTGCCGCCTCAGTGTTAGTAGTAAAGCGATTTCTGGCACGCTATCAGTATCACCATTTTGGCGGATTTCGCGGATTCGGTTATAAACTCTCGCGTCCATGTCCGCGCGCCAGAATGTCTAGCGGAGGAAAGCGTGCCAGGAGCGTTGTCGCCTCAAATGATACCGCCTGGTAACCTCGTGCGATACGAATGGCCGTTCTCCGCTGCAGGTTATTAATTTTTGTCCTGCAGCGTCGGACGCCTGATAGACCAAACAGGCGCCTCATAAAGGACCATCGATCGCATGACACCCGCGTAGAGGCGGATAACTTCTTCCCGTGGTCCCCCGAGGTTGGGCAGCAGTCTATGCAAAGCACCCACTGCCTTTTTAACGCGGGGAACTAGGCGCTCGCAGTGATCTTCGAAACCCCACCAACCGTCCAGGGTTAGGCCAAGATACTTAATGTATCGACCTACCTAGACTTGTGCATCTCCGACTGTCACTAACGAGCTGGGCGGTTCTCTGCTCCCGGCAGTTTATGGAACCATAGCGCCTCAGCTTTATGAGGCGCTATCTCCAAACCCAGCTCGCGGATCGACGCCACGACTTTTGCCACTCCGAGCTCGGCAAGCTGGATGGTCTCGTTGGAAGTGTCCCCGCCGGCCAACACCAGCGTGTCATCTGCGTCACAAACAATATTAATGCCGACTGGGAGATCAACACGCAGGACCGCATCATATGCGAGATCCCACAGGGGAGGGCCTAAATCGACCCCTGCGGAACCCCACACGTAATCTCCCTCCGATTTACGCTACCATTCCGACCCACATATCGAATGTGCCGGTCGCGTAGGTGAGCCCCGACAATGCACTGCAGGTAAGGGGCATAGACCTAATATGTTTTTCCCTATCTTAATGGTAAGGGGGCACTCTATGATGTACTAGTGCCGCCTTAATCGCATCCCAGGGCAGGGAGTTAAAGGCGTTGACGATATCCAAACTTACCGCCAACGCCACCCCACCCCGGGACACTACCCGCTCCGACAGCGAGCGGACGCGTAGGATTGCATCCACTGTCGAACGCCGCTGCCGGAAGCTATACTGACAATTAGCAAGGTCGGGACCAACCCGCGACAGGTGCCCAACGAGTCTCTCAGCAATTATTCTTTCGAATAGCTTAGAAACCTCGTTGAGCAGATGGGACGGTATGCAGAGGGAGACTGAGTTCCTGCCTACTTTCCTCAACAAGACCAATCCAGCCTCCTTCCAGTCAATGGGGAACACGCCCGTACGGAGGCAGCTGTTAAACAGCTGCCTTAGGCGGTCCCCTAGAGCTGCCATAGCCAGAACCCACGCTCGGCCAGGGATACCATCCGGGCCTGGCGCAGAGCCCTAAGCAACAACAGTCCTGTCACTGATGATAGACCGATCCCAATACAACGTGACATTGCCATTTTCGAGAACTGGGTCGGGCTCGTACTTATAATAAGGCACTTCCAATTTCACAAGATTGTATTTTAGAGCAAGTTGCTGGTGGATGATCCTGGCTACAAGGTTGTGTCTATGCAAATAGTATCCGTTAGCCAGACTAGAACAACCGGAGATAAAGTGTCGGATTGATTCCCCCGGCAGGTGATATGCCCGACAGATTTCAACCGTGCCGTCCTTCACAATATATTTCCGGTAGTTGTTTGTCATCATAACTTCGTCCATAAACGCAAAGACAAAACCTTCGGTTTCCCCGAAAAGGTCACCAAATCACAGCCAGGCCACGGACGCTAAAAGATCTACATCGGGCCCACGTAGGACCCGGTAGATGCGTCCGTGAAGCTCCTTACTCTGCCATACCATGTGCGTTCCCATTGAGGGACCACATTTGAATTTTAAGCTTTTGAATGCGTCAGCCTTTAGTAAAAGTTCTGAAACGATTGTAAATTCAGCCTCTAGTTTGTAAAAGTAGCCACTCAAATTTTACAATCGGTTAAAGGTGGTCCCTCAGTCATGACTGACAGGCATGCATATCTCAAAACCTAGTTAAAATTTACTACTGCTACAAATGACTACTCTTGGTAAAATATTTGTAAAACTTATTTATTAAATATCAACCCTTCCTGTTCACGGAATAAAAAGAACTAGCATGCGGAAGTTGGTCCCTCAACCGATCAGCATAAGTTCACCTAGAGTGACTACCACAATGGAATTTGAAATTTACACATGGGTCTAGCGTTAGTAAAAGTACTTGAAGCGATTGTAAATTCAACCTCTAGTTTGTAAAAGAAGCCATTCAAAAGTTACAATCGATTTAAGGTGGTCCCTCAATTGAAACGATTATCGTAGAAAAAAATAATAATTTACGTAGCATTCGGAAGTTAAATAGACGAATGCTATAGATTATCCCTTAGTATTTTTTTTTACTAACGATTACTTTACTAAACGGTTTAAAAAAATATACCGTTTTATTTAAAATAATAATCAAATTTCTGGGAAAAAATACTAAGATAGGGGTGACCACACAGCAGTAGGATTTTTGAATAAGTTAAAACTAGTGATTGCTGATATTAAATTTTATTAATCAACACAGAAAAAAGAATGCTTATGATAATAATAACTCAGAACTTTTTAATTCAAACATTACTACTAATGAGACAGTAGCAAAGTGTATGTATAAAAATTTGTTCGTGTGGAGGATTTTTACTTTTTCCATTTTTTTTGAGTAGGTAATATGTTCACGTATTTTTTAGATGATTAGAAACTTTTTAACCGACGAAAACCAAAAAGTTCTCAATTCGGATGTTTTTATATATCTATATATGTATATAAAAATGAATCCCTATTTCCCTTGGTCACGGCATCACGCGTGAACGGCTGGACTGATTTCGCTAGTTCTTTTTTTGTTGTGTTCGTTATTGTCAGGAGAAGGTTCTTATGAAAAAAAATCAAGGCAAAAAAAAGGTTTTTAGGTAGGATACGTATGTAGGTAGATAGGTAGTGTAGGTAGGATAGGGTAGGGTAGGTAGGGTAGGCAAGGTAGGGTAGGTGGGATAGGGTAGGGTAGGCAAGGTAGGGTAGGTGGGATAGGGTAGGGTAGGTAGGTTAGAGTAGATAGGGTAGCTAGGGTAGGTAGGGTAGGGTAGGTAGATTAGGGTAGGCAGTTGACGGGAGCGAAACCGCGGGTATATCATCATCATCATCAGCCGAAAGACGTCCACTGCTGGACATAGGCCTCCCCCAAGCGTCGCCACATTGACCGATCTCGTGCGTCCCGCAACCTTCACCAGGTCATCGGTCGCTAGTACGCTAGGCGGGTACAGCTAGTATTATATTTTTAATGTTTGGGCATAACTCCGTCATATATAAACGGTTTGATCTCTCTAAGTGATCCCATTGTCAACAATTCAGATTAATCCCATGGATATCAAGGGAACTCAAATATTATAGGCAGACGTATAGCGATTTTGGTATTTTCAATAACATGGCAAGCATTTGCACTTAGAAAGTATTATTTGGTGAAGCGGAACTGATGTAGAAGACAATAGATGGCCACTGGAACTCCTTAATAAGTATGTCATGAATTTAAGATATCTCGAATAGTTAAGCGAGTATGATGAAGCCAATACATATAAATAAAGGGTACTCATTAAAATGGTACTATTGAACTGAAGGACTGACTGAATTGACTGAAGGATGATGAAGCCAGAAGGGCTTCATTATCAGATCAGTTCAATGGTACCACTGGAACTTCGAAATAAAACAATGTATCCTAGTCGTGTTTGGGCTTATTCGAATCAAAATGAGATGTACTCTTGCTATAATAGCTATTTATGCAACTGTTACGTTATGGACGGTCTTTTAATACGAGTGCCATTTTTCGTTACAAGCGTAGCGCTTACCGAAATAGGTGGGCGCGAATTATTAAAAGACCAATAACGAACAGTTGCATACAAGATTTTATCTACGAAGGAAGGAATAAAACACAGATATAAAATATTCCCGCGACCACTTATATTTTTTTATTTAGTCTTTATTAGGTATAAGGCAAAGATCTTGTAGCCGCAACAGCCAAATAGTATACGATACTTTTGTTCTAAACTTGTTCCATTTTTTTTAATATCATTTACATTGTATCGATTTCGAAGTAATATGTAGGTATTAGTAGTAGGTACCTGGCTGTATGTTAAGAATTTCTTTGCTTGTGTTTTAGAATTTATGACGATTCACATAATGCAACCCGATGTCGTTATGGGTATGATAATGAAACCGCTGTCATTCGAATTTTTGTAATTAAAAAAGAATTTGTAATTCGAATATAACGAAACCGAAGTAGATAAATGATTTTAATGGTTGTATGAGGTACCAAAATTAAAAGAGAAAAACAAAAACTTTAAATAACTATTTTAAATAAAAAATTAGTATCACTAAACAGTCACTAGAAAATCCTGCTTCGTGCAGGATTTTTGATTTCAAATAGTCACTAGTAGCACAGATAATATAATACTAGCATACAGATGCCTCATCCCATACAAAGAAACCGTGCCGACGTAACTAGCGTTTTTCATCTGATTAATCTTGTTATTTTTGTAAGTACATAAATCGCGTTCGATCCCGTTTCACGGCTATAGATGGTGTTAGCAGTGACTTGCAAGTAAAAGGGTTTACTAGGTTCGTTAATATTTTTTTCTTGAAATACAGTGAAGGTTCGTTTTATAGTATTTTTTTGCACGTTTTTACAGTTTTTTTTGCACCAAAATGTTTTACAATGCAAGTTTTAACAATCGAGTGCAATGCTTCAGAAATTTAAAAATGCGCCATCATAAAAAGTTCTAAGTTATAATGTTTTTATTATCATATTCCTTCTGTGTTTTTAATTAGCTAAGTGAAGTCAAATATAAAAAAAAAAATATCAACAATCACTAGTTTTAACTTATTCAAAAAGCCTGCTGCTGTGTGGTCACCCCTATCTTAGTATTTTTGCCCAGAAATTTGATTATTATTTTAAATAAATCGGTATATTTTTTTTAACCGTTTAGTAAAGTAATCGTACGTAAAAAAAATTACTAAGGGATAATCTATAGCATTCGTCTATTTAACTTCCGAATGCTACGTAAATTGATTTTTTCTACGATAATCGTTTCAATTGAGGGACCACCTTAAATCGATTGTAACTTTTGAATGGCTTCTTTTACAAACTAGAGGTTGAATTTACAATCGCTTCAAGTACTTTTACTAACGCTAGACCCATGTGTAAATTTCAAATTCCATTGTGGTAGTCACTCTAGGTGAACATATGCTGATCGGTTGAGGGACCAACTTCCGCATGCTAGTCCTTTTTATTCCGTGAACAGGAAGGGTTGATATTTAATAAATAAGTTTTACAAATATTTTACTAAGAGTAGTCATTTGTAGCAGTAGTAAATTTTAACTAGGTTTTGAGATATGCATGCCTGTCAGTCATGACTGAGGGACCACCTTTAACCGATTGTAAAATTTGAGTGGCTACTTTTACAAACTAGAGGCTGAATTTACAATCGTTTCAGAACTTTTACTAAAGGCTGACGCATTCAAAAGCTTAAAATTCAAATGTGGTCCCTCAATGGGAACGCACATTGCCATACCTCCCTGCGGTCACATCATCACATCATCAGCCTATTAATGTTCCCACTGCTGGGACACAGGCCTCCTCTCTGTGAGAGGGAATGGGCCGTTATCTACCACGCGGGCCCAGTGCGGGTTGGTGGATGTCACATGTCTTCGAATTATTGGTTCTAGGACATGCCGGTTTCCTCATGATGTTTTCCTTCACCGTTTTGAGAGCAGTGGTAACGAAATAATTTACACAAAGTAAAGCGCCTGCCTGGGCTCGAACCCACGACCTACAACCAGTGGCGGCTGGTGGATCATAGTAGTGGTAGTGCACTTTGCCGTCTCACCGGGTAATTGTGTTAGATATGCTAAAATTCACAGGAGCCTATGTAAATCGGCAAACCATCTCGCTAGCGACTTCTAATTCGACGCCAACGCCATCTAGTTACGTCGTTGTACAACTTTTAATGTTGGTACTCGAACCTAAGATAAATTTCGTTCGTCAAACCTCGCCCGCTCTCGGTAATCTTCGGTTTTCTGGTGCGGCGCACGAGAATGGTCATATTTCCCCATACATTTTCTATTGAACTATCTCTGTCTCACGCGCCAGGCGTTTTCGCTTGTTTCTCATAGAATTGTATGAACTCTCGCCGTGCGCTTTAGCCTAGCGCACGGGGAGTATTTTTTACAGCAATATACGTCTTATTACTTTAGCAAAGAGCTTAAATTTGTTCGTCATAATTTCGTATATATTGAATAGATCGTTAATCAGATATTATTAAACATTTTTATTTTATTTCTAAACCTTTTTAAATCTGGCAGTTCAGTGCACGAGTGAACTTAAAGTACAGCCGCCTCTGCCTACAACTTGTAAGTCGCGGCCGATACCACTGGGCCACCACTGCTCATTAGTATCTAATACTATAGGTTTGCGCCATTTCTCGTTAGCCAAGGAGAGCGGGGTAAGGCCCTTGTCCACCGCTACCACATCTCGATGCATATACCCACGTCGCGTCGGTGGCCTGGAAGCATTCTCGAAGAATGCATACCTCGCGGTTGTGCAGGGTCTTAGTGTGTCTTGTCTTATTATTATTTTTATTTTTATTCTGTGATGAACCCTCGGATGCTCCGCTGGTGGTCTGCGTCTGCTGTCCGATAAGGAGTCCGACAACTACGTGGGCTCGATGTTGTGAGCCCTGCTTGCACGCTGATGGTGGTCGTCAGTGAAATTATGGGCGTCGCTAGATCGTTGTGCGTGTGGGGTGCCGAATTTTGATATTTGAAGCTTTCCGTGCGCTTTCGAATGAGCCCAAACTCGGCTTCTTCGCTCCAATGGGTTTGAATTTAGGCCGCAGGAGGGGGTGTGAGGTAGCCCTGAGAGGGGTGGAGGGGAGGGGGGGTCTCGTGTGGTGACTATTGAGGGGGATGAGGAGGGTGGGTTGAAGGGAGTCCCGTGGGGGTAGGGTAGGGGAGGGGGTAAGGGTATCCTGAATTTCCAAGTCGGAAGAGTGGTTAGTTTGGGTTGTGTATTGTGTTGTCTATGGATTGCTTTACTTTCTGATTATTGTTTTATATAAGATTTTATGAATAAATAATACGATATTATAAAGGTGGAAACATACTATTAAAACCCGACACGACGTAACGTGTCGACACCCGATGCGAACCGTGAACATATACAATACGCCACGTGATGCTACAACACGCTTCGTTAACCCCATTAGGGGTTGCCATCCATCCGGGTTTTCCCCGGATTTGTCCTAGTTTAGAAGGCGGGGTCCGGGGAGCGTTTAGGCGGGGTTTTATTTGTAGTCCGGGTTTTAAATTCTTCCAATTACCAACGGCAATTTTTCACTGATTTCTCCGTCAATTGTTGACCGATTTTGAAAATTCTTTTTTGTTTGGAAGTTTATGATCCCGAATTGATCCCATTTAAATTTGGTGAAGATCTGATGAAGAAATTCAGAGATATTCAACGGAAATCATCCGGGATTGCATGTCGATTTATTGTACACTAGCTTCTGCCAGCGGCTTTGCCCCCGTCAAAAGTGTTTTATCATATCATATAATACTGAGAACCGTTTCACTAATTCTATAAAATTTTCATCCGACATTTTAAATACAATAAAACATTCTAAAAATATCTTTATGCCAGGAATGCTCTCAACTGACTGACGCGTGGCGTCGGGTATTAACTAGAAACACAACTGCGTGAGAAGCGTCGGGTGGCGTGCGTGTGTGCCCCCTCTCCCGGCAACATGCCGATCTGGACCGACTGGATGTTACCGCGTATGGATTGCGTGTGGTCACATGGCGTGTTGTCAATGTGTTTCTGACCATACTAATATATGGGATTGATTAGTACTTACATGGTATAATAATATACCCCGCATACTTCGCCTGGTAGTCTCTTCCCAGGATGGCCTACGTCACGATAAGTGTTACCATTGATTGTCCTTTTCAGATCATGTGCCTAGTTAATGAAAATAAAATAAATTACAAACTAGCTTAACTATTTAGTAACTTATGTGATTCAACTATTTTGTGTTAAGTTAATTTATATATTCAATTATTAGTTCATAATTGCTTTGTTAAGTTAAAAAATTCATTTTGCTAGGGTAATTCAATCACACACAGAGGCAACACATCGAATTGACAAGTGCCATACTGACAACTTGCCATTTCATCCAAAGAGTATTATAATATATTTCATCGCTATTGTCATGTCGTGTCGCTCACAGTTCCATCGAGGTAACCCCATTTTGCGAGGTTGGAGTTACACCTACCTACCTGGGTTCTGAGGCGGTCTAGGGACTTCCACGGAAGGTTAGATCCTGCGGAAAGATGCTCGCTTAGAGGTAAATAATGTGTTGGTGGGGGCAAAGTATTCTGCAACAGTCTGCAGCGGGCGTCGGCCGGTTCTCCTGACAGGGAAACCCCCGTTTTCAGGAAGCTGTATCTGCTTTTCAGCCGTTGCGTTGGTATAGTTGTGCACCGAATAGTGGGTGTCTGATGCCACGCTCCTGCTTTTTTTTCTCTGCTGCACTCGCAACTTCCCTTCGCACGTGTGGAGGTGCTATCCCGGCGTGGGGCATAGTACGCTGACCGGGGTTGGTTTGAAGCAGATGGTAATTGTGCGGCATGTGTCGTTAAGAGCAACGTCTACTTCCTTGGCCTGGGTGGAACAGTGCAACACTGGACACGCATATTCGCCAGCCGAGTGCTAGGCTAGTAGCACTATGGCATCTCCTACAGGCTCACTCGGGTACTGACCGGGCACGGTTGCTTCGTTGAGTACCTGAATAGGATTGGGTGAGGGACCACGGAAAATTGCCATCACTGTGGAACAACCTTGACTCTGCACAGTACACGCTCAAGGAGTGCCCTGCGTGGGCCTCTGAGCGGCAGGTCTTGGTTGCCAGGATCGGGTGAGACTTGTTTCTGCCAGTGTTTGTAACGGCCAGGGCAGAGACAGAAAACTGGAGAGAAATGGTCTCCTTCTGTGAGACCGTGATGGTACAGAAGGTGGCTGCCGAGCAGTATCGTGAGAAAGCCGAGCAGGATCATGAGAAGGTCGATCCCGCTCGGAGAAGAAGGCATCGTAGAGGCAACCACCTCGACGCCTAAAACGCCGAAACCCCGACTCAAGGAAAGAAGGTGGCACAGTGATCACGTGCTACGTGCTAAAAAAGGTCAGTAGTCCGGAAAACGTGAGGTGAGGTTGTTGTTGCCCCCTAGTGGGTTCTTGATGTTAGGCGTCTGAGTAAATAAATTGTTGTGGGATCCGATTTATCACACAATAAATTAAACATAGAATTAAACATTAATAATAAGAATAACAAACACACGATATTAGAATCGTAGTATGTATCACGTGTCACATATATTTCATACTGTATAGTCTCCTTCTAGTCTGAAAACCTGAAGGCGGGTGGAAAGCCGTTCCTTAAGGCCCTTCAGAAGATGTTTGATTCCGTCATACTAGAGGGCAAAACGCTACAGGCATGGTGCAGGGGTATGGTGGTACTCTTCTTCAAGAAGGGCGAAAACGCCCAGCTGAAGAACTATAGGCCCATCTCACTTCTTAGCCATGTCTACAAGTTGTTTTCAAGAGTCATCACGAATCGTCTCGCGCGCAGGCTTGGCGATTTCCAGCCTCCCGAACAAGCCGGATTCCGAAAAGGCTTTAGCACCGTAGACCACATACATACGCCGCGGCAGGTTATACAGAAGACCGAAGAGTATAACCTGCCTCTCTGTTTAGCGTTAGTCTTGGGCTGTACTGCAGTCTCTCCAACGGTGCCAGATCGACTACCGGTACATTGAGGTGTTGAAGTGTTTGTACAAAAACGCCACCATGTCAGTCCGCCTTCAGGATCAGACCTCGAAACCAATCCTTCTCCAGCGCGGCGTGAGACAGGAAGACGTAATTTCTCCGAAACTGTTCGCTGCTGCGCTGGAGGATGTCTTCAAGGTTCTGGACTGGAGGGGGCTCGGCATCAACGTTAATGGCGACACATCACTCACCTTCGGTTTGCCAACGACATAGTGGTCATGGCTGAGACCATGGAGAGCCTCAGTAAAATGCTCGGTGACCTCAGTAGAGCTTCCGAAAGAGTGGGTCTTAAAATGAACATTACCAAGGTCATGGTGAATGCCCATGTAACACCCACTCCTATCAAGATCGGAGACGCTTACACTCGAAGTTGTAGAGACTGGAAGATATACAAAGAGACCCAATATGCATACAAAAAACAGATTAGAACCGCCAGGAGGACGGCATGGCGGCAATTATGTGAATCCATTGAAACAAATAATGAGACCGCAAGGGTACGGAAGATCCTATCAACTAAACAGGACCGAACCCTCGGCGCGCTGGAAAAACCCGACAACTCATACTCACAAACCGACAATGAAACCAGCAAGGTCCTCCTCGAAACTCACTTCCCGGACTGTCAAGTCCTGGAGGACAGGACGTGGGAGGCTCACATCCTTTTTACTAAAAACCCTCGAAAGACTCTGAGATAGCCACTGCACAAACAACATAATCCGTACTCCACAGGCAAATCAACAGAACCCGCGTTGCACAACGTGGTTTTATAAAATTGAATGCGCAGTGGACCACACATGCTCAGCAACAGCTACTGGCTGCCTTCATTGACATCGAGGGCGCCTTCTATATGACCATGTTGAACAGCATAAACACGGCCCTCGACAGACACGGCATAGACCCGACCCTAGGGGGCTGGATCACCAATATGCTCAAACTGATAGCGGTTCAAGTCACGGTTAACGACACTACTAGGGCCATCGCCGCGAAGGGCTGTCCACAGGGAGGCGTCCTTTCGCCACTTCTGTGGAACATGGTAGCTGAGTAACTAAAAGTCTTATCAAAGCACTCAACGTCAAAGGTTATTTCACCGTTGGCTACGCGGATGACATAACAATAATAATAAACGGTACCCGCGAAAACACTGTATGCAATCTCATGCGTCAAGCCCTGAAAATAGTAGAGGAATGGTGCAGGCACTATTTTTCAGTGAACCCCACAAAAACTGAAATAATTATCTTCACAAAAAAGAGAAAACCGATGAAACTGCAAGTACCGCGTTTCTTCGGAGCAACCAAGTACCTGGGCATCTATTTGGAAAAACAACTGAACTGGCCAAAACACATGAACTATATCACCACAAAAGCCAGTATATCCCTGTGGCAGTGCAAGCCACTGCTAGGCGGGAATTGGCTGATTAGCCCCATGCTAACTCACTGTCTATACGCCACAGTAATCCCACCAATCATCACATATGCCTCGTTGGTCTGGTGGCCCAGGATAGACCTTAGCACAGCCCAAAGTGATCTCGAATAACTGCTGCGGTTCGCTTGCGTTGCAATCACTAGCAGTATGAGAATCACACCCACTGCCACCCTACAGGTAATGCTGGGACTGCCACCTCTACACTTACACACGATTTCAATGTAAATATATCCAGACCGCTAGGAGTGTTCAACATCGTCTATCAGGCAGAGTGTGTGGGCATCATACAAGCGGTCTGTAGTGTATTTAGAATATAAAAATTAAATTGGCAACACAAATTCAATATCTATGTTCACAAGTCTCTTGTCCTATAATTGTTCCTATATGTATTGTAACTATATGTATTGTAATTGTATGCATTTAGTTATATAGAAACCAATCCTTTTCCCATTCCAAATTCTCAATTTTTTTATTTTTACATCCTTGGTTTCCCTACCTTTGTCATTGGCTAAAATGCAAACTTCGCAAAGCCAAAAAAAAGTCACTTGTCTTTTCTAATATCCGGAAAAAAAAGGAACCATTTTGGAAGCCACCGACTAAGGTCATATACATTTTAATTAAAGTACTTTAAATAGCTATGGAAGCATTTTCATTTTATTAAAACATTCAAAAGTGTGAGGACACTACTACTAAGAATACTACATGCCCTAGAAGCCAGGAGGGTTACGGACACCCACATATGGATACTCTCCGACAGCGCATCAGTCAGCCAGACGCCAGTTTTCCAGTCTGTGGAAATCTGGTCGTCTGGTCCTGCTCAGGAAGGCGGGGCGCCCTGCGGACTCGCCGTCCGCGTACCGGCCCATAGTGCTGCTAGACGAGGTGGGTAAGCTGTTCGAGCGGATAATCGCTGCCCGCCTCGTCAGCCACTTGTACAGAGAGGGGCCGGACCTGGACGAAGGCCAGTTTGGCTTTCGGCATGGGCGCTCCACCATCCACGCGATATCGCAGGTGAGAGTCCTGGCGGAGGAAGCGGTGTCCCGGGGTGGGGTGATGTTGGCGGTGTCCTTGGACATTTCCAACGCCTTCAACACCCTGCCCTGGAGTTGTGTTCGGGAGGCACTGCGGTATCATCGAGTGCCACCCCGTTTTAACCTAACCTAACCTAACCTACATCAATACTAGTACTAGAATGTCATAACGCACTAGAACAAATAACTGTATCTAGCAGTAACATGGTGACACTACAATGGATAAAGGGACACAGCGGATCGCTGGGCAACGACGCGCCTGACGAGCTTGCGAGACGCGGGTCCAGCTCAGCGGTCTATGGACCCGAACCTGTTGTACCCATCCCCTTCAACCAAATACTCAGGTGGCTACAGGAATTCACACAGACACAGGCGGAGAACAGGTGGGCCTCGACACCGGGCTATAGGCAATCCAAAGAAGCTCTGCCCTTGGACAGTAGGCTTACCAGGCGTCTTTTACGCCTGGACAGAAATGGCCTGCGCCTGGTGACGGGGACACTGCTCACTCAACAAACACTTCCACACAATAGGCATAACGGACAGTCCTCTGTGCAGGGCGTGCATGGAGGCTGAGGAAACCGTTACGCACGTTCTCTTTGAATGCACAGGTGTCACCCAGATAAGAACACGAACCCTCGGGTCATCCAGATCTTACACGGATGTTTTAAGAAAACTAGGAGCTCTAATTGACTTCTGGAGGGAGGTGGGCTGGTTGGAATAACCACCCAACGGTCGCCATGGCCCACGTACAATGCTCCATTTGAGGGACTGTGCGGCAACCAAACATAGAACATAGATGTATAGCCTTTTCCGGGTTTATTTTAGCGAAGACAAATGACACAATCTTTGGGCAACTAATGAACACCGGGGTTGGTACATTCAGGTACAGCACACAGAGGCATATTTCGAGAAAATTAAAATTTACTGAATAATAGATTACAAAATGTATGGATTTGACAGCTTTCAATAGCCATAGCGACGATGCGCCACCTATCGTGACAAAATGGCAGTTCACATCCCCATTGATGACGTAGTCTTAGGCCAATCACGTGACCCTGCTTTCACGGGAAAAGAATACCATTACTATTTAATATGTCTATGGTTATTATACCACTAGCTGTGCCCGCGGCTTCGCTCCCGCCATCTGTCTGCCAACCTTACCCTACTTACCTTCCTGCCTACCCTACTTACCTACTTACCATTTGTTTTTCTATAGTCATCATTCTTTCGCGGAGAATTTTAACAACGCCATTCAGAAAATGACTTCCAATGCACAACGCCATCTATCGAATATCGAGTTCAACTGTCGAGTATCTGAATTGCGTGTGTTGTGATAATTTTACTTCAACACTTTAAATTCATCTAACTTTTGATAGAGTGAACCGATTGCGATGAAACAAAAACTAAGTAATTCTTCAAGTTACGCACAATTTTTATGTATAAAAGACAATTTTTATGTTTACATTGGTTTCGTACATTGCTCGTGATGCGTGCACAAATAAACAGATAAACAGACAAAAAATCCAAAAATGCCGGAAATAGGTTCTGTTGGTTATCCTATATCACCCTGGCTATTTTTTTTGGAAATATTTTCGATGTACAAAAATTACTTTTCTACAGATTTATTATATGTATTGAATTGATGATGATGATGATTGATGATGATGATCAGTACTTCAATGTGTCAGAAGGCGCCGCGCCGCGTGGCATCACGTCACGTCGGGTTTTAATAGTATGTTTCCACCTTAACTGTCAATCTGTGGCTAAAATGTACTCTGTGGTGTCTGTTACTGGCTGGTACTGTGGTTTACATAAAAATGTACAGAGAGAGTAAATAACATTTTATACTCTGTGTAAGCTAGCCACAGACTACTTAGAGATACTACTAGCCTAGCTAGCACTAGCATGCATGCTAGACAGCTACATCACATCTTAAGAACTGAAATTATCAAAAAAATGAATTGTTTTTAATAAAGTTTCACAGAAAAATATTCTAAAATTCTAGTATAGTTTTCAAAATTCAGTGTAATCAGAAATGGTATAGAGGCTTTAGTGTTAATTCTCAACAGCTGTCTTGCTTGATTGAATCGGATGCTAGGAAGAAGTTGAGTTTTGGATGGACAAATAAATAAATTAAACAAGTACTTAACAATGGCATTCTATACTTGTAACAGGTATAGATTAATAGTTTTACTTCTGCTAGTCTTGATCATGTGGCAGTTCTTCCGGTTATTGCCCAACAAAAGCGCAACATCAATATCTGAGGTATGTAATCTATCTTTTGCTGAAATATTTATTATCAATATTTTATCTTAATCCTTACTAACCATTGATTTAAACTATTTTATAAACGTAAATAGCTAAAATGGGAATATAGGTGGTCTTAATTTGTACGTTGTACTTACCTTTTTAGTATGTTTATTGATTTTCCTTATTTTGTATAAATGTCTTATCTATTTCCATTTAATTCAAGCTAATAGTAGAATGTTTTTGTAATTATTAAATGATTATTTTACACATCAAGCCTGTATTCCCAAGAAATGGTAAGCAAAGGTGTATAGTACAAGCACATTTTGCCAGTTTTGCTATAAGTCCCACTTATTAGGGCCAGGAGAGCCTATTGCCAGTACCTGGCCACACATCCGGACCCCAGGCTGCTACAGAGAGTTTTCGAACGGAAAACCCTGGTAACAATTCTCTTGACACGGGAATTGAACCCAGTACCCCACACTCAGCAGTCACGCTTGCAACCACTAGGCCAACAAAGCAGACAGATGAGGCAGGTGTTTGTTTATATATGTATATGTCTTGTGTTCATACCTGAAATCACACCTTTTGAGACTAGACTGGACCTACAAAACTATACATGCTACAATCCTTACATAACATGATCCCATTGCTTCTTTGATGTTCATCATCATACAATGTACTTTTTTATACATCATTTTTAATTTATAAATTTTAAGTTTTTAAAAGTGTAATCAAGGTTAACCTAGTGGTCTTGCTAGAGTATTGATAGTATTGCTATGAATCTATGATTCGCATATCCTTTAGAAGTACATATTTAGTCCCCTGAGCTCATTTCATGAATCTACAATTAATTACAATTATTTTTCTATTTTATAGTCTGGCATAGTAGAATTAGAAGATGACAAGTACAATAAGCATAAACAAGATAAAGTGAAAGTGAGGGTGTACTATGAGGCGCTTTGTCCTGACTCCAAACATTTCTTCGTCAGGCATCTGTGGCCTGTTACAGAGAAGCTTTCAGAATTTCTAGAAGTAACCCTAGTACCCTATGGAAAGGCTACAGTAAGTATTTGTACTAAAATACTTTTTTTTTTTTTTTTTATGTACAACAATGATGATTGAACTTCATGAACATGACTCAGCTTTTAATTGGTTCACAGTCCCATGACGCACATATGGCATTTGTGATTGTTTTAACTATTGTTTTTGCTATGTGGACAGTGAACAGTTATACCTGTTGAGGTTTCTGACTAATTAAATAAACATTAGAATTAATATTTGTTTCGGGCTATTTACCATGTATATTTAGATTTTTGTTGAGAGCTCGATCACTCGGCACTTGTAACCGTGCAGAAATATAGAGTTCTCAACAAAAATCTAAATATACATTGTAAATATCCCGAAACAAATATTAATTCTAATAAATAAACAAATTTTGATTGAATATGCATAATATTTTAATTTTTTGCAGTCAGTATGTTTTCAAGATTTTAGTTTTTGCAAACATTTATAATGAATGATACCTATGGAAAAAGAGATGACATATTTTTGGATGATACACTTAATACTTCGACCTATTGGAGCATAGAAATTAAATTAAATGCTTTGTATTTTTACAGACCAAAGAAGAAAGCGGGAAGTATTTATTTCAATGTCAGCATGGTGAAGAAGAGTGTTATGCAAACAAGATTCATGCTTGTGCAATAGAGGCGGTGGCTAACATGACCACTTCTGTCAAGATAACAGAATGTATGATCTCAGATAACATGGATGCTGATGGTGCACTCACCCGGGTAAAAGATTTTTAATTAATTCTTGAATTTATTCTACTAATTATTTCCTACTGATTGATGATGATCACTGATTTATCTGGCAAAGAAAAGTCCGCGACAGCATATGTCTATCTCTTAAGAATGATTTACAATAGCAGCTTTTATGTTCTAAATTTTAATTAGATCGCCGCCGCCGGTAGAAACAAAAGTTTACAGGTTACATTCGTATAGTAGTAAGGGTAGGTAGGGTAGGGTAGGGTAGGTAGGGTAGATGTAGGGTAGGTGTAGGGTAGGTATAGGGTAGGCGTAGGGTAGGTGTAGGGTAGGTGTAGGGTAGGTTAGGTGTAGGGTAGGTGTAGGGTAGGTGTAGGGTAGGTGTAGGGTAGGTGTAGCGTAGGTGTAGGGTAGGTGTAGGGTAGGTGTAGAGTAGGGTAGGTAGGATAGGGTAGGTACGTAGGCAGTTGACGGGAGCGAAGCCGCGTGGGACAGCTAGTATATATATATATATATAATATTATAAAGCTGAAGAGTTTGTTTGTTTTGTGTTGGATAGTCCATTTATCGAGGAAGGTTATAGGCTATATAATATCACGCTACAACCAATAGGAACCGAGCATAAATGAAAAATGTTTTTGTCCTTTTTGGGAGCTTTCGTTGCGTGCGCTGCGTAAACGGTATAAGTTACGCAAATACCATGTATGATGAAATTTTTCCTCTTTAAAAGTTCTAAAAAAAAATTCCGCGACAGCATAATTATGTCTATCTTTTAAGATTGACTCACAATAGCAGCTTTTATGTTCTAAATTTTAATTAGATCGCCGCCGCCGGTAGAAACAAAAGTTGGTTACATTCGTATAGTAGTATATTATTTCTTATTCAAATAAATAGTTCAACAAATTAGTAGGTAGGGTAGGGTAAGCAGGGTATGGTAGGTAGGGTAGGGTAGGTAGGGTAGGGTAGGTAGAGTAGAGTAGGTAGGGTAGGGTAGGTAGAGTAGGGTAGATAGGGTAGGTGGGTGGGGTAGGTAGGTAGGTAGCCAGTTGACGGGAGCGGAGCCGCGAGGGTCTGGCTGACCCCCGCGGCTCCGGTTATTATCTATACTTAATATTATAAAGCTGAAGAGTTTGTTTGTTTGAACGCGCTAATCTCAGGAACTACTGGTTGGAATTGAAAAATTATTTAGTGTTGCATAGCCCATTTATTGAGGATGGTTATAGGCTCTATAACATCACGCTACGACCAAGAGGAGCGGAGCATACATGCAAAATGTAGCAAAAACGGGCAGAAAAAATCCTTTGTGAGTGCTTCCATTGCGTGCGGTGTGTAAATGGTTTAATTTACGCAACAATAGTGTATGTAGGGTAGGTAGGGTAGATGGGTAGGTAGGTAGCCGGTTGACGGGAGCGAAGCCGCGTGGGACAGCTAGTATATTTATATAAAGACTGTAAAGAAACAAGTTAGTCTGGGATTATGTGTAATTTTTCTTATCAAGGCTAGCAATAACTTGTTAAAACGAATATCCCATTTCAAATTGGTATGATTTAATTTTTTAAGAATATCAACCAGGCTTTACTAATAAGTACTTACATAAGAATAGTATGGTCTTTTTTTAGGTTTTGTTACACCCTTTACTAATATAATTCAATTTATCATTTCAGTGTGCAAAAGAAATTAAAATTGATCCTGATTCAATAAGTAATTGTGCACGCGAGGAACTTGGCTCCGCTCTCCTGAAGAAACATGGCGATGATACTCACATATTGAAACCAACATTCATTCCGACGATAACAATTAATGGTTCAAAAGATAACCAAGCAGCCATATTGAAAAATTTCCTATTAGAAGTATGCAAATTGATTGACATGCCTCTGCCGCCACCTTGTTTGTGACATAACAAATTTGATCAGCCAAACATGCACAATATATTGCAGCATTTTGAGTAAAATCATCAATTCCAATGTTTTGTCAATTTACTTAAGCTCAAACTCATATTGCTCATAATATTTCTTCCATGCGATTTCAGGTACCATACCACATTTGCAATTAATTATGCAGTGTAAATAATTTACACACACTGTATAATTTGTGTTTTATTTTTGTACTTTCCTTCTGTGAAGTTTTTTAATTACGCTATTTCTCTATAAATCTGCCGAAATAACATGTACTCACTTTAGCATATAAGAAATAATTATTTAGTAGTGTGTTTTGGGAACTATGAAGGCTATTGAAGTATTAAATTAATTTTTTTTTTTTTGTTAAATTCCATGGTGATATGTTTAATTTTGTTTGTTGTTTAATATTATTAATTGAAGTAAGTTTTAATGGGTTGTGTTTCCTAATCCTAGTGAGTCAATGAACAAACTATTGTTTTGGCATTTAAATGTAACTTTTAAGGTTGTTAAAAGGCATTTATTTTAATATAAAACTATTAATTTTTAAACTTGTGTTTTTGTAAGTAGATGTATATGTCGCAGCCATATCGTATACCACGCCCTATTACATATAGGCGCGCCCGATTGAAAAACGTCGCTGTTTTGAAATGCGGCTACCAGTCCCTACCGTCAGTCAGCTACCTTTATTTCAGCTGTATTGAAATCCGGCTGAACGAAAATAGCCGCATTTCAAAACAACGACGTTTTTCAATTTGCCGCGCCTTTTTGTATTACGGCGTGTTATACGATATGGCTGCGACATATACAATACATAAACATACTTCACTGTACATAAAAATTGTATCACAACCTTTTATTTATTTACATAAAATTTTCAGTCAATTTTTAGAATAAAGTAATCTTGATGAATGACTTTTACCACTAATAATATAAAGTCCACTAACCAATAACAATAATAATGTATTATATATAACCTTTGATAATATAAAGATAGATGCATTAGAATTAAAGTCTGAGTATGATAAGTATTTTCCACACTGCTTTAACTCATACATAATTATTATTCTTGTGCAACAATAATATTGTTTCACAAGAATATTATTTAACTTTTTAATCATAATATTTTAATTGCTTCAGTGTAGATTTTATGATAAATGTATTAATTTGTAAAGAAAACTAATACATAACCGCAAGCCTGTTAGTGTTTAAAAGTTCAATAGTGTTTAAAAGTTATTTACTAACACAAATATATAAAATGCGTTTTAAGGCACGAGTCATTTATTGTAGAGTTACTGAGCTGGCGCACAACTTATCTAAAAATATTATAGAAGTAATATAGGTACATATGTTTATAGTTTTAAATGGGATTTTATGATAAAATCCGAATCCATAAAAGATAAGGGGATACAGCCTTGGAAACCATTGGCTCTTTCATGAAAACCGTTTTGGTATATTTGTTTTTAATGGATCAAGTGCCATAATCAACGATCAATGATATCTATCAATAGGCGTGGTAACACCCTAAGCGAGGTACAACTGATCATAAAAAAGGCAAAATGGATATGCATAAAAAAGTTGTCACAGAATTGCTCATCCATCATGTTTTTCGTCACAGGTAGCGCAAGTACAATGTGTGACAAATCTTGATAGTGCAACTATTTTCCATTAAGAGAGATACAATCCGCAGGGCAGCTTTGTGGCGTGCGGTCTCCCGGGAGAGGTCTTGTCCCTCATCTCCGGCTTGTCTTTATTGACCGGATTGAGTGGAAATTTGCATGTCTGTATCCGCCTCAAGACCTAACGTGCCCTGGGGATGAAAATAGGGCAGTAAGACTAGTCCTTACTAGTAAGGAATTGACACTATGTAGATACTGAGATAGTTGTGAAAGCCGTGAAGTTTCACCGTAGCATGGCTCTACTCTTATATCTACGCGTTTCAGATATCTGTAGCTGTACATTCTCGCACGAGAGCCCCGCGAGTATGATGTACATTGCTCTCAGTACCGAGTTCAATCATGAAGTATTTTGTTTAAAAACTCAATGTAGGTACAGCTTTTCCTCAAGCTCTCGCGCGGGAGTGTACAGCCGGCATAACAGTATCGATGTCTCTCAATAATCTTGTTCAGTGTAT
Organism: Orthosia incerta; assembly: GCA_948252205.1. NCBI lineage: Eukaryota > Metazoa > Arthropoda > Insecta > Lepidoptera > Noctuidae > Orthosia > Orthosia incerta. The sequence goes on from OX411744.1 coordinate 15,913,836, forward strand.
GCGTTTGACTTGGTAACCAGAATGATTTCATTCGGGATAAAATATTTTATGAGAACCTACTAATCTGTCTTTTAGCATAAATCGTAAATACTAAAATTTAAAAATATGGATGGTGATAAAAAATCAAAACTGTTTAGATAAAATATAAATTTGTAAATGCTTCTTGCATTATATATAATATAATAATAATTTTATAAAGGTTTAAGGCAACGCGTTGTATCGCTAAAATTCCAAAATTTATTTGTTAAGAAGAAAGGATTTTTGATATAAATAGGGTACAGGGTACCTAGTAAATTGTTCAAGAGACTTGGCGAAAGTATTAAAATAACGAGTAGCACTAAAGTTGTATTTAATGTGCAGATTCAACTTAATCATGAGGCTAACGTTTACTTTCCTTGCACATTTGCGAGATGGGCTAAAATAAAAAAAAATATACACTTGTAACGAAGTTTATATGTATGTACCTATGTATTTTAAATCTGAAATTGTAATGGAAGTAGGTACATTTATGTATTTTATGAGGAGTGTTGTATATATATGTATTTATTTATGGGGTAGAATGCAAAAGTAAAAAAATAAATTAAAATGTACCTATATTGATGTTAGCGGTTGAATATAAAAATAAAGCATCAAAGTCGAATTCACATTAAAATGTATAAAATGAGCCTTCATCAATCTGGTAGAAGTACAGTTTCTATCGAAAATAATAATAAAGTATAAGTAAACGTGTAATGTAATCGTGTAATGTTTTGATAATAATGTTTATAGTGGTAGTAAATAGTAATAGTACCTAGGTATTACAGAATTACCTAATCTGTCTCTTTGTTAAAATTTTACCATTCAAATCAAATCAAATTATTTATTTTTGCAGAAAACACTGTTACATTGGTGTAATTAAATGTACATGTTTCAAGTGATTCTTGCACTTAATACCGTTTTTATTACCTGAAAACGGCGAAGCATAAGGGAGGGTTATTTGTATTCTAGTTTCGAAGGCTCAGTAGGCTGCAAAAGTGATTTAACTTCCAACTCTATATCCAAAACAAAACATCAGTGTTATAGTTACTGATTATTTCCAGTCGTGCCAAATGTTGTTTTTTAACTAATCAGTAAAGGGGAATGCCCATTTTGTAAGGGAACTTGGGCCCCTTTGAAAAAATGGTTGTATCTTGATGAATTTGGTTGTATATTGTAGAAAAAACACGTTATATTCATAATTAGAATAGTACATTGTGATACAAGGGTGGAAAGTAGGTTATTGCAAACGAGCTGTCATTAATAAGCCCGAGCCGTAGGCGAGGGTTTTTAATGACACGAGTTTGCAATAACTTACACACCCGTGTATCACACGACGTTTTTCAATACAGCTGTGAGAAACAGTAAAAACAAATCAAAGAATTAGATTTGTTTTTTCACAAAAAATAAAATTTTCAATATGGCGCGTTTTTGCAACTGGACATATTTTTTTATAAAGGAAACAGCCTATACAGCCTATTCGATTTTTGACAAACGTTAATGTGAAAATAATTAACTTAAAACTGGTAATTAAATATACTAAACAACTATTTAAAAAAAAAAAGAGAAATCAATGCTAAAACGTACGGAATCATTAATTTTTCCTCGTATAAAATCGTATCTCATTTTATTCTATGTATGAAAACTCCTTGCTACTAAACTTTTTTAAATTGACTTATGGCGCGTTTTTGCAACTGGACATTTTTTTTTTTCAACGAAAACAGCCTATTCGATTTTTGACAAATGTTGATGTGAAAATAATTAAATTAAAACTGGTTATTAAATATATTAAACAACCATTTAAAAGACTTTTGAGAATTCAATGCTAAAACGCACGGAATCATAAATTTTTCCTCGTAGAAAATCTATAACATTTTATTCTATGTTTGAAAACTCCTTGCTACTAAACTTTTTTAAATTGACTTATAAATTTAAAACTAAACTGCAAACATAATGATCGAGCTCGTAAACAAAAGTCACGACCGCGTAACAGAAAGATGCCTATGCGTAAGATTTAACTTTAAAATCATCATTATAGCCTCTGAAAGTACGCCATGTTTAACAACTGTATTGAAAAACATTTTTTATTTATTTTGCGGGTTTCACGAGAAATAACGATGTGTCTGTTCTTGAAATGAACCCTTATTACAGTGCAATAAGGTGCATACAAATGTCCAAGTGAAGAAACCTGATCTGTTGTTGTCTGTGCATAAAAAGTAAAGGACACGGATGGAAAAAAACACAAAATATAAATGCTATTTTTGGATAATATTGAAATCGCAGACACTATACCTCATAAGGGGCCTGTGTATGGACAATCTCCTTTGTGAAATGCTTAGCGCTGAGGTGTTCTGCCTGACTATTCTGTTAAAATGTAGTGAAGTGAAGTGAGTCCTTCCACGAAAAGCTTGGGTTGACAGCACAGTTTAAACTCACTTCACTTATGTTTCAACTTGTTTCAAGTTTTTTTTTTCACTCACTCACTCGTTCGATTACTTCTTTCGCCGACTGTACCTACTCTGTGCATTTGCTAAGTGAAAGTGAAATTTGGAATCTTAACAGCAAGAGATACTTGTCCAGTTGTTCACAATTCAGTTGTTCCAAAAAAGTAGTAGTAAAGCAAGATCCATAACTCAATTCGATTCTGAAAAACGACTAGTTAAATAGTGGCTAGCCCTCACGGTATCCTATAAATAACATTGTTCTTTAATCCATCAGTAGACAAAGTATTAGCTATGTACCGTGTTGTAGGTATTAATTTGCCTTTCTTGCCGTTAATCTTACAATAATGTAAGAGGTGAAATGGGAAAGTAGTTATGTAGATACCCTCCTATGATGTCATTGGAAAATAATGTTGAAAATTAAATCCCACATTTTCAATTTCGTTTATTTGTTTAGAAAAACAAAAAAAAAAATTGACGTAAAAAAACGACTTAGGTGTACAAATAACGCTTCTCTGTAAATATCTTAACGAGAAAACATGTATTTGAACGTGAAAGTGTTAGCAAATTATTTTATTAATGGCGATTACATTTAGTATCTAATAATCGAGATTTAGTTAGTTAAAATTACTATCTCGATTAATGGATTATAAAAAAAAAAATAGTAAAAAGTTGTAAGAGATACAGGTAACTACAATAAAATATTAATTTTAAAATAAACTTTTCGAAAAGCCGAAAAACTGGCTATGATTGTTTATAGAATTACCTGTGGCCCGACTTTAAAAATATAAAACCTTTAGCCAATCAAATTATTTGTTAAATTAAAGTATTATTGCGCGATTAAAGTGCACAGTCGCAATTTGAAATCACTAGATGGCGTTGTATCTAGGTATCCACAATCTTTGCGTTTGCGGTCGACGGTAGAAAATATATGGACTTCATGAGTTCGGTTGATGAATTACGTATCCTTTAATAATAATGAAAACCTACTATTTTGATTCCTGTGATTTTTATTAAAATACCTATCAAATAAATACCTACAAAATATTTTTTTTTCATTTTACTTACCTTTCCAACTTCTTACTAGTTACTACAAACAAAGTATTTTTAAATGTTACTAACTATATGATCCGTTTTTTCCCCAACTCTTGAATAGGGATGTTTCCTGGGTAGAAAAATGATAATTCTATTAAGTACGTCAGTGAGTGTTATCAAATAATATTGGACCCGTATTTTATGCTTTATCAAATAGATAAAAAATTACAAAGATAAATCGCATAAAAGTTTAGGAGTAGGGGCTTGTGACGTCTCAGTATAAAGTGTAGCACACCGTGACGTCACACGATATTTCAACTCACTGTATCGTCGTAATTTTGTGTTTACGTGGCAAAATAAAAAATACGTGTCCAATATTTTTAGGTTATCGGACTAAATATATATTTTGACGTGACAACGTCTAATAAATCGATGAACGCCGGCTGCACGTACGAAAAAGGAACCCAATGAACGTTACGCTCATTGTAACGTTATAATCGTAACGTTACAATGACGTTAATTGTATCGTTATGTACTTATGTGACGTTGTCACGTTATTATACTATCGTCCGTAAACCGACTTTACAGACAACCAATTTTTTTGGCACAATATCAGATACCAGATTTTTAATATACCAGATTCTCAAAATACCAGATTATATAAACACCAGATTCTCAATATATCAGATTTCGAACAGTCGAAATCAAAATATTTATAACCTACTTATGCAGCAAATAGTTTGCATATTGCACATAGTAGGGTAGTAAATATTTTGATTATATTAACTATCCTATCTATGTGCAATTAAAATATAACTAATGTACTAACTATTTTTGTTATACTGACATTGTCACGAAGAATTCCTCACACCTGTACGCATCTCCTGGGTCTTCCGGATGTTAATTTTGAGCCCCGTTTTCGCCGCCTCCTGGCGCAGGTCATTTAGTTTCGCTTGCATGTCAGCGTGTGAATGACTCAGCAAGCATAGATCATCAGCATAGTCCTGGTCTTCCAAGACGTTCCAAGAGATTAGATGTGAATAACAACATAATAAGGGATGGAAGGCATACATGTAAACCGGACCATATTAGAAATGGCATAGACCGCTGCATGGACGATTATGAAGAAACGCCATTCACTGTCTAGATAAAACAAAGAAATTAATGATTGTATGAGCAACAAAATTACAGTTACCGTGTGTATAAATCTTTTAGCTACAATAAGGCGATGTTGAGGAAAACCTGTAGTGTAGTTTTTTTTAGTTTGTTTTTAGGGTTCCGGTACCCTTTGGGTAAAGGGTAAAAACGGGACCCTATTACTGAGACTCCACGATCCGTCTCTAGCTGTCTATCTGTCTGTCCGTCTGTCACCAGGCTGTATCTCATAAACCGTGATAGCTAGACAGTTGAAATTTTCACAGATGATGTATTTCTGTTAACGCTATAACAACAAAGACTAAAAACAGAATGAAATAAATATTTAAGTGGGGCTCCCATACAGGAAACGTGATTTTTCTGCCGTTTTTTGCAATAGTGGTACGGAACCCTTCGTGCGTGTGTCCGACTTGCATTTACCAATTTATGTCAGTTGTAGGCCAGTTTATTTTGTGCAATTAAGTACCTGAAATTTAAGTTCATTTTACTTTGTTCTATAGGTAATTTGATTATTTCTTCTGAAAGTATTTTGCATTTAACTGTACTTCTGATATATTGAGAATCTGGTGTTTGGATAATCTGGTATTTTGAGAATCTGGTATTCTGAGATTGAGCCATTTTTTTTAGATAAGTATTTTTAGCAAATAATCATCTTCATATCAGCCAGTTATACCAGGCGAATCACTGACTTCACAACATCGTATACATGTTGCCGTTTACGGTTTGCCAAAGCCACTAAAAGCCTTAGTTGATAGAACACTTTTTTTTTAACGTGGAGTAATGCTCATACATACTGCGCTATCACGAAGAGATAGCGCAGTTATCATCACACCACCGCCTATTAATGTTCCCACTGCTGGGATACAGACTTCCTCTCTGTGGGAGAGGGAATGGCCTTAATCCACCACGCTGTCCCGGTGCGGTTTGGTGAGCGCAGTTATGTGGGACTCCAACCCACTAAAACTCCACGGTGGTGTGGCTGACTCTGGCTTGGCCACCATCAGGGATTTTAATGTTGATCACACAAATATTTAGTCGCTAATTAGTCGAAATTAGTCGCCAAATATCAGATTTAGTCGGTCACTGGTTCAAAAGTTAGAAGGGTTGTTAGGTGGCCGATCTGGAGAGACTCTCCCCAGCTTGGCCAAATTTATATCTCAAAAACTAGGGCACCTAGCGAAGATCTGTTTTCTCCCAGATTTAGTCGCTAATTAGTCGAAATTAGTCGCCAAATATCAGAATTAGTCGATCACTGGTTCATAAGTTAGAAGGGTTTATCGGTGGCCGATCTGGGGAGACTCTCCCCGGCTTGGCCACATTTATACCTCAAAAACTAGGGCACCTTACGAAGATCTGTTTTCTCCCAGATTTAGTCGCTAATTAGTCGAAATTAGTCGCCAAGTCAAAGATTTAGTCGGGTCTTAGTTTAGAAGATAAAATAAGTTCAACTTTTAAGGTATAGTCCAAGAGCTAGAATGAAAAGTTTACGAAAAATAGCCAAGAAAAAAATATTTCTATTAATATGTGTAATATACTTCAGGTTTTATCGGTCTAAAGTCCATAGAAATGTCATAGAGATATAAATTCTCAATTAAATGTATATTTTTATGTTTTATATTACTAGGTTAGAGTAGCTTAATTTTCTTTGAAAACTTTAAACCTTGTTCTTGGTCTATTAGGTGTCAAGATGTACAGTCGCGTACAACTGTTTTACCAAATTATAATGTTAGGGTCTAAATTACGTTAAAATAATGAAACGTCTGTTGCCAATTATGAATATATGATGTATCTACCAAATACTATCCTAGCACGGGGACCCAGCGCTAAGAAAGAAAATTTGGTTCAAATAAATATTACTAGGTGGCTATATGTACCGATTTGTTTTTAAGTTTCGGTATTGTGTTTATAAAGTATGTCAATGTAAACTCGTCTTGAAGTTTATAATTCGAATATTACGATATGAGAGTAGATAAAATATATAAAACGCACACAATTTTTTACAAAACAGGTATTACTCGAATTCTTAACTATTCTTAACAAATTCCACTGTAAATTGGCTGACTTTAATTTACGTCACGGGCTATTCGCTCTCAGAACTACAGACGAACTACTCGTCTGTAGTTCTGTACACGCGCATCTCTCTTTCTTACTTACCATACATAAATGAAAAGGAGCGCACAGGAGCGCAGTGATCTATCTGCCAGCGATTGCCACATTATGTTCGATAAATAAATATATTATATTTATTGTAGATCTGTTTCTAGGTAATGCATACTGCTTTCCTTTTTGGTATATAATAACTTTAAATTTAGGTTTATATTTCGAAACAAACATTCCACCTTAAGAAATCATAGGTATTGTCTAGAAACTACTTAAAGTATTTTGTACTTGCTTGTACCAATGTATGGAGAAATTTATTACTATAAAATCTTTTTAATTACACACCGACTAAATCTGTGACTTGGCGACTAATTTCGACTTATTAGCGACTGAATCTGGGCGAAAGCAGATCTTCGTTAGGTGCCCTAGTTTTTGAGATATAAATGTGGCCAAGCCGGGGAGAGTCTCTCCAGATCGGCCACCGATAAACCCTTCTAACTTATGAACCAGTAAACGACTAATTCTGATATTTGGCGACTAATTTCGACTAATTAGCGACTAAATCTGGGAGCAAACAGATCTTCGCTAGGTGCCCTAGTTTTTGAGATATAAATTTGGCCAAGCTGGGGAGAGTCTCTCCAGATCGGCCACCTAACAACCCTTCTAACTTTTGAACCAGTGACCGACTAAATCTGATATTTGGCGACTAATTTCGACTAATTAGCGACTAAATATTTGTGTTATCAAATTTAAAATCCCTGATGGTGGCCAAGCCAGAGTCAGCCACACTCCACGGTGTCCTACTGTGCCGCTTATGGCGGGAACACGGGCACGCGTTAGCACTCACCGCGAACCGCCGCGGCTGTCCGTCATCGGACCCTCCCTTGGTGTGTACTCGCCATCACCGGTGCACCAGAAAACATTGCACGCCGTGACCACCCCAGGGACCAAACCAGCACATAGGCGCCAGACGATCCCGTGTATGGCACCCTTGGTCCCCCTGTGACGGGTCAGGTCAGTGGCCCCGCCACCTACCATTTTTATGGGGCCGCACGGGATAGGGACCTCCCCTACGACCCCACCGTGTCCGCCATCAGGTGGTACCGACCCCGCCCAGGCCGCGGAAGGTAGGGAGAGCGGCGCACCGCAATACCAGCACTCCTCTCCTGATGGAATATCGCGGCTGAGCGGCCTCCAACCCTCAGCTGCGATATCGTATGGGACGTAGCTGAGCTCCATATGACATCGCGGCCCGCCACAATTGCGATGTGGCCTCATTTACCAAGCGGCACCGCAACCAACTTGTTGGCCGCTACGTCGTCGGCTTTATCGGCAAAAGCCCTGACGAGCGGCCCCTCCTCGGGTTCCTCTTCGCTACACCGTGGGTGACCAAGCCACGGCTACTGCGGCCCCACGCCTGGACTATGCAGCAAATAGTTTGCATATTGCACATAGTAGGGTAGTAAATATTTTGATTATATTAACTATCCTATCTATGTGCAATTAAAATATAACTAATGTACTAACTATTTTTGTTATACTGACATTGTCACGAAGAATTCCTCACACCTGTACGCATCTCCTGGGTCTTCCGGATGTTAATTTTGAGCCCCGTTTTCGCCGCCTCCTGGCGCAGGTCATTTAGTTTCGCTTGCATGTCAGCGTGTGAATGACTCAGCAAGCATAGATCATCAGCATAGTCCTGGTCTTCCAAGACGTTCCAAGAGATTAGATGTGAATAACAACATAATAAGGGATGGAAGGCATACATGTAAACCGGACCATATTAGAAATGGCATAGACCGCTGCATGGACGATTATGAAGAAACGCCATTCACTGTCTAGATAAAACAAAGAAATTAATGATTGTATGAGCAACAAAATTACAGTTACCGTGTGTATAAATCTTTTAGCTACAATAAGGCGATGTTGAGGAAAACCTGTAGTGTAGTTTTTTTTAGTTTGTTTTTAGGGTTCCGGTACCCTTTGGGTAAAGGGTAAAAACGGGACCCTATTACTGAGACTCCACGATCCGTCTCTAGCTGTCTATCTGTCTGTCCGTCTGTCACCAGGCTGTATCTCATAAACCGTGATAGCTAGACAGTTGAAATTTTCACAGATGATGTATTTCTGTTAACGCTATAACAACAAAGACTAAAAACAGAATGAAATAAATATTTAAGTGGGGCTCCCATACAGGAAACGTGATTTTTCTGCCGTTTTTTGCAATAGTGGTACGGAACCCTTCGTGCGTGTGTCCGACTTGCATTTACCAATTTATGTCAGTTGTAGGCCAGTTTATTTTGTGCAATTAAGTACCTGAAATTTAAGTTCATTTTACTTTGTTCTATAGGTAATTTGATTATTTCTTCTGAAAGTATTTTGCATTTAACTGTACTTCTGATATATTGAGAATCTGGTGTTTGGATAATCTGGTATTTTGAGAATCTGGTATTCTGAGATTGAGCCATTTTTTTTAGATAAGTATTTTTAGCAAATAATCATCTTCATATCAGCCAGTTATACCAGGCGAATCACTGACTTCACAACATCGTATACATGTTGCCGTTTACGGTTTGCCAAAGCCACTAAAAGCCTTAGTTGATAGAACACTTTTTTTTTAACGTGGAGTAATGCTCATACATACTGCGCTATCACGAAGAGATAGCGCAGTTATCATCACACCACCGCCTATTAATGTTCCCACTGCTGGGATACAGACTTCCTCTCTGTGGGAGAGGGAATGGCCTTAATCCACCACGCTGTCCCGGTGCGGTTTGGTGAGCGCAGTTATGTGGGACTCCAACCCACTAAAACTCCACGGTGTCCTACTGTGCCGCTTATGGCGGGAACACGGGCACGCGTTAGCACTCACCGCGAACCGCCGCGGCTGTCCGTCATCGGACCCTCCCTTGGTGTGTACTCGCCATCACCGGTGCACCAGAAAACATTGCACGCCGTGACCACCCCAGGGACCAAACCAGCACATAGGCGCCAGACGATCCCGTGTATGGCACCCTTGGTCCCCCTGTGACGGGTCAGGTCAGTGGCCCCGCCACCTACCATTTTTATGGGGCCGCACGGGATAGGGACCTCCCCTACGACCCCACCGTGTCCGCCATCAGGTGGTACCGACCCCGCCCAGGCCGCGGAAGGTAGGGAGAGCGGCGCACCGCAATACCAGCACTCCTCTCCTGATGGAATATCGCGGCTGAGCGGCCTCCAACCCTCAGCTGCGATATCGTATGGGACGTAGCTGAGCTCCATATGACATCGCGGCCCGCCACAATTGCGATGTGGCCTCATTTACCAAGCGGCACCGCAACCAACTTGTTGGCCGCTACGTCGTCGGCTTTATCGGCAAAAGCCCTGACGAGCGGCCCCTCCTCGGGTTCCTCTTCGCTACACCGTGGGTGACCAAGCCACGGCTACTGCGGCCCCACGCCTGGACTATGCAGCAAATAGTTTGCATATTGCACATAGTAGGGTAGTAAATATTTTGATTATATTAACTATCCTATCTATGTGCAATTAAAATATAACTAATGTACTAACTATTTTTGTTATACTGACATTGTCACGAAGAATTCCTCACACCTGTACGCATCTCCTGGGTCTTCCGGATGTTAATTTTGAGCCCCGTTTTCGCCGCCTCCTGGCGCAGGTCATTTAGTTTCGCTTGCATGTCAGCGTGTGAATGACTCAGCAAGCATAGATCATCAGCATAGTCCTGGTCTTCCAAGACGTTCCAAGAGATTAGATGTGAATAACAACATAATAAGGGATGGAAGGCATACATGTAAACCGGACCATATTAGAAATGGCATAGACCGCTGCATGGACGATTATGAAGAAACGCCATTCACTGTCTAGATAAAACAAAGAAATTAATGATTGTATGAGCAACAAAATTACAGTTACCGTGTGTATAAATCTTTTAGCTACAATAAGGCGATGTTGAGGAAAACCTGTAGTGTAGTTTTTTTTAGTTTGTTTTTAGGGTTCCGGTACCCTTTGGGTAAAGGGTAAAAACGGGACCCTATTACTGAGACTCCACGATCCGTCTCTAGCTGTCTATCTGTCTGTCCGTCTGTCACCAGGCTGTATCTCATAAACCGTGATAGCTAGACAGTTGAAATTTTCACAGATGATGTATTTCTGTTAACGCTATAACAACAAAGACTAAAAACAGAATGAAATAAATATTTAAGTGGGGCTCCCATACAGGAAACGTGATTTTTCTGCCGTTTTTTGCAATAGTGGTACGGAACCCTTCGTGCGTGTGTCCGACTTGCATTTACCAATTTATGTCAGTTGTAGGCCAGTTTATTTTGTGCAATTAAGTACCTGAAATTTAAGTTCATTTTACTTTGTTCTATAGGTAATTTGATTATTTCTTCTGAAAGTATTTTGCATTTAACTGTACTTCTGATATATTGAGAATCTGGTGTTTGGATAATCTGGTATTTTGAGAATCTGGTATTCTGAGATTGAGCCATTTTTTTTAGATAAGTATTTTTAGCAAATAATCATCTTCATATCAGCCAGTTATACCAGGCGAATCACTGACTTCACAACATCGTATACATGTTGCCGTTTACGGTTTGCCAAAGCCACTAAAAGCCTTAGTTGATAGAACACTTTTTTTTTAACGTGGAGTAATGCTCATACATACTGCGCTATCACGAAGAGATAGCGCAGTTATCATCACACCACCGCCTATTAATGTTCCCACTGCTGGGATACAGACTTCCTCTCTGTGGGAGAGGGAATGGCCTTAATCCACCACGCTGTCCCGGTGCGGTTTGGTGAGCGCAGTTATGTGGGACTCCAACCCACTAAAACTCCACGGTGTCCTACTGTGCCGCTTATGGCGGGAACACGGGCACGCGTTAGCACTCACCGCGAACCGCCGCGGCTGTCCGTCATCGGACCCTCCCTTGGTGTGTACTCGCCATCACCGGTGCACCAGAAAACATTGCACGCCGTGACCACCCCAGGGACCAAACCAGCACATAGGCGCCAGACGATCCCGTGTATGGCACCCTTGGTCCCCCTGTGACGGGTCAGGTCAGTGGCCCCGCCACCTACCATTTTTATGGGGCCGCACGGGATAGGGACCTCCCCTACGACCCCACCGTGTCCGCCATCAGGTGGTACCGACCCCGCCCAGGCCGCGGAAGGTAGGGAGAGCGGCGCACCGCAATACCAGCACTCCTCTCCTGATGGAATATCGCGGCTGAGCGGCCTCCAACCCTCAGCTGCGATATCGTATGGGACGTAGCTGAGCTCCATATGACATCGCGGCCCGCCACAATTGCGATGTGGCCTCATTTACCAAGCGGCACCGCAACCAACTTGTTGGCCGCTACGTCGTCGGCTTTATCGGCAAAAGCCCTGACGAGCGGCCCCTCCTCGGGTTCCTCTTCGCTACACCGTGGGTGACCAAGCCACGGCTACTGCGGCCCCACGCCTGGACTATGCAGCAAATAGTTTGCATATTGCACATAGTAGGGTAGTAAATATTTTGATTATATTAACTATCCTATCTATGTGCAATTAAAATATAACTAATGTACTAACTATTTTTGTTATACTGACATTGTCACGAAGAATTCCTCACACCTGTACGCATCTCCTGGGTCTTCCGGATGTTAATTTTGAGCCCCGTTTTCGCCGCCTCCTGGCGCAGGTCATTTAGTTTCGCTTGCATGTCAGCGTGTGAATGACTCAGCAAGCATAGATCATCAGCATAGTCCTGGTCTTCCAAGACGTTCCAAGAGATTAGATGTGAATAACAACATAATAAGGGATGGAAGGCATACATGTAAACCGGACCATATTAGAAATGGCATAGACCGCTGCATGGACGATTATGAAGAAACGCCATTCACTGTCTAGATAAAACAAAGAAATTAATGATTGTATGAGCAACAAAATTACAGTTACCGTGTGTATAAATCTTTTAGCTACAATAAGGCGATGTTGAGGAAAACCTGTAGTGTAGTTTTTTTTAGTTTGTTTTTAGGGTTCCGGTACCCTTTGGGTAAAGGGTAAAAACGGGACCCTATTACTGAGACTCCACGATCCGTCTCTAGCTGTCTATCTGTCTGTCCGTCTGTCACCAGGCTGTATCTCATAAACCGTGATAGCTAGACAGTTGAAATTTTCACAGATGATGTATTTCTGTTAACGCTATAACAACAAAGACTAAAAACAGAATGAAATAAATATTTAAGTGGGGCTCCCATACAGGAAACGTGATTTTTCTGCCGTTTTTTGCAATAGTGGTACGGAACCCTTCGTGCGTGTGTCCGACTTGCATTTACCAATTTATGTCAGTTGTAGGCCAGTTTATTTTGTGCAATTAAGTACCTGAAATTTAAGTTCATTTTACTTTGTTCTATAGGTAATTTGATTATTTCTTCTGAAAGTATTTTGCATTTAACTGTACTTCTGATATATTGAGAATCTGGTGTTTGGATAATCTGGTATTTTGAGAATCTGGTATTCTGAGATTGAGCCATTTTTTTTAGATAAGTATTTTTAGCAAATAATCATCTTCATATCAGCCAGTTATACCAGGCGAATCACTGACTTCACAACATCGTATACATGTTGCCGTTTACGGTTTGCCAAAGCCACTAAAAGCCTTAGTTGATAGAACACTTTTTTTTTAACGTGGAGTAATGCTCATACATACTGCGCTATCACGAAGAGATAGCGCAGTTATCATCACACCACCGCCTATTAATGTTCCCACTGCTGGGATACAGACTTCCTCTCTGTGGGAGAGGGAATGGCCTTAATCCACCACGCTGTCCCGGTGCGGTTTGGTGAGCTCAGTTATGTGGGACTCCAACCCACTAAAACTCCACGGTGTCCTACTGTGCCGCTTATGGCGGGAACACGGGCACGCGTTAGCACTCACCGCGAACCGCCGCGGCTGTCCGTCATCGGACCCTCCCTTGGTGTGTACTCGCCATCACCGGTGCACCAGAAAACATTGCACGCCGTGACCACCCCAGGGACCAAACCAGCACATAGGCGCCAGACGATCCCGTGTATGGCACCCTTGGTCCCCCTGTGACGGGTCAGGTCAGTGGCCCCGCCACCTACCATTTTTATGGGGCCGCACGGGATAGGGACCTCCCCTACGACCCCACCGTGTCCGCCATCAGGTGGTACCGACCCCGCCCAGGCCGCGGAAGGTAGGGAGAGCGGCGCACCGCAATACCAGCACTCCTCTCCTGATGGAATATCGCGGCTGAGCGGCCTCCAACCCTCAGCTGCGATATCGTATGGGACGTAGCTGAGCTCCATATGACATCGCGGCCCGCCACAATTGCGATGTGGCCTCATTTACCAAGCGGCACCGCAACCAACTTGTTGGCCGCTACGTCGTCGGCTTTATCGGCAAAAGCCCTGACGAGCGGCCCCTCCTCGGGTTCCTCTTCGCTACACCGTGGGTGACCAAGCCACGGCTACTGCGGCCCCACGCCTGGACTATGCAGCAAATAGTTTGCATATTGCACATAGTAGGGTAGTAAATATTTTGATTATATTAACTATCCTATCTATGTGCAATTAAAATATAACTAATGTACTAACTATTTTTGTTATACTGACATTGTCACGAAGAATTCCTCACACCTGTACGCATCTCCTGGGTCTTCCGGATGTTAATTTTGAGCCCCGTTTTCGCCGCCTCCTGGCGCAGGTCATTTAGTTTCGCTTGCATGTCAGCGTGTGAATGACTCAGCAAGCATAGATCATCAGCATAGTCCTGGTCTTCCAAGACGTTCCAAGAGATTAGATGTGAATAACAACATAATAAGGGATGGAAGGCATACATGTAAACCGGACCATATTAGAAATGGCATAGACCGCTGCATGGACGATTATGAAGAAACGCCATTCACTGTCTAGATAAAACAAAGAAATTAATGATTGTATGAGCAACAAAATTACAGTTACCGTGTGTATAAATCTTTTAGCTACAATAAGGCGATGTTGAGGAAAACCTGTAGTGTAGTTTTTTTTAGTTTGTTTTTAGGGTTCCGGTACCCTTTGGGTAAAGGGTAAAAACGGGACCCTATTACTGAGACTCCACGATCCGTCTCTAGCTGTCTATCTGTCTGTCCGTCTGTCACCAGGCTGTATCTCATAAACCGTGATAGCTAGACAGTTGAAATTTTCACAGATGATGTATTTCTGTTAACGCTATAACAACAAAGACTAAAAACAGAATGAAATAAATATTTAAGTGGGGCTCCCATACAGGAAACGTGATTTTTCTGCCGTTTTTTGCAATAGTGGTACGGAACCCTTCGTGCGTGTGTCCGACTTGCATTTACCAATTTATGTCAGTTGTAGGCCAGTTTATTTTGTGCAATTAAGTACCTGAAATTTAAGTTCATTTTACTTTGTTCTATAGGTAATTTGATTATTTCTTCTGAAAGTATTTTGCATTTAACTGTACTTCTGATATATTGAGAATCTGGTGTTTGGATAATCTGGTATTTTGAGAATCTGGTATTCTGAGATTGAGCCATTTTTTTTAGATAAGTATTTTTAGCAAATAATCATCTTCATATCAGCCAGTTATACCAGGCGAATCACTGACTTCACAACATCGTATACATGTTGCCGTTTACGGTTTGCCAAAGCCACTAAAAGCCTTAGTTGATAGAACACTTTTTTTTTAACGTGGAGTAATGCTCATACATACTGCGCTATCACGAAGAGATAGCGCAGTTATCATCACACCACCGCCTATTAATGTTCCCACTGCTGGGATACAGACTTCCTCTCTGTGGGAGAGGGAATGGCCTTAATCCACCACGCTGTCCCGGTGCGGTTTGGTGAGCGCAGTTATGTGGGACTCCAACCCACTAAAACTCCACGGTGTCCTACTGTGCCGCTTATGGCGGGAACACGGGCACGCGTTAGCACTCACCGCGAACCGCCGCGGCTGTCCGTCATCGGACCCTCCCTTGGTGTGTACTCGCCATCACCGGTGCACCAGAAAACATTGCACGCCGTGACCACCCCAGGGACCAAACCAGCACATAGGCGCCAGACGATCCCGTGTATGGCACCCTTGGTCCCCCTGTGACGGGTCAGGTCAGTGGCCCCGCCACCTACCATTTTTATGGGGCCGCACGGGATAGGGACCTCCCCTACGACCCCACCGTGTCCGCCATCAGGTGGTACCGACCCCGCCCAGGCCGCGGAAGGTAGGGAGAGCGGCGCACCGCAATACCAGCACTCCTCTCCTGATGGAATATCGCGGCTGAGCGGCCTCCAACCCTCAGCTGCGATATCGTATGGGACGTAGCTGAGCTCCATATGACATCGCGGCCCGCCACAATTGCGATGTGGCCTCATTTACCAAGCGGCACCGCAACCAACTTGTTGGCCGCTACGTCGTCGGCTTTATCGGCAAAAGCCCTGACGAGCGGCCCCTCCTCGGGTTCCTCTTCGCTACACCGTGGGTGACCAAGCCACGGCTACTGCGGCCCCACGCCTGGACTATGCAGCAAATAGTTTGCATATTGCACATAGTAGGGTAGTAAATATTTTGATTATATTAACTATCCTATCTATGTGCAATTAAAATATAACTAATGTACTAACTATTTTTGTTATACTGACATTGTCACGAAGAATTCCTCACACCTGTACGCATCTCCTGGGTCTTCCGGATGTTAATTTTGAGCCCCGTTTTCGCCGCCTCCTGGCGCAGGTCATTTAGTTTCGCTTGCATGTCAGCGTGTGAATGACTCAGCAAGCATAGATCATCAGCATAGTCCTGGTCTTCCAAGACGTTCCAAGAGATTAGATGTGAATAACAACATAATAAGGGATGGAAGGCATACATGTAAACCGGACCATATTAGAAATGGCATAGACCGCTGCATGGACGATTATGAAGAAACGCCATTCACTGTCTAGATAAAACAAAGAAATTAATGATTGTATGAGCAACAAAATTACAGTTACCGTGTGTATAAATCTTTTAGCTACAATAAGGCGATGTTGAGGAAAACCTGTAGTGTAGTTTTTTTTAGTTTGTTTTTAGGGTTCCGGTACCCTTTGGGTAAAGGGTAAAAACGGGACCCTATTACTGAGACTCCACGATCCGTCTCTAGCTGTCTATCTGTCTGTCCGTCTGTCACCAGGCTGTATCTCATAAACCGTGATAGCTAGACAGTTGAAATTTTCACAGATGATGTATTTCTGTTAACGCTATAACAACAAAGACTAAAAACAGAATGAAATAAATATTTAAGTGGGGCTCCCATACAGGAAACGTGATTTTTCTGCCGTTTTTTGCAATAGTGGTACGGAACCCTTCGTGCGTGTGTCCGACTTGCATTTACCAATTTATGTCAGTTGTAGGCCAGTTTATTTTGTGCAATTAAGTACCTGAAATTTAAGTTCATTTTACTTTGTTCTATAGGTAATTTGATTATTTCTTCTGAAAGTATTTTGCATTTAACTGTACTTCTGATATATTGAGAATCTGGTGTTTGGATAATCTGGTATTTTGAGAATCTGGTATTCTGAGATTGAGCCATTTTTTTTAGATAAGTATTTTTAGCAAATAATCATCTTCATATCAGCCAGTTATACCAGGCGAATCACTGACTTCACAACATCGTATACATGTTGCCGTTTACGGTTTGCCAAAGCCACTAAAAGCCTTAGTTGATAGAACACTTTTTTTTTAACGTGGAGTAATGCTCATACATACTGCGCTATCACGAAGAGATAGCGCAGTTATCATCACACCACCGCCTATTAATGTTCCCACTGCTGGGATACAGACTTCCTCTCTGTGGGAGAGGGAATGGCCTTAATCCACCACGCTGTCCCGGTGCGGTTTGGTGAGCGCAGTTATGTGGGACTCCAACCCACTAAAACTCCACGGTGTCCTACTGTGCCGCTTATGGCGGGAACACGGGCACGCGTTAGCACTCACCGCGAACCGCCGCGGCTGTCCGTCATCGGACCCTCCCTTGGTGTGTACTCGCCATCACCGGTGCACCAGAAAACATTGCACGCCGTGACCACCCCAGGGACCAAACCAGCACATAGGCGCCAGACGATCCCGTGTATGGCACCCTTGGTCCCCCTGTGACGGGTCAGGTCAGTGGCCCCGCCACCTACCATTTTTATGGGGCCGCACGGGATAGGGACCTCCCCTACGACCCCACCGTGTCCGCCATCAGGTGGTACCGACCCCGCCCAGGCCGCGGAAGGTAGGGAGAGCGGCGCACCGCAATACCAGCACTCCTCTCCTGATGGAATATCGCGGCTGAGCGGCCTCCAACCCTCAGCTGCGATATCGTATGGGACGTAGCTGAGCTCCATATGACATCGCGGCCCGCCACAATTGCGATGTGGCCTCATTTACCAAGCGGCACCGCAACCAACTTGTTGGCCGCTACGTCGTCGGCTTTATCGGCAAAAGCCCTGACGAGCGGCCCCTCCTCGGGTTCCTCTTCGCTACACCGTGGGTGACCAAGCCACGGCTACTGCGGCCCCACGCCTGGACTATGCAGCAAATAGTTTGCATATTGCACATAGTAGGGTAGTAAATATTTTGATTATATTAACTATCCTATCTATGTGCAATTAAAATATAACTAATGTACTAACTATTTTTGTTATACTGACATTGTCACGAAGAATTCCTCACACCTGTACGCATCTCCTGGGTCTTCCGGATGTTAATTTTGAGCCCCGTTTTCGCCGCCTCCTGGCGCAGGTCATTTAGTTTCGCTTGCATGTCAGCGTGTGAATGACTCAGCAAGCATAGATCATCAGCATAGTCCTGGTCTTCCAAGACGTTCCAAGAGATTAGATGTGAATAACAACATAATAAGGGATGGAAGGCATACATGTAAACCGGACCATATTAGAAATGGCATAGACCGCTGCATGGACGATTATGAAGAAACGCCATTCACTGTCTAGATAAAACAAAGAAATTAATGATTGTATGAGCAACAAAATTACAGTTACCGTGTGTATAAATCTTTTAGCTACAATAAGGCGATGTTGAGGAAAACCTGTAGTGTAGTTTTTTTTAGTTTGTTTTTAGGGTTCCGGTACCCTTTGGGTAAAGGGTAAAAACGGGACCCTATTACTGAGACTCCACGATCCGTCTCTAGCTGTCTATCTGTCTGTCCGTCTGTCACCAGGCTGTATCTCATAAACCGTGATAGCTAGACAGTTGAAATTTTCACAGATGATGTATTTCTGTTAACGCTATAACAACAAAGACTAAAAACAGAATGAAATAAATATTTAAGTGGGGCTCCCATACAGGAAACGTGATTTTTCTGCCGTTTTTTGCAATAGTGGTACGGAACCCTTCGTGCGTGTGTCCGACTTGCATTTACCAATTTATGTCAGTTGTAGGCCAGTTTATTTTGTGCAATTAAGTACCTGAAATTTAAGTTCATTTTACTTTGTTCTATAGGTAATTTGATTATTTCTTCTGAAAGTATTTTGCATTTAACTGTACTTCTGATATATTGAGAATCTGGTGTTTGGATAATCTGGTATTTTGAGAATCTGGTATTCTGAGATTGAGCCATTTTTTTTAGATAAGTATTTTTAGCAAATAATCATCTTCATATCAGCCAGTTATACCAGGCGAATCACTGACTTCACAACATCGTATACATGTTGCCGTTTACGGTTTGCCAAAGCCACTAAAAGCCTTAGTTGATAGAACACTTTTTTTTTAACGTGGAGTAATGCTCATACATACTGCGCTATCACGAAGAGATAGCGCAGTTATCATCACACCACCGCCTATTAATGTTCCCACTGCTGGGATACAGACTTCCTCTCTGTGGGAGAGGGAATGGCCTTAATCCACCACGCTGTCCCGGTGCGGTTTGGTGAGCGCAGTTATGTGGGACTCCAACCCACTAAAACTCCACGGTGTCCTACTGTGCCGCTTATGGCGGGAACACGGGCACGCGTTAGCACTCACCGCGAACCGCCGCGGCTGTCCGTCATCGGACCCTCCCTTGGTGTGTACTCGCCATCACCGGTGCACCAGAAAACATTGCACGCCGTGACCACCCCAGGGACCAAACCAGCACATAGGCGCCAGACGATCCCGTGTATGGCACCCTTGGTCCCCCTGTGACGGGTCAGGTCAGTGGCCCCGCCACCTACCATTTTTATGGGGCCGCACGGGATAGGGACCTCCCCTACGACCCCACCGTGTCCGCCATCAGGTGGTACCGACCCCGCCCAGGCCGCGGAAGGTAGGGAGAGCGGCGCACCGCAATACCAGCACTCCTCTCCTGATGGAATATCGCGGCTGAGCGGCCTCCAACCCTCAGCTGCGATATCGTATGGGACGTAGCTGAGCTCCATATGACATCGCGGCCCGCCACAATTGCGATGTGGCCTCATTTACCAAGCGGCACCGCAACCAACTTGTTGGCCGCTACGTCGTCGGCTTTATCGGCAAAAGCCCTGACGAGCGGCCCCTCCTCGGGTTCCTCTTCGCTACACCGTGGGTGACCAAGCCACGGCTACTGCGGCCCCACGCCTGGACTATGCGGGAACTCACCGATGGGGAATTAATAGAACACCTAGGACTAATTGGAAAGATCTGGACAGCCCAAAGGCGAACCGCTACTGGTCGTAGTAAAAGAATAGCTCCAAAGCGATATTGGAGTGAGGCATGAACCAGCTAAAAATATGTGGTCTAACTTCGAAGCAGAGTGTAGAGCTAGGACAGCAAAGATCTTGGGAGATTCCAAAGGACTTTTTGTACAAGGGATAGACTCTAAATGGTGGAACGAAAGGGTTAAAGAGATACTTTAGATTAAAGAGAGCAAATAAAAAATATCTATTTAAAAGATAGTAAAGATTCAGATAAGGCCAAGTATAGAGAAGCCATAAAAGATGCAAAGAGATGCGTAACACAGGAGCGAGCAATCAGTAACCAAACCTTTTATAATGATTTAGAAACCGCTAAAACTGCAGGAGATATAAAACAATTGCTAAATTGAGACACTACTGCCATGGACATTAAAGTTAATAGAACAATTACTAACAGACAACAAAGAAATTAGAGACAGATGGTTTGAATACTATGAAGAACTCCTGAATGAGGAAGTCCCAAATGAAGACTCAGTAATCTGCGAACCCACAAATGCAGTGGCTAAAATGAAAAGCCGAAAAGCTACGGGCCCTAACGAGATCCCAGTGGAGATATGGAAACGTCTTGGCCCGAAAGCAGTAGCCTGCATGGCTATCTAAATTATTCAATATCATCCTAGCCACCAAATGAATTCCAGAGTCATGGCGTCAAAGTTATCTGCTATCATTTTATTATAAACAAGGGCGATGTGTCTCAGTGTGAAAACTACAGAAGAATAAAACTGACCTCGCACACTTTAAATATTTAACCGAATCATAAATTAACGTCTCACCGAATTCTCTTTAATATCTCCAAATCAGTTTTGTTTTATTTCAACCAGATCGAGCACTGACGCTATTCAGACAATCAGAATACTGATGGAAAAATATAGGACCAACAAAAAAGACCTACACCTAACATTCTAAGCTAAGCTTTCGATTGAGTACCGCGTAAGATAGTGTGGTGGACTCTTTGTGCTCAGAACATACCAGAGTATTACGAGGAGGGATCAAAAAGTAGTGAGAATGAGATAGAATATAATGATTATTGATAAATTAATAATTTATTTTTCTATATAGTTTCCGAGTCTCTCTACACACCGAGTCCAGCGCTTTTCCAAGGCTTCAATCCCTTTCACAAAAAAAGTTTTGTCTTGGTCCTGCAAAAAGCTCTCCACGGCATCCATCACCTCGTTATCTTCTTCGTACCTGTTTCCCCTTAAGTATTTTTTCAATTTAGGGAACAGATAAAAATCGCTAGCCGCCAGATCTGGTGAATAAGGGGGGTGGTCAACCAATTCGAAGCCAGCTTGCTGAATGGCAGCCGTCGCAACTGCGTCCTGTGCGCGGGTGCGTTGCCGTGATGAAACAGCACGCCCCTTCGAAGTTTCCCACTCCTTTTCTCTTTGATGGCATTCCTCAACTCGGGAATTAAAGCTGCATAATATTGGCCTGTAATATTGGTTCCACGCTCCAGGTAATCAGTCAACAATATCCCTTCAGAGTCCCAAAATATTGAGGCCATAACCTTGCCAGCCGATGTCACGACACGAAACTTCTTCGGTGTCGGTTATGATGGCCGTTTCCATTGCGAAGATTGCTGTTTTGTCTCGGGATCAAAATGATGAACTCATGTTTCGTCCATTGTTAAGAAACGAGACAAAAAGTTCTGTTCTGAGTCCGTTTTTGTTTAACCTGGTGATGGACTATCAAACCGGGACCGGGACTATACCGTCCACACTACCGTGGACTATGTTTTACGCTGACGACATTGTTCTGGCCGCTAACAACTTGCGACATATGTAGGATCTCCTGAATACGTAAACACAATCCCTGGAACGGTATGGCCTGAGGGTAAGCAGGAACAAAACCGAGTACTTGAAATGTCCCTTCAGCGGAGACGCGACATCGGAGACTATCTCCATTGGGTCGACGCCTATTCCCACGGTAGAAAAATTAAAAATACTCGTTTCTATGCTAACAGACGCTAACGGCGCCGTCGACGCGTAACTGATGTGAGTCACAGAACACCGTCGCGTGGCAAAAATGGCAGTCATTTACTGGTGTGTTGTGTGACATAATACGTCATAAAACAAAGGTCAGTGTACAAAACAGTTGTCCGTCCAGCGTTATTGTATGGGTCCGAATGCTGGACAACAAAGAAGATGCATGAACAAAAGATCCATACCAACGAAATGAAGATGCTTAGATGTGCGGGAGGTGTGACTCAGCTTGACAGAGTGCAAAATGAACACATACGAGGAGCTTCAAAGTGGCACCTGTCACCGATAAAATGGTTGTGAAGCACTGACCTCTATCATACAAGAGGTCAGTGTTGTGAAGGCAACTCGTCACACTAGCTTTTTCGTCGCTTTATCTAATAGGTCTCTTTCATTTATACGTCACTTTGTACATGTAGTCAGTTTTCCAACTCGTCTAAAGCCGTATTTTGTCTCTTACCCAACTCGTCCAACGCATATGTTCAATGTACAGTAACGTACAAAATTATAAAGTGAATAGGTCCCCGATGCAATACGAGGTCAGATCAACTGGATATTAATGCCGGGGTTCCTTCAGGGGTCGGTACCCTCAGCAACATTGTTCTTGCTCCACATAAACGTTCTGCTAATACCCTTTGGTATGCAGACGACAGCACTGTAGCTAAGAGATATGTGTCCGACGCACGGGCTACTTGGCCTCAGGGAGAGATCGGTCTCTCCGAGAGGCCATGGTTGAGCGCTTGGAGCTGTCCTTGAAGGCAGTCTCCAATTGAGTCGATGCCAATCTGGTCAGTTTCAATGCTGCTAAGACCCAGACCTTTCTTTTTGCCGCAAAAAGGAGCCAATTCCAACCGGCTCCTTTTTTCTGAGGTGTGACCGTTCCGATAACGGACCATCTTGAGCTTCATTGCATTACGTTCACATTACGACCTTCGATTATGGTCCATCGTTGAGGTAAAGTCTCAGCTGGCTACCAAAAACTTGCAGATCCTTGCGAAGGTGAGATGGTACTTTACGCCAGAACAGCTGCTTAACTTGTATCAAGCGCAAGTTCGATCATGCATGGAGTACTGCTCTCATCTCTGGGACGGGTCTGCCAAACACCAGCTTGATGCACTTGAGTCGTTAGAAAAATGGGCCGAGAGGCTCATCGTCAATGTGATACTGGTCGAGTCAAGGCTACAGAGCCTTGAACATCGTCGCCGAGTTGCCAGCCTGTCGGTTTTTTATCGGTTACATTTTGGGGCGTGTGCGTTGGAACTGCACAATTTGATTCCGCCTAGCTCGTTCGATTATCGGGCTACAATACGTACGGCGATGCGTTATCGGTATACGGACGACATCCCACCCATAGCTCGTTTTGGGAATACTTTTATTGTGCGTACCTACAGCTAAGGAGTGGCATTCCCTGCCGTAGTCTGTATTTCCTTAAGCTACAACCTGGGAGTCTTTCAAGTCAAGAGTGAATAATTTATGTCTAGGTCGCGTGCCCCTTCGTCGACCACATCATCGCTTAGCTTAACCTCAGGTAAGATAGTGGGCAAACGCGTGTCTATCAATAATAATAAAAAGAATAATAATAAAAAGTACAAATAAAAGTAGATTTCAAATATTAATCACTTGCAGTCCTCAGAATATTTTGCTCCAGATCATGGCGCATTGGTCGACATGGCGATGTTCGACCCAAGCAACACATAAGTCAGATAACATAGTAAAAGTGTACTAATAAGCAGTTTAAAGCTGTATTACATAGTTATTAAAGCTTACGGGACAGACATATGCTGTATTGAATGGTTTTTGGACTATCATTACTCTTTCAGCTTAAAAAAGTCTGTATAACACTGATTTCCTTTTTTGAAGCTTAGGTAATATTGGTCATGAAAGATACGCTATTCAGTTTAAGACATCCGAGACCACTGAATGCTGCATAATAGCTGATTTGATAGCATTTATCTGTATAACTTTGGTATCAATTTTCATTATACTGCTTGATGCTGAATACGCTATGTTCTGTTCTCTTCAAGCTGTATTGCACTTCAATCGTAACCACTTATTCACATAAAAGTACAAAAATAATCTAAATACTGAAATGACTGACTAACTGAATTTGAACACTTTCAACTGGCTAAAATAGTTGTAATAGCTGTTAAAAGGGTGGATCAGCTATTATAAAGACGATATTAAGCTTGTTGTTTATTTATTCAGCTACTATGTTGCGATTATATAGCTATTATACAAATTACAGCACTTTATTTTGTTTGGGCACATATTATAAGAATTGCTACAGAGAATTGCGCAATTGCGCTTACACAGATGTTAATCTGTGTAAGCGCTTATCCAGACATTAACCATTCAACTACGTCAGCTTGTAGTTTACAGAAACACTTTTATTCAATGGTTATTCAGCCAATCTGTGTTGCTTGGGGATGAACCATGTTTGGTCACCTCCCGAGATAACTGGATAGGAGACCGTGACGATCTAGTGGCTATTATCGGCAGGAAAATGTCACGAGGACATGGCTGGGTTGCCGCCCTCCTGGATGCCATACTTTTCTTGGTTTAACGGTCTACGCTGGCTGCTTAAACTTATTGACAGGGAAACTCTCGAGTAGGCGGCTGCTGTCATACAGGCCTAGATCTGGGAATCGGTAACAAACGGGCTCATCGACGTCGAAGAGGAGGCGCAGTAGTTCTGCGATGCAGCCACGATTCGCGTACACGCTCTGTTCACAAGGCGCCCCTTGTACTGATGGTCTGCAGAGAATGAGCATCTGCGCGTCGCATGTCGTGGCACGGGGTTCCTGCACAACACACCTACCTAACACACGATACCTGAGGAGACGTCGATGTGATCCTGAAGAAGAACCCGCAATGTATAAGGTGTATTGCGCGGCGAATAAGGCTCTGTAGCTGGCCATCAGTGATTCAAAGAAGAACTTCTGGCAACCCTAGACGGGCATCCGCACGGCGAGTGTTGGAACTTGAGAAGGCGCAAGGGTATCTACAAAGGTTGCGTCCCACACAAGTCTACCCACACTTCACGACGCCAACGTCATGCCATCTAGTTTTTTCTTAAATACCATAAAATAAGATTAATTACTAAACATATTTTAAAATATTTTTTTTCTAAATATTTTATTAACATATTTTGTGCTTAATTGTACATAAACGACGGACTCGGCAACTCGTCTCAAGCCCTATTTCGTCTCTTTTCCAACTCGGGAAAAGAGACGAAATAGGGCTTGAGACGAGTTGGGAAACTGACTACATTTACAAAGTGACGTATTAGTGAAAAATACTTATTAGAGATAGCAACGAGGTAGCTAATGTGACGAGTTATCATCACAACCAACTTTAAGGCAGAGTGTAAGAGGGGTATGTGTAGGGAGATAAAATAAACACGCACGCTTAAATATGATCCGTTTCCGTGAATGTGTCCGTGGCATCAACAGTGGGCCCAATCAGAATATCAGCCACAGATAACTATATACTGGTCAGAGATATCAGCGCAGCGTTATTTTCTTTTTAATATCGTTGCACATGCTGAGATATGAGCCTTTTTGGTCTCGCACGGGGCTATTTATTTTTAATTTTTATTATTGTTTGTGTTTTTCTTATCTCGTGTCTCCTGTGCGGGTCGCAAATAAAAAAAATTCTTTCTTTCTTTTTTTTTCAATATGGGAGTGTCAAGTGTATATATATATTTGTTTATTGTTGATAGGCTTGCGTTTGACCACTATCTCATCTGATGGTAAGCGATGATGTGGTCGACGATTAAACACGCTTGCCTAGAAGAAACCTATTCACTCTTGACTTGAAGAGAGGTTGTAGCTATCAGGAAATATAATACAGACTCCGGCAGGGAATTCCACTCTTTTGCTGTACGCATAATAAAAGTATTCCCAAAACGTTTGGTGCGTATGGGTGTGATGTCCACCATGTACCGATGACGCATCGCCGTACGTTTTGTAGTCCGATGATGAAACGGGCTAGGAGGAATTAGTTCATGCAATTCCAACGCACACTCCCCGAAATGTAATCGATAAAAAACCGACAGGCTGGCAACTCGGCGCCGTTCTGGAGCCTAGATTCGACCAGTTCTTCATTGCCGATGAGCCACTTGGCCCGTCTTTCGATCGAATCAAGTGCATCCAGCTGGTACTTGACAGATTCGTCCCAGAGATGAGAGCAGTACTCCATGCATGATCGAACTTGCGCTTGATGAAGCCAGCTGAGCTTTTGCCTCAATGAACGGACCAAAATTTGTGGGCGTAGGCGTAGACAATTTTATCAAGGCCCGTGTCCACCATTACCCACAGCACAGAGAACCTAGACTCCTCCAGGTTTCGGAGACGCCGATAACAGATGTCGTCTCGGGCGTACATGCTTACACCCGCACGTTGCTTAATATTGTGCTCCAGATTATACCCTGGGTATGTTAGGTACGATACTTCTGACGGACATCTGATCTGCGTCTTCGAAAGGAAAAAGAGAGCCGGCTTATCAGTCTGATTGCTATGAGGTTGGAGTGCAGACCTCTGATGTTAGTGAGGTGCACTTTGAGTGGGAGGGAATGGAGCCGCTGTTCAACTTTGAACTTTTTTCTCTTTTTCATACTTTGTTATGCGAGTGAAGTAAGGTGAGGAGAAGGAAGTGAGATGAGGTACCACGCTGCTAACCTTCAGACACGCACTGAAGGGACGCCATCAAAGGGGGACTAGTCTGGAGACTGCGGGGACGCCCGAGCCTCCCCGAGAATGTCCATCGGGCCCTCCCTTCTGGTCGCCAACCAGCACGATGGCGCATTCCGGAATTTTTCCTCAGTTGGCGGGGCAGCCTTTCGTGTGGGGATGGCACACTACTTGGGCCCCTAACTACCTGTGGACGGCCAGCGATGCACCGTGCCTCGGATCCCGCTACTCTCCGCGACTAGTCACGCGATACGTCCATAACAGCGCGCGTCAGGCTGGTCTGCCTGCAATGGAACCGCCATCTCGACCCATCTCCTGAAGTGGCTATACCGAGCATCGCACCGGAACACGGCTAGGCCGCTTGGCGGTACGTCTTTGCCCGGTGGGTGGTTGCAAGCCTTCGGCCGAAGCCTACCACCAGTAATTGTCACCTGATTGGCACCACCCGGGAACCACGTGTAGGGTATCGTATAGGGTACTTTCCTACGGACGTGGGTGACTCGGCCCCCAAAAATATAAGTATATGTCGCATCAAGGCTGGCCGATAGATGCAAACCATCGGGAAGTCAGGATGTATTCCCTTAGGTTAAGTCACATCGTGTGTGGGCAGGTAGGTGGGTCAATCGTGCAAATGAAATCACATAAGTTATTCGATACACTGTGTATTTTCAAATAAGACTCAAGTTACATTCTTGCTTACTAATATTACGGATCGACACTGATTCTACGACGTCTTAGCTCTACGGCTGTCAGTACTACACTGCTCTATACTGCTGTCCCCACTACGCAAGCGCTTATAAAAGCGCGCCAATGCGTAGTTGCTCTTGATTGCCGCTAGGGGCGTGCTTGTGATTTGACTTAACCGTCCGTACTATTGACTAAACCCGACACGGCCATCCTGCGAGACAGGCGTCCTCGTCTGTTTCTCATTGTCAGGTTCTAACAGTGTATCGAATCATGTGGAAATCCTCAATGGATGTCCTCAGCCCTTGGGGGAAGCTGAGGGGTCTGTCAGACTCCTACTGACTAAAACCACATGGTGTTCTCTAGGCCGTAATTCCTCTTGAGAGGCGAACGTGGAACACACACGTCGCCTTCTCGGGCCTCTCTCAGGTGACAGATCCCCAAATCTATCACCCGCAGGCATCATCTTCTTGTCCTTGCTCCATGCCATCTCATGGTCACCTCGTGTTGCACCACACGTCGTCATAGTCCACTCCATCCTGGCAATCTCCCATCATACAAGGGATGTTTTTCTGAAAAATACAAAATTTTCAAACAGTATCTGCTCGTCCAATCCTGACTCATACACTAGAGTGAGGAAACGTTTTGAAATAATCAAACATGATCATTTAAATCTCTCTATTTCCATTTTAAAGAAAATAGCCACTGAATCATCGATTTAGTACCTAAAGGCACCCAATCTTCTTGATTACAAAGTTCAAGTACCACTGATAGTGTTTACTCTCACATTAAATCAAACAAAAGAAACAATACATAGCTCTACTAGCTATCTCATAGCTCTCTTAACTATCTCAAATTGCTCTACTCGCACATCTCCACGATGCCGAGTCAACTCTACTCTCTGAACTCAGAACTTGTTCACACATAGATTTAGTACTTACTACTTTATCTACAATCTCATTTGGTACTCGAGCTCTGTGTGTCTTACCAACACGATCTACGCATAGTAATCAAAATTTGAAAACCAAAACTATTTCAATTTTCGTCACGAGGGCTTGACGATTCGAACGTCATTAACATTAACATGATCTCTTCACACGCGTGACTGCGAGTTTACTTTCCTTCATGACTCAATAGGAACTTTCTGTAAGGTTCCTAACACAAACGTGACTTTTCACACCGGCCATAGTGTCACACATACTTCCAGTTGCCATACAGGCCTATAGTTGCCATAAAGGACTACAGTTGTCATACAGGCCTATAGTTTCTATAAAGACCTTCACTTGCCATACAGGCCAACAGTTGCCACACAGGCCAACAGTTGCCACACAGGCTCACAGCTGCCAAACAACGCTCGGCTACTCCTGACCGAACTAGATTATTGGGTTCGTGAAAATAGAGCAATTTTAGAACCCTACTCTTTAACTAAATCATTACCCTGGGCCATGTACCACTAGTCGCTCCAAACAAAGTTTAAAACTTATTCTGCAGCAAAAACTGCCAAGCTTACAGAAACCCTCGAGTAAAACCTCCAACGCCATGGCTCTCTAGCCGACCAGCAATTATATTGCTCTCACAACGGTCTCTTGGTCTCTCTCTAGACCCCGACCTCCACCAGAATCCACTGGTACGGTCAAACGTAATACGTTCGATAGACTGAATTACTCGATACCTTTTAAGCTTGCTCATTATCATCAAAATCCTTTTGACATCAACATCGACTGGTACATGACCCGCTGGCATCTGCCCCTAACCTACCTTGTGCATACTTGTAGGTTCTAAGCGTACCTATTTAAAGCTTTCGGTGTATAACAATCACCGTCCTGCCATAATCACCTACCGCGGACCTAATACAGGGCCTATTTAGTTTTCGTATCAGAGTTTCCCACAAAACACTCCATTATATAAAGGTCCGACGATCAACAAGTTCAACAACTAAACAAAGTATTTGTAACAATGCTGTTACGGTTTGTTACAATTCATAGGCAATGTGTACTCAACTCATGAAACTTTCACTGTGATTTGTGCACCAACACAAACCAGAATCGTATCTACCAACGATTTTTACATATCTGCCGCCACATATGCTACAACACATGAGGGGCTCTGTGCACCAACACAGACAAGAATCGCACCAACGATTCTCAAAAATCTAGCGCAATATGTGCTACAACACATGAAGCGCTCTGTGCACCAACACAGACAGAAATCGTATAAACGATTCTCAAAAATCTAGCGCAAATGTGCTACAACACATAAGCGCTCTGTGCACCAACACAGACAGGAATCGCACCAACGATTCTCCGAAATCTAGCGAATATGTGCTACAACACATGAATCGCTCTGTGCACCAACACAGACAGAAATCGCACCAACGATTCCTGGTCGCCACATGTTACTCATGAGGTGCGGTCTAAAGTTTCGAGTATGAGTGCACAAGCCATGTTTCATTACCACTGTCATCAACTATGACGTCTAATTCTCTAGGAACTTGGTGATCGAGGATCCTTCTTACTAGATTCGCTCTTTTTACTCAAAGATATTGGAGCATACCGACTGTTAATATGAGGGTTACAATTAAGCCTCATAATATTTGCGTGTTAATAACTCCTGTGAAGGAGCTTCACGAATTAACTCAGATCAATATCGTTAAAATCAAATTATCAACAGTAACCCTTTACTATCGCACACTAACTCAGTTTTCATGTAACGATCGCGAGATCTACTGCTATCATAATATTACTTTGAAAGTAAGCTAGTGAATTCAGATCTGAAGTCGGTGGTTGTAAATCGCAAATGACCAGTACCGTTACTAACTCGATACAATTGCCTTCGCCCAACGACTTTATTAACTCGCTTTGCCACTGAAGATGACTAGTTGTTAAGTCACTTTGGATAGATCATCTTCTTCATCATCTGCCTAGCCTTTTCCCAACTATATTAGGGATCGGCTTCCAGTCTTACCGGATTCAGCTAAGTGCCAGTGTTTTACATGGAGCGACTGCCTATCTGACCCCCACAACCCAGCAACTGGGTAACACGGTACCCCTTGGCAAGACTGGTGTCAGATCTCAAGCTTCTGACTACCCTTAACGACTGTCAAAGATCTTCAAATGACAGCCGAGACCAACGGCTTAGCGTGCATTCCGAGGCACGGAGGAAACTCGGTATGTTGAAATGGTCACCCATCCACGGACCGACCTCGTCAAGCGTTGCTTAACCTTGATGATCGACCCGTGCGGCCGTTATTGTTTAGCCACGAGCTCATCTTCTTATGGGATATTAAATCCTAAAGTTCGTACTGAACCAAATGTTGAAACTACCGCCAATAGGAAACTCATTAACTACTTGCTTACAAGTGTGTCTTAATTACCTAGTGATAGAGCCAGATATAACCACGACCAACTCAGTGGCCAAACATGAACTCTTAAATTTTGAAATAGCATCTCTTCACTAGAGAACATTCGACCTCACTATCGAAATAAAATGGAAGCGACTCACCGAGTATTCCATTCCAAACTTGCGCGCGTTCGTAACGTTCGGTTACCAACTGCGAACTGCTAGCCTGCCGTCAGTCTCAACCTCTCAGATGTTGACACGTCAACCTTCGCATTCAGCATTTGAATCGCTAGCCTGCAGCAGATGCTCCACTTCGACGCAATATGGTATCTGAAACGTGAAATCATTACGAGAGTATATGTTCACAGTCATCTTAACTATACACAGCTTTGATGGAAATTAACCAGTGCAGCGGTGTAGTAAACTAAACCGACACAGCTAAATGGGCTATTGTGGACATGAACAACACATTACAGTGTCTCATGTGCCCAGGTAGGTAGATATATGGGCTTTATAGAATGTAATGAATGCCATAGCATTTTAAGTCTCAAATTTCTAGGCCTGGCAGGGTTTACCACCTTTTAGACAGTCTGGCCCTCCGACGACCACAAAAGAAGAATACCATGCTTCTTCTCTAACTTAGTTAATTCTCACTACATAAAACTATCACACTACAAAAGTAATCAAAATATTTCATTTGGAATTATCATAATTTTCAGACTGAAATGTAAGGTAGGTACGTCACTGTCAGCATATCGTTCTAAACTCCAAACAATAATAGTCGGAAAAGGCCAGTCAAGGGTTATGGCCAGTGATAGTAGAATAATATTCGACCAGCGATAACCAACATGAGATTATGGACCTGACATGGGCCATACCGTAAACAAAACCAGAATTTTGTATAATGAACACTCTTTGCCATTGTCATAACAAAATGAAAACGACTCACCAGATTGGCATAAAGATCCGTGTGTATGGATCTTTCCACACGTCCACAAGCTCCTCCTTGACCTGTTCAGCTCCTTGGTTGTTGCTAGCCTCCTTGCTGCTCCGTTACGGACTGGTTTTTTTCATTATACCAGTTTGCGAGGGTAGTCGCAACTGACAGCGCGATTTTTTTTTTTTGCAAGAATGTAACCGTTTTCACTAGCATTGTTTTTACGTGTGATCTCATTAGCACGATCGAATCCCAATTCTGATGTCGCATCAAGGCTGGCCGATAGATGCAAACCATCGGGAAGTCAGGATGTATTCCCTTAGGTTAAGTCACATCGTGTGTGGGCAGGTAGGTGGGTCAATCGTGCAAATGAAATCACATAAGTTATTCGATACACTGTGTATTTTCAAATAAGACTCAAGTTACATTCTTGCTTACTAATATTACGGATCGACACTGATTCTACGACGTCTTAGCTCTACGGCTGTCAGTACTACACTGCTCTATACTGCTGTCCCCACTACGCAAGCGCTTATAAAAGCGCGCCAATGCGTAGTTGCTCTTGATTGCCGCTAGGGGCGTGCTTGTGATTTGACTTAACCGTCCGTACTATTGACTAAACCCGACATATATTTATAAAATTAACTGACTCTATTACAATTTATAATGGTTGTGTCCTAAGCTAAAGTCCTAAGTGCCTAACAGTGCGGCAGCGTCGCGTATCATGAGCCTTTTGTGTGGTTTCGCTAACGAAGTCAGCACAAGGAGCAAATGACACAGTACGCTGCTGAGCCTGTATCCGGTAAGATGCGGGGGCAAGAGGTGACCGACCTAAGTCAGTGCAGAGTAGTGCTACCGAACCGTACCGAACGTAGACTGCCTTCTTAGCCCGGGCTCGGGTCTTTTATATGCGTCGAGGGTCTCGACAGCGCGTGTGGCGGGGCGAGCGGGTAGATCACATTGGTTCTGCGACGCCATTGTTGTTATATTACAGTCTCCCCCTCTGGTCCCGAAGACGGCCCGACGAGGATACCAGTTTCTTCTCCTGGGACTGCTTTCTGCTTCCGTGGTCTGTCGCGTCTGCGCAAAGGTCTCTCAGGATTAGGTGGATAGAGGGTTGAGGCCTTGGTAGGGGCTCAGCGCTGAGGAGTGATAAGGTTTGAGCCCTTGTATGGATTCAGTGCTGACGAGTGGCCAGCCGCGACGTGGAGCCAGCTTTGCTGTTTGATAGCGAGCTTTGAACGTTGGCCGCAACCATGACGAGGTCGCCAGGCAAATAGGCAGGAGCAGGACGTCGATGCACGTCCACCATGTCTTTTTTGATTCTTCCTTGTGCTCTTGTACCTCACTCGCCCTTTTAACAGTTTCTGCCAAAATAATGAGTTTAGGAGTTATTTCAGGAATACAATTTTCTGATAAAGCTATCTCCCGAAGATCATGCTTGAAGTCATCGTAAGTCCTTAATTCTCTACCAAAGGTTAAATATGCTGGGGTGTAACCCGTGCTAAGACAGTTTGAAGTATTCATTTAATTTCTTATGCTTGGGAGGCGTTCCGCCCAGGAACGATGATCATCTTCTACCAAAGTTCAAAGTTGCGTCTTTAAGTCGCGGTTTCTTCTCTCGACTGGATTTGTCTCTGGATGGTAAACAGGTGTGAATGCGTGTTGAATTTTGAGACAATAAGTTTTGAATGATGGAGCTGACAAATTGTGGTCCGCTGTCGCTTATTAATCTTCTTGGAACTCCATATCGCAAAATGATCTCATTAAATAATACGGACGTGCAAACTTCAGCTGTCGCTTGCTCTAAAGCAAATAACTCAACCCACCGGGTTGCGACATCTTCTTGAACTATAAATATCCATGTTTTAACATCGGGAGTCTGAGGCAAAGGAACGAATAAATCGAAAGATAAAGTTTCAAATCTTTGTGCCATGACTGTAGTTTGCAATAATCCTAATATCCTTTCGCATGCCTTTCCAATAATACCTAGTTATTCGGCGAAAGGTTTTATCGGCTCCATAGTGACCTGCAGAAGGTTTATCGTGATAGTATGAGAGAATAGTGTCTTTCTCATGTTGAGGAATCACTAATTGAGCACTCTCACTGTCACTGTATTGAAGGTAGCGGTGCAGCATTCCATTGTTAACTTTGTGTAGGGTGCAAATGCAAATACCTACACCCTAACATTAATTATTGTAAATGCAATGCAAATGTCAGTGTAATGTAAAAATGTCAATGAGTGCCAACGGGCTGGAATCAAGAAATAAAAATGCAAGTTGTCCGATCCAAACCGCGTCTATTAGAACACTAAAATTAAATATTGGTACAAATGCATCATCAATGCTCTGCTTGCTGCTGCTGCATGACTATCATAATATCTGAAGTAGGTCGCACGTGTAAGTGCAAAGGTGCGAGCCTACTTATTGCACAATTCCTTACATACTACACAATTTTAAGACTCATGTACGTGCACCGTACACTAAGAACCTTTGTTAGACCAATAAACAGCATCTTCATCTCTAATTGGGTTTTCTAAGGCAACTATGATCGTCTTCAATCCAGTTTATTGCAATTGTTCTCGCCTTATATCTAGCCCAGAGCGGCGAGGCATGTCTATGGAAACTACACATAATGCACAGTTTTCTTGAGACTCCCTGCATGGTGGTCTTGAGAGACCACCAGCAACGACATTTGTTATGCCTGGTATGTATTTTATGGACAAGTTTTACGGCTGGGTCACGTTTTTACCCTTTGGGTACGGAAACCTAAAAACTACCTGCTGCTGCAGAGTCCCTCACCGAGCAGAACTCTGTCAGTCCCGCGTATTCTGAGGGGGACATTGATCGCTCAAAATCCCAATTGGATTTTTACCCGTCCTTTGTTGAAGAGTCGCTGCGTTCTATACCCAGCACAGCTGCCGCACCAGAACCTACGGCACAAATAGTGCTAAATGAGGGCATCAACTCGCGCACAATTTTTGTGCCCGCCAACCCCAGTTGCTGACGAGATGGCGAGTGACACGAGTGAGTCTTCTTTCTCGCAAATGTCATTCGCCTCGTAAACGTCAACGAAATCGTCTCGGACATGTGCGCGCAAGCGTAAGCAAAAACCGGGCAGTGACGAGCCGACTGCAACGAAGAAGATCGCTGCTAAAGCACTAGCATCGAACCGCTGATTAATGGAGGAGGGGAGAAAAGCCGAGACTCGGAACTAGCAAGTCCATCGACTAAGCAGGCATAGACTCGAGCATCGGTAGTGTAGAGCCTGCCTGAAATGACGGCGTTAACGAAAACGATGCAGGCGCAACCAACGTCGCAATTAAGTAACTGCATCAATGACAGTCTTAGGAGCATAGAAGAGGTTGCAAATGGGCCCCGCAACCTAAAAACTTATTTTGCCACAGCCTCAGATTAGCGGCGGTAACTGTGCAGGCTGCGGTGGCTGAGTAGGCAGCGCGGTCGGCCATTGAGGTCAACGTGGAGAAGCTGGAGACCGAAAACGCTGAATTGAAGGCTCGCCTTCCCGGCCTTTCAGCACAAGTTGAGAAGCTTACAACTCAAGTCAGCCACCTTAGCCGCAAGAAAGAATTAATGGTGAGCCTAGCCTTCGCCTTTAGCTGGGCCTAGTACCTTCACTGCAGCGGGTGGACTAATTCAGTCTGATGAGTCGGAGGCCCAGTTTCGGCGTTATATTGCCCTGAAGATTGGGGGCATGATGGATGCCAAACTGGCCGCTCTTGAGATGCGGTTGCCTCGCGAGAAGCCCTTGCGTCCACGAGGAATGCTTCAGCACCAGCACCTGTTGCCCAAACGCAGGAAATTGACGATCCGTGCCGGGTCCCTAATTCTACAACGAAGAAGGGAAAAGGAAAAGGCAAAGAGGTGGCTCCTGTGGTGGAACTGCCTCCTGTGTCTGCGGTGCCCACTCAGGCTTTACAGGCTTCCAAGACCGAGACGGAGACCTGGTCTACGGTAGTGGGGAGAAAGGCAGGGAAGGCCGAGCGCAAAGCAGGGTGCCCCGTCTGAGACGTTCACATCGTCCAATCCTGCAAAGGGAAAAAAGGTGCCAGCAAAGGTGCCAAGGGTTCCCACCACGGCAGCTATTACGGCCTCGGTAAGAGATGGATCGTCGGCCAAGCTTGGAGAGATCATGTCTGTAATAGTCTGCATTAAGACAGCGAATCCGTTTGGCTGATGTCGGCATCGAGACCGTCGGCCAAAAGAGGGCTACTGATAGGGGGATGATCACTTCGTATGATGTGCTTCCGTTGCCTAGAGCCTGGGCACGTCCGCAGCCAGTGTACTAGTGTGGTTGACAGGAGCACCCTGTGCTATGCTTGTGGGAGACCTCACAAAGCGAGGAAGTGCACGTCGCCGACCTTGCAGTGTTCGGTATGTGCGGACCAGGGCCTGCCGTCGGATCATCGGCTGGGAGGCAAAAAATGCGCACCACGCAAGAAGCGGGCTTCGCTCACCCCTACTACATTGCAAAGGTTGGAACATGCATTACTGACTGCGGGCCCTGCGGAGGACATGGACACGTCGCCTTCCCAGCTCTTAAGGTTCTCCAATGTAACCTGAATCACT
Source organism: Orthosia incerta (assembly GCA_948252205.1). Lineage (NCBI taxonomy): Eukaryota > Metazoa > Arthropoda > Insecta > Lepidoptera > Noctuidae > Orthosia > Orthosia incerta. Next base: position 15,950,502 of record OX411744.1, read on the forward strand.
GCCGCAACGCTCAGAATCTTTTTCTGCAGACCATTGCCGAGCGGTCGGTTGCCCTGGCGGTGGTGGCGGAGCCCTGCGGACTTCGGGACCATTCTCGATGGTTCCAGGACACCATTGACTCTGTCACCATATGGCATATTATTGGATAATGGGCATGGCTTTGTTGCGGTGGAATGGGGATCTCTGGCCATAGTGGGCTGCTACGTGTCTCCTAACATTTCCCTCGCCGAATTTGAGGGATGTCTGGACGGGATTGCGAACTGCATTCGATACAAATGCTCACCCCATCCGGTACTTGTCTTGTGCGACTTCAATGCTCACTCTAGAGCTTTGGGGAACACTCGGGACACACCAAGGGGACGCGTAGTACAAAACTGGATGGCGCCGCATGGTGTCAGAATGATGGTGGCGGAGCAGATGGTGACGATTTCCGACCATCGCCACATCGTTTTTGATGTAAAACAAAGCTATTCCAACATCACACATGAGACATGCTCATTGCAGCTGCTAATGTCGTGGCATGGCCGGATGATCCTCATACCCAGGGGATCTCGCCCGATCCAGAAGAAGAGGCAGCCTGGTTTCGGATCAGGATCACGTCGATTTGTGACGCTTTCATGCCCCGAATCAGGTGCTCCCAGCGTCCGGGTGCGGTTTACTGGTGGTCGGAAGACATCGCACAGTTGCGCATATTTTGTCTTCGGTCCCGACGCCAGTATCAACGCACCCGACGCAGAAGGCAGCTAAAAGCTCCAGAAGCAGAAATAGCCAGAACCTATAGAGCGTACAGGGAGGTCACTATGGCACTCCAACACGCCATCTCGGATGCCAGGTCAAGGTCTTGGAAGGAGCTTCTCGAGGGACTTGACAGGGATCCGTGGGGGCGACCGTATAAGGTGGTTATGGCCAAACTACGGCCATGGCTCCCTCCCATCACGGAAGAGATAGTAGTAAACACGCTCTTTCCAGTAGCAATGGAAGGTCCCTGAGCCCGTTGGATTGGACCGACGAGTTGGGGGTGACTGAAGGCGAACTAGACCAGGCTGTTAGGCGCATGGGAGCTCGAAACGCAGTGCCAGGCCTGGATGGTATCTCTGGCCGAGCGTGGGTTCTGGCTATGGCTACTCTAGGGGACCGCCTAAGGCAGCTGTTCAACACCTGCCTCCGTGCGGGCGTGTTCCCCAACGACTGGAAGGAAGACCTCCTTGTCGTCTTGTTGAGGAAAGTAGGCAGGGACTCGGAGTCTCCCTCTGCATACCGTCCCATTTGCCTGCTCAGCGAGGTTTCCAAGCTATTCGAAAGAATAATTGCTGAGAGAGTCGTTGGGTACCTGTAGCGGGTTGGTCCCGACCTTGCTGATTGTCAGTATGGCTTCCGGCAGCGGCATTCGACAGTGGATGCAATCCTCCGCGTCCGCCCGCTGTCGGAACGGGGTGGGGTGACGTTGGCGGTAAGTTTGGATATCGTCAACGCCTTTTTTTCTGCGTGAAGAAATGCTCATGCATACTGCACTACCACGGGGAGATAGTGCAGTTATGTGGGACTCTGATCCACTAAAACTCCACGGTGTCCTCCTGTGCAGCTTATGGCGGGAACACGGGCATACGTTAGACCTCACCGCGAACCCGCCGCGGCTGTCTCCGTCACCGGACCCTCCTCGGGGGAGTAGGTACCCCCATCGCCAGCGCACCAGAACACACTGTAAGCCGTGACCACCCCAGGGACCAAATCAGCACATGGGTACCAGACGACCCCATGTATAGCACCCTTGGTCCCCCTGTGACGGGTCAAGGTTAATGGCCCCGCCACCTACTATTTTGCGGCCACAAGGGATAGGGAGTGCGGCTAACGCTATACCGACACTCCTCTTCCCCTTCGTCCCCACCGCGTCCGCCATCAGACGGTGGCGACCCCGTCTAGGCCGCGAAAGGTAGGGAGAGCGGCGTACCGCAATAACAGCACTCTTCTCCCGCCACGGCCTCCAACCCTCAGCCGCGATATCGTATGGGACCTGGGACGCTCCATAAGACATCGCGGCCCGCCTCAGTTGCGATTTCGCCTGTTACCAAGCGGCACCGCAACCTACTAGTTGGCCGCTACGTCTACGTCAAACGGATCTCTGAAACGAAAAATAGTTTTAACAAACCCATAATATTTTTGAATGGCCTATCCAACGATACCCCACACCATGGGATAGACGAGAAAAAAATACATCCCCACTTTACGTCTATAGGAGGAACCCCAAAAACAATTTCTTTTCGTGATTTTATTTTACGACTTGGTCGGAATTATTAATATGTATATCCATGCCAAATTATAGCTTTCTAGTACTTACATTCTCTGGGCTAAGCTGCGGACGGACAGACGGACAGAGCGAAACTATAAGGGTTCATTGTTGACTTCGGAACCCTAATACCCATTTAAAATTAGAATTACTTCAACGTAATGTTGGTATAATAGGTAAGCAAGTACAACCTACGTACCGGGCGTGCTACCCGCAAGCCAACCTGCGGTCATCAATCATTCGCATCAAGTTCCCACTTTTCCATATCGTGTACGAAGCCAATAAATTAGCAGCTTTCCACCTTTTGCCGTGAGTCACCGTTCAAAGCAAACAAGCGACTTCAGTCAATTCAATTTAAAACCCGCTCTGACAACACCAATTTGCTCGCGTCTAAATGGCTACCTTTGCTCCGAAAACCATTTGAAACACAACAATAAATCTTCAGTGAAATCACGGTCTAATTTCGTAAAAGCCCGTCTCGCTTTGCTAATTAATATGAATGGCATTTGCATCCGGCTTTTTCTCGCGTACACCATTTCCAACTATTGTTTTGCAAAGATTCTCAGAATTTATTCCTGTTTTTACCCAACTGCGCAGTGAAGGAGGGTTATTGAGATTAATAAAACACTGCCTGTTTTATGCTCTAGGTACTTAAATTAAAGCTGTTGTACTCTTTTGGTAATTAATTTGTACTTTTGTCTTTGTTAAGATTTCGGTAATAGGTATAGGTATGCCTTATTATTAGTTATTATTAAGGAAATTAGATACCTAATAAACGAGTTTTATCTTTTTGGTCTTAGAATATTAGGTTACGAGTATATATAAAACCCCGTAAAGTTAGTACAAACAAACTGATGACACCTGTCTACTTGAAATAGATACCGTACGTAATGTAAGTCGGAAATCCAATTTCCGATTTAGATTAGACATCTATTTCATGGTATAACGTCATGTTGTCTATGAACGCCGGCGCTTATGATATTGTCATTAAGTACCTACCGTTTCAACTGTCTGATAGCTTATCAAGTACCTACTTACCTAAGATTATCTCATTATTCAGGATGGAAAGCTTACGTGCTCCCGTGGTTAATCTCATGTTGTCAATGAACATGAACATGACAGTATGTAGGATGCGTAGGCTTATCTAATCTAAATAATCGAATAGGCAATCGAACAAAGCTAGTAAAAAATATCCGGCAGAAATCAAATACAGTTTCAGTATCATAATAAACGCAAGTTCACAGAGGAGAATGAAACGAAATTATAGCAGTTGCAGTTGTCATGCAATTGGATCGGAACGGATACACGGAACGGCTATCAGAGTGTTCACCTGTCTATTACAGTTCGGTGATGCTGATGGGAACGCAATAAAGCTGCTCACGCACGCTCAGTTGAAGGTTGCCGCCGGGCCGCTAGTCAGCTGGCCGCTACCCGCGTGGCCATCCATCCCACGTCGTCGCTCGTTAAGCCACTGCACAAATCTAATGGATTTTTTATGTTGCCTGAAAACGTACCGATATGCATATGCACCTTGCCAAAAAGATTTTACCCGCGCGCTATAAATCAGTTTTATTTTTATCGAACTGACCGTTTTAGATAGAAGATTTTAACACATCTATTGAACTTTTAGACAAATTGGTCTGATGGTAAAAACTAGTCTGGTTCCTGTTTTGATGGTTTAAAGTAGTAAACTAGCTTTTAGATGCGGGGTCTCTCGCGTGATAGTTGAAAATTATCCCTGGGGGATAAGAAGTGGACTATATTACGGAACTACGATGTTCATTAAAAAGTGCTTAGGCACATATACCATATATCTATGTCCTAGGTTGTAAACGTCAGTTCAGCTGTGGAGAATTATTCAAGCATCTAAACATTACAATTTTTACTTGTTGTTATAATATAAGAAATACTTTTTCGTGTATTAAAGTTTTCTTTATTTTTTTAAGACACTCCAATAGCTATCTATTTCATAGTTGAGTTAGCCCTAACTGGACATGATTAATTTTTGGTTAAAAAAAAAATTGAAATTCACGAAAAAATTAAAACTGGTAAAGTGCATATCTGAATCGCGCACAGAGGTATTATTAGGTACATTCACCAAAATAAATAGGTAACATTACTAACGTTCATAAACAATGAAAGCACCGATAATTACTCTAATGAAGGGACCAAATTAATTTTGCCGTTCGAAAACTGTCCGCATACGTAAATATACAAAGTTTTACTTTTATATGTTGGTCGACTATTACTCGTAAACTTGTAAAGCCTACTTAGCTGTGATAGTTTTCCTTTTAACTTCGTTATACATGTATATACTACTGCCGTGATTTTTTTCATATAACCAAAAGCAACCATTTAGCTGACAGGGGGGCGGAACACTTGACTCTATCAAAAATTAGCTATTTAAAGCTAAATTTTACGCAAACGGATCCCTGAATCGAAAAATGGTTTTCACAGACCCGTAATATTTTTGAATGGCCTATCCATCGATACCCCACACCATGGGATAGACGAGAAAAAAATACATCCTCGCTTTACGTGTACAACAGCCTAATTGTCACTAGTCAACGGCACGAACTATTTTGTGCGCGGGGTTAAAATGCATGTTATCAACCGACAAGACGACCGTGTGGAGGAGGTAGATGCTGTGATGAGCAGTCGGAAGCTAGTTCGCGTACGAATACACACTTTTGCAAATTAGTAGCGAAATGGATTATAATTTAGGACGAAACCGAGCGCGCGAAATTTTATAATCAGACCTTTGGGAGTCTGGATATCATGAAAAAACTACTAAACGTATCTGTTCAAAATTAAATTATTTGCATTGTTGAACTACTAATCTATCCCTGTATAGTGGCCGTTTTTCAATTATCCGTCTTCTTATGGCATTTATTTGCAACCAAAAATGCGTTAAAATTAGTGTCGACATGTGGAACTTTCGACGCCCATAACTTTCAAATATTTTCTTTTTTTACTTTTTTGCTTCCATACAGGGCTAGATAATGATAAGAAAAATTGATATCACTTTTTATTTTGAACGTACATTGTCAAACAGTGGAATAATCCCTAGACTACGTTTGTATGGAAGAATTTTCGACTAGTGTACCCTTAATATGCAATACGTAAAGTCGTTTTTGGGAAGGAATCGACTTGTTTGCTTTTCAGAATTCACTTAGGTACGCAATTAGGCTGCAGGTCAGGCTACAATAAAAAAAAAATACCACTTTGATTGTTGTGATTTATATGTATATCCATGCCAAATTATAGTTTTCTAGTACTAAGAGTCTCTGAGCTAACCTGCAGACGGACAGGCGGATAGACGGATATGGCGAACCTATAACGGGTTCCTTGTTGACTACGGAACCCTAAAACCATGTCTCGGCGTAAGTGACTCAGTATAATTGAAAATTGTTGTACCTCGCACAATTAATTTAATGAATGCCTGGGTTTTTAATTACACAAATTAGGTACACTCGATCCGTACCATGTTTCATCACTCGCATATAATCGGCCCACTGCCCAATCACTGCGACGAAGACTCTGTTATTAAGACACAAGAAGGCTTTTGTGCATATCAATATGTTATTACTGTGTATCTTCTTCTTCTTAGATTTAAGCTCTGCATTTGACACAATTTTGTACTTCTGACTAAAATGAGTCATTACGGAATAAGAGGAAATGCTTTGCGACTATTCTCGTCCTACTTAAAAAACAGGCGGATGTACGTTGAAATTGAAAAAACTCAGAATAATTATAAGAAAAGGTATAAATCCAAGATTGTACGCATATCAACGGGTGTCCCACAGGGATCTATTTTGGGACCTATTTTATTTTTGTTATTTATTAATGACTTGATTAATTATCTGAATAAAATTTTACCTGACATTGAATTAGTAATTTTCGCAGATGACACAAATGCCATAGTGGCAGCCAATGACATGGTAGAGTTGACAGAAAGGGTAAATGCTGCATTAGAAGCATTTCACGTGTGGTTCGCGGCAAATAAATTGTTAATTAATAGTAAAAAGACTCATATAATGTTATTTAAAACTACAGCCCGTAACAAAGATAGTTTAAATGTTGCCTTAAATGAAGTCGACATTGAGCTCGTAGCCGAAGTAAAATTTTTAGGCATGCATATTGACCAACTGTTAAACTGGAAACCAGAATTAAAAGCAATTGGTGCATCGGTATCGTCTGCATGTTACGCTCTGAGAGCACTGAGAAATGAAGTCAGCATAGAACAGCTAAAAATGGTATATTTTGCGCTGGTGGAGTCGAAAATTAGATATAGCGTACTTTTTTGGGGCAATAGCTATGAATATAATAGTAGAAGAGCTTTCGTACTACAAAAACGTGCAATTCGTACCATGGTCCGCATCTCACAAAGGGAAAGCTGCCGACAACATTTCATCAATTTAGGCATACTTACAGTGCCAAGTCTTTATGTACTGGTGCTTTTAAGTAATATGGCCAAAAACATACAAGACTTTGAGACATTAGAAGAACGGCAGATAAGAGAAGGCACCCGTAGACTAGACTTGAAGAATAAAGGTCTTACAAATCATAATTTAAGAATTGTTAAACACAGTCCACGATACCAGTCTGTAAAATTGTTCAACAAGTTGCCTATAGACATAAAAAGTGCTGTCTACAGTAGCAGTTTCAAAATAAAACTAAAACATTTCCTATTGAATAAGTGTCTATATGCTGTAGAAGAACTGTAATTTTGTTTTATTGAGATAGTCACGTTACAGTTAGTTTACATGTTGAAAGGTAATATCGAAAAAATGGAAATTTATCGTTTTAAAATTGTTAATGAATAATATGAAATTCAAATGTAACCTATTTTAGTATGTATAGTGTAATTGTCTAATTTTGTGTGTAAATTCAGATACAAGTTACTTGTTTATGAATAAATGACTAATGACTAATCTGCGGATGAAACTATTACAACTTGGTCATTAAACACACTCATCATCTGCCTAGCCTTTTCCCAACTATATTGGGGTCGGCTTCCAGTCTTACCGGATTCAGCTAAATACCAGTGTTTTACATGGAGCGACTGCCTATCTGACCTCCACAACCCAGTAACTGGGTAACACGGTACCCCTTGGCAAGACTGGTGTCAGATCTCAAGCTTCTGACTATCCGTAACGACTGTCAAAGATCTTCAAATGACAGCCGGGACCAACGGCTTAACGTGCTTTCCGAGGCACGGAGGAAACTCGGTATGTTGAAATGGTCACCCATCCACGGACCGACCTCGTCAAGCGTTGCTTAACCTTGATGATCGACCCGTGCGGCTGTTATTATTTAGCCACGAGCTCCTCTCGTCATTAAACACACTATGCGCATTTAACCTTTTTTATTTTTATAGGTTCATATGAAAGTGATGGCAATGTCAACCAAACCTCATTGGTACCTACTACGTCTTCAAATGCACAACGCCATCATCATGCGAATATGGAGTTCAACTCCCCGAGTATCTGAATTGCCTGTGTTTTGTTATATTTTACTTCTTGAACATTTTAAATTCATCTTACTTTTGATAGAGTGAGCCGATTGCGATGAAACACAAACTAAGTAATACTTAAATTTACGCACAATTTTATGTATAATAGTTATCTACATTGCTTTCGTACATTTAACGTGATGCGTGCAAAACTAAACAGACAAAGTGATAAATGTTGGTTATCCTTTGACACACTGGTAATTTCTTTTTTGGAAATATTCTCGATGTACAAAAAATACTTTTTACAGATTTATTAGGTACTAGCTGTGCCCGTGGCTTCGCTCCCGTCATCTGCCTGCCAACCCTATCCTACTTACCTTCCTGCGTACCCTACATACCTAACTACTAATTTTTTTTCAAAGTTCTTTCTTTCATTCTTTCGCGGGGAATCTTAACACCGCCATTCAGAAAATGACTTCAAATGCACAACGCAATTTATCGAATATCGAGTTCAATTGTCAGAGTAACTCAATTGCGTGTGTTGTGATAATTTTACTTCTTGAACACTTTAAATTCATCTAACTTTTGAGAGAGTGAACCGATTGCAATGAAACAAAAACCGGCCAAGTGCGAGTTGGACTCGCGCATGGAGGGTTCCGTACCATTATAACAAAAAAACGGCAAAAAATTCACGTTTGTTGTATGGGAGCCCCACTTAAATATTTATTTTATTCTGTTTTTAGTATTTGTTGTTTTTTTTTTTTCTAAGATTAAGATATTTTATTTCAAGTAGGCCACCAAGCGGCACTTTTGAACGTTAGGTAGGTACATTAAAATTTACAAGTTATAAAAGTTGATTCTACCGTGTTATAGCGGCAACACAAATACATCATCTGTGAAAATTTCAACTGTCTAGCTATCACGGTTCATGAGATACAGCCTGGTGACAGACGGACAGACAGACAGACAGACAGACAGATGGATCGCGAAGTCTTAGTAATAAGGTCCCGTTTTTACCCTTTGGGAACGGAATCCTAAAAACTAAGTAATTCTTCATGTTACAATTTTTATGTATACATACAGGAAGAGGCACCCTGGTGTATGCTGTTTGCCGATGACATTGTGCTGGTTGCCGAGAGTGGCCTAGAGGTCCAGAGCAAATTGTGAAATTGGGGGCACCACAGAACAAAAAAAACGCCTACTACAAGGGGGCACAGACTGGAGAGTGTTGGCCTGAAATTGAGCAAAAACAAAACTGAATACTTGTTTTGTGACTTCGGCGGTCTCTCTAGTTCCGTGCCCATAGCTCTCGCTGGAACGCCCATACCAATCTGCTCCGACTTCCGGTACCTAGGGTCGCTTGTCCAAGGGGATAGCGAGGTAGACTGAGACGTAACGCACCGGATCAACTCGGGATGGATGAAATGGCGACAGGTCACTGGCACAAATTGCGACCCACGGATGCCCCTCAAGTTCAAGGGTAAAATTTACAAGTCGGTGATAAGACCTGTCGTACTGTATGGATCAGAATGTTGGGCTGTGAAAAAGATGGATGAAAAGAGATTGCATGTAGCAGAGATGAGAATGTTGAGATGGATGTGCGGAGTGACGAGAATGGATAAAGTGAGAAATGATTATATTAGAGGAAGTTTGAAAGTGGCGCCAGTGACAGAAAAGTTGAAAGGAAACCGTTTGTCCTGGTATGGTCATCTGATGAGGAGGGATGAAACGCATGTTACTAGAACTTAGAAGAGTTATGAATATAAATGTGGATGGATGGAGAGGGAGGGGACGGCCAAAGAAAAGATGGATGGACTGTGTGAGGAGTGATATGAAAGAAAAGGGAGTCAGTGATAGCATGACGGGGAACAGGACGGTATGGAAGAAGAAAACGTGTTGCGCCGACCCCAAGTAATATGGGACAAGGGCAGGAAGATGATGATGGTGACAATTTTTATGTATAAATGTTATCTACATTGGTTTCGTACATTTCACGTAATGCGTGCACAAATAAACAGACAAACATACAAAAATTCCAAAAATGCTGGAAATGGTTTCTGTTGGTTATCCTTTAACACCCTGGCTTTGGTTTCGTAAATTTCACGTGATGCGTGCACAAATAAACAGACAAACAGACAAAAATTCCAAAAATGCTGGCAATAGGTTCTGTTGGTTATCCTTTAACACCCTGGCCTTTTTTCGATGTACAAAAATATTTTTTCTACAGATTTATTATATGTATTGATGATTGATGATTTACTTTAACATAAAACGGCCAAGGCCAATTACATTTGTTACCAACTTCTTAAAGATATGTTTTGAACAAAGTATAAGAACAAACAGCAATGAATGAAAATATAACTACACGGCAGTCATGGCATACGCTCATCTTACAATAAGTAAATTAGATGTACAGGCAAGATCCAAGAAGACCAACACTCAAGGGGTTTAAAAATGAAATACCTGCTCAGTTAAATAAAAGTCAAAACCTAGAATTATAAATAAAAGTTTCATTCATTACAGTTCAGAATAGAATGTATCAACAGTTTATTTTCAGTTTAGTTTCCTACTTCTTTCATATATTTTTAACCGACTTTCAAAAAAAGAGGAGGTTCTATGTTCGACTTCTTGTATGTTTTTTTTTGTTTTTTTTTTATGTATGTTCACCGATATCTCCGTCAATTGTGGACCGATTTTGAAAATGGTTTTTTGTTTAAAAGAGTAAGTTTCGAAATTGGTCCCATTTTAATTTGGTGAAGATCTGATGAAGAACTTCGAAGATATACAACGGAACTCTTCAATAAATAACCGCAAATCTCTCGGGACTGCTGCAATCGCATGCATGTTTATTGTTTATATCATTTCATAACATAACATCACGCTCTTAAGGGGTAATCAGATCCCTCATTTGATCGGTTTTGTTCAAGTTTCATGATATTCGGGTAATCTATTCTGGCGTTATAGGAAACTTACTTAACAACTTGCCTATTAGGTAGGTACAACTAAAAAGTGAAAACAAAAAACTTTTTTACAAAAAAATACTACCGACTTCCAAGTAAGAAAACTACAAAGTGAAAAATAACTTATTTTTAGAAGTCGGTGTCCATAACGTAAAAATGGTACCTACGAAAGACACCGACTTCCAAAAATAAAGTTATTTTTTACATTGTAGTTTTCTTATTTGGAAGTCGGTAGTATTCTTTTGTAAACAAGTTTTTTTCATAGGTCATATTTGAGGTCGGATCGGTCATATATAGGGGAAGTCCGGGCAAGTTGAACTCTCCCTTACTCTAACACGCATAAAGGTACTCCCTCACTTGGAGCATTCAGAAAAAACCGGCGGGGATGAAGTTCGTTCCTTGAGAGAGACTATGGTGGAGCGTACTGATTTGACCATAAGTCTTGTCTCCCGTTGGGGTGACGACAATCTGGTCTCTTTTAACGCCACCAAAACACAGGCATGTCTTTTTACCGCAAAGAGGACTCATTTCATCCAAACGCCTACTTTTCGGGGTGCATCTGTTCCTGTAACTGATCGGCTCGAGCTCCTTGGCATGGAGTTGCCATCCAGTCAGCCCAAATTGCGGCAAAGAAACTGGGCGTCCTAAACAGAGTGAAGCGATACTTTATGCCTGGACAGCTATTAACTCTTTACAAAGCGCAAGTGAATGAAAAAAAAATGAAAAAATGTTTATTCTCAAAGATAGCACACATATAAAAAAGATTTTACTTCTGCCAAACTGCAAGACAGTTTGTTGGCAGACGCAACTCCCATTTAAATTATATAATTTTTATATTTGTAAATTTTTTCGCTTAATGGCTAAGTATTTGAAATGTTAGTAATATTAGTAATATACAATATAAATTGGTTAGTTATTGTTAGTTAAATATATTTAATATTTTCCCCAAAAGTTCCAAGGAGATACTTTCTCACTTGGTTTTTAAATGAGTTTTTTGTGGTACAACTGCTTTCCATATCAACTGGAAGGTTATTAAAAATTGTTGGAATTAAATATTTTCTACACCTGCGCCCATAATAATTATTACAAGTGGGTACTACAAATCTTCCTACGCTTACATTCCTTTGCGACCTTGTACGCACGATAATTTGTTTGAAATCCTCACTTTGAAACTGGTCTAAGGCTGATAACAACACCACTCTCTCATGGACTGGCAGCATCTTGCACTCCAAGAATAACTCTTCGTAATTGCTATTTTTGCACCGGTTCTTTGTATTTTTGTCTACTAATAGTTTCATAAATCTGATTTGTAGTAATTTTATTCTGTCTATATATTCGCCATAGCAGACCAACCCATAAGAGAGCAGGGAGTCCACAAGTGCATAGTAGACCACGTACAGTGTGGCCCTATCCAGTGCGAAACTAAGGTGGTGGAATTTTACAAGCACTGATCTGAGCTTGTCACATAGGTATGAAATGTGTGTTTTCCATGAAAAATTGCTGTCTATATTCAAACCCAGGTACCTGTACTCCTCCACCACCTCTACAGTTGCACACGTACACAATGACACCTGTTCTCTGTGCAGACACTCAAAGCTATGTCCCACTATGCGTGGCGGGCACACAATGTTTTTAAGATAGGGAGATCGTATGGACATACATTTGGTTTTTTCCAAATTAATTATAATCCCATTGTCATGAGCCCATTTAATAACATTAGTGAAATCCTCTTGAATGTTTTTTTCTATGATCTTTAAATCCTTGTCTGCGTATACTAGACAGGTATCATCAGCGTACATGTATATGCGACAATTTCGAACCACATTGCACATGCTATTGACATGCATGATGTATCCGACGGGGCCAAACACGGATCCGGTTGGCACACCACAAGTGACGTGTCTGGGTTCTCCGACGACGCCGTCAGTAACAGTTTGCAGCGACCGGTCTGTGAGATAGGCACGAAACCACTTGTTCAGTGGTCCCGCGATCCCACATTCTTCCATAGCTTGAAGCAGCTGGTGGTGATCCAAAGTGTCAAAAGCTTTTTTGAAATCAATGTAGACCACCACCACCTGCTTCCACTGGTCCAAACACTCATTGACGTCATCAGTAAACTGCACCAGAGCCGTCGCCGTGCTTCGCCCACGTCGGAAACCATGTTGTGCATTTGTTAATATATTATGTTTTTCCAAGAAAACACTCAATTGATTCACAACAAATTTTTCTACAATTTTATTTATTACAGACAATAAGGCTATTGGCCTATAGTTTGAGTAATCACTATGCACACCTTTTTTAAAAATAGGTCTTATTAAAGCTGTTTTCAGTTTTGCCGGGTATACCCCCTTTTCGACACATAAATTAATAAATAAGGCTATTACAGGGCTCAACTTAGATTTTAACAATTTAATTTCCTTAACTCTGATTTTATCTATTCCTTCACTTTTTTCACTACTTAGAGAATTTATTATTTTATCTATGTCATCTGGATAAGCCTTTTGAAAGCGTAGTGACATGTTGCAACCTGTTACATAGCTAGATCTATCCAAAAACTTATGGCTACAGATATGTTTTACATTCAAAACTTCTTCAGTAAAAGTTCTAGAAAATTTATTACATATTACACTAACAGAATCTTCTGATCTTCCTAGATACTTTAAAATAACAGAATCCACACTCCTTTTCTTATTTCCTAACCAAGAATTAATTTTGGCCCAAATCTTTCTAATGTTCTTATTACAGTTTTTTATCTCTTCTTGTCGGCATTTATTTTTTGCTTTATTTATACATTTATTTACCCTGTTTCTATATCTATTATACAGTATACGCAAGTTCATATCATTTGGTTTATTTTTCCAGTTTCTAAACAACCTATCCCTAGTACCTATCATATTCTTTAGCTGTTTAGTAATCCAAGGCTTGCTTTTTCTTTTATTATTCAGCGGAACTTGAATTTTTGCATCATTATACACATCAGTGAAAACTACACACAATCTTTTATACAAATCTTTCGGACAGTTACAATCCAAAAGCTCCAACCATGAAACATTTTCAAGTTTTTCTAAAACCTTTTTATCACAAACTATAGTCTTATTAGCACGCAAGACATTTGAAAAATCACTCGAGTCCGATTGATTAGAGAGGCACACACCGATAACGTAATGATCCGAAATCTTACAAGCTAACACATAAGCAGATAGCACACGTTGAGTACGAACCCACACATGGTCGATGCACGTCCGGGTCACAGTGTCGCCGTACACCTCTTCTCGCGTTACGTCACGGATTGCACATTCCAGTCCTAACTCGCACATATTGTTGGTATATTTACTAATTACACTGGCGGAACTGGTTTTGCACAACAAATCCACGTTTGTGTCACCAATCAAAATTATCTCACAGCTTAAGGGAATCCTGGATAGCAACATATGAATTTCGTCAACAAATCCGTGTTTATTTGTATTAGGCGGCCTATAGATAATCAACACATGTATAGGTTTTCTTCCATCTTGGAATATTTGCCCATGTATCATCTCATAATAATTTGTTGTACTTATGTTGGCAGTAAAATTTAGCATATTATTTACATACAATAGAATCCCTCCCCCTCTCTTAGTTTCTCTTGTATTTATGTATGTTTCATATCCTTCAATATTGAACAAACATAGTTCCTGTTTTTTTATATTAATCTCTGTTAGTGCAATAATATCTAGTTTCTCCTTGCAATTGTTTATTAATACTTGTAGTTGACAAAAATTTTTTTTGAGTGATCTTATGTTTAGGTGTATAATGTTCAAATTATATTCAGAGTGAAATAGTGTTTTTTGCCACCTATCTATACATTCGTATCTATTGTATTCGATATTAGACGATATATGTGATGCTTGATTATCGAATTTTAATGTATAGAATACTCACACTAATTAGCCCGAATTATATTAAACAAAACTTTAGACATGCGATTTGTACCGTGCGACATGCCGTGTACATGTTTATGTCGCTTAGTGTACGAATCGATTTGATCTTGTTATCATTTGGATCATCCTTTCTTATCAATATCTTACCGTTTTGTACCCAGATGTATTTAAATGTTGGTTTTAGCTCGTTTTTCGCCGTCCATAGTAGGTTGCGCATATGCTTTGTAAGATCCTCATTTACATAAATTCGCTGCTTGTTTCCACTGTCAAATAATTCATCATTAAAGAGCTGGTGGGACTTTCTTGCTGCTAACCATTTGTCGCGAGCAGTACGCGTAGCCAGAGTGATAACTACTGGTCTTGGCTTTTTCTCACGTTGTGGTTTCTCTGCTTTGTTTTCTTCACCTACCCTCTTTACCTCACAAATCGTGCTGTCGTCTATTCCCAATTTACTGGCAATAACTCTCACTGTATTTTCTAATTTCTCGTTCTGCTGTTCTTCTAAACCAAATATTTCTAAATTTTTTTCGTTGCACGCGTCTCCAAGTACATTATTCTTTCCTCCAGAGCTTTATGACTAGTTTCTAAATGCACATTTTTCTGCTCCAGTGATTTAATCTTTTTATCCGTTTTTGCCTTCTCTTCAATCAGTTCCTGGTATTTCTCGGCATAAAAACTTATGTCTTCAGCCATTGATTCAAGCGTTTTTTTTTCATATTGAAGACTATTGCAAGCTTCTCATTAACTTCAGCCAACAGTTTTTCGGGTGTCGTTTTAGCTAAGTCGACTTCTATGGATGGCCGATGAGTATTTGGCGTCGTTTGACACTCGTCGCATAAGCCGGAGTCACTAAGTGTCTTGAATTTTACAGCACACTTTTTATGCCAGGCACCCTTACAGGCACCACCACATTTCACAATGCTGTCCCCTTTCACTCGGGCCAGTGACAGTTTACATATCTTGCACTGAGACATCACGATAGCTCGATAGTTTTGATATAATTTGAATTTAAGTTAGACACTTTGTTATTAGTATACCAGAATCACTAACGAATACAATTAAGCGCGTAAGCAGGCGTCAGGTTCGCACGGTGGGAGCGCGCGCGCAGTCTGATCCTGCATGGAGTATTGCAGCCACCTCTGGGATGGCTCAGCTAAATATCAGCTTGCCGCGCTTGACTCGGTGGAACGCAGAGCCAAGAGACTAATTGGCGACGTCAAACTGGTGGATACCAAGCTTCACAGCTTAGCTCATCGCCGCAAGGTTGCCTGCTTGTCGGTCTTCTACAGACTTTTGGCGACGGCACTTTGGCGATGGGTCGCAGGTTGATGGAAATAATAATGACTCCAAGTTGTGGTAAATAAAAAGGGCTTTATTTTTAGTTGCACACACTTAAATACTATTTTACACTTATACTCTAACCAATGGAAATACAGAAACAAGTTTACAAATATAAAAGTAAAATCTAAACCAATAGGGTTGCTTGATTATTTGGGACCAATCGGGTTGTAGCATAGTTTGGTGTTTGTTCCGTTAGTGTCGCCACAATCGACGCACGTGGTCGTTTTGGCGCGCATTCTACGAGGCGTTCTGCGCGCTGAAGTTATAAATATAGGTGGCGCGTAGATTCGGCCTTTTTCTTCGGGCGGCCGTTGCGCAAGACAGACGTGTCCGGCGCGATGGCTGCTCGTGTCCTGTTTCTTTACAAATGAGTTCCTTCGGGATCTCAGATGAGTTCTTTTCAGAACTGGGAATAGTCAAAACGTAAATAGTTCTTTTAAGGACTGCTTGCTTCAATGTTTCTGGTAAACAGAGTGTCAAAACGTACTGTGATCAAAAGTCCTTTTAAGGGCTACTTGTTTCAATGTTTCTAATAAAGAGTGTCAAAAACGTGGATTGATGATGGTGGCTACAGACTGTATTTTGGCGAGTGTGCTCATGAACTCCACGACCTCATCCCACCGGCCCCCTTCTACCATCGGACATCTAAACGCACTGCAAGTTACCATCCTCACCTAGTTGCTATTCCACCAATTTGCACCAAGCGCTTCCAAACATCCTTCATAATGCGCACAGCAAAAGAGTGGAACTCACTGCCTGCGTCTGTGTTTCCGAACGAATACAACCCGAATCTCTTCAAAGTTAGAGTGAACAGGCTTCTTCTGGGTAAGCTCACTCCATCGTCGACTTTGTCTCTGTCACCTCTGACCTAGACTAGAGTCAAGAGCAAACCCATCTCGAATAAAAAAATAAAAAAAAACAACGATACAGAGTCGAGCATTACATCATTGAGGGAGAGGTACCAAGAGTGCGTAACTTGATGGTACAATCTATACTTACTAGTTACTAATATTATAAAGAGGAATGATTTGTATTTTTGTATGTAACGAATAAACTTAAAACTACTGGACCGATTTAAAAAAATCTTTCACCGTTGGGAAGCTACACTATCCCTGGGTGACATAGGCTTTTTTATCCCTGTATTCCCACGTGAACGGGAACTACGCTGGTGAAACCGCGAGGCGTCCGCTAGTGTGTAATATTTTGGGAAAACTTGTAACATCAACAACCGCTTCGTCTGACATTTTGGAATCTATGAACAACTTTCTCCAAGGATATAATTATTTTAAACTTCCGAAATTTGTATAGGACATACAATTTTTTTTTTGAGGATATAATCACGTTTTCGGAACCGGCTCTAACTCCTTAACTTTAAACAATAAACAAAAACAGTTACGTGATCTGGATAACTGAAACTGTGCAGTCAAATATTGTCACTAGCACATATAAAAATGTAAATTTACCTTAAAAAAAAATATTTTATTACTGGTGACATCACATCTTACTTTTTAAGTGGGTATAATTATTATGTTTACATAATTTAGTAACTATGCGGTGCGAATTGCTTCCTCCACTTTGTCACATAAACCTTTTAAGTTTTTAGACAAGTGTTATGCTGTACAATAAGTGTAATTTAATGTATTGAAAAAACAACGAAAAACAAAAAGGGTTTTGATAAAATTTGCAACAGCCTATGGTTTTCGGGGCGAAAAAACGATCTAGTTAGGTCTCATATCTGGGAAAATGCGTTTTCTCCTTATTTTCAGTTGCGGGTTCGAATCCCAGGCATTTTTGGATTAGAATTGTTTTCTCTACTTTCACCCGAGCAGAGCTCGGTCTCCCACGTACGTACTCTACTTGAATGGCACAAGGAAATGTAAAACATCAAAATCAATGTCCGAACCTGCCGATAATCAGTCGAGTTCAACACGAGTTCAATGTTTGCATGACAGGTTTCATATCAAGTCCAAATGTCACCATCACACAAATTTTCATTTTGAATCATCGGTTAGACTGGAAACCTACCCTGGTTCAGTTCCCCATGTTTAGGGGCCGTCATAATTAGATGAATACGTAGTTACGAAGCGTGTGTGTCGACGAGACGGACCTAGATATGTATGTATCTGTAGGAGCGAGCCGTGTACTCTCATTAAAACTTTCCTCAGGCTGGGCTTGCACGTGTTTTTAATTTTTATCGAGAGCACTCGTCGTTAGCGGGTGCGGAGTGTGGCGCGGGGAGCGGCTTTCTCTGCGGGCTCTGCGGCTTTCGACTTTGATTGCGGTAATGATGTCTCTCCACCTCCTCGCCACTTGTCTCTTCTCACTATCTTCAAATGATTATTGCTTCACAAATTAATGATGTCCATGTTTTAGTTATGTATTTTTTTAAATCAAAAGTGAAGTTTTCAAAGTTGTTTTCCGTTGCTGAAAGCTTTCATCAGAAATTCCTGGAATTTACAGCGAGCAAACTGGCGTCCTTTGAGATTATTTGTATAGGTGTTTTCTAAGTATCTTGTTAATATTACGGTTACCTTTTTAACTTGTAGGTAGGTTAGGAGCTAACGTGCCTAGGTACGGTCAGCAACTAAAGTCGATTAGCTACTTAATACTGTTACACACATCTTCTATTTTAAATTGGCACATAGTGATACATCGATATATTTATTTATTTTATTTTAGATAGGCTCGCGCTTGACCACTATCTCACCTGATGGTAAGCGATGATGTGGTCGACGGTGTAACACGCTTGCCTAGAAGTAACCTATTCACTCTTGACTTAAAGACCCCGAGGTTGTAGCTATCTGGAAACACAGACTCCGGCAGGGAATTCCACTCCTTAGCTGTACGCATAATGAAAGTATTTCCAAAACGTTTAGTGCGTATGGGTGGGATGTCCACCATGTACCGATGGCGCATCGCCGTACGTCTTGTAGTTCGATGATGAAACGGGCTAGGCGGAATTAGATCATGCAATTCCATCGCACACTCCCCGAAATGCAACCGATAAAAAACCGACAAGCTGGCAACTCGACGACGATGTTCAAGGCTTTGGAGCTTTGACTCGACTAATGCCTCATTGCCGATGAGCCTCTTGGCCCGTTTTTCGATCGACTCTAGTGCATCAAGCTGGTATTTGGCAGATCCGTCCCAGAGATGAGAACAGTATTCCATGCAAGATCGAACTTGCGCTTGATACAACTTAAGCAGCTGCTCTGGCGTGAAGTACCGTCCCACCTTCGTAAGGATCCCCAACTTTTTGGCAGCCAGTTGAGCCTTTGCCTCAATGTATGGGCCAAAATTGAGTGTCGATGTCAACGTTACGCCAAGAAGCTCAAGATGGTCCGTTATCGGTACGGTTACACCTCGGAAAGATGGAGCCGGGTGAAATTGGCTCTTTTTCGCGGAGAAGAGACACGCCTGTGTTTTTGCGGCATTGAACTTGACCAGATTGGCATCGCCCCATTCGGAGACTGCTTCCAAGGACAAGCTCAAGCGCTCCACCATGGCCTCACGGAGAGACCGGACCTGAGGCCCAGTGGCTCGTGCGTTGGACAAGTATCTCTCAGCAACAGTGCTGTCATCTGCATACCCAAAGGTGCCGGGTTTTAGCAGATCATTTATGTGCAGCAAGAACAATGTCGCGGAGAGTACCGACCCCTGAGGGACCCCGGCATTAATATCCAATAGGTCCGAAGAGCAGCCATCGATAACTACTCGAATGGACCGACCCCTCAGAAAGTCTGCAATCCAGTCACACAGACCACCGGGCAGACCGAATGAAGGAAGCTTACCAATAAGGCTTTCGTGCCAGACCCTATCAAAAGCCTTCGAGATGTCGAGGGAGACGGCAAGCGCTTCCCCATGTCTCTCGATGGCCTCACTCCAGATGTGAATGGCATACGCTAGAAGATCCCCAGTGGACCGATTTCGGCGGAAGCCGTATTGGCGGTCGCTAAGGATGTCGTTGGCTTCTAGGTATGCCAGGAGCTTACTATTAAGTACGCGTTCCATACTCTTACAGAGTATGGACGTTACAGAGATGGGTCTGTAGTTGGCCGGGTCAGCACGACTGCCCTTTTTGGGCACGGGCTGTACGTTGGCTTGCTTCCATGCATTCGGCACTTTTCCAGTCTGATAAGAAAGGCGAAACAGGCGTGTCAAGATCGGAGACAATTCAGGCGCACAGGTTCTGAGAACAATTGCTGGTATACCGTCGGGTCCGCTAGCCTTATTCACATCGAGGTTGCGCAGCACCCTACGTACGTCCTTTTGATGGATGCGAATGTCCGACATACTCGTTCCGCATCCATCAGGAGAAGGAGGGGGGCGTGCGCCACCAGGATTCAGTCGCGAAGATTCCGCAAAAAGAGAGGCAAACAAGTTTGCTTTCTCCTCAGCGGAGTGGGCCAGCGACCCATCGGGTTTCAGCAGTGGTGGTAGTGAGGGACGGCAGAAGTTCGATTCAACCGATTTAGCCAGGGACCAGAACGCCTTACTACCTGCTGGGTAGGAAGCAAGTTTTATCCCTATCCGGCTAATGTGGTCGAACCGAGCCCTTCGCAACACTTTCTTGCAGGACTTGGCAGCCCTGTTGTAGGCTTTCTTCCTCTGACCAACGTCACTCGCCTTGCGCGTTCGAGCGTCGACCCAGGCATGGTACGCTTCATGTTTACGCGCATCGGCGCGGTTACACTCGGCGCCAAACCAAGGTCGGTCTTGGCTAGACATTGTTACGTCAGAGAACGGAATGTAGTACTCCATTCCCCGACGCAACAAATCCGTCACGGCGTCCGCGCACGACGTAGGATCTGATGAAGAAAAGCAAGTAGGCTGCCAAGGATAGGATGCGAAGAAAGATCGCATCCCATCCCAATCTGCTGACTTGTACCGCCATACCCGCCGGGTGCCTCTTGGGCTGGGATCGGGAGGGGAGTAGACGGATACAGACTTCACCAGACAGTGGTCGGAACTACCCAAAGGTGGAGATACCGACACCGAGTAACGGTCTGGATCTGTGGTCAGCAGAAGGTCCAAGCAATTAGCCGTATGCGAATCAACATCCGGCACCCTCGTTGCCCCCTGGACCAGCTGAGTGAGATTTAACGCTAGCGCAAGCTTTCGCGTCTCTCGCCCAGCATGGTCAGTGTACTGGTACGGGAAGAGCCACTCCTGGTGGTGGGCGTTAAAGTCCCCCAGTATCACCAGTTGGGCGGACGGGTACCGCTGCTGAGCCTCGTCAGCCGCCTCACTAAGGTATTGTGTAAGCCCGGTTGTCTCCAGATCTCCGCTGTGCGACCTGTAGACACAGGCATAGATAATTTTATCCAGACCTGTGTCCACCAGGACCCAAAGCACTGAGTATCGGGAATCTTCAAGGTTTCGGAGACGCCGATAACAGATGTCGTCACGGGCGTACATGCATACACCCGCGCGTGGCTTGAACCTGTGCTCCAGGGTAAACCCTGGGTAAGAAAGATACGCCACGTCTGACGGACATCCGATCTGCGTCTCCGAAAGGAACAAAAGCGCTGGTTTATCAGTCTCCAGATGATAGTGGACTGCATCAAGGTTAGAGTGTATACCTCTGATGTTACAGAGGTGAACCTTATGAGACAGTGAGTGCTGCCGCTGTACAGCTTTTTTTCTTTTGTTCCTAATTGTCATAGTTGAGAGGATAGGAGAGGAGAAGGAAGTGAGATGAGGTTCCACGCTGGCATCCCACAGACACGCGCCGGCAGGACGCCATCATTGGGGGACTGGTCTGGAGACTGCGGGGACGCCCGAGCCCCCCCGGAAATGTCCATCGGGCACTGTCTTCTGGTCGCCAACCAGCACGATGGCGCATTCCGGGATTTTTCGTCAGTTGGCGGGGCAGCCTTTCGTGTGTGGCTGGCACACTACTTGGGCCCCCAACTACCTGCGGTCGGCCAGCGGCGCACCGTGCCTCGGATCCCGCTACCCTCCGCGACCAGTCTCCCGATACATCCCTAACAGCGCGCATCAGGCCGGTCTGCCTGCAGTGGAACAGCTATCTCGACCCAACTCCTCTAGTTGGCTGCACCGAGCATCGTACCGGAACACGGCTAGGCCGCTTGGCGGTACGTCTTTGTCCGGTGGGTGGTCACAAGCCTTCGGCCGAAGCCTACCACCAGTTAGTGTCACCTGATTAGCACCACCCGGGGACCACGTGTAGGGTAACAAAAATAGGGGTAACTCTCCTACGGACGCGGGTGACTCAGCCCCCAAAAAGTATAAATATAAATGTACTACGCGCTAGATTTGGCAATCCGACACTCACTCTGTTCGACTGAACTGTACTGCAATCTGTACACCTTACTTTACACTATGTAGAAAGAAACGCGAGTAAACTAAACTGTATATACGATCTAGCGCTGCATGTTTTAATAGTTTGATAATTCAACATAAATATTTTAGCGCTGCAGCGAACTTTAGTTCTACCTCACCAGTTTTGAACAATTTTTTTTCTTGAATATTCTTGTCTATCGGTATAATATATATCAATGAAGTAATAAGATACATTCCATCTACATTTTAGCATTTCATGAGTGAGTGAGTTTAGATTCTTCCTAATTATTTATAAAAATATACTTTTTTCCATTTAAACACCTTTTTTTAAACAAACTTTTTAGTGCATTATCATGCAAACCAAACGTGTACGCAAAATGAGTTATTGCTTTAAAATTTAGTTATAAGATTTGACCCGAACACACATAATACATTGGATGTTAATAAAACGCTTGTAAAAATAGGCATTTACACGTCACATTAACTTGTCCATGAGCTGTACATACATTGGCATGTCGCTGATGCCAACCCATAAGTTTTGCCCCTACTAAAAATCGATCAACGCGGCTAAAAAAGTTTTCATTACAAAAACTAAAATATAAATACAAAGTATTTACCTACTTACAACTGTAAGCTGACCTCTATATTGAATAGTTTTTCAATATAATAATAGTTCGTCTCTATGTTTCTTCACGGCACACTTATTCAACTATTAGACTCTGACAGAGTTCACCGGTGCCAACATTTATTGCCAGCGGGTGTAGGGGTCGCAAGACAATCCAATTGCTCTTTCTCGGTTGGTCTGTCCCGTCTGTAGTGGCCAAACAATACAGATTTATTGGTTTTGTAGACCCCATTGTGTTATGAATCACTGTCGAACTCCGTCTTGTTAACACCTTTAACTATTTGAGAACTGTGGCGTTTTAGATCCGGATACACAGGGTGTAACGGAAATGGGTAGTAATATTTTAAAAACTGCTTCTGCCCATGGAAATGAACAAAGCCATAGAAAATACTCAAAAATACATACATACAAACTCCATTTTTTTTGGGAATTGTCTGTGACTTTCTTGACGAAAGTTTCCATGGGCTACCCGCTCCGAACATTCTGTATAAGAAAGTACTTATCTCGAAATTATGCATAATTTGGGCGATTTGATTACTTGTTCTTCTTTTCGTGTGAGGATGTGGCAACCTCTGGTGTCAGAGTTAATTAATCCGCCTCTGGGAACCTCACAAGCCTCTGACTTGACTATTTCAGACTTACATTAACTATATAAGTCCAGGTTTCCTCACGATGTTTTCCTTCACCGTTGCCTGCGAGACATCGCAGGAAACGGTGAAGGAAAACATTGAAGATTACATCAGAACGTATACATAGAACAAGATTACATATTGAATAAGTAATCAAATATCCCAAATTATGGTAAAGAAAATGTACCATTTTCTTTTAATTACGTTTGAAATATTGAAAAATATTGAACTTTCAACTCTTCGTAAAGCTTCGTCAAAAGTAAGAATAAAAATCACCTAAATTACTTATCATGAAAATTTTAATTTTGCTTTCAAAACTATAATTATTATAATTATGTTGTGTTTAATAAATTTTCAGCATGATTAGAGATGTTGTTGAGATGACCATACGACTTCCTCTTATCTCAGCCGGCGTTCAAAGTTGTTGGTTGTGAACGCGCGTCTACGCTGGCTGCGAATGCCAAAGTTTACTTGTTACCCGACGTCGGCAATAGTCCGACGAGTTTACATACAATAGAAATATTGTAAAAACTTTTCTACCAAAACTAGTCAACAGTTTTGCTAGGACGTCGCCGTATGTCTGAATTTCACTCGCGAACGTTTTCAGTTATCGTGTTTACAACGTACACTTTGGAATTTCACGGGAAAGAGTTATTTTTTAAGATATAACGGATATGTTTGAATTATTAACTTTGTATAAGGTACGGCATTTAATTAACTGTGCTGAATTAAGAAAGATGTTGTCGCAAAGATTAAAAAGAGATGGTTTGGTCATGTTGAGAGGTTGAATGAAACGCGACTAACAAAAGGCAGACGTGAATGCAAACGGGTGAAGGGGATGGTCTGGAGGAAGGACATGTGTATACGGATTATATTGGTGATGTTATCTGGCAAAACCGAGTGCGTCGTGCACCGGTGTGCGTGTAAGACGTGGAGGTATGTATATATGTATGTGGTGAATGATAAAAAAATTATAACTAGATTTAAAAACACAAATAAGCTCCGGTGGACAAACGGTAGACGAAAGCTCTACGACACATTGCAATAGCCAAATTATTATCCAATAAACCGATGACAATATCGAAGCCGTGATACAAACAATACCCTTTCATTGTAATAACACAATTCGCATTTCAGTGCCGAATGGCCCGTTGTATCGAGTTGTCGGAATGCGCATGCAGCTAACGAATGCACAGATGCATGATGCAGCCGACAGGGAAGCAACAAATCCTCTTAGGCACGGTCACTGGCGCCGCCTATCGGCCCAGTCGCCGACGCAAACAACTCTAATGGATTTTTCATGTCGATTGAACATGGCATAGGTATAAATAAATGCGTGGAAGATAATCGAATATTGGAAAAAAAAATACTATGACGTTCTACGAAGTACGGATCAGCTCAGTGTTATAAGAATTCGTTATTGTGTTACGTGATTGTAATGTGTTGCATTTCAATGTGATGGCACTGTTGTTGTTATAATTTAGAAGATATTAATCATACCCTAAAAATAATTTAAATGTAGGTAGATGTCGGAATATTTTGTTTTGTTAAACAATCACGCCTCAACGGCTGAATGGATTTTGATAACATTTATAGGTAGTACGAAAACGTACAAGGATTAAGTAAATGCTGACATTAGTTAGAAAGTTAACTATGTTTTATTTAGAGCTAATTTTCCGGTAATCAGATAATTTTTAGGTTTCCGTACGCAAAGGATAAAAACGGGACCCTATTACTAAGACTCCGCGGTCCGTCTGTCCATCTGTCTGTCTGTCTGTCCGTCTGTCCCCAGGCTGTATCTCATAAACCGTGATAGCTAGACTGTTGAAATTTTCACAGATGATGTATTTCTGTTGCCGCTGTAACTAAAAATAGAATAAAATAAATATTTAAGGGGGCTCCCATACAACAAATGTGATTTTTTCGCCGTTCTGTGCGATAATGGTACGGAACCCGCCATGCGCGAGTCCGACTCGCACTTGTCCGGTTTTAACTGAATTAAGACTGCTCGACATATTATTATCTATACAAAATAATTTTAAATTCTTTAGGTAAAACTTCTGACTATTGAAAAATCCGACCTTAGGGTTAACAATAACATTATGTTAGAACAAAACGTTTGTGAGTCCAACGTTCAATGAGCTCGCTCACCTACACAAGTTCAGCGTGATTTTCCAAGCTGTCTTCGGATCATTAATTATCATTAAGTGTGATATCGCTCGCATTGTGGCCGCTACGTCAGCGAACATAGCAAATTATGACATAAATTTTATAATTATTATTGTGTAGGACACAATAGAGGGGGGCGCACAAAAACACGTAAGATCCCTTTCATTGTTCACGGTGGAAACAATGATTGTTCCTAAGTGGGAAAATGACTCGAGAAACGCTGTCACCCCTGCCCTTCTTGTGCCTAAATGAATTATTGATGATGAATCTTTTTGGTTACCTGATTTTATAATTGGGACTGCTACATTACTGGGTTGTATAGTGAAATTCCAAAATTATACAAAATTTCCACCCCCTTAAGTATGAATGCTGGGATAAGCTTATTGATAAGCGTATTGATGATGACATTATTGTTGAATTTTGCATGCCTAAACACGGGCAGAATGTACCCGGCTCACTATATTTTATAACAACTTTATTGTACAATACAAATGTTTTGATTTGATTTTTAATTTGATAAAACTATCCTACTCGTATGTCCTTCCCAGTCAAACTATCTCCATTGAAATTTCATCTAAATCGATACAACGGTTTAAGCGTGAAAAGGTAACAGACAGACAGAGATACTTACGCATTTATAATATAGTATTACGGCGTATGGATAACGAGTTTATGGAGTATGTAAGTTTGGAGTATGCGTTCTGAAAATGTCACTTAGAAAATCTGCCCATGTTTTCAGACGCTGCAGAGCTGCAGTCAGGATACCGTTTTGGTGTAGCCCCATACAGTTTGTCAGAACGAAGGGCCGGTGTCTCTCCTCTAGGTATTTCATGGTTTGGGATTTTGGATTATACATACAAGGTGTAATTGAAATATTTGAAAACTTGTTAATTGGTGATTTGATTGTTGTAATGGCACAAAAAAAATATTGAGCTGTTCGATACAATCTGATGAATTGTGCGTAGTGTTCTTAATGATAAGTAGGTACAATTTTAATTTATTGATTACTTGCTGTTCCCCGCAGCTTCGCCCCCGTGGACCACCCTTTTTTTTTGCTTGGAGAAATGCTCATGCATACTGCACTACCACGGGGAGATAGTGCTGTTATGTGGGACTCTAACCCACTAAAACTCCACGGTGTCCTGTCCTCACAGGACCCGTTTTCGGGATTAAAAAATAGCCTATGTCACTCAGGAATAATTTTTTGGTCGGTCCAGTAGTTTCGGAGCCTATTCGGTACAAACAAACAAATAAAAAAATACTTCCTCTTTATAATATTAAGTATAGATAGTATAGAAGACTGCATCCTCGGAGGTCGAGCAGATATTTTTTGCTTCGTTCCCAAAATGCCATTTTCCATTTTCACATATTTAAAGTTTGCCAACATTTGAAGTATGTTTTCTTTTTAGCAGAAGAAGTCAGGAAAGAAGAGAAATCCTCTTGCCCACAATATTCTATTTCCAGTTACTAAGGCTCTAGACAGATTGCAGTCGGTGTGCAGTTGGCGTGCAGTCGTTTTAACTGCACACCAACTGCTCACCGACTGCATTCGGGCTGCACGGTTGGTTTGCAGTTTTATTGCAGTCCTACAAACTGCATTCAGACTGAAAATTTGCAGTCGGAGTGCAGTTGAAATGCTGTCCGCCTGTCTAGAGCCAAATAACTTTCCCACATATAATCTGGGCAAATCTTTTAGAAAACCTCGTTAACCTTTCTGATATAGGCCACCGTGTCAGAATAGTAATAAGTTATATTAAGGCTGAGTTGCACCATGTATTTAGCTAGTTGCTTACTCATTCATGATTCGAAAAGTTTCCGCCCCATGATTAGCGCTTGTGTTGCGAGTAGCGTTAACACCTTAATAGCGTTAATTGCCGGCTTTGGCTAAGTGCGCGTTAACTATGTGCCTTAACTGTGTGATTTGGTTGGGGTGGAGCAGTCAGCTCCTCAGCGGATATAAGTCGAGTTGGCGAGTCCTGTGGCTCACTGGCGCGCAGGCAGCGGCGCCATGTTTACAGGGACGCTGCCCGTTGTGCTGTGTTTAATCGCAGCAACTTATGGTGGTAAAGACAAACCGGTAAGTTCTTCTAACATCTCTTTTAAAATTATTAAACTTTATTTTTATCATTATCAGTGACAAAATATAGCAGCAAAAACAAAAACGTTTAAAACTTTAAGAAGCTTCTTTAAAACCTCAGTATATACATTGTTTTTTTATTAAAACTATATGCAATAAAAAGAAACATTGGTGGCTGTAGGCATTCTCTGTCACTGAATCAAAGATGCTGTAGAAAAAATGGCAGGTAAGTACAGTCAACAAGAAAAGATTCTAAAAATAAATTGTATCAACTAACGAAAACAGTAATTAATTTGCCTTTGCTCGTTTCTCTTTGCCCTTTAAAAAGTCTTGTCAGCACATGAAGACTCGCATCAATTTCAGTTATTATGTTAAAAAGTAGTGGTTGTTTGCGGAGGCGCGCGTGTGATGGATGGGTGACGGCGCGGCGCGCGACGCTATTGCTCAACGTCGGCGCACGAATAGGTAATGCATCGTTTGCCCACCGTGCCCACTGTGCCCGTTGTGCCCACTTTGATCTTCATCGCTAGCCACGATCCTGTCTCCAATGACACACGACGTTTACAGGACTCTCTTAAACCTACAGTTGCGACTTTCCAGCAGTTCTTTCAACGGTGCTGGGTCGGTTTTCGGGCATTCTTCTCTGCTTCTAATAATCTAAACAAAAGCTTTTTTTTCTAAATTCGGTAATGTTAATATAGTAAATAATTCTTATATATCTATCTAGAGTCTAGACTAGTATCTAGTTAAATACCAATCGCAAAAACTTAGAACAAGAAAAAATGCTCTTTTTAAATTGAAGATCCACAGAAAAGTTCAATACAGTGGAGACAGTCGCTCGCCATTTAAATTAATATTTAACATTATGATACAAGTTGATGCGCATTGGGTTGCTCCTGGGGGAAACGCGACTTAATATTTTCTTTGAGAATGTTATCTCATTTTTAATATTGAAACGACTTATTTCCCCCCGTTGTTCACAAAGGTAGTCGTGTACATCAAGAGACCGAGTGTCTCGGTGGCTCGCCCACTACACTAAATAATGCAGACAGAAAATGATTTAATAAGGAAATCTCGGCAACTTTGTGATCTTATGTGTGGCAAGTTTGTGGAGGTACTTAAATAAGTAGTTTGAGGCATCGCTCAGGGGATGCTAGACGCAAGGATTTGATCTTTTGTTGTAGGTACACAGTAACTTAGCTTTGCCAATTAGAAACTATTATTTAATTGTTTTTGGCTTAGTAAGTGAGTAATTTTCGAGAATTCTTATTTGCGTTATTAGGGTTCCGTACCCAAAGGGTAAAAACGGGACCCTATTACTAAGACTCCACTGTCCGTCTGTCTGTCTGTCTGTCTGTCACCAGGCTGTATCTCATGAACCGTGATAGCTAGACAGTTGAAATTTTCACAGATGATGTATTTCTGTTGCCGCTGTAACAACAAATACTAAAAACAGAATAAAATAAATATAAAAGTGGGGCTCCCATACAACAGACGTTGTTTCTTTGCCGTTTTTTAATATTACGCGATAATGGTACGGAACCTTTCGTGCGCAAGTCCGACTCGCACTTGTTATTTCATGCATGTGTTATTTATAAATGTTATAGCAACAAAATAGTTTTGCTACAAAATTACACCTGACAAATACAGCTGCCGATTTGTGTTGTATATTGAAAACATCTAACACTTAACTATATTTTGATTTCAGGTTTTCAGTGACGAAATCAAAGAAATAATACAAACAGTTCACGACGAGTGTGTCGCTAAAACAGGGGTGGCAGAGGGTGAGCGTTCAAAAGAAAATGTTCTTCCTCCTTTGTTCTATGTTAGCATGCGAATGACGCCGAGCAATCGGCGCGGCTTACCTACTGGCCACAGCCCTTACAAACAACTAGAGAAGAATGCCTGCTATTTATTGAATCAACAAAATACTATCTTACTGCAACCGTTTCAAGAAGACTGTTTTTGTATAGTTTTGTTGAACATTACTTTTTTGCTCACAATATCTCGAATAATGTTCATCTCTGTCACTACATTATTTTCAAATACAATGTCTCATGTTTGCGTACATTAAAGAGTCTTTATTCTTACTTGCCCCCAGAGGATATAACGAATTGCGAAAACGGCATATTTAAGGAGGACCCAAAATTGAAGTGCTATATGTTTTGCCTGATGGAGGAAGCGAGTCTCGTGAGTTATCTGTCTTTTGTTTGTTCTTCTCTTCACCTTGTCGTGTACGAAATTAGATACAAACAGGCGTTTAATTTATTTTTAATTCAATTCGTTTGCTTTGTGTTTTATTTAACATATACGTCTACCTTGACATTTGGATCACGTAGGTAACAACTAGGAATCTTTGTTGTTATGTGTTTTGTACTTATGCTAATCTCTGGACCTTATTTATTCAAATATCGAGGCTGTTTGGCAACCGATTAGGCCCACTTGCACTAAAGCAAACTCAGAGGTAGCTAACACGAGGTTAAATTTTAATAACAAAATGGCACATAAATGGCAGGGTTGGCTACTAACTCAGAGTTAGTAAGATAACCCAGAATGTCGCTGGGTCTTAGTGGATTCTATATTCAAATTCTCTATAGATAATTTGAATATAGAATATGCGAAGCATTAACCAATAAGAATGTGTGTGTCGAGTTTTTAATAAATAAGTTTGATTAATAACGCTACGTTGGTTTTGTTATCTAATTCGTAGGTAGACGACGATGGAACTGTGGACTACGACATGTTGGTCAGTTTAATACCAGACGAATACTACGAAAGAACAACGAAAATGATATTCTCGTGCAAACACCTCGGTGAGTGCAAAATATTATATTTAATTTCAGAATACGTAAATGCAATACTTCCAATTTAAAGGTACAAATTTAATGTCACAAATACCATATTTCCCTTGTTCAAAAGTTTACTATGACGTGCTAGTCACTACCGCTAAAATCACACTATTTTAATAATAGATACTATAATTTACGACGTCAGTATACAATACAGTAAATTTCACTATTTTCTCATAACATAAGATAAGTGATTGAAAGAGTAAAACTTTAAAATTAACTGTTAAAATGACAATGAATCAAAAGTAATTAGCACCCTATCAATTTTCATAGAAGTTCGGGGAAATTCGTTCCAGTCTTGATTTAGGTCTGGACAATTCATTTTTAACTCTCTAACTCGAAAACTGGCTATTATTCCACAAATTATATAATTTACTAGCTGTTCTCCGCGGCTTCGCTCCCGTGGACCACCCCAAAGGACCCGTTTTCGAGATAAAAAAAATATCCTATGTTACTCAGGAATAATGGAGCTTTCTATTGGTGAAAGATTTTTTTAAATCCGTCCAGTAGTTTCGGAGCCTATTCGGTACAAACAAACAAACAAACAAAAAAATCTTTCCTCTTTATAATATTAGTATAGACAATTATTTTTTCATAGCTCTCGAGAAAAGAAGAAACTGCAATCACAATTTGTTTACTCAATATTATTTTTATGAAATGCTATTAATTTTTTCGAGTAGGTGTGTTGAAAAACGTCGTTTGATACATGTGGGCATTTTTCAATGCTCCATAACGGCCTCGCCTTCGGCTTAGACGTCTATACCGCCTTGGCTACAATGACAAAGTTTGCCAACTTGTATCAATGTATCAAACTAAGTATATTATTATTTTTTAGACACACCGGACAAGGACAAATGCCAAAGAGCATTTGAAGTACACAGATGCTCGTATACAAAGGATCCAGACGTAAGTATACCCACGTATTTTAAATTAATAACATTTTCTCCAGACATCACACAAGGTTATATCAAAAGTAAAAAAAACAACAAAAAGATTTATATTCCTATGAATCTAGGATTCTAGGCTAATTGTGTTTTGTCTGGAACTACGCGTTTCAGAGTTCTTATAATTTTAATGTAGGTATGCTATGATATATAATTTAAAGTAGGTAGTAACAAAGATCCCCAAAGGCAAACCTAGACACAAAATAACAGCACAGACAACATTTTAATGATAAATATTTTTCGTATCAGTAAGGGCGAGTTTCGTAGTGTAAGTAGTACTAATGGTGTACGGTTGACTGTATCTTATTAGATCTTCAAATAAAAATAGAATTCAATTTGATTTGTCAGTTACATTGTCAAGAAATATTGGACATGCACTTTTTGCTTTATCAAAGCAATAAAATTGACAAAGATTAAGCGCATCAAACATTGGGAGTGACTTGTGACGTCACTTCTATGTAAAAGTTTACCAAGGCATGACGTTTCACAACATTTCAAAGCACTAATTCGTTGTTTTTTTAAGTTTTTGTGACAAATGTAAAAATACGTGTCCAATATCTTTTATTAATCTGCCAGGTAGACAAATAAATATATCTTAACAATCAAAGCAAAAATCTTTTCTTTCACAAAAAAATAAACTCTGACTTAATTTTGCACGAATACTTAAGGTTACACTAGTCGACGGCACGAACTATTTTGTGCGCGGGGTTAAAATGCATTTTATATCAACCGACAACACGTGCGGAAGAGATAGATGCTGTGATGAGCAGTAGGAAGCTAGTTCACGTACGAATACACACTTTTGCAAATTTGAAGCGAAATGGATAATGATTTAGGACGAAACCGAGCGCGCGAAATTTTATAAACAGGCCGTTGGGAGTCTGGATATCATGAAAAAACGACTAAAGGTATCTGTTCAAAATAAAATTATTTGCATTGTTGAACTACTAATCTATCCCTGTATGGTGGCCGTTTTGCAATTTTCCGTCTTCTTATGGCATTTATTTGCGCCCAAAAATGCTTTAAAATTAGTGTCGAAATGTGGAACTTTCGACGCTCATAACTTTCAAATATTTTCTTTTTTTACTTTTTTGCTTCCATACAGGACTAGATAATAATGAGACAAATTGATATCACTTTTTATTTTGAACGTACATTATCAAACAGTGGAATAATCCCTAGACTACGTTTGTATGGAAGAATATTCGACTAGGGTACCCTTAAATCCATGTCTACCACATTTGTAATTCTTGAAGACATTATAAAAGTGAATTAGTTTTCTTAGTAATATGGTGTTATAACATGAATTCATTTTCAGTTGTACTTCTTATTCTGAGGCGTGAGCTGGCTGGCGAGCGGAGATGATTGTGTTTCTACTAATAAAATAAAACTAACTTTATGATCATGTCGCTTTATTTATTTCTCTCTCGACTGTTTCAACAAATTGATATGATGTCTTGCTTCTTTAGAGAGGTATCTTATATTCTTTAGTTATAATATCTGTAGAAAAGTGCAGGATGACTTTTTTCAGTGGGTTTTACATCTCCTGTAATAAAATAAAAAGTATTTTATTAAAAATTACCTCCGTATCAGAATCAGAATTTGAATATATTAGCTAAACTATCGGCAGATGTTACTGTATGTATGTTATTGTATTTCGTATGTTTTTTCTCCCTAAATCAAAGTAGTCGATTCCTGCATAGGAATAGAAATGATTGATTTTTCATAAATCCAATGCTGCATCATTGGATTTATGAAAAATCAATCATTTTAGATTTTGCATAATCGGGCCCGAGACCTCATTGAGTGTTACAACAACTAAGAGTAACTCTTGTTTGTCTAGAACTAGTTGTTTGTGAGAAACCTAGGTTTGTCTATACTAATATTATAAAGAGGAAACATTTTGTTTGTTTGTTTTTTTGTACCGAATAGGAACCGAAACTACTGGACCGATTTAAAAAAATATTTCACCAATAGAAAGCTACATTATTCCTGAATGACATAGGCAATTTTTTTTATCCCGAAAACGGGTCCTGTGGGTTGGTCCACGGGAGCGAAGCCGCGGGCAACAGCTAGTGTAAAGTATATTTTGTCTTTCCACTAAGAAATTATTCTGCTCTTATTGCTACTCTCCAATGGAAGAAAATATTTAGGCACGTTTGTAAATAAAAACGTAATTTGCCGCTAGCCGCGGGCCTCAGACCGTCTATTTTTTTATGAAATCACGTTCAAATTTATTCAGATCTTGAAAGAAGTATAATGCTAAGGAATTAATTTGCTTCACGAGAAATAATTTGTTCGCGGAAAAATAAATGAGTTGGAATCTTGTAAAACGTGTAATTGTGATCTTTAGTGACCCGCCTGAGATTAAATTTGAAGAACTCGAGAAAAAGCATTTCTCACCATTGCCCCACTTAACTTTTTGTTATTAATATTGCGTTTTTGTGAACACAAAGGGAAGATGTAATAAAGTTAAAATACAAATAAATGTTAAGGTTAAGAATTTCATTTGGGATTATTGTTGCTTTCCGCCTTTATACAATTATCCCATGAGTACTTTAGTAGGTCTCTTATTATGATTTTTGTAACATGATCCTTCAGAGAGAGTTTCATAAAATGTATAAACAAGGTAATTAAATTTGAGAATTGTTTATCTCACTGAAGAATAATAACAAATTGCATTCTGCTGCAATGTTTTTAATTCCACTTAGTATTATTGTGGTGACAATGGAGTCGGCAGCAGAAAGTAAACTTACAAACCCCAATTACAATAGAAGAGCAGGTTATTTAACAGCAAAACGACATTCAAAAGACGGAAAAACCGAGGGTCGGAACATCTGCACATAAAGAGGCAATTTGGAGATTGCCGGGGGCGCACAACCGCCACGGAGAATTGTGCTCAAATGTATTCAAAATTAAAAAATGAAGAAAATATTGCAAGGAAATTCATTGCGGTAAAATAAACAGGAGTGGCTTGTTACTGTGGACTTCGCGGGGGCGCGAGGAGCAACTGCTCACCTTCGACCTTCTTTCATAACTACTGTGTAGTCTGAATCACGAACTGCTTTAAGGAGTTTAGTGACTTGTGAGTTTCGAACTTCTTATTACATTTGTGTGTAGCACTAATTTGAAATGAGAAAATTGATTGCGCCAACTACCTGCGAGGTGGTCAGTCGTCGAAGGCAGTGGAGGCAGCGGATATCGCAATTTGGCGCCGAGCCGCAGTAATGGCGGCTCCTGGCTGGATCTGCGGTGGCGGACGTGCACTGCACACACCAAATAGCTACAATCTACTGAAATTCTGTCCAACTTATTTAAAGAAATCAGTCTGTAAATGTTCAGAAGAATATTTTGCTCTCCAATGTCCATATAGTCTGTGGATTACATACCAATTGAAATTAAAATTAATAAACTTGTGGCCAATTATAAGACAGTCAACCTAATCAACAACATAATTGTTTCTTTTGTATAATCCAATTAGACTGTGGAATAGAATGTACGTACATATTCATGAACATGTTAATATAATCCACAGAACAAAAAAAACGCCATATAATCAAACAAGTGAATTAAATTACAGTTCACGCAGTTTTTCAACAAAAAGCCTTTCAGAAAATAAAATATTATGTTTGTAGAATGTTTCAATGTATTACTTAACGTAATGAAAACTTACTTCAATAACAAGTTTTCAAATTGAATCAAAATACAAACATTAATTGAGCGAGTTAGTAAGAAGTTTGTGCTATGCTACGGTGTACTACGCGCTGGCTACGATGCTACGCGCCAGCTACGGCGTAGCGGTACCCGATTGAGTCCTCATGCGACCGAACGCTGGACTACCCCCAAATTATTCCGCTTCCTATTCAGAATATTAATAGCCCCGACCATAATGGCATAGTGATTTGATAATCACAAACAGTGGAGACATCTAAACAAACAATAGGTTCGAATCCATAATGTTTGGTTTATTTCCTATACCTATGTAGTTTAGATGACAGTTTTAATGTGTTATTTGATATTTCATTGGATATTTGGATTTTAGGGCCAGACAAGATTTGATGTACGGAAAGTTTGGTTAGTTTAATGGACCATTGTGTGTCCGTTTTACTTAAAGGCACATATTCTTTTAAGCAAGTTGACAGTTATGAGCATTTTTTATGGAAAGGAAGTTTTACTCAGATTAATGAGGTAGTTATATGTATGTCGCAGCCATCTGGTTAATTTTGCCAGCCATTTGGATGCCTAGGCCTATAGTTAATTGAACTAGAATCATTCAACGTTTAATAACTTGGCGTATTGAGAGTCAGCCCTGACTCAGTCAACTAATTCAAATTTAGTTCAGTTTTTTTTCCACTGGAGCGCTAGCACAGCCATTGTTTTGGTGACTACCAAAACAATGGCTGTGACATATACATATGTTCGAACCTTGTGAACAGTAGTGCATAGTCAACGACTACCACATAAAAACATTTGTTGGAACTCCTGGAAAAGCTTTATATCCTCGTTTCACATTCATCCAAACCCATAATAGTAATTATGAAATCAAATTATTACATGTTGTTGTCAAAAAACTATCGCTATACACTGAATTAATTGATGTGAGTCGGCAACGTTAGTGAAACAAGCCAATTATCCAAATAAATTGAGTTAGCCGAGCTTGGCGCGCCCCCGGCATAGTTCGCTCAAAGGAAGCGGCATGCTCCTTCGCAAAGGTGTTTGTTTCGGAGGCGCGCCGCAAATGAATATTGATGACTTCATGGGGTCCGGAGATGATTTGCTGAAAAATTAGCTTCTTTTCATCGTTTTATTGCCCTGCATCGTTTCGGAAGCGCGCTGATGAAGACTAATATAACCTTTAATTTTGCTTAGTAACGATCGCGTAGATTTATTTGCGGTCATTAAAATTGTGGATTGCTTGGCAGCTGATGGCTTCGTTTATTCTTCGTTTGTGTTCGGTGCTTAATATGTATTTATGGACTAATTTTGACGGATTATATTTGGAAAAACCTTAGAGAAGTGGTATCCTATTATCCTAATAAAAGTCACAGCACTAAGTGGTAGTTACGTATACGCATTAATGCGCACAATAACCATGGTGTATTATGCAATTACATTGACTTTTTTACACAAAAATGCCGAATTTTGTTTACACTGTGGAACGGAACGTGAAGCGACGCCACGCTTCTTCGTGTTAACTGTCAGTGTTAGTCATCATGTTTTATTTACTATGTGAATATCCGATATACCCAAAACCGAATCAGAGCACCCACTTTCCATGTGGTCTTTATGAATTAGTCCAAGAGCGAGCGAAGCGAGCTCGGGAACTTAGGGCACCCCGACACGGACAGGTTAGGTTCGAAGAGATGACGGCTCAAGGTGAGCGAGATTACTGAAGTAACAAATGAGCATGGCTTTCCCAGGAAAAATAAAAAACCGGCCAAGTACGAGTCGGGCTCGCGCACGAAGGGTTCCGTAAAATCACGTTTGTTGTATGGGAGCCCCACTTAAATATTTATTTTATTCTGTGTTTAACACGCTTTTATTAGCTTGGTATGTATCTATGTAACTATGTATCAATGTAACGGAATTTTTGAACGCGTATTACGTTGTCTGGTGGTCTGTAACACACAGCGGTGACTGGACGCTCCATTCAGTGCTGTGTGCTTACTGATAATCTGGTTGTTTTATTATACATCCCAACCCCTAACTAATGTAATTAGTGAACACCACGAAATGAATATTATAAAGAGCTATAATTATTTGTAGGTTCGTTTTATTTGTAACTCTTTAAGAATTGATTACGAAAATTCTTCAACGTTAGAAGGAAGCTACACTATAGTAGTGCACCTTATACTATTTCATAACCCAGATAAATACACGGTTCCTTTAGTATAGGTCTTGTGATCGGACCTGTAGGCAAAAGTTAGTGAAATATACGAATGTTTTTTTATGTTTGTTATTGATAGGCTCGCGCTTGGCCACTATCTCACCTGATGGTAAGCGATTATGTGGTCGACGCTATAGCACGCTTATGATAACCTCAAACATTTTATACCTTCGAAATTACGGACGGTTGGACGGTAGAACGTTGATTAGGGTGGGCATAAATATGCAGTTGTGTGCCGTGGTGGTCACATCATAGACGCGTGTCATCTTGCTATGACCAGAAGATACAATTTATATGCAAATTCAGCGCAAGATACAGCCATTGATGTCAGTGGGAGCCAGCGTCGCCCGTCGCCTCGCCCTTCGCCCGCGCCCGTCGCCTTCGTGATAGCCTTTAAAATTACTTTTGCGCTCAGAATATTCATGTTGTATTGGTAATACATATGATATTAAAATATAATATATTGTTGCGCGGTCGGGAAAAGACTTTATTATGTTTGTAGGAGGTTTCATCGCAGCGATATAGCTGGACTCTTTTTGGATATAGTCACGTCTGAATACGTGTTTGATGAATTGAGTTGGTAGGTATTTCTTGCAGTTATAAAATGCTACTAAATTCTAATTTTAAACAAAGTCTTTAATATTTATTTCGTAGTCGCTACCTACGCTAGCTCGTGGCTAAATAAAAACAGCCGCATGGGTCGATCTTAAAGGTTAAGCAACGCTTGACGAGGTCGGTCCGTGGATGGGTGACGATTTCAACATACCGAGTTTCCTCCGTGCCTCGGAAAGCACGCTAAGCCGTTGGTCCCGGCTGTCATTTGAAGATCTTTGGCAGACGTTACGGGTAGTCAGAAGCTTGAGATCTGACACCAGTCTTGCCAAGGGGTACCGTGTTACCCAGTTACTGGGTTGTGGAGGTCAGATTGGCAGTCGCTCCATGTAAAACACTGGTACTTAGCTGAATCCGGCGGTAAGTCTGGAAGCCGACCCCAATATAGTTGGGAAAAGGCTAGGCAGATTCATCATCTGCCTAGCCTTTTCCCAACTATATTGGGGGGGTCGCTACCTACGCAATACTTATGTTTCGAACTGTTGAAAATGAGAAAATTATTACACGCATATTATATTTCAGCGGTGTTTGTTCTAAACGGATTCTCCATTTGTTTTCTTTAACGACTAAAGAAAAATATAAGAAGAAACAGTAAATTATATTTGCCTTGCGGGTGAGCCTGTTGTATGAGCCAAATTAAAAACCTACTCGCAGGTATATTGTTTCTTTAAACATTCTCTGCAGAAAGATAGTTTATTTTTCTTTTATTTAAGCTTCTGTTTTTGTTAATTGTCCAAGTACTTAACAATGAAGGTTAAGTGAGTGTTTACAGGCCTATGGCTCCAGTTACAGTGATTGCATCTTCATTCCGAAGCTACCCTGCTCGAATAATGCTGGACGAAATTAACGAATTAGCAAATGAAATCAGATACGGCATAATGCGGTGCGCAGTTTGGGTCTAGGGGTAAAACTAGGAAATTTGTGAACACAAATTATGTTATATACGTAATACAATTCTAAACTATATAATGTATTATATTTTATACTATCTGTAATCATACGTAATACCAATTCTTTGAATTGTATTTATTTTTGTTTTTTTGTACAAAAGTGCGTTGTCTATTTATATAGACAACGCACTTCTGTAATAGCTGGCTCAAGAAGTATAAAATATTTTATTAAAAGTTCCATTCATAATAAATTGAATACAGTGGTAGTGGTACCTACTAAGCAAGGCTTTTGGAGATTGAACATCCCATCGGACCGACAGCTTTTAATCACTTTCAATACGAGAAGACAACTAGGTAATACAGAATATATGTATACATATAAGGAATTCTTACGTACCAAAGATTAAAAAAACCGGCCAAATGCGAGTCGGACTCACGCACGAAGGGTACCGTAACATTATCGCAAAAAATGGCAAAAATGTCACGTTTGTTGTATGGGAGCCCCACTTTTAAATATTTACTTTATTCTGTTTTTAGTATTTGTTGTTATAGCGGCAATAGAAATACATAATCTGTGAAAATTTCAACTGTCTAGCTATTACGGTTCATGAGACACAGCCTTGTGACAGACGGACAGACAGACAGACAGACGGACCGCGGAGTTTTAGTAATAGGGTCCCGTTTTTACCCTTTGGGTACGGAACCCTAAAAAGTGAATAGGAAAAATATTTCATCTTTTCTCTAGTGGCTGTTATAACTAAATGTGATATTTCTGGATAGCGTCGTAATATTGTTCCCGAGTCTTACATCGAAAGCTGCTAAACACCGAATTTCAGGGCAAAAATTCGTAACTAAATTATAGAGCATCACAAAAACTATCCAGGGGATCGTGTTACAAAGTAGCCAAATGCCTCCTCCTGGTCAAACTGTGTCCAAGTTTCTTTATTCCGGTGTGCAAGCGTTGGCGACCGCTGGCTAAGCCAATTAGTGTCCACTTGGGTAAACACCGGCTCGTTAGAGGACTTGTGTGTTTTATTCAATTCAATTTGCCAGTTCCACCGCCACTTATTGATAGGACATACTTTTCTTTGTTCGCTGTTAATTTGCTCTAGCTTCGTGCTCGCAACAACGGTCAAATATTAACCGATTGTGATTTTGCTTTGATCTCGGATTATTGTGCCGGTTTTTTGTCTTGTAGTCATGTTTTCGTACTGGTTTTCAACAGTTTGCTGCAGGGTTATCACATATTTGGAACACTCTTTTTAGCGCCTGTGTAAATAGATTGTTATAATTCAAGAACTTATTCTTTGTGACTCTGGAACGTTTCTCAGAAGAGCAAGCCTCAATCCCTAACTTTTGATTCAATTTCCAAAAAGTATGTTTTTCATTCGAAATAATAGAGCAAGATATTCAATTAGAACTCCATTCATTTCCATATGATTATTTATCCGTGTCTGTTCAGTATCACCGCTATATCGAAGGTGTTCCAGCCAGTTCGGCGATCGGCACATCGAAGGATGTCGCGGGTCTCGGTAATCTAGTCCGTGACTTGCAAGTGGAATGCGTGGTTTTATTACCTCCCGGCGGGGTGAGGGTCCACGGAGGGAGGGAAGGGGGTGAGAGGGGGTGCTCTCCTCGTCGTTAGTTGTGCCGCATTGTGCCGGTTATTGCCGCCCGCGACGAACCTCGCAGACAACCCGTGCGAACCTCGAACAACCCGAAACTATATCTCGATAACAGTTCAATTATAATTTTTAATTTAATATCATAGTCAAACTTTTGTTCTCACGAGGTATTCTGTATAAAATTTTGCATGTCTTGTCGACGGTCTCTGAAATTTTATTCTATGCGGATGATAAGAAGGAAGGAATTGCCTGCATTGTGCTCTAGGCAGTAGTCTTTTAAAGTTTTGGGAGGTTTTAATAAAGAAATACCCGGCTGTTGATGAAGATAAACGCTGAATCATATTTCAGAGTATTGCCCCTTCACCTTATCTGGTTACCACAGATAGCACTTAACATTTTTTCATAATTCCGCCTGTGGCTTAGCACACAGTGGGTTACGTTCATTGAGTAGAAAATTATATGCAAAATCACGAGGGAAGTCACGGCCTGACGGAAAGGTTGAGCGGCGAATAATTAATATTGAAGCTTTGTAAAGTTTTTTTCATAATAACGAAGCATATTTTCCTGAAAACAGATTATCCCAATTTAGCGTAGCAACATTGTAGTAGGGGATTAATTTGGACCACGGCTATGCGCAATCCAAAGCCATTTTAAAAACATGGCGCGTCCATAATGATGGCTTGATGAGAGGCGCGTCAGTGCGCTGCACTCTCTGGCTACCCACCCCTCGGCTCCAAGCCCTTCCTACGTACGTAACATAACCTTGTAGAATTTTACGTGAAAGAACTCGTTTAAAAACTTTTTGGATGTCTCAAAAGGTCGTGTCAATTTTCTACGCCTCCAAAGATCTGGAAATATGCGTCGTTTTCGATGTAAGTTCAAATTAGCAGACATCTCGGCGGTTTATTTTCGAGAATTTTCGCATACTTTGATTTTGCAAATGATGTTTATGACTGTAGTTCAGCGAAAGAACAATATTGATAACTAGCTTTTGCAAGCGACTTCGCCCGCGCGAATTTTTAAAAACCTCCCAAAGGAAAAAAGCCGGGGATAGCCTTTTGTGCTATGCCAGACTATAATCCAAATTTCATTCAGATCTGTTTAGACGTTCTGGCGTGATTGAGTACCAAACATGCATCCATCCATCCATCCAAAATATTAGGTAGGATGTTTAGAAATAAAAAAAATATTATAAGAAAAACACTGCAGCGCAATTTTCCTTGAAAGAAACAATGCTTTTTGTACCTAGACTTTATCAAAACAAGTCTAACGTCCAAGTAGCTCCTAACTGCTAGCAGCAATTTTCAACTTAATTATATTAATAGCTTTTATACGAGGGGCTGTTTGCTTAGGGAGCGACACGAGAGCATATTCTGAAGTTGACGGTACTTGTAGTAAACTACATGTTAACATGTTTGTGAGTAGAAATTAGAGAGCAAACTGTGGGACACTTACTAGTTCAGTGATAGGCGTCCCACTCGAGATGGGGACCTCCTAACAACTGAACTGTCCCAAGTCTGCAGCGAATAACAATGTATTGCATGAACAAAACACTTGTACGAGAACATGCTTGTACTCTTTACTTTCACTTCACTTCTAAACTGCATAACGAGATGTACATATTGCATTTTCAGCTGTCGTAGATGTACATATTCGTGAGTATGTTTTTTGTTGTGAATATTACCTTAGTTGGAAGAACTCAAACTTAACAATAATCTAAACTGACAGTTACTACTATAGTCTTGGGTACTCTTGGCTTATGAAAACAAGAACAATTGCACTTAGAGAAAATTACATTATGCGAATTTAACGGTGAAAGGTGAAAACGACGTTTTCTAAAAATGAAACCTAGCTAGTTTAACAGAAATAAATATGTAAGAAAACATAATTTACGAAAAAAAATTGTCAACACAATAACAGACACCCAAAACATCTGACTGATAAAAAACATATTATTTTAGTTTTCGCACAAAAAATGTACACATACAACATGGCACAAGTTGAGCAGAGTTTTTCGAAAGTTTCCTTCTTTACTTATGTTGAGGACGGTCGAAGCGAGCGTCGAACTCCCTAACTCGTGTTATTGAATTTAATGTACCCTCCGCGTGCCTAGTCTATTCAGTGTCGATAAAATCACTTGGACCTGTTAGACATTACAGTGTGTGTTGACGCCGTACACTGTACCGTACCGCTGTGTGTCTGCCAACTAAGTGCCTTGAATTAGTGTTGCTCGAACGAATGAAATGAAAGTCTGTTTGCTTTATTCCAAAGAGTTCCTTTTGATGTCTCGTGTTTACAAAATAAACGTAAATGATAAAATGACACACGACCTAGACGAGTCGGCGTGTAATTTTTTGCGTTCGGTTTACCGCAAAAGGTTTCTTTAAGCTAACATTTGCATTTGGCGTCGCCTTCGGTTCGAGTGTTCGGAAGAGACGCACTTTAATCACAGAGAACAGGTGGGAAGAGCCGACGAGCAATTTTAATATTGGAATTTCTTATCAAAGCCAGCTTTTTCCCGCAAATAGTACAAAAATATTTGTTTCGTTCGGGCAATTTCGCGGAGGATTCGTTTGTATACTTTTTCAAACGGATTTGAGATTAATCTTCGTTTATCCTGCTGGTTTATAGAATTAGCAATTTATTTGTCACAAATAATTCGTGATACAAATTGAATTTGTTTTTTTTAATTCTCATCAGGCTTATTTTTACTCAGGTATATAACTTTGTATTTTAATGGGTTGCCGTAGGTTCTAATAAAAACTGAATCTTAATAGGATCACTCATATGTCGGTCTGTCCGCCTGTCACAGACAATTTGTCCCGATCAGCTGTACCGATTCCGTTGAAATTTAGTAAGTACACATATGCATGCACTTCTGTGAAACAAACACGGACGCGTAAATTTTGAATATCATCATCTGCCTAGCCTTTTTCCCAACTATATTGGGGTCGGCTGCCAGTCTTACC
Organism: Orthosia incerta; assembly: GCA_948252205.1. Classification (NCBI taxonomy): domain Eukaryota; kingdom Metazoa; phylum Arthropoda; class Insecta; order Lepidoptera; family Noctuidae; genus Orthosia; species Orthosia incerta. The sequence goes on from OX411744.1 coordinate 15,994,044, forward strand.
GGATTCAGCTAAGTACCAGTGTTTTACATGGAGCGACTGCCTCTCTGACCTCCACAACCCAGTAACTGGGTAGCACGGTACCCCTTGGCAAGACTGGTGTCAAATCTCAAGCTTCTGACTACCCGTAACGACTGTCAAAGATGTTCAAATGACAGCCGGGACCAACGGCTTAACGTGCTTTCCGATGCACGGAGGAAACTCGGTATGTTAAAATGGTCATCCACGGACCGACCTCGTCAAGCGTTGCTTAACCTTGATGATCGACCCGTGCGGCTGTTATTATTTAGCCACCAGCTCCTAAATTTTGAATATAGTGTCATTTAATAGAAAACGGAGGAATAAATAGTAAATTGAAAAATAGTTTTCAAACTGTACGGTACTTAACAAATGAAAGGACTTATTGTGATTGTTCAAATATATTTTTTATTTATTTTATTTTTCTTTAAAAAAACGTTGCCCCACACTAGGAATTTCTCCTGTATCGTGGGTGCGTTTACAAACATATAAACTCACATACACAAACACCCAGAGCCGGAACAACTATTTGTAGATCATACAAATATTTGTTCCGTGCGGGAATCGAACCCGCGACACGCAGCGCAGCAGTCAATCGCTCAACCACTGCGCCAACCGTGCGCCCATTAATTTATAATATTAAAATAAATAATTTTAAAGATAATAGATGAAAATTTACCAGTCCCCCGTATTTTTGAAACGACTGAAATTCTCGAGAGAGACTCGCGCACGGTTCCACCGTGCGTGAGTCTCTGTCCAATCCACAATTGGCCGGTATTTTTCACTAGCTGTGCCTGCGGGTCAGTCTACCTGAAAGTACATTTGGAAGTAAATTATGAACCTAATAATCATAAGATCTGAAACAATGAATGTTGCGTGGAAGAGGTAAAATGATGTATGGTGATTCACTAGCTGAAGATAATAGGGAAGAACTGAAACATATAGTCCTCCAAACCAAACTTCAGTCACGGTGGTTAGCCACGCGGTTCCATTCAGATTGGTCTAAACACAGAATAGCCGCGACAAACACAAGTGCGCTCTCTGTTCCCGCATTCTCATAGTCCGCTGGGCTGGGACGACAATTTGACACGTCTGGAGAGAGATCAGGCGCAGCTTAACGGCTAAACTTGCTTTTCCAAGACACGGGGGTATCACACCATCAACTTCAAAGCGCCAAGCTGCCACTGATAAATATTCTGAAGGCTACGAAGATCCGGCTCGTTCAAACACTAGTCTTTTCCCATTTTTTGTTGATGTTATGCTCTTCGGAGACCTGGAAAGATGATTGATGCCCTGAAAATGTGGTACGCAAGGAAAATTTTTCGTGACGATCACAACCGCTCTGTCAAGAGTGCCACGACAAAAGGAACACCTAAGGTTTGCGAAAATGTTTGCATCTTTTCGGGTAGTTTAGATTTTCTTTGGATCATCAATACAGAATATAACATTAATATGGAGTTATTTAATTGACAAATTCAGAAAACCGGCAAAGTGCAAGTCAGACTCCCAGATCGACGGATCCGTGCAAACAGTTACATTCACCAAAATAATAAAATTAACATTATTGAAGTTCTTAAACAATGAAAGCACCGCACATTGTTCTAACAAAAGGATAAATTGGATTGACGGACAAGATTAACTTTGCCGTTGGAAAACTGTTATCCCCATACATCGGCATTGGTCGCGGTCAGTTTACTAACTGCGAATAAGTTAATAATCGTCTTTTTAGGGTTCCGTACCTCGAAAAGAAAAAACCGAACCCTTATAGGATCACTTTGTTGTCCGTCCGTCCGTCTGTCTGTCAAGACCCTTTTTCATAGGAACGCGTGGAGGTATCAAGCTGAAATTTCACTAAGCCAACGCAATCAAATGATACAGCCGTTTATGCCGCAATTTTCTGCCATTTTTCGACACTCGCAAGGGAATCAAAACCTACAGGGTACTTCCCGTGAACTCAGAATCTTGAAATTTGGTACGGAGCAACGTCTTATAGCACAGATAAAGGAAAAATTGCGAAAACCGTAAATTTGTACGAGGTTTGTACGGAACCCTCGGTGCGCGAGTCCGACTTGCACTTGGCCGGTTTTTTTTTATGATTTAGCTACAGGTTTACGGTTTTCAGATTTTTCACTTTACTTGTGCTATAAGACATTGCTTCAAGATTCTAGGTCAACGGAATGTACACTATAAGTTTTGATTCTCATGTGAAGTCATTTATATGCAGCATAAACGACCGTATATTTTGATTTCGTTGATATTTTTACAGCTTCAAGCAATTGCAGATATGAGTATATATTATTTCAATTTGATACCTCCAAGCGTTTTAGATAAACAGGTCTTGACACACGGACAGACAGACAGAAATTTTTCCTTTTGAGAAACGGAACCCTAAAAATAACACTTTCGGATAGGTTAGGACCGAAATTCATGCTGCTTTGTTGATTTATGAAGAAAAGCTAAATGGTTAAGAGAATGTGCTAGGATGTGTGTGTTCATGTTCAAGTTTACTTTGATTTTATTTATTCTAATATTTTAAATCTGAATATAGAAAAGCTGGTTTTGAACTTGTACGATTATTCAGTGTGATAAAAATGTACACAATTGAAAAAAAATACTTATTTTCTCGTTACTTGATGGTCCCATCGATGGAATCTAAAGACTCGTGTATACCACCCAACAGGCCAACGAAAACTCTGTGAATGCTTGCACGTATTCAATTTTCTCGACAATATTTCACTCTGCTGGCTTTCTTCGTTACATTGCAAGTTCTCCACAAGAATGCCTCAAAACATATATTTATTTGCGGAACCACAAATACCCAGAACATGATGTCAAATGTGATGAAAATTGAAACAAAATTGAAAATAAAAAATATGAAAATATCAGCAGTGTTTGTTTCGTATCAATATCCGGATTAGGTCGAATCAAATTTGGTTTGTAGGATCAGGATTTATGCAACGCTCTCAATTTCCTGCGACGACAGCGGAACATCCGGCATGCACTGCGCCCTCCCCAGGCCCCGCTCCCCGCACCCCCGGGCTGCCCGCCGAGGCCCTCCGTCGTCGCCGCAGCCGCCACCGGGCCGAGCGTAAAATGGAGCGCGGGCATTTGCATAGCGGCACTCGAGCCGAGCGGACCGGCAAATTGTTGTCGCATCAATGACTCGATCAATACACCATATCTATCTTCGACTACTCCGGATGTTTTGTCATATTGGTCAAAAGTAGGATTTTACCGAGAGGATTTTAAAACATGAGATATTTTTCAGACAACGAAAACAACATTGATTAAAGTTTTTCTTAACAATAAACACCTAGTTTCATTATAACATGACAACTTACCTCCACACCTATTTTATTTGACAGCGAATCCTGAATAAGAGTCCTTCATGGTAACTTATTAGTCGTCAATTTTGATGCAAGTGGGCAAGCAGAGATTGTAATGAGACTACACTCCTGCGCACGAGTGTGGAAATAGAAAAAGTAAAGCACTGCGTGTAAAGTAGCCTATAAAGCGGTGGATAGAAGCCAGTTCTCAAGTGTGTTTTTAAAGTAGTTTTTAAATATAAAATAAAAATATGTACATTAACCTAAAAGAGGTACTACCAATTGTAGGTTATTGCATATATTTTACTCCCCAGGATTATGACACTATCCGCAAGCGCTGTGCCTCCATAGTGCGCAGGATGTGGGCCAACAGCCTAATTGCGTAAGTAAATTCGGCAAGGCAACGGGTTTGACTTTTAGTATGAACAATCGACCAATCACATAAGCGGAAATCCACATCGCATCTTTCATCTCGCATTGTTCCGATGATGGCGGTAGACTTTCGACTGCCCCAAAAAGGATACGAAAAGAGAAAAATAAAAGAAAAGGATAAAAGAGGATATGAAAAGAGAAAAAAAGGAAAAGAACAGAGCTTCGATCACGAAGGCCTAGCGTGCACCACGATTTATTATTATGCGATAATTTTGTCGCAGGAATGCAACGTATGAGTTACTACGGTAGTTCGCGCACATTCAAATAATAAATCGCAGCGATTTAAAAATCGTGATTTGACACAATTTGCTGCGTTTGCTCGCGACGTGATTATCGCGAAAGTAAACTGGAGCGTATGGATTGGTATGGTCCCGCGTGCACTACGACAGAAAAATCGCGCACTCGGCTGGCGCCCATTCGTATTCCGTTCTTTCGAGATTATGCATGTCGGCGCCTGCATCTCCACTGAAGTCTCAATACGAAACGAGGCTAGCCGAGGAATATTTGATAATCGCATTACAAGAAAACTCCAAATAATTTTAGATCATTCTATTTCTGATAAAAGAAACCCTTAATAAATCTATCCGCTGTAAAAGCATGAGTCCAGTGACGATTTTTTTTTCTTCTGTCCCTCCAAAGTAGTAAATGAGACAAGCAACTTGTACCGATTCTAGGTGAGACTGATCAATGACCACCGATTTTTTATCGCAGTGCGTGCTCTATATTTTCTGCCATATTCTACAGCGCAATTCTAAAAACCGTGTCGCAAGTAGCAAAATCGTGGAGCGCGCTAGGCCTAATATTAGTGATCGAACGCACAGAGAAAAAAAAGGTTACGTTATGGTTAGGACCAGGACAGGCAGCGAAGCTGTGGTGCCCATGAGCGGGATGATGTTATGCCGCCGTCCCAGAATGGGGAGAAAATCAGCATCTAGGGGGATCGGGGGTAGGGAGGGATGGCGACATGGAGAGAGCGACTGTCGCAACCCAGCGCTGGGCACGCCACAATTGCGGCGACAAGGCCCCTCTTTGAGGAGTGGCTAGAGAGGCGCCACGGCGTCCTCACCTTCCGCCTGACGCAGGTCCTCACCGGACACGGCAGTTTCGGGAGGTTCCTGTTCAGGATTAGGCGGGAGGAAACGCCCGGGTGTCACCATTGTGTAGATCGCCCGGAGGACACGGTGGAGCATACGGTGGAGATCTACCCCACTTGGGCTGGGCACCGCGCTGTCCTCGTGGAGGCGATCGGCGGTGGCAACCTCTCGCATCCGGCCCTGGTTCAGGCCATGTTACGGAGCGAGAGGGTATGGGCATCTGTCTCCTCCTTCTGCGAAGTAGTAATGCTCGTGAAGGAGGATGCGAAACGCGTGAGGGAGACGCAACGAAGACGCCCTCACGCCCCTAGCCACCGCAGGAGACGCCCTGGGCATCGGGAGTCGCGAGCAGATTCCCGGCCACCGTAGGCGCGGGCTTGCGGACAGCGAGTAATGGGTAGCTCGCCGTCCGATAAGGACCAGGCCCGAGTCGACGGCGCGTTGTGTTCCACGCGCGCCTCAAAGAGATGTCAGCAGAATTGACGGGGTCCGCGAGGACCGATGCCTGTCTGGGTCGCGGATAAATTTGAAAAAGAGTTACCGCAGCCCTGGCTCAAGCAACTAAGGGAACACGGGTGGGTTTTAGTCAGTAAAAGTCTGACACGCCCTCCCGCCTCACCCAGAACGGGAGAAGTCATTGGATGATTTCCAACAGAAAAAAAGGGACGAGGTAACTTGTAAAGGAAACAAGAAGCGACTGCTTTGATAGCGCGCCTATTCGGGTGACTATGTCCACAGCCGTCTCCTTGAGATTCGGGCCATGATTCTGATAATGCACGAAGCTAACAACCTGGCTGTGTGCTCCGTGGGAAAATGTAATAGTGACGTAAACAAATGACACAGCCACATTTCCAATCTATTTATTTTTACACGAAATTAGATATCACCTACCTCTGTTCATTACCCCCTCACTAAATGACATACACGTACTTACTGTAAGCCGGTATGTTTTTCAATAAACTAGTGCAAATTGTTAACACATCTCACGCGAGGCGGCTCAACCAAATGAAAAATGATATTATATGACGGTAATTGAATACATGATCAGAATATAAAACAATACATCAGAACGTCTATCTACCCTCCTGATGTGTGCCTCGTTACTAGGCGTTTACCTAACTTTTAATTAACTCCTATCATTACTTCAGCCACCTAATTAAAATTTGTTTTAAAATGACAATTTAATCTAAAAAGGTTTGACGTCAGGGGCAGTTTATTTTGCTCTTACTTTACGGTAACGTACAAAATTCGTAGTAGTACAACGTATGATAATGTAACGATTTGGTTAAGATATTTTGTAAAAATATAAGATATTTTTTTTGTAAATGCTATCTGTAATACCCAAATCAAATTAAAATGAATTAACCTACTCGTAGAGAATATTGTTTCAGTAGCCGTTATAGATTTATGCATGTTTATAGACGTAATTGTCAATAGATGTAGGCACTATCACGGTTTGTTATAAAACCCTAGCTGATGAAATAATTATTTCATTAATTCATCAGCTAAGTATTACGTTACATCTTTGCCTACCCATTTGGCGGATAAAAGCGTGATGCACACAATTACAGTTCATAGACTGTATACGACGTTAGATTCTTGGTTTCAACCAAGCTTGTTTGGCTTGGAATTAAGTCAACAAAAATTTAGGTGATAAGTACCATTACGAAACTTATTATTTTGACAATTCTTTTATCTAAACTTTCTATTATTTTAGGAAGTAGGCCAGTAGGACAAAACTGATAAGAGTAGAATTATCTAATACAAAATATTCTCATTTGCTCAGATTTTTATTTCTGTGTACTAGTCTAATAACACTACGGCCTACAGCAGCTTCACAATCGACATTCAGTAGCGGAACTCTTTATTTCCATACTTTTTTTGTTGTGCATGACTGAACGATCGAGCTGCGGAGATGTGCGTGGTTCGTTACCGTCGCGAGTCGCAACTGGAATACACATTCAGTGCGTTCTAGGCCCTGATTCACAAAAAAACCCGCTTTCTTTTCTAAAATATTTCATTCTATTCTTGACAATGCGTTGTTTTGCACTAGGATGTTATTTACATGGTGATAGGCATCACATGCAAAAATAATAGGGCCCATAATAATCGGCGATCGATTATAAATATTAATAATCAGACATCGAACTTGCTATTCGTAGCGCAGAAGCACAATCGATCAACCTAGGTGCACCAGAATTGAGAAGGTACTAAAAACAAAAATTATAAGATTGTAGTGCAGAAATAAAATCTTAGATAATTTCTTTACAATATAGGTAATATGATCTAACATCGTAAGACTACATAACTGAAAATATTTTCATGAAACGCGACTCAACTTGAGACTCGGGATCCATTTCGGTTCGTTTAAGTTTGACATTTATAAGTCAACTGTTTGTGGAGCCTCCGTGTATGTCGCACGATGACAGAATTTGCAATGAAAATTTACTGTGTCAACGTGCATTGGTATTGTGAAGTGACATCTGGCTTGAAATGGTACGTTCCGACGAGCATGTGCTGGTATGTCGGTGTATGTCGGGTTATGTCGCCGTGCAGTGGATATGTCGTGATACTGTTATGATTATGTTATACATGTCACAGTGTAGCAACGTAAATAGGTAGTAGGGTTAGTGTATGTTTACGGGATAAGAAAAGAAGTGACCTTAATGCATATGAAGAGAACTACGTCCAGTCTTTGATTAGGAATCTCTAAAAGACTGTACTTAGCCAAAGATAAAAAACATCGAGACCGCGCGGTGAATTTTCGTGAAAATATTGGTCACCGTAGTACTGCACAAGACTAATTAAGGAGACACGCATAGGTGTGTACGCTCCATGTAAGCAAATGAACTGGGAGCACTTATAAGGCCCTTAGACCTTACTCGATAAGGCGGGTCAAGTTAGTTAGAACTTTCAATCTTTTATTTATTAGTCTATGGTTAGAACCATGACAACTTACGAGCCGTACGAGCGGATACGCTTAACCACGTGAGTAGCGAGTGAAGCGAAAGCTCTTACGATACAGCGAACGAAGCGAGCCCACTCTTGACTCACTCTAGGTAAGAAGTTGAACTTCGGACATAGTTTGGTTTTTACCCGACTGCCGAAGGAGGGTAATGTGTTATCAGTCTAAGTATGTATGTAGGTATGTTTGTTCCTATGTGGCGTTGGGCGCCATATTGTGGGGGCCCAATTTTCACCGTGTGGGGTTTAAGAAGATCAAAATAAAGGGTTTTAAGAGGTGATTTCAAAAATATAAAACACATATGCTTAAATGAACCTAATTTACCTAAAAATTTATAAATTAATTCTGTAGTGTATGTAGATGTCAATAGATCGCGCTACAAGCCGATAACAGTATTGTAATGTTGTCTCGTACGCATACGTCGCTCGGTTATAAATACCGGTCCGAGTAGTGGGGCGATCAGTCAGTACCAATTCCGCCGCCGGCCGCTGTCGCGAACGCACGTTCCGCTGCGCTCCCCCCGCCGCCCGCACCCCGCTCACGTGTTTCGTCGCGATCTACGCGACGCGTCCGCGGTTGCGTCTCGCACCGCCGTCAAAGGTACTTTTAAGTGCCGTATATAGTCCGGACCGGTCCTGTTGAGGATAGGGAAGGACTATTGAGTGTTTCTTTAACAGATTGTCACGATTTTGGCCCCGTCTGGGTAAAAACCACGGTCTTAGTGGTCCTCTGGTGGAAACCTTACGGTGCTAACGAAAATCAGAGGGGGTGTAGACCCAACGCACCCGCCAAGCTCCTTCAGAGCACGGCAGTCAGCTGGAGACGGGAGCAGGGGACCTGGCCTTGGTGTCTAGCCTAGTCAACCCCTGACTCTGCTTTCAGCATTCACCTGGCACGGTTGGGTGTTTCTACCCCTACGTGCCAGACAACGGTACACATCCGACGGGTACCCACCTTCTGTGGGCCACCCAGTACCTTAGGGCCCCTACTCACACAATAAGATTGGTGGTAGGTATAGCACAGCTTAGGGCTCACCTAGGCACTCACCTCCCAGTCTAACCCGGCTGGGAGGGTAGGTTCACACATCCCCGGGCCCACCTACCCGGGGACTTTCGTTGTCCGTCCCTTTGTAACTGACAAGATAAGATATTGTTACAATATCTTATCTTATCAAGTTTGTTATTGTTTACTTTCTTATCACTCGTATTGGTATTATCGGTTGCCACGATGCATCCCGTCGAGGCACTTATAATGCTAATCGAGGACGCGCTGTCGGAGTACCCAAGCCCGCGCAGCGAAAACAAAAAGAGGCTTAAGATTATTCTGTCCGCTTTAGCCCGTGCCCCCCCGCCCCCGCCCATACCCTTCTCGGACGATAGTGCCGCCGCTCCCCCGCCTGCCACTGCCGTAAGCGCAGATTCTATTCCCGCGCTTGTAATCGACGAGTCTGCTATAGACTCGGACGAATACGAGACTTCCGATGACCTTTCTTCTGACGACTTTCAAGTCGTTCAGGGCGGAAAAAGAAAGAGGAAAAATAGGGGCAAGTCCAACCCCAAGTCCAAGGCCAAGAAGGTGACTGCGTCTCCCACCAAGCCCTCAACTGTGCCGCCCACCTCTCCCGGCGCACAGGCCCCCCCCTCCCCCGCCTTCTCACCAGCCACCACCCCTCTCGCACCTTCCCCGAGGTCAAGTCGCTCGGGTAGCCCCATGACCGTGGCCGACGCCTCTCAAGGGTCGAGCCGTGCCCCTAGCCCTAACAAAGCCCCCAAAATACAAAAGCCCCCGCCAGTATTTCTCCACGATAAAGATAAGTGGACCGAAATTTCTAAATCTTGCGTTGAACGCAAGATTAATTATGTTAATGCCCTCGCCTGTCAGCTGGGTATCAAAATCACAGTCCCGACCCCTAGTGACTTCAGAAAGCTCACTAAATTTCTTAAGGAAAGGAACTTTGCGTTCCATACCTACACGTTGCCCGAAGAAGCGCCCATCCGTGTTGTGATCCGGCGCATTCCCAAGGAAATTCCTGTTGACGAAATTCGCGCAGATTTAATCGCGCAGAAAGTCCCCGTCCTTTCTGTCCACCGTATGCATAAAGCTAGAGGTGGGCAAGAATACGATATGGTTGTCGTAGAGTGCAGCCGTACCGAGTCCCACAATCCCATCTTCAGAATTACCTCAGTGTGTTCTTTGTCCGGTATCTCAATTGAGAAACCATACCGCCCTTTCGTAGTTGGTCAGTGCCATCGCTGCCAACTATACGGCCACAGTCAGAAGAACTGTTTCGCGACCCCCAGGTGCGTAAAGTGCCGAGGGGACCACAGTACAAAAGACTGTACCCGCCCCAAGAACCCTGCCGAATGCACGGAGCCCCCAAGCTGCGTGCTTTGTGACCAAGTCGGTCACACGGCCAATTATAAAGGATGTCCCCGTGCCCCGAAACTTGCGCCTAAAATGGCCAAGCGAGCAGGTGAGCGCGAATCACGCGCAGCTCCCGCATCCCAAGCCCCACCCAGACTAGCCCCACAGAGGCAGTCACCATGGGGTAAACTAAACCACCAAAGAGTGGCCCCCCAGACAAACCAGCAGACTATCCCAGGTCTGATGGATCACCCCATCCCGGCACCGACCCCCAACCCGGCCCCTCAGGCCCCTGCCGCCCCCATGACCGCTCAAGGCCGCCATATGGCTCCCAACACTGTCGCCGCGAGCCAGCCTAAAATCAACTCTAATGCCAGACGTAGCGTCGCCGACATCATTTTCGGTGCCTACGCAATCTGGATGACAGACGAGGCACGATCGCTAGCCGCTGAGATCGAAAAGATCGAAGCTACAGGTAATATACCTAATCTAGCCGAATCCCAAGCCCTATTTCATAGGTATCCCTCCATAACAAAGGAGCTAGATAGCCTAGTATTCACAAATGGTCAATGGGTGCGCAAGTAAGTCGCAACCTTGACCCTTTTATTATTATTTACACAATAAAAGTGTAATCTCAGTAACATCATGTTTTTCGCCAACTTAGGCTTTGTCCTTGACCCCATGACCTCTCTACCCTGCTCCTTAAGAGCCGTAGGGCGTAGATACAAACGTACATACACAAACCGATTCGTTACGTCCTCGCCGCCGAGGGCCGCCGCGTATTCTTTTAATATTTCCCGCCAGCCCGCGATTAGCTGAGCAATAGTTAAAATATTAGATATAAAAGGAGTTTCTTATCCGTTCTTCTCCACCTAGGTAGTTTACGAACGGAAAGTAAATTCATTAAGTTAGATCCAGCAATAGTTGTTCCCCAGCGACGCCCTGAGCCGAGGTTCGACCCCAACTGGGGTAGCCCTCAGCGTTGTCGCTTAGGTTAGAAAATTTGCGCCTGGCTGGATAGGCTATTTAGCTTAGTCTCAGCAGGATTAGTCCGGTTAAGCAGTAACAAATCACTTTGATTGACACTGCGAGACGCCACGTAGGAAAAAAAAAAAAAAAAAAAAAAATGGGGCGATCAGTCGTTATCGGTCTGTTGGCCTGTGCGGTGGTGCGTTGGCGAGTCGACTATTAATATTGATAAATGTGCATATTTTACATTGGCGACGAGGATAAAACCGTAGAGTAAAATAAAGTTGTTTTTCTCTAAAAGGAACATGAAGACTTTGGTTACAATGCATTATATTCCATTCTATTCTATAATAATAAAAAAATAAAACAAGAAAAAAAATGTGTGTGACGGTGACAGTTAAAATCAGTGGCGGTTCGTTTTGAAGCGCATCACATGTATACGATAAGTAGTGCACTTGCTGAGTAGTGCTGTGGAATTCAACCTCGTAAACACACACTGTGCACACTGTTGGCACACAACACCGTCTGCGTCGTATTGTTTTGGTCCCACCAAAACTGAATGCAGTAGAAGTAAGCCCTTCTGCTTCGCGTCTACATGGCAGGAACAATGTGGGACTAATTTAAGGAGTCGTCTAGTTTTCTACGACTACCCTCAGAATCTCGAATACTGAAAAATAAGTCTAGAGTGGAGCAACAAGAAAGCTAGCAACAAACAAGGAGCTGGACAGGTCAATGAGGAGCGTGTGTATGTGTGGATCCATACACACGGCTCTTTATGCCAATCTGGTGAGTCGTTTTCATTCATTTTCAAAAATCGATCGATCGATCATTTTTGTCTTCAGATCTTAATTCACTTGCTTACTTTTAAAGTAACATGATGATAGTATTAGATCCCGCGATCGCTATCTTTTGAAATCTGTAAATATTATAGAATGAATAATGACGCTCACGATCGCATACAAAGGATGCCTCTAAGTTGTGCTCCTAACGAGTTAAACGTAGAAAACAGTGAGGAGGCTTCCTCCACCGAGCAGGAGAGCACATACCGTAGCTCACACTGTACGCACTTTTCTGTAGTCGTACCTGCAATTCACTTGTGAGTTGTTCAGGGGGCGATGGGCAGCTGGTGGTGTAGCGGGGACACTGGTCTCATAGGAGATTCGTTGTATTGGTTTTGTAATAACCTAGAAGTCGTAGACTCTATGTGAAGTGATGTGTGATGATCACTTGAGGTTGTGACGATATGGGTGGCATGAGTGTCACTAGCTACTGCGGCAGTCGTGCCATGAGCGTTGTATATGATCTAAGCTGATACGGTTTCTGATCAATTACTACTAAGGCTTAGAGGAACTTTTCGCTATTGGTGATCGTTAGACACTGAAGGCTTTAAATAGGCACGCTTAGAACTTGGAAGTATACACACGATAGGTTTAGGAAGATGATAGTGGATCACGTACTCACGTTCCAGTCGATGTTGATTTCGATAATGATATTTGATGAGCAAGCTGTAGAAGGTCGAGTAATTCAGTCTATCAGCCGTAGCATGTACCGTACCAGTGGTTAATCTTGGCCGTAAATCGGTATAATTGAGGCAACACAAGTAGTCCGTAGGTTCGCGATATTGCGTTTAGCTCTTTTGGAGGTCTGGGTCTAGATAGACCGTTGTGTGAGGGCAATACGATTGCTGGACGGTTTGAGAGCCGTGGCGTTAGAGGCTTTACTCGAGGGTTTCTGTTGACTTGGCAGTATTGCTGCAGTAGAGTTTCGAAGTTTCTTTGGAACGACTGTGACTGTGTTCAATCAAATTCTAAAAGAGTTGAATTGGTTAAAAATAGCCTAGTTGGCCTTTGTGGCAACTGTGAGCCTAGGTGGTAACCGCTGGCATAACATAAAATCACGCATGTGGTGTATTATTGGGAAGTTCCTGATGGAGAAACCGAGTGACACTGCCGACCTGGGAGTCGAATCCGTGACCTCATGATTAGTTATTTGATTTGAGCTACATGATTAGTTCTAAAATAATAAATCAAAGAGCACACAAATGCAGTAGAACGTACCTACTGGTCATTAAATTGACAGGCAGTAGAATATAGCTACTGGTCATTAAAATGACAGGCAGTAGAAAATAGCTACTAGTCATTAAATTGACAGGCAGTAGATTATGCCTACTGGTCATTAAATTGACAGTCATCAGAGAATGACAGTAATAGCAGTAGATTATGCCTACTGGTCATTAAATTGACAGTCATCAGAGAATGACAGTAATAGCAGTAGATTATGCCTACTGGTCATTAAATTGACAGTCATCAGAGAATGACAGTAATAGCAGTAGATTATGCCTACTGGTCATTCAATTGACAGTCATCAGAGAATTACAGTTTTAGCAGTAGATTATGCCTACTGGTCATTAAATTGACAGTCATCAGAGAATGACAGTAATAGCAGTAGATTATGCCTACTGGTCATTAAATTGACAGTCATCAGAGAATGACAGTAATAGCAGTAGATTATGCCTACTGGTCATTCAATTGACAGTCATCAGAGAATGACAACAATAGCAGTAGATTATGCCTACTGGTCATTAAATTGACAGTCATCAGAGAATGACAATAATAGCAGTAGATTATGCCTACTGGTCATTAAATTGACAGTTATCAAAGAAAAAAAAGAGAGAAGTCAGCAGTAGTGGTACTTTATATGTACATACTGGTCACACCCGGAAGACCCAAGAGATGAGATCTGGTGTGTAGAATACTTCACCGTTGCTGATTGGAACAGAGGCAGTGGCACGCGTCCGCAAATTCACTTACCGCGGGAGCGTCGTGTCATAGACTGGAGGTAGTGAAGAGGACATCGCATCAAGGATTGCTAAAGCACGATCAGCTACCTTCGCACAGCTGAGACCTGTTTGGCAATCGCGGAAACTGACCTGAAGGATCAAACTTAAAACTTTCTCAACTCAAATCCGTGCTGCTTTACGGTGAACGGTCACAAAAGACATCTCACGCCAGATCCAAGTCGTCGTCAACCGCTGTCTTCGTCGCATACTCGGCATTTACTGGCCCGAGACCATCACCAACGTAGAGCTTTTGGGGCAATGCCACGAGAGCCCAATTGACCGCCAGATCAAGCGTCGTAAATGGAGTTGGATCGGCCACACGCTGCGAAGGGATTCTGATCATATACCTAAGAAAGCGCTGGATTGGAATCCCCAAGGCAAAAGAAAGCGTGGCCGTCCCCGTCAAACCTGGATGAGAGGATGCCGCGCAGCTTCCCGGACGCTGCCTGGCCGAGTGAGATTCGACAGTTGACCTCTTTCTCTAGGTTGGGCATGCCTAGCTGGACTGTTCGTCCCAGGTAGGCATGGTCGTCCACGGCTGCGGGTGTGGAGTCTCCGATCTTGACGGGAATGGGTGCGACTTGGGCGTTTAACCTCACTTTGGTTTTATCCATATTAATTTTGGACCCACTCTTTCGGCAGCTCTACTGAGGTCATCAAGCGTTGTACTGGGGTTCTCCATGGTCTCAGCCATGACAGCTATATCATCGGTGAACCGAAGGCGAGTGAAGTGCTCGCCGTTGATTTCGGTGCCTGGCCCTCTCCGGTCCGGAACCTTGAAGGCGTCCTCCAGTGTAGCGGTGGAAGGTTTCGGAGGTGACGTCTCCCTGTACCACACCTCGCTGCGGAGGGATGGATTCCGGAGCCAGGTCGCAAGGTCGGACTAGCGTAATGGCATTTTTGTGCAGGCGCTTCGGCACTTCGATGTACCGGTGGTCGATTTGGCGCCGTTGGAGGGACTGCAGTGCAGCCCAAGTCTCGATCAAGTCGAGGACTTTTACGTGTTTCATAGACGCTGAGCGGAAAGGCAGGTTGTTGCGAGACGATTCGTGTATTAATTCATTAGTGCCAGGTAACTAATTAATAACATGAGTTCTCAACTAACGTTAGAGCAATTTGATGGAGAGGGGGAACCTTCATCAGAAGGCCTGAAATGGGTATCAGAAAATGGAATAGAAGAAGAAGAGGAAGGGTCAAAGGAAGCACTAAATTAAACCAGTAAATGATTTTTAAATATTATTGTGCTCTCATTTTGTTATGCCAGAGATGCCAGTTCATTAATAATAAAAATAAGAATATGCTAAATGTCTTATTAATAATTCTGGTTACATACAACTGGTTAAAACAAGGAAGGGAATGTAGTGTATGTAGATGTCAATAGATCGCGCTACAAGCCGATAACAGTATTGTAATGTTGTCTCGTACGCATACGTCGCTCGGTTATAAATACCGGTCCGAGTAGTGGGGCGATCAGGCCCTGGCTGGAGGCTTAGTTTAGTCTCCACAGGATAGTCCGGTTAAGCAGTAACCAATCACTCTGATTGAAACTGCGAGACGTCACACAAAAAAAAAAAAAAAAAAAAATGGGGCGATCAGTCGTTATCGGTCTGTTGGCCTGTGCGGTGGTGCGTTGGCGAGTCGACTATTAATATTGATAAATGTGCATATTTTACAAATTCATAAGTTTTTTTTTGAATGCGTGTCCGGCTAAACTAGGCATTGCATTGTACATTTGATATGACGAAGTCATGACTATCGTTATTATGATAAAGGAAAAAAAAACGGCCAAGTGCGAGTCGTTTTTGTATATGTACGTTTAGTGTACAATAAAGAATATGTGAATATATTATATGAGGGTTCCGTACAAACAGCTACATTCACCAAAATAATTAGATAAAATTCTAAAGTTAATAAATCTAATGAAAGCATCGATCATTGCTCTAACAGAAAAATAAACGTGACTGTGATTGTTCTCATACATAGGTAGCGATCAGTTTACTAGATTATTTTTGATGTAGCTACCAATTTACAGTTTTCGGATACTTTTCGTTACTTGTGCTATAAAAAATTGGTTATTGCCAAATTTCGTGATTCTTGGTGGGGAAGTATCATATAGGTTTTGATTCTCTCGCTACTAGTCAAATATGCGATTTAAGGCGCCGATTCCCTTGAGTAGCTGATTTTAAAATGAGAATCACGTCTAAACAGCTAGTTGTAGTTTTTTGGAAAAAATATATGTTAAATTAGACCATTTTCTTAATAATTTGATCTAAGAAAATTTTGAGTTTTATTCGTATAACATAGTGTAATTAATTTGTAAAGTTAAGTCTAAAACGGACAAAAACACGACAATCACACCAAAACCGCTGAGCGTATTTTATTGAAATTGACACCATTTCAAAGAAAATTTAATTATCTACATTTTGATCTGAGGGTTTTTTTTTAAGTCATAGATTAATAAGGAAAGTACAAAAAACTACAAAATTTTGGGTGCACGGGTGTGAAACGAGTGCGCGTTTTGTTCCCTCAAGGTCGTTGGCGTTAGTCGTCGTCTTAAACGGACGTATATTTTGACAGGGTTGATTTAGAAGTGCCAAGGGATTGTACCTCCATATATAATAGGTGCATGAGAAAATGTTCTTGACACACAGACAGACAACGAAGTGATACTATAAGGATTTCTGTTTTCCCTTTTGCGGAACGGAATCCAAAAAATTGTATTTAGGCCCATGAGTCCCATATCTACCATATTTTTGCAAGTTTTTTTATAACGCCTGAATAAATTAACGAGTACGCCCTTTTCAGCAATTTCGAAAGTTTGTTCGGCTTTCCGGTTCTAGGAGCTGCAAAGAAAAGACGTTTTCGCGTCAACAACGATACAGCGTTGTTTAATTTTCTGGGAATCGAATTTAGAATTTTTTAGGTTTAAAACGATGAAAACAATGCCTTGTAAATAATAAAAAAAAATATAAAGCTGCATTCATTTTACCAGAACCAGTAATAACAAAAATGTATGGCGCTGGTGGCGCGGTCCGTTCACAAAAACATACAACAGCTGCTGGGCATTCATTTACGCCTATCTTCAATTTCAAATACAAACCGGGATGTTTGTTGTCATAAACGCACCAAGGTAAAATTGCTACCTAAATATTTTAAATCGTAAAATCTGTTAGTCCTGGCGGAGTGACGGCGTGTTTGAGCGGTGGTCCTAAACAAATAGCGGGGTTTAATGAGGCCAGAGTACCGAGGGAAGGGGGGGAAGGGAGATTTGAAGGCACACCAACTACCCTACCACTTGTTATTGTATCGTACTTACAAAACAAAACCTCAGTGTCGCGCTTTTATGAAAAGCCAGATTTGGTAGCTGCGAAAGTTTTCATATTCCATAGTACCTTTATTTAAAACTAGCTGTTCCCCGCGGCTTCGCTCCAGTGGGCCATACCACAGGACCCGTTTTCGGGATTAAGAAATAGCCTATGTCACTCAGGCATAATGTAGCTTTCTATTGGTGAATGATTTTTTTAAATCGGTCCAGTAGTTTCAGAGCCTATTCGGTACAAACAAACAAAAAAATGTTTCCTCTTTATAATATTAGTATAGATGCGTATATCGATCTTAGTTCTCGGAAAACCTTGCTTACTTCAATCTTTAAGTTTATTGCGAGCTTTTCGCTGTAGTTGATGAGCTTCGGAGCTTGCTTTGAAATGTCGTCGATTTCTGTAAGGTTCGTGGAACTAGCTACAATTCTACAACGGTGAATCTTTCATCATCATCAGCCTTTTTAATGTTGTCACTGCTGGGACACATACCTCCTCTCTGTGAGAGGGAATGGGCCGTAATCCACCACGTGGGCCGAATGCGGTTTGGTGAATCTTAGACCTGGTTTTAATAAGGGCAAGGTAGAACTTTAAGATATTTTCATCTTTCATATTGAATCGTATTATCTTTTTTTCCACAAAACAACGAAGCTTAATTACGCAGCCGATTACTTATGATATGAAAATTTAGATATCACGATTATTTAAATATTTTTCTCCAATATCTAGATTATAGAAGACAATAAATTAATAAGTAATAAAATAAAATTAACAATACTGAAGTAAAAAAGGTAATTGACATAAGTAATAAGGAAAAATACTATTGAAGCGTTATTCCTCATTCCTACTTATTAAAAAATTTGCCGTGCCCGACAGGATCCACAATATTTTGTCTTTACCACTTGTGTGTACAATATGGATGCAATAAAGATTTCAGGTTTTCTAGTACTACATTACTAAGTAAATACCTAAGTACTGTAATAACGGAGGAACAGCAGTTTCAATATCTATCATATTCGTAATCTACGTACTGTATGTGTATGGATCCCCGAGCAATTTCTAAAACCCTCGTCGAGCGCGTTCGGCACGTACATAACGGGTTCCTCAGCTCAAACTAACATACAGCATACGGGTGTAAATATGACTCATCGGGCTTTGGGGAGGATCTGTCAGACAGGTATGACTGACACTGACGATGCTTTAGAAAGCTGAACTTTTAATAAAACCCGATCAGCCTTATTGAGTTAAGAAACTACTTCCCTATTATACTGAAAACTAATAAATAAGAATCCACTGAATACAAGAAATACAGCACCGGTCGATGTGTCGACCATTGGAGGGGGCTAAATGTCCTACATTGGACTAGTATTTCGATAACAAGTCATCATCATCATCATATCAGCTGAAAGACGTCCACTGCTGGACATAGGCCTCTCCAAGCGTCGCCACTTTGACCGGTTCACGGTTCGCGGTCGCCACGCCAGAACCTTTCTGCCCCATCGCCGGCCATCCGTTCGGCGAGCATTGTGCCCTGCCCATCGGTTACAAGTAAAATCTATTGAACACGTAATTGTGACACGATATTTTGCGAAAACACTCAGATTCAAACAGTAAAACGTTCATAACTTTTGAACGACTGAACCGATTTTCCCAAAACATAGCTAAAAATACTCTCGACAAAGTCACTTTAAAAAAAAGCAATTAAAATAGTTTCATCCGTTTAGGAGCTATGATTCTACAGATAGATTCACAAATTAGAAAACACATAGGTACACGGTTTTTCCGTCGGGAGTTAAAAATAATTGTATTGATGACGAAATTAAGGCCTGGTTGGTAGCTGGTAGTAGTGCTGAGCATGAGTTCCTAGGTTCGATTTCTGGGTCGGGCAAAGTGTTTTGTTTTTTGGTATTTTTTTATTTTTATTTCCTTGTTAGTCCGGAGTCTGGAATTGTGCTAGGATAATGGCAATAGGCTCACCCCCTTTTGCATGGGTCATAACTGGGAAAACTGGAAATAGGGGTGTACTATAGTTGCCTCTGCATAACTCTTCGGAGAAAACAGGAGTGATGTTATGTGTATGTATAATACTTGTCTTAAAAAGTAATAGGAATTAAATAATGTATCCTATCAACACCATACTTTTTGAACCCACTCATATAGCTTCTCAACACCAAACACAAATTCACATACACAAACACACACACACACACAAACTCACATAAACACACACACACACCCGCACAAACACAAACTCACATAAACACACATACACACTCCTGACTACACTTTAAATAATAAAAAAGTTAAACTTTCCAATTATGTGTTTGCGCTTGAAACATAAAAAAATAAGTTTTTGCTAAGAGTTTTTTATCTGTAGGTACTATTAATGTTTTGATGATATTTTTTTTTTCCCTGTAGTGGGGTGTCTCTGGTGTCCTGAAATATAGTTCACGCCTTAGTTCAGGCACTAGTCTCCCGTAAATAACTATGTGACATATCATTATTATTATTTTTCCGTTTTTAGTTAATAAGGGTTATTTGTGGAAGCTAATTAAATATGATTTTGATTTGAAAATAAACATGATTTTGATAACGAAATAGAACACCCACAGTTGAATAAATATAGGTCCATCTAATTAAAATTAGTTCAAAGTATCTACGCAACTGTCTCTACTCCACCTTACAATCGCGTTTCTGTCCGGTTCTTTAACTGTGCCAACAACGGTTTCACGTTTCTTTGTTTTTCAATAAACACTTTTTATTTAATTAACTTTTCCTATCAAGTAAAGTTGTTGACTTTTAAACATATTTCTTGGTCGATAAAAATACAAACTGGTAGAAGTTGTATTGGGTTTTTAAACTTTTAAAAGATATTCAATTATATCAATTAATAAAATCTTCATTTAATCATTTTAGTGGTTGTCATTGAAGAAAGCTTTTTGTGTGATAAAGCTGCAATTTATTACAAGTTACAACCTTCATTTAAAAAAAGAGAAGGTTCCCAATTAGACAGATATTTTTATTTGTTACCTCCGAAACTTTGTACTGGGTGAACCGATTTTGATGATTCTTTTTTTATTTGTAGTAAATATCTAATGAAGGACTTCGGAGGTATATAAAAAAAAATCTTCAATAAATGACGGCAATTCTCTCGGGATTGCTGCAATGGCATGTCTGTTAACACCATTCCATAACATAAAATCACGCCGTCCAATCCATGTTTTGTTCAAGTTTCATGCTGTTTGTGTAAACTATTCTGGCATTATAGGTACCTTACTATAGAACTTACCCATTATGTACCACAACTAAAATTTTAATATTAAAAACGTTTTAACAAAAAAATACAACCGACTCCCAAATAAAAAACACTACAAACTTCACATTGTGAATAGAAGTAGCAAACAGTAGAGAAATGAAAGATGGAATAAGTCAATATTCTGAACTAACTTTATGATACGCTAACTGCCAATTAAAGACGGAGTAGTCGTTTGTGCAAGACATCACAGGAGATGTGCAATGAAATAGAATGCAGAGCAGTAGTACTATTCTGTAAAAACCTTACCGTGATAAATTAGGTTGAGTGAGCTTAAAGTGAGTTGTCAATCCCGAGTATCAGCAGCCGGTCTATTCTGTGAACATCTCACCGTGGCAATGTTAGTGGGCTTGTAGAAAACTATCATTCCTTGATAGGATGGATTAACTGCTCCGATTTTAATTTCAATTTTACCAAAGTTTTCTCAGTATGCTTTTTTGAGAACAGCAGTAGTTGGAATGAGAGGTCACTTAACCTAAGTTTACTCAGTGATATTTTTGAATAATTAATTACGATCTAGCCTAAAAGACTAATATGCAATTTAACTCTAACTTAATATATTCTGTATTGTCTAGCAGCTGGATAGTCTCAACATTCACGTGTCGATTTAGTCCGTGTTCGTAGGCTTTATCAAATTTTTGGATGATGGTGGTGATGAATTCAGTTTCCATCACGGTGAAGATAGTCATTTCTTGTGTACAATCACAGATCATATAATACTACAGTAGTACAATGAAGTGCTCAGGGATGCTGTAAATGCACCCTGTATTTACAGCAGCTTCATTTTGGAATTGTTGGATTATTTTGGCGTTGCTTTGTTTAGTACAGCCCCAAAGTTGGATACCATACGTCCAAATTGTCATCAGTATATGTTTGTATATGGTAATTTTATTATGTATTGATAGACAGGATTTCTTTCCGAGTAACCAATACATACTTTTATAACGTATATCGAGTTCCTGTCTTTTCTTTTTGACATGAGTTTTTCAACGCAACATGGCGCAGTTATGCCAAGGTGTTTGGCTGTATTAGCATAAGAGCATAAGGCACTTGCATGTCATTTATGTAGATTGGGTGATAGTCCAAATGTTTGTCAATAAGGGTGGAAGTCAATGTGAATTGATTTTGACTCATTCACTTTGATCTTCCATTTTTGTATCCAGTCATAAACTTTGTTAACAGCTAGTTGAACTTTATCTACTGCTTCTCTGTGGCTTGATCCGGTAGCCATAATTGCAGTATCATCTGCAAAAGTCGCAATGGTGTTGTTTTCCAGTTCTTGACATGTGTATAATGAGTGCAAAATTGGGCAAGCACACTTCCTTGAGGTAACACAGCTTTTATAGCTTTTAGCTCGGAATATGCGTCTTCTTGCGTGTTTTTTTTTAATTCATCCAAAGGGCAATGGTAGAGGTGGAGTGACGGCCGATCAGTGTGGTGACGCTTGTGTGAGGCCTATGTCCAGCAGTGGACGGATTTTTTGACGGTGAATTGAGCTGTCTACCTAGCAACGTAGTAATGACAGCTCAATTCACCAAATTTTTCTCAGTATGATTTTTTTGAGAACAGCAGGAGTAGTTGGAATGAGAGCACACTTTAGCTAAGTTTTCGCGTTGAGATTTATACAGAAAAGCAATAGCAGTTGAAATGATAGTTCACTTCACCTAAGTTTTGCTCGGTGGATTTTTACAGAATAAAACCAGCAGTTGAGACAATAATATTGTTTACGTGTATTATTTTAACACAAACGGCTATCTTTATATATTAAAGAAGACGCAAAAAGTCCAGATATACTGACATTATTGTCTTTCGTTCGTAAACACATCACACCCAGGATTTGTTCTTAAGAGAGCGTTGAGCGTTAACGACAGTGCGAGGGACGGGAGACTCAGCATCATCATCGTCATTCCAAGCAAATGACGTCCACTGCTGGACATATGCCCCCCACAAGCGTCGCCACACTGATCGGTCCTGTGCGTCTCGCATCCACCGGACCCCCGCAGCTTTGTTAGGTCTTCGCTCCACCTCTACCATTGTCCTTTGGGTGACTATAAGCCTTCGGCCTATTGTGAATTCGTTTCGGTCCCATAAATTATCACTAGCAACACGCACTGGTCATAGACTTTTGTCTTGAGACTCTGTGGTAAGGTGGACGAGAAGATACAGCGCAACTTTCCGAACGCTGCCCAGGCGAGTCGGATTCGACGGTTGACTTCTTTCTCGAAGTTGGCCCTACTCAACTGGACCGTTTGTCCCAGGTAGACAGTCTTCCACAACTTCGAGTGTGGAGTTTCCGACCTTTATATACAAGGTGATGTTGAATGCCCCTGTTAAAACCACTCCTGGTGTAACATGGAAATTCAACATCACCTTGTTTTTGTCCGTGTTTATTTTAAGACTCACTCTTTCGGAAGATCTACTGAGGTCATTGAGCATTGTAAGGTCCCCCATGGTCTCAGCTATGACCACTATATCGTCGGCAAACCGAAGGTGAGTGATGTACTCGCCATTGAAATTGATGCCTAGCCCCCTCCAGTCTAGAACCTCTGACATATAACATCTCCCTGTCTCACACCTTGCTGCAGAAGGGTAGTTTCAAAGATCTGATCCTGAAGTCGGACTGACATGGTGGCGTTTTTGTACAACACTTCAACACCCCGATGTACCGGTAGTCGATTTGGCCCCGTTGGAGAGACTGCAGTACAGCCCAAGTCTTTCGCGTAGTCATTTCAAATGCTAATAGAAGAGGCAGGTTATACTCTTCGGTCTTCTGTATAACCTGCCGCAGCGTATATATGTGGCCTACAGTGCTAACACCTTTTCGGAAACCGGCTTGTTCGGGAGGCTGGCAATCGTCAAACCTGCGCGTGAGACAATTCGTGATGACTCTTGAAAACAGCTTTAGACAAGGCTAAGAAGTGAGATAGGCCTATAATTCTTCAACCGGGCATTGTCACCCAACTTGAAAAATAGTACCACCATACCCCTGCACCATGCCTGTGGCGTTTTCTCTTCGATTATGACGAAATGAAACAGCTTTTGATGGCCCTTAAGTACCGGTTTCATACCCGCTTTCAGAAGTTCGGCTGTAATTTCGTCATCACCTTGATTCTCTAAAAAAAGCTGTTTCGGAGCCATCCTACTCTAGTTCAGGCTGACGTCCGGGATGTCTTCGGTATAGTGCCGGGTCATTATAGCTTCTGGGTCGTTTGCTAGGAGGAGAATATTCTGAGTATAAGATACGCAACCCTGAGGCTCTAGACAAGTGGCATTCATAAGGGTCAAAACATAAGGATGTGAGCACGTGATTTTTCAATATCGTTTGTCAATCGGATACCGTTTTGCCTTTTTGACAATCGCTATCGCCACGCTTTCGATGATGGAATGTCACTTGTCTAGGGCTTCAGGTCGACACACTCTCGATCCTCACTACGTTAGTCACAAGGGACTTGTGGACGATAAACCCGACACCATCGTGGGACTGCCGGTCAGGGTTCTCGGAAGTAGAGCAGGTTACCGGATTAAGGGATTATCGAGTCTTCCCCTCTCTTCGGACTTCAGATAACCCTATGATACTCCATCGAAACCTGCTCAATTCTTTCTCGAGTTCGATGATCTTCTTGTTGGTCCAAGGTGTGCGCGTGTTAAATGTTGCCAGGGCCAGTCTTCAGTTTGTATTTTGGTAGCCGGCTCTCGTCCGTGCCGTAATGGCCTCGGCAGGTGGGTTGGCGATCGCAGTTTGCTGTTAAACTGCACAGAGAACGCTGCTGCCAATCCTCGGGTATTGCTGATTCGCCTCGAAGATATGAGATGTGGAAATTCTATACGTCCGGCACCATATGGAGCCTGGAAAGGAGACCGGGCTCTCGCGATGGTGTGACTTGCAGTGCAGGCATAGCGAAGCCAAGTAATAAGTGACTTAAGATAAATGTGCATATAAGATTCACATCTAGTAGATTCTAATTGGAGTTTTGTGTTATGATTTTTTTTGCTCATTCACCTACATATATAAGATTTCAGTGATATTTTTACAGAATATTACCAGCAGTTGGAATGAAAGCTCAATTCACGTGTGTTTTATCAGTGACTTTTTTACAAAATAACACCAGCAGTTGGAATATCAGTTCATTTCACCTAAGTTTTCTTAGTGAGATTTTTACAGAATAGTGATAGCTCAGTTCACCTAAGTTGTATCAGTTTGATTTTTCCAGAACCGACCGCAGGATAATGAAGAAGAGCGTGAAGCCACTGCCGTGGCCGGGCGGTGTGGTGGGTGGTCGGCCGCAGAGAGAAGTACTTAAAGAAACAGCTGCTGCGCGTCGCCTCCACTGTGCGGTCTCACCGAACATCAATACGAACTTGCATGGAGCGAGTAATACCACCTTACTTACTGATTTGGTAAGGATGTTTAATTTAAATCCTCCTACTTATCTTCCTATTATATTCGATTACTGTTGACCCGTCAGACGTTGCCCCTGTTCTTTGGGTTATTCTAATTTTCAAAACCTAGGGGTGAACAAATAAAAAACAAATAGTCGAGCCATTTTCAAGTTTTATTTAGTCACGAGTTTCTTAGATGTTAAATTACAAGTAAGTTAGGTACGGAGCGCATTTTTTTAATATATTGTAGTAATATCCATGTACGAAATTATAAAAAAACTGCAATATTATACGTACATCTAAAGACTTGAATTCGATATTTAATATTTTATGACACATATTTAAAAAAATACAATAACTTGCTACGCCCGCTACGCCTGCTACACCAATGTGGGTTTTCGTAGCGAGTGCCTATGACTTGTATACATCTGTCACTTACTCGATCTCAAATTGATACCGCTCTAAGAGCTTATGGTCACCCCCCTGTTACTCGTGTTTGTTTAGTTTTATTCAATTGATGTAAGAATAATATATAAACTTTATGAGGATGATATAACTGTAGTAAATTGTTTTCATATGTTATATTTCAAATATGCACATCTTTACCGTCTATTAACAATATGATTTATTATAAAAGTACCTATGTAACTGCTATTCGTGTGTACAATAAATTACCGCCAGCAATTAAGCAATTAAATGGAAATATGTTTAAAAATGAATTGAAAAAAATGTTAATTGATAATGTATTTTATAATCTGCATGAGTTTTTTGATAAAAAATAATACTTGTAAGTACCTTATTTCTAAATACTATTGCATATCCGACTTGGGTAGACTGTTGAAACTTAAATAATAATAATGTTTATTAATAAGAACTTAATTATGTTATCTTTATCTTTATATTTAATATAATAAGGTCAATTTTCAAGTCTGTTTTGTTGCTGTCATTTTGTTCTTCTAAAACATGCAACGGATTTGATACAAGTTTCACCATAATTTAAAAATGTGATTCCAAAAAGTTTAAATTAACAGTAAGTACGTTTTCGTATATATTAATCTTAAACCAAAACCATTTGTAAAACAACCTGTGAAAAACTGAGGAGATTATTGCTAGTGATTTATAAACCTAATTATTATAGAGCTAAATTTACAAATTTATAGTTAATGGTTGATAGTGCCAAACAAAATGATGCGACAGTTACTTTCTAGCAGATTATCATAATATTTAAGTAGTCCCAGCATTATCCTGAGCGATGACCGTTTTGCGTGGAAGTGACCCACATTATTTGTATTTAAGTTTTTCTTTTTGCTTTACGACGCACTTCTTTTTTTAACCTCGCCGAAGGAGGGTAATGTGTTTATCAGTCTATGTATGTATGTTTGTTCCTATGTGGCGTTCTAGAGAAACGGTTGCGAGTCTAGTTTTGGTCAGCCAGCTCTTCATATGTATCCTCCGACTGCACATCATGATTTTCTTCTTGTTTACGTCTTTTTAGTTCGCTTCTTAAGCAGTCGAGTTTTTAGATTTTTGAATTAACTTTTTTATCCTGGCACTTATAATCTCTTTTTATTTCTAAGTAAATAATGGCGTATCAACAGCTCTATAGAATGAATGCAATGTCAGGCTTTCATTAAAATCTTTCGTTTCCGTATTATATGAGCGTAGACTGAATACTAATGCACGTAGGATTGCACAACTTTATATTAATTTACTGGAAGAGTATGCGATGCGCCTTCCGATTTATTTGTATTCATTACCGGAGATAGGCATGCCCTCGGTTATTATAAAGATTGCGGTCAGTTGCAAAGGGACTTATTTATCATACAGATAGAATAATGTTTCTGTTAGTCTGGTTATGGGATCGGAAAATCAGATATAGTGGTTTCGGTTATACTGTATGTTTTTGATTGAT
The DNA here is from genome assembly GCA_948252205.1 of Orthosia incerta. Classification (NCBI taxonomy): domain Eukaryota; kingdom Metazoa; phylum Arthropoda; class Insecta; order Lepidoptera; family Noctuidae; genus Orthosia; species Orthosia incerta. The sequence goes on from OX411744.1 coordinate 16,020,970, forward strand.
TTTGGAATGATATTGTGTGGATTTAGCAGTTGTAGTGTGTTAAAAGGCCGATAAGGAAACAACTCTTGAATTAATTTACTTAAATGTATTTTTACTAGCTTCTGCCAGCGGTTTCGCCCGCGTGAATGTTAAAAATTATCCCAAGGGAACATATACGCGGGATAAAGACTATCCTATGTGACTGCCGACTGCCGTACTCCAGGACATAGGCTACCCGTGTGCTAACGTTCAGCCAATAAGACATGAAAATGTTAGAAACAGACTGATCAGTTACTTTGTCACGTGCGTTAATTTCAGCTAAAAATGTTCTAGGTAGGATTTTTCTCAGCCCTGAGTGCGAAGTGCACCGAACCAAAAGCTAACTTTGCTCGTGTTTTCTACAATTTCATTTTAGTTCACACGTTCGTTGATTCTAACAACAGTGTTATGGAGCCGTTGTTTCACCTCTCCGAGTGTTAAATTGACGCTTGCTAATAATAACTAGATGATGACTAAACATATTTTTTGGTAGATTAATACAATATAGTTTACAATATAGTTTTCAAGATATTTTTATTTTATCACTTGAACAAAAATTAACGACGATACAGTGAGTTGAAATTTTGCGCGACGTCACGTTTTACTCAAAAGTGACGTTACAAGCTCCGGAACTGATGCGTTTTATCTTTGTCATTTTCTATTGATTTGATAAAGCAAAAAATACGTGTCCAATATTTATTGATAATTTAACTGACGGACTAAATATAATTCTTGTCTTTTTACCTAGGAATCATCCCTATTGAAATTTTTAATTAGGTGCAACAGTTTGATAAAAGTTGTTCATTTTTGAGGTGGTAGGACAGATGTTGAGAAGCGGTGCGGATCCAATTAAAACTGAGTCTACTTCCCATTGAAAGGTTGTACGAGGCATGTTACGTTAGCGGAATACTCTGATGACTGCGACGCTTAGGGATAGCACACTCTGCTGCAGAGGCATGTAAGACATCCAAGGAGGTTGTTTTTCGAAAAAGAAACTGGAAAAACTACTTTCAAATATATTAACTGGATTTACTTTGTATATTATATCCATAATCGAGCAGAAAAATTAACTTAGCCTACTAACCCGATATTTTTAAGACCAATTAAAGTGGTAATCATAACTTAATATCCACTAAATGCTGTTGCCAATTTTCTTAATCTATTAAATCTTTACTTCATTCCTTTTACATTTACTTTATGAAAATATCTCACGTAGTTAAAAATAGACGGATAATTCCCGGCAACCCTTAAGATGAGAATATTCTGAAAGCACTTAGCCGTCTCCGAGTGCGTTCAGCCCTAGTTGCGACTACCGCACATGCATTCATTTTTAATTCGATACAGCCGAAGTTTGGCACAAAGCGTGCGCCCGCGACGTGCGCGGAATAGTCGCGTCAATCTCATTTAAGATACTTAATGAACGAATTGTTATCTTACTGTTAGGTACTTATGACTTTATTGCAACGGTCATAATTTAGCGACCTTTCTGGTTTTAAGCTATGTAAAATTTGGTAGTGTTCATCAATTTAGGTTTATGATTTGATGAATACTGTCATAATTACAACACCATAAAAAACTTTTTTGCTAAACCTTCCTAGGGGATTAATTAGAGTTTATTCTTTAACTCACACAAAAGTCGAAGGAGACCAAATAGCGCGTAAATTTTCTTTCGGCCGTATTTCCCCGGAGCGTGGGTTTCCAATCGGCGCTCTGGCAGGTCAGTCGGGAGTCAATGAAAAGCGGTAAAGTGGTGCTGTGGCGCTGATTAAAGCCTGCAGCAATCGCCCCGGAAAGTATTTATAGGTACACCTGTTCGTTAGCGCCGCAAGTCCGCGCCAACTCCTTGATTAGGCGCCGACGGGCGTTACTTCTCTTCTACAACAAATAAAAGATTTCTCCCCGCACGCCAATTGAGGAATCGACTGTAAGACAAAAGGATGCGAAGATAAAAGTTCGATTTTCAGTGATAATTGAATGGGGAGTGAACCAGTTCTATGTTCTAAGATTTTAGTTTTCAAGGAACGAGAACATTCTTTACAGTTTCGTTGCTAAATAAGTAGTCGTCGATATAATTCAAGTCTGTGAGAAATATATTCTGTAGTTGGTATGTCTCGGTTGCTCGAATGGTCGGATTTATGGTACACTTTACTTTAGTTACCTGTGTCGCGATTTTGGTGAGGAGTTGATTTTGCATGTGAATGGGTCGGTATTCGGTGCACGCGTGGTGCGTGCGCTCCATCGCGAGGCCGGTCACGGAAGCCCTTAATAACATCACGTTTGATGCGCCTCTATTATTATATTTTCATCTTCAGTCGGTCCCACGACAGGGAGCTGCGGCCCGCACCTAATATAAAAACCTTGAATTTTTACACAATTTTTATATTTTTTTGATTTGTGTTGGGTATATTTGTAGGGCAATTATTTTTTTAACCGACTACGGCAATTCCAAAAGAAAGGGTTATGATTTTAGCAGTCTATGTATGTATGTATGCTTGTATTTACATATGTTCCTCCGTAGCACCTTATTATGGTCCGGGTGAAATAAGCTATAAACAAAACCTTAGTACCCGACTACGGTTTTATCTAGTTACAGTTTTATTAAAGTTTTTGTTGATGTTTGTTTTAATCACGATTTTTTTGCAATTCAGTCTTTAAACTATCTGTCTTATTCAATGAAATATCAATCATTCGATTAATATTTCTACATATTTGCGTCGATGTTATTTTAGTCGTTATTATTAATGTGGTTGTTCTTATGTAATAAAGTAAGTCTAAAGTACATTGTGACTCGACCCATTAAAGTAAACTTCACATAATGCTTCCGTATTCCCACTCTCCCTTTTTCTTCACTTGTCTAAGTTTCACGGAACTGTTTCTATTGGATTCCGGGAACGTGTTAAAAAAAGTGTATTTTGTTTAGGAAGTAGTCCGTCATGCCTTCTCATCACCCTTAAAGTTTGTAACTCATGGTGACAGTATTTTTTATCAGTCTCGTAAACGGGACAAGCGTGTACGGACAAGTAAGGCCCTGTGCATACTGTAGGCGGATCACGTTCCGAAAGAAGACGCTTACCTGAAAGTTTCGTACCCCTTAGCACATTAACCAACCGACGAGACTCGGCTTTAACTGGCCTTGTACTACTACTACCTGATGTTAATTCTTATTGCTTTTATTCGTATAATCATGGCCTTAAATTGAGTAATGAAATTGTAATAATTTTTTATGTGTTGGCTACAACATACGAACACCAATAAGTGTGTACTACATATGTGTAGAAGTTTCTTAAGGCCGTTGTTATCAAGACAAGGCTTGATTATAATGGTGATTGAAGTATTAAAAAATTTGGATCTACACTCTTAATTCTAAATGGTAGTAGGTATCCCGACTATTCTAAATTTTAAATAAATAAAACTAGTCACTAGTCATTGTTGCTACTTTTAAATGATAAGCAGATTAATATGACAGACAATGAGCCCAAATTGGATGACGGATATTTCTCGTTCCGACAAGGAACTCGAATATAAAAAGAAACATGTTGACAAATGATTACATTCTATATTTACGTAGCGAAATGATAATGTACTCGCAAAATGCTAACAGACAAATAACTTATCTCAACATTTTCCAGTGGCGGAGCTCAGCATTACGTCTATTGTGTTCGAGTAAAGGAATCTCGTATTTGCATCCGACCGTACGAAACGAAAGGGGGCCCAGGAACGTACGGCACGACGCGAAAAAGTAATTTTTCATAAGGATCGAGTCTGGTTTTCAATAACACGCCAACTGAGTGCCGACGCAGGTAGGATTCTGTGCCTTGCAATAATATTAATGGATTATGTATTAGCTTTTATGACATCAAATATTCCACTAAATGTATTTTTGTGAACGTAAGTTCTATGCTTCATTGCTTTTTGCCATTTCATTTAGTCTTTATCGCGTCATGTATCGGGATAAAAAAATTGCAAAATAAAACACTCACAAATAAATTTTATTAAACGAAATAGTTTCAGCCCAACATATCATTAATCTCACGAAGGATTGAAATCATTTCGCTGAAAATGAAAGCGAAACGAATGAGAAGCATAATACGAGTAATTACCCTTCAACGCTCATCGACGGCGCGCCTACGTTACAGTTATACGAAGAAAAACGTCGCTCACAGGGAATACGAAGTGGAAAAAGAAGGTATCAATAATGTAACATTTTAATGGAAGATAGTCACAATTAATAAAACTGATTGCAACAACTTAATATCAAACATAAGTTGATAGTCCATTGCAAGAAGTCCATCCAATCCATGATTTTAAAACAGTATTCGATGCAACAAAAATCAAAAACAATATATCACGGGAATTTTAGCCGTTTCAATTAGTGAAGTCCACACGTCACACGGAAACAGTAGATACATTTAAGTAGAAGCGCAGCATTCAATTATTATTTCAACGGAATAACAGGATCACCGCAGATCCCGTTTATTCGTGCACTCAATGCACCCAGCTGACAGATGGAAGTAAATTACACGCGACTTATTTGCGAGGTGAGAGCGACCCTTGGCGAGGAGAGGCGCGGGCGGAACCGGGCTCTCCGACGAGTTCGTTACGCACGCGCCACTGGCTCCAAGAGTGACACCCGAGCCTCTCCACCTCCGAATATCATTCGAAAAAATATATTAAGTAAAAAACATACCTTTTCAACTTCTCAACGAGTTCACGAGGACACAAAATTGCAATGTCACCGCTCCACCTTCGAGAAAATTATTGTACCTTGATACTTATTTGTTTGGATTACAAACTTTTCGTGTAGTAAAAGCGGAGGCTGGGATTTATATTCTCGGTTAAATGCTGAATAAAAACAAAACGACTGTATTTATTATCTTCGGGATTTGAGTTTCTTGTGATTGTCTACCTTTATGAGTTAAAAGAAACGGTAGATGGTTGGGAATAAAATATATAGATGTTTGTGGTACAACATTTATGACAGCTGTTAGACAGGATGGCGTTTTTATCTTGGCTTCCCCTCGATGTTACGTAACGAGTTTATCGAAGCAGCGGCCATCCCCGTGTCCGCCGTCACTGATACGATCGACATTGATATTTAACTTTCCGTCACGTCACGTCAGCTAATTCTCATTTCCAACAAAAACGGCCGGAAATTGGATATAAGGATCTGCGCGCTCGGATCCGGCTACGTGACGTTTGTCGAACACGTCACTACACTATGTGGTAATTTCCGCTCTATGCTCGCGGAAAATTACTTTAGCCGCATGAAATTTCCGATAGCATAAAATAAAACCATTAAAAATATTAGATAGCGAACTCTGGATAAAACCTTCAAAACATTTTTAAAGGCGATGGAGTGTTGCGATAAAATTATTTTCTTCATGTAGCTAACATAATATCATACCTACATTTTGATATTGTAATTAAAATCTTAATAATGATATTGATATACTTTGACATTATTATGAATTATTTAACCATGCATTTTTTTTTATTTTGACGTTATGATTTATATTTTGACATGATGATTTATTTTTTAACATTATAATTTAATTTATGTTATTATGATTTATTTTTTGACATTATGATTTATTTTTTGATATTATGATTTATATTTTCGACATTATTCAAAATTTAATATTTATGTAATATTCTTATAATGTTTCTAGTTTTTTTTTGCATGTACCTAGCTTATTATTTAATATTTCTACACCAGCTATGATAGTATGTGTGAAGCAATTTGTTAAATTTAAGATCTCAATGTACCATATACTAAGAAATAAATACTTGCTTACGTTAGTAAGCAAATTATTACTTACATAATCTGGATTTAGTAGAATATCGTGCACGTCTTTGCCAAAGAAGTGAATATATCAGACAGAATAGCATAGGAACAAAGAGAGGTCAAGATATCTGGAAAGTTACACTTTAACATCGTTATCAATTAAAACACAATTGACGTTAACGAAGCACTTAATTTCTTCATTGTCTTAGGTGTTAAAAATCGATCACCCAAAAACGTAACACTACTCCTATGCGTAAAAATCGTCATTAAATCTGCTGAAAGTGTCTCGTTGACAGAATATAATATATTAATGAATATCATTATAAATATTGTGACATTAGTATTGTGGGCCGGACGTCGCGTCGCGGCGCGCGGCTGTCGGCTTGACAGCGGTGTCACCGTCGCCGTGACGTGACGTGTCTGACGTGACGTCACGCTCGCCTCGCACTCGCTGTCGATGAACACGTCATATATGTAACGTGACATGTGGAAATAGTATTGCTTTATTTAATTTTACCATCAGCCACTGTTGTTTGTTTATCTCTTACATACATTGTTATTCTTGGTTGACTAAATCTAATGAAGTCTACTAAACTTGTCTAGGTTTCATTTCAATATAATCTTAACTACTTCTTAACAAGTAGGTAGTGCGAGCAGAGGTTGCCCAGTGGTAACAGCCACGACTTACAAGTTGTATGTCGTGGGTTCGAACCCAGGTAGACGATTTACTTTGTGTAAATTATTTCATCACCACTGCTCCCAAAACGGTGAAAGAGGTTACACTAGTCGACGGCACGAACTATTTTGTGCGCGGGGTTAAAATGCCTGCTATCTCATCCGACAAATCGACGAAATTTTGTAAACAGACCTTTGGGAGTCTAGATATCATGAAAAATCGACAATGTATATTTTCAAAATAAAATTATTTGCATTTTTAAACTACTAATCTATCCCTGTATTTTTAACGTACCTCGCCAAACAGTGGAGTAATCCCTAGACTACGTTTGTATGGAAGATCGACTAGTGTAACCTTAAGTTACTTTTCTTACAAATCAGACTACTATCATAAACTTCTCAGTTTGTGAGGATGGATGAATGGAAGTCTGAAGAGCTACGCCGTAGCCTCTCCTGCTACGAGCTCGTAGACCTTCGTAGGCGTGACTGCTACGTCTTTCTAATTTATGTTTTTACTCGATAAGTGTTTAACGTCGGCAAGTACACAATAAATCAACTTTAAATTATGTAAATGAAATTTGGATCACTATTTAATTACAAGATCAGCAGAAGAGCCCTTTGTCCATACCGAATTCCATTCCTAAATGTCGTGTGTTTGTATTTGCAGAGTCATCGCACTATAGTGGACCGTCGACGTGAAATTCTGAATAAGCAAAGCAATACGGACCGGATCCGGAACTCACAGCGGGCGCCGATGTTTGTCTACCTATTAATATTAGTGAAACAGAACAGGTTTGCCAGATTACCATAATTTGCTTCGATGCATTTGAATAATGAGAACGTGTTCCCTCGGCTTCTCCGCTCAGCCTTTGTATATCTATCAAAGTTATTCAATTGTGAAACGTATTATCACTTGATATAATATCGGATAATGGCATTAGTATCGATTTGTGTGTGTAGACAGGTTGGTGAGTTAACTCAGCTCTGAGATTGGACAGATGGTATCAGAAAAGTGGAGTATAAAGAGCATCTATCAAATTAGTGCTTGTTGACCTAGACAAGAACGAAACTGAGATTATGTTTGCCTACGCATAGGTATGGCTTATCTGAAAGAATGAGGATAAATCGTGAAGCAAAGTACTCACATTCACATCAAAATCATCACTATTCAGCTGAAAGACGTCCACTGCTGGACATAGACCTCCCCCAGGCGTCGCCACATTGGCCGATTCCGGGCGTCTTGTATCTCGACCTTAACCAGGTCATCGGTCCGGAAAAAGTATATATAAACATAAGTATACTTATTTGGACAATCTGTAGAACAGTATTTTTCATGGTTACAATAATGGCAGTCTAATCGCTGACAGCCATATTTATCAATCCACCTTTGGGTGGACTTACGCATTTAAGATAACAAGAATAAAATTATAACTATTCATTAAAAATTCATTCTTTGCAACAAGTTTTTTTCGCATTATTCTCAGCAAACCCTTTCATTTGATACCCATATCAAAAAATACAGTGCACAAAAAATAACTAGTCCGCCATCTTGGGCCGTCCGCCATATTAGATTTAGAATGATGTCAAATATCTAACCATGCATTGTCATCCAAACTAAAGGTGTATGCAAAATTTCATAAGGTGCTCATCCCATACTGCTGTTAAAAATGTTTACAAACATTAGTAATTTTTTTTTTTAATTTGCCCCTTACTAGGAATTTTCAAAACAAACATGTGATCACAGTTTTAAGAAAATGACTTCATGTTGGGTAATGTTAGTAAACACAAAATTGTCATCATCATCATCTGCCTAGCCTTTTCCCAACTATATTGGGGTCGGCTTCACGTCTTACCGGATTCAGCTAAGTACCAGTGTTTTACATGGAGCGACTGCCTATCTGACCTCCACAACCCAGTAACTGGGTAACACGGTACCCCATGGCAAGACTGGTGTATGATCTCAAGCTTCTGACTGAGTAACATTTAATATTAATTTTGTAAAAAAATCGTCTAAAAATGTATTAAACTTTAATACTTTCATACTCAGAAGGTTCCCTAAGTATGGTCTAGTAAAAAAAAACAATGAGCGGAAGAAGAAGTGGCTCATCTCTTCTCTTCATATTCAAGCGGTTTCTTGCACCCTGACATACAGGGTAAATTAAACTAACTGACCTAATTCCGTAGATGTGATGGGTACCAATACCCGATACCCGTACTTATTTAAAAAAAAAATCCCTTACTAGGAATTTCGCCTGTATCGTGGGCGCGTTTATAAACAGTACCTGGGCGACCGAGCTCTGCTCGGGTGAAAGAGTTGAGAAGAGAAGAGAAAACGACGTTTTCCATAAATGAAACCTAGCTAGATCGATTTATCACCCCCGAAAGGCCCTGCATTCAAAATTTCATGAAAATCGTTGGAGCTGTTGCCGAGATTCAGATTATATATATACATACATATATACAAGAATTGCTCGTTTAAAGGTATTAGATCAGATTAGATATAACACACATACAGCTTCATTCGGGACAACTATTAGTAGGTATTAGGGGTATACCCGCGACACGCAGCGCAGCAGCCAATCGCTCTACCATTGGGCCAACCGCGCTGTCAATATTAATTTAATAACGTGTAAAATTTTGGCGTAAGTACCAACATCAAGCTTTCCATAAAATAATACCTACAACAGAACACCGAGGTGCACAAGGCACACCACATATTTCCAAAATTATAATACGTGTATTCATAAAAGTGCGACTGGATATGTTATATTATAATAATTTCAATTTGAGCAGGTTTCGTGAGTGGTGGTGTGTAGCGTGTAGTAGGGACGTCGCTGGAAGGAAGGGGTTATTGTGATATTGCGGCGTCTCATATTGCCGCCACGATTTATGTGCGGCATCGAGCGCGTGCCGGACGGCTGCGGCGCCGTCCCGCGCCCGTGTCGTAGCCGTGTCGCGGCCGTGTCGCCGGCTCCGCGCTCACACCCTTCCCTATACGTTTAATACATGGAAATATGAATTTCCTTACGCCGTATTAATAAGCGGCTGCGACATTTTAAGGAGAGTTAGATCGTGTGGAGGATTACGTTTGTTTGATCTGTGTTTCTTGTAATGCTTGGTTTCTATTTAACAACTTCTTTGATGTTGCTCTAAGACTTACGCTACCGTGGCTTTATTTTTCTGTATCTGCTTCACGTAATTCGATTTAAACTAAAAGCAGTTGCAAACTCATTTGTGGAACCAAAACCTAAGAACTCTAACAAATGGGCACTAAACATTGTATTATTGCAGTGTTCAGTTGGCAGCCACTGCGACTGTATAATTCAAACTAAAAACTCAATTTGAATTCTATGTAAACAAGTTTGTGGTTTTCCAAACATATTCACATAAAATCATAATAAGCGAACTTTATCAATAGCCTCAGAAACTATTATTGAAAACTACAGACTTTTGAAGTCGTTATTGCGTTCGATGTACAAAAAGTACGAGCTAATAATTAAAAAGATTCATGAGAGTTACTGTCGTGGTAACTTACCACGACAATAACTAGTTAGAAAGAAAAACAAATAGTTAAAAAGAAAAAAAAACATACATATTTTTGGAAGTCGGTGTCTTTGGTAGGTACCAAATTTTTATCTTTATGGACACCGACTTCCAAAAATAAAGTTATTTTTGTTTTGTAGTTTTCTTATTTGGAAGTCGGTAGTATTTTTTTGTACAAGATTTTTTTATTTTCACTTTTTAGCTGTAATTACCTTATAGGCAAGTGTTAAGTAAGGCACCTAAAATGCCAGAATAGATTACCCAAATATCATGAAATTGAACATAACCGGTGAAATAAGAGTGTACCAAGGTAAACTACACATCTGCGTACCCCTTTAGAGCGTACTGGCGTGATGTTATGTTATGAAATGGCATAAACAATAAACAGACATGCGATTGCAGCAATCCCGAGATATTTGCCGTTATTTATTGAAGAGTTCTGTTGTATATCTTCAAAGTTCTTCATCAGCTGAATCTTCACCAAATTAAATTGGGGCAACAACATAATGTCGAACATAGAACCTCCTCCTTTTTGGTAAGTCGGTTACAAACAAACAGTTTATGCAAGTCGGATTCGGAGTCTGTATTTTTAGAGCACGTTGCCGAGTAGATAAGGTTGTTCGTCCTTCTACGACTTTATCCAAGTTGTATTCGCTCGGTTGATAAGCAAAATATAAACGGGAGTTGAGTAATATCGATCTTCCGAATAAAAGTTTAATTGCGAAAGTTGTTTACAGTGTGCAGACGGCTGGCGACTCCTGCGATGGTCTCCGGGACTCGGGACCCGGCGTTGTGCTCCGGCAGACAATTACTAACAGTTCCTTAACTTGCTTATTCAATTTCGATTCAATAACTATCGATTCCTACGTGTACAAAGTTTACAAACTTGCTCCATTTAAATGTTTGTGAAAACAGAGTGTTATGCTGATTTGAAAATGATGGTTTAAATAGAAATGGATTACGAACGAAGGTAGTTAAACACGATGGCTTTAACTTAACTGTCATCTGTGTAGGATCTTTAAAAACGTTGCCCCACACTAAGAATTTATGCCTGTATCGTGGGTGCGTTTACAAACATATAAACTCACATACACAAACACCCAGAGCCGGAACAACTATCTGTAGGTCATACAAATATTTGCTCCGTGCGGGAATCGAACCCGCGACACGCAGCGCAGCAGTCAATCGCTCAACCACTGCGCCAACCGTGCGCCCAAATTTACAGTTTTGTTTTTGTCATACCCGTTTTGGTCTGGAATTTTCCTTATTAGTTAGGTTCTACAGCAACAAATCACCTAGTTTATCATTCATGGTTATTTACATTATTTGGATTTTAAGTAACATGCTATACTCCATTTAAAATAACATCAGACGTGTTTCCAAATCTTTTTACAGTCCTTTCAACCGATTTTGAGTTCTATCCCGTAAACATAAGGATGACATAAAAAGCATAAACCCGTTATCAAAACCAACTGTTTACTACAGCTACCATTTGTCGTATCACCAACGCAATAGAAGTCAAAATCGATTGAACGGGCTGTAAAATGGGATAATTTAAACGTGTAATGTTATCGCAAATGGAGTTTAGAGTATAGTAATTAAGGTATATTTTGATTGATTTGAGTAAACACAATTTTCCACAATCCTTTCAGGAGTAGTTTGTAGCCTGAGTCTCCTTGTCAAGGAGAAGTTTACTACGTGGTCCACAAAAATGAAACACCGCTCAGCACGTGTACTGATCATGTTTTATTTGAACTATTCCGCACATAAATTTAAAGTGCCGGGGTATTTTATCATCTGCCCTTTATTCATGTTCACTTTTAGGTTTACCCATACATGCATTCATTGATGAATGTATGAATGAATTTAATTTCAGAGAGGCTTTATTTAGATGGTGATTGGAAAACATATTTCTATGAATCGCCTAGGCTTTGACGAATTACGCAAAAAACGGCAAAAAATCACGTTTGTTTTATGGGAGCCCCACTTAAATATTAATTTTATTATGTTTCTTGTATTTGTAGCGGCAATAGAAATACATCATCTGTGAAAATTTCAGCTGTCTAGCTATCACAGTTCATGAGATACAGCCTGGTGACAGACTGACAGACAGACGGATCGCGGAATCTTAGTAAAAGGGTCCCGTTTTTACCCTTTGGGTACGGTACCCTAAAAAGTACTTACTTCCTCCAGTATATTCATTAATTATGGCCCTATGTATTATTCAGATGCATAAGTTATATTGTAAAGTTTCATAAAAATCCTTAAAGTAGTTTTTGCGTGAAAGAGTCCTCACACACTTTCACCGTTATTATAATGTTAGTAAGATAGCAGTTGAATAGAAAACCATTGGCCATGTAGTGCCAAAATAATGTTTTTTTAGGGTTCCGTACCCAAAGGGTAGAAACGGGACCCTATTACTAAGACTCCAAGATCCGTCTGTCACCAGGCTGTATCTCATGCTCAACCGTGATAGCTAGATAGTTGACATTTTCACAGATGATGTGTTTCAGATGCCGCTATAACAACAAATACTAAAAACAGAATAAAATTAATATTTAAGTGGGACTCCCATGCAACAAACGTAATTTTTTTGCCGTTTTTCGCGATAGTGGTACGGAACCCATCGCGCGCGAGTCTGACTCGCACTTGGCCAGTTTTTTATTTCAATTTACGGTACAGAAAAGTTTACGGAATATAGAAATTCCAAAATCAAAATTGCTAAAAACTTAGATTAAGAAAAAATACAAAAAAGTATTTATAAGAAAACCTCTGAAAGTAATCCTGGTCGAGATTACCTGCTGGCCCGAGGTACAGGCCAATGAAATCTGTGAGGATTTATGTGTGGTGGTGCGTTACCGGTTAGCGGTTACAGGAGCCCTCCTCTGCCAGCGGGTTTATCTTGTTTACGGAGCGGTCGCCGCCGCGCCGTGTCGCCTTGTCGCCATGCCGCCGTGTCGCCGCAACAATATCGCGCCCCCGACATGTTGTGCACTGCACACGGTGAAAACTTGCCACTTTGTTATCCTTGTTTATTCGACACTATCTGTATTGCTGCTTCATAGAAAGAATAGTGGAACGGAGAATTGCTTTGTGAAATCCTTTTAAGACTTTATAAATTCTTTACTCCTATTACAATATCTTTAGAGGCTTAACTTTTTCGTTGTTTAAAGTTAATTAACAACGCAATAAACTCCAAAAAGGCAACAGGCCGAGACATTATTGAAAACATTTATACAAAAAAAATAACCGACTTCAAAAACAAAACACTTAAAATGCAAAAAACTCTCGATTAGGAAGTCGGTGTCTTTATTACCTCATGCTTTTATCGTTTTGCAACATCGACTTTCAAAACAAAAGTTATTTTGCACTTTATAGTGTTTTGTTTTTGAAGTCTGTTATTTTTTTTGCGAAAAAGTTTTTATTTATCTCTTTTAAGTTTTGATTCATCATTACAATAAATTGAGCATGTTACATAGTTGGGTACCTAAAGGATTGACAAAATACCCATAATAACTCAGTTTACACATTCGTGCTGTTTGTCGCTAAATAGTTCGGTTGTATCTAGAAAACTGCCAAGCCGATTTTGCTGAAACTTGCACTAAGTTCAGAGACACTTAATCCAATAAAAATAGAAGGATCATGATCCAGTCACTAGTTTCGAAGAAATGCGTTGACAAAGATACTTACATACATCTAACGGATCAATGTGGCGACGTCACGGGGTATCCATTTGTTGTATATCAAAACCATTCTCCTGAATGTAACAAATACTTTTCTGACAACCGCATCTAAATCGGTTCAGCCAAACTCGAGAAAACCGCGGACAAACATACATACAAACATACAGGTCAAACTGAGTACCTCCTTTCTTTTGAATTTAGTTAAAAATAAAGCATAAACAATCGGTGCCTAACTAAATAAGCGAGCGGCCGTTTGTTGTATACTTGTGCGTTAGCGGTCGCATTACGGTTATGTTTATTTGGAACATGAAGCTTATCTAGTCTTCTCAAACGGTGCTAAAATTGTTGGTTGCAAGGTAGTTAACCCTGGGCCGGCGGGCGAGGGGCTAGGGGCGCGCGCCGCGGTCGCCGTGGCCCGCAATAGATAAAACAGTGATAGAACATGCACCGCGCCGCCGGTATGAATAATTCATTAGTTTCAGTTGCCACTTTTGTTGGTATCGGTGGATTTTCAGCGCTTCACACCGTCAAAAATATGCGTTGAGGGTCTGGTTATTGTTAGACTCTACTCTTTACCGTCTCGTTCATTTTAAATGTGTCGTGTCGCGAAGAGACGTTTTATGAATTATTTACAGAATAATACGTTTTACGTTATGTAAAACTGTGTTTTGGATGTTTGCGGTACAGATTGTAGCTTCGGTTGTTCGATGGGTTTTAAGGAACATGTGTAGGTAGGTAATAAGTCACATAGCGATCTAATTGAAGAACACATAAGAGCACCAACGTTCTGCCATTCTGGCAACAACTGTGTGAAAGGGACATTTATCTTCTAAGATTTACTAAAAATGTTGTATAGGGAATGAGAAAGTCAACATTCTCTAGGTGAAAGCTGTTAGCGTCGCCTCGCCATCGCCGACGCGACCGTCTACTCTAACCACCCCTGTGAATCCCGTTATAATTTACGATCATCCCGAAAAATCCCGGGATTATTTTTATTCGATAACGATAAAGGTGCCGCAGAGGGTTACCTTTATTATCACTCAGTGCGGGACGACTCTTTTACAACTTTACACATGTTAGTAACGGTGAAATGGGCTGGCTCTTATGTCACACTTTTTGCTATGCTTTTAAAGCTGTTTCACTAACATGTGTGTGCTGTGACAGAAATATTAAAGGGGACTTGTTTCTTCGAGTGTCCATACAGTTGTTGAGGCCTTGTAGAAGTGTTTTATTTGATTGTTCATGTGCATTTCAGAGGGTTGTTATCCTCATATGAAAATTCAAAGTAGGGTTTCTCTTGCTTTATACTTTATTATCATCATTCCCATCTTTCGCCGACCCCATGCAAGGTTCAAGACGTATCCCCTTTATTCTAAACTTTTACCCTCTTCTATGTGTAGTAAAATGTGTCCTTATCGGACTTAAATGCTGAAGTATCGTAAGTAGGTTCGATCCCTAGGTCGTGTATAGGCTTTGTTGTTGGATAATTCATATTACAGCCTGACACTGAAATTGTGCTCGATATAAGGCGAAATTATCGAGTGTCGGTAAACGATAACCTGTGTTACATATTATATTTTTGTTCAATATCCAAAGAATCAGCGGTAAAATCACTCAAAAGAATTATTTCTATATTCATTGAAAACCCTAAATATATTGAAAAGTAGGTCACATTTTATGCTTGGTAGGTACATGTATCTTGTCTGCTAGTCCGTCCACGTTGCCGATCGAGACGGGGAGGGCCGCAGGATTAGACGCGGTCGAAAGTGATCCGTTATAATTTGGAGGGTGGACACTGACGGCTGGTACGCACAGATTAGCCCCTTCGATAAACAATAGCATTAGTATGCGAGGACGCACTGACCGCCGATCAGGCCAGCCGTGCTCGGATTAATTTGCCTCCTGAAAATTATGGAGGCTCTATGTGGACCGAAACGATCACCGACCCGGAGAATATTGCTTTGTTTTCACTTGTACGCCTGCTGAATTTGTCTTCAATCAGGGTGCGTCATGTGATACTTTGGACGGTTCGGCGTATCGTTGTTTGTGCAGGTTGGCAAGTGTTTCTGGTCTTTAGGCTGAAAATACAAAAAGGTACATGTAACTTGCATGAAAGTGGGTAATTAGCTTGCATGCCATGGCGCTATCATCATTTCAGCCGAAAGACGTCCACTGCTGAACATAGCCTCCCCCAAGTGCCACATTGACCGGTCCCGTGCGTCTCGCATCCAGCGGATCCCCGCAACCTTCACCAGGTCATCGGTCCATGTAGTGGGAGGCCTTCCAACGCAATTTCAGAACTTTTCGGCCCCATCGGCCATCGTTCTGCGAGCAATGTGACCTGCCTACTGCCTCTTAAGTTTGGCTATTCTTCGGGCTATGTCGGTAAGCTTGGTTCTCTTGCGGATGTCTTCATTTCTGAGTCGATCACGCAAGCACTCCGAGCATAACTCTCTCTATTGCGCTTTGGGTGACTTTAAGCCTTCTGATGAGGCCCATTTGATTGTGAGCGACCACGTTTAGGCCCCGTATCTTATCACTGGCAACACACACTAGTCATAGACTTTCGTCTTGAGACACTGCGCTATTATAACTTCTAATTGGTGAATATTACAATAGCATGCAAACGACTTGCACACCTTTATGCATGTATATATTTTCCTATAATTTTTTTGCTTAGTTGATTTGCAAGACAACACAAGTAACCTCTACAGTACAGAGGTTACTTGTGTTGTCTTGCAAATCAACTTCTGATGTGTAAGTTATTGGTGCATCATGAAAGAATCACTGTTACATATTTAAAAGAAGAAATTATTAGAGCGTCGGGCCCCGTTGCCTGACAGACTGTATGTTTCAACGCCTAAAAGTTATTTATTATCTTATTAATGAAGTCGGAGTTTGATTTTTAAAATATTCAGTGTCCTGTACCACACAGAACTTACAGCTACAATTTTATGTGTACTTAGCGGCTTTCAATCAGTACCGTGGCTGAGTTCTGGTCGAAGCACAATATATGAATTAACCGTTAAATATGGAATCATTGACTTGAAGAAGAAGAAGAATCCGTACCGAAAGAAAACTTGTAAAGTTCAGCGACGTTGATATTTAAATGTATATTTCTAAAATCTTCGCCCAAACTCGCAAGCTGTAACTTAAAAAGTTTGATCAAAACCTGATCTTTTTATACATAATTGCATAACTTCGACCTCCATTTGCGACTTTGATTGATCACTACAGAAATAGCCAAAAAACAAAGCCGAGGTACAAATAGAAACAAATCTAACAAGAATACAATTAGCAGTTTTATACTTCGTATCAACAAGAAACAAAACTCTCAGGGTTCGGCAACACAATTAACTAAGTCAACAACATAACTACTCCATTCGTAAAACCTCCAAGTTGAAGCCAAAGCCAATGAAAAGCGAACCTCTTAATTTGGGGTGCTTTTAGTGAATGGCAATAAGCGTTAATTTTATTTGTACGCCCTGCGATATCCGGTTTCGACGGAAGCGCACGCCTACCGCGCGCCGCTAAGTAATGAGGCTACTGTTACAAACACTGCACTCCAGATGAAAGGCTATAAATTATCACTCAATGCACACTGCATTCTCAACTCTAACTCCAACAACTAAAGCTTTTTATCTATTGTGCCCATGATTGTCCAGTCCAAGTATCAACTGACTATTTTATAATTGAAAATCGACAAGATTCATTTTGTGATCGCTTCGTACGAAGAAGGAGCAATAAGTTAATTTGCAGGCCATCTTCGATTTATTCTTGACTTTTAATTAATTAACACATTTGCTGTACCTTTTGTTTTAATAAATTCTATATTTTGCTTTATTTTGAAAACTTTTTATAAGAGTAATCTAAAATAACTGCGGAGCAACCTAAACAGGAAGTGGCAACGAAAACTCGTCGCGGCGTAACTTCTAATTTCATTTTCCATTACATTGCGTTTTGTGATCGTTGTTTAGGTCATTCTATTAAAAGTGCTGCGCTGGGCGGGTAGCAAAGTAAACTGTGACAATATGGAAAGTAGTGTTTGAATATCGTGCTTCGTAGTACCACAGATAATATAATACTAGCATACTTGCCTCGCCCGAATATTATAACGCCAATCTGTAACTGTAGTAATAACTCCTTTGATGTTTTATTATAATGTGATATCCGCTGCGTTGTTATTGTAGGACGATGGTTTCGCAACTGAGATGTTGAGAAGCCGAGTCTATCTCAATCCTATTATCTGCAAAAGGTTTCTACTTTCACTGCTTTGTCCCGCCACTCTCTCTAAATATAAATGATGGCAGGCGATCTGATGTTTCAAGACAGACAATTTATAGAGAGGCGGCCCGCTTGTTTGTGAACACGGCATTGTGTTTATATTTACGATGTATCAGTATTCTCAAAGTGTACGAAGATATCGGAGCGTACACAATTTACGAACTCGACAAACTTAAAGCCTTATAAATCAAAAGCTAATTTGCTCCAGGATTTTGGAAGTGGAAAGCGATGCGTACGGTAATGTGTTCTTTATATCAAAAACACATTTAAAAGAAGTTAGATTGGCTTATACAAGTTGGCGTTCGGCCATACGTAGTTGGAGCCTTTTCGGCGCCTCAAAGCCGGCCCTAATCTTCAAAGATTCGCCGCAGATTGTTTGCAAGCATTTCGGTCCATCAAAATATGACGGGGGAAACTTTCTACGTATATTATTTTGACACTTGGAGAAGCGAAATCTAATTGGATAGCTTTAAATAATTTGGTATGGTGACTTACACCGAATACTATAAATTGCTGAAAAAATAACTAGGTAGTTTTGAATACTGTTAGTGCTCATCAAGGGTGCGAAGGATAATGGAATATTAAAAGATTGATGTTTAAAACAAGCTTTATTTAGTTACTACTCACTCATAGTCGTTACGTGTACGATGTAGTACGTAGTGGCATACCGTACAGCCGTCGCACCGCTACCAACACTCATTATACACTCGGTTTTTAAAAACACACTCAGTGGCTTTTGCTTAATACATATATTTACAACATTTCTATCTATGTGGCGTTATCTTATATTTAGCAATTTGGCAACGTGATAACGGTAACATTTACATATAGGTATGTTACTATATAAACTAGGTGTAATTGACAGAAGATATTTGGATTTGTAAAGGACCATTACAGAAAAACTGATATAGAATTTTTAACTAAAGCTACAAATCCAAATGTGTACTACAAACATTAAAATATCTGGGATATTAAAATGTAAAATACAGAAGTGAGTACTAAGGACAATATATATTTATATGAAATATGTATAACTCACGCATCACAAGTTTCCATTACCTCAAATTGGAAAATATAGGAAGTAGGAAGGCAGGCAGCAGTCACATTAGGAATACAGATAGGATCGACGCCACGGCACGATGAAACAGGAAACAATATAATGCTCAATTTGGAAATTTCGTCAATTCAGTTAATATTTTATCACAGCAAACATGAGGTTTACACAAGCACAACAAAAAAAAATATACTCTAAAGACACAATTTTATAATTCATTCAGTCTTACTCTATCTAATTCTTATATCCTTATATTAAAATCAATAACTATGATAATAGTGCACTTTGTATTATATATTAATAATAATAATATGTGTGCAGTGAATTTGTCTATTACATATTTGTTCACGGCCGAGCAGATTTTAGAACTATGTCAACGCCGAAAATAAATGTTTTGAGACATCTATGTGAAATTCTGCTGAACCGTGATAAGTTCGAGGAACTGTGTACATACATACAATACCTTTAGTTTATATAATTAACAACAACGCTTATAGTAATTACGAATATCATTTGGTTATGAAACCTAGACCTCTTAATCTATTGTACATAACGATGGCGATGAGACTACGTTTTTTTTTAATTCTAAGTTACCTGTTTTCGAGGACAATAAATTCATAAGTGTTACTTAAATATGAGTTATTTTAATGTAACGGGTAGCTGTTCATTGGTCAAAGCTCTAAGCTCAGTTTACGTTATTTTGTAGTTTTATTTACAAAATTTTGTATTAGCTGCTTTGTGGTGATGGAATACATTTTTTTTGTTGTGTTAATATCATCTTCATATCAAGTGTACTTATAATGTGATAAATATTTGGGTCGTCTACTTAATGAACATTTTTGGGACCGGATTATATGCAGATAGATTATTTTTATTTACAAACATGAGTAAAAACCAGTGAGATTTGAAATTGTTCAAATCTTTATTCGGAAATCACATACAATTTCAGAAAACATCTGCCTGTTAGCATAAATGAACAGTCCGATTAAGGAGTTAAACCCAATTGATCTCGTTTTAATTGATTTTGATGGTGGAACTACTCCCACGCTTTATCTCCGTGGCAACAGTTTTATGACGATCTATTTTTTAGTTCGCTTCTTAGGCAGTCAGGTTTTTTTTTATTTTTATAAGTATTTGTCAGTAGTAAAACCCATCTTGTACCTGTTTGATTATTATAAGAAAACAAACACTATGGAGAGTCCCAGTAAGAACATATCTTGCATAATATTTCGAACTCCACAATACGAGGGTATTTTTCTAAATAGGTATCTGGCAACCATTAGTTATATCTACTAATTTCTATTATTGAGCGAAGCTATGGGCACAACTAGTTTTTAAAAAGATTTTTTATGTAACATATATGCATATAATCCCATCTTTATAGTCCAAAAGCTAGTTACGGCTACAAGCTCGTTGTTTGTAATGAGAAATCTTTTTAGGCAATATAATATAACATATACAATAAAAAGGGAATGAATATTAACTGATAATAAGCAGACTATCTCTCGCGACGTTTGCCTGAATGATAAAAACAAGTTCCTTTTAATTTGCACTATCTGGGGCGAGCCAAGCTCGGTTAAATGTACTACGTGTATACAAATGGACAGCGGATTCGGATGAGTGATAATAGGGTTACATCATTAAATAATATGGCGCAGTGATTAGCGAAACTAAAACACATAATATGGAGCTTCTCCTCCAGTCAGCATCCCCTGTAAACAAAATGTTTTCAGTTTAGTTGATTGCAGTGTAGGAACTGAAATAATGATTTCTCGATGAAGTGCCTAAAGTGACTCTTCAAACACTAATGTATGTATTTCTCACTGTTAAAGCAAATAATTAATAATTATTATTTCTTTTAATTATTATTATTATTTAATTACAAACCGCATTTAGGGCCTTATTTATCAAAACTTGTTAACCATAATTATGATTAGTTTTTTAGATTTTTTAGATATATAGATACGTAGATTCTTAATTTAAATCCTCTGTGGAGATTTTTTTTTCATAAATAAGTTTGTATGTTTACTCTTTATAGTTTTTATTCTACAGAAATGTATTTGCGAAAATCTTGTCGCACTGGCGATGGTGATATACAATTTACTAGAAAGATCATCCCTTAAAAATTGCGGCACGGGAAAATTATATTCATTTTTCTCGGAAAATATTATGTTCTCCGAACGGGTAAAAAGAAATATGGGAGTTAACGTACCTGTGACCTGCGATGCACCTCCTACCCAGTTCAGGTGCGTCTTCCCACCGCCTTCATCTGTTTTCTGTTTGCCCTTATCGATTTCGTTGAGGTTCGATTGATACTTAGTACCTGCGTAACAGATAAATTGATAAGTTTAAAATAATACCTAATAATATTCCCTGTTCCCGATACCAGTGGGTCATGTTTTTATATTTTTAAATGTTTTTTTAATGTATTTTACTAACAAATATTTACAAATCTAATTAGATATTATGGAAAGATAATAAACAAGCTTACAATCTTTATTTTTTAGATTTACATTAGGTATAGTCACTACGTGATTCAACAAAACTTAGATGTAGAAGATACTCTGACAAACAAGCTATGGTTGAACTTGTAATGAGTATCAAGGTTATCTAAGTTGACTAAAACAATACATTAAAGATAGTCGACAGACAAAAATATTTTGATCATCCTAAAAAGTTCGGGAGGAAAAACGACAACGTGCACTGATTGGGCAAAGGATTCAATATGGCAAGGGACGGCCCGTCGGCAGGCGGTCGGCTAACAGTTATTGAAAAGTTGCGCAATATTGTCGAGTATCCGGGGCCAGCCGTAAATTCGTAATGGTTGCAAAAAATAAACCAGCACCGATGTGGACGGAACCCGACGCCGGCCGCGCCGACGCCGCGCCACAAAAACAACCCGCCGCAAAACTTACACTCGTGCCGGCGCAACCCCTAAATGGGATTTTCAAGTTCGCGCGAACATGTTAAAATGATATCCCTCGGCTCTTGAGCAGATATTACAATATCTACAGTTATTGTTAGATGTCTGTATTGATTTTATTCACGATCCCTCCGTATTTCATACAGGGTAGGGTGTAATGGAAAATTGCAGTCATTTCATATTTTAAAAACTGCTTCTGGGTATTTTGATCATCTGACGACAATTTTTTATGGAAGGTCCATTTTTTTTTGGGAATTGACTGAGACTTCTTTGGAGAACGTGGTTCATTTACATGGGCAGAAGCAGTATTTACCGACTTAAAAAAAGGCGGTAATCATTTCGACACATATGTACTCAATATTCACATATGCTAGTCTGTATGGGCTTCACATGTGTGCCAAATTTCATAAGTGTATGTATGTTTGTTTGTATGTATGTATGTATATTTGTCCACGAATTTCTCCGAAACTACTTATCGGATCGTGATTATTCTTTTTTATTGGATTAATTATCTCTCAACTTAGGGAACAGTGCAAGTTTCAGCAAAATCAGTTCAGCAGTTTTCAAGATATGGAACATTCAACCGAACTCCTTAAAGACAAACTGTACGAATGTGTAAATTGAGTTATTGCGGCTTTTTTGTCAATCCTTTCGGTACCTGACTATAGAACTTGCTCACTCTAGTCCTTAGTGATGGTGTACCAAAACTAAAATGAGAATAAAAACTTTCTCACACACAAACTTTTTAAAATGAGCAAAAATATTTTTCGTTTCTGAAGTCGGTTTCTTTAGTGCCTCTTATTTTTTTTTCGTTTTTTGACACCGACTGCCGAAACGAAAGTATTTATTTGCTATTTTTAGGATTTTGCTTTGGAAGTCGGTTTATTTTGTGAAAAAGATTTTTTAATTAAAATACGATCACATCTTTCCGTTACAGTCTGTATAATAATTCTGTCCTGTCTGTTGCCTGCCATATTTTCAATGTATCGTGTTATCAAACCTTATTAAGAGTTTGCAACAAGGAGGAGGGCACACTTGTCCGTAATAGGTTGGCGCAAGATGTTGTCCGGCAGCCGGCGAGTGATGCCGGGTCCGGGAAAATGCCCAAGTTGCCAATAACGGGCGAGTAATGACGCGCGCCCTACAACTTACGACACCACGATATTACAATACACAGGCTCTTACATCAATGATTCTGAGGTTACTATATCATATTACACCAAAAGATAAGCATAGGAATACGTAAGTGTGTAAATAAAATCAATTAGAGAACTTTCATAATTTGATCTAGAAAATGAAAAGCCGAAATCATATTATGATTTCTGTGTTAAGTTTAGGTTTTAAAGGTTGCCAGTTTCCTACATTAATTCTTATTATGTAGTCTACATTTATTAAATCATTCCTCTATTCAATGTCAGTTAGTAAAAACTTGTTCTTTTCAAATGTCAATTAATTCATTGAATCAGCATTTAAGAGTATTTGCGTATCCTAATTCAGGCCTGATTTTAACGACGTTTCAGACGAGACACGTCGATCAAACCTCTTAAAATGTAAAGGGCGATGCTCTTTACGTCAATTATCTTAGCATAAACAATTTAATAATAATTTGATGTGAAAATTATAATAACAGCACTTCATAAAATGTTTTGTTTGTAAACGATTTGGTCATAGTTTACGAGGGCTCATAACGTTCGCGTTCGGAGCCAGTTAACAAACTACCGACTGGCGACAAGCTGATCGTCGTAACGGTTTATGATCTATAAACAAATATAACGGCCACTAATAATAACTGAAACAGCAGCAAACAATGAAACAAACTGAACGATCTCATGGGGATACAACTCGTAAAGGTAATATTATCTCTTAATAAACGAAACCACCGACATAACATTGTTATTTCAATGCATTTTATTGGCATCGATATCAGATATTGATAAAACCATTGGACCGCGACGTTTGCTATGGGGTAATTAATTACTATTCCCACACACGTGTATAATACATTGCCTTTAAATAAACATATAGGTATGGTGTACACAACATTCAACCGCGGTCGAACCTATCAATTATTTTATTGCAATTCATGCTTCTTTACTTCTTGTAATTTAATTGAAACGTCAATATTACGTTAATCGAAAGGAAATTGGAAGCGAGCTGGAATTTCGGATGTATTATTTAAATTTTAATATGGTCTGTCTAATCGGTGTACTGATAATGCGAAAGCGCAAAATGTAGACTCTTGCATTTTGAGACTCAATTAGGCCTTCCCGGGATCAAAACTAGCAGGAGCTGCTATACTGTAGTGCTTTTCTGTAAAAATCTTACCGTAGAAACTCCGACTGGGTGGAGACGTTTGGAGGTGGTTCTAATGAACCCAGAATTCTTACTTACCCTTGTCAGTAAGCGGAGTGTCGCGACGAGGAGGCCTGGATGGTGGCGGCACGGTGAGCGCACGAGGGTCCGGCGTGGTGGTCGGGGGCGAAGAAGCTGTATTCAGAGTAAATGGAAGTCATCATCATCATCATTTCAGCAGAGAGACAGACTCCGCTGAATATAGGCCTCCTCCAAGTATCTCCACATTGACCAGTCCGCCGTCTCGCACCGCCTCGCAAGGATGCGAGAATCCGCTATATAAAAGACGCACATGACCGGGTAATTCATTGTAAGTAAATCTAAAGATAATAAAAGTTGATAACGTAGACATTAAATGATTAACCATTCGGTTTCTCATGGGCTGATCAACACAAAAATTAACTTCAACTACTTTAATGGTCGACCGGAATTATATAAACGACAGCTAATAATGAAATCGTTTTTATATTATATATTTTATGATTTGACATCAGATTAATTTTAGTACCTAGGCTTCAGAAACCAGGGTTTAAGTATTTAAACAAATAATATCCTTCAGGCATACTTACTGTACAAGCGAATGGTGCCATCGGACTCTCCCCTCGGATTCTTAGCTATGCACTTGTAAGTCCCATAGTCTTCGTTATTAATGTTTCTGATCAGTAGCCGCATGTGTGTCTTGTAAGCTGGTATCCCCACCGTGTTCTCCATGTGATACTTTAGACTTTCATGAATCATGTGACCGTCGTCTCTTGTCCAATAGTTTAGAGACGTCGGATGGGCTTCAGTGAAGCATTCTAGAGTAACGTTGTAGTACAGTGGGGCACCCACGAGCTGGTGAGGGATCCATAGCATTGGTGGAACTGGAAAATAATACCTATGTATAAAATTCATTGAAGAATTTGACTTAGTTATTGATATTGTGAAAGATTTGACCACTTACAATCAACGCTAACTTTGACACGTTTCGATACGGTCGGCGGGACGCCATTGCTAGCGATGCACAGGTAGGCACCCATGTCCAACCTCGAAATCCTTGCCATCTCTAACACTTCACCTTCCCATTCAGAAACTGAAAATAAACGATAGATAAAAATCGTTGGAAAAAGCAAAGCAAAAAGCTATTTCGATCATGAACAAATTCGATGTGTCACCGGAATGTCCCTTGCTGATGGAGATTTTTGAGTTGTCGTCCCGTTTCCACTTGATGGTGGGCTTAGGAGAGCCATTAGCGCGACACGTCAGCGTGACGTTAGCGCCCTCGCGCACGATGACGTCGCTCGAGCTCAACGAGTCGTCGATGCTCGGCGGCACTATAAACAAACATTAATACCACTTTAATAGACGGCCCGGTTCTCATGTTTTAATTGACGTATTTTCTTTTATTTAATGTGAAGTTGTAGGTACTGTAAAAGCCGGTAAAAATTGATGCCATGCTTAAAGTTGAATTCTCGTCAAGTGTAAAATGAGGTGACGAATTTATCGTAGTATTTATTGTATTTGTCGTAATCTGTAAAATTTAATTTTAATTGAGTCTATCGAAGTTCCTTTTCACAGAGAGCCTGTGTCCCAGCAGTGGGGACATTATTAGGCTGACTATGTTATGCTATGCTTTTGAAGTTATGATATTTTTAATACAATATTTTTTAGTACGGGTATTACATAACTGCATAGCACATATGTGAGTACTATGTATCAAGTATAAATCTACCATTTACTGTACCTATATGTCGTTCGTTGACTTTTGTTAGCAGTTGATAGTGTGTCATGCTCTCTCTAATGTCTGTCTGATGATGGCAACACATGTTGGTTAATTCGGTTCCCTTCATGATGGTTGAGCTGAGTGGTGCCGATCCATGTGTCGTGTTCGTGAATGGGCCCCATTAATTGCGATTGGTCATAACTTAGCTGCCTCGGCCTGGTTTTAATTACTTATTTATTGTATTTTTTAATTGTTTGTTTTACTCTAGACGCTTTACGTGCGCGCCTTTTTACATCGTAAAATATACAATACTTTTAAAACACTTTTTTTTTAAAGAGTAATATGAGTGTAGTTTCTTGTCCGATCTTCTCCATAACAAGCTAAATACTCCTAATGGACGGTAGAATAAATTATTATTACTTTTAAAATTAAATTTTTGATGTTCAAAAGTGCCGCTTAATGGCCTAATTGAATAAATATTTTTTTTAATTTTTAATGCTCTTGATAAGTTTTTTTTTACATCGCGCTGTTTTAATGAGAAGAAAAGACTTTGTATTATTTAAGTATGTTTTCTTACCGACAACATGTAGGTATCCAAACTGTGTCTTCGCAGTGACGGTGTTGATCTGGCACATGTAGCGGCCGCGGTCCTCCTCTCTGACGTCACTGATGTGGAGGAACCAGGTGCGATGCTTGTCATGCGTGACGCTGACGCGAGGGTTGCGCGTGATCACGTGGTTGTGAACCGTTAGGATGGCTGACTGCTCGAAGTGCATCCACGCCACCTGGTGGGAGAAAGTGGCCTTAAATGAGATAGTCACAAGACAAAAAGGTTTGAGACAGAGAATCCTGTCCCCGGATACAATACTCATACATATAGTTACAGTACAAGGCCCCTAACAGTACCTACCAATAATCTAATAGAGATGTTTCCTTGGTAAAAAAAAATATCATTCTATTTAGTTCATCAGTGAGATTATCAAATAATATTGGACACGTATTTTTTGTTCAAATAAATAAAAATTAACAAAGACAAAGCGCATCAAAGTTCAGGAGAGTGGGCTTGTGACGTCACTTTGTCAGTAAAAGTGGAGCACGGCGTGTCGTCACACGATATTTCAACGCACTGTATCATCGTATTATTAAATAACGTGGCGAAATAAAAAATACGTGTCCAATATTTTAGGTAATCTAACTGATGGGCTTAATAGCTTTTTTTGTCATCCTCGTGGGTAAATAATAACAGCCGCACGGGTCGATCATCAAGGTTAAGTAACGCTTGACGAGGTCGGTCCGTGGATGGGTGACCATTCCAACATACCGAGTTTCCTCCGTGCCTCGGAAAGCACGTTAAGCCGTTGGTCCCGGCTGTTATTTGAAGATCTTTGACAGTCGTTACGGGTAGTCAGAAGCTTGAGATCTGACACCAGTCTTGCCAAGAGGTACCGTGTTACCTAGTTACTGGGTTGTGGAGGTCAGATAGGCAGTCGCTCAATGTAAAACACTGGTACTCAGCTGGATCCGGTAAGACTGGAAGCCGACCCCAATATAGTTGGGAAAAGGCTAGGCAGACGATGATCCCTTTTATCCGAATGAAAGCCGTACCATTGTTGTCCGATGCCTATTCCTTCATTACAAGTATAAAAATGTCCACAACATGCATAGAAAATTCTTGTATACTTATCTTGTATACAAATACGTATCAGTCCAGGTTTTAATTATTCCTAGTCCTATTGTAAACATTTCTTGGAATAGCTCTGAAATATAACGTGAAAAACTCCCCTAAATAAAATACCTTCAGAAAAAGTAAATTGAGAAAACTAGGGTGTGGAGTATGCCTCAATGATTTCCAATCGTTCTCCCAATTGGACGAGTGACGTAACGGAAATTAAAGACTTCTCCGAGGACATATTTTTTATATAAATAAAATGTAGGTAGGTGTCTACCTCGATTATTATTCAGTTGTCACGGTGTGCGTATTACGGGTTGATTTTTTTACAAATTTATTATAAATGTGAAAGTTTGTGAGTATGGTTGGATGTTTGTTATTCTTTTACACAAAAACTACAGAACGGATTTGGAAGAAATTTGGCAGACATAGAGTTTGAAAACTTAAAAACAGATATAATGCAGCATACTTACAACATACACGCGGGTGAAGCCGCGGGCTTCCACTAGTATTTTATATGTCGCAAGTGGTAGACATTATTATAATCCTTTATTTCATTGTCTTTCTTATTCATTACATTTTTAAATATTTTATAAAACACAAACAAAAAATCATTAATAGAGGCCCACCGGTATCAGGAACAGGGTCCAAGCTACCGGCGGTCAGGGCTCCAGAGAGAGGAACCTCCTAATGCTACGAGCCATGTCCAGAAATACTGCTTTCTGAATCAAGCCGTTGAACCAATCGCCTAAGGAGATCTTCCTAAGGTGTTGGTTTAAGCTCGTGACTATTAAGTCATTGGCTGACACGTCACACGACTATCGGTACAATCATCGCTGAGTCCACATCCCACATGTGGACACCTTTGTGAGCCAAGTCAAGTTACTTGATTTGCTTATCTTTCAAGGCTTTCAAAAGGTTCCCATCATGCGGGACGGTAATATCAACAATCATTGCACGCCTCTCGATTTAGTCCACCACCACAATACTAGGCTTATTGGCTACAATAGTCCTGTCAATCGTGATGGCCCGATCCCAGTACAATGTGATATTGCCATTTTCGAGAGCTGGGTCGGGCACATACCTATAGTACGGCACCTCCGATGCCACAAGAGTGTATTTCAGAGCAAGTTTCTGACGGATAATCCTGGCTACATGGTTGTGCCTATGCAAATACTCTTCGTTAGCTATACGAGAACATCTAGAGATAATGTGACGAATTGATTCACCCGGACGGTGACATGCCCGACAGATGTCAACTGTGCCATCCTTCATAATAAATCTCCGGTAGTTATTATAATAATTATTATACGTATTCATACAAATACACATGTATTCATTCACTAAACAGAAAACTACCTCAGATAAATATGATAAATACGAACTCAATAATTTCTGACGCAGAAGATAATGAAGTATTCTTCATTTCGAGATTTTTCAATTACAAAGCTTCGGTTAATTAGTATAGCACCTACAAGTCTCGTTCACCTCATTACAAAGTCAAAGGATTTCAAGGGTTTCTACAGGCCAAGGGCTTCGGTACGTGGAATCTATGGACATTTTTGACGGAAAATTATATCACAATGGCAATAAAATATTAGGGCAGGTCCCTCTAATAACTATAAATGTGAAAGTTTGTTATTCATTCACGCAAAATATCTGTACGGATATTGATTAAACTTTACAGTAATATAGCTTAAACATCAGAATAACACTAGGCTATAGTTTATAAAGGTATTTGGGGAAGTTCTAATTCAAGGCGGGCGTAACCGCGGGTGGCAGCTAGCTAATTAATAAAATGAGATGATTAAAGCGTGACACAATCTCGCAGTTTTTATGATTTATCATAGCAGTTTTTTTAATGTAATGTGGGTAGTTTTGCTTGAGCACTAGTACAGCGGCGCGTCTAGCACGCGCGTCGTCGTCTCGCGACATCTGTGTAATTGCGCCGAGCTGCCGACGCGTCCGCTTCACACCAATTTCCACGGCATTAAGCGCTTAAAATGCATTTTACTGAGATTGTTATACCTACTCACTACGAACAATCTCGCCACTTTTAATCTCCCCTCGAGGAAAAAAGATTTAATTCCCCCGAAGGTACCTCCAACAAATTACGTTAGACTAGCTTCATTTTTCAATTATGCCGACAAATCTACACTATTTTTTCGTATCGCATTTAAACTTTCGAACACTTAACAATATTTGCCATGAACAAGGGTTTGTCATATTTTAAAATTTATTAAAGAAACTACACCTATAAAATTAATTAAAGTCGAGTAATCGCAAGAAATCTGAACGAGAGCTAGGTGGTTTCTGAGCTTTAAAAGTTCGACGTGCATCCTTTATCTCTTAATCCTTCTTCAAGTTTGAATCATGGGTAGTTCTTTTTATCAAGATTGCGGTGGCAATATAGGGGAAGTTTGGTAGCCAAAGTCGTGCCGGGTCACATCTTACCTATCTTAAGTGATGCGGCTCTCAGCCGCTGTCTAATTTATAATGGACTTGAGGAAACTTCGGCCATTTTATTATGCAATGGGACGGTAACCCCTCTAATGACGGCGACCTGACTTGTCGGCGTAACCTGGGGCTCAGGGATATTAAACAGGCTTAGTAATATTTCAAACGATTTACATGAAAATAATTTCATGTAAAATTCTTTAAGCAAGATCTCCTTATTTTCTAATCTTCGAAGTTACTTTGTAAGTAATCTTGTAGAAGTGCTCGGAAGTTGAGAGTAGGTAGCGTGAGGTGGTGGTGTCACAGGCGGAGCGGAGAGACACAGCGCGGAGCAACGCGCGGGCAACTCGACGACGGTAGATGTAAATCTGATCTGCGTAATTGTGGCCGGCGTCTAATCTAATCACGACGGTGTGTCCCTCTGCACCGCACTGATTGAATTACGAGCCGCAGCCGCCACCACGACGCCACGCGCCAGCTGGCTGCACAGTCTTCCAGTTCCATTAATATGGCTATGTCAATAATATCACGGGAAAATTTAAAATAAAACGGCAAAATAATAAGACGCTCAGTTACGTAAGTAATCTTTGGTTTGGTATGAATATCCGTAATATATTCATACCAAACCAAAGATTACAGCAGTTATCTTAAATCCGTTATAACACAAAGAGATATTGCCCAAAGTTCTCTTTTACTGTTCGAACAATTAAGATAAAATTAAATAGGAATCAAAATTTTATAAGCGGTCGGAAGATAAGCGTTGAGTGTTGAACTTAACGAAGTTCTCCAATCGTACCGCTCGGGGTGGCTTGAAACATTTAGTGAGAGCACAAGTGCTGCGGAATTTATATAACAGCCTTTGAATGCCCGCAAATAAATTATTGGGTTATTTTCTGGCAACACGATTGGTATGGTAAATTACGAAGTGAGATTTTTCTGTGAAGTGAAATGGTTCTCCGCTACGTAAGTGACTAATGAAGCTAGCGGAAGTGGCAGATGAAAATATGATATTCGTAATGACCGCAGCGGCTAACTAATTTCATTCGTCTGCGGATCCTAAACGAGTTAGGTCACGACGTCGTTACGCGAGTTGTTGCCAGTCCCCCCCTGCCCTGCCCCCCCTCGCCTCTCCCGCACCGCTGCCGGCACTCGGCCCATTACTTCAAATATGCAAAATTACCTAACCGCAAATTTTATGAACAGGTTGCTGTTACATTTTTGAGTTTAGTGTTAGGTAAAGCTGTTTATGTTTATTTAAAAACTGATTTGAATTTCGACGATGAGCAGGAAGATCTCGATATTCATAACTTTAATTCACTAAGACACTGCTTAAATATACTTATTGAACACTTGTATGATAAGACCGAAATCCCTGCTCCCACGTTTTACCTGTAAAGTTAGAGCAGCCTATTAACTGGTTATCTTTTAACCACCTTTAATTTGGGCCCTTCTTTTTATCTTAATTGTTGAGGCATTAAGGAGGCAAAGTTGAAGTTCGGTGGCACGGCGGGAGACGTCCTCGTCCCTCAGGACATGCCTGGAAGGCATCGTTTGATTTATAATGGACTCGTTGCAAACTTTGCCCATTCCACCGCGCACCGCGCACCGCACCGAACCTCTTTAACGACGGGTCCTATCGCCGCAGGAGATGATTCGTAGACGTGTTTAATAATATTACGACAGATTTAATTATGGAACGTTTAAAGAGCCTCATCTTACACTGTTACCCTAACTTTGTTTGTTTCAAGTTTCGGAATGGTTCATATTTTTTAACTTTATATTCTCGCTGTAAGTGCTATTAACTCTGACAAATTAAGGATATTAATAGGTCCAGAATAATAAAATTTACCATTTAGATACCTTTGCAAGTGACATAACTGAAAATTATAACCTACACGTTTGTAAAAACGAAGCTTTTGATTGCGACGCATAACACACCACCTAAGTACTAGCTCGGCGCTGAGCGTGGACTCCCCAAAGTCTAAGTACTGTGTGAAGACGTTGCGCGTCTCCAGGCTCTTAAGACGACGACAGTCGCCAACCACCTAGAGGCAAAAAAACGCGCACTCGTTTAACTCTAGCGCGACCCAAAATTCAATAGCTTTTTGTACTTTCCATACATGGAAAATGGCTATGGCTATGAAAAAAACCTTATATCAAAATGTAGATAGTTAAATTTTCTTTGGGATTGTGAAAATTTCAGTAAAATACGCCTGGCGGTTTTGGTGTGATTGTCGTGTTTTTGTCCGTGTTAGACATAACTTTACAAATTAATTACACTATGTTATACGAATAAAAATCAAAATTATCTTAGATAAAACAATTAAGAAAATGGTTTAAAGTATCATAATTTTTTCCAGAAAATTACGACTGGCCGTTTAGACGTGTTTCTTATTTTAAAATCAGCTACTAAGGGGTATCTGCGCCTTAACAAGTTGCTTGCCACCGTCGTTTACTATATAGTTTATTTGGCCCATTGAGCGTCTAATTAGCAGACACAATAGAAATAAAGTTTGAAGTGTTGATACCACACCTTAAATCACCTTATCTATAGATTCTGATGTATTTTAATATAACACAGTAGAACAACAACCTCCATTGAAGTATTCCAACGGATGGTACAATAAATGGAACATTATTTTCTGAAATCAAAGCGAAGAGATATAAAAGCTCGCAAAACTACTTAAGATACTTTTTGCTAGTCTTTGGAGAGATTTGCCCAGCAGTCGCTTTTGATACAACCTTCATAAATATGATAAATATCTAACTGTGTGTTACGTATTCATAAAAGAAAATTTTACATACGATAGGTTAGTAGATGGGCACAAAGATGAAACTCATTTTCACACGGAGTATAAGAGTTGGTTTTATGTGTTATGTTTTTGCCACTCATGTAACATAACGTAACATCACGTTTCCCGAAGGGTTTATAGACAGTGGTGCACCTATAGTACCAGCCGCCATAACCCGAGTTATGTATAAGTCCCATGTAATAGGCGGTGAGAAAGAAAGTAAGAAAGAAAAAGAGAGAAAGAAAAAGAAAGAAAGAAAAGGACAGAAAGAAAAACAAATAAATAAAAATGTGTTTACTGGCATTAAAAACAAAAAACACCTTAAAATTAAACAAAATAAATAGTTAAAACTATTAATGCCAAAAGTTAATTAAAAAAATTAAAAACCCGAATGCTTAAAAAGCGAACTAAAAAGACGTCAACAAGAAGAAGATCATGCTGTGCAGTCGAAGAATACATATTCGCGAGCTGGCTGACCAAAACCAGATAATCCAAACGCCCAATAATTTTTGGCAACACCGAACAAATTCAAAGGGAATTTTTCATACTCTTTCATGGAGTATTATCCTTTGCCCTGTCAAACTAATTTACGCAAACAGGCTGCAGTTTGCTACTGAGAAAATCCAGATGGAATTATCAAATAACACTTTGCCCGACATAGGAATCTAACCCAGGACCTAACACTTGCAATCACTAGACTCATGTATTAGCAGGTAAAAGATGAAACAAAAACGCGCACTTTGTATCAATGTGTTGTTCCTGGAATCGTCTCCCCGTCACAAAACGTTAGTACGGTTGACACACTAATGCAATGGCGCCGACAGAAATGAGCGAACATCTTGCACGAGACGGCTTAGCTTAGTTCTGCTAAAAGCCCACTTAGAGATCTCTCCAGCTGCGGATTTGTGCCGAGGGCTCTCCAAGTTTTCACGGAATCTTCGGCCAATAAGTTATTTTGGGGTTGATGTAAGTAGTGATCGAAGACATTTCACGAGTAAAATGGTCGATCGTTAAATGTTTTTATATCATAGCTTTTGAGTTTATGTTTGTGTACGTAAGGGGTGTGTTTTTAATTAAAACATGAATGGGTATTCCTCAGGATTGTATAATGGTGAACACGATCATTACAGACATTAGAGCGCGGTCGGTCGTGGCAACAAGCGCTCTCGGCTCCCTCATCTTGGGCTCAGTTTGGCCGTGCTCGCACCAGTACGAAGGCACGAGAAATATGCCAGAATTTGAACAGGCGGCGCTCGCATGCGGCGCGAGTGTAACATTGCTGCGACTCGTTGTGGCATGTTATTGCAAACCCACATACGTGCTACTGCCGACTATCTGACATTTCATGCCGATGAACCGGCTACGTGCGCATACTTACAGACATTTGCATAAAATAGGAAATCTTTTCGTCGAATTGCCTCGTGAATAAAATTTAACATAGGAAACATTTATTTGAATGTTTAACATACTCATGTATAATAGTGTAGCTTTATTAAAACCTGTATGTTTTCTCATCTTAAGTTATGATTATGTAATATAAATTTATTTTAATTATAAACGTGGGTAGGTGTACTACAAAAGCATAGATATAGGTAGAAAGCATGGAGAGCGGGCCTATTTGAGCTCAACAACCCAGTTACTGAGCAACTTAAATAATTATTTCTATCGATACCCAGTATCTGGTTTGTGCATTCGGCTAGACTAAAAATGAATGAATGTCTGGTTTTCGGGCTTCTAATTGGACTGTGTGTCGATATGTAGGTATGTAATGTAATCCACCCATCCACGGACCAACCTCGCCAAGGACAGCTTAACCTTAGATCGACATGTGTGGCTCTCGTATTTTAAATCGTGGAAAGTATCGTTAAAACAATTTAAAAAAACACTTTAGAACATGTTATATTTATACTTTAGATACGAATATATCCTATTGCCGAGATGAAACAGATAACATAATAAAATGTTATACAAATTATATCGCCTCAATGATATCATTCGACAAATACTTGAAGGTTCGGAACAAATAACCGTAGGCGTTACAAATATTTGTTGTGACGCGAATCAAACTGGCTGCCCTGAACACTAACGCAAACTGGATTTATATTTGTATTTTTATTTGTATTTATAAGTGTTAGCTTGAGCTGTGTCCCCGAAAGGTTTGAGCAGAAGCGAACCTAGAATAGACCCAAATTTCATCAGTTACGTTTAAGTTCAATGTAATAATAATTTATTACATATCACTTTTTTTTTTTAAAGAGTAAGTATAGAGTTTCCTGTCCGTTCTTCTCCATAACAAGCTACTTTTCCGAATGGAAGCTAGAATCATTTTTTATTACTTGTAAATTTTAATTGTAGACTTTCAAAAGTGCCGCTTCACTAGGCCATTCTAGTTGAAATAAATATATTTGACTTTGACTTTGAATAGGGGGCCAGCCTATTGCCTTTGCCATCAACCGGGCACTAGGGAAGCAATGGTGGCCTAGTGGTTACGGCCCCGACTTACGAGTTGTAGGTTGTGGGTTCGAACCCGAGCAGGCGCTTTACTTTGTATAATTTATTTCATCAACACTGCTCTCAAAACGGTAAAGGAAAACATCGTGAGGAAACCGGCATGTCCTAGAACCAAAAATTCAATGTGACATCTACCAATCCGCACTGGGCCCGCGTGGTGGATTATAGCCCACTCCTTGTATGAGAGGAGGCCTGTGTTCCAGCAGTAGGAACATTAACACAGGCTGATGATGATGGGCAGACGTTCCAGACTTTGGGGTGCTACCGAAAAATTCTAGATCGAAATACACATTAACAATTTGCACGACTCGGGAATCGAACCCAGAACTCATCTTGTTTAGCAGTTACACTTACAACCACTAGACGGACGACGCAGTTACAAAAAGTGGTCGCAAAACTGTCCCCAAATTATTATTTACGTACCAACTATCTGACCTGATGTTAAAAATAAGCCTTTTCCTTAGGTTTGCCATATGCCATTATTGCCCAGAATTTGATCCTTATTAGCGACACTATTGAAAGGTATAACAATACAGCATGAGTTTTTTTTTCAAAATGGTTCTATTTCTGGCTAGGCATATTGATTTTCTAAAATTCAATGTTGTAGTTTTAGTTTTAATCAAAATCAGCCTCGTGACTCCTTTGAGTGTTTTCGGCTATTCCTCATAGTTTCGGATTTGATTATCCACGCCCACTTAAAAAACTCATCTTGTATACGCTGTTCTGTTCTTCTGACTTCATACAAAAATACTATAGGAAAGGGTAATCCCATTTATCAAATTTCAAATTTTCCGGAAATCTTTTCTAATTTACCTCACTAAAAACCTGTTACAAACGTTTTGAAATAAAAGATAGTCAAATCGGTCCAGCCATTGTGGAGTTACCAATAAACAGCAATTATTTATGATGGCAATGTCTTGTTCGAAGAAGAACCACATAAACTGGAGAAAATGATGCAAGACCTTAGTAACGAGAGTTAATGTCGGACATAGAACCCCCCCCCTCTTTTTGGTAAGTCGGTTAAAAATAGGATTATCACTAAACACAGATAAAACGAAATTACTAACAAACTCCGAACCAGTTCAAATAGCAATCGATAACCAACCTATCGAATATGTGGAGGAATACATATCATACCTGGGATAGATCATCTCCCACAAAGACCAAACTATAGGCAATAAATAAACGAATCACAAACGGCTGGAAAATATACTGGCTAATGGCTATGGGAATCAAACGGAAAGTCTATAAAACTTGCATCCTCCCTTGCATCACATATGGATGTTAAACATGGTCATTTTTTTAAAGAGATATGTTAGAGCATTGACAAAGAGCTATGGAAAGAAACATGTTAGGTATTAAGAAACTAGCCAAACAACGAAACACCTTCATCAGAGCGAAAACCAAAGTGACAGATGTGCTGGCCAAGATAGACCAACTAAAGTGGAGAAGGAAAATAGAGCAAAATTGTGACAGACTGGTATCCTAGGGACGGAAAAAGGAACACAGGAAGACAGAGAAAGATATGGCAGGATGAATTGAAATGGAAAAAAGAGTCTTTTGGGACAGAAAACAGTGGCAGTTGTTAGAGAAGGCGTTTGTCCGGAGGCACACTAAATTGAGCGATTTACGAAAGAAAATCCAGCCAAGTGCGCATCGGACTCGGGCACGAAGGGTTCCGTACCATTATCGCAAAAAAACCGCAAAACATTTGTTGTATGGGAGCCACACTTAAATATTTATTTTAATCTGTTTTTAGTATTTGTTGTTATAGCGGCAACAGAAATAGGTACATCATCTGTGAAAATTGCAACTGTCTAGCTATCACGGTTCATGAGATACAGTCTGGCGATAGACGGACAGACAGACAGACGGACTGCGGAGTCTTAGTAATAGGGTCCCGTTTTTACCCTTTGGGTAAGGAACCCTAAAAAGGACAAGAGAAAGTACAACCGAGTAAAGAACCGAAATTCAGGATGGAAAGGTTTGATTTTGAATAAGTCAAAATCAAAATTAAATAGTTTATTTCAAATAAACCTTAGCGGTACTTTTGAATTGTCAAACAAAAAAAAAGATGACTAGTTGCAAATTCGCAAGCGTCAGTATATCTCAATGGAGAAGATTTTGCAAGAAACTCCACAGACACTCTTTTCAATCAGTTTTAATTCCGAGTTTTTGGTTACATCATTCTTGTTGAAAAATACTTAGGTTCGAGAACTATGTACAAAGACGTCCACGTAAAAGAGAGTAACAAACAATTAAAAAAAATACAATAACAGGCCGAGGCAGCTAAGTTATATCTAATCCTAACTGATGGCGCCCGTTCACGAACATGACGCATGGCACCACTCAGCTCAACCATCATGAAGGGAACCGAGTGATCCAGCACATCACAGATAAATTAGAGAGAGAATGACACACTCAAACGCCAGGGCACACAGAAGTCAACGAACGATACATAGGTACACTGAATGGTAGATTTACAGTCGGAAAATAGTACTCACACATGTGTTGTGCAGTTATATAATACTAAAAGAAATTGATTTTATACAATACAAATATATTCATACAGCAGGTCCAACAATACTTCAAAACTTTTCTGCCCATCACTAATTGTACTTGCGCCCTAGTGGCTGCGGAGCAGGACCAGCATTGAGTCAAGCATTTTTACCAACGATGTAATCCCCCGACTTATAATATGCTTGCCTGCATAGTGTGCGTTTTATATAAGTTTTAAATTTTGTTTCATTCAGTTCTAGAATGTGGGGAGGTATTTTATTTTAACATTTTATACAGTACCCCATAAAAGATGATGCTACTTTAGCCAGCCAGAAACCTGGTTGAATTAATTGGTCCCTATTTCTAGTAACATATTTATGCCTGTCGCCGTTTTTACTCATCATCATCATCATCATATCAGCCGAAAGACGTCCACTGCTGGTCATAGGCCTCCCCCAAGCGTCGCCAAATTGACCGGTCCCGTGCGTCCCGCAACCAGCGGATTCCTGCAACCTTCACCAGGTCATCGGTCCACCTGGTGGGAGGCCTTCCAACGCAACGTCTTCCGGTTCGCGGTTGCCACTCCAGAACCTTTCTGCCCCATTGGCCATCCGTTCTGCGAGCAATGTGCCCTGCCCACTGCCACTTAAGTTTGGCAATTCTTACAGATCTCAACATTTCTGATTCGATCACGCAAGGAAACGCCGAGCATAGCCCTCTCCATTGCCCTTTGAGTGACTGAAAGCTTACTGATAAGGGCCATTGTAAGCAACCACGTCTCAAAGCCATATGTCATTACTGGCAACACACACTGGTCATAGACTTTTGTCTTGAGACACTGTGGTAAGTTGGACGAGAAGACACCGCGCAACTTCCCGAACGCTGCCCAGCCGAGTCGGATTCGACGGTTGGCCTCTTTCTCGAAGTTGGCCCTACCCAACTGGATCGTTTGTCCCAGGTAGACATAGTCATCCACAACTTCGAGTTCCGTTTTTACTAAAAAGATGTAAATTCTTTCTAACGTAGGTACATGATACGGTACTCATGATGTTAATGTCCTTAAACAGTTCCCTTAGAGAAACGCGCCGGCGAAGATTATAAATCGCTCTGATGGCTCGTTTTTGCAGAATAAAAATTGACTCAATGTCTGCAACTCTTCCTCATAGCGTACTATACTGTAAGACATTATACTATGGAAGTAACTAAAATAGATTAGCCTCGCGGTATCTACATCAGTAAACTGACGTATTTTTCTAACAGCATAAGCTGCTGAACTTAGCTACCCTGCAAGTGATATTAAATGATCCCATTGCAACCTTAAGTCTAGCGTGATCCCCAGGAAAACCGTTTTATCGACGAATCTCCCTGTTTAATAAAATGTCACAATCAGTACTTTTGACATTTGGCAAGACAAATTTAACGCACTTAGTCTGTTTAGCATTTAAAATTAAATTATTAGCTGTGAACCAATTTTGAACCTGTCGCAAGACGTTATTTACGTCGTCAACGTTAGTTTAGTTTAGTTTAGACGGGCTGTCTCCGCAACTCCACGACCAAGCGCGTATTTTGCGTACGTCGTCAACGTTACTCGTACGTCTATTTATCTTAAAAATCAATATGATCGCACTTTGCCGTTACACTCTGTACAGAGCATTGTTTGGATATAAAAGTACCTTTAGCTACAAGGAAACGAACTATAATATTAATTGAAAAAATCTAGTTTTTATATGAAAAATTGTATTGTCACGAAATACAAACGTGTCTGCAAAAAAATCCAAAAATGCTCAATGGAACACCGGGATGTGGCTCAGAAACTTGCAAGATTTGATAACATAAACGCAGACCCCGAGACAGGTAAACCTAAATAAAACCTTATATATCGAATAAACCGTCGTTTCACCACAATATTTCGCATGAGTCAATAATTCAAAAAAAAAAACAACACGGACGAAAAGGCAAATCTTTTTAACCGATGCGGGAAACTAATGGCACAGGCGAGGCTTTCGGGGAAAATCCGCTTCTTGTTGTCAATACAGGGCAACCGTGATGGCTCCCCCTGTTAAGCCTTTATTTCACAAGTACGAGAACACTATCTCGGCTTTTATTGCGCCCGCACCGTAGACAGCTTCACAAGTAAATAAATGCAATAAAATAAAAGAAAAGTCGGCCAAACGGAAATCGATGGAAATACTATGGATGTTTAGCTAGTCTGGTTGTACGTGTGCCGTCGTCGCGATGTGTTGTGTTTTGTTGCAGAATAGGGATATCAGAGACTCGATTTAAAATAATTGCACGAATACATAAACGTACTCAGAATCGCGTGTGTATGGCCAGATGTATGCAGTGGCGGATTTGCAATCTTGCCCGCCCAAGGCCGTGTAGTACTAGCCGCCCCTTTCTCAGGTCCCATTATATACGTACTACATATGAATTTACTTTCTTGCCAACTTTTATTGAAACAAAATCAGAAATTTAGTTTTTTTCTGGATAAAATAACACATCCCTTAGTTTATTATTGCTAACATCTGTTGGTTCATGTCATCTTTAGGGCACGCCATAATAGCGGCAGTAAGACCCATTTTGAGGGAGCGTATACGGTCTATACGGCCGCAAAGGCTGGCGGGGTGCGCATGAATTCATGTGGGCCACTACCTGGCTGGTATTAGCCCGCACAGAGTGTGATACTTAAGGATCGTAGCAGATGACTTTCTATAGTTTCTGCTTCTCTATGGGAAAAAGACATGAGTTTATGTACGACCGTAGTAGTAGACATCGGAACATTTACCTACGGATTGGCTATTACTAACTAATCTACGTTTCTGGTTAACAGCGGGTGCAGGGAGTTTCAGTGGAACCGAATGAACCGGCCCCCCCGAGTGGGAGCGTCACCTTGCGGCTTATCGGTCGTCCGGTCACCGGTCGCCGGCTCCGGCTGCACTCTGGCACTTGTATTACTCGTTACAGATATATTGCGACACCAAATTGATGTCGTTAAGTTTAATCTTTCATCTAATGCGCAGAGTATTAGTACTAATTTGAAACTGTTAAATTCACAAATGAATTAAAATGAGTCGCGTAGCTGATACGGCGTAGCTGCTGCGCCGTAGTAACTGTAGCAAGCGTAGCACTCATTTTATTAAGTTTGATTTAAAAGTAAACACGCCTTTTTCCCAAAATACTTTTATTTTATTTTTCTAGTGCCTATTTTTCAATTGTCAGATTACAATTTATTTACCTGAGAAGTAATAAAAATGGTGGTTTGAAAGGTTTTGTATAGAAAATATGTCAAACTGCCATATTTATACTTCGAATAATAGTAGTTTATGCATTGTTCATATAATAGGGGTTATTAAAACACGAGCCCCATGATTTATCACATGAGGCGAAGCCGAATGTGATAATAATAACACGCGAGTGTTTTAATACCTAATTATATGCCGTTGCATACATTATTTTATCTTCACTCATACAGTTGAAATAAAACAAAAGTGGAAACGGAAAAAATATGTGGTATGGCGGGCAATTTAGATTCTCATTGCGCATGACTGCGTAACGCGCGCCTCCATACTTCATAGACAATGACAATACTTTTCTACATTAAGTCAATGAGCCCATAAGCGCCAATAAATTAAGAAGTAAAAACAACGAATATTATGTTGTGAGTGTAGAAAAAAGTATTTTACTATTAATAATAGCCCTTAGAATGCAAATCTTTTGTTTTAATAACTTCTAAAACCACAAATTTTACATGCTTTCAGAAAATATTTTAGTTTCTAAACCGTCTGAGCCACAAGAGCGAGGTGCAAACTCGCCGTAGGGTTGTAAATCATATCTGCCTCCATTTATATGGACACTTTATTACGACGGCGCGTTCTAAATCAAATGATAAAATGCTTCTTATTTTATGTTTCCTTTCGCCGCTCCACGCATATTGTCGCCTATTCACCGCGCTGCCGTCGCCTCCGACCTATCGTGCAGTTCATTCAGAGATGTGATTTCGTGTTGTTGGAGATAAGCAAGGTTTGGAAGCAAGCAGTCTGGGACATGTGTCGTACCTACATGTGTAAGGTGACCAGCAGTGCTCTTCTAAAAACATCTTATCGTGAATGCTACGATGAAGTTAACTGACATTCCACGTAAAGCTATAAATTGAAGTGAACTGTCATTCTACCTAAAGCTATAGATTGAAGTGAACTGTCATTCTACCTAAAGCTATAGATTGAAGTGAACTGTCACTCTACCTAAAGCTATAGATTGAAGTGAACTGTCATTCTACCTAAAGCTATAGATTGAAATTAACTGTCATTCCACGTAAAGTTATAGATTGAAGTAAACTGTCATTCTACCTAAAGCTGTAGATTGAAGCGAACTATCTTTCCACATACATCTACGGATTGAAATGAACTGTCATTCGACCTAAAGCTATAGATTGAAGCGAACTGTCATTCCACGTAAAGCTACAGATTGAAGTGAACTGTCATTCCACGTAAAGCTATAGATTGAAGTAAACTGTCATTCTACCTAAAGCTGTGGATTGAAGCAACCTGTCATTCCACATACAGATACGGATTGAAATGAACTGTCATTCGAAAGCTATAGATTGAAACGAACTGTCATTCCACGTAAAGCTACAGATTGAAGTGAACTGTCATTCCACGTAAAGCTATAGATTGAAGTAAACTGTCATTCTACCTAAAGCTGTGGATTGAAGCAACCTGTCATTCCACATACAGCTACGGATTGAAATGAACTGTCATTCGAAAGCTATAGATTGAAGCGAACTGTCATTCCACGTAAAGCGACACATTGAAGTGACTGTCATTCCACGTAAAGCTATAGATTGAAGTAAACTGTCATTCTACCTAAAGCTGTGGATTGAAGCAAACTGTCATTCCACATAAAGTTACGGATTGAAGTGAATTGTCATTCTACCTAAAGCTATGGATTGAAAAAATCTATAGCTCAAACTTATTTCACCTAAGGTTTCTCATTCACAGAATCCACCGGCTGTTGTCGTATATGTCTGTTGTGCAGTTAAGGGATTAATTAAGGTTACCTTGTACGAGCCGAGGTTCTTTACGGAGCAGGCGAGGCGCACGCTGCGGCCGGCCGGCACCGTCACGTTCTGGATCACGTCCGTGAACTCCGGCTCCTCCACCACTGCAACAGAAACCATTATTTTTTACAATTCATACATCAGTCACTTATACATAAGGAAACAATAAAGATTTTTATTTGGCACAACAATATCTCAGGACAAAAAAATAAACAAAAATAAAATCGACCTTTAAAAAAAAAAAAACATATTTTCTGTTAAAAATATAAAATAAAAGAAAATGTGCCTCACGGTTACATCAAATAAGTCCTGTTTAGCATTAGCATAAGTGCCATAGACAACTAGTGCCTGACGCTGTTATTTAACTGAACCTGAGGTTGTGAAGTCACGATAGTCAATCAGTTTTATACAGTAAATTAAGTTTTATACACAAATACATCTTACGTAAAAATTTAGTATCGACCGACTTTA
The DNA here is from genome assembly GCA_948252205.1 of Orthosia incerta. NCBI lineage: Eukaryota > Metazoa > Arthropoda > Insecta > Lepidoptera > Noctuidae > Orthosia > Orthosia incerta. The sequence continues at coordinate 16,064,444 of OX411744.1, forward strand.
GCTTTTCAGAGTCTCGCGGCATATTCCAAAGATATAAATTTAGATAAATTGAACCGATCTCCCCTTAGCCTTATCAAGCTGGCAAGATTTCACAGTTATGAGGACATTTTTGTGTCAAGAGATACGATTTGTAATTCTCAAATTATCAAAGCAGAACGCTTTTAAACAAATTGAGTGGGCGATAAGGAATAATGTCGTCGTTTATCAAGCTCCAAGATAGATGGCCCTTGCTCTGCTCTGCCCATTTTAAATGCGTTTGTCTTCGACTTGCCAAATTGGCGTTCTTTGTTTTCTTCTTAAGTTCTTACTTTTATGTCGCTACACGAGGTGCGGAATGGTTAAGTATTTGATCGCTGCGGCGAAAATGTTAATACTGTTTGGAAAAAGCGGAAGTGTTGAACTGTGCAAGGAGAAGAGAAGGGGTTATACAGGGGTTGAATAAGCAAGTAAACATTTGTCATCCCGTGAGCGAGGCGGGAGTCTATGTAAAGAAAGGAGCGATGTCGTCTGCGACAACAGTATTGAGTCAGGAACAGTCAAACGTTCGTTCAACGTGCTGTGTTTGATTAATGGTTCCAATGTTTAATGTGGCGAATACAACATTTTGAGAGAGTGTATGGCGTTTATTTGGCTGTGACGCAAAGACTAGCCGTGTTGTCTGAGCATAAACATGAATCGACGAGCCGCCTCGCTGCCGTTAGCCGGTCCGATTGCAAATGCCTCTTCTTGCACGTGCCCATACGCCTGTGTTTGGAGAATTAACCTGCTCAGTGGTGATATTTAGTCTGGTTGGAAGTTGTTTACATATCACTGCTGTATTCAGACTAACGTAAGATTTATTTTACTATACCATTTAATTTGATCGATTTCCCACAGAAACGAAAGAAACATGTCGTATAATATTGCTTAAAAAAAAATAGAAAAGGATAACTTTCTTATACCTCGTAAATTCTCGTGTTTATATATAAGGGAAATTACTATTAGTGCACAGGTCTAGGAGAAACGTTCATGTGAGTTTGATTCCCGATTCACCCTCATGTGGTGCTCATTGTAGGCACTCAAGCGCAACCCCTGAAGATCTTGTTGACCGTGACAAAGACACTTGACTAACGACTTGACGTGGTAGGGCACGATCCTCGAGTAAGTATCTTGTTCTTTACTTAGAGAAAAAACCGGCCAAGTGCGAGTCGGATTCGCGCACGAAGGGTTCCGTACCATTATCGCAAAAACGGCAAAAAAATCACGTTTGTTGTATATGATCCCACTTAAATATTTATTATATTTTGTTTTTATAGCTGCGTTATTTGTTGTTATAGCGGCAACAGAAATAGATCATCTGGAAAAATTTCAACTGTCCAGCTATCACGGTTCATGAGATACGGCCTGGTGACAGACAGACAGACAGGCGGACCGCGGAGTCTTAGTAATATGGTCCCGTTATTACCCTTTGGGTACGGAACCCTAAAAAACAGCGTAAATGATTTCATTTAAATAATAGTATAGGTACCTTATTTTCTCCTCATTCAAAATGTACTACATATTTTGTTTGTGTAAACAAAGGAAGCGTGGTGTGGTTTACCTTAATTTTGTTAATATTGTTCTCGCTCAATAGAGTCTATATTCGTTTCAGCGTACGCAGCAATTCGCCAACGAGCCAACATTTAGATTTGCGTATGTTTGTGTGCACGGCTAAGAGATACCCGACTGAAGATGAAAGCTCCGGTTGTTGCGTGTTTGCTCACCTGATCGTATTAGCTCCAAGCACGATGCTCCATTTTCTGCCCGGTTGCCCCTGACTCAACCGATGTAAATCGCGCATTAACATCTATAACGCACCCTATTAGCTGTGTATGCGTTTCTCTACACTCATTCCTAACAATGGTTACAACATTATTGCTCAAGCACCTTCCCGGTAACGATGACGCGTATTCATTACGTAAACCTACACGACGGTAATTTGTAAAGTTCCTCAATCGACATTCCAAACACGTCGTTAATTGTGAGATCGTTACGTTATTCAATCACAAACAGAGTCCCACAATAATCGAGGAATCAATCCAATTAAAAATTACTGTCGTGCTAGGTATTCAGTTCACGGGTACTATAAATCAATCTACAAAACAAATCGCCTACACATAATAGTAATCGAACGCCTTCGAGGCAATTACGTGAATCGATGAGTCTACATAGATCAATAACGGAGATTATACAGAACAAACAACATTCGCATGATAGAAGACTATAACAATAGTTCAGTGTATCAATGGCGTCAACGACCAAAACTAAGATTATGGGCCACGCGACTGTACAAACAATGTATGTATAACAACGCGAGATACACCAAAATATATATAACATGCTAATAATGAGTCACAGTAAGAGCATACGTACGTTTAAGTTAATAAGGCGCTCGTTGAGACGAGGACTTGTATTTGTTTCAATAATACCGTACATTAAAATTAACAAGGGTAACGTTGGCAATAATCTTACATACCGCACGAGGCGGTGCGGCGCGTGCAAGGGTATTTAGGGGTTAATTAAGAAACCGCAGACAGCGGGTTGGGGGGGCGGTAATCCCTTTGTCACCGATGGCAAGACGCTGCCTCCGCACGGCGGCGCGGCGCGGCGGTACGGCAAACGACAGTACTATTGTTGTCATTACAATGTAGCGACGTGTACACCTTGTCGATTAAATTCCTACATGATGTTATACTGTTGTACCATAATGCTGTTGGTATTAAGTTGCGGGTAGGATGTGCAAATAGTATGAATGTAAATGTAATAACATTATTGAGTATAAAAGGTTTTCTAAGAGATAAGCTTCTGCTAGTGGCTTCATCCGCATGTTAGTTGTTCCAAAGGAATATAATTCCGAGATACAATGTATCCTGTCCTAATCCAGCAGATGGTCTACCCGTGTGCCTAGTTTCATCCAAATCTGTTTTACCGATAAGATGTGAAAAGGAAACAGACAGACAGAGTTACTTTCGCTTTTCTAAAATTATTAGGTGTAGATTACAGAAAATTTATTGCCATCCTTTTCGTGATAACTATAAAATAAAATTGAAAGCACTATAAAAAAATAATGTTTACTCGTATTATAAAAACTACTCAATCGAATTGCAATTTGCCAACAAGCATGTCAAATACGAGTGGCAATTCAAATAATTACGTCCGGGATTGGGTCGACTAAATATTCCGAAACTAATAATGAATGGGACCGCAGTCGCTCCTAACTCGAGAATAATCTCATATTAAAGCTGGCCCTTATGCAAATGAGAAGCGGTCAGTCGGAAGTCATCAGCGCGGACGGGCCGGCGGCGGGCCGGACGGACGGAGCGGGCGCCGCGCGACTCCGGCCCGCCGCAAATTGACAGGGCCCACGCCGCCAAATTGATTGCGGACACACAGGCACCTCGTTATAATGTCCATGACACGCCATCATGATGAATAGTCATCCTTTATCTCAAAACACTTCGCCAATTATTGTTTTTACATCAAAATGTTTTGACGGAACCCCACGTAAAGGGGAAAATAACAAGAGAAATTGAGAGTGGATATGCAGAGCTTCTGTATGTTCAAGTTCAGAGAAGTTTTAGAGAGGCCTGTTTTACCTTGGCTAACTCTACATGCATGTTTTAAAGTAACCACAATATAGGCCAAATACGTACATCTACAATATACAATACAATACATTACAATATTTTTGTTTTCATTCAAATATTTACATTATAACATATTAACAAATCATAAATAAAACCGTACAAACTGTTTTAACTATAATTATGATTTCTTGAATATAAAGGCTTTGTGTAAAATGTATTTATAATTTCATGTTTGTGACTTATAGATATGCTAGAACTTGTAAAAAACAGCTTGATACCAAATAAACAAACTTTAAGTTTTCGTTTAGACTTAAGTGCATCAAAGTATCAAAATTAGTTGAACAAAATCAATATAAAGTTCTGTTATGGTAAGTGTGGTTCTGTTGCCAAATATTTAAGTATATACGTCCCTTGTCACAGATGTGGCTCGTAATATTCTCATATACGATCAAATTCTTTTAAGAGATCCGCAGATAAAGAACGCGGCGGGTGTTTGGGCGGCTTCGGACTTCCACTTATTTGTATGCTTTACCCTTCGCCGGGACACGGACGTGACTATTCGAGATACATAAACCCTGAGTGAATACAGAAAATAGAAATAAAGTAACATACATAATATTAGTTTTAGTAGACGGATTGTGGAAAAAATGATGTCGGTACAATTGGTAGTATTTGCTTTTGTTGTTATTCAGCTCGTTTCGTTTTTATTATGATTTTTACGAGCGATTCGTTTTGTAAAAAAAAGCAATGGTTTGTGATTCGAAATATTTTCATTCATCATTCCGACGTTATTCTGTGCCTACCCACTCATCAAAGTTAGCTCGTGATGTACAAAAATGACAATCAATTTTCATTTTAAAGCTTTGTTTCATGGACGGAGAAATGATCGTAGTATTTCTCCATTAACATATTTGAATTTATAAGAAACCTAGCAGTGGATATCTTAAACGGTTTAAAGCAGTCTGAGATTGAACATTTTGGGAAAAAGATAGCTAAGGGTTGCGCCCAGCGGGAGACATAAAATAGATGCTATCAGTGGCATTAAATAAACGTGCCAGTGTCACATATTGTGTGCATAAAATAAAGTGTGTAACACTCACGGAGTCTAGTGGGGCAGAGACCGTCGCAATATTTACATACACCTATTTTATAAATTTTCTTAGGAACCTGTACCTAATAGTGTGAAATAAAATGTCTAGACGGACAAGGTGGGTATAGATATCTAACGGAACCCTAAACCTTTTATGGAATATTAAAAACTTTTTTACAAAAAATACAACCGTCTTCCAAAGAAAAAAGTTTTTATTTTACACTTTTTAGTTGTGGTACACATCTATAATTCCAGAATACATGCCACACTTATGCCAGTATAGATTACCCGAATTAAGTTACTGATAATTTGAACACAACCGGTGAAATTAGAGTGAACTTTACACATCTGCGTACCCCATTAGAGCGTACCGGCGCGATGTTATCTTATGAAATGGCGTAAACAGGCATGCTATTGTAGCAATCCCGAGAGATTTGCCGTCATTTATTGAAGAGTTCGTTTGTATATCTCCAAAGTTCCACATCAGATCTTGATCAAATTTAAATGACAGACAACATAAAAATATACAGTCGTATTGAGAACCTCCTCCTTTTTGAAGTCGGTTAAAAATAGCCTAAGTTACTCCTTATAATGTTTGCTGTCTGCCAGTGAAAGTCCCGTCGAAATCGGTTAAGCCATGTCGGCGATTACCGGCAAAACGGCACTTATGCGGAAGGGTGTCTTTTGCATGGCTCCAAAAATGTATAACAAATTCCCATAAAGCTGAAAGCAGTTAAATGATTAAGCATTTAAAATAAAGTTAAAAAAGTACTACAATTTAAATGAGTTTTTTGATATTTTTTTAATAATTTTACACATTTAATATTGTCATATCCTGACATTTTTAATAATTTTATTTTGATATTCTAGAATGATTATTATGTTTTTACTTATTGTTTTAATATGTTTACATTTTTTATTATTTTGCTCTGATATTCTAGAATCAAAACCTTGACTTGTATTACTTGATTTGGAATAATTTTAATTACAAAGAGATGTATTTTTATTTACATTGATAAAAGTATATTCAGTGTATAAAATACTTAAAGAACTTAATAAACTACAAACATATATTATACACTTAAACCAAAACCTAAAAATATTCTAAACTAAAATATGTTGTCGAAAAAGTCCTGCACATCGTTGTCCACAGGTAATGCGCCCAAAAGACTGGCAGCAGAGAATAAGCATTGCTATACAACGTGGCAATACGTTGTATAGCAATGATTATTCACGCGAAGTGTCAACTAGACGTTTGGATAGATCTTTAAACAAAGCGTGAGCACTCAGACCCCATGGACCATGAGTTTCAACCCCAAACGGCTCGAAAATATAACTACCGATGAGGTTATTATATTTCCGCCGTTTGAGGTTCTATGCAGCCGCAGCGGCAGCGCCAGCACAGCACGACGAGCTAGGAAGATGGGATGGCGCAAGAGTATCGACACAAGTAGCGTCCCACACTAAAGGCCCATAAGACCCATCTAATTATTTGATAAAAATTGCTTTTTCACGTCATTTGCATTTTAATAATTTTGTTTTGACATTCTAGAATGATTATTTTTAATTTATTTATTTTATTGAAATTTGCAGGACATTTATTTTTACATTTTATTATTACTAAATATGACATTCTATTAAATGTTTTGATGTGTATTCTTTTTTAATATATGCATGCCATTATCCAAGGCAAACATGACGTTCTATTATTTTGTATTCTAACTTCTCTTCATGCTGACAATTTGCTATGTATGTATGGTACTCATGTTTGAGCAAATAAAAATGGTTTGATTTGATTTGATTTTGACTGGAACAAACAGACAGACAAACAAAAATGAATTTTTTAAATATGAGTATCGTTTTACATTTAGTAAAAGGCTGTTACTTTGACATTACAAACATACACTTGAATTCCGTTTTGCAAAATACGGTCAGAAGAGAATCCGGGTACTACCCTTTTCAGTGTTACTTCACCAACTTTTGTGCGGGAACACGTTCGACAGACTTATTGACGAAACGTAGGGGAGAGTTGGCTATTATTACCTTACGGTTGCTAGTGTAGAAAAAAAAACATTTTGAGGGAATTCTAGAGGTGGTACGATTAAAATCGTGGTGCAATAATAGCCAAATTATGTCTGCAGGGTCTAAAGTAACTGGGTAAAGGGGTTCTCTAAGCTCCCGAGATCGCTTCGCTCGCTCTTGGACTAATTCGTTGAAAACACAAATACACCCGAACTCCCGCGCAACACAGTGATGTCGCCTCGATGGTTGTTCAACTATTTTCAAAAGAATAATATGTTAAAATAGAACCCCAAATACAATTAAAGTATGTAACAATATTATTAACGCAGTTTACAAAAACCTCCTCCCCAGGTATTACTCAACCCGGATAAATAGTTACTTTGTATAATAGTCGCCCATTCAGTATATTTTTCGCCCGGATAATAATTCCCCGAAAAAATTACATCTTTTTAGTAAAAAAGGCGACACGCATAAATATGTTACTAGAAATAGGGACCAATTGGTTCAACTAGGTTTCAGTCTAGCGTTTATAAATAAATAGCGTCATCTTTTATGGGGTACTGTATAAAATTTTACAATAAAATACCTCCCCACGTTCTAGAACTGAATGAGACGAAATTTAAAAATTGTACAAAAGCACACTATGCAGGCAGGCATATTATAAGTCCCAACTTATAATATGCCTGCTGGTACTTATAATATCCCAATTTATAATATCCCCCAGGATTACATCGCTAATAAAATATGCTTGGCTCTATGCTAGTCCTGCTCCACAACCACTAGGGCGCAAAAACAATTGATAAGCAGAAAAGTTTTGAACTGAAGACAAGAAAGAAAAAGAGAGAAAAAGAACAGAAAGTGTGTATATATTTGTATTGATTAAACTCAATTTGTTTTGGTATTATGTAACTGCACAGCACATACATGTGTGAGTACTATGTACCAACTGTAAATCTACCGTTTGCTGTACGTTGATTTGTGTGTGCCCTGGCAGTTGAGTGTCATGCTGTCTCTAATGTCTCTCTGATGGTGGCACATGTACATACATGACGGTTGAGCTGAGTGGTGCCAATCCATGCGTCTTGTTTGTGAACGGGCGCCATCAGTTGGGATTGGTCATAAATTGGCTGCCTCGACCTGTTTTCAACTTGGTACGTTTTGTTTTTTTTTATATTTATTATTTGTAGGGTCGCGCTTGATAATTATTTGTTTTACTCTAGAAACTTTTACGTGCTCGTCTTTTTCGTTACATATCGTTATAATTATGATGTTCTGCAGACGCTGAAGCATCGAGATGCTTGACGAAAACGTTATGAGTGTTTGTTTTCCGATGAGTGAGAAAAAGGTACGTACCAAACCGCAAAAATTAGTTGGTTTTAATAGGAAAAATTGGGAAATTTCAAAGAAAATCTGATTTATCAATATAATGGTATTTTTTTGTAAAATATATGTAATAATAAACATTATCACCAAAGAAGTTCATAGGTCGATGGGCAGTTAATAAATATTTGGTAAAAAAAGCTGACTTTGGTGGCTTCTCATTCCTTTGTTTATTAATATTTTTTAAACAAAACTACAGCATTTATCTACTCAACGAGCTCTAAAAATCCTCTAAAAATCGATATCCCACGCGATGGGGCAGCAATTTTTTTTCGCCTCCTTCTTTTTGCTGTATTGGAGCCTCCATTAAAAAAAAACCTTTAACAATATTTCTTGTTAATTTGTATGGCTTTGGGTCAACAAGATGCTTATACTATGAAAATTTGAAGACTGGTAGCTTCTACCGTTTGACTGTAAAACCTGTGTGAAAGAAGACAGACAGACAGACGGACACGTGAGTGACAGAAATAGGTCTCCATTTGGACCCTTCGGGTACGGCACCCTAAAAATGTAGACCTATCTCACAAGAACGGTTTTTTTTTCCGGGATAGAAAGTAGTGTACGGCAGTCATCGATGTTGTGTCTTTCTATAAGTAAAAAAAAATCTCCTACAAGCAACGAAAAAAAAAAGCCAATGAAATTACACAAAAACAAAATTTATAAGAAATTCTTAATTTTTTTAATTTGTTAAAATTAACACTTCACATCAATCTTTATTGTAATTTTTGTTTACGGTCTGCACCTAATTGTTCCTGGTCTAGATGTTTGTGTATGGGAGTTTAAAGGTAAAGAAGAAAAAGAAGAAATTTCCAGTCTGGGACAAAGTTAATAAAAAAAAACTAGATGTGGCTGGTGTTTCCTAGCTAACGATTCTGAGAAGAAATACAGGCTTTAGATTCTCCGCTATTTATTATCGTAGTCTAACTGAAAACTGGTGGCATTTTTCCGCGTCTCCCCTATATTTGTAGGGTCATCGGGGCCGGGTCATGTTGCGGTCAGTTAAGCGGCAGTACGGAAGCAGATGTTGACAGGTCGCGGGCAGTCAGCGGCCCCCCGGCTCCTCACACCGCGCCCCTTATCACCCCGTCCCTGTCACGGTCGCTTACATGTGTAGTTACTGATGCTCCAATCTTGTTACTCAATCATAAACACGTACTCATGATATCGTAAATGTAAGTATCATCGTAAACATGGTTTACAATATGGAACAACAAACAAATCCATACTAACATTATAAATGCGAAAGCCATTCTGTTTGTCGGTTTGGTTGTCCGACAAACTGATTGGCTTTCGTAATCTGTTTGTCGATCTTAATAAGAAACTTTTTGCAAGATGTTATTTTTCATTAGCCCTGTATGTTAAAGTTTAAGTTATGAGCGTCAAAAGTTCCATATTTCAACACTAATTTTAACGCATCTTTGGGCGGCAATAAATACTATAAGAAGAATGAAAATTGCAAATATGTTAGTAGTTCGACAATGCAAATAATTTTATTTTGAAAATATATATTTCATGATATCTAGACTCCTTATGGTCTGTTTATAAAATTTCGCGCGCTCGTTTTCGTCCTAAATCATCATCCATTTCGCTACAAACTTGCAAAAGTGCTAATTCGTACGTGAACTTGAGAAGAAGCTTGAGATCTGAAACGTCTTGCCAAGGGATATCGTGTTACCCAGTTACTGGGTTGTGGAGGTCAGATAGGCAGTCGCTAAAATACTGGTACTCAGCTGAATCCGGTAAGACTGGAAGCCGACCCCAATATAGTTGGGAAAAGGCTAGGCTGATTGATTGTGTGTTTTTATTTGGAAGACCGTTGTATTTTTTTGCACAAAAGTGTTTATTTTTCACAATAGTTGTGGTACATATCTATAATGCCCACAGTTATGCCAGAATAGATTACCCGAATAACATGAAACTTGAACACAACCAGTGAAATTAGAGTGTGCCAGGGTGAACTGTACACATATGTGTGTACCGGCGTGATGTTATGTTATGAAATGGTGTAAACAATAAACAGACATGCGATTGCAGTAATCCTGAGAGATTTGCCGTCATTTACTGAAGAGTTCTGTTGTATATCTCCGAAATTCTTCATCTGATCTTGATCAAATTTAATGGGACAACATAAAACAATACAGTTGAATTGAGAATCTCCTCCTTTTTGAAGTGGGTTAAAAATTTCATATACATACTAACAACTAACTAACTAACTAACAAACAACTAACTAATAACTGGAAAATTACCTAGGATACTTTTAAACAACATACCAAGTGGCCGAAGCCGCGGTCTGAAGCTAGTGAGTCGGTTTTTTTCTACCATAGGCCCGCGTTTGTCCACTATTTCGCCTGATGGTAAGCGATGATGTGGTCTACAGAGTGAATCAATCTTGCCAAAAAGTAACCTATTCACTCTTGACTAAAAAACACCAAGATTGTACCTATCAGGAAACAAATATTCCGGCAGGGAATGCCACTCTTAAGCTGTGCGCACGATGAAAGTGTTAGCAAAACATTTTGTGCGTATGGGTGGGATGTTCACCACGTAGCGATGACATATTGCCGTACGTAAAACTAAATGAGGATTACTTCTTTGGCACCACGGTGTGTTTACAAAAGTGTGTGGTGACAAATTAATTCACACTAGTGATTTATTATAAAGTCCTATATCACAGAACACCGTAGACCTATTTATAAAGCATACTTCTAAAGTGAAACTGAACAATCTATAGCTGGCAAACAAACAGTTCCACCGCAACAACAATGAGTCCATGAAATGCTTTATAATGAAAATATCTACCCTTTACGTTTTAATTAAACCCGGCCCGCTTGTACTGATTGATAGCGTTTACCAAATTGATTGACTTGAACACTATATCATTTTACAAAATAAAAACAAAATGGTCTAATTTGGAACATCCGTACTGTTTCTGAAGTTGTTTACACACAAACAACTTCATAATATTAGTCACGGTTTGAAACCGAAGAGCACTAAACGTTTGCGTAATAAAGTTTCTTAAAGCTAATCACTAATTGAACAAGTGTTGTCTGACGGCGTAAGTCGCGGGATCTAATTAAAGCACCTACCGCGCGCCCGCGCCGCCGCGGTGCGGCTCAACCCCAGTCGGAGCCTATTATCACGCCTCCGCCTCCTATTAGCATTGTCTCCTCGAGGGCGATACTTATCTTTATTTAAATTCACTTCTTGGTAATTGGGTTGACGAGTCGACAACGTGATTTGCATTGATGAAAATTGGCCAGTGTACCGGTGGCGGGCCCTCGTAACTTACTTCCTCGCCTAATTTGTTTTATTACGTTTGTAAAACGGAGACGATTTTATCGCTGGCGCGATTTGTTTACATCTGTAATGTACACGGAGGCAATCAACCATGAACAAACACGTATCTGTAAACAACACACCCGCTACAATAAAGTGGAAAAGCTGCGCATTTCAGGCTTAACAAGTCGTCAGAGATATTGATATTCTTTGTGCGAGAGTTATTGCACTTGTAATAAATTAGAAGGGATAGATGTCACTTGTAGCATTTTTGCTGGCAGCTTCGTACGAGCGCAGTCAAAGAGGATGCGCTTGGTTATTTCTCATTACGGCACACGCGATAAAATCACACAGAGTCGTTGCCTCATTAAAATCTTCTGGTGCGCGCATCTGTAAGCCTTTTGTGAAGGCGGAGCGCGGCGCTCTTGACGCCTTTCGCGTGTCATTTCGGGCACAATGCCGCACGGGACTCGGGAGGGACGCGACGGTTGGCAATTTTTGCTCTGACATGCCAGCGTATGCTTTTTATCAGTTTATCGAGAAATATTTTATGCGGATACACTGTTATTATATTCTCCTCACGTTAGATTCGTATTCTGTACATGAATGACGTGTCTTGCTCGTATCTCCTGAGTGTGGTGTGTGCTATGCTTATATAATACATGCGTACACATACATTATTGTAGTGGTGAGATTACACGTCCTTTACGTGTTATCCAACCAAGCATCTGTATTACCTACACGTTTTCTCATTATTAAACATACCAAATTTGTAAAATTCCAAACAGACTTATGATATTTATTGCGTAGGTACTTACTCTATTTATTTAAGGAACGTAGGTACACATTCCTTAAAATAGATAATAAAGAAGAATTCTAACAATCTCCTCCATTTTATCAAAGTCGGCTAAAATAAAATAAGGTAGTAAATATTGTTGCTTATTTCTGTCGCAGAAACTATAATTAACTATTTCATTACAGCAGCGAGAGGTCTTCATTAAGGACAAGTTGCGAGAAACAGTTTGTCGCGAACTGTACAGCAGCAACCTAGTTATTATAAAATAGAATTACAAGTTCAACTCAACTGTTGCTTATCTGAAGTTATGAAATAAAATCTCCAGTCTGTCTATACATGAGGAAATGAAAAAAGCTTCCTGAACCAAAACAAATTTTAAAAGGATTTTTCAAAACACGCTGTTCTTTTTAATCGAATTCTATCTCCGTAGTCGCATCCTCGTCCATTTAATTTATAATAAACCTCTAATTTGTTCTAATTCGGAAGTTTTAAAGTTGGCAAGTTGCCAGTGTAAGGATAAATTGCGCAGTTCGGTTTTAATAATATACAAATTAAAAGTTGTAGATAGTGAGAAGAGTTTAGAATTAAAGCGTGCGTTTAGGCACAATTTGGTACAATAGGGTAGTTCAATATTTAACGTGTTTCACTTTGCATATTCACAAGGCGGTCGGGCTCGGGCACCGCTCACCTGACTCGGCATGGTAATGCCGCCCGGCGCCGCCCGCCGCGCCGCCCGCCCATTAGCGCGCTCTGTGCGGTGAACCCGCCTGCGTAACTCCGACTTATTACTCCATTTTTAAATTCCAATGTTAGATCATTGGTAAAGGATATCTAGTCAGAATTTTTAGGTTTCTGATCAAAATTCTGGAATCTGAAAAGAGATTTATAGACTCTTCTACCTTGTCAGTTAATCCAAACCAACGGATATGCCATGCGTAAAGCTATATATGACCATGACCATGACAGTGATATACAGAACTCTATTATATTTATCAGTAAAGCTCAGATTAGCATAGAATATTAAGCCACAATTCGTCGTGAATTCATTCGTACGTAACATTCAAAGGAAAACCAGGCACACAATCTGAAAAACACTACCGTTTTGAAATATTCGTGTATATTTTGTGGCGTATTTTAAGCCGAGTCCGTATTCGATAGTAGTAAGCCGTATGTTTACAAATTGGCAATACAATATAACAGAATGGAGGGCACGTCGGCGTATCGTAACGCAATGGATGCTGGTCACGAGCGCGGGGCCACGCCGGCGTGCCACGCCGAGTGTACGCACGCATCATAGCAAACATTTCTGTTGCACCTTGCCAGTCAATTAATATAATCCAATTAGTGTGTATCGGATTTTAGAGCACCACTTCATTTCGTACGTCTGCGGTCTGACTAAATTTGTGTTCAGTAGAAATTCATTACATCCCGATCCCGATTATTAGATCTACACACAAATATTCTCGCTATTCATTTTTTTTTCGAAAATTTGTTTTCTGAACTTTCAGTTTGATACGAGTTTCTTTACATTATTGTTACATCCGTCTCCAGTCGTTATGAAAGAAGAAACTGTTGTACTTAATAATCGTGAACTGGAGTGATATTGATGCACTTACTGCGAGAGGTAGTAGACAGGCTACTTGCCCTCTTGACGTAAGGGCTCCCCCTGAGGAAAATAAGAAAGTGAAGAGAGACTTCACTTTATGTGCAGAGCATGTGATAGCGAACTGGCACTCCTATTTATAAATAGTGCTAGAAAAAACCGCAAGCTTAGCATCTATATAACAATATTTAAAGTTGCTTGACTGTAGGTACTTGTTGAGTTATTTATAAAAGAACTTTCAATATAATTTATACTTAACTAGCGGCCATATAATATGTACCGACTTTTGCTCGTTATATTTTCCTGTAAGATCCTGCGGACGTTGTGAATTTTGCATTGCAATGCAGTGCACGGAAGTATGACGCAGCGTCTCTTAGGAATCAATGATCCCTCCGCTCGCCGCGAATGTTTGTGTACCTATTCTCCCTGATTTTGTCCAACGAGCAGACGTTGTACGAACTTATTGTTGCGGTAACGCTAACGCTAGTCGTATAAAATCCCGCTGAGCCACACGTTCTTATCTGCAAGAAAGCTAATTGGCATAGAAAGTTGTACGATCGCGTTATACACATTGAATGGAGCGGAATATGATCGCGACAACACTGACTGAGCACTTTCTCCCTGCTCAATAAAGGGAATCTGTTGTGTGAGATACCTTTGATAGGCAAGCGTTCCGTTAGTATGTAGATGTATGCTTAGTGAATGCAGTTACGTATTCTGTCGTCGGCAGCGGATCGTTATCTGTTTCCACTAAAGGAAACTGGCTTTTCCACGAAAGAACCACCCCAACGGTTTCAGCGTCCCCCTTCACCCGACTCGACTTCTCCTTTTTGCGTTATTTCATTTTTCTTTGCTAACGTGCACCTGCTAGTTAGCTGCCTGGGGCTCTCATTGCTCCAGCGATGTTAGCTGCCCTCTTCCTCGGATCATAGTAAGATAATATAAATGTTAAACGTTTTAGAAAAAAAATCAACAACCAGCTACTTTATATTCTGGCATGAGACGACAAAAGCTAAATAAAAATATGGTACGTGCTGAGCTTGAGCTCAAAGTGTAGTAGCTGTAACAGTGTACGCAGGTCGGCTATGAAGTTTAATGTTAGATGTCAGTACAAAGGATGGCGTTCAGAACAGCGCTACAGCAGTCTCCTTGATACATTTGTATTCCTTACAGACAAGTAATCAATATCCGTTGAGCGGCGAGAGCACGGACAGAACTGTCCTATGTTCAACAATTTTTCTTTCAATATCTAACAGTCTGTCTAGTGTATAAACTGCAAACGCGGAACTTGAAAACGGGAGACCGTATTGTTGCGACAAAATAAACATTTAGTTATTTTAGTAAAGCTATTTACTTAATATGAATAAATAAATAGTGTACTGTTGAGTAAACAAATACAAAAATTATTAAATAGCAATTAGAATTTACAGTTTACCAAATCATAATTTTAATAAAATTGTAATTAAGTAAATTTTATTATTATTTTACTTTATTTAATTGTAATTTTATTTTAATTTAATTTAATTGTAAATTTTACCTAATTTTATTCTGATTTTATTTTTAAATTATGTTATTTTAATCTTATTTTGAGCATTTTTTAAATGTTTTATTTGTTTTTCATTTCATATGTAAACAAGTGTCAACAAGGGGAGAATACATTGACTTCTGTAACACAGGTTTCAATTACCAAGTCCAGAAGTCAGGGTTTCGATTATATTTAGGTATTTTTTTTTTGTTGTTAAAATTATTTGATTTGATTTGGTTTGATAGTAACGAAAATTATTTTGACATTATCCAGACTCTTTCCTGTCTGTACAAAATATCTGCCGACACAGACACAATATGATATTCCCGTATCGCGAAAAAAATAAAGCTGATATGTACGGCGTCACGCGTGCGAAATAAAATAACAACGGCAACATGGTGCGGATGGGGCTTGATACATATTTGAATACATTACCGAACACGCAGATAATGCCACCAACATGCCATACTTATTCATAACGCCTTCTCAAACTGTGAATGAATACAAATACGCCATCTCTCTTCTGTCTCTATAGACAGGACAGAATTCGTCGGAGTTTATTGCTCGAATCTGGCAATAGAGAGGATTGTTACAATGCCCGCAGAGCTATATGAGAACATAGGAAGAAATGTTGATATTGATATCACATTAATTAATAGCCATAAGCCCAGAATTGACCAAATTAACTGTAGAATAAGGAAGTTGTGAAAGTCAATAAGAAGCCTTCTCAAATTCTATATGTTTCATACCCATAGGTAATCGCTAAAATGTACCGTTGAACAACTACTTATTGAGAATTTATTTGCTAGATACAGTCGAATGATTTGCCGCATCTATTTTACTTTTTGCTCTTTGACGATCATTTTAAAACAAATTTAAAAAGAATTATATCGAATGTAAATTATTATTCCAGGTACCGCAATAAAACAAACATTAACTTATTTACTTTCCACTTAAAACGAATGCACGATGCATTCAAACAAAGTCTGAGTTATCGGTACACTTTGAGCTCGCAATCATTTCATTGGGAGCGCCGTGGTGATGCCAAACGTCTGCAATTACATCTCGAATGAATGGCGCTACTTGTTGGTCTCGTTAAAATCACTGACAGAATGGAAGTAGGGAATATTAAATAACAGACAAGGAACAACTCTACTACGAGATAGACTGCAGGATAGAGAAATCAATATACTGCCGTCCTCAAGCTATAATGCCAATATCTGACAAAATCATATTTTGAGTTCTAGACGAAAAGCAAAAAACCGCAAAATAATTAAAAATTGATTGCTTTTTATCTACTATAAATCATATGCTAGTTGTACTGGTTTGAATAGGCACATGGTTAGTTTATATCTCTGACTAATTCTTATCAAAAATGGGTTTGTAAACATAGCGATTTGGGGAAATTAACGAGGTGTTTACTTTTTTATCCAGAGTTTCAATAATGTAGTTTCTGTTTAAATAATGCTTAAACAGATTTATGACTACAATGGCATCAAAAAACTAAAATCGGCCAATTGTCAGATATTGGCATTTTAGCTTAAAGACGGCAGTATAGTTAGTCTGTAGATAAAGTAGGATCAGTAGTAGCAATAGTGTTTGTTGTGGACGGTGTTTGCGTGTGGGGTTACGTCGCACGTCGCCCCGGTCGAGAAGGCGTTCACAGTTCACGCTGATTTCCTGTAAACACATCTATTGTGTCGCTGACGGTCGACATGCTGCTCTCACACACTTCACGAGGGAAAATGTCGCGAATAATTATTGTTTGTGTTACATTTTGTTATGCGTGCTTAGTCATTCAATGGGCGGAAAACGACGAAGGCAATATTTTTTTTTTTGATGGTTCTAGATTAACTCATTTTCTGTTTTGACGTATACCTTAGTAAAAGTTTGTAGCTTTAACTTCGGCATGAGTAAAAATCTTAAAAGTGTAGCAAACCGCTACGATTGCTACGAGATGCTACGAATTGCTACGACATTTGCAGGTTGTGTGGACATACTTATTTAATAATCGTATATCATACTTATATTTTTTGACGAACTTATTACCCTTTTTGTATATACATATATGCTTAATATTGCGTGCACGGATTTGGCATATCCAGTTAAAGTTAATAAAAAAAAAGTTGTTATTTTAGGAATTACAGTCGAATTTCGAGCACTGGATATTTTTTTGACATGCACAAGAATCTTATATACTTTATTTACCGTAGTGACACCTATGTTCAAAGTGGCTTTGATTTCGGACTGGACAATTTTTTTTCATATTTTTTATAATAGGAGTGACAACCCTAAAAACAGTTCTTGTTCCAGAAGCAGTGTTTAATTAAATAAATTATACATCGTAACGTGAAATTAAATATTTTCGCAATGTCAACACCTAGCTATGATGCCGTGATATTAATGGTAATAATTATTAAATTATTAATTACCGCGGTATTCGTTGGTTAAGGTAATGAGGAGAGTATTAATTAACTGTGTAGTTCATTAAAATAAGTGAGATAAAATTGTGGAAATAAGCAGTCAACTGTAGGACTGTAATCATTTATTGATTAAGTATGTTCGCTTTTTTTATTGGTATACCAATAGAGGAGTCTCTTGTCCTTATTTGTAAACACACACAGTCACAAGTAAAATATTTTTCTTTCTTTCTTTTTAAGTCATCCGGGAACCGGTTAAATGTCACCGTAGGACATCAGCCACACATGTCAGCCACGTCACGACCAGTGTCTCAGTCATTCACATGCAATCAGGGACTGACTAGGCGACTCGACTGCTAAGTGACTGATGAACCATTAATGTCAATTTATGATTATTTAATAAATGCCGCAGACCACGAATGACATGATGGGGTGGGTTGAAATAGTCAGATGTTGCCAGACCTTGAAGTAGGAAATGCAGAAGGCTCGTGAAAGGTGGCAAGAGTAGAGGGAGGCCATTGTCCAGGAGTGGGACAGAACAGGCTGGCGACCTTAAACTTGAACTGCAAGTCAGTTTGAAGGTAAGTTCGCTTGATAGAAGTTTTTAAATCGCGGAACCGTCTAGCGCTAAGTTACAATATGGCATCGCCTTACAAGACTATCACTGGAAACATTCTCCTGCCCTTATCTAAATTCTTTCGAAGTCAGCGCAACTTATCTTCTTCTACCATATGTGTAATTATCCAACAAGAACGATGTAACCAAATACTTGTAATGAAAACTTATTGATGGAAAAGAGTATCCGTGGTGTTGCACATTCTTCTCCATAGAGACCTACTGGCGCTTGCGAATGTGCAATTAGATTCATATTTGTTTTATTTTTCTGACTGTTCAAAAGTACCTTAGTTGCAATAAAATATTTTCATTTTGTTCTATACTTTTCTTAAAGTCGTCATCGCTATATTACTGTAAAGTTTCATGAAAATCCGTTCAGCAGTTTGTCCTTAAAAGAGTAACAAACATCCAGCCATAATTACAAACTTTCAGATTTATTCTATTAGTAGAATTGTAAGTCGCCTACCTATAAAATATGAATCAACATAATAAATGTACAAGCCTGGCAGTAATTGATCAGTGAATTATCACTGGAAGTGGTTCAAGTGTATCAATGAGATAAACTCGAAGCTCGGAGATTAGACGGCGCTGTCACCTCGAGCCGAGCCCTCGAACTCAAGGACCTCTCGAGACGAGCGTCCCCCGCGACGGTTGTGAGCAAACATGCCTCGCAAAATATGCAGAACGCGCCCTCAAATTAAGTTTCACCTTCCTGGCTTCCTGTACTCAAAATAAAGTCGGGGAACACCGCCAGCTATCTGCTGCATGTAGTTTGCTGTTTTTATCCACCTTAATTAGGAAAATTCTAAAGTTCCGCGACAATATTACACGAGTTAATTCCGGGGTTGCTGCCACGATTTTATTATGTGAAGTTTTCCGTAGAGCGACTCAACATTTATGCGTTGTAGGTAGGTACCGTGACTTTCCAAACACAAGCATTGGACATTGGGTACCTGGCTGTATTGATATAGGTGGACATGTTAGAAGAATTTGGGCTATTCAAAGCGCGGCGAATAATTAGAAATGTTCAGACGCAGCGTCCGCGAGTGATTGATGTAGTGGAAGTGGCTGCTATTGCCGTGCCTGTGCCCCTCCCCCCTCCGGCCCCGACGAGAGGCCCCGGCCCCCTCCCGCTGCGACAACTTGGAGACATTAAGAATATTTAAATTGTAAATTGCTCCCCTGCACTGAATACCTATTTACCAAAAGTTTGTCCTGTTATACAATCGCCGCTCAAACTTGAGCGCAGTTAACATACATTTTATTCAAATAACAATATCATAACGCACGAGTTGTTTGTAAAGGAAACAAAACAGGATTTTAAGAATCTACAAGCTTATGGGAGTAAGCAGGGGGAGAATACGAGAAATTCTGTCTACTCTACATATCCGCACGGTGCTACAGTGTTGAATGCATGACATTCCAGTTGCCCCGCTGGAATATCCCATAATACATACCATTTTCGAAATACTCTGTACAAATTCTAAAATAAATTGGATAAAAAAAAAGTTTCTAAATGAATACTATTTGACCCTAAAATATAGGTACAGTATTTTTGAATTGAAAGGTTAGTTCACCGAAATTGTTTTGAAAAAAACGGCCAAGTGCGAGTCGGACTTGCGTGCCAAGGATTCCGTACAAACAGCTACATTCACCAAAATAATTAGGTAACATTACTAAAGTTCATCAAAAATCGAAGTACCTGAGGGACAAAATTAACTGTAAAGGTAACTAACGTTGGCAATCTTTTGTCCCCATACATCGACTTAGGCCACGGTCAGTTTATCAACTGCTAATAAATTAATAATCATTTTTTTTTATTGGTCTCGTTACAAATTTACGGTTTTCAGACTTTTTCCTTTACTGGTGCTATAAGATATTGCTTCTTGCCAATTTTCATGTGTCAACGTGAAGTACCCCAGGTTTTGATTCCCTTGTGATTCGTCAAATATACGGCATTAATTTACAGTCATGTATTTTATTAGGTTGATTTGGACGTTTGATTTTTACACAGCTCCAAGGGGTTGCAGGCTTGAGTATATTATATTAATTTCATCTGAAACCTCCAGGCGTTCCAGAGAAAAAGGTCTTGACTCACGGACAGACAGACAACTAAGTGAACCTATAAGTGTTCCTTTTTTTTCGTTTTGAGGAACGGAACCCAAAAAAGGTAAATATTTAAGAACGAGTTTAAACAAAACCATCAAATGCAATGTGATTTTAAAAACCTATTGGTTTCGAAGCTACCTACTAATAACTACCTACAACAGCGATTATTCCAAAAAAAAGTAGTACGTAATAAACCACCTACATAGACACGGACTATCCAGTATCCACTTAAGAATTCCTAGAAAAATGATTTTAAGAGAAAAAACGCGCAAATGGAGCAAAAAGGCAACGTTGTGATAACAATAAGGTTCGTAGATGGGTCCCGTAACATGAATATAACAAACTAAAGAACCGGCTTGATTGAATCATCCGCTGTTCTTTGTCATAAATCCGACAACGGCCGGCCGTCTAACAATGCGTCCTGAAATCGTTCCATTTCTCATTTTGTTACTCTCCCCTTTAATCTCGCATCCGTAGAAAAGTGGATCAGCGTTGCAAAAGGGCATTGCAATGCAGACAGCAGACGTGCTCTGATTAATCTATTGTGGAAGTATTAGCTGATTTCACTCTCTTAATTAATTAAGTGGAAGAATATTACTTTTATAAGATCGGTTGTAAGCTTTTATTAGTTTCTTTGTGCTCTCGGTGCGGCTATTAACCGTATCGACCACACATATCTTATTCAAGTCGTAAATATCAATATTTATATTGAGCACGTGCTCATGTGACCACAGATCCATAAAATTGTGGTATTCACCGCTCAAATACGTTGTTAAACATTTATAAGTCTCATAAAATTCAGAGCGAGTGTTTTCACGACATAATGAGCGCAGATGGGCGTCCATTGACCAAAACAGTGCCCGTAGCCACTCGAGGCACCCCTGTCAGTCGTGCTGAGAAAAACAGGGCGCTTTTTATTTTCTCCGACTAATTTGAGGTTGCTTTTCGGCCACGGCCCCACCGGAGTTCCCGGGCCAATCTACCGTTTACGCAAGTGAATCTTAATAAGCCAGGAAATAATAACGTTCAGATTTTACGCAGTTGAAGGTTGTTCTATAAAATTGTGTACTAATTACCGGGCATAATATTGAGTATTGAGTGAAAAAAATATTGAAACTGAATAGGTAAGGAACGCGTTGCTGGGTGAAGTTACTTTGAGGAAATTGGTATACCTACATACCTAAAAGTTATTTAGAATGTAACGCAGATCAATACAACACATCTGAGTAGTAAGCTAGTACTTATCTATTTATTATATTATCTTAATCTTATCTATTTATTATATAATATTTTAATTACAATAGAAAGTAAGCAGTTGAAACTTTTCTAGACAAAAAAAATCTTGCATTGGGTGAAAATTCAAATCGATTAAGCGAACGTGAAAACCGTCACTTATAATCCATGTAAAGCGATGACGACAAAAACGAAAGTCTAAAAAACTCCTCATAAATAAAGCTGAGCGGAAGAAACATGCGAAAGCCACATAATTGTATAATTCCTGTTACCAGAGAGCAGAAAATCCGAGACAGCCGAGATTACAACCGTTAACCAACTGATCCCGGGACGGAAGAAAACAGAATGTCTCGCGACTTGGATAATGTTAAATTTATTGCAGCGCTAAAATGTTTACGGATATCGCGCGGAAACGAAACGCCCCGAGGACGGCGAGCTCTACTCACCCTTGTAAACACGTTTTATTGGCTTTATAATATGTTTTACGCGTGACGTTTTACAAACGATCCCCGAGGAGCGTCGAATTATTTTTACGGCACGTACTCGAACACCGCGCGAAAACACCGGAAAATTCAGTACACGAGGGATTTTGTAATTACACCTTTTAAACAAACAGTTTTTGTTCCATGATACGCAACGAAAACAGAATATGGGATTTCCAACATTTTAATTGTAACAGGCGGTCGAGTATTTAACAAATTCAAGTTAAGAACTCTTTGTCCTGATGAATGATTAGTTTTTTCGACGATTCCGGCCCTTGCCAGACATGGGTGCTAATTTGTGAAATCACAGAGTGAAATATGTGTTGTATAGAGTGTGGAATGCGGCGCACTGGAACAATTGCACGCCCTAATACCAGTCAACCGCTTGATGAAGGTCCAGCCACCCTCGCCGCCCGCACTCCGCCCGCACCCGTCAGCCGAGCGTGTACGCAAACTGGCACATACCTACGCGCTAGGTTCTCTTCGAAAGATCGTAGCGAGATAAAACCCCTTGACAAAACATTAGCATAAAAATATCCCTTATGTAATTTAATGTTCATCTAGCTATAGACACAAACAATAGAGGGAACCTATAAACTGAATGCTTTACCGCCACGAACAAAGTTTAAAAACTAACTACACTTCCCCCAATGTCAGTCAGTAACTTACAGCCTGGAAGACGGCCAAGACTTTTCGCATATTATGACATTTCTAAATAGTGTGACATTACCCAAACTCTGTATGGTAACCCTATATTACCGTGCAAAGTTGTCGGGGACTGGAAGACGAGTGGGAATATTAGAGGTAAAAACCTGTTTATATAAATGCAAAACAGATCGTCAGCTTGTCAGATCGGCTCACTGCAGATCCTACTGATCGAATATGGATTGAGAATCGCCCCCATCCCGTCCGCTCAGTTCCCTCTTGCCTAGCGGTGGCGACGCAGTTGGACACCCGAAAAATAATCTTTTGACGTCTTACACAACCGCGACAAATGTTTGACTGTGAATGTTATTGACGTTTCGTTATTGGTATTTTGAAATATGTCGAATTGTAATTCCAGTTACCTAATGCTATTGCTATTATCGAGTTTTTCGGCTTGAAGGAAAGACTGGGTCTAATAAGAATATCGAAAATAGCCTTATATTGTAAAACACCTATTTTTTCAAAAGATTAAGTATGGAGTTTCTTGTGCGTTCTTCTCCATAACAAGCTACTTTTCCGAATGCACGGTAGAATAAATTTTTATTACTTGTTATATGTATGACGTTCAAAAGTGCCGCTTACTGGGCCAATTGAAATAAATATATTTGACTTTGACTTTGATTTATGGAAAATGTCATGCCAAACTTTTGTGGTCAATGGTTGTACCATTTAGCAAAAGTCCGTATTTTATACCTATTAAATCAAATTCTGAAAGAGGTAGGTATATAGGTTCTACCTACCTACCGAATATCCAACCACGTATTATCCAACTCGCAACGAATTTAATTTTAACAACGTATACTTATCTGTAAAAAAATCTTCGTAACCAAAACGTCTTGGTCGATTTCCTTGTCATTCGATATACGTATTAGTGTTGAATGCGAATTTCCTTTCAATACGGCCGTACCTTCGTCCCTGGCTGCGGCTGAATCCAATCGGAGGGATATTAAAACTTTCCGCCCGCTGTGCCCCGACCCTTTGTGCTGAGGAGCGCGCCGTCCGACTCGCAGCCACCGCACCCGCCGCCGTACGATCTCCTCTACTTCTTAAAAATATACTGAACTATAAGTAATTTGACTTTTCAAATGTACCTACTCGTAAAAAACACATTGAGTTATTTAAAACTAAAAGCTAATTCAAGATGTGGCAGTAAAAGAGTATGAAATGATATGGGGTAGGCAAAGGCCCAACAAGGATATTCATGGCTAATTAAAAAAATGCCAAATAAAAATTAAGTGTATCGAAATTTTCTCAGAACTTAATTATTGTAAGAAGGTTTTTTTATTATTAGACTTAATTTGGCGCAGTGAAGCAAATGTGTTCCTTATTCAGCCTGCAGCGCATAAATAATTAAGAAAGCGTTCGACGCAGCCTCCCGGCCTGGCGCTCCTCCCGGCTGAGTACTAATTAGAACTTTTTATTCATTTCTTAATTTCAAATATTTATAAGATCAGCAACTGTGCCCATAGCAATGTTAACTTGTTTATGCTTAAGAATCTGGTTTCGCCGGAGGGAGGATTTGTTACAAGGGAGCTCCACAAGAAAATAATGCATTTGCCAACCAAAACCTTCCCTCTCACAGAGAGAAGGCCTGTGTCCCAGCCGTAGGAACATTAATAGGCTGATGATGTGATGATGTGTGTCCAACCAAAACTGAGAGTTAGGAAAAGCTGACGTGAAGCACAAAGTACGTAAGCGGCGCGCCGCACGTAAAGTCTCCTTTCCAACGAGCATTTCCGAGAAAACACGAGTAAGTTATAAAGTGAATGATTAGCTTTCGTGGATAGTCGCTTTGCTTTTAGAACTATCTCAAATCCAGACGTTGCACACATTAACTAGTTTTGCGCGAACGAAGTCTGCCTCTTAATTTGTATTCGGCCCTCGGCCCGCGCGCGCCGCCCCCGAGGAGCGCCGTGTGCTCCTTTTGTAGCTTCAGAAACCAATTTGTATACCAGTAAGAAAATTAAAAACTTTCGGATGTTTTCGCAGTTACCTTCTTAAAGCAGTAAAAGCTTTTTTAACCATCTTGAAAAGAGTATTAGCAATTGAACGCCGACGTACGTGCCTACCCCTCAGATATCGGCGGTTAAGTAATTTTAATAAGCTTTCAGATTGGATTTATTTGCACCCCCAAATACTACTTTTTCAGAGAAAAGTAGATGAATTTATTTAATTAAAATTAGGCCTTTATACTATAGCGTTTTACTTTAATAATAATTAAGATTTTACACGAAGAAATTAACATTTATAACATATCTAAAGCCAAAGAATTTCGGAATTAAACAGAAAGTGACATTAAGACAGATGTTAAGAGCCGGAACAATAATTAAGAGGCTGTCGGTTTGAAACCGCGTCGTCGTCGGCGAGATTTAATTAGTGAGCGAACAATCCACGGCGGGCGGTGCGACCCCACCGCTGTACTTTTGGACGCACGGAATACACCATGCCTCACCGTGCTTCACTGTGCCTCACTGTGCTTAACTGCACCTCATCGTGTATTTTTTTATTTCATTAAATGATGCATCAGTACTACGTTTTATAAATTCCTAAACCTTTTTTAAATCGTTCTACAAGGCAATCATCGCGTTGCATAACAAAACATTTCAAAAAGTATAATCAATAAAAGCTTTTGTTCTTTTCAAAAACTTTTTAAACTTATCACGAGTTAGATCTCTAGATTTTCTGTCCGTAAACTGTTGAAAAAAGAAAATGAAGTCCCTAATCTCTTGAATCTCAACGGCAAATCGGTCTGGAAAAGGGTGACAGAGGAAAGGTCAACCCTTGAGGGATAGCACTGCGAAGTGTCGTTTTTAACCGACTACGGCAAAGCCAAAAGGAAGGGTTAAGATTTTAGCAGTCTATGTGTGTTTGTAGTTGCGTATATTCCTCCGTAGCGTCTTAACTATTCATCCGATTAAGATGAATAAGGTGTAAATCAATTCGTTATTATGGCCCGGGTAACAGAGGCAAAAGAAAAAGACTTAGTCGGGTTACAGTTTATTTTTATTTTTTTATTTGTCATGAGTTTGCTCTTGACTCTAGTCTAGGTCAGAGGTTACAGAGACAGAGTCGACGATGGAGTGCGCTTACCCAGAAGAAGCCTGTTCACTCTAACTTTGAAGAGATTCGAGTTGAATGCGTTCGGAAACACAGACGCAGGTAGTGATTTTTCCCCCCCGGTGGGTTCCCGCTTTGTCGAGGCGGGGGGGCTCAGTAACCGTGGCTTGGTCACCCACGGTGAAGCGAAGAGGAACCCGAGGAGGGGCCGCTCGTCAGGGCTTTTGCCGATTAAGCCGACGACGTAGCGGCCAACTAGTAGGTTGCGGTGCCGCTTGGTAACAGGCGACATCGCAACTGAGGCGGGCCGCGATGTCTTATGGAGATTCCCAGGTCCCATACGATATCGCGGCTGAGGGTTGGAGGCCGCGGCGGGAGAGGAGTGCCGGTATTGCGGTGCGCCGCTCTCCCTACCTTCCGCGGCCTAGACAGAAAGAAAGAAAGAAAGAAAAAATATTTATTTGTGACCCGCACAGGAGACACGAGATAAGCAGAACACAAACAATAATAAAATATAAAAAAACCCCGTGCGAGACCAAAAAGGCTCCTATCTCAGCATGTGCAACGATATTAAAAAGAAAATATCACGCCACCGTCTGATGGCGGACGCGGTGGGGCCGCAGGGGAAGAGGAGTGTCGGTATAGCGTTAGCCGCTCTCCCTATCCCCTGCGGCCGCAAAATGGTAGGTGGCGGGGCCATTGACCTCGACCCGTCACAGTGGGACCAAGGGTGCCATACACGGGGTCGTCTGGCACCCATGTGCTGAATTGGTCCCTGGGGTGGTCACGGCGTACAGTGTGTTCTGGTGCGCCGGTGATGGGGGGTACTCCCCCGAGGAGGGTCCGGCGACGGACAGCCACGGCGGGTTCGCGGTGAGTGCTAACGCGTGCCCGTGTTCCCGCCATAAGCGGCACTGGAGGACACCGTGGAGTTTTAGTGGGTTAGAGTCCCACATAACTGCACTATCTCCCCGTGGTAGTGCAGTATGCATGAGCATTTCTCCAAGCAAAAAAAAAAAAAAAAGGTAGTGATTTTTACTTAACTTTTTTCAATAATGATCCAGTGTTATTCCTAGATCCGACCGATTCTATTATTAAACCCGATGTCAACGTTAAGGGATAATTTTAACTCTAGGTAGACCTAAGTTACATTATTTTATTTTTGTCCTTCATCATCGTCGTCAGCCGAAAGACGTCCACTACTGGACATAGGCCTGCCCCAAGCGTCGCCACACTGATCGGTCCTGTGCGTTTCGTATCCACCAGAAAAAAATTGTGTTCTTGAATAAATTAAAATGCGAGGTGATGAGAAGAGCAGTGGTGGCCCAATGCTAGCGGCTGCGCCTTACAAGTTGTAGGTCGTGAGTTCGAGCTCAGGCAGGCTCTTCATTTTGTATAAATGATGAAATCATCACCACTGCTCTCGAAACGGTGAAGGAAAACATCGTGAGGAAACCGGCATGTCCAAGAACCAAAAATTCGAAGACATGTGACATCCACCAACTCGCACTAGGCCCGCGTGGTGGATTACGGCCCATTCCCTCTCACAGAGCGGAGGCCTGTATCCCAGCAGTGGGAACACTAAAAGGCTAATGATGATGCTAGGTGGATCACATTTGTACAGTCCATATACAAAGACAAGCGTATAACAAGACAAGCGACAAATTGAAAGCAAATCAATCCAGTAACCAAACATAATTCATATTCTTCTAAACTGTCTAGCAATAACTTATCCCTAGCTCCCCTTTTTAGTGGACACGAAACAGTGGTTATGAAAGACATCGTATTGGAAGCTTGTCTTATTAAAATGTGATATGTTTCACAAAAAGAGTCCGATAATACGACACGTCTGGGACTACTGGCAAATCCGATTTCCCTATCTCCCCATATTTGTATTCGAAGCCCGATCCATCTAATATTTCTTTCCAACTCCGCCGACGGTATCTGCGTTCCTTCCTGACACTGAATCTAATCGGAATAGATATTAAAACTTTCCTTACAAGTGAGTCGTTCTTTCGATTATATTACCCAAATTACATGAACCGGTTCTGTACACTCAGCTATTTAACTTTAATTTCGTAGAACCTGTGCAAGAGGGTTTAATTTATTTTATGTTAATGGATTAGCTGACATCCGTAGACCAAATAGAAAAATACGAAGCAGTTTGAAGATACTTTTGTCAAATAAACACTCAAAGGACGAGGTTTTGATTAAATGAAGCGTCCGAGCTTAGAAATGCGAGGCGGGCAGGCAGACAATATTCCGTGTCTGTTCCCGCGCGCTGCGGTAGCTTAGCTTTGTGGGGACTTTTCAAGAGGAAACGATAAAAAGAAAAAATGCTACTTTGATTTCCTGATTTATGTAAAACAGTGTCAATGTGTGCACTGTACGGAATAGCTAAAGTATGTATATAAACAGTAGAAGTTCATAAGTTTGTAACCATAGGTAAATCTACTAAACATTACGAATGATAGACAGCGGCATTGATCCGTGTACAAATACGAGCATACTACGATCACCTATCCGCCTGTCAAGCGTGTTGATTGTGGCAATATCCTGCAGGACGATTCGTAGCGGCCTGCTGGCCCCGGCGCGGACGAGGGAAGAGGCAGCCACGGGTATTTACGGACCAATATCATAATGAAAACGCTGAAATTAATTCAGTGCTCTTTTTGGGTTTCGTTTGTTTTAAACAATACCTACATTACTCTATTTATTACGTTTTATGATAACTGCTGTTTGTTTTTATTTTTGTCTATAAGTAATTGTAAATTAATTAATTACTTTGTTTTCTCTGAATATATGCAGATTATTTAATTCACGCTAAAAGCTCCAACTATAGATATACACACACACATAAAAGTGTTGACAACACAGAAAGTTGCCAAGTGCCTCCATCGGGGTGTATCCCGTCTTATCTAATTTATTTAACTGTTAGCGGAGCCACATCGAAAACAAGTTTGCTGCGGGAACATCACTACGCAACTCTTCCGCATACGGCGATGTATATCTTGCAAATCTAATCAGAACTTTTTATAAATACCACCCACTCTAATGCAAAATAAAATCTCCTTCGCGTATTGAAATTTTCAATACATTTATTTTAGCTGCCTTTATGCCAAAATGTCGATAACGTGTAATTTTGAGCAAGGAAGTACTACTAGCCACCCTCTCGCCACAAATTCCGACCGCAGGTTTTTTATCCGGTCTTCTTTCAACCGGGCCCCTCTTCTTTTTGTAATGTTCCTGCCCTTTCAAAACAAGTTCGCAAAAATTACAAGACTGTAAAACCGGGATTAGCACAGACATTGGACTTATCACAATGGACGCTCTTTATCTACGATCGCAGAGTTTTTTCAATAGCTGTCGAAATATTTGCCATGGTCCAAAAAGAAAGAACAAAGAGAATATCAATGTGAGTCATACATATAAAACAAAGTAAAATAAACTATTTTAATCTAAGCAAAAAGAGATATCGCGAGATACGTGTTGTAGAGTAGTGAAGAGCATAAAATATGTATCAAAAGAATCCCGACTGTTCCCGACTGGCTGGGTTGGCTGGCTCGGGTGACTCGAGTGGCTTGGCTGCAGTGGCGTATTTCACAATTTGGTGCTTCGGGCCATATATAATTGCCCAATCTATAATTAACAAAATAAAATTAGGCAGGGTCGCTTATCTAAGAAAAACAATGTTTTTACGAGCGAAGCGAGTTGTAAAATTTTTCCCTCCCCGCCTCGGATAGGTAAAAATTTTCTACCTTATGGGGCGGTAGGCTAGAAGATCACAGGAGTTCTTGTTTGGTAGTGCCTTTTGTCGTTTATGCCGCCGCAGTCTGCCGCCCCGGGCCATGGCCCTCTTAGCCTTAGGGTAAATACGCTACTGCTCCGGCACCGAGCGGGTCTCTGGAGACACCACGACGACTACGCTACGCGCCCCACTACTTAACACCTTTGAACAACGACTTACTCTCTTATCGTTTATGACGAGTGTTAGCGCAGCGCAATAGTCTTTAGAATAAATGGTATATTTGTGTCGCAGGATAATCGCAAACAATTTTATATTAACTCGTATTTTTAGGAAATTCTTCTTGGTTACGATCTTCTGCAAGTTTGAAGGCTTTTTTCATAAAAATGTGTTTAACAGCTGCATTTATTCCTCAGTTAAAAAGTATTTAATTTTTGAAAAGCTAGCCCTAAGAAATATAAATAATAAAACACATCCCTTTTTTTGCTGCCACAGTTGGTTGAAAACATTTTTTTTGAAAAATCAAACGAAAAACAAATGTTAAGTGAAAAATGGTTCTTAAACCACCATTTTCAAAAAAATAATTAATTGTGGTTCTTAAACCACTTTTTGCATTTAACATTTGATTTGAATTTATTATAATTAAAAAAATATTTACAATGCATGTCCTCGAAAAGAGCGTTTTCCAAGCAGCCAAACTTTGCGGAAAGTGTCACTTTTTTACTAATGCTTTTTACTTTCCTGTACTTTTTAATTTTTAACTCCAACGTCAGCCTACCGCATAGAGTTTTTATTATTTGAGAAAAGTTTTAAGAACTAGTTAAATCATCAACTAGTTAATTATCATTCATATAAAAGGTAAAACAAAGCTTCATTTAAGGAGTTTTTAATTACTCTAGATTTAGATTTTGATCAATAAATTAATTTTAAATATTCATTAAATATGTTTGGCAGAATGAATATTTTGCTCGTGCCTTTTTGCATTACGACGTGACAGCTATTTGCACATGCGCAGTAGATATGCCCGAGGAACTATTAGTTAATCTGTGGATATACTGAGCGCCCTTGAATAAGCGCCATTTTATAAATTTCTTGCTTGGTTCAGATATATTGTTTAATTTCCTCGCACAATGCCTAGTAAAATGTTGTATGATACACGTGCGTAAGATGATTTCCGACTCGTGTCGATTTATATATATGAATAAATCGGAAATCACCTACTTTCCGCACTAGTAGCATAAATAACTATTATTTAGGAAATACCTATCTTAACAACTAACAGAAGATTTAAAAAAAATTAAGCACTACCTCAAAAGAACTCTGATTAGACCACGACATCAGTAGAGTAGCTACAAGTATCTATATTAAACCGCGAGACCATTGAACAAGTTCTGAGCAGTATTTTATTCGACCTCTTTGACTAATTCTAACAAGATTTTACTTTAATACAGTGTCTAAAGTAATCAACAGCGCTATCTTTATGAAGAATCCCTATAAGTAGATGCTATTGTACACTTTCAGTTCTTGTGTCCTGGTTATCAGCCATCACATTGACAGTGGTGTCTCATCCCATACAAAGAAACCGTTCTGACGTACTGTACTGATTAATTTTTGTACATCGATCGCATTCGGTTCCGTTCCACGGATATAGATGGTGATCTATCTATCGCCGTGGAACAGAACCGAACGCTATCGATTTACAAAAAATAATTGGTATAAGAAGAATGTATCCTGCATACAAAGAGCACGAAGGCGATATTGACCTATTTAACTCTTCTGTGTCTGCTCTAAAAAAAGTCGCGCTTGCCATTTAGTGGGTATCTCTAGTACCTCATTTTAAATAAATAATAAAATGTATACTAATTTAATATATTCTAATTTAATTTAATTCAATCTATTATAATTGAATTTAATTTAATCTGTTCTAATTTAATTAAATCTATGTTACTTAATTTAATTTACTGCAATCAATTTAGCTTTTAATAGTTTTTTTGTTTTTAATTATAAATTCTGTAATTATCTCCGCATAATGTAGTGCATGCTGTGCGTTTCTGTAAGTGATGAGACACTTAGACTTAAGTTTGCAATGTACAAATTTATAAAGTAACAGTGTACTCATTGTTGAAAAGCCTTATAGTAAATAAATAATCAGATGAAAAACGCTAGTTACGTCGGCACGGTTTATTTGTATGGGATGAGGCATCTGTATGCTAGCATTATATTATCTGTGACACTGACATGCCCGTTTCAGTTGCAAATAGTCTCTTACATCATGGAAGTCTTCGCCAACGAAGAAAACAAAACAAAACCTAGAAAGCCAAGCAAATTTGTATTACTTTTAGATTCATCCTGAAACTCTATCTTCACCAGCCTCGCTCATACGAAAAATCCCAGTTGCCACAAAAACTTCACAGAAAAACGTTTCAAATGTAAAAACACAAAAACGATATGATTCAAAAAAATCATTCACGGGTGTGCTTGTATAATACCCGCGTGTGCATCAGTTAGGCACGTGTATAAAGGCAATTGGAACGGTGTGTACGATTTTGTTTCAATTTAAAGGTTGAGAGGCGGAAAAACGGTGCACCGGACCGGGTGAGCGGCCCGGGCTCTTGCTTTGTACGCCACTGTTTGGCTGAGTGAATCGGCCATGTTTCACCCTGTTCAAACACGTGACAACTGTACCTAAAATAAATTATTCAAGCTCTATTCCTGTCTTCAATTGTTGCGCCGTCAGAAACTGCAAGCTTTGTGTCTATCTGCTTCCCATTATGAACGGTAGCTAAGTTTTAATTGTACCTTTTATGCTCTCTTTTAAGTTATGAAGTCTATAGTTTTTGCGCTTAGTTTTTCTGCACAGAAGACACAAACATTACAATACGCATTATTTTCTTTCAGCATGCGTAATTGATCTAATAACCCAGCCAGACACCTCAATATTTAAACGTCTACATTTGAATACAGATATTTCTGTAAACTGA
This sequence comes from Orthosia incerta, assembly GCA_948252205.1. NCBI lineage: Eukaryota > Metazoa > Arthropoda > Insecta > Lepidoptera > Noctuidae > Orthosia > Orthosia incerta. The sequence goes on from OX411744.1 coordinate 16,097,089, forward strand.
ATTTTAAAAATAAGCCTCAATAATGTTGGGCATAATCCTATTAGCCAAAATAATTGCATGGTCCCCCCATGTGCATCGCATTGTTATGTCGATACCGTCCACCTAGCGGTCGCGAAGCAATGAATACATTTGTATCAATGCGGATATGGCATTTTAATTTAAATGCAGAACAAGGTATTGGTAATTCGAATATGAATTATGTATGTATCACGTCACACGTGGATTACTATTCGCGATAATATATGTATTGAAGGTAGAATAGCATATCTCATTAATATTGAGTAGGATCTAATTGCCTATATATTATCAATTCTATGAGTACGGTAAGTAGCCAGAAACACACGAAGCGGAAGTGGGGAGGACTTTGTCCAGCAGTGGACGTCTTTTGGCTAAAATTATGATGATGATGGTAAGTAGAAAAGTCAAACAGCATAACTTTTATGTATTAAACACTAGCTGTTACCCGCGGCTTCGCTCCCGTGGACCACCCCACAGGACCCATTTTCGGGATAAAAAAATAGTCCATGTCACTCAGGAATAATGTAGCTTTCTATTGATGAAATAATTTTTTAAATCGGTGCAGTAGTTTCGGAGCCTATTCGGTACAAACAAACAAAAAAATCTTTCCTCTTTGTAATATTAAGTATAGATAATAAATATTATTAATTGCCAGGACCTGTACATCTACTCCGCATACAGACTGACCTATCATCTTCTTTTCAATTTTGAATACAAATTTCATTTCCGATACCTATACGTAAAATATATCGCCATGTGAACGTAGCCTAACATAATAACAGAAAACCGTAAACATCCGTCGAGCAGCGTCCCGCCAGAGACAACACCCGTCTGGTCGAAGAATCCTCCAACCTCTTTGTTTCGTCCGAACCTTATTTCCATTTGGAATACCTATTAATGTTTCTCAAGAAACGCTAAGCAATTAAAAAAAGTTGAGAAAATACACCTACAAGAACCTTTTCTGCTTTAGCCAAATACTTATTTTGGACTTATGCGATCGATGCTCCCGTTCAAGAGTCAAGTCTGAACTTTTTAATTAGTTTAACGACAGTTACACACTAGCCTTTAACTAATATATTTTATACGACTACCATTACTTTAATTCAATAAGCTTACTCACTTAATACACTATGCTTTTTAATTATAAACTTTTTAGCCATATGATTAGTTTAGTCACAGAACAAAAAAAAACCCCTACTAAGTTTAGTACCTACTGAATTTGAAAATTTGAATTTAGAATTTGTTTATCAGTACAAAATGAAATTTGAATTTAGAATCTCTATATACGGATATTACGGTTAGATAGTTTTTTTTTTATTAAATTAGACTGTTAATAAATAATTTTGATAAATGTTTTTATGAAAATAAACCAGGTACGCCTGTCCTCTTGATACGCTTTGACAGGGTGGTATGAAAGAGGTTTTCATACTGTCCTACACACATATTTTGTCAATTTCGACATTGAGTCTCTTGTGATAGGGCCCGGCCAATCATTAATTATTAGGTTGAATACAAATTGTGGATTAGAACGGATTAGATTATTTCTAGGTACCTGTACGTAAATAGACATCGGAACCGGATTACAAGAAGCTGCTTTTGAAGGAAGGATAGATATACTGACAAATTATTCTGGCTTACCACAAACAGAAAGAAAGATAGTTTTGTGTAGGTGTACGAGGCCTGAGTTTCCAGCTTACTACCACAATCTGGCTACCCTAGATTACCTGACTTGGAACAGTAGGTATACCTACAAAAATTTGAATAACTTTGTATACGTACAGAAGGCCACAGTGACTACCTGGTTTACCAGCACAATCTTAGCTACCCTAGCTTGGAAAACTAACTTTTTGCAATGTGGGCATTTATTCGCCCGTTTTTGCCATTTCATAATATATGTTTGATTGATTCGATTTCTTGACAAAAATGAGATCTTTGCCAACAACCAAGACGGTTTTAGGCCTGGAAGGTCTACTGAGGACGCCATTATGGATCTTTTGGACTCTACTGTTCATAATATAGACAAAAAGATTAAAACAATTGGGATCTTCCTGGACCTATCCAAGGCTTTCGATACGGTTTCGATTCCTATACTGATAACTAAGCTGGAGGCGGTTGGGGTGAGAGGCGTTGCTTTGGACATTTTTTAGAGTTACCTCAGTGATCGCTCACAGTGTGTCTTTATTGGTGGCCATATAAGTAAGGAGGAGAGCCTTAATTTCGGAGTTCCACAGGGCAGTGTCCTTGGACCAACTCTCTTTCTTGCTTATATAAATGACCTTTGCAGACTATCCCTCCCTAAATGCAAAATAATAACATACGCAGTGACGATACGGCTCTGCTCATCGAAGGTATAATCTCTGGTTGGAGGCGGGTGCTCATGCTGAGACGGCCCTCAGACGGGTCATGAACTGGTTAATAAGTAATCTTTTAACCCTAAATGTTGAGAAAACTAAGTTTGTTGCATTTGGTTCGAGGATACCTTCGCTACCCCAGCATCGTTTTCAATTGGGGCTCACATTTGTGATCCTGGCCAGGAACGAGGCTGTGACTGTAGTAGTATTGCACGTACACGAAACTTTAAGTATCTTGGCATAGTGGCTATAGTTGGTAGAGTCAGAAAGATATTGTATGTTTTTAGATATTTGAGATGTATAGCAAACCGAGAAACTCTAAAATCTGTTTACTTTGCTCTCGTGCAGTCTATTCTGGGTTACTGTATCCCGGCTTGGGGTGGAGTGGCAAAAACTACAATGCTACGCCTAGAAAGAGCTCAAATATCCGTTTTAAAGGTAATGCTATCCAAACCTATCCACTATCCCACTTTCGAACTGTACAAACTCTCCAATGTGCTCACGGTCCGACAACTTTTTGTAAGGCAAGTTATCCTTAATAAGCATGTGCAATTGTCTTTTGATGTCAAACTTACCAAAAATAAACGTAGTCTGCAAATCATTGCCGCGGAGGACTGTACTAGCAAACCGCCATTTTCTACATCTAAGCTCAATGCTCTATAATAAAATAAATAAGGAAATAAATATTAGGTAAATACCCAGATCTTTAATTACCTACAAAGTCGCACATACGAGGAAACTGGAAATCTTCTTAGGGTTTCGTCGTAGGGCCCGCTCTTCCACCAGCAAATTGATATTTCGTCTACTCACTCTCACTCACATACATACATTACTGACTCCTTATTCACACATTCTCACTCACATTCACACATTCTCACTCACATTCACACATTCTCACTCACATTCACACATTTTCACTCACAGTCACACATTCTCATTCACATTCACAAACTCTTTACACACCCACGCATACACGTCTATCTTATATTGATTAATTGAATAAATGATTTATTTTTTTGAATATTGTTAAATTTTGAATAAGACAAAAACAAAGACAAAGACAAAGATATTTTATTTCAAGTAGGCCACCAAGCGGCACTTTTGAACGTTACATTTTACAAATAATAATAGTTGATTCTACCGTGCATTCGGAAAGTAGCTTGTAATGTAGAAGAATGCACAAGAAACTCCAAACTTATACATTAAAAAAAATACAATATTTAGGTACATAAGTACATACCTTGATGAATGAAATTGAGTTTATACAAAACAAATATATTTATGCAGTTTTCAGAAGGTCCAACAATAATTGAAAACAATAATGTTCTGCATATCACTTGTTTTTGCGCATTTTATCAGTGATGTAATCCCCCAGCTTATAATATGCCAGCCTGCATAGTGTGCGTTTTATACAAGTTTTAAATTTCGTCTCATTCAGTTCAAGAATGTGGGGAGAAATTTTATTGTAACATTTTATACAGTACCCCATGAAAGATGAGGCTACTTTAGCCAGTCTGAAACCTGGTTGAACTAATTGGTCCCTATTTCTAGTAACATAATTATGTCTGTCACCGTTTTTACTAAAAAGATGTAAATTCTTTCTCGGTAAGTGATTTTTATTATTGTTTAAGACGACGACTAACGCCAACGACCTTGAGGGACCAAAACGCGCACTCGTTTCACACCCGCGCGACCCAAAATTTAGTAGCTTTTTGTACTTTCCTTATTATTCTAAGACTTTAAAAAAAACCGGCCAAGTGCGAGTCGAAATCGCGCACGAAGGGTTCCGTACCATTATCGCAAAAAACGGCAAAAAAATCACGTTTGTTGTATGGGGGCCCCCCTTAATTCATTTTATTTTAATTTAATCATTACTATTTTTTGAAGTGTATATACAAATAAATATTCTGTGAATATTTTAAGCGTCTACCTGTTTCCGTTATTAATATCGAGCAAAAAACAGCAAAAAAAACACGTTTGTTGTATGGGAGCCCCCCTCAATTTATTTTATTTTAATTTAATAATTATTATTTTTTGAAGTGAATATACAACTAAATATACCGTGAATATTTCAAGCGTCTACCTGTTGCCGTTATTAATATCGAGCAAAAAACGGCAAAAAAATCACGTTTGTTGTATGGGAGCCCCCCTTAAATATGTATTTTCTTCTGTTTTTAGTATTTGTTGTTATAGCGGCAACAGAAATACATCATCTCTGAAAATTTCAACTGTCTAGCTATGACGGTTCACGAGATACAGCCTGGTGACAGACGGACAGACAGACAGACAGACAGACAGACAGACGGATCGCGGAGTCTTAGTAATAGGGTCCCGTTTTTACCCTTTGGGTACGGAACCCTAAAAAGCCTCAGATCAAAATGTAGATAATTAAATTATATTTGAGATGGTGTTGATTTCATTAAAATACGCCCAGCGGTTTTGGTGTGATTGTCGAATTTTTGTCCGTTTAAGACATAACTTTACAAATTAATTACACTATGTTATACAAATAAAACTCAAAATTGGCTTAGATCAAATTATTAAGAAAATAGTCTAATGTAACATACATTTTTTCCAAAAAATTACGACTAGCCGTTTAGACGAGATTCTCATTTAAAAATCAGCTACTCAAGGGAATGCGGCGCCTTAAGTTTCTCAAATTTTGTGTTTCGTTTTATCTTTTATTTATTGATTCTCATTTTTATTCTGCTCGTTTTGTTTTTTGTGCAGCTTTAGATTAGAATTTTTAATGATTGAATGCTTATTTGAAATTTTGTTTTAGTTTTAACAATTAATTTTAAAAATTTTGACTTTATTATTTAATAGGTAATTGAATATCAATTTGAAATTTAATTTTAATTTAATTCTTAATAATTGATTAATCATTGTAATTTTAAATTTTGACTAGTATTTTGATTAATTGATCTTTATTCTCATTGTTATTATTATGTCGTTTATTTATCTTTTTTCTTATTTTATTACATTTTTAAATATTTAAAAAAAGAAAACTTAAAAAACATTTAAAAATATAAAAAATAGAAGCCAACCGGTATCGGGAACAGGGTCCAAGCTACCGGTGGTTAGGGCTCCAGAGACAGGAACCTCCTCACAATGCGAGCCGTATCGAGGAGTACTGCCTTCTGTATCAGACCCTTGATCCAACCGCCCAATAATAGCCTCGACAGATGGTCGTCGAGGCTCTTGGCCATCAGGCCGTTATTATTATTATTATTTTGACTTGTATTTTATTAATTGCATTTTGATTATAATTTATTTTGGAGCGTTGCGTCTCCCTTCTGGAGGTGGGCGTTAATGGCTGCGACACAGTTCCACTAATGCAGCTATTTCCGTACACACATAATTGTATATGTGTTTTATTGTTCTAATAAATATTAAAGATTATGTTTCGAAAAAATATTTAGAACACACGGTGACACATTTTCCGTTTTCGTGCGCTAAAATTTCTTAGATGAATAATTTCAATGAGCCACAAAATATAGAATCTAAAGCATAAATTAAACTATTCGTGGACCATGAGCCTTCTTCTATAAATATTTTTAAGCTTTGGGTGATAGCGACTGCACTATTGACCTTCTACGTACAAAGAAGTTTAGAATTCAAAACTGAATAGTTGTACAAACGCAAAGTAAAACAAATGAGTATCAATACCCCGCAATAGAGGTAATTGTTTGAAACATAAACACAAGAGTGGTTCCATTCTACAAATGTACGTGTGGTGCTAAGGGCGAACGACAGTGCTGGCGGCGCGGCGTGTCCGCGAATGAATGGCCATTGAAAAGTCATCAGTTATGTAGGGCGTATCGTCGCGCGCCATGTGGCCGGCGTCCGCTCCTCTGCGTAATTTTTCCGCGGGCAATTTTCCGCAATTTCCCAAACAACCATCAGCAACGCTTTGCCCTCGCCCTTTATTTAAAACCCGACAAAATGCAAACCTTCAAAACGGACGTATCGCAGATTTTGTGTGAACAAAACACGCTGACTGTCCCGCGGGCAGTCGTGATGAATAATACAGCTGGGAAATTAATATTTTGCTTTAAAGGAAAATCTCGTCAATTTGATAGGTAGGTGAATTAATTTGCAATCCCTAGCAATAAGGTTCATTCAATTGAAAAATACACACTATTTAATACTTTGTAGGTAGTAAGGGTGATAGCGTTTACAAAAACATTCCTGTTTTTGTAAACTTCAATCAAATATAGATACCGAAAAAGTGTCAAAAAGCCCCAGGTTTGAAAGGTAGCAACAAAAGCGATAAAAGCTAAAGCACTCTACAGTGGACAAATTTCATGCAAATTGAATGAAATGTATTGATGGCACTTTCAAAATATTTTTCGTTTCAAAGTGGTATGCCTCACTCATAGTCGCGTGCATTATTAATTTCATACACATACGGACGTATGGCAATATGAATGTATCTGGCTATTAGCTCCATCATCCACTAGCCGTAAATATAATTGCATTTTCATCGAGAGAATTTTTTCAATGCAATAATTGCATTAGGAACAACAAAATATAATAGTTATTATTATTAAAATAATAATAATTATGACTTAGCACACGACGTTGTCGACATGTGGAATGTGGACTCGGCGATCATTGTGCCGATTGTCGTTACGTCCAACGGCCTGATGGCCATCTGTCGAGGCTGTCATTACGCGGTTGGATCAAGGGCCTGATACAGAAGGCCACCTTGATACGGCTCGCATTGTGACGAGGTTCCTGTCTCTGGAGCCCTAACCACCGGTAGCTTGGACCCTGTTCCTGTTTCTTGCGGAACCTAAAAATTACAAACCGATAATCCATCCATTCTGAGAGTGAAAATTAATCAACATATTGACAATAACGCCATCATGTCTGCTTCTCAGAATGGATGTAGGAGCGTATCCCGCGGTACTAAGGAGCTGCTCCTCATAGACATTGCCATTAGCCAACAGGTTCGCCGTTCCCGCAAGGATCTGGCGACATGTTGGATAGATTACAGGGAGGCCTATGACTCAGTACCATATACATGGCTCATGAGGGTGCTGGAGTTGTATAAAATTGATGCAACACTGCGCACCTTCCTGACGTCATGTATGGGGCATTGGAGGACGGTCCTTAACTATCCAGGATGTCGACAAATTCAGGAAAACAGTGAACCTATTAGGATTGAGCGTGGTATATTTCAGGGCGACAGTCTGAGTCCTCTGTGGTTTTGTCTAGCCCTGAACCCTCTCAGTACACTGCTGGAGGGTTCGGGCCTGGGCTATCGGTTGAGAAGAGGTGGTCAGGTCATATCACACCTCCTATACATGGATGAACTGAAGCTCTTTGCCCCCAACAACTTGCAACTGCTGAAGCTACTGAAGGTGACAGAAACCTTCAGTGACGCCATCAGGATGGAATTTGGTGTCGACAAATGTGCAGTCATGCATGTGAAGTGAGTGGAGAATATGGAATCCGTGGGAATACAACTCTCGGATTCCATATACCTTCGATCCCTTCCCTCAACCGAAACTTACAAGTATTTGGCTATGTCGGAAGCATTAGGCACCAATGCTAGTGACGTGAAACAGTCGTTGAAGGAACGCTTCTTTGGCCGCCTGAATAAAATACTAAATAGTCTTTTATAAATTAAACAAGGTGCGCGCCTTCAACGGCTAGGTCATGCCGGTGTTGATGTACTCTTTCGGCATACTCAAATGGACTCAGATAGAACTTGATGCCCTGGATAGGAGAGTCCGCACGCTGCTTACCGCTAATCGTATGCATCATGGTTCACGGTCATCGGTTATGAGACTGTATATCCCGCGGAAGTGTGGAGGTCGTGGCTTTTTAAATGCTAAGACCCTGCACAACCGCGAGATACGCAGTCTTAGGGAATACTTCCAGGCCGCCGACGTGGGTATGCATCGAGATGTGGTAGCGGTGGACAAGGTCCTCACCCCGCTCTCCTTGGCTAACGAGAACTGGCGCAAACCTATAGTATTAGATACTAATGACCGCAGGGAGGTATGGCAGAGCAAGGAGCTTCACGGACGCTTCTACCGGGTCTTACATGGGTCCGATGTAGATCTTTTAGCGTCCGTGGCCTGGCTGCAATTTGGTGACCTTTTCGGGGAAACCGAAGGTTTTGCCTTTGCGATTATGGACGAAGTTATGATGACAAATAACTACCGGAAATATATTGTGAAGGACGGCACGGTTGACATTTTTTGGCCATGTCACCGGCCGGGGGAATCAATCCGACACATTATCTCCGGTTGTTCTAGTCTAGCTAACGGCGACTATTTGCATAGACACAACCTTGTAACCAGCAACTTGCTCTTAAATACAATCTTGTGGAATCCGAAGTGCCTTACTATAAGTACGAGTATGTGCCCGACCCAGTTCTCTAAAATGGCAATGTCACGTTGTACTGGGATCGGTCTTTCATCACTGACAGGACTATTGTTGCCAATAAACCTGACATAGTGGTGATAGACCGACTAGAGCGTCGCGCAATGATTGCTGATTTAGCGGTCCCCCATGACGAGAACCTCGTGAAGGCTGAGAGAGATAAGAACAGCAAGTATCTTTTTCTGGCTCGCGAGGTTGTCGACATGTGGGATGTGAATACAGCAGTCATTGTGCCGATAGTCGTGACGGCCAATGGCATAATAGCCAAGAGCCTCCTCAGATGTACCGCAGATGTGTTCCGGAGTACCAATTTCAGAAAGCGGTACTCCTGGACACGGAGCGTATCGTTAGGAGGCTCCTCTCTCGGGAGCCCTGACCACCGGTAGCTTGGACCCTGTTCCCGATACCGGTGGGCTACTATTTTTGTATTTTTAAATGATTTTTTATAATATTTAAAAATTATTAATATAATAATATTTAAAAATGTAAAAGTATGTAAATAAAATGAATAAATGGAATTAAAATACTAAATTTTTCGTAACATAATGATAATTACCACCTCGTTAAATTGAGGTCCTGGGATTGATTCGCGGGACAGGCGAAGTGTTTTTGGTTTTTTCCCATTTGGAATTTCTTAGTCACAACCTGGAGTCGGATAAGTGCCAGGTTGATGGCAATAGGCTCGCCCCATGTTACTGGGTTTGAAACATAACCGGCGAAATGTGGTGCACCTCAAATCAAGTTATTTATTTTTGCAGAAAACACTGGTAAAATAGTGTTATTAAATGTACATGTTTCAAGTGATTCGACCGTAAGGCCTGCAAAATGTGTACAATCATGGTTTATTAAGATCAAGATTGACATTGAAACGTATAAAATTAGATAAAAATATTTTAAGATATTAAATTAATGTAATGTCTTCTGCCTAACCTTTCAAGATATGCAAGCGTGGTGTTATGTTAAAACGAACCATGTTTCATATAATCCTGTACAATATGCTCCCAGTCGTCTGACATTAGTCGTTGTCTCACAGGATAAAGTTGAGTAGCTACATATATTAGAAGAGTTCGTAACAAAAAGCCCCATAAAAAGTTATGCTCAATTTAGTTTCATCCAAGCCAGTTATAGTTTAGGAAACTGATGCAACATATTGCAAAAGAAAATTAATAAAAACAGGGAAATTGGATGGCGGGCTTTTGTAATAAAAACGCTGAATTTACAAATAAAATATTGCTTGATATTGTCATCTATATTATTCAAAGCTAAAGCAAAAAGCGAAAGGTCACTCATTCACCTATCACGAAATATCGATAACTGTTTGACGTATAAAATCAAATTTGGCAGGGCGGTTCCTCAAGTGACGTAAGTCCGCACTAAGAAAGAATTTTTGGAAATTCCACCCCTAAGGGGGTAAAAGGGCAAGTTTGTATGGAAGTTTGTATTGGAGGTTGAAAGTTTGTATGGAATTTCTAGTTTGTAAGTTGGACACGTGAAATTTTAGATTCACGCTCTTGGTTGATAAAAAGAATTCATCTATTTATGGGTTTTTGGAAATTCTAACCCTAAGGAGAGGAAAAGGTGGAAATTTGTTGGGCTTATATATTTGAAACTTGGCATTAATACATCAAAAATTTTTGAAGAATTTTACTGTACAGGGCTGCTTTTTATGAATAAAAGGGATTTTCGGCAATTCAACCTTTAAGGGGGTGAAACTAAAATGTCATCTGTAGGATAAAATACGGATCACGCAAACAAAGTTGCAGGCGAAGTGCTAGTTAATCTATATGAAGTATTGTAACTTAAAACTCATCTATGGGTCGAGTGAGTCGATCTGTAGGACAAATCTTTCGTTCCAAATGAGTCGAATAGTCCACAAATATAAATTATTGCTAGCCACAGTACATACCTACATGTTCCGAAACGATTGACTGGATGCTTTTTAGAGTGACGATATATATATCGCAGCCAACTGGTTAAATTAGCCAGCTAAATCGACGCCTGGTCCGTTCTTTAAAAAACACAGTGATTCTGCGAGTGCTCGCTGCGAGTGCCGAATCGTAGCGAGTATTCGCTGTGTGTGATCGAAGCTTAAGTTTCTGATTTTCTTTACATATGATATCAATGATTGAATAGAATATAATAAAATTTATTGAACAACAAAATAGTTACACTTCTCTTTTACAAAAGAATTTAATTTTATGTGTAAAATGGCGGTTTTATCGCTGACAGCGATATACTCGTAGCATCAGATAATCTTCCAAGATAAACTTAGAAACTACATATGAATTGAAAAAGACACATTACCCATAAATGTGTTCTTCTGTTTATCTTCTTCTGCTTTGTAATCGGCAAGTGTGAGTACTGTATTTTGAATATTTTATATACAAGAATTTCGCAATCACATGCCTATTCGAAAAATAACTCAATATAAATTATGCTACCACGCCGTAATCTTACTAGCAAAATTCATACAAACAAGGTAATACGTATTGTCATGTAATTAATGTTAATAAATTAATCTACAGTTACAGGAGACAAATTAGACGCAGCCTGCTCGACTAACGACGGACTATTTGGATTAAATGGAGGGTTGATGTTTATGATTTACGGAGGCTGGTGTAATTGTGGCGCCTGCCAGTCGGCGCCGGGGCACTGCGCCGCCACCGCTCGCGCAAATTAACACTAGCATTACAATGCTTTCAACGCCAATTAATTATCACTTAAACTTTATTAAAATTATAAATATGCTTGTCGCTAACGTCATACTCAAGGATTCACGCGTGTACGCTTCCGCAGCTGTTATTACTACGTTGAACTTGGTGTAACACCGCACACTATGCAGCGATGGCGCTAATAAAACAATGACGACCTGCTACATACAATGCGACGTTGTCGGTGTGTTGACTATTCATTAAAGCATCTCGCCTAAGACAAACAATCCTGTTATGTTATTAGATTTCCTGCATAGTTGGAGCGATTCAGATACAGCCACATAATTATGTGGTTAATTAATTTACAAGTTCGCTGTGAAATATACCTGAACTTCGTTAATTAATGTTACAAAATAAGCTGTTCAAATATTCACGTGGTTGATTGTTCGATAAATCACTTAAAATAAGCGAGAAGTCGGAGGCTGGAGGCAGCTATAGTATTTATTGCGAATTGCGACAAGTAGGTACTTCGTCGCAGTGTATCGAAGAAACTAAGAGAGACAGCTTGTTTGTCCTCGCAGACTAATTAAAAAGTTTGTTTCTACAACTTCCGGACGGAAGTAACGTCGAAGTGAGCAGGCGTTGATTCAGTGCAGAAATAGATTCCGAGACCGATACCAGAATAGTATGCTCAGTGCCTGACGTTGAGACCGAGAAGAGGGAATGCGATTATAAAAATGAGATCATAACGTAGGTGATTTAGTCGTGCAAGCGCGCGACTAGTGACTCGTCGGCGCATGAATATGTATGGGCCGGTGGACACGATCCTACAGATAATGGAATCTGCACATGGAAGCGGATCCGATTAGTCGCACCACAATTAGCAGTTATGCTGTAAAAACTTAAATGTTGCGAATTAAATATCGTAAAAGATACCTATATTACGAAAGTCTGTTCTGTATAGGTAAGTATATAGCCTTTAGCCGTTATAGCTAATTCCTGGATATCGTTAGCGTTTTGTACATATTACTTTCCTAGAACCTAACTATTTCCTTGTTAATTTAAATAGGCACAGGGGAGAGTGGACAGTAAAGTTTTGTGGTTTCTATCAGGAAAATATTTTAAACTAGCTGTTCCCCGCGGTTTCGCACCCGTGGACCACCCCACAGGACCCGTTTTCGGGTTTAAAAAATAGCCTATACCACTCAGGAATAATGTAGCTTTCTATTGGTGAAAGAATTTTTTAAAACGGACCAGTAGTTTCGGAGCCTATTCGGTACAAACAAACTAAAAATATTTCCTCTTTATAATATTGGTATAGAAGATTAGTATTAGTATAGAAATAGTTTCGATTTTAATTTTGTATTGTTGAAAAATGGAAACTTTACTTTAATTTAATTTTAGAAAAAAAAATTACTTATTTTTTGACAAATTAACTCAATAAAAATATGTTAATTTTAACACGTTAGCTGCGGCAAAAATATCATATACTTATATCTGGTGCGGTGGCGGTCAAAATGCGCATCTCGACCTTTCGTCAGTGCGTATCAGTCCTTTTTGACCTGACATCACTAGGATAGATTAAATCCGCAGTGAACGTGTTAAATTACAACACACTACAGTTCAAGCTCGAGTCTAAGTAAATCTCTAACCCCGTTGTATCATAGAGCAACATGTTGATACGGCCTCAATAATTCAGATTGAAAGTATGTTAAAATATTCCGCGGCGCACTCTCGCACGCTGCAAGTAAATATGGGGCATGAATAAAGATTTGTGAGAGAGTGAGTGAGGCTGGAGACGCTGATAGTACAACCACGACATAAGCACGCGCCGCGGCGCCGCCTGCCGCCAGCGACCCGCGCAAGTGCAGCGCTGTTGGTTTTGTATTAGCCTTAATGTGGGAGTTTTAGACTGCTGACATATTTTATCCTAGTTCATAGAAATACTGTATAATAATATTGACATGGTGTCGTGATATCAGGGTCGCGCTATCTTCCCCCCGTGGCCTCGTAGTCCGCAACTATTTCCTGTGAAGTGTGACGCCGTGTAAGAGGGCCTGGAATCGCTCCACGCCGGCCGTGCTAAGCCCACTGGTACGCCCTAATAAATTGCGATTTAACTTGTCTCCCGGATAACGCCAACTTTTCCGCGTTTGTTCCTCGCCCGACACTTTTTTCCGCCTCTTCATTTCCTATCTCTTACTTTTGTATTTTCCGTTCTTTCCTCGCCGAGATAAACAGGCGAGAAACGCTGAAAGGGGCTTTACAAATTCAAATTGAACTTATCACACAACTTTTTACATTTGTTTCTGGTCCCGAGTTCGAGGGAAAAGAGCGAAGAGGCATTTAATAGTACAATCTCGGGCAAGATTGATGATTTTGTATCACACCTCGCTCCGGGCTGTAACGAGTGAGCTCCTCGCCGCGCCGGTCGCGACGTGTTCGTGCTGCGTCTTATCTGGAATGGGATGCCGCTTTATCTCAAATTACATATTTTACTTGAGACGTTCCTGGGATTGCACACTTTTTTCGAAGTATTAGTAAGGTTTTATAAGAAAATTAGTACAGCCTACAGTCTCCGATAAACGTGACTGTTAGTACGTAATCTTACACAAAAGACAGAAAATGTAAGTAATATACTTTCGCGGTATTACGATGAAGAAAGCAACAAAACATAAATACCTAATAAAAGAACCGTGTCATACTGTACATTTCTGTTTTATTGTAGGTAGATGGTATTATGTCGCCAGGTGTCTATCATAACATATTCTGGTTTAACGCGGCTTTAAACCCTCATAAAACGTGAATGTAAGGTAGTTTTCCGCTGTTTGTTGTAATGCACGCGACGACAACGCAGGGATGCGCGCGCGCTTGCTAAGCGCAGCCCGCCGACCGAGTCAAGGCTAACTTCGTGCATTTAATAAGGCACTTGTAAACGTATACTTCCGAGCACAGCGGCTCCGACGTCACGAACGACACTGGCACGCCATCAGAGACGTCTCTGAACCACTGTGTTTGCAAGTCTACCTTTAGAGCCTTAAAATAGTATTTATATCAGAAATAGGTAAGTATACCTACCTTTTTAGAACCGACTTTTTAGATTTTTAAAGTAAAAAAATTACCATCACCGCGCTGTGCCAGTATCACTGCGCTCGAGTAGTGCCCCATACATTTCCAAGTGCATAATACTTTCGCTCTGTCGCTACGCCAGTGTGGCTGCGTTACCGACCCCAGCAGTTTCGACCCTGTGGTAGAGCGAGAGGAGCGGTCGCTCTAGGCGCCAAAAAGCCAAAGGTGAATAACAATTTCCAGCAAAAATAAAATTTTGACGGCGTCTTTTGAGAGGCGTTTTGAGAGGGGGGTAGTATTGCTAGATCAAATTTCTAAAAAATCCCTAGGGTGACCCTGAATAATCAATAATTTTCATCTAGATAAATCCGTTGATCTTTTAAAAGCTAGAATTTACGTGAAGTGAAAGCACCGGCCAAAATGCGCTGAAAGACAATCCCGCTCTACCCCGGTCAAGGGCTGGCGCTGGCCGCTAGAGCCGCTTTGCTCGGAAGTCCACCTTAAAGGTAAACACCATCTAGTTAATCAAGCGGCGAAGGAAGCTCGCCGCGTGCAGTAAATAGCGCTCACTTAATTTGAGGGCCATGTGTGGGCACATAACCGCAGCATATTTATCCCATTATGCACGGCACGGCGGTAGTCGCGGTGATGCGAGTCACGTCGTCTGAAACGAATCGCATGTGACATTATTTGTGAAGATCGTGCTCTATCTTCGTCGGCGACATGGTTGGGACGTGGAGGGATTACTCACAAAGAAGTACGATTTCAACGGTACGATAAAGGGGCGAGAAGTTACACACTGGCTATATTCTCCCCGGGATTAACGCACGGTTAGGCGCGTTCCTTTTTATATACTTACTTTTGGGCAATATTGATTCAACATGATATCGACCAAGAGTTTTAAAGATAACAAATATTATTACATTTGTGCTGTGGAATATAGAGTTGTTACAACATATATACTCATCACTGCTTCATAATAATAATCGTTTATTTGTACTTTTACTCAGCTACATAAAAAATACATAGAGACAAAATCAAAGGCAAACTGCTGCTTCCTAAACTAGGCCAAGAGCATGTGTTTTAGAGATAGTTCTAAAGTAACACGCAGTTCCTATTAATATCAATTCCTTATAAATAATGAACAACCTAAAGAGACCTTTTTCACCCGAAAGCCAACACAAAATATCTATAACTACCCTTCAAACTCAAACACAAATCTGCATAAATCCTACAGACATACCATTACCTACACATTGTCTAATATGACATTGTTTTCATTCATGCTACGTATTATGTCAGTGTGTATGTAGCGGCAGGGATGCAATAACAACGAAGTCACGCTACACATACCTCCAAATACCTACAGACAATGTTATTACTGCAGCCGTCATGCATTCAGCTATAATCACATAATTTGGATATCACCAAATACATACTGTTCTACGTAATCACAATCTATTTGAATAACATTTCAAATTCTAATAGCAAACTTGACCGATCAATGAGCATCTATTCGAAGTTATTGAACCAGGCAGAACTATTTGGGTTCTATTTATTAATGAAAATGTGGTTTTAACAAATCTAAAACTGTTTTCATTTAGTGATGAATTTAAAAGCATTCATCCTACAATTCAATTTCAATTTATTTTTGTATGGTTGTAAATTGTGTAACTAAGTGTGAAAATTAGATTCTCTATTCCAAGAGGAGTGTGCTTCTTACTGCTCATCACAGCATCTATCTCTAGTTCGCGTACGAATTAGCACTTTTGCAAGTTTGTAGCGAAATGGATGATGATTTAGGACGAAACCGAGCGCGCGAAATTTTATAAACAGACCTTCGGCAGTCTAGATATCATGAAAAAACGACTAAGTGTATATTTTCAAAACAAAATTATTTGCATTGTTTAACTACTAATCTATCCTTGTATGGAGGCCGTTTTTAAATTAACCTTCTTCTTAAGTTATTTATTTCCACCCAAAGATGCGTTGAAATTAGTGTTAAAATATGGAACTTTCGACGCTCATAACTTAAAAATATATTTTTTAATTACTTTTTTGTTTCCATACAGGATGAGTCAAATTGATATGATTTTTTATTTTGAACGTACATCGTCAAACAGTGGAGTAATTGCCAGACAACGTTTGTATGGAAGAATGATCGACTAGTGTAACCTTAACTATACATTTTCATCTGCCTAGTTTTTCCATTTTCATTATTTTATTGGTTCCAACAATCAAAGTGTAGTATCAATTTAATTCCCGCTTGCATTGCAATTACTGCATCATTATCATCTGCCCAGTTTTCCCCAACTATGTCGGGGTCAGCTTCGAGTCTAACCGAAATCTGGATGCAGCTAATACCAGCGGGGCGAGCACGGCCTCTGTAATAGGCTTGAGTCACGCTTTTTATCACGGTTTTTGCTCCCAAACTGTGATAAAAATATGTGACTCAAGCTTGACCACCACAACCTATGTAAGGGATATCGTGTTACCCAGTCACCAGACTGCCATAAAATGGCCTGCTGAAAATCTGGCTATCAATAACGACTGTCAAAAATCTACAAATGTTAGCCGGGACCAATCCGAAGAACGAAGGAGTCTTGACTTGAAATTAAATAATCGTTGTTTAACCTCAAAGATCAATTCGTGCAGCTATTATTATTTAACCACGAGTGAAAATAATATATATTGTAAGTAATTAAATGTTAAGGTAGCAACGATTGTAATTAAGAGGCATCTCGCCAACGTTGACGTAAAAAGGAAATAAAACGATAAAGGGTGTACATTAGTAAAAGGTATGTGAGTCAGCACAATATTAGCTGAGCCTGGCGATGGCGCCCGGTACCGAGTGCGGCCACTGCTTGGTATTCCTGGCGCGGGCGCCCCGCGCGGCCTTAGTTCGTCTTATGTTTGCAGTAACACGCTGTGATCATCTTATACGAAAATATGTAATTAAAAGAGCTAATTTGTCAAATCTGAAACTGTGTGAAATAACTTAAAGGTTTAATGTTGTCAAAACTTATCATAATTTCGATTAATCATGGTTGTGAACTTTTTAAAACTTCACGTTTCTTTTCATCGTTTCTATCGACGGGAGAAGCCACTCTTAATTTCGATTGTTCATGGCACATCACACTAATATTATAAAGGCGAGAGTTTGCGAGTGTGTGTTTGTATGTTTGTTACTTCTTCACGCTCAAACGACTGGACGGATCTGGATGAAATTTGGGACACAGATAGGTTATAGTTTGGAATAGCACATAGGATACTTTTTATCCCGGGAATATGTTCCCTCGGGATATTTTTCGACGTTCACGCGGGCGAAGCTAGCCGGCCATAATTATCAAATTGCCCAACCGTTACGTAATAAATAAAAAAGAGGATCAAATATTATTTTTGTATACCAAATATTAATTGAGTATATTTAAACATAATAATCATGTTACCTTGAATGCAGTTCATTTATAATTTATTCGTAGATCAAGTAATATAAACGCAATAATTAATATAAAGATTAAACATAAAAAACTACATCATATTTTTAAAAGTGCTCATTTATAATAGATCAATTAGATTTTAGAAGATCAAATAATATTGTCCCATAAAATTATTCCAAATTTTCATTCACATTCACATTCTTTTCATCCCGGTATAATGTTCTCTTGGGATGAAAAAAAAATTCATGCGGGCGAAGCCGCTGCCAGCTAGTTCATAATAATTTAGAGTAAAAATCTTTTAAAAACAGGCTTTTAATGGACTAAAAAGTATGAATCGTAATATGGTTTGTCAATACATATCCATTGAGCCCAAACACGATGGTGCTATCTTGTCTGGTTAAGGAGTTGCTATGGCCACCTCCCAGGCTTGCGGACGACGAGTAATGGGTAGCTCGCCGTCCGATAAGGACCAGGCCCGTGTTTACGCGCGCCTCAAAGAGATGTCAGCAAAAGTGACGGGGTCCGATAGAGCCGATGCCTGTCTGGGTCGCGGATAAATTTGAAAGAGAGTTACCGCGGCCCTGGCACAAGCAACTGAAGGAACACGGGAGGGTTTTAGTCAGTAAAAGTCTGACACACCCGCTTCACCCAGAGCGGGAGAAGTCATTGGATGATTTCCCAACCAAAAAAAACTTTATAATATATAAAGGCGAAAGATTGTGAGTGTTAGTGTTTGTATGTTTGTTACTTCTTCACGCTCAAACGGCTGGTCGGATCTGGACTTTTTATCACGGGAATATGTTCCCTCGGGATCATTTTCGTCTTTCACGCGGGCGAGGCTTGTAGTACTATATATTATATTCTTACAATGTTTTCAATGTTACATCATCATCATCATCAGCCTTTTTAATCCACCACCCGGGCCCATGCGGGTTGGTGGATGTCACATGTATTCGATTTTTGTTTCCAGGATATGCCGGTTTCCTCACGATGTTTTCCTTCACCGTTTTGAGAGCAGTGGTGGTAAAATAATTTACACATAGTAAAGCGCCTACCTGGGTTTGAATTAACGACCTACAGCTTATAAAGTCGCGGCCAATATTACTAAGCCACCACTGCACTCACGTTATATAAATTTCAGCTTAATTGGATGTCAAAAAGTGCTTCAACAATTGATTATTACTTATTAGATGTCGAACACACATACAAAAGACGATAATACAAAGCTTGTGAAAAGGTTGCTTCGAATGATTATTTAAAATTTCAATAAAATGCACATAAAGTAAACACGCATTGTCTGAGGTCGCCATAATAGCAAAATGCCCATTCATTTTTCCGTTGGCTCGCGGAGCGGCGGCGGCGGCGCGGCGTGCGCTCAACCATGCGTGATTTTGTTTTTGTGCGTTTGTTCAGTGTCTGTGTGCACGCGGTTATTTGAATATTTCCAAAACCATTAGTCCTGAAATAAAACTGTCTCATATTTGATTAGCAATTTATAGTAAAGCGATTGAATCGAGTCACACTACGAGAAGTGATGCTATTACTGCACACAATTGTATTGGAATTGACTTTTTCCTACAGCAAACAATCAAACGTTGTTTGATGATTCAATACAAAGCTTACTTAATAATAGTCCCGATAAAAGTGGAGACGTAAAGTGAACGCTTGCGGGATGTGACTGAGATAAAAAGATTGTTCGGTTCAATAGATTCAATAGAGCAGATCCCTAAGTCCCAAATTAAATCATGAAACATCTTTGCACCTGGTGGCAGCCTCGCGAGGCGTGTTTGCTTCGCTCGCTGACTGACGAATCTTTTCCATTATTCTTACTCTGATTTTATGAAACTGCAAGGAAATATACTAGTCTTGTTATTTTATTAGTGATTCTCTTATGTCACCTTAATGTTACAATTTATTTAGGACTTTTGTATTATTATTTTCTGTTAGAAAATACAATTCAACGTTTCCAATAAGTCGCAGAAATAAGTTTGTTGCGAATAGTATTTCTAAATCAACAGAGTAGAGAAACATTTTAAGGTATTACTTTATCAGATCGCTTTTGTAAACATTGAAAGATACGAAAAGTGCTGCAAGTCACTGTGAAGTTGAGTGTTAAGGATTTAGTGTGGTGTGGCCATTCGTGAAGGGACGGCTATCTCTATCTGC
The DNA here is from genome assembly GCA_948252205.1 of Orthosia incerta. Classification (NCBI taxonomy): domain Eukaryota; kingdom Metazoa; phylum Arthropoda; class Insecta; order Lepidoptera; family Noctuidae; genus Orthosia; species Orthosia incerta. The sequence continues at coordinate 16,117,183 of OX411744.1, forward strand.
CCATCGAATGTGAGAAAAAGGCTGCGGCTTTAGTGGGACAAATTCGTTTCGATTCAGTCACGTAGCGGCGAGATGGGCCTCTTAGCAGATTTGGTAAACGTATGTTTAGATTTCGCCGAATTGTTTATTGAATGGGATTGAAAATATGTTGTGTGATTGTGGACGCAATAGGGTACTCGCTTTTTTATTAGCTGTATATGACGAGGCGATTAAATTTATTATAATAAAAACTTGAAAAGTAAGAATAAAACTTTATTAATTAACTAGCTGACCACCGCGGCTTCGCTCCCGTTAACTGGCTATCTACCTACCTACCGCCTGCCTATTTATTTATACTTCATGCAACATACAGGTACATAGGCGGACTTAATGCCTGCCATTCTCTACCAGTCAACCAAGGGTGGTGTAGAGATAACATGGCAAGTGCATAAAAAAAAGAAATAATTACTAAAGTAAAATGTGTACACAAAATTTATTTATAGAGAAAATAGACATACTTATTATATACCAACCATAATAAATACACAAATACCTATAAATATATATATTAAGTAATAGAAAGGAGGTTTATTGAGACGACTCTGCTATTGTTGTAGAAAATAATTCCGCAACTTCCGCTTAAATGCATATTAGCCGGTGGCCGTCCTGATATCGAGAGGAAACCTATAGGGAAGATAACCTACCCACTTACCTACCTACCCTACCCTACTCGACCCTACATACCCTACCCTACCTACCTACCCACCTACCCTACCTATCTACCAATTTGTTAAACTATTTATTTGAATAAGAATTAATACCATATTACATTACGAATGCAACCAACTTTTGTTCCTACCGGCGATCTAATAAAATTTTAGGACACAAAGCTGTTATTGTGACTTAACTATGATAGTGAGATATATTCTCTCATAGATTTTTATATAGGTGATGGAGAATGAGTACTTTAATCATGTAGTACATAATTTTTATTTATCATCAATAGTTATCTCAACGCACGCCAAATAATGAATTTTATAGGCAAAATTTTGCTACTTTGGACTACGTTATTGCAATTTTCAGAACGATGTCTAATATTTATGAAAATAAATTATAGCTTATGTTACTCGGGAATAATGTAGCTTTCCATACGTGAAAGATTTTTTTATATCGGTCCAGTAGTTTCGGAGCTTATTCGGTACAAACAAACAAAAAATCTTTCCTCTTTATAATATTGGTATAGATAAGAAATAAATAATACAACATGTTGTGTGACGAAATTGGCCGCGCCGCCGCTTTCGTACTTTTTGCTAATACCTAGAAATAAAAGTATTTTAGAAGACATAACAGGTAAGTTGATACTAAATGGTCAGTTGTGGAAACAATAAATTGCATGTAATGCACGATTCATATCTCCTATCCATTTAAATCGAACGTGCCATTCATGAAATCACCGTGCCAATCATAAATGGCCAATAAAAATATCAATGACGTATAATGGGTAAACGCCAATAAACAATCATATATAACTGTTCCCAAGAGCCAGCAGTGAGACAGGTCACAGTGTAGCAAAATGTACCAGCAAACAAGATTACCAGTTGTACGTCATTTAGCGTGTAATTGCGACGCACAACTGACGCGGTTGCGACCGCCCGACACGTGCTACGGGCTACGACGCTACGAGGCTACGCGGCTACGAGGTACAGACCGCTACGATACCGATACAACCTCGTAGCCACGTAGCAGTCGAACTCGTATTTATAACATTAAAAATAATATGCTATGTAAAGTTTCTGTTCTGATAAAATAAAATAATAATACTAGAACCAGACTGTTACTGTCCCACTGCAGGGTAAAGGCCCGAGCATTACTCACCACGCTTGCTCAAGACGGATTTCAATATCGTACGTGATTTCAAAATTAACTACAAGTCCAGTTGATGAAGGGAACCATCGCATCGCAATGTACAAGATAAACTTAGATAGAATATGCATTTTAAATGCCAGTCAGTGTCGTGGTGTCTCAGAGGCGAGACTTCGCCACTCGTACTTGAGGTCACGGGTTTAAATCCGGGCAAGTACCAACGTGTTTTTTTTCTGATAAAACCAATTAATTGTAAAGTAGCAAAAACAAATAAAGACATGATATTTTCCACCATCATTAAACGTTAATATTCATTTTATCTATAATAAAGCTGCACGCTATGTGACCTGTTTTAATTGTACCTGGAAATCGCGGTGTATTAGCAGTGGTTGTGAAGGCTAGGCGATCATTGTGCGGCGGACTGGCGGTGGAAACCGCCGCCCGCCGGGCTGCATTACCGATGGAACTAGTGCAAACATTCGTTATGTACTTGTGTCCACGGAAAATTGCTGTTGCGCTGAGCAAACACCACAAAAAGTTATTGTAGAATGTTGTCTCTTGATATTTTAGCACATGTTAATTGTGTTAACATTTCATTTTGTACTAAAAACCGCACGTGTAACAATTTTATTATTTACTTTACGTTGCCGTGCTTAATTTAACAGTTCACTGCTTTTAGCTTTTTGTTTATTTTGCACAGTTTTAATAATGCGACGTGCGATAAATTTTTAATAACATGTATAAAAAGAAGTTATGACACGTTCAAAATATAACTGTAAAAAGTGATGCACCATGAGAGATGCCTTACATAATATAAAACATATGAAACTTTTCGCCGACGTACAAACACAGATAATTAAGGAGCGTGAAACCATTTTGAATATTTTATGAATGAGCATTTCATATGTATGAGAGCGTGGCTACTAGAAGGAAATTATATAAATTTGCATTCCTAATGAATACATTTATCAAGACATACCGACATGTTCAGTTTTTGTCGAAATATATTAGAACAATCTGTTGAAACAAAGAACGGTCGTTGAAGATAAAATTGTGTTTGTATTAACATTCAAGATGTTTGAGTCGCAGCCAAATATCAAATAGGAAGATATTTTGTTGAATAAATAAAGGGTGAAAACCAGACACGGCGAACGCGAAATAACTCTGAATTAGCTGAGAGACAATCTGCTCATCGGCAGAGAAGCTGTGGTGATATTGAGTATCATTGCGGGTAAATATCGCCTGCGTCATTTGTACGTCGCGCGACATCACGCGGCTGATGAACGCAACAGCACCATGTCACCGCGACACTCGCCGGCTGCCACATTGCGCGTGTAATTGCCGCGAGCGCGACGAGCCGCCATTAATCTCGCCAACACTCGATAAAACGCACAAGTCATGCTACAATGTTATGCTCACACCCTCCCGGGCGGGCATTTTGTTATGTAATGTTATTGTAAATTGTACAGCCCCTGCGGATGCTGAAATATATTAAAGTAATTAATGAATTTCAAATTAAAACTTTTTGGGCATTAACTATAAGGAGCCTGAGTAATTTCTCACACTATGGAACTTACTAACTTAACTTATATTATAAAATAACCTTTATACTTTGTAAGGTATCCGATGAAATAAAAATCATCATATACATTATATTATGTCGTATAGCTCCTAAGCACCTATTTCGCTGAAAAGCATCATCATCATCATTTCAGTCGAAAGACGTCCACTGCTGGACATATGCCTCCCCCAAGTGTCACCACATTGACCGGTCCCATGCGTCTCGCATCCTGCTGATCCTCGCAACCTCCACCATGTCATCGGTCCACATATTCTCAGGCCTTCCAACACAACGTCTTTATTCGCTGAAAATATAAATACTTATATAACACAATCAATAAAGTTTACCCTCCATTACTTATTATCGAAACTCCGAACTCTGCTAATTACGAAAAAAGCAAAAGGAAGAATAAAGAATTTTAATATTTACGTGAAAGTGTCAGCATCGTCCAAGGGGCAGCCAACAGCGCACAATCTCGAACGCGAAAACTTTTCCACATTTTCCTAAGGTTTTATCTTGTCAGATGGTCGTAATTTACCAACTTACGTCTATAGACAAATAGTGTGACAGTAATGGAAGGGAGCGTATACACTGAGTTGGTCGCCGCCGCCGGTCGCCGCTCGCCTGTTCTCGCCGGGCGCAAGCTCGCGTCGGCTCCACACTCACAGAGCATTCGAGACAAATTGAATTTGAGCGAACGCCGCCGACGAGCCAGTTTGCGCTGCTAACTAGCTGCGACGTGAATGCTGCCACCCTTGTCTTTATATTATATCTGTCTAACCATTTCAGTTACCGGTTCCTGAAATACTAGCGTACCTGATCACGAAGCTCGCTGATCACAACTACTTTATACTGTTACTATTTCAAATGGAATTCGCTCGATATCGCCGAAGAAATACAAAAGTCACCGATACTAACTTCCACTTTTTACAGACGCACAGTGTTTCGCCTAGAACAAGATAGCTAGACAAAATTATATATTGGGGTATTTTTCTTCGCACGGCTTTTCTTACGATGTTTTAATGCAGTTTCAGCACAAAACGCCCAAATAAAAGAAGGCAATTTGACCTCTACAAACAAACCAAAAAATTACAATAGATATTTCGTATATTGAGACAGGTAGAAAAATAACAATAAAATAATTATTAACAACAGTCATAAAATAATCAACTACTAATAACCTGACTACTAATTACACAATGCCACATAAAGGGACATCATTCATTACTCTCATTAAAAATATTTTTTACTTAAATTCGTATTCTGAAAAACAGACAAAAAAACAAAGTTGTACTAAATTGGGCAGGCTAAAATTACTACAATTTAAAAGCTATGCGTATGCGTATGCGTTATATGGCTATGCTATATATAATTTCTAGTCCGGGTACATGAGGATACACGTACGCGTATGCTGGTCCGCTGAAAACAGAAAATCGTCAAACAAATATTTAAACTCAAGGTATTAAAAAACGTGCGGTCCAGTTCCAATCCATTTACTAACTATAACTAAAACGTACATACCTTTAACTTGAAAATCCATCACAATTTAAAAAAAAAAAAAAAAAACTCACGGACATATAATGTTACTTCGGTAAGCGCAAAAATGAATTAAATAAGTAATTTACCCTTTCTTTTTATACTGTCCTCATTACCTTATCTGTAGTTGACATTAGTGCAAAACAATTCTAGGAATTGGGACAAATGGGGATGTGGCTCTGTAATACATTCCAAGAAATTCAGCAGTAACTTTTGTCCACCTATCCTGTTCTAGGCGAAACACTGTGAGACATCCAGTTACGTTACGTAACCAAGTGCCTACAAATTTAAATTTATACCTGAATTGATATCATCATTCTTACATCAAAATAAATAACCTATATCAACATACATGAATGAACATAAAACGTTTACACCGTATTCTAATGTTAAGCCTTGTTACATGTTACATTTACGCCCCACAAAGAACGACACATAACACCACAGAAGCAAATAATTCGACATAAACGTTGTCGTCACATCGTCTAAAAATCCAATAATAAGCTACCGTTTTCAATCAAGATCCAGGGGGCGCATGAGAGCGAAGCCAGCGGAAAGCTTCTAATAGCAAGCGAGAGAAAACACATTTGTCTTGTCCCGGACCGTTAGCGTATATTACGCCGCCCGGCTCCGCCTGAGACATCGCCCGCTGCGTGCTTCTTAACTCAGTTCCACTATGTTAACTTGTGCGTTTTTCATCGTTACACAAAAATTAGCCAGAGTTGTTAAAGTAACACAAAGAACTTCTGCAATATCGCAAACTTTAAAGCACTTGTGATAATTATGCCAACCTACTAATTCAAAATATAAGTACGTAGTTATGTACTTACAGTTTCTGCGGAGAGCTCAAACAAAGCATGTTATGTCGTCGGAGCTTATTAAAAGTTTGTTTTTCAAATAGAGGAAGTAAGTAAAGTTTATGACAACATTCTGCAACAAGGTTCCTCACCGTAATTACTGAATAGCCGAAGTTCCGCACCAACTTCTCGAGTTGACGTCTGTACCGATACTTTATAATTCAAACTATATTCAATTGCTGTAAGGTTTCTTTATAACAATAGGATGTCAATAATTGATAGTTAGTCCAAACCACGGGAACCCAACGCGAACAAAGAAAGTTTGGTTCAAATACTTTGCACTAGATGGCGTTATAAGCTTCGATTTTTTATTGAGTCTTGTGAAATATTAAGATTTTCTAGAAACAATCATAAAAAAAAAAATGTTTAATTATCTCTCTTAAGCACAAAATTAAAGAATATTGGGCTCTTCTATCACATTTCAAAGATTATTTGAATCGATCATTTAAAATTGATTCCAATTGATAGCGCGATTTTAAATTACTGAGGCATGAGGATTTTTAAAGGTTGAGGTACAATAAAACTGTAAAAACGTGCAAAAAATACTATAAAACAAATCGTCGCTGTATTTAAAAAAAAAGTATTCACGAGTAAACACTATCTATATCCGAGGAACGGAACCGTACTCGATCGATGTTCTTAGAAAAATAATCATCTTAATCAGACGAACATTGCTAGTTACGACGGCACGGTTTCTTTCTATTGAATGAGTATGCTAGTATTATATTATCTGTGGTCAAAACTGTTCGAAACTAGATTCAGGATTCAATTAATTTCACATCGATGCTAATAAATGTATAACGAGCGGTACAACATGAAACTTTTCTCTAAGTTTTATCTCCTAGCATCCGTGAATACTCACACAAGTAACTCATATTTAACGTGTTTTCTTTTACACTCACATGGACATGGTAACTTAATACAGTGAGGAAAGCGACGAAATACTAAGTTAAAATATTTTGCTCTACACATTTTTAATATAAGATGAACAGTGGGTCACGTAAAGACGCACACCATCTAAAGCCAAACATATGTATAGAGTCGCGAAAATGACGGAGATACACTTCCCGCACGTATTTCCCGAAGGAGTATGAGGGGTGGGAACTGGTTAACATCAAGGTTTTGGTGATAACTGTACCTAGTCTATAATCTTCTGGTAATGGACCACGGATTTTGGGTGGCAAGTTGGTTTCTTACAGTTAACCTAATAGGTTAACTGCAAGAAACTGTGCTACCAGTTCAGGGGCTGTACCATAATTTGTCAACGCCATCCTAATTCCGCTGTGAAAAAGGGTTAGTGTTCTTCGTCTTGTATAGCTCCTATACAAGACGAAGAACACTAACACTAACCCTTTTTTGTCCCTTTTTTGTCCCTCTCCCAAAGAGTGGATTCATGGTAGTCTAGACATGTCAGAGTAAGACCAAGGTCAGAAAACAAACTAATGAAACAGATATCGTAGGTACAGGTATGTACGTATGCCAAATGCCCTAAGTGCTATGCCGCTAATTAAGATCAACGACGCCCTACCAATATTTGGCCCGAAAAACACTACTTTCCCGCAGCACATTTTTTATCAGTACGCGAATCCGATAGACTTCCATTAGACATTAGAACACTTACAGCTACTATGCCGGTAGTTATGACAACGTATCTGGCGCCGACGCGTCTCCTCACTGTTCCCTGTTGCCCCTCTAAATCTTATAGCAGCACGGTGTCATAATGCAAGCAAGACACAAACATGTCTACGTGCGCCAAGCTTGTTAAGTGGTTTGGAAGAAAAACATCACAAAAACTTTTTTTATTGTCGTAAGCCATTTAAGCCGTATGAATTCCTTTTGTATAGGTAACTGTTCTATACAGAGTTGAGGAACATAAAAATATGTTTCTGTCTGTTGGAGTTTTTTGAGGATAATAACATCTGCTCTAATAAATTTTAACGTTTTTCTTATCCTTCTTTAACCGGCCCAGTTGTTGCTTGCTTACTCCCAAGGTTCCGTTCCTCAAAGGGTTAGGTCGTGCCCTCATTAACACGGGACCTGCTCCTTAATTCATGACTGGATGTGACTTTCGTTCGTCACGTGCGATTGTCTCCCGGCCTTCGTAGCTGGAGTTATCAGTTCAAGGGCTGCTAACTATAATCTGACTCATAAAATGTGACAAATTCGAGTGTATTTACGACTAGAGCCAGTGTAAAACTGCCTGTTACGCAAAATCTTTTCCCATTAAAAATAAATATTTTAATTTCAGATTTACATGTTGCCGTAAACTAAAACCACAAATCACATATTTTTACTCTAACTTCGAAAAGCTATAAAAAATTAGGGAAACCCGAAAGAGTGTTGTAAACTTGTAACTTAGAATGCAGTGTCCTCCGGATAAGGAATGCGATAAAAGTTTACGGTTGTCGAATAGTCGTAAAAAGATCACCGCGTGAGAGCGCACTTCCAAATCCTCTGTAACCACACGACTCACGACTGATCTAAGGAAATCGATTTTACCCCAGCCATTGTTTTTTTGTAGTTGCATTTTTTTTACTTAATTTTGTTATTTTTATTTTCATGCACTTTTTAAACAGTAAACCAAGACATAAAAACTTTAAATTATTGAACGAAAATAAATAACAAACAGAATATTCTTTTAAAATTACCTGGCTAGAGAAATTAAAATATTTCTGATAACAATTTACGTAATTAGATAACAACAGGATTCCGATAACATTTCATAGGGATGACGGCGACAGTCACCGTGGCAGACGAGTGTTCCCCTCGGAGTCCTGCTCGGGACTACTTGCTCGCCCCCGTGTCACCCCCGTGCCCGACCCTGGCCCCGCTACTGCGAATATTTTTTGTGGGGACATCATAATAATAGCTCTGTATTACTTCAGGAGAAATTCCAAGAAGTTTATAACTCGAGATGAGTTTCGTGTTCCTTGTCATAAATAATAAAGCGGTCGTCGACTACAACGTTGTGCAGATTTTAAGTGAAGTAAAAATTCAAGAAATAATTTTTCATTTTCGGGTCCCGAGTCAAAAGGAAATTGCCGGAAGTTTCGTAAATTAATGAAGATTTCATAGAGAACAAGGTGCAACTTTCGAAGCAGGGTTAACCGCGCGAAAAGAAAAGTCTTCAATGATTTTATAAGAAACGTATTGTACATTAGCATATACAATCTTACGGGGAATACATTAACAATTTCAAACATTCACGCTTGATCGGGCACCGCGAGACAGCACCATAATGTAAAGGGTGACTCGTGATTCTGTGCTCAGAGCTGTGACGCTGTCGCATAGCGATTCTATTCACAACGACTTTTTCGCATGATAAATTACAAGAAGACAGAATTACAATATTAAATAGTTGAACATTTCCGAACGAGAACAAAGAGCTTGTAAGTAAACAGATAGGTACCTGCCAACCAATCAATCTCATATCATAAATTTTGTTTAACGCTCAAACTATTTGTAACACGACGGGTGCGGGCGGCGCGGCGGGCGGAGGCACTGTTCATGCTGTCTACAGATTCTACTTAAGTTAATGGATAAGTTGCGAAGGCACGGAGTTTACTTTGTGTTTTCAGGTAGACGGACTTGATCGAGAAGTTTTCTTCGTTAATTTGAACAAGGCAGGAGCTTTACAAAACTGTCAGGATAGTTTTAGGAATAAGGTGCCCTGATTGTCGAGTTTATAATTACCATGATAACAATATGTACTCGGTATTATTAGCTCTTGTTTTATCCAAACTACGTATCTACCTTCTCTAAGGTAGCTGGCCTAGGTACTCAGTTACTCACCTTGAGCAGTCGTTTTACAAATTGTTTCCTTTTGTTATGCAGCGAGCCTGCGAATCGAACATAAGTTGGCGAACACATCAATTTGAACTTTTTTTGGTGTTCACCCAGATTCTCACCAAACTGTTTTTATTATGACTAGATGTTCGTCGCGTAACAAGAAGTCGCACTATGAATGTTTCCGAACAAAGTCCCGAAACGAATGCTCGCAGTGAGTACCGACCATTAGCCACGTGTCTAAATATAATGTAGACATAACATACCTCGAATAAAAAGATACTGGTAAACCTGTGAGTCTTAACTTTATCCGAGTAAGTAAACATTCAACGGCGTAACAAATTACGACTGAATTACAAGTTATTTTCAAAAAAATAAGTTGCCCAAAACTTCCTCCGCCTTAAGAATTATGAAGATTAGCATAACAAAGTAACCTGAGACTGTTCAGAGAATGCGCCGCCTTTTGCAACTCACGAATCTGGTTCTGTATTTACTTCTAAAGTTACGACAATATTGTGAAGAATTAAGATAAGATTCACATTTTTATGATTCTACGAGTATTGTCATTGTTGTATTAAAAAGCTGCATCCGACGACTAAAAAGCCGAGCTCGCCGCGGTGTACGTTCGAGAGTCGAGACACAGGCCTATAACTCGCTTTTGCTATCAATTACGCTAATGGAATTTATTTCATTTCAAACCCACGTTCCTGCTGAAGTCCGTTCTATGCGCTCTAGGTGCTTTATTGCAACTTCAAATGGATACAATATACCTTTTGTGAACTTAGTTTAAGTCGTACTAGTTGCCGTGAACGTAGAACTTCTTTATTATTTACTAGGTCTATCAGCGGCTTCGGCCGCGTGAATGTCGAAATTATCCCAAGCGAACATATTCTCGGCATAAAAAGCATGTCAAATATCCTATGGGCTATTCCATACTATAATCTGTCTCTGTGCCAAATTTCATCCAGATCCGTCCAGCCGTTTGAGCATAAATAAGTAACAAACATACAAACACACACACTCACAAACTTTTGCGTCTATAATATTATAGTGTTCTTATAGTTTAAGTACGGCCAAGTTAGTTTAACCAATAGTTAATGGGAGATTTTTAAGAAGTAAAATGTAAAAAAATGGTCATTAAAATGATCGTAGCGGTTAATTAGTATTTCAGGGTTTTTTCCGTCAAGCTATCGTATCCAGTTACAAACATTTTTACGGAAGTCTTTCAAGGTAATAATACATTCATTATAGCAATATTTACTTCATGCAGTGTCAATTGAGGTAAACTATGAAACTGACATGTTAGTGATGGATCAAGTTCGCGTATTAAAAGTTAAAAACTAGCCCTTACAAGACTCGTACGTGTTCTTTGTCTCAAGTTTTGTGCTCACCTATAAGGCGGTTCCCCCTCGGAGGAAGTAATATAGTCAATTAGGTATTCAGGACGCGCGCGCTCCCCGCTCGCTCCTGGCTGCGTCTAGCTGCGGCGGACTCGCTTTCGCTTCTATTCCACGCTGCAATGCCAATTAAAAAAATACCGAGCCATGTTAGCTAATATGGCGAACACCCGCTGGATATATCGAAGAATTTTCTTTTGGATTGCTCATGTTATTGAAGGTACGTTGAAAGTAAATGTAGATGGTGTTAAAATATAATCTTATTCGTAATACTACTAGCGCCAGTATCTTAACACAGTTTGTTCTATGTTAGTTTTCTATGTATTTTATCTATGTAATTCAACTTCGTAATAAAGTTAGTCTATGGCAACAGCTATCGTGTTTCTATTAGATGGAACAAAAAGCTATAAGTTATTGTGTAAAAATAGAGATAAGCCGTTCGTCGATGGTCTTGTAGTCGCATAAGCTACTACTGAACAAGATGTTCTGAGTTCGAAGCCCGGATCGAGCAAAGTGTTTTCAAATTGGATTTTTTACTCGTACATTATTAAATTTACGGGCTTTTTCGAAAATAAAAGCTGATTTGCGTTGCTCTGAAAAGAGATATTTTTTATTAAACAATTTTTAGACATTTTACATTAGGTTTTACGAACGAACTAAAGATACATTACCTGAAAAGAAAACAACAATTAAAGCTATTATTGCTTGAATTCTTGCACTTATTCTTTATTTTAACACAATACTATTCGTTTTATTACTCGCACTAACTATAATGACACGTAACCTCTTTTTGACACTCTTCACCGGTGACATCTGCTCTCGATGTGTCAAAGTGACTGCGCGGGAAATTTAAACTAATGAAGAACAATGGTCTTCGTTTACATATATAGATTATCTATATATATATAATATAAATATTTAGATTTTATACATATATGTATATAATATCGACATACAGATTTTATATATATATATTAATTGATCTGAAAACGGTGAAGGAAAACGTCGTGAGGAAACCGGCATGTCCGAGAACTAAAAATTTAAAGACATGTGACATCCACCAACCCGCACTCAGCCCACTTGGTGGATTACGTCCCATCCCCTCTCCCACCTCTGTGGGACCGTGTGGAGACCGGTGTCCCAGCAGTGGGAACATTAAAAGGCTGATGATGATGATATATAATTTTTTTTTTTCAGTAGCAACTTGGATCTATATTAAATTTAGTACTCGGTTGATGGCAACAGTCATGCCACAATGAGAGTTTAATGTAGGTCGGTAACCAGATACCTCATTTTTATGTGAACCTACCTACAGCTCTGCCTAATCCTTCGGGGAATACAAGCGTAAGTATACAAAGTAACATCAAATAGACCTAAGTTCCTCTTATTTAGTTTTTTGAGATCCATGTCAATATTTAGGGTAGTCCGAAAAATTCTAACAAAAATCCGAATTTAAATATTTTATGTTGGTTCCCTTATCATATTCTAAGAGTTCTTTTTAGAACACTCTGGGGTGTTACGACTTTTATCGCAGGAAATCTCTCTCCTTTCTGCATAATTCATCGCTATGAAGTTGAAACCGAAGTCGTAAAAGAAATCGTTCTATGATTTCATGTCTTCGGGAAACTTTCTACTTGTCTTTCTTTTGAATCAACGGTCGCCCCGGGCCACCTTACCTATATTATCAACGATTGCACTTTTGATCCTTTATGAATACGTCTGGAACGTTTATATAGCAATCGTCGATAATATAATTCGGATACTATTTAAGGTTTCGGTACAATTTGATGCAAGTGATTGCAAATAGATCTATGATGGCGACGAAGGTGTAATGAAGCCGAGAGTGCAATGATAAATACACATGCGTATCTAACGACGATTTTTCACAAAATTTCAACAAAACAATAATAAATATTAGTTTTGTAACAAACATTTGAATGAAATGGCTCGTGGATTTATTTTTACGTTCACTGTGCCCTTGCATGTTTAAAGGACTGCTCGGGCCTGCCGACGTATCTTTAAATGATTTTGACAAATTTTAATCAATTAATTAAATAATACCTCAAAATAAAACAAAACGAAAAGTAGTATTTGCGGGTTGAACTTTATAAATATAATTAAAAGATTTTTTGAAATTCGTGTACCGGGTTCCGTAGCCTTCACAAATACGACACAAAATTTGCAGTCACTCTTTGTAATATAAACTTAAAAAATATAGATTCTATATATTAGTACAAAATGATATCAAACTAACATTCGTGTTCAAGCTAAAGCTAAAGCTACTTTTAAAGTTATTTCAATAAACATAAACCACAGAATTTAACTTAAATATTATGGACTAATAAAACTTTTACAAACTGTTAAAATAATAATAATGCACAAGCGCGTAAAAATGGGGAGAGGGGAAGAACTCATTAAACATCAAAAAATTCGTCCACGGCAACATAAATGACTTAAATATTCAATGAGCAGTATACGGTCACAACATTTAGTGCGGTTTGTTGCAAGTTTATTCCTAGCCCCCTACTTTCTTTTCTACATGCTGAAGCCCGTCTAACTCCTACCGACGACGTCGGAAGCTTCTTCTTTGCAAGAAATGTTTTAAGACGAATTCCAAAAATTTCCCCTCAAAATTGCGATTCAAAGAAACAAACTTATATTAAAGCAATTTAAAAGGCGTCTTTGTTATTCTTTGTCTAAAGTTAGAAGTTATGCATTTTGTATTTTCGCGCAATGCAAATGGAAAACATGATTATTGTTGTGTCTGGGATCGTAATCGTAAGTGTGTGAAGGTGTAAAAGATACTAGGTAGGTGATCAAACTATATAGTTACAATAACAATAACATGTGAGTTAAAGAATGCTGATCAAACTAGTTTGTAAAGCGTATTCAGGCCCACTTGCTCTCGGCCAATTATGAATGACTAGCCCCGGCTTCGCTATGGAAAATATTTTAGATTTTGTGATTTTCTACTTCTTCATGATTCTAATTGCCTGTAGTTTTTACAACACATGATTCCATCCTCGGATGTACTTCTTTTCTTTATGTTTCTATTCGCCTGGTAGTTTGAGAGTCATCACTCCAACCCCGGTTTTTAGGGTTCCGTACTCAAAGGATAAAAAACGGGACCCTGTTACTAAGACTCCGCGGTCCGTCTGTCTGTCTGTCCGTCTGTCACCAGGCTGTATCTCATGAACCGTGATAGCTAGGCAGTTGAAATTTTCACAGATGATGTATTCTGTTGCCGCTATAACAACAAATACTAAAAACAGAATAAAATAAATATTTAAGTGGGGCTCCCATACAAGAAACGTGATTTTTTTGCCGTTTTTTGCGATAATGGTACGGAACCCTCCGTGCGCGAGTCCAAATCGCACTTGGCCGGTTTTTTTTTCTTCAGGACTCTGGTCTCCTGGTCAGTTGTGGAAAATCTAACTGAGCTTCCAGAGGGCCCTAGAGTAAATTTTACCATACAAACATCCATCCCCTATTCCAGCTCTAAGGAATGAATTTCGAAAAATCCTTTTTGAAATGACACCTACAGTTTAAAACCAATATCCATAAAAAAATTCAAACCTCTATCATTAGTGGTTTAGGCTGAGCGTTGATCAGGATCTCATGGCGACATGGAAAGAGCGACTGTCGCAACCCAGCGCTGGGCACGCCACAATTGCGGCGATAAGGCCCCTCTTTGAGGAGTGGCTAGAGAGGCGCCACGGCGTCCTCACCTTCCGCCTGACGCAGGTCCTCACCGGACACGGCTGTTTCGGGAGGTTCCTGTTCAGGATTAGGCGGGAGGAAACGCCCGGGTGTCACCATTGTGTGGATCGCCCGGAGGACACGGTGGAGCATACGGTGGAGATCTGCCCCGCTTGGGCTGGGCACCGCCGTGTCCTCGTGGAGGCGATCGGCGGTGGCAACCTCTCGCGTCCGGCCCTGGTTCAGGCCATGTTACGGAGCGAGAGTGTATGGGAATCTGTCTCCTCCTTCTGCGAAGCAGTAATGCTCGCGAAGGAGCAGGCGGAACGCGTGAGGGTGACGCAACGAAGACGCCCTCACGCCCCTAGCCACCGCAGGAGACGCCCTGGGCGTCGGGAGTCGCGAACAGATTCCCGGCCACCGTAGGCGCGGGCTTGCGGACGGCGAGTAATGGGTAGCTCGCCGTCCGATAAGGACCAGGCCCGAGTCGACGGCGCGTTGTGTTCCACGCGCGCCTCAAAGAGATGTCAGCAGAACTGACTGGGTCCGCGAGGACCGATGCCTGTCTGGGTCGCGGATAAATTTGAAAAAGAGTTACCGCGGCCCTGGCTCAAGCAACTGAAGGAACACGGGTGGGTTTTAAGTCAGTAAAAGTCTGACACGCCCTCCCGCCTCACCCAGAGCGGGAGAAGTCATTGGATGATTTCCCACCAAAAAAAAAAAAAAAAAAGGCTGAGCGTTGATATGTCAGTCGGGACATTGCCTTTTATATATATAGATACATATATTTGTTATTAAACCTCGTGTTAACTCTAAGTTAAGTTTTTTGGTACAAGTGGGTCATAGTTAAGTAAGTCACCAAATAACCAGTTAACCACAGAGTTCCACAAAAGATTTGTTTTAAACAAACGTTTTTGTCGACAAATTAAAAGTAATATACTTTAAATTAACAATTGTTGTGTCATAAAGTCGCCTGCCTGCAAAGTAATTTGAAATTATAATTTGATTAGCTTTGTCTTGGATACAAGAGGGAGGAAGTCTTTTGCAATAATTGTTATTTACTACAGTGGCCACCAGAGACAATATTGTACACTTGTACAGTGTACAACAGACCAAATTTTATAAAATCATAATTTGATTATCTCTGGTTTACAAATTATGGTAACGAAAAAAGCATCCGTCCATTTAAACAAGCTGCTGCCAATATTAAATTCTTAAATCTTGGGAAGATGGTTTATTAAATTGCTTTTTGGAGTAACGATATCAAGATAAGAAAGTTTTGTTTAGCAAAAATAAATTAAGGCGAGTTGAGAGTGCACCTGAAAGTATACCTGAGATGGTATTTTTAATTGTTTTTGTCCGAATGTTTTTTTTAGTTAAAATGGGGTTATTTGAACTGAAACCTTTTAATCAGCATACGAGTGAATGCTCAGATAGATAAAATGAGTAGGTAATTAGGTACATTCTTGTTACTTACATACATACATAAACGCACGCCTTTTTAAAGAATGAGGGTAATGTGTTTGTCAGTCTATGTATGTTTGTTTCTATGTGGCGTTCTAGAGACTAAACGCGTTAGCCGATTTTGATGTTTTTTAGTCAATCGATTCATCTTAACCTTGCGAGTGTCACTGGCTATATTAAAATTGGAAAATAGAAAAACGGCAGATTTTGGGCGCCATATTGTAAGGACCCAATTTTTTTCGACGTAAATAAGAAGAAAATCATGCTTTGCAGTCGGAGGATACATCTGGTTTTGGTCAGCCAGCTTGCGAAAATGTATCCTCCGACTGCACACCATGATTTTCTTCTTGTTTACGTTTTTTTAGTTTGCTTCACTAAGCAGTCGGTTTTTTTTATTTAGTTTTAAGTTAACATTTTTTTTCGATTTAGGTACATTTCATATAAATCGTTTAATTGCTAAATGTAGGTGTACAGATTAGATGTGCTTTTAGTAGAGAGTCCCTATATATTTTGTCTTGCGGCATGCAAATATTTATTCTTTTTTAATTTACAGAAACACCAGTATTTTTATTAATTATCAACATTTCAAAGCAATAACCGGTCCAAACATAAAACATATAAAATGGCTTGAAACAGGAATGAAAAATGATTTAGGTTACTAGCGAAACATTATTTGAATACACAATTACCAACGTTATAGACATTAATATAATAATAATCAATCATAACAATGATCACAATAAATGGAAGTTATAAGATTGAGATGAATAATATTAGTAATGTCAAAATAATAATGAGATGTCTATTAAAATCTCTTCAAGTATATATGTCAGTTTAATATAAAATGAACATAAGTGCTAAAATATAAATCAAATGTCAAATAAAATAAATATAATTAAGACATACCTATTTAAAATTCGTCAAATGTCAAAACAAAAGAATCTACCATAAAATCAGAATAAAATAATAAATAACAAATGTCAACAAAATAATTACAATGTTAAAGCAAAAGTCTTATCATTTACAAAATCAGTAATAGTGTAGTAACACTTGTCCAATAACATTTTTGTCAACTGTTTTTTAAATACATTGGTGGGTGTTTCTAATAGAGTATTGGGTAGCTTATTATAAATAAGAGAACCCATGGATGAAATATTTTTCTTAATAGGGCTGTTTTGTGCCCACCTGTATACAGTTGATTTTTATATATAGACCTTATGGGTCCTGTGCGTTTTCTTATATCAGTCAATGAGGTAAATAACTGTTTATTAGTTTTAACAAATAGGGCAATTTAAAGAATATATAGGGATGGTAATGTGAGAATTTTTTGTGATTTAAATACTGGTACACAATTTTCTGTAGACTTCGAAACCGGTCATCGATCTAAGGCAACGTTTTTGGGCCCTAAATATTCTTTCCCTTTCACTACAATTACCCTAAAATATGACTCCGTATCTTAACAATGACGCAACTAAGCCATGGTATGCTGTCACTAGTGTTTTTAAATTTACTTTTTTGGAAAGAATGTAAAGTAGATAGGCAGATTTACTTAGTTTTTGGCAAACGTGCCAAGCATGGGGTTTCCACGTCAGTTGACTGTCGATATGTACTCCTAGGAATTTTGCCACTGAGGTTGTATCTATGATTTGATCTTTATATTTAGTAATTATGTCATCTGGCTGAAGCCGCTGATAATAATGCATCACTTTGGTTTTATGTAAATTTATGACTAAATTTATTGAGCCAATCAATTATTGCTTTAAGTGTGGTGTTTATTTCTTTTTCGTATTCAGTTTTGTCTACGCTTGCAATTATGGCTCTGCTGTCATCCGCAAATAATGTCATTGGATGACGAATTTGGCGAGACAGGTCGTTTATATAAAGTAAAAATAACTGTGGCCCAAGTACACTACCTTGCGGCACCCCAAATTTGGTTGTCCTACATGTAGATCGATATTTGAATTCACGTTTAGTTTTGGTACATACTCTTGATATCTCTGTGTTTTGATTTCGATCAGTGAGGTATGATTTTATTAAGTTTAATACGTTGCCTCTTATACCAAGCTTTTTTAGGAGCGTGTCATGTTTTACATAGTCAAATGCTTTCTTCATGTCTGTAAATATAGCACAAACAGGGTTTTTAATATCCACATGAGTTATATATTTTTTAAATCAACTCTTAAAACCCTTTATTTTGATATCCTACACGATGGGTATAAAAGAAAAAAAGAAAATTGGGCCCCCACAATATGGCGCCCAAAATCCGCCATTTTTCTATTTCCCAATTTTTTTTCGCCACCTGCTACGATCCTTACATATTCCTTATTTGCTTCACTTATCTACTTTCTTACATCTAGTCATACACGCACGCCGGTTATAAGTATCTACTGCGCACCTGGCCTTTTATGTATGTTCCTTATAGACTCCGAAAAGGCTGGACCGATATCAAAAATTCTTTCACCGTTGGGAAGCTACACTAACCCGGGTGACTAAAACATCACCAATACGATTCACATTCTTGTTAGTCATGCAAATTAGGATTAGTTTTACTATAAGATCAAATTCAGCTCGGGACCTATTTCCACAACTCATGTTTTACTACAATTATACATTTTAATATGCCATTTTTCGTGAATAAAATGTCCCAAACATTTAACACCCAAATAACTCGGTGATCAATATTCAACAAAGCCGATTTCTTCCCGATTTAATGTTGGGATGGTATTATAATATAAATAAAGCCAATCTCCCCACAAAATGGACCGTGTGCCTGCCTAATCCGGTAATAAATCATCATTTAGATCGAATAATCATCATAAACCTTACGTGGTCGGTGAGTGAGCGACGCGCGGCGGCGGGCGGCGGCGAGACCCGATCGCTTCCATACATCATGTGGCGATTACTACATGTATCAAATAAACATTACGCCGGACTTGCCTTCTCATATTCCCAGAGTGCCGCGTGCCGTTTTACCAATAACGATATCTTTCTTTTTCGACAACAAATAGATTTATGATTGCATTCATCTACCGATCATTGCGTGCTATAGTTACTCATGTTACACTACACTCTGCTTACATTGGTTCTACTCGTACAGCGATACGTGTTGTATTCTGTTCGTACAGATATTTCAGGGTGTAATATCGATTGCTAAAAATGCAATAAAAACTCACCTGAATGCCGAAGTTATGACGACCACCGAGATGTGTGGGATACAACTTTTTAGAATTGTCAGTGATAGTGAACAGAAAACTAATTTAGGGCTGTGGAATGATATGAATTTTAAATTGGCGTTGGGGTTTGGACGGTGTGGTGCAGTGCGAAGTCACCAGTCGGCTCGGGGAGCCCTGGGGCCACCGCCGCAGACAAACGACATCAGCGCGCCCGATTAAAAATTCGACAGGGGGCTGTGCGATGTTATCGGAGCAAAAGCGTTTTGAGCCCACAGGCCGTGCTGCCGGCAAGTTGTAGAAAGAAATGTCTACTTTGTAAGATATGCAGATTTCATTATTGGTTGCTTAGTAACGATTTTTTTTTTGTAGATTTTAATGTATGGGGTACGAAGCCTGGAATCACAGTGGTTTTAACTGGGTTTTTGGGGAAAAGTAAAAAATAATTTTGCAAACCGAACTTTGTGACATACGACACGAAAAAACTTGGAATGTAATGATAGAAAAAGTTTTATAACTACAGTGTGTAACGGGTAAAAATTGCCAGTGCATATATTAGCAACATCTGGCGTTGATTTTGTTCACACTATGTATGTTAGCGACATCTGCCTCCTTTTTGCCAAACAAGTTCGGTTAGTTGTGTCGCTGATCGATTGTTTGAGCATTTGGGTACTAGATGGCGCTGACATATGTATGACATAGATGAAAGTTTAAATAAAATATATTCTATTTGTGTGAAATCATTTAATTCAATAAGCACACAAATTCAACATACAAATTAATAAATTATTAAATTCTTTTCAAATTAGTTACATAAAAAATGATAATTTAGTAAAAGGCCTATGGCTTAAAAGCAAAGTATTCAAGATCGGTAGTTGCAATGACTTGAGCCTTTACTACGAGTGAACTTGCATTGAGTGGACGGTGTCCAGAAATAACCTCAAAGGCAAGGACCTAAAAGTATACGTAATGTTATATGGGGCAAGGCTGGCTAGCGTCAAAATGAAAAGCACATCATAATCAATGATGTAGGCGCTGGCCCCAAATGCTATCTTTAGGTATAATTTTATATATAGTTAAAGCTAATGGTCAACTAGCTGTTCAAGCTACAGCAGTCTCCTCTTGCAAAAGGTTCCGAGCATAATTGTCATCATCTGATATACAGCGAGCTTACGGACAGCTACACAGAGAACGATGCTGTTTGAGGAATCATATCTCCAGCATTGAATATTGTGGGTAATCTATATCCCTTCAGAAAGTGAGTGGTTCATACTTTGTAACCTCAATTTATTGTATTGATGGAACGTGTGCTTGAAGAATTAAATTAGTTGACCAAACTTAAGTGTGTTTTACTTCAGTCAGCTTCATGTGAGTTAATCCCTGCAATTGTCTCATGCTACTTACTACCCACGAGTTAGCCGGTTGGGTAAGGAAAAGCTGCCTTACAATTGTACGCCCAACGTGTCGCATGAAGTTTTACTGAAGTACTTAACTTTTTATTTTGTGTCTAGAATAACTTTAATACTTACTTAAGAACTTAACCAAACTATTGGTTAACTTCAATATTGTTTAATTTCAATCTTAAAATAACAAAACATTAACTTTATATAAATTTCAAAGTGCGGTTATAGTCACATTTTTACTTAAAAACTAACCTTTTCACTAATGAGTGTTTTGTTAGACTTGATATAAATTACTCTAATTTAACATAGTTATTATAACTGTTAATTAGATATATATTTAAGGAACAAACAATTGTTTTGTTCAACATGCATAAAGCATTTCTTTAAACTAAAAAATAAAAAAACAAAACACCTGCATTATATAAAAGTTTAAAAGTGGGGTTATAGTCACATATTTTAGATTTAAACTATATACCTTTTCACTAATGATTGTTTTGTTTTACTGATAATTAGTTTTGAATATTTAGAACAAAAGGTGTTTTTTGTTCAACATGCATAAAGCAACTTTGTTTGAATATCTTCATAAAGAAGAACTTAATAAACATGTACTTAAACGTTTTTATATTTCAACAGATCATAAATCAACTGGAGACATGGTTTACAAGCAGTGTCGTCTCCTGTGTAGTCTGTATTGGATTTGAAGCATCATACTAATAGACTAACCCGCACATACATTGTCGGATGAGGTACACATGTGTTCGGAAACCTGTTGCTGAGCTGTTTCATTTAAATAAAAGTAAATTCAGGAGGTACTCTTACAATTATATGTATCGTAGCTCGCTTTTAAAATCACTTAATGAGAATTTCTCAAATGATTATTTTTACAAACTAAATCATTCAAACTGAAAATAAATAAAACTTAATTTCTAAATTCTCTTGGAAGATACTGATGCTAAGAGAAGTTGTGAGACATCTATATTTCTATTTAATGATGATCTCACTGGCGCCCAATCTTAAAATAAATAAAATAAAATATTTCTAACAATTTGTAGTGACTTATTAGGATGTTTATACTGTGTCAATTAATAGAAACACAATTAAATAGTAAATTCTGAGTATCATAGTAGCTATGTTATGTTGATTTCTTCCTATATGGAAGCAACAAGCACCTGCTATGGTTAAAATACTAGTGTTTATTGTACACAACATACCTAAATTTGTACATGTGAACAGTGCATAAGCTTATTAGGTTATTTATCCGGTGTCAATTAAAAGAAACACATTGTGGTATTATTATACTCTGATCATTATGGTAAATATGTTATGTTGTTTCCTATACGGAATACAACAAACAATGCCATAATAAAAGATAAGTGTTTCTTGTACACGGAATGCCTGAAGCTGTCCATGTCAATAATGGTCCTCAATTGATTTACATACATTAATTTAAAGTATGGAGACTCCTAGTTAATAATCATTGTTGTGTTAATGATTTAATATTTGCACCAATTCAATAATGGAGGTGCAAATATTTAATTAAGAAAGGGATGAATTAATGCTGGTAGGGTATAAGGATTTTTTCAAAATTCATTCGTATAAACAATCATTTATAGGTTATGTATGTATATGGAAGGATGTAAGGTAACACAATGATGCAAAAACTTAGTAGTATTCTCATTATAATCTTAACTTAAATAGACATTTACTGAAATCTATACAGCGAATAGGTGCTCAATGTAATGCTTTCCTTATTGTTATGGGGGTATTTACTTTCTGTTGCGAATCTTAACTTGATTAGGTATTGTCCTATCTATACAACGGATGGGTACTTAATGTAACATTTGCTATTTTAGAAAGCAATGTTACTTTTTGCTATGAATCTTAACTTGATTAGGTATTTGTCAAATATGAGCAAAAACTTGGTAGTTTTCTTTTTATGAAATTCAACTTAAATAGACATTTACCCACATCTATACAATGAATGGGTGCTCAATGTAATGCACTCCATATTGTTGTGGGGTGATTACTTTCTGTTGCGAATCTTAACTTGATTGGGTATGTTCCTATATCTATACAACGGATGGGTACTTAATGTGACGTTTGCTATTTTAAAAAGCAACGTTGCTCTTCATTATGAATCTTAACTTGATATGGTACTTGCCTACATTTGTTTGTTTACATTTGATCAACAACTTGGTACTTAATATAGCACTTGCTTTGTTTTAATGGCAGTGTTCCCTGTTGTTGTAAAAACTTAACTTGATTAGACATTTGTCTACACTTAAATAAAATATGGGTTAATCGTTTGGATTATAACCCGTCTCTTGAACATTTAAAATACTTATTTTCTGAATGAATCATACATTGATTCTAATGAACTTGGACTTGGACTGCTTGGCAATTGTGTTGTGATAGATGTATTTTATACATTGCTATCTGTTTTGTGACAATTGCTGAGTATGTCAAATTTGCTTTGGAGGAGAACAATTATGGTTTTTTTTCTCTGTTAGTTTAACTGGACATAGTACATTGTCCTTTGTCTTAATGTTTAGTACATTTTGTACTTAAAAACTTTTAACTTTGATAAATAAGTTTAGAACTTATTTCTTTTTTTTAGAAAACTTAATGTAGGTAGTTCTTATAATTTTTTTTTGACTGCCTCAATACCTGTCAAGGAGTATGTTGGTTTCAAAGTGTGCATTGATAGTAACTATATTAAAAAAAAATTGTTTCTCAATTTTTTAACCGGGAAAGGAGATACTGTAACGGGTAAAAATTGCCAGTGCATATATTAGCAACATCTGGCGTTGATTTTGTTCACACTATGTATGTTAGCGACATCTGCCTCCTTTTTGCCAAACAAGTTCGGTTAGTTGTGTCGCTGATCGATTGTTTGAGCATTTGGGTACTAGATGGCGCTGACATATGTATGACATAGATGAAAGTTTAAATAAAATATATTCTATTTGTGTGAAATCATTTAATTCAATAAGCACACAAATTCAACATACAAATTAATAAATTATTAAATTCTTTTCAAATTAGTTACATAAAAAATGATAATTTAGTAAAAGGCCTATGGCTTAAAAGCAAAGTATTCAAGATCGGTAGTTGCAATGACTTGAGCCTTTACTACGAGTGAACTTGCATTGAGTGGACGGTGTCCAGAAATAACCTCAAAGGCAAGGACCTAAAAGTATACGTAATGTTATATGGGGCAAGGCTGGCTAGCGTCAAAATGAAAAGCACATCATAATCAATGATGTAGGCGCTGGCCCCAAATGCTATCTTTAGGTATAATTTTATACATAGTTAAAGCTAATGGTCAACTAGCTGTTCAAGCTACAGCAGTCTCCTCTTGCAAAAGGTTCCGAGCATAATTGTCATCATCTGATATACAGCGAGCTTACGGACAGCTACACAGAGAACGATGCTGTTTGAGGAATCATATCTCCAGCATTGAATATTGTGGGTAATCTATATCCCTTCAGAAAGTGAGTGGTTCATACTTTGTAACCTCAATTTATTGTATTGATGGAACGTGTGCTTGAAGAATTAAATTAGTTGACCAAACTTAAGTGTGTTTTACTTCAGTTAGCTTCATGTGAGTTAATCCCTGCAATTGTCTCAAGCTACTTGCTACCCAAGAGTTAGCCGGTTGGGTAAGGAAAAGCTGCCTTACAAGTGATAAGTTTGTTCTTGGTAAACATATTAGACAATATATTTTTGGAGTGAAAGCTTCTTAAACTGCATAGAGCGATTTTTGGTATGGGCAAAACTTATGGGCTCGCGTCACCGACATGTTAATGTGACGTTTTAAGTTTTCACTTCTGTCGGCAGTCCCCGCAAAAAAAAGTCCTCTGTGGTCCCCGCTGCCAATTTTTTTAAATTCATTTCCAAACATTTTGTTAGTTATGTGGCCCGGGGCGCAGTCTTTAAATAGGTACGCCACCGCGTGGGCCATTGGGTATACATGGGGTGTCCGTGCTCATCCCCGTGACGTCATAAACAACGCACCCACGCGGTGCGTGAATGGCGTATTTTAAAACTGAATGTATGAAACTGAGCTTTTATTTCTGGTTATTGACGATGTATGTAAGCTAAGTATAACTGTGTGCATTTTATCCACTGCAAAAGTTTTTTTTTTTTTTTTTGTGATGGGTTTGCCTCTAGTATAAGTAAGAGGTGACAAAAACAGAGTCGACGATGGGGCGAGCATACCCAGAAGAAGCCTGTTCACTCTAACTTTGAAGAGATTCGGGTTGAATGCGTTCGGAAACTCAGACGCAGGTAGTGAGTTCCTTTCATTCGCTGTGCGCATTATGAAGGATGTTTGTAAGCGCTTGGTGCGAATTGGCGGATTGGCAACAAGGTAAGGATGATAACTTGCAATGCGTCTAGATGTCCGACGGTAAAAGGGGGCTGGCGGGAAGCTGTCCAGGCGTAAAGTATCGCTTCACTCTATTTAGGATGCCCAGTTTTTTGGCCGCAATTTGGGCTTTTACTCAATGGCGCCGAAGTTGAGACTGGATGTCAACTCCATGCCTAGGAGCTCGAGCCGATCAGTCTAAGGTCATAAGATACATTTTCATTAACATCCTATTATGTAATCAGATCTAACATAGGTTATAAGATATATTGTTACTAACACCCTGTATTTTTTTTTGGCTTGTGGACCTTTTGCTGTCTGAAAAATAAATAAATTATTATTATTTTTATAATACAGAACTATGAAACTATCTAAAGTTTATAATTTTTCGAATATACTACATGAAATTTCAGTTGCCCATGTCAAATTTTGTTGGCATTTTTGTCAATTTTTATCGCTGAATGTATGAAAAGTTGTATCGAGGAACAGACGCACCCCGAAAAGTAGGAGTTTGATCGAAAATACTCCTTTTTGCAGTAAAAAGACACGCCTGTGTTTTGGTGGCGTTAAAGGTGACCAGATTGTCATCACCCCACTGGGAGACAAAGCTTTAGGTCAAATCTGTCCGCTCCACCATAGCCTCTCTCAAGGAACGAACTTCACCCACGCTGGTTTTTGCGCAGGACAAGTATCTCTCTGAAACAGTACTGTCATCTGCGTACCCAACAATACCAGGCTGTAGTAGGTCATTGATGTGCAGCAGGAAAAAAAAATGCAGAGATAACAGATCCCTGTGGAACTCCGGCATCAATAGCCATAAATTCAGATGAGCAGCTGTCAATGAATTCTCGGATCGACCGTTCACTGAGGAAGTCTGATATCCAGCTACAAAAACCAGCGGGGATGCCATAAGCAGGAAGCTTACTGAGTAGACTCGCGTGCCAGACCCTGTCAACTCTTTTCGGGCCTCAGCTTGGGCGCATTCTGCATTATACCAAGGTTGGGATTTGTGACCGAGCGGAATATCGAAGAATGGAATTAAATACTCCATTCCCTGCCGCATCAACCGCATCTGCACAGCTCGAGGGGTCACCCGAGGAGAAGCACACTTGCCGCCAAGGATAAGACGCAAAAAAGTGCCGCATCTCGTCCCAGTCTGCTGACTCGTATCGCCATACTCGCCTCGTGCCTCTAGGGCTCTTATCTGGAGGAGAGCAAGTCGACACGGATTTCACCAGACAGTGGTCAGACGTTCCCAGCGGGGCTGAGACCGATACCGAATGACTGTCCAGATCAGTTGTCAGCAGAAGATCTAAGCAATTGGGTGTATGGCCGTCAACATCCGGTACCCGCGTTGCCACATTCACCAGCTGGGTTAGATCAAGCGATAGAGAAAACTTGCGCACCTCTAACCCGGCATGGTCAGTTTTGCGGTATGGGTACAACCACTATTTATGATGGGTGTTAAAGTCCTCCAGAAAATTAAGCTTCGCTGTTGGGTACCGTTGCTGGGCTATGTCAGCTGACTCCACGAGGCAATTAAAGAGGCCTGGTCACCGGAGTGCGATCGGTAGACGCCGATGTGGAGAGACTTCTCCGCGCCAGTGTCCACAAGTAGCCATAGGGCAGAAAATCCCGATTTCTCAAAACAATGGAGACGACGACAACAAATGTCATCGCGGACGTACACACGAACCCCAGCTTGCTTCTTGAACTTGTGTTCAAGAGAGTAACCCAGGTAGTTGAGGTACGCCACGTCCGACGGGGTTGTTATCTTCGTCTCCGTTAGGAAAAACAGGTGCGGCTTCTCGGTCTCAAGGTGGTGGTGGACCGGATCGAGATTAGAGTGCAACCCCCTGATGTTAGTGAGGTGCACTTTTAGTGGGAGGAAGTGCAGCTGTTGTTTCACCATATTCTTCTTTGCTTTGGTTTTTTATTTTTTATTTTAGAGTTTGCTGGGGAAGAAGTCGAACTCTCGAGGTGCTGCTCAGTGAACCAAGTGGAACACTGGAGCTAACCCATCCTATGGGGAACTCATTTGGAGATTGCGGGGACGCCCGAACCCCCCCGGATATGGCCACCGGGTCCTCCCATCCAGTCGCCAGCTGGCACGGTGGAGCATGCCGGGATTTTTCGCGAGTTGGGGGAACAGCCTTTGGCACGTGGCTGGCGTGCTACTGGGCCTCCTATTGACTGTGGTCGGCCAACGGCTGGCACCGTGCTTCGGATCCCGCTACCCTCCAAAATGAGTTACCCGGCAAGTTTTCCCAGAGACCAAGACCGGTTCTGAATAGCGCAACTGACATCCTCTTTCTTCTCCAAAGGCACTGGCAGTCCCACACACCGACGGAACATAGCAAGTTCTTGGCGCCGGACTCCGGTGGGATGGTGGTCGCGAGCCAGGCG
Source organism: Orthosia incerta (assembly GCA_948252205.1). Classification (NCBI taxonomy): domain Eukaryota; kingdom Metazoa; phylum Arthropoda; class Insecta; order Lepidoptera; family Noctuidae; genus Orthosia; species Orthosia incerta. The sequence continues at coordinate 16,144,673 of OX411744.1, forward strand.
GCCCCTTGCGGAGCCTACCACCGCTTAAGTGGGATCGTTCAGCCGTACCACAGGCAAGCTTGTGGTGCGGTTGCCGCCCGGGATGGACCGCAAGGAGGTAGATCCCATACCCACCCCAAAAATGCTGGAGTCAAGTTTACTTTATTGATAGTCTAAATTTTCGGAGATTTACCCGGTTGGCACGAGTGCATCGTGTGTAGTTTTAGTACTCAATTTATACAGAAAATAACCTGCATTTGGCAAGTATTAGTAAGTAAAAAAGTTTTAGTTTGACTCTATTTATTTTACTTTCACAATGATTTTACTAATTGTTTTACTTACTTCTTTTAATTTATTGTGTTTCTTTTAATTTATTATAATTTTGCATGCAAAATTATTTTGGGCAGAATGCAAGGCTCACCCAAACACCTACGTTCTAACTAATACATTTTTTGATTTGTTTAGAAAAAATGCAGGTTCTAAAAAAAATTAAAAGCCCTTTCAGTTTTTCTCTAATTTTCCAGTTTCCTAATTAATACAAAAATTTACTCGGACTATGGTATAAATATTAGAAATGACATAAAATGAACAAAAAAAATCTGATCTATTTTAAAATGATGCACTTACTAACGAACATTTCCTTTTTTCATAAATTGCCTAAAAGATCCTCGTCTGATAAATCCTAATAGTATTCGTGCGATAAAGTAACCAGTGGTGCCATCTATTATAATAGGCACAAACTAAAAGATTCAAGGGTGACGTGAAACATGAGACTCGGTAAAATGAGTCCGCTCAGCCACAAGGGATATAAATGTAAATGTATTTAATCTAATAATTTATAGTGAATGATTTCAAAGTGTCCATCCAATAATAAAATAGGAAATTGTAGTGCAATGCAAATCTATACAGGACCTTCTTATTTAGTAAAAGTATTGGTGTTTACCTAGATTTTTAGAACACGTAAATATTGCAAATCTTAATAATTATCGACTCTGACTCATTTATGAAATGCGTGTATTGTAAAAACCTACAAATAGAAATATTCACCCTTATAAGTTGAAGATTTTTGTTAAATCGATTTCCCTCCCAAATATGTAATTTCAAAAAAATCTTATCAAGGCCGGTAGCAATGTGGGGTACACCGTACACCCCTAATACTGGCAAATTAAAAGGCGCTGTATACTCCGGGGACACCCATTTTGAAGCGGTAAAGATTTGCGGAGGGTGCCATTCTCTATGGTCGGACGTACAATCGATCATTAATTACGTTTAGTCACATTACTCACATTCACGCGCCACATGTTACTGTAAGCAGTCGTGTAATGTGCTCGTAGAGACCCCTAATTGTACATATTTATCAATAATTGCATTTTTTGTTGTTGTATGACTTGCACTTGCTCAGAGCAAATTACAAGGAGAGTAATGTTATTGTTACCGATTACACATGTAGCTATTTTAATTTATGTATGGTTAATAATGTAAACTTATCCCGTTATCCATAAGAGGATAAGAGGCACCCAAGTGATTCCAATCGCGCTTTCTCTTTTAAATCTTTTTGGTGTAAGAAAGTGGGTGTTGGGCCGGACAAAGTGAAGGGTTCTGTAGTCGAAATAAATACTTTATTACGCATACACAATATTATTTTACTGACGGTAGAAATAAGTTTGTTGGTAAGTACTTCGTAGTAATTCCCAAAAGAAACTGTAAAACTTTTTATTACAGTTTACCAAAAATATCCCATAACTAAAATACTCAATCAATTAATTTTCCTAACCTTTTCCCAACTAATTCGGGATCGGCTGCCAGTCTCACGGTCTCACCTGAAGCGACTAAATACGAGTATTTTACCTTGACCTTCACAACCCAATCATTGGGTAACACCGTAACACGATACCCTTTAGTAAGACTAGCGTCAGATTTTCTTGCCACCCACGTGCAACCCACTGTCAAAGATATACGTAAATGACAGCCAAAACCAAAGGCTGCACGTGCTTTCTGAGACACTGGAAAGTCTCGATATGTAATGGATATGAACCAGAATCGGCAAGTGATGCTATATCTGTTTAATTATGAAACCCAACAATACTTCACACGTTCGTTTACAATGCATGAGAGTGTAACTACAAATTTTTAATAACCCGTAATTTCACTACACTATTGGTTAGTAGTGCACAGAATACACCTTCCTTGCTTTTATCGATATAGTGCCAAATGCCTCGTAGTAATGGCTGCGAAACATACGAACAGACGGACCGACGTATAGGTCGAAATTATAAGGTGACCATTTGTACTATTTGACTAAGGAAACCTAAAAGTGGGCTTCCAAAATGGAATTTAGTGTTTTGTACCCTTACCCTTGCCAAAAAAAATAACTATGTAATATTATTGTGTGGTATAAACTGCACAGTAAGAGCTATAAGTACATATTTACATAAGTATCTACGTAGACACTGTTTGGCCTCCGCGCAGAGAGCGCGTGGAGATAAGCATCTGCTGAGTGGTCCCCTTGTGTTTTCCGATCGACACACGCTCTGTGTTGCTATTAATTTCTGAACCCAGTCACAAAGCTTGGACATAATGTGATTATATTAGCAAGTAAAATGAGTATAGCACTATAATTTTATGCAGTTGTATTATCATGCCTAAGGAAAAATCCCTGTGTGAAAGTTGATTAACGCGTCTGATCAAGATAGCCGAGATATAAAACCGACGTCATGTCTGCGCCGAGCCTGATTGAACGTTACGGTTTGTATGTTAAGCAGAGCCTCGCAATTCGAGACACTATACACCAGAAACTAACTGACTTGATTAATGAACGGGCCTAGTTATCCACAGCTGGCATAACTAATCGCTCGACACCACACACGCACCTATAGTATAGCACAGTGTAACCACAACGAGTCAACAGGTTTACCGCAAACTACATGCTACAACCTTGTGGTCATCGATCTATTTACTATTCACAACCTTCACGCGGAGGTGCTCAAAGGAAAACAAAAAAAAAGAAGCCAAAGTTTGTCTTCACCTTGACTTGCCAATAAGGAACACGTCCCTAAAAATGTAAAGTGAGGGGAGACGTTAATAAAAATTCCAGGCTGAAACAACAAATTAAACGAAGCCGAGCCACTCGAAAAGCCATAAGTACTCATCTCAATTGCTGCCGATAAGAAATCCAAGCCTTGGCAATGTATTCGAGGCACGTTTCGGCTCACGGTTTTTTCTCGCTATGCTACTGTGGCGTTTAAAACGAATTGACTCTTAAATTCTTCAGAATGAAATGCTGTCGGAGTTTTATTAAATCGAGTGTAACCATTCCTGACATTACGCAAATGGCGCCCTCCCCTACATCTGTCGCGGGGATGCACCCCGTTAATAAGTGTTAACGCTCGCCGGCTGCGATGAACACTCCGTCCCGGCTCAAGCTAAATCTCTACAAATTCTTGATACAAATTAATGCCGTGGGACGACTCCGCGAGCATCTCTTGTAATTTCATTTTGTATTAGCAATGTGCCCCTTAGACACAGTGAAAACACTCGGTATGTGAGATGTTCAACGTGCTTAATAGTTCACGTTGTCGCTTTATCTAGTTTAAGAGTTGCTCAAAACCTTGGCTCGACAGTTGTTTCAATAGGGACGGCAATAAGATTTGTCTGTGACTTTACGAATGTAATATTTTTTAATTAACACTACCATTGCACAACAGGCGAACTGGAAGTTATGTGAAAACGCACTTATATTAAAGCTAGTATGCCTACAGGCAGCCCTGCCCATTACATCTACAATCTATACAGCAAAAGATACTTAAGATAAATAACTGTCAGCGTATACTTATACCTATTGCATGTAGCTACTGCGCTATCGAGTATTCACTAGCTAGAGGATGTCGGTAGGTAAGTTTGAACAAAACTGGAAGAACACGTAGGTACGAGTAAGTACTTAATTCTACCATGCTCATAACACAAATAATCATAAATCTTGTCATACAGGGAAATCCAGATAAAGCTATAAGTTACGTACAACAATAACATCATACAAATTGCGAATCATTTCTATTTTTCAGACCATTAACTCTGAACAATAACACGGCAGCGGAACGGCCGAGTAAAATAAACGCCGGGCGAAATAGTTCGGAACTGGTATCATCGTTGCAAATGTAAATGAACAATTAAAGCGCTCGCCGTGGCCAGGGACAATGATGATAATTATTTTAGTTTGGTGTCGGCGCGGCTGTCACTCGGCGAGTGGTACTGGCGCTGGCTCGCCCACTCGCTCCCGCACTGGAATGCTCCTCGGACCCCTATTTTCGCCATTAAACAGCGACACTTCTGCTGTTCGTAAATTATTATCAGCTAGCGCTTTCATTACTCGGTTCCGTAACAAAGGAACTCTGCGAATGTACGTAGTGATTCAACTTCGGATCGAGTGCGCCTCCACCTCCATTGTTCGCCACTAGAAATCATGACTCATATTAGGCCCCGAGGTGAAATTTTGATTAATTCGTTACACTATTCTCCGTTATCGGTAGTTCAGGCCGAGGAACTTCAGTGAATGGGCGCTGTGAGCCGAGGAATAATTGCATCTGGTTAGTTTGAAACGTCGTTACTGCATGACGTTGAGATATTTAGTCCACGCTTCAAGTTTTTATTCGGAAAAGCTTTTCAACCAGTTAGTATTTTCCTGTTCTAGTACTAACTACTAGAGCAGCTGCTATAATGAATTCAAAGAAACTTTAACCTACATTTAAGTATTCTCTACAATTTCTGGCATAGAATATTAATCTAGAATTGATTACAGATACAGCATTTTTCTGCGTAGCACCAAGAACCTCTTTCACAATAACCAAATTTGATTCCTATTACTACGAAATCCTATTCTTAACTTAAGGATAGAATATTAGCGGTAAAACTTGTTACAAAAGGGACTGTATGAAATATGGAAATATGTACCACAATTACCTTTCGCCAAGCAATATTGCAGTGTTCCGGTTTGAAGGGTACGGAAGTCGGTGAAATCGCAAGCATGAGAGAGTTTGCATACAATGCAATGATACCTTCTGGTAGTTTCAAATATTGCAACAGAATCCACTTCTTCAAGTCCTGTCTACTATGAGTACAACATTGGCCATCACTTCCAGACAAACAGGAGGATAGCTTGTCCTCTACACGCTCATGTAATGGTTGTCGACGAAGCAGCCAGTCTTCAGTAACCAAACCGAGTATAGAATATGACTAGATATCGTCATAGTAAACAAAGTGCAAATACAAAATACAAATACAAAATAGTTTATTGCTTCATAAGTTTACAAAAAAGTTTAGTGTTTGGAGCTTCCATCCTAATATTCTTCTGTCATATTACCTACCATTGCAAAACCAGCCATCGCCCTCTCCCTAATATTTCTAGATAATAACTCAAACAATAAACGATGTATCGTTTTTCATTAGATTTTTTTTAAGAATGTAGATTCAGGGTGCTATTGGTCTTTTTCCGTCAATAACTACAACGGCAATGCTAAAACGCAATAAAAACTACAGGATGCAGAATTCTCCATGCCTCGGAAAGAACGGTCCCGGCTGTCATTACAGACTTTGTAGATCTTTCACGTTACGAGTATTCTGAGGCCTCCAACCAAAAATCATGCCAAAGAGTATCGTGTTACTCGATTACTGTGGAGGTAAGGTACGCAGACGATTCATGTAAAATAACACATCAGCTGTTTTCGGCTAGACTTGAAGCCGAGATATTTCTAGGCAACCCCGCAGCAATCTATTCTACTTCGAGTATAACTCATGAAAATTATATTTAATCAAAAACCTATAGTAGTAGGAGGGTACCTGTAGTGTCTAGACCAGGCAGTTTGTGTTGGGTGTTTCACGTACAGAGTGCAAAAAGAACATATCACAATGCCGTCATCTTCGTATTCTGTACACCAAACTATATTACTAACTTTGTACAAGAATAATCTCCATAACCAGAACGTCTCCCCAGGTTAGAACAAGTACAAGAAAAACTGCAAAGAGCGTATCAAAGTCGGTAGTAGTCTAATAATAATGTTATTTCATATTCAAAGTACAATTTTATTTTTATGCGAAACTAAGTTTGTTTGGAAATGATTTTCTGTTGTATTTTTTAATATTTACATAAACTTCCATAAACTAGATTCGTGAGAGATACGCGGCCGTCGGAAAACAAAAATCGGCTGTAGTTTTCCCCTCTGCGTGGTATCAACATACTACAATAAACTATTAGTTTTCTAACACATGACAAATGGCTTGTAATAGTGAACATGCACAGAACTGAATCAGCACATGTCTAGATAGTCAGGTCCAGGGTCAGCAACAAAAGTTATCTCAAAGTTCTTCTAAGATAAAGCAGCTTATTTAAATTTAAACATGTCGAAGCAATCTTGGTGAAATCCAATATAATAACAAAAAAACTGGCCAAGTGCGAGTCGGACTCGCGCATCGAGGGTTCCGTACAAAAAGCAATTCCAAAAAAAAAAACATAAACCAATGACAGCACCGAAAGGATTGAGGGACAAAATTAACTTTGCCGTTGGGAAACCAACTGCAAATACCTACATAAGTTCATAATCATTTTTTTTATTAGAGTACAAAACGGTTTTCGCAATTTTCCCTTTACTTGTGCTATAAGACATTACTTATTGCCGAATTCTATGATTCTAGATCAACGGGAAGCCCTGTAGGTTTGATTTCCAACAACCTATGTATAAACGGCTGTATCTTTTGATTGCGAGATTTTTTGGCAGCTCCAAGGAATTGCAGCCTTGAGGCCGAGTTTCTCACCTCTAAATCATCGCAGAATGATGGTCTCAAAAGACGAAATATAGAAATTTAGTTTTTTTTTATGTAGGTGCTACGGTTTTCGATATTTCCCCTTTACTTGTGCTATAAGATATTGCTACTTGTCAAATTTCATGACCTAGTCAACGAAAAGTATTCTATAGGCTTTGTTTCCCTTGCGATTCACTAAATTTGCGACATGAATGGTGGTATCTTTTGATTTCGTTGATCTAGATTTTTGTTTTTTTTTCACAGGCCCAATGGGTTTGCAGATTTTAATATACGATATCAATTTTATCTAAATACCTACAGGCGTTCCAGAGAAAAAGGTCTTGACACACGGACAGACAGACAGATAGACAGACTACGAAATGACTGATAAGGGACCCTTTTTTTTTTTTTTGAGGAACGGAACCCTAGAAAACAACGCAAGCATTTATAAATAATGATTGGGAAATGAATATACTTTGACGATTATACCTACAATAATTCCTGTGCGGGTCACAAATAAACATTTTTCTTTCTTTTCTTTCAATTAAAAGTACTCAAATTCCTTTAAGGTCTTGATTAACTGCTGCTATAATTGGGGGAGAATCACAAAAAACATACCCAAGAACCTTTCCCTTTTGAAAGCATTTAAATAACCTGTTTTTGAAAAATATTTGCCAATACCGTAGTTTTAAATACAAAGTTGTCATAACGAGTGGTACGTTGTAAAATCTATTCTTTCCCAACGTGGATTGTAACCACCGATTTACTCAGTTTGACAATTAAATTAATTAATCATGGCATACGTGCGCAACGTTTCCTGAATAACAATCCTATCATCACTGAGTGAAAATAGATTGAAGAAGTCAGTTATAAATTTCGTTTCAGTTACATTATTAACACCTTTATTTATAAAAACTTCGTTTTTGTCATTTATTGCTCAGCAGGTTCTAAATTCAAATTCTCTCTATAGAAAATTTAATTTAGGAATCCACTAATCAGCCGCCAAACCGCATTAAGATTTGTTTAAATAAGACTCTTATGGTATCCACATATGTACGTCTTGGTATTTATTTTTTCAGGAGTAACACATTTGATTTCAATTGTAGCGGTAATGCGGCACAAGATTCACTGGCGTTCATCGGCACTTCATATACCCACCAAATCATCAGTAACCGAATCGCACGCCAACATTCCGACAGGATTGTTATTAAGATTGACACGTTATCGATGGCAAATGACTCGCAAATGAAATTTCGTTGATTCAAAGCTCATTTGTGAAGTGCATCGGATGCCTGCATATCAGTGGCCTTGCGAGTAACATGGGGATGGAAACGGTCCGCATTCGACAGCAGCGGAATGCTTTCAACTCGCGTAATTCAGTTAAACGCGTAATTTATGACTGGCCAAATTACTGGCATCACTATGTCCGACTATCTGACGCAGGAACCCAACTATTAACGCGATTTTATGTAATGTCATTGTAAGTTTGTTGCTGAAACGTGAATTTTAATTATACGGATGTAAAGTTTCGCATTATATCAATGAATGTAAGCTGTGACCGGATTCCTGGTGTTTGTTGACTGATATAAAAGTGATTACAAAATCATGGTGTTGTTCGAAAAAAATCAGTTGTGTCTTTTGAAAACACATTTTAACTAATTGAAGTTTCACTAAATTTATCTAAGAGTACTGTTAATGGTTTTGTGAAATATAAATATTCTATGACGCAAATAAACCCCGAGCAGAGCCAGAGGACTATGCTCGGGGTTTCAACGGAGGGCCGTTATTACCCTTTGGGAGGCTTGAGGCCTTCTTATGGGGCCAATTATACAGGATTAATCAAAAGCAAGAAAAGTACACCGATCAAAAATTCTAATCTCATAGCAGTCGTAGTCGTGGCGAGTCGTAGCGGGTCGTAGCGGCTCGTAGCACTGATCTACGAAGACCAGAAAACGATTCCAAGGCTACTGTCGTTCTTCCTGTGACACTTTGAAGTGGCACAAGCTTGCTGAACAAGCTTAAATTGCTGCTACAGGTCCTAATAATGTTAAGTAAGCCAACCTACTACCATTATAAACGCAAAACTTTGTTAGGATGTATGAATGGATGTTCGTGAGTATTTCACGCAAAAAAAGCTGTTGATTAAAAAGCTTCGATCAGCGTTTTGGGAACTAATATAGCTTACACATCCGAACAGACCATAAGCTATAATTTAAGGATATGTGCAATTTGGCCAAAATGGTTGTGAAATACTTATTTCATGCAGTCGGAGCCACGGGCGGTAACTAGTGTACTACAATGATATAATGACAGTAAAAACTGACGATGGTGCTATATTTAATACGTTAGCACGTCTTAAACGATATTTTAGGCCCAATATAACATTATTTGGTTTGTTTAGAATAAATTTTAAAAAAATAAGTGACTTTCAAGACTGCTAGATAGATGTCTAGCTAGTAGGGATGAGTCCGATATATAAAAACGTAACTAATATCGGATATGGGGTTCGATATCATATCATATCGATATCCATATTAAAATAACCGATATCACAAAATGTGTATGTATCGAATCAAAACTATTTGCGATGAACGAACGATAACTCAAAACTTAAAACCGTAACAATGCAAAAACGTACGAACTCAAATGTACGAACAAAACGCAAACTTCACAACCGATAGGAACCAAATCGCTGTACTACTGATATCGATATCTGAAAACCGTTTTCGATATCTCTAAGAAAACTGTATATCGGTTACATAACCGTTTGCGTAAAAAACCGAAAACGCCCATCTCTACTAGCTAGATTTTGAAGTTGTACCCTACAGGTAGGGCAGGGTGTTGTTTCTTCAAAATCTAGCTAGACATCTATCTTCTTTTTAACCGTCTTATATATTTTCATGAATTGTAAAAGTACCATGTACTTTGAAGATACACTATGGAACTACTCAGAATTATATAAGACATTAAAAGTGACAGTGATATAATGGATTGGTTTATCAAAGCTAGTGATGTCTTACTTTTAATTTGTGGTGTACCACAAAACAGTTTTATTTTTGCAAAAAAAAACAAATGAATTCCAACAACAAACCATTTTTTGTATTTGCCAAGCCATGATATACCCAACTTCAAAAACTAGCTTCTTGTAACATAAATTAATATGATGTAATTTTTAGGGTTCCGTACCCAAAGGGTAAAAACGGGACCCTATTACTCAGACTCCACGATCCGTCTGTCTGTCTGTCTGCCTGTTCGTCTGTCACCAGGCTGTATCCCATGAACCGTGATAGCTAGACAGTTAAAATTTTAACAGATGATGTATTTCTGTTGTCGCTATAACAACATAAACAGAATAAAATAAACGTGATTTTTTTATAAAAATATTAATAAAAACACTAAAAGTGCAAAAATTACTTTCGTTTCGGATGCCCGTGTCTTTGGTACCTCTTGTTTTTATCGTTTTTAGGGTTCCGTAACCAAACGGTAAAAACGGGACCCTATTACTAAGACTCCGCGGTTCATCTATCTGTCTGTCTGTCACCAGGCTGTATCTCATTAACCGTGATAGCTAGACACTTGAAATTTTCACAGATGATGTATTTCTATTGCCGCTATAACAACTAATATTAACAACAGAATAAAATAAATATTTAAGGGATCTCCCATACAACAAACGTGATTTTTTGCCGTTATATGCGATATGGTACAGAACCTTCGTGCGTGAGTCCAACTCGCACTTGCCAGTTATTATTCTTAATTTTATCAAAAGCCACTTTTATCAATAAGAAAACAATGCTTGCAACACCATAGGTACCGGGCTTTTTTTCTGTATTTAACTGCATTTGATTTTCATCTACTTGTACAAGAACCTCTTCACTCTACTCAGAAACAAGAAACTCTATTCTCTCTCTCTACTCAAGATATTCTGTTTTCAGTCTCATTCTCTTTTCTCTTAGTTAGACTAAACTAAACAGAATTTGGGGACTCGAACAAAAAAATATCGTGGAAGTAAAATGAATTTTCCTTCGAGGAACATTAATTTGATCACGAAAACGTATATAAGCTACACGAAGGTGTTGTTCTATTTAGTCGCCGCCCACCCTCAGTCTTACAATATTTGAATGATGTATTTGAAGATTTTGGGCGCAACCGGTTTGAAGCCCCCTATTTTTCTATAATATTTAATTTTCATATTATTGAATCGAAGTCGAACGCTTATATTGCAAATCCGTCTATAAATACTGAGAGCATCAGTATTTTTTTGTTCAATTAGGTTTAGTATTAAAATTGTATATTTGAAAGAGGTGGTTTCGTTTTTCATTCCGTTCTTATTGTATTTAATACATGCATGTATATTGAGCTTATTATAATGTTCCCACCGCTGGGGTACACGTCTGCCTTGAGAAGGAGTGGGCCGTACCTAATCCACCAGTCGGGCCAGTAGTGAATGTTACATGTCTTCATTTTTTTTGTTTTGTCATCCCATCCTCTTCGCGTCGTATTTCTCATTAGTTCATTACTGAGGCTCGTGATTCCCCCGACAGGAGATCAACTTTTCTCTGACGATGATTCTCCATCTGTGTCTGTCCTTGACGTCGTGGAGTGCCTCTGAACGCGCTGCACGCTGTACACCTAATGATCAGGATTCTCTTCTTGGCCTCGTGCCTTCGACCTTGTTAGTGATCATCAGCTGATCGAGGTTATGACTATCCATTCGGGCAATGTTTTGAGTATAGTTAAATGAATTAATTAAAACGGTAATAGATCCAGCCATAGCCCTTTATTTTGTAATAATGTAGCGTACCACTATTTTTACTATGATAATATAAATTTATTAAACCAGTACCAGACTCTTATATCTTTTTTGGTTATTAATAATGTTACGAATCTTATTTGCCAAAATACTAATATGATAGAAAAAACAAAAACAATTGTGAAAACTTTACAGTATGCATAATTTAAATTATTTATTATTAGATATTTAGATACGCTTTATTGTATACCTAATCAATAGATAATATATAATTTGTTTCGTTTTGTTTGTTTTATAATCCATGCTCCTAAAATACTTAGGTAAATTTATTAAATCAATATAACTCTACAATACTTATTTTTCAATAACAGTTTAAATGTTTGAACGTACCTAGCTATATTTTAAAATTATGTGATCCAAACTTTTCTGTTTAAAAGCGGCTAATCAAATCGTTTAACTTGGGAAAATCAGAAAAACGAAGGTACATTTTTCAGAATAACACACACTGTTACAATATTACAGTACCTATAGAAATACCCACATAGGTAAACTTAGAACTTATAAAAGTGAAGGATCTAAGGATGTATGGATAGTAGGTGGGGTTCCGTAATTTCTGCCAAACCCCATGGGGAAAAGGCATGAGTTTATGTACCAAAGTTAAATGATTGAAATACTCAGGTTGATCATGACAAACTTCGTAAAAGAAACCGAGTTGAAACTGTACCTACTTCTCGATAAATATTATAAACAATATAATATTCTGATAAGAATGTAGTTTACATTTTATAAATAACGCCTCTAAATAACTGATAACTAGTTTCAATGTACGCAGGATGTTTTGACTGAACTTGTAGTTCATGGTGTCAAGTTATTTTATCACAGCTTATTTTAAATATGACTTGACTTGTATACCTAAGTATAATGTATAAGTATACTCTGTATTCCAGATAGTTACTGTTGCGTTTGAGTTTTAAGAACACACTTTCCTTAATGTCACCCATACTAAATATTGTAAATTAGTATATACCTACTCGTATTGTAAATATTTATTCATCTAGGCGAGCTTTGCCATTTTCTTTTTTTAAGAAAAACTTTTGTCCTTTAACCGTTAGTTTGAATAATGCTGAGTAATCATTTCTTTTTTTACTTATTTTAGGTTGTGAATAAACTGATGCAATTACCTGAATTGGTGAGTGTATTATCGCCCAGTCCAGTAGAAGTATCAACATCAGCGTGCGCTTCAGCTGCGACGAAGGCGAGTAGCGCGCATGCCCACGCGCAACTGGCCACCACCAGTGCGCAACCACTGTGCGTGCGCCGCCTAGCCATATCACATCACCAAATAAAGCTTAAAAAAATTAAATCCTTACTACCACTAAAAAAACTAAGCCTCAAAGTTTTTAAAAGTTTCAAAACTAAGTTAAATTTAGTTTGGGCATTCAAAAGTAACTTTTAACTATTGCATTCATAGGGAAAGTTCGCGATCTGATGGCATATTCGTGAAAAAGTGTTGCACGGCCGTGTCTGCGGCGGCGGCGGCGGCAGTAGCGTGGGTGACGTCGGCAGCGCGGCGACGTGGTCGCGGCACAACTGCCGGCGGCGGCACATCGCGGCAGCGACGGCTCCTCCGGAGTCACGGCGTCTCGCGGCCGCGCGAGGAGGGCCATGCGCGCGCAGCCTCCTCGCCGACCAATGGCGCCGCGGGGGTGGGACCGCGCGTAAGACGCACGGAAGTATATGCGAAGGCCTATGTACAGATGATAGCGGACAGGTGGTTTCGCGGCCGTAATTAGGCTTCTGATAACTTATTGCTACATAAATATGCTTAAACGCTGGACGATTAAGATAGCGCCCGAAACCATGTCGAAGTACCGACCTTACTCCCGGCTGTTTTACCTGGCAATTTACCTTTCTGCAATGTTATGTACTTTTAGGGTAAATTGTAATATTCCTGAATAAATTTTAAGATACTGCTGTAAGAGTCAGCTTACCTTGTAATATGTGAATGAAACTTGTATACTCTACTTTGTAGTTTGATGGCTCTATATTGTATCAGTATCATAACAGATTAAAAAAAAAATAGAATAGGTTTAGTTAGCTCAGTTTTTAGCACCACAACCCAGGTCGAAGGTCACGCATAAAGCTTCACCCACCAGTAATAACGAGCAGAGCTGAATTAATATTTAAGTATCATTTTTAATGAGTTCATACAGATCATTAGCTGCTCTAAAACAAATGTGGCTCGCACTGAACAATAGACATTTAAAAAGTTAAGCCAATTCTACGTTCAAATCAAAAGCTAAAGTAAGTTTTATAGTTAGCTGGCAAATATGGGTTTGCCTAGTAGGTGGCCCAAGCCTAAGCTTAGCAACAAAATCGCATCAGTGCCAGCCGGTTGGGTATAGATTCAGCATTCCTCTTTAACAAAACTTTTACTCTTTTGAAAGAATTACCAACCTATGGGCTGACAAGGGAATGTCACGTTGGGAGAACACGGTGAGTCTGTAGAGGTAGCTTAAGTCATAATTATTTACTTTTACCCTTACTATAAATGGTAAATGATTTATTTTCTGTAAGTTAGTTTGTACAAACACTTTTACATGTCGATCATATTTTTTAAAACTAGATGAGGTCGGCGTTTCCTATCTGACTACTTAAGGCCGAAACAAAATCAGAGGTCACAGTCTCTTTTAAAGTCCAGACAAAAACTTGGTTAGATCTTGTGAAGACCATGTAAAGTCATGTAGACTGATGTCTGAAATGGTCTTTTGTGGAAAGAACCAGCCAGATTGAGTGGAGTTTTTTTTTTTTTTTTTTTTTTTTTTTTTCTGCGCACTCGTTGCATACAGACGTGCTCATCAATGCATTAAAAATAATATAAATTAACGTTTTAGCATAAATAGTGACCTAGTTTTAGTATATTGACGTGTAATACAAACAATCTTTGAAGTGCTTATAGGTGGAATAATGGACTGACTGGATTATATATTATTATAATCTGAAAGATGGAAGGCAGCCCCTTTAATCGGAGTGGGTTGATGCGGCGCAGCCCTCCTTCAACACCTACACCGACCCAGCCCCAACAACCGAGACGTCTTCAAGCCAAGGAAGAAATGGAGGTAGTCTCAACTGCGGAAATACAGAACTGGATGGGTTCCATTGAACAACACTTGGGTGAGGTATGTGCTATTGCTTCTGAAGGAAAGCTAAACTCAGATCAGAAGCTAAAAATAACCAATTTGTGCCGAAAGGTTGGATATGGAGTCTCGCAACTGGCTGTTCAATACCAGTCGCTTAAACAAAATGCCCTTAGGACCCATAACTCCCTAAAAATAATGACCGAAGAAAGAGACTGCGTAACGGACCTAAAGGAGTGTGTAATGGAGATGAACCGGACTTTTAAGGAATCCTGTGCAAAGCGGCAGGAAACAGCTGCATCATCTTTTGCAGACATGGTGAAGAAGGGGTCTAACAACTTCGTTCGTCCTAATACTTTTAGCTCCGTGGCGATTTATCCCACTGACAGTTCAAAGACCAGCGATGAAACCAAGAACATAGTCCAGAAAATTATATGCCCAGGTGAAATGAAGCTGAAAGTGAGAGGCGTACGCAAGATAGGGAAAGGAGGACTAATAATTAGCACGGAGACGAAAGAGGACCTAGATAAGCTGAGGCAATCAGTACAAACTGCTTCGTCAGGGCTTACCGTCGATGAACCGAAAAAGCGCAAACCCCGCATAATAGTGATTGGAGTTCCAGCATCAATGGCGGAAAATGAGGTATATAAATCCATTTACGATCAAAACTTAGCCGAAAAACTGCCAACTATATCCAGAGATAACTTCTTGTCCTTAATCAAACTGAGCCACAAATCTGGTAGAAAAGATGTTGAGAACTGCAACTACATCTTAGAAGTCCCTGCGATCATTCGCAAGGCTCTAATCTCACAAGAAAGATTGTTCATAAATTGGACTTCCTGCCCGGTAAGAGACTTCACACTGGTAACGAGATGTTACAAGTGCCAGCAGTACGGTCATGCGGCTAAGACATGCAAAGTAGCTGCCCCCACATGTGGACATTGCGGTGAAGAAGGACACACTATCTCCGACTGCACAAAGAAATCCGAAGCGCCAAAATGTGCAACATGTCTGCGCTTCAAAAAACCAGCCAGCCATAAAACGGGAGAACAAGAGTGTCCTGCAAAAAAATCTGCCGAAAACAGGTACATTAACTCGATTGATTATGAAGGCGCCTAAGAGCGCCACATATTCGAATATTTTTAAGACTTAATTTTATTGTTTATATTTTTCTTATACTATGGATAATACCTTATTGACCGATATAGATAATACATTTCGCACCGATGCAAAGTCATGTGAGGTTGAGGACGGCAGGCAATATCTTTCTGAATATCAAAACTCACTAACCATACTGACTCAAAACATTCGCAGTATTTATAAGAACATAGATAGCTTTAACGTTTTTCTTCACAGACTTAACTTTGATTGTGACATAATGTACTAACCGAGTGCTGGCTATCTAACCGACAGGAACACCTTCCAGTAATGCCGGGATACAACTTATTGTATACTACAGTGAACAACAATCAAAACGATGGTGTGGTTGTTTATTGTAAGGAATCATTAATGGTCACAATCGAAGAACCAATACTTCAAGACTGTGTGAGTAATTGTTTGGTTATCAAAATTGGTACAAGTACAGCAATAATCACTGTTTATAGGTCCCCTTCTGCAAGAAATCTAGACTCTTTTCACGCATCCTTAAACCAGATCTTTGAAGCACTAAGTTCATTTAAGAATGTTATATTAACAGGTGATATAAATATAAACATTAACTTGGAAAACTGCGACCCTGGGGCCCAATATTACCTTAATATCTGCTCATACCATGGTTTTCTCCCCGCACATACTTTGCCTACTCATCAGAGTGGTTCCTGTCTGGATCATATGATGATCAAATCTAACTTTTCATATGTTACGCTTGTTACTAACTCAACTATTACAGACCATCACGCTGTTCTACTAACCCTAAACTTAACGCTGCCTAAGCTAAATCGTCCCCAGACGAAAACGCAATTAAACATAAACAAACTCGAATGTGATTTATGCAATCTTGACTTTAACCCAGTTTACAATACTGCTGACGCTAATTTTGCTTTACATGTTCAATTAGCAATATTATGTAATACGACTTCTATTATAGTAAACAAAAAACTTCGTAACATCAAGCCTTGGATGACTCCTGGCCTACCATCTACCCAAAATAATAGATGTCCTTTAAAATCTTTTGGATTGCTGGATACTGACGAAGATGAAATAACCCGAATCATATCTGGACTAAAGGATGACTGTGCAGTTGGATGGGATAATATAAGCAATAAGATCCTTAAAACCTTTAAGCATATCCTAGTACCTCCCTTAACGCATATATTTCGTATTTGTTTATCTGAAGGTATTTTCCCTAGATGTCTGAAAAAAGCAGTTGTAATCCCTATCTTTAAATCTGGAAACAAAAACTTGGTAAATAATTATAGACCAATATCTTTACTCCCTTCAATATCTAAAATACTAGAGAAAATTGTTAACAGTAGACTAGTTAATTATCTAGAAAAAAACAAAGTATTATCATCTGCGCAATTTGGGTTCAGAGCCAAACTATCCACAGCCGATGCGGTGCATATTCTGACAGATTATATCGCAGAAGAACTTGGCAAAGGAAACCAGACCCTGGGGGTTTTCCTTGATCTAGCCAAAGCCTTTGATACGGTGTCCGTTCCTATGCTTCTAAAAAAAATAGAGGCTTTAGGAATAAGGGGAACACCGCTGAAACTTTTTGCTGACTACTTAGATGAACGATCTCAATGTGTTAAAATAGACGACATTATTAGCGATGAGCAAAAAAATACTGGTTATGGTGTTCCTCAGGGAAGCATTCTGGGCCCAACCCTATTCCTGATTTACATTAACGATCTGTGTAATTTAGATATTAAACAAGGCAAACTCATATCATATGCCGACGACACGGCGTTAATCTTTACCGCGAAAACCAGTAATGCATTGTACGAATATGCTCAACAAGGTTTCAATACTGTGACAAATTGGCTACAAAACAATTTACTAACACTAAATGCTGACAAGACAAAATATATTCACTTCTCCATGCGCAAGCCTCAATTTAACATTGCTAACTCTCATCTGTATGCCCATAAATGTGGATCCCACCCAGTCAGCATGTGTAATTGTCCATTTATCCTCAAAACAGGCAACATAAAATATCTCGGGGTTATTATAGATGAAACACTCTCATTTAGACCTCATATTGATAGCTTAGTTAATAGAGTGCGCAAATTAATTTATGTTTTTAAAAAGTTGAGAACGACTGCAGATTCAAAATTGATTAAACAAGTCTATTTGGCCCTAGGTCAATCTGTAATCAATTACTGTATCACCTCATGGGGTGGGGCACCAAAAACGAATCTACTGCCTCTTGAAAGGGCTCAGAGAACAATTTTAAAAGTAGCCTATTTCCACCCTTTTCTCTACCCTACTGATCTTCTTTACAAATCCTGCAACGTGCTGACTGTTCGCCAGCTTTTCATTATGCATTTAGTATTAAAACAACACACCATGCTTTCCTATAACGCCGAATACATAAATAATAAGAGACGAAATGATATTGTCTGCGATTCTAATCCATCCTCAAAATATGTATTTGTAAATAGATTATTTACATTCTTAGGACCATTTCTGTACAATAGATTAAATAGAAAATTAAGTATCTATAACTTAAATTATTTTAGCTGTAAAAAGACTATTATTGAACATCTGCTTCGCATCTCTTACGGAGAGACAGAAGATCTCCTGGCTGTAACAAAATAATAATTTTGCTTTGTCTTTAATTTAAGTATTCATATTCAAGCTATGTCATTGTTAATTTATTATTATTATTAGTTTTAAGCACTTTATAGTCTGAAACACAGGTTCAACCTAGTTCAGGCAAATAAGCAACTGTCTTCTTTTATATTTTTAAGATATTTTTATTGTAAAATGTGCCTTATGTTATAAATAAACGATATTATATATATTGACAAATGCGTGCACTGTCCAGTTAGAGCACGCATTTGTCAATAACCGAGCAGCTCAACTCAGAACCTAAGGAGCTCAACGATTAACCAAAGAAAGGACATTCGGGTAGGCCGCATAAACTACTTAAACTGCCAGACCACGATTAAAAACTAAGCTAAATTAAAACTAAAAACAAAAAAAAAAATCCGCATAGTCTTTACATTCACAATAATTCAAATAAAACAATATAATACTTTAAAAAGTAAACATTCTTGTCATTGCAAGAAAACATTCAAAGTGCAAAATATAAAAAAAAAACAAAATTAATTGGAGCAGCTCAATCCCAAGCCTTTTTGTCCTCAACGTAATCTTAACTGAAAATAAATGCTTTCTGGCACAATTTACGTTTAATGAATGATTTGAATTTATTAAGACTTAGATCTTGTACGTGGCTTGGAAGCTTATTATAAAAGCGCACACAATGACATCTAAACGAGCCACCTATTTTCTTTAGCCTTATTGTAGGTACTACAAATTTGTGTTTGTTCCTAGTATTTATGATATGGATATCACTGTATTTTTAGGGTTCCGTACCCAAAGGGTAAAAACGGGACCCTATTACTAAGACTTCTCGATCCGTCTGTCTGTCTGTCCGTCTGTCACCAGGCTGTATCTCGTGAACCGTGATAGCTAGACAGTTGAAATTTTCACAGATGATCTATTATTTCTATTGCCGCTATAGCAACAAATACTAGAAACAGAATAAAACTAATATTTAAGGAGGGCTCCCATACAACAAACGTGATTTTTAACAGCTCTTCTACAAAACAAAGATAGTCTACATGTCGGCGGCATTTCCCCACAACAGAATACCGTACGACATTACACTATGAAAATAGCTAAAGTATACTAAACGGGCTTTCTCTATGTCAGTTAAATTACGAATCTTTCTAACAGCATATGCTGCGGAGCTTAGCTTCTTTGACAATTTATCTGTATGTGGGCCCCACTGAAGCTTAGCATCCAAAGTTAAGCCCAAGAATACTGTACTATTTTCAGAATTCAATTCTTCGCCCTTTATCAACACACCAGTTTTCACCAGCCTAACGTGAGGTAGGGTAAACTTAATGCATTTGGTTTTTTTTCATTAAGAAGTAAATTATTAACATTGAACCAGTGAACTACTTTTGAGATCGCGCTATTTACATCGTCAGTAACTAGCTGCTGACGTTTAAGTTTAAACAAAAGTGAACTATCATCCGCAAACAACACTATATCATGGTTATCCTTTATGAGGTATGGCAAGTCATTAATATAAGTAAGAAACAAGAAAGGACCGAGAATTGAGCCCTGCGGGACTCCCATTGTTACTATAGATCCGGGCGATCTTTTTCCATTAACGTCAACGCTCTGAATCCTATTACTCAAGTATGAAGTAAGAACATCCAGAGCGCTGTTCCGGATCCCGTAGTGGCGGAGTTTCCTGATTAGCGTTTCATGAAGAACAGAATCAAATGCCTTGGACAAGTCACAAAAGATCCCCAAGGCATCACACTTCAGGCATCTTCCCATGCATTATAAATATGTCCTAAAAGCCCAACACATCAGTAGTTGAACGACCCCTTGTAAAACCGAACTGAATTCTAACACATCTCACAAATTCACGTCGTCATCCTTAAAACCCACTGCGAATACTATCCAAGCTAAGAGAACCAAGTCAATGTATAACGTTTCCACTGCTGGGACACAGGCCTCCTCTCTGCTATAGAGAGTTGTCTGTGGGCTATAATCCACCACGCGAGTCCAGTGCGGGAGTCAACGTTTATGACTTCAAATTTTGATTCTAGGTCAAGCCGATTTCTTTACAATGTTTGCCTCTATCGTCCTGGGAGCAGTGCTTATAAAATTCAAGCTTGGATTTAAAACCTCTTCCACACAGGGACTGCAAACTAATATATTAATTTCAACATGAAATCTCTATGTGTTCCTGAGAATATCCACTTTTTGATAGACGGATGAACGGAAAACGAAGTGATCTTCTATATCGCTCTCAAAGCCGAACAGCGGCATCCTCTAGAAAAGTTAATTCTAGACGCAGCATCTGCAAGGGTCCATGAGAAAGAAAATAAAATTGAGTGTCCTTGAGATGCAAACAGGGGTCCCCAACACCGGAGCCCATGTATGCAGGTCCTCACAAATACTAATTTAAGCTTCCCATGAAGTAGAACGAGTTATAATGAGTTGAACTTTGGATGGTACTATTGCACTGAGGAGAGTGTGTGAGCTCATCTGTAACGCTTTCTTTTTATTATTACCTGAAGCACAAAGTACGCAAGTGGAGCCACGCCGCACCTGACGAGAAATTAATTAGGGTGAATGGAGTGACTTCTTCAGTCAACAACCAAACCAGAGGTGAATCACCGCCTGTGTCTTTGGCACTCTACACATCATTTACAACTCATAGAAAGACCATTAAAAAAATTTGGTTAGGGCTCCAGAGACAGGAACCACCTCACAATGCGAGCCGTATCGAGGAGTAGGTATTGCCTTCTGTATCAGGCAGTGATCCAACCACGCAATGACAGCCTTGACAGATGGTCGTCGAGGCTCTTTACCATCAGGCCGTTGGCCGTAACGACAATCGGCACAATGATCGCCGAGTCCACATTCCACATGCCGACAACCTCGTGTGCTAAGTCGAGATAGGTACCTACTGTGAGGGTCCTTCGCTGCCTAACATTCACTAGCTGGGAAGCATAAACACAAATTCTACGCACATCTGGATTATGTCTGTATTTTTCTGCTGGGGCGTTCGCATGCCCAGTGTGGCATCGATCGGTATTTGGTCAAAAGATAAATTATTTAATCGTATATTAATAATTGTAGTAATAAAATTACTAGCTCCTAAGATAGAAGAAATTCCAGCTAAATGAAGGGAAAAATAGCTAAATCAACAGATCTTACTCCATGTTCCGTCATTTGTATTTTGCCTTCATTTTGTAAACAATTTTTGTATGGCTTGATGAATTAGTAAAATTAAAATTCCATTTATTTATTATATTTACATATTTTTACATTTTTAAATATCATTCTATAAAAAATAAAATAAAAAAAAACATTTAAAAATACAAAAATAGTAGCCCACCGGTATCGGGAACAGGGTCCAAGCTACCGGTGGTCAGGGCTCCTGAGAGAGGAACCTCCTAACAATACGAGCCGTGTCCAGGAGTACCGCTTTCTGGATCAAGCCCTTGATCCAGCTGCCCAACGAGAGCCTCCTCAGATGTTCGTCGAGGCTCTTGGCTATTATACCATTGGCCGTCACGACTATCGGCACAATGACTGCTGTATTCACATCCCACATGTCGACAACCTCGCGAGCCAGATCAAGATACTTACTTTTCTTATCTCTCTCCGCCTTCACGAGGTTCTCGTCATGGGGGACCGCAATATCAACAATCACTGCGCGACGCTCTAGTCGGTCTATCACCACTATGTCAGGCTTATTAGCAACAACAGTCCTGTCAGTGATGATAGACCGATCCCAATACAACGTGACATTGCCATTTTCGAGAACTGGGTCGGGCACATACTTATAGTAAGGCACTTCTGATTCCACAAGATTGTATTTAAGAGCAAGTTGCTGGTGGATAATCCTGGCTACAAGGTTGTGTCTATGCAAATAGTCTCCGTTAGCCAGACTAGAACAACCGGAAATAATGTGTCTGATTGATTCCCCCGGCCGGTGACATGCCCGACAAATGTCAACCGTGCCGTCCTTCACAATATATTTCTGGTAGTTGTTCGTCATCATAACTTCGTCCATAATCGCAAAGACAAAACCTTCGGTTTCCCCAAAAAGGTCACCAAATCGCAACCAGGCCACGGACGCCAAAAAATCTACATCGGGCCCATGTAGGACCCGGTAGAAGCGTCCGTGAAGCTCCTTGCTCTGCCATACCTCCATGCGGTCATTAGTATCTAATACTATAGGTTTGCGCCAGTTCTCGTTAGCCAAGGAGAGCGGGGTAAGGCCCTTGTCCACTGCTACCACATCTCGATGCATACCCACGTCAGCGGCCTGGAAGTATTCCCTAAGACTGCATACCTCGCGGTTGTGCAGGGTCTTAGCATTTAAAAAGCCACGACCCCCGCTCTTCCGAGGGATATACAGTCTCATAACCGATGACCGTGGGTGATGCATACGATTTGCGGTAAGCAATGTGCGGACTCTCCTATCCAGGGCGTCAAGTTCTGTCTGAGTCCATTTGAGTATGCCGAAAGAGTACATCAAGACCGGCATGACCCAGCCGTTGAAGGCGCGCACCTTGTTCCCGCCTGATAAAAGACTATTTAGTACTTTTTTCAGGCGGCCAAAGAAGCGTTCCTTCAACGACTGTTTCACGTCAGTAACATTGATGCCTAGTGCTTCCGACATACCCAAATACTTGTAAGTCTCAGTTGAGGAAAGGGATCTAAGGTGTATGGAGTCCGAGAGTTGTATTCCCACAGATTCCATAATCTCCCCTCGCTTTACATGCATGACTGCACATTTGTCCGCACCAAATTCCATCCTGATGGCGTCACTGAAGGTTTCCGTTACCTTCAGTAGCTTCAACAGTTGCAAGTTGTTGGGGGCAAAGAGCTTCAGGTCATCCATGTAAAGGAGGTGTGATATGACCTGACCACCTCTCCTCAACCGATAGCCCAGGCCTGAACCCTCCAGCAGTGTACTGAGAGGGTTCAGGGCTAAACAAAACCACAGAGGACTCAGACTGTCGCCCTGAAATATTCCGCGCTCGATCCTTATAGGTTCGCTGTTTTCCTGAATCTGTCGACATCCTGGATAGTGAAGGACCGTCCTCCACTGCCCCATACATGACGTCAAGAAGGCGCGCAGAGTTGTATCAATTTTATACAACTCCAGCACCCTCATGAGCCATGTATGTGGCACTGAGTCATAGGCCTTCTTGTAATCTATCCAACATGTCGCCAGATCCTTGCGGGAACGGCGAACCTGTTGGCTAATGGCAATGTCTATGAGGAGCAGCTCCTTAGTACCGCGAGACCCGTTCCTACATCCATTCTGAGAAGCAGACATAATGGCGTTATTGTCAATATGTTGATTAATTTTCGCTCTCAGAATGGATGTAAGAACTTTATAGACCGTCGGTAAACACGTTATCGGTCTATAATTTTTAGGTTCCGCAGTACTACCCGATTTATAGAGCAGGTGGGTTATTCCTGTCGTTAGAAACTGGGGCAGCGAGCCTGACTCTAAGACAGACTGGAACTGAGTTGCCAAACGAGCGTGCGACCTTTGGAACCATTTAATCCAAAAGTTTTGCAGTCCGTCTGGCCCTGGAGATTTCCAGTTGGGCAACGGACGGACTGCACGAGCCACATCTTGGGGGCTGATGGTAATTGCCCCCATTTGTGGTATCGGATCGCACGCCTGCTCGACCTCCCGAGTCCAGTCACCTTCGGTATGACTGACAGGCACCGACCAGATATCGCGCCAAAACGAACACATGGCGTCATTATCCGGTAGGCGCATATCAGTCACACCTTGGTCGGGTCGCTCCCAAGCCCTATAAACCCACCTTTCGTTGCTCCGGAATGTGCGATTCTGAGTGTATCGCTCCACTCGCCGCTTGTACCGACGAATACGGCTTGCCCATGCATAGATCTTCTGCTTCAGGAAGTCGATACGCTCTGTGACGCGGGACAGATAATCTTGAGAACTGATATCAGTCCCCGAGAATGCCCGCCTCACAAAGCGCATCACTCTAGGGCGAGTGTTGCCCTCCCTGAAGCAGATAAGCTTGCCGATGAGTGCTCTAGCCTCACCGATACGACGCTCAATCCTGCACTGCCAAGCTGGTATAGCTGGTCGTGTAGCTCTATCAGTTTTGGGTAATTTGACGTTAGCTACACGACATGCCGCTGCAGCCGCACAGTACAAGATTGAGTGGGTATCGGCAAGGTCTTTGCTGCTATCAAAAAAAATTGATAGCTGCGAATCTAGAGCACACACCAGCGCCCTATTTTTCTTATGCATGGGCAGACGAGGTAATCGAGGTCTAAGCTCAGGCGGTGTGGAACGATACTCTCGGAATGCACACTCCAAAGCGCTCCTCAATCGTTCATTGCATTGGGTACTCACGGATATAGCCCCGTCGTCGTCATCCTCTCCAACATGGTCAGGTCGCGGTGAAACACTGGGTTGCATTTGCACCGCGGCCGGTGGCAAGGCAGGCGAGACACGGCTACTCCGTGATTCCTTACGCAGTCTATCAATTACGGTGTCATCCAGCATACGGTTACGTTGGATGACCCGCACTTGATCCGATAGACGTTGGGCCGACACGTTGACAGCTGGCTCAAGCACCTGAAACAGAGAGAGCATCCGACCACGGTACGCAGTCAGGTTACTTCCCCCCTCTGTAGCCCCAAAGTATGCGCGTATGACGTTTTCATTAATCGATTGCGTCCATCGCATGCGCTGCACACTTCCACCGGGAGCGGGGACCCTGTCAGAGGCCGATGGGCCTCGAGGTCCCAGGCAATCCGGTGGCCGGCGTCCTCCCCGTCGACGCGTAGGTGGTGGTGTCGTCGGCGGAGAGAAGTATTCGTCGCTCGAGCTCGACGCAACTGCAGCGTCCGGGATCGCTTGACTCACGGTTGTAGGGGGTCCCGACGGCTGCGAGGCGGAGCTGAGCGACGAACCCGAAGATGTTGGGCGTGTATTAAATTATTATTATTATTAATTATGGAAACATACACACCCTATTCCTCCACACTTCACTCCGGCAGAGTATCTGCCCCCCTGGACACGAATTGCAGTGGCCAATCTGGTAATCCCTAAACCGATTACAGACCCATGTTGGCCGCTGTTGAAACAATCTGGCCAAATGGAGTACTATAGATCCATCCAAAACACAATGCCAGTGTAGGGCTCCTTCGCAAGATATGCCCCACCTCCTTGTCTACCCTTCATGCATGTCCATCTGCTCCTTTCAGGATTTGAACGTAGCGAAATACAGAGCTGTCCGAGTAGCTACTTACTGGTCGGACAAAATTTGAATGGTTGAGACTATAGTTTAGACACGAAAGAAGAAGATCGACCTACACACAAAATTTCTTGAGAATTGGTTGAGAAATGAGACCTATATAGGAGAACAGCCGGACATCCGGACATGCGAAGGAATTTTTACCCAAGCTAAAACGCAGTGGTGTGTCTCGCGCTTAGCGATCGCTCAGTCCATTCCACTCCTACAGAAATCAAAATAACTTGTCGACTTATGCAGAAAAGCTTTTAACTAATGTAATTTGTGAGAACGAGCGAAGCGAGCTCGAAAAATCAAGAACTAACAGACTTCGAATCGGGCCCGCCACGATGTGTTATCATTATAGCTTGTCTGTACTAAGTTGCTGACCCACTGCTGTGCAAATGCCTAGCTCTTTCAATATAAAATGTCTAAATTAAGTCATAACATTATATCATAAAGTACTGCAGCTTTGGGTGGCTAAAATGATAGATAAAAATTACTTTTAACTAGTATTGACTCAAAGACGTTCCCTAAGCCGCCTTAGGGCAGGCACGGTTTTACACTAAGATAAAGGAGAGGTTTTACAGAACTGACAAGCAAAGCTAAACAAACATATCTTCAAATATTTTCTTGCCGTTCTGATTTCAATCACGTTCCAAAACTAAAGAGTTTGAAAGTGTTTAGGGTCTTTAGGGCATTTTCCTGGCTTAAGTAGAGCTATCAGTTAAGGCGATATATACGCCCCAATGTTAACGTAGTACTGGCCGTGCGCCCGCTCGACGACAAAATATTAATGTTGAACCTCCTTTTGAACAGTTTTGTTTGCAAAATATTATTTGATTTACATATGCTATGTTAGTTATGAAGAAATTCCAGCCATCAATTTTTCTGTGTAAAAACTATTTTACAATGCATGTCCTCGAAAAGATCGTTTTCCAAGCAGCCAAACTGTGCGTACTGTGCGGTTTTTACTATGCTTTTTACTTTCCTGTACTTTTTTAATTTTTAACTCCAACGTCAGCCTGCCGCATAGAGTTTTTATTTTCATAATTCATAATTATTATTTGAGAAAAGTTTAAAAAATTCGTTAAGTACAGATTATCATTCACATAAAAGGTAAAACAAAACTAATACTTCATTTAAGGCGTTTTTAATTACTCTAGATTTAGATTTCGATCAATAAATTAAAAATTCATTAAATATGTTTGGCAGAATGAATATTTTGCTCGTGCCTTTTTGCGTTACGACGTAACAGATATTTGCACATGCGCAGTAAAAGTTAATCTGTGGATATGTTGAGCGCCCTTGAATTAGGCCTGCCATTTTCTTAATTTCTTGCTTGGTTCAGATATATTTTTTTATTTCCTCGCACAATGCATAGTAAAATGTTGTATGATACACGTGCGTAAGATGATTGACTCGTGTCGATTTATCCACTCACTAGCTACGCTCGCTCGTGAATAAAATACCACTCATCGGAAGTCACCTACCTTCCGCACTTGTAGCATAAATAACTATTAAAACATCCAAGTCGTTTTGGAGGAGTATCCAAAAGTAGCGAAAAATTGCGTGTTGTTAATTATTTTTTTAAAGCAAAACTATTTGTTATACGAAAAAACCATGTGATAAAATTAATATATATGAAAAAATATTAAATATATATTTTTTTCAAACCTTTTAACCTAGCAGTTACTAAGGAGTATACTTTAGAAAGTTACCGTTTTACGGCACTAAAGCGGATGTAGGCCCTTAAGCTTCTCTCCTCAATTTGGGGATCTTATAATCTTCAAGGCACGAGTTGAAAAGTGGTAGGATCCAGGATACAGCTACTGGTCCGAGGTGTTTTATTTAGTCGACAGCAATGTCATCGATACCAGCGGCTTTGCCATTTTTTTAAGTTTTTAATCCCATTAGCTTTGACAGTGTAAAAGGTTTGGTTAGATAGGTGATAGAGTCATTTGCCTCAGTCAGCGTTTTTGTTTTGGGTACCACCGATGCGGGGGTTTGCCGTTGAGGAGAAGTTGATGTGCAACTTGATTTGTGGTTAGTTGGCCCAGGTTTTACAGCTTGACGGGGACTGTCAGTAAGTTTGTGGATAGTGTTCCAAGCCTTTTTGTTGTTGTGTGCCATATTATGTCTATATCAGTGTCTAGTGGCATGTCATCCATTTTTTCCTGCGGCTATCACCTACTTCTTGGGGTCTTCAAGTCAAGAGTGAATAGGTTACTTCTAGGCAAGCGTGTTTCACCGTCGACCACATCATCGCTTACCATCAGGCGAGATAGTGGTCAAACGCGAGCCTATCGATAAATAAAAAAAATAAATAAATCCTCCCCGAGTACCAAAATTTCGTAATCTGCAAGGAGTGATGTGGAATCCTTGCTCAGGCCTGGGATGTAAGCAGTACGGCAACCCATACAACTTCAACAAACTTCTCGTAGTTGATCGGCACGGGAATCTATTTCGAACAGCTTTGAGTCAATGCCATCGAAAAACATCTGCCAGTTCGCCTTCGAGATGTTGAATCGTCGTCTGAAAGGCACGATTTGAGGTTTTACCGCAGATTCAACGCGGCATCAA